>OX336390.1:664076165-665382787 GCA_946902985.2 Meconema thalassinum
GGACGATACCTGAAACGAAGAGTTTTTAACTTAGGAGGCTTAATATCGAGATTGAAAAAAACGCAAAAACATGGCACTAAGTTAGTTCTTTTGTAATTCAATCAGCATAAAGTTTATGATATTAATTCACACACATACTAACGGGTAAATTTTGAATAAAAAGAAAAGCGAAGTACAAAACGAAGGGTTGTTAAGTTTGGAGGCTTAATATCGAGATCCCAGGCGCTATTTCTGGTGAATTCCGAGAATTCTTGTTCGTGGGGTAAACACATATTGAGAAATGAGAATATAATTCTGTCGAGCACACCAGCTGCAATATAATGCACTTTAAAATAGTCAAAAGGCATCAAATAGGCAATTATACTCCAAATAGGCACAAACCCTTGAAATAGGCATTTATAGGCACAGTAAAACAAACGAAATCTAGCCTAAAAGAACCTAAAACTGATTTATATCTCGAAAGCCTACGTTTCTAAGCACAGGAATAAAATAGGCAAATTCCCGTCTCTAGTGATAATTGGATAATCTCTCCTCTTTACAATATAAAATAAAATGTGGCGCAAGTATTTATCAGTGGCAGCAGTCTAGCTCAAATTAATCCTACAATATTCTAATTCATCACGGCATTTATTAAGATGAAAACACATCGTAAATAAACTGCAGATTTTTCACAATTATCAGTATGTCCGAACTGTGTAGTATACGAGATCTTTGAAATTTCTGATACTCTGTTATAAATACGTATATAGTCGCCTGTATGCGTATCAAGGCTGATACTTTTAGCAGTCATCGCTGTACTTCTATAAACGAAAACAAGACATGAAATCAACATTCAGTACAATCAGAATACAAATCCATGATACAGCCGGTTACAAGCAAGTACGGAAGTATCACTTCTCCGAAGGATGAGCCAGCGCAAATGGCACCTAGTAAAATATATGTCCAATTTGCCCACCACAATTATTCGCGAACTCTGTGAGGAACAATGCGACAGATACCATGTAGGAAGGTGTTAGAAGAGATTAATATCTGTAAATAAGCCACTCGGCTGTAATAAATCTATATATATTAAAAAAAAAAACATTTACAGTGCTGCAGAGCTTTTGAAGATACAATGGGGTTTATTGGACGAGGTATGATGGGTGGGAGCACGCTACCCCGAATTTGAATGAACGTCTGATAAACAGACTCTTGAGAGGGATATGGGCGAAAGAAAGAAAAAAACATTTTAGAAATACTGTCGTAAGCCTCGCATGAAGGACTATGACAACCCAATTCCAGAGGTCACCGAGTGGGTGACCAAAACGTTGCAACTTGTTGCAGTATTTGGACACTCTGTTGAAAGTTTGGCAATACAGTGTGTGCATTATTGTACATTCAGGCTGATCAAGCGCTCGTGGTGGGTGGCTGACTCAAGCGCCAATGACTATAGGTAAAGCCCTGCGGATATCCGCAAATATTTTCGCCATGCGGATATAATTTGTATGGCTGTGCGGATAGCGGATACGCTGCGGATAATATTTCGAGTAAATTTGCGGATAGTTTTTAGAACACAAACTTACGATAATATTACAAATTTGATATGCCAATCTACAGCTTCATGCTTAAAAGAGTAATACCCCTATAGCCTATTGCGTACAAAATATTCAGGCACGTATTGCACTTATACACGAGAAGATTATTTTACTCATATGCTTTCAACTACATTTTATTAAGTACCGTATGTTTGTAGTAGATGGTTTTGACATCCAATCATCATCAATTCTCACTGCCATTATTACTATACGTACGAGTATAATGCTGTCAATAAGCTTGTTAGTTCATCGTGGTGACATCATTAACTTTCCTCAAGTCAGCTACTTCGCCGTCTAAGCTATCCTGGAAGATCTGGTTCCAGGTTTATCTGTAGATTTATTTCCAACTTGGCAATGAAACTCGAGGTTTGTGATATTGCAACGGAGAGAAATATGATATCAACTATAGATGGGTCAAGAAGCAGAAGAATGAAGACTAACTTGGAATTTATGGCCAAATGTCAATCCCTTTCTCCAAGCGTAAAGTGAAGTTCACTTGTGAATGTTACCGCGACCGTGAGTATGGACATCATTTCACCAACATGGATAAACTATCTATTAATATAAAACAAGATGAACATTCAATAGCGCGTGAAACAAAACTCAAGTCAACGATATGGCAGACATTTGGTTACGTTTTCAATTGAAACGAAAAGGTGAATGATATAGTAAAATGTTTTACCTGTAAAAAAGTGTATTCATACTCAAGACACAAATCAGGCACATCAAACTTACTGAGGCACAAGTGCGAAAATAGCCATAAAAGTATAGCCATTTTTTTTGGTCTAAAGTGGAGGTCAAGGAACCAGAAGTGGCATCTAACTTGAAGTCCCTTGCAATGAAACAAATTGTCAGGAACGACTTTCTCCTCAAATGTCTAAATGTGTTGGTTTAACACTTTATGCTTTATCTAATAAATTAAACATAATATTGAAATATCAGCGAATTTGGATAAAAGTCATGCGGGGCGGATGCGGATAAAAGTCATGCGGGGCGGATGCGGATAACAGTCGTGCGGATGCGGATAACAGTCGTGCGGATGCGGATAACAGTCGTGCGGATGCGGATAACGTTTTGTTTATCCGCGCAGGGCTCTAACTATAGGTAGTTCGTGTGAGAGTAGTGGGTACCGGTATGAAATATTCAGTGGAAGTTTCGAATATTTAGGCTTCCTTGGTATTGCACAGTTGGATTGTATGAAAGAATGTAAGATTGTTGAAAATAAGACCAAGATTGTCGGGGAAAGTTTGTTCAGGGGGTTCGGTGGTTAATGATATCGCGGTGTTAAAATCGGAATTCATTATTTTTAAAAGTAATTGGCCTGCTTCGTGTATTATTCTTGAAATTCCTCGTCCTAAATTTTATTCCTTTATGTAACAAAATGACCAAGGGGCTTTCCGTGTGTGTCTCGTCTTGAGGCCTGGCCTGAAGCTTTCTTTTACCAGGGCACGCTGGCTGTGAGCATCTTCTCTCTGCATGAGATTGCTGTGCCATACGTTGTAGTTCTAATTCAAGCTGACTGCATTGAAGCTCCGTAGAGGGGAATCTGTGTATAAATCTTGTCTGTTAGCGAACATGTGTGCAGACGTTGTATCTTAGGAGAGGGAAGATCATCCAGCCATGACGCTTACACTGCTAATGCATAGTAAAGAATAAGATACAGCTTGCTGGATTTGACCTGTCTCTTTCCCGCCAAGCATGTACCGTCACTGGTAGTCTGTTTTCGTATCAGATCATTCATAGCTTCTACTGTATGAGATGTTAGAATTATTGTTATTAGGTCCTGCGCCGTAGCCGTGCTCGTTACATCGTGCACCACGACCGTACGGGCAGGTTCGAATTCCGGTGCTTGACAGTGGCTATCCTGAGTGTGGTTTTCGCCCGGATTTTTCCACACATCCTTCAGGCAAATGCCGGGATAGAACCTTACTTCACGTCCCGGGGCACCTACACCCTCCCAGTCTCCAATTTATCTACACACACTACTATAGTTATCACATTCATGATAGGTTATCATACAAATTCAACACCAACTAAACGGGCCTGGTGACAAAGATGTCCCAAAGCCCTAAAATTTACTTTTAGGTTATTGTTAGATCTGTTTTAATTTATTTCTTTAACTGTCAGAGCTAGTCTAGGAAGTTTTTTTTAAATCTCAATATGCTACGAAGTTGGTTCGTAAACTTTCGTGGCCGGAGCTATTGCTATTACTGTACCTGTAGTATCTCGGGTTGTTTTGCCGCGTTCAGACCTATCCTAAACAATAATGGTTTCGCACATCACTATAGTCGCCACACAAACACGAGTCATAAGAAAAGTTCGACACACACCCAAATACATGGGACGGATGACCAGTATGCCACAAGCTCCTGACGTTAATTAATTAATTATGCAGGGCGCCAGGAAATGTTCTCCGCAGCGGCTACGCGTTGCTGCGAGAGGTAGCGTCATCAGTTTAGTTGGCAGCACGGTTTCCTTGATAGGGTGAAGGCCACATGTGTGGGATGTGGAAATCGTCCATTGGAAGAGTGCAACAGTATGTTATGAATGGCTGTGGTGAGTAAAACTTTTACTGTTTGTTTGTTTTTTTGTTTTGATACAAGCGACAGCCGTGCTGCCAACGTAACTGGTACTGTAATGCTATCTCTCGCAGCATCGCGTAGCCGCTGCGGAGAACATTTCCTGGCGCCCTGTATATACCGGATTACCATGCCGAGTACGGCATCCCTTTCATCTTGCGTGAAGTGACCTTTCATGACAGTATATTATATTCCTTAATATTCTAGTTTCTATGGGTTGGGGGGTAATGTGGTGTGTTGTTTATGTAGTGGATGATGTCTAAAGCTGGATGCCTGTTTTGGCGCCAAACTCATAATAAGAGTTGTGAGAAATTAAATTGGGTAAAGAGTTAAAAGGAAGAGTTTGGGAAACCATGGAAAGCCATTTCAAGGACAGCCGGTGGTGTGGTTCGGACCCACTGATCTCCTGAGTCCGGAGTAGCCTGGCGTCATGGCCTTGCACCTTGACGCGTGTAGCTACCGCGGTCGGTTTAACAGACTTTCAAGTTAATGAGATGGGCGTATGTGCCACGCCCTGCTTCTGATCCTTTAGGGCATGCTTGCGCTATTTTGTTGTATCAGATAGGGGTATCTTTGGTCACCAGCCACTTGCACTTACGTATGGTATGCTATTTCATTGCATGCATTTCATGTATGTAGGTCGCTCACTGGCGTCAACTTGAATGATTTGAACCAGGCCTCTGTGGATGCTACACGCCATTATTACCTGTTATTGTGGTGACTAGGCCTAGGTTGCGGGTAGAAATGAGATATCATCGCAGCATTTGCCGGCAATAAATCTGTTAAGACCAGGAGAAAATCCGTCGCCACTGTGACTCGTACCTCGGGCTTGGCAGTGTAATCCTGGAGCAAGTTACGTTTGTGTTCGATGCTCTGTTCGAATTGGCGTTTTCATTCATTGGGGAACACAGATAACTCGTGGTGAAGGCACGACTGGGTCTTGTTGATTTCGACTGCAAAGTTGATGTACACAGATATTCTGGAAGGGGAACGGACAGGCTGTATATGGCAACGCTTACTTTTTTTTTTTTTTTTTCGTGGGATTGTAGCCAGCAATGGGCAAATCTATATTAAGGCATCCATCACCTGGCCTACAATGCGTGAGGCTAAACGCCGCGCGTGGGGTCAGCTGCGCTGCTCCGGGTCTGATCATTGGTGCCAACTTCGACTGGAGTTGCAATTAGAAAGTAACGTTAGTCAGGATTAATTTTGTTCATTGTACAGTATATGCGCTTGTAATCTCCTCTCATGTATGCTTGGTTTCGTTATCTCCTCTCATGTATGCTTGGTTTCGTTGCATGTTTACATAGAGTTCATATTTTAATTCACATAATTTTGCTAGTCGTCGAAAGTTGATGTTTTTCAGTCTGTCAGCACGATTGTACCCAATTGTGATGGTTTATTCGCTAGTTCTGAAAAAAAAAAACAAACAACAACATGAGATTAATAAAAAAAACTTGGATGACCAGTTTCTATCGGCAATCGATCATCATCAGATCCATTACCATTAGGCTATTAAATCTGTCTAATAGTATGGGTGAAAGTATTTACAATATGCACACTTATTTAGTTGCAGTATTGGTTAAAATAATGCAACTAGTCAATATTTAAAACTCGGTCAACAATTTTTCTAGGTTTCGTCCAGGAACACCAAGCGGGCTCATCAGCGGGCTCTTGATGTTCCGCGCCCGCTGAGCTAATTCTATGTGTATTTTATTCTTGCGAATAGTTGAATAGTTGTTTGTTAACCTTGTCCGCTGCCTTTTGTTTTTTAAATTCCGGTTGTAATTATCGATTATATTAAGTAGCGCTATTATGACCGCTACCTGCTTACCGTTACGCAGGAGTATTTATGCGGTCCTACCCACCAGAGCAGCCGAACGGTGTAAGGAAAGTTTCGCGACTAGTCAGTCTGTGTCACTCGGACAGCCAAAATTTGTATCCCAGTGAGAACAGAGACCATTCCACACACTTATTTTTGCCTTATTTAAATGTGGGAGCAATTGCCCCCAATCCGAGACCTAATGATACACACATTGCCGGTCATTTTTTATTATCGTATGTTGATAGACATTCGACACGCTCCCAAGTACGTGGGGCTGATTGCCATGATGTCCCAAGCCCCTAAACGAATCTACTGCTCCTCCTGGGGCTCGTCAACGGAAATCTCTTCCTGTCCGACAACGTAAAATGTAAATTATTGATATGCATTGGTTTTCATGGGCCTCATGGAGTAGTCGTGTTCGTTAAGTCGTGCACCACGGCGGCGAGCAAGTCCGGGATCGTACATTCGAATCCCGGCACTGACTACGGCTATCATGAGTGTGGTCCCAGCCCTCCGGTTTTTTCGACATTCCCTCCAGGTATACTTGCCTTCAAGTCCCATGGCACCTACCTCATCCTTGCTCCTTATACAGGTACACACACTACTAGTCATCACTAGAGCTGGGATTTTTATGTAATATCAAGTGGCATAATATGTACATAAATATGTAACAAAAAGCACCAAAATGTGTAGCAAAATATGTAGATTGGCCAAAATATGTAATATCATATAATTAATATAAACTTACCATTTTGTCAGTTACTACACACTAAACACACTTTATATTACATTTTGCAGCACAGTGAACAATGAAGTATTTTTCTATGTTATTTGGAGTCATATTATATGAATATATCACACACATATTCAATAGAAACTTATTATTTTCATAACTCAAAGCACGTTTATTCATTAAATTTTGTAGCACAGTGAACTATTAAGTATTTTTCGATGTTCTCTGTTGTCATAAAAGGCGTTTGTCACTTAGGATGTTCTTATATGCAGAGAAAGATCTTTCAACATCACAAGATGTAACCGGGGCACATTTTAGGCGAGGGATTTTCGCTGGAGAAATGTCCTCGGGAGGATCAATGTCATCTCCGTTTAGAATTCGGCACACACTGAAATATTGAATAACCAGGATTTCTCTTCAACACTTTTTGCAATTTACTCAATACACTTGCACCAGTTTCCCCATGCACAGCACTTATCATCCTATCATCCCGCAAATACCTGTCACTCATAATTACCTTAATCCCCCCGTTGAGAGGACAGACAACATCCCCACATTAATTGTGAAACTTCAATTCGGCAATTTATTTCATATAAAAACAGGAAACCCCTGAAATATGTAATTTTATGTAATATCACTAAGAATATGTAGAATAACCACAAATATGAAAAAATATGTGAAATATGTAATTACATAGAAATCCCAACTCTAGTCATCACAATACAGGTTATCAAACATTGTTTTCGTAGATTTATTTTTTCAGCAGTCGTATTACAGGTAGGCCTACAGTACATTATTATATAAATAACATTTATCATTTCCTACTCTGTGTCTTAAATACCTACAATAATGTATAGTACGGGAAGATATGCTATCAAATTCATACAGAACAGGAAGTGCCTTTCTGTATAGTGTGCATAATAATTGATACGTTCCTGGCTCAGTGAGAACCAAACTACGTCACTCCTCACCTAGCCTAGTGTTTTGGATTGCTACCACATAGCCAAGGGCAGTGCTATTTGAGGATCCATCCAATTATGGTCATATTTTCTTATTTGGGCATCTACCTCTAAATTATTACAATAAAAATTTTACTTTTTAATAGTTTTACTAGAGTTAAAAACTTCGGATCTTTCACCCCTCAAAAAAAAAACTATCATGCGTAGAATTTCTTTTAACTTACGTTAGTGTAGTGTCTGTAGAAGTGTGTGTTTGTAGTTGAGACGAAGATCGGGAAGGAGGTGTGGCCCTAAGTTGGAAGCCATGCTGGCTTTTTCTGGAACAGAAGTGTGTTATTACTGAAAACCACCTCTAGCCTGGCTGAGGTGCGAACCGCCTCACCTCACGAGGCTGAGTGTGCCCCGTTCCAATCCTCAGACCAGTATTAAATTTCTTGGCAGAGCCGAGAATCGATCTGGGGCGACATCGAAGAATATTACCACTACACCACAAGGTGGTAGTCTTCATTCATAGAAGATTAGGTCGGCTAAGTTTCCCAGCTGTCTATAGCTACATTTTGAGTTGATGAATTAGTGATGTTACTCTGAAACTACGTTATATTTTGTTAACTTTTGTATTTCATGTAATATATTTTCTCCTAATTTTAAAAATACTGGGGAAATTCATGCCTTTAATTCAGATTTATATTTTGTTACAATAATATAATATAAGATGTTATACAGGCATTAGGTTGTGTGCTTCGACACTCGGCATATAGGCCTATAACGTGGGAGATAAAATTTCTGACGTTCCATTTCTCTACCCATATAGGCCTATCAGTACCTGTGAATGAGAGGAACCGCAATATAGTAGTTTAATGATACGTCCCTCAAAAGCATCACTGGTAATTAAGTGGTTGGCAGTCCTAGAGTGGAAGAAATCATAACTTACAGCCTACCAAGAAGTGGAGAAGAAGTATTGTACCAGGGGGGGATACAACCAAAGGAGAGACCCCAGCCTATATCTAGACGACGAGTGGAACGTAACTGAATATTTTCGAATTTCGTTGTTATAGGGGGGGATTTGATCTCCCGTGTCGTTACAGCTGGTCGTAAACCATCTGTAGTTTCTAGATGCATAAATTTCATTGTAGTATAGCTTGTAACAACTAACCTATACTCATCTGATGATTATCTTTCAGGTGTTTTTTTCCTTTTTATGTTGGTAACTCTGCTAGCACCGGCTATGAGAATGGGAGTGAAGTATCAACAAAACCACGCTTTCTCTCTCGCACGAAGTCGGACCGATAGCGTCATTCACGTGACCGGCAAGAAAACGCCCATCTTTCTAAGGGGTGACGTCATCGCCTGAGCATGACACAGTCGGTCTTCAAACATAATCTTACAGTTCCCGGTTGCCGCCTACCCAGTCCTGTTATTATAGAATTGGAATGCATCATGCTTATCACGGCTGTTAAGAGAAGAGTCCAAGGAAACTAAATTGGGAAAGATCCCATTTGCTACATGAACTCAAATCTAAGAGGGGCTCACATCTAGTGGGACGTGGGTTGGTGACCACGGGACCCCAGCTTAGTCCGGCATTGCTTCCACTTACTTGTGCAGGACTCCTTTCCGTCTTCTTTCCTGTCGACCTCCCTTGATCAACTCTTGTTCTCTTCCGACCCCGACGGTATTAGGGTATCCGAGGCCTAGGGAGTCTTTTCCTTTCCCGCCTTAATTGGCCCTTCTCTCATCTTTCCGGGTCCCTCATTCTTCGAGGGTTCCGCCTTCTGTTTTTTTTTTAATTTTGTATGTCTTTTCGCTTCCATTTACATTTTGTCAGTTTTTTTTTCAATCTAAATTCCGTTTAGTGAGTTTTTTTTAATCTAAAATGCATTTTCATGTACTTTCAATCTAAATTGCACTTTGTAAGCATTTTGATTTTCACTTGCATTTTGTGAGTAGGCCTATTTGGAATAAATTGCATTTTGTTAATATTTTCAACCCCTGTTGCCTTTTGCCGGCATTTTCAATCTAAATTGCATTTTTGCAAGTATTTTGAATCTAAATTGCATCTTGTGAGTCTTTTGAATCTAAACTCGTTTTCTTGCGCAAGTTCTCTCTAAATTCAATTTTGTAAGAATTTTCTATCTAAATTGCATTTTGCGAATATTTTCAAGCTCAAATGCCTTTTGCTAGGATTGGCAATCGAAGTTGCTTTTTAGTAAGTCTTTCAATGTAGGGGGGGGGGGGGGGGGAACTTTTGTGAGTATTTTGAATTTCAATCGCATTTTGTAAGTATTTTCAACCTAAACCGCATTTTACAAGTATTTTCAATCTAAATTGCATTTCGTGTTGTGGGCATTTTGTGACTATTTTGGATCTAAATTACATTTTGTACGTATTGTCAATCCAAATGAGTACGGTATTTTGAACCTACCATACAGTTTGTACGTATTTTCAATCTCATTTGCATTTTGTAAATATTTGAAATTTCACTTGCATTTTGTAAGTATTTCGAATCTAAATTACATTTTGAATCTCAACTACATAATGTGCCTTTTTTTCTTTTTTTTTTCTCTCTTTTTCAGTCTATTCATTTTGTGCGTATTTTCCTTCTAAATTACCTTTTGTATTTCCACTCTACTAATTGTGAGTTGTTTCAATCTGAGTTCCATTCTGTAAGTATTTTCCGTCTCACTTAATTTTCGTTCTGGTTTCCATTTCACTGTAATTTTCGTTATCACCCAGACCATTAGGGGCCGATAACCTAGATGTTAGGCCCCGTAAAACAACAATTATCATCATCATATCAATAAAATTCAAATCATCTGCCAGGGAAAAAGGATGTAAAGTCGGCAGAAATTCTATATCCGATCGAGTAGTTACCTCTCCACGTTCTGATAGCTTAAGAGGCATGATTGGGATGTCTAGGCGAAGGATAGGACATTTTCATTTGAGACTGTTTTGACTTTCAGCGTCCCGTCTAGTATGCAAGCCTCTGTTTGCGAACAAGTCGCCTCCATGATTAGCAGTGGATGCTGCTTCCTCTGCTTCGACATCTCTCACTTTGAAATCGTTCAGTACTGAATCTAAACGTCGCCTCTTTTAGGACTCTATCCTCCCCCATTCTCTTCATACGACCTCTCCATCTGCGTTGGCTCATGCAAACAGCTTCATTCAGCGTGTTCGTTTCTAACATACCCTTTATCTTTTCATTACGAGAGTACCTTCATGCCATTCAGTGGCGGCCGGCAATAAGGTTGCAATGTTGCACAACGACTAGATTAATTCAAGAAAAACAATTAACTTTAATGCCATAATGATATTTTTAGTAATAAAAGGTGTACGTTACCTATAGGAACTCATTATTTTGTTCTTTAATAATTCACGATATCTTACAGTAAGTTCTTATGTAATGTACTGTACTGTCTGAGGAAGCGAAGCGGCCAACTGTCTGGAGCGCTCGTCCGTTTGGTCGTTGCCAGGCTCAAGCACCGACCAGATCTCAATAGTGAAGGGCATGGTAGTGATGCTAGACCGAGTAGGTCCTATCCCAACAGTTAACTCGGCTGGTCGTTGCCCGCTAATTGTAACAAGAGAGCCGAGGCGCGGACGGAGACATCCGAGATGCTCCGTCGACTGCCGATGGAATTTGTGTGTACTCGCGGTTCTTTCTCGCACTCGTATATAACTTACCTTGTTTTGTTCTCCTGAAGGTTTTCATGAGACTTAATAATCCATCTAATCCGCTGACAATGTGATGTTCTCTGAAATTGCGGCATTCGTGTACATCCGTTTTATCGCGTAATTGAATACAGTTTTCTCTGATATCAAGTAGTCTTTTACCCTACCACCTACCGCCCTGCTTAATGAAAACAGTGCAACACCCAGAACAATTATCCGCCAGCCCCCACTGCTGCCATTACTCCCATCTGTTTGGACCAGCAATAATTCGAGCTATAATAGTACCTTCATATCAGTTGCCTCTAGCTTGTGTATCAGATATCCTGAATCAACCCAGCTCTCACTTCCATTCAGCAAGTAGTCTAAATACTGAGTATCCGCTTGGTTTCGTAGTAGCTAGCATTTTTGGTTGTCACCGCGGAGGCCCGGGTTCGATTCCCGGCTCTGCCAAGAGATTTAATTCTGGTCTGAAGGCTGGAACGGGGTAGGCTACACAGTCTTGTGAGGCAAAACTTTGAAGAGGTGGGTTCGATTCCTACATCAGCCATTCTGGAAGTTGTTTGCCGTGGTTTCCTACTTTTGCTCCAGGCGAATGCCGGGATGATTCCTAACTAAAGGCCACGGCCGCCGCCTTCTCAATCCTCACTCCTTCCCACAGGGGCTCACATTTAGTGGGACATGGGTTGGCGACCACGGGACCCCAGTTGAGTCCGGCATTGCTTCCACCACTTGTGCCAGGCTCCTATCCGTCTTCTTTCCTGTCGACCTCCCTTGGTCAACTCTTGTTCTTTTCCGACCCCGACGGTATTAGGGTATCCGAGGCCTAGGGAGTCTTTCACTTTCCCGCCTTAATTGGCTCTTGTTTCATCTTTCCTGATCCCTCATTCTTCGAGGGGACAGACCTCTCGTTTTCTTTTCATTATACAGTATTTCCTTTTCTCTTTAAGATTCCCGCACTTTTTTTATTGTTAATTGGCTCCCCGTGTATCTAAATTCCCTTTAGCGATTTTTTTTGCTTATAACTTCCATTTTGTAGGTATTTTCAATGTACGTTGCATTTTGTAAGTCTTTTCGATCTACAGTAACTTGAATTTTTGCGAGTGTTTTCGACCTCAATTGCATTTTGTAAGGATTGCCAGTCTAAATTGCTTTTTAGTAAGTCTTTCAATATAGGGGATGGGACTTTTATGAGTATTTTGAATTTCAATTGCATTTTGTAACTATTTTCAACCTAAACCGCCTTTTGCAAATTTTTTCAATCCAAATTGGAGTTTGTATGGTGGGCATTTTGCAGGTATTTTGATTCTCAATTGCATTTTGTGGGTAACGTGGCTCAGCGGTAACGTTCTCGCTTGCTGGGCCCAAGGTTGCAGGTTCGTATCCTGGCGCAGTCAGCTGGCATTTGAGGGTGCGCAAATGCGAGGGAGCCGTGTCAGTGGATTTACTGGCACGTTAAAGATCCCCTTCGGGGCAAAATTCCGGCGTCTCTAAAAGCCAGAGTAGTTAAAAGGGACGTAAAACCAATAACATTATTATATTGAATCTAAATTTCATTTTGTAAGTATTTTCTATCTAAATTGCATTTTGTAAGTATTGTCAATCCAAATGAGTAGTTTGTATCTACCATACATTCTGTAAGCATTTTCAATTTCAATTGTATTTTGTAAGCATTTTGAATTTCAATTGTACTTTGTGAGTATTTTGGATCTGAAATGGGAGTTTTTCAATCTGAATTGCATTGTGTATTTTCAATTTCAATTGCATTTTGTACGTATTTTCAATCTCATTTGCATTTTGTAAGTATTATGAATATCACTTGCATTTTGTATTTATACTCTACATTGCATTTTGTACGTATTTTGAACCTAACCTACATTTTGTGTGTATTTTGCAATCTATTCCTTTTGTGAGTTTTTTCGTTCTAAATTCCCTTTTGTAAGTATCACCGCTCTCCATATTGTGCGTAGTTTCAACCTGAGTTCCTTTTTGTAAGTATTTCCGTCTCACTTAATTTTCGTTCTGGTTTCCATTTCATTGTCATTTTCGCTATCACCCTGACAATTAGGGGCCGATAACCTAGATGTTAGGCCCCATGAAACAACAATTATCATAATCATCAATCCTCACTTGAATTACAAATGCACACTAATAGAGCCATCACAATAACATGGGTTATCAGACAAATTCCACACACACTCAAGTACACGGGACTGGGGCTACATGATCACGATGTCGCAAAGTTCCAAAATCAATCGACAACATGTATGAGAAAACAGTGCTGTAGCTGTTTTTGAATGATTAAGCACCACATTGTTCCGGAGCTAAAACTAGAGTTTCTAGCATGATTTTGGTCCTGCCTGATGGCTTCGTAAATTCAAGGCAAGTTTGAGTACCATGTGGCTGATTTAATTTCTCTTGGATGCTGGTCTATTATTATCTATTATCCCCCAGGGGCTCACATCTTGTGGAACGTGGGTTGGCGACCACGGGACCCCAGCAGAGTCCGGTATTGCTTCCACTTACTTGTGCCGGGCTTCTCTCCGTCTTCTTTCCTGTCGACCTCACTTGGTCAACTCTTGTTATTTTCCGACCCCGACGGTATTATGGTATCCGAGGCCTAGGGGGTCTTTCACTTTCCCGCCTTAATTGGCCCTTGTCTCATCTTTCCTGACGCCTCCTTTTTCGTGGGGTCAGACCTCTTTGTTTTCTTTTCATTATAATTATTTCCTTTTCTCTTGAAGATTCCCGCAGTTTTTTTTGTTAATTGGCTCCCCGTGTATCTAAATTCCATTTAGCGATTTTTTTGCATCTACACTCCATTTTGTAGGTGTTTTCAGTCTACGTTGCATTTTGTAAGTCTTTTAGATCTACAGTAAGTTAACTTGCATTGCTGCAAGTGTTTTCGACCTCAATTGCATTTTGTAAGGATTGGCAGTCTAAATTGCTTTTTAGTAAGTCTTTCAATATAGGGGATGGGACTATTGTGAGTATTTGAATTTCAATTGCATTTTGTATTTTCAACCTAAACCACTTTTTGCAAGTACATTCAATCAAAATTGCATTTTGTATGTTGGACATTTTGCAAGTATTTTGATTCTCAATTGCATGTTGTGGGTATTTTAAATCTAAATTACATTTTGTAAGTATTTTCAATCTAAATTGCATTTTGTAAGTATTGTCATTCCAAATGAGTAGTTAAAATCTACCATACATTTTGTAAGCATTTTCAATTTCAATTACATTTTGTAAGTAGCCTATTTTAAATTTCAATTGCACTTTTTTTTTTAAATCTGAAATGCGCGGTTTTCAATCTAAATTGCATTGTGTATTTACAATTTCAATTACATTTTGTTCGTATTTTGACTTTCACTTGCATTTTGTAAGTTACGGTAAGTATTTCGACTCTAAATTGAGTTTTGTAAGTTTTTGAACCTAACCTACATTTTGTGCTTATTTTCCAATCTATTCCTTTTGTGAGTATTTTCGTTCTAAATTCCCTTTGTAAGTATTACCGCTCTCCATTTTGTGAGTAGTTTCAATCTGAGTTCCTTTTTGTAAGTATTTTCCTTCTCACTTAATTTTCGTTCTGGTTTCTACTTCATTGTCATTTTCGCTATCACCCAGACCATTAGGAGCCGATAACCTAGATGTTAGGCCCCTTAAAACAACATTATCATGATCATATTATCTATTATCAGGCCGGGTCTCAACCCCTTGAACTACTCCGTGGGCACTGCTTGAGGACGTACTGTAAGGAGAGACAACACACAACTATAAGTATGAAGCTCTCCTTGTTATCAATAGCGACGTTTATCCAGTGTAGGCCTATATCATGCGTGATTCTATAGACGAGTGGCCTTATAGACTTGGAGCCTGTGAGAGTGTACTGCAGAATATGACCATCTTGATAACTGATCAGTGCTAGGTGTAACCAATACATATAAGCATAACATATTATATGGTTATTAATAGAGCTTTAACTACAGTTCAGTTTTTTATTCTATAATTTGTAATAGTATTTACGTTTACACTATATAGCTAGGATTTTGTGACTGACAGGTGCTTTCTTCGAATTTAAGATGTAGACTGCGCTCACATATTTGGGACGTTAATTTTCATGATCTGCGATCGGTTAGAATTGAATCACGACCATTGTAGTCACGTTTCACTTACCCTGCCGGCATTTATTAAATAAGGTTTTATTGTTTGTGTGTGTTGGTATACAATTTTCTGTATTTTGTTTCTGTGGTTAGACTTTGGTTCTTCAATTTGAATTTTAGTCAAGATCTGTGATACTTAAGGCGTTCTTGCTTTTGGGGTGCAGTCATATTTTTTTGTGTTATTGTGAATATTTTATTTTAATGACTCTTTCAGTAATAAGCTGCCACACTGGACAAAGTGTAATACATACGACTAAATCATCGGTTACACAAAATTCAGTACATTCAACGCTATACGGAATATTAATGATTAACTGATGTTTAGCTCCCTATTGTGAAGGTCATTTTCAAGATCGGATAGAGGAGTAGATGGTGGTAAAGAGTTTGAATATCCCAGCATGATGTGACCTGTATTAATTTAATCCGAGGTATCTAAACTTTTTTGGTTGATTCATATTCGACAGTCATACGTTTTTACATGATCCTCTCTAATATCGTCTACTTGCCTAATCTGCATTGAATGCCCTCCACGATACGGAGCGAAACGTACGTTAATCGGTATACACACGTCAAAAATATTCCAAAGTACATTTTAATAATGATGTGGGCGTGAAAGTCTTTGGAACCGCGGCTTAGCCGTGATCGTTATATTGTGCACCATGGCCGCGCGGGTAACTGCAGCAAGTCCGGATATCGCAGATTGGAATCTCGGTGCTGACGGCGGCTATCCCGAGTATGTTTTTCCCCCGGATTTTTGCACACCCCCTCCAGGCAAGTGCCGGGATAGTACCTTCCTTCAAGTCCTGGGGCACCTACATCGTCCCTGACGGGTGGCGCATCGGTCAAGCTGTTGGCCTCGCAGCACGGTGGACCGGATTGGATTCCCGGTCAATGCACGTGAGAGTTTCAAAGTGAAATGCCATGTCCTGTGGTTCGGAGTCCACGTAAAAAGGATTACCCGTGGCTCATGATCGCGAGATTGACGGTCACGTAAAACTACAAACTTCCTTCCCGTATTTTTTATAGTCCTTGTCTAATACAGTTACACACATTATTATTGTGGTTTTAAAGAGCGGAATTGTGAGATCATCTACCCCTAAACTATTAATCTTTGTCTTTGTTGAGCTGATAGCACCAGGGAAATTCCTTTCTTCTCATGACTACAGCCTGGTATGATGGGAGGACGTGTTGAGGAAGCCGCAGCATTATACATTCCTGAACGATAATCCATTAAGATATGTCTAGTGATAAAATGTCTTCTGGCAATCATTGATAAGGTGGGTTGGAGGCAAGAGGAAACACGACTCCACTAAATAGGCTATATTGAGAGGTTGTCTTGTAACGTTTTTACTTGCCGTTCATTCTGTGAAAGTTCAGTTTACTGTAAAATTGTGGTCTATTTTACTTTTCTTATTGATGCCAATAGAAATACTGCTTTGAGATCTTATAAACCGAAATGTTGAATACGTTCAAAGCGTTAGGAATAGGAGACATTCCTGTCTCCATTTCGGCATGTTCTTATTTTTATTATGTATCAGTGCTGTACCTGTCCAGCATGGCGCGGGTTTGAGGTGAACGACCACAATGTGTTGAACTCCATGTGCCGCGCCGGCCGCTGTCTTTACCTTTATAACTGATAAAACCATATTTGCATAAAGGAGAGAGCGAGCGAACGAACGGAAGTGAGCCAAGGGTAAAAACATATTTTTCTCCATTTTCTGTTAGAGAACGGCACTGGTGCTGGTATCAATCTTAAGTGATCATTGGCTTTGCATTGAATGGCAAGCAGTCGCTGCTGCTGCCAAGGAATGTGCTGAATGGCTTGATTCTCTCGGCATGAAGGCATCTTGTATTGGAAGTGCTGTGGACATTACGCATATATCTGTGTAAAATGCTCTTCGTTCGATATGGGAAGTCCAATTTTATTTGGTGGTTAAATCTTTGTAAAATGCTCTTCAGTGTTGACTACTTATAAAACCACATTTGCATTGGGCAAGGGTGGGAACTTGCTCACCGGCCATTTTGCATAGGTTTAGGTGAACGACCACTTTCTTATTACATGTTGACTGACTGCAGTTTTTTTTACATACATTCTTTTATGCAACACTGCAGAAATGGCCTTTAAGTTTGCTGTGCGTTTACCATAGTTTTTTCTCATCAATCTTAGCAAATTTGTTAATAACTATCTAGAAACCGTGACATGAGTGGCGTAGTTGCTAGTTTCTCATGAAGGTGGTCCCTGGTCTGATTTCTCGTCCATAGGCTACTTGTGGAATTTTTGAAACGAAACTTCGTCTGTATTGACTACGGCGTCGGGCTCCATGTAACAAAGGAGTCCCGTGGACGCGAGATTTAAAGCCACGTAAAACTCCTAGCTAGTTCTTTCATGTATAACGTTGAAAGATTATATTCTCATTATAGCAAAATAAAAATCCCTCTCGGCACGTCGGAAGGTAGATTTTCACTCGGCAAAGAAAAGTATATCTAAGTCAGTAAACTTGTAAATTATTGTTGTATACCTACAAATGTTCTACATTTTAGCATTCCGAAAACTATTTGGCTCTTGGCGTAAGGGTGGGTCTTATTAATTTTTTCAGACAAACGTCTTAGGTACTTTTTAGTGGACTATTGACCTTTTTAAACTGTTTTCATATTATGCCTATGAAGGGAGGTATGCTTTTTCTCCCTCTCAGAACTCAATTTTTCCCACCTCTTTGGTTAAATGTTCGTGCTATCGAAATACTTGACGGAGATAATTTTTTGGCGCTTAGTCTATCCGAAGAATAGTACGAACTTTTTTTCATATGATGAAAACAAGCCAAACATAGCTGAGGCTATATTACAAGAGAGTTGCGTGAATTCGTAGTAATTTACTTCTGAACATGACTTGCTGTATTTTAGTATTTTCTGTTAATGATAAGTGTTCTTTCGATCAGTGTACCTCACAGTGAGTTTTTAAACTAGGACTTCGCTTGGCCTCAATGTTGCTTTTATACTTGACATGTTTTTAAGCATCACATAGCTGAACTTGCGATAGTATTCTCTACCGCCATACAAGATTTGAGGGTGATACCCGTAATAATTTCGGACATATAGATTGTCGCACAGCCGCCGTGTTGTATTTGTGAAACAATATTTAAATTTGTAGGGCACGGTCGAGGTCGCACCAGATATTACTATGCCCGTACCACGTATCATTCAAATCGCTCCAGCCGTTTAGATTTTGGGGCGGAGGGGCACACGCGAACAAAAATGACCTCGTCAGCTATCCCTTTGAAGGGCATCTTTTTACCGCTCACGATGCCATTTTAATTTCGTGAGAAAATTGGGAATATGATCGTGATGTTCCATTTCTGTGGTATAATATTATTGAATATATTCGAAGGATCGTACGTCATTGGTCAATTGTGACATCATTGCCTGTTTTGTCGACCGAGAATGACGTAGCGCCGCCGCTCCCACTAACCATTCAACCCACGCGGTTCTCCTCTCCTCGCTTGAGCTGTAGTAACATCACCTTTATTCTGGGAACAGGTCGTCGCGTTGAAGCATGTCTTTTAGCCACTGTTTTAGGGCGATGCAGTTTCCATCTTGCTCAAATTAGTCTGATGCTCGTAAATCCCTATTTTTTTGTCATGCAATCTCGAATGTAAAATTTCTTATAATAAATGTTATGCTAAGTGTCATGACATGAGGGTTAGTGATGTAGACGGCCCAAGGACAAGAGATTGCTTTCCATGATGTAGCCAAGTTTCAAATCGACCTCCTTAGGTATGTCTTTGACTAAAACAGGTTCAATAGAATCTTGACTAGTTGAAGATAATTGATATTTTTCAATCATCATCATCATCTGCAGTACTAAGACTGGTCAGTTGCCATAAAAACATGTCCAGATCGTCCTGTCATTTGCCGCTTCCTACATTGAATTATAATTTTTCAATCAACACATTATAATCACAATTACTTGGACATGCTGCAATATCAATTGTCAATAAGGCAACACTGAAAAATGGCTTAAAAGCTATCTATGGTTGAAGTTATTCATTGAACATAAATGTGTATTGCAGTACCCAAAATGCAGTAAAAATCCTTTTGTTATTAAATGTATTGAATTCTTTGCTTAACTTTATATGAATTTGAGTGCGCAGTCGGTTGGTGTGCTATTTTGCATTTTTTTTTAAATACAACAGGCATACATACATACATACATACATACTACTGCATACAATCTTACATGGATTGGAATTTTAGTTGCAATCGTTTACCATAAACTCTTAGGAATGAAGCAGTACAGGTGGCAGCAAACTGTGAGGAATTTCTTCGCATGTTTTCAATTTCGTTGGATACATTCTGAACTCAGAGAGCCTGCCCCATGACCTACTTACGTGAGAGAGATAAACAACTGACCGAGTTCTTGAAGAAGAAAAAAAGAACGCGCGCGTGCTCACCGTATTTCGGTAGGGTAGTTTTGTTGACCTACTTACGGGAATCGCGGATGTGGTGGTAAGATCGATTCACATTATATGATCCCGCGTTTGCCATTTTTATCACGCGTCTCCGAATAATCGTAGTAGGTGATATTGTATATTTCTGAGAGGTCGTCAAAAGAGTTTAGACTTCAAATTTTTGCGGCATACTAGTACTAAGTACAATCTTACATTGAATTGGAATTTTGGCTACAAATTCTTACCAGAACAGATCGTCGTGTTAAATGGACAAAGCTCAAAGCGCCTCGGCGCGAAACGACAGTGGGGGGCAAAAGCAGACTGTTTGGTAGAATAAAGAAATTAATTAGGACCAAGCGAGGCAATATGGCTTTTCTCTTTTTCCGCCTTTTTCTGCTTATTTTACTTTTATTTTTTCAGGGTTGGCTTCTTGAAAATATTGTCTCCCACCTAAAACTTGGGGGTGGGGCCAATGATCCCCCTTGTTTTACGCCTCTGAGTTATGTGATTGGTCGAAATTGGATTCCGGCCGGTGAACGCTCATTGCTTAGTCTTCGTATCAGTAGGATATTATACTAAAATAATGAAACGTTGTCACTAGTCACTACCAGTGTTATGTTTCTGCACAATAGCTATTCAGATATTAATCTAAATTGCGGTAATGCAGTTAACAACATAATATATATATAGGCCTATGCCAGTTGATATGGGAATTGGACTGGCCTTTCATGAACCATGAACTACTGTAAACATTCCCTTTACTTCCAAGTAGGCCTATTCATAAGGAATTCAAAACTCAATTCCTCGCAGGAACTTAAATTAAACGAGCAAAATATTATTGAAGCCTAAAATATTACTTCCATAATATTACCGGTGCATGAAAAGAAGTTGCCGTATTGTGCTCAATATTTGCGTGGTTGTGATAGTCGTGGTGATAGCGTCTTGGTCTCTAAATCATACGGACTCCGTTCAAACCCCAGGCGGAGTAATTATTTTTTTCTACCAGATTTTCTATTTAATCGATATTTATCATATCAATATGCGTCATTTTAACAGAATCTGTTTTAAGTACAGTACAATATGTTGTAACAAGCATAATTTGAAAAAAAATGACTGTATTTGACATCATCTCTAGTAGTCTATAGATAGGCTAGGGACGATGGTTTCATCCCTTCTCTTTTCAGTATAAAATTGTTATGTTTGTTGAAACAAGTATGACAATCTCTAATTCATTCTATACATTCATCATACTACAGGTATTTAATACGATGAAAACGGATCGTAAATTCACATTCGTCACAATGTTAAGAATGCCCAAGCTGTGTACACTAGTGTCAAAATATTAAGCATAATCACTAAACGTGGCCATACCGCCTGATAGGAATGTCGTACGGATTACTGAGCAAACGGAAGCTAAATCACACACCATAGTCTATGTCGTCAGAAATGTTCTGATAGTTAAGGTACACCTTTGACAACTGCTAACAAAACTTGGCAATGTCTTCCACAACAAAATGTGCTGTTAATAGGGTGTATGGTTATCCCCAAACGGCCACACATGCTTCGCAGTGACGTGGCATGCTCTCTATCAGATGGTCCAAAAGCTCTTGTGGCCGTCGATCCTACTCCTCCGAAAGAGCAATGCGAAGGTCTTGGAGGGTCCTTGTTGGAGGCTGACGGGATGCAATTCGCCTCCCTAATGCATCCCAGGCATGTTCTATAGGAATCAGATCCGCAGACCTCGCTGGCCAGTCCATGCGATGAATGTATTCCCCAGCCAGAAATTCATCCACCAGAGCAGCGTGGTGTGGCTGGGCATTATCGTCCATTAAGAGGAAGTCTGGTCCAACTGCACCTCTGGAGAGTAAATCATCCCTGTATCTCCGAGCGTTCAGTGTTCCTCAGACCATCCATGAAGATGTGCAGGTCCGTACGGCCATTCAAGGTGATGCCGCCCCCACACCATGACACCACCACACTGGTCCCGTTCCACGATGTTCCTGTGGATGTATCGGCTACCCGGTTCTCTCCAGATTAATGTGCGACGGAAATCGTTCTGCAAACTGAAGCATGATTCATCTGTGAAGAGCACATGCATTCATTCATGGTCCAGTTTCGACGTTGACGGTTTCCACAGTAATCGAGCCCGTCTCTGTACTGGAATGAGCGGGACGCACACCGCTGGACGTCTGGCTGCTGTTCTGAGCCTCCGGTACACAGTTTGCCGGGAAACGGCAACCCCTGAGACGCCTGCAAGCTCCGCCGACAATTGTCTTGCAGGTGCACTTCGATTTCGTCGGGCGGTTAAGGCCAGATATCGGTCCTGCTGTGGGGTCGACCTGGTACTGGCCTACGACTAACATCTCTTGTGTCTCGAAATCGTCTCCAAAGCCTGGAAATGACACTTATATTAGTGGTGCATTCAAGGATACGGCGACTTCGGTCTGTGTCTGGCCTGCTGCCAGGTGGCCGAGTATTCTACCCTGCAAAACGAGGTCCAAATGGCGTCGTTGTGCTATTATGTTGTCACGTTCACCACGAGGTTACACTCCGCACTCTATAACAGGGCAAACACGACTGGGGGAATATGGGGCGCAGGCACTGGCTGTGTTTACCTTGCGGTTATGCCGCGAGTCAAAGCAGAGAATATTCCTTTCCTATACAGTGTGAACACGTAAGGTTGGTAGGTGCATATGTCGTGCGATTTGCGGTTTATTTACTGTTGCCCTGCTTGCCTTATAATGTATAGACTACAAATATCGTCACCTGTGTGTGTACCGAAGCTGATAATTCTAGTGCAGCCATCACAGCACTTCTTGAAAAACGAAAACAAGCCATGAAATAAAGATGCAGTACAATTAGAATATAAATATGATCACTGCTCTCCCTTGGCAGAGCTGCCTAGCGATTGAAAAAAAACCCAATGTGGTGTTTGGTTGGTTCCCCAGTTTAGGGACTGCGACAACGCGGACATGTAGTGCCGTGTACTTTGTGTGTGTGTGTGTGTTTGTTTTTTTTCTCATAACTGGTGTTAATGTTGATGGCTGCATTAGTGTGTGTTGTCTGTATCTAGCGGACCCTTCGGTGGAAGCGAAAATTTGTAGGTTAGTTTGATAACGCTATATTAGTTCAAACGTTCGTCACCAGGTGCTGGCTGCGATGGCATCTAGTAGCCAAGTCTGCAGCTAGGTGTCGTGGACGGTAGCATTTAGTAGCAAAAGTAGGAACTATTCGAAAAATTGATCCTCTGCAGTCTTTCTACCTGAATCACAGATAACACACACTAATACACCCATCACAAACCGGTTATCGGACAAATTCTGCACACACCCAAAATACACAGGGCTACATGACCGCGTTGTCGCAGCCCCTAAACTAAGGAACCAACCAACCAACCTATCTGTAATTCAAGCAAGGACTGCAGACAATCAATTTAAAATCAAATCTAACTCGCACACACACACATATTCAGATTCACACAATTATAGTTAGTGGAAGGTTCTTTTACATGCCATAAGTCTATGACATAGGCCCGCCGGCTTTACTTCCCCTCAAAAGGAAGGCATACTGAGGGATTATTTAATGCTCTTAAAAATCGACGACTTCGGCCGGGTTTGAACCCAGAAGCTCAGCATGTTACCAACTACGACACCGAAGCCACGTTTTAAATGAATATTTCCCTGTTTTTACACTGCCTGTGTGTATTCTAGTTACATGCGGCAAGGTTACGGCTTATGTTTTACGAAAGGTTTCTCTGTGACGTGAAATATATTACGTTCCTCTGGAGGAAGATCAGAACACAGCATCGTTGAGCTACTGATTGACTGCAGAACGCAGAGTCGTAAAAAACAGAAAGTACTGTTTATTTGATGGTGGTGTTAGTGTTGTAAGGGACGAAACGTCGAGGTTATCTGATCGAATACATTTAGCCCTTGCATCTGTTGCAGTTTGAATGCTTTGGGAAATGTGTTTCTGGGGTTTCGCCAGTGGAAATGGCTGTGGAGCGTTCTGTATCAGTGATGGTAGCGTGAGTAACTCTCATTACTACATGGATTTTATGTCGAGGCAGGAGGTATAGGTTGCTTGGCAACCGGTAGGTGTAAGAGCCGTCCGTACAGTCCATTCAGATAATTCAGTTTGGTGCGTAAGAGGAAACTCGCCATTTTATGTGACCATTAATCTCCCGATCATGAGCAACGATATCTCAATATTTACGTGGAATCGAACCACAGTACCGTACGTGAAATTTCATTTCGAAAATCTCATATGCATTGACTGGGACTCGACCCGGTACGCTATGGTGAGAGGCATTCGGCTTGACCACTGCACCATCACACCCCCTAACTAGGCGCAATATCGGCATGTTCTTTTTCACTGCTGATAGTGTAGCCCGACTGTCACAGTATTGTTTTTCCTTCATTCCTAGCGGACCAAATTTGAATTAGGATAAAAACATGTTTCTAAGTAGTTAGTTATTGTTGTTTTAAGGTGCGGAACTACGAGGTCATCTGCCTATTTTTTCTGAACATGCAGTTTGAATTTTTATACTTGGTTTTGTCACGAACAAGGTGTATGTATGGTTATCAGTGTTGGCTTAAGTTCACTTTTGTTCTATTTGCCCGTTTTTGTTACGGTATCGTTAATTCATTTTAGGGGTTTGGGACATCTCGGTCATCTGTCCCGTGTAGTTGGGTGTGTCTTATAAACCTGTTTTTATGTGATGACTGTAGTAGTGTGTGTAACTGTATTCACAGGGATGAGGTATATGCCCCCGCACTTGAAGTAAGGTACTATCCCGGCATTTGCTTGGAAGTAATGTGGAAAAACCACACTTACTGTCGACCAAATTGTTATGTGTTACCTTACAAAAATAACTTGCTTTCTTGAACACGCAAAATTTTGAAATTAATAAACCAGTTATACAACATTCCAATGTAGCCTATATTGTGTTAAAATTTGGATTAGATCTGATGACGGGTTTGTGAGATAATCATTCTTAAATGTGACGCATGGTTGAAACACGCATAAAAACGGGCACTTTTTGTGTTACAACTGGGATAAAAAATATTAAAATATAAATTTAAAATTCCAAACCTACATGAACTAACGTAAAATGGAACGACGAAAATGATGATGTTATTGTATTTTATGTAGGTCTATTGGTTACTTCACAAACAACCTTCAAACTCGAGTGCACATAATATTCTGGTCGACAGTAGACCTCTATTGTTCTGTGCATATTGACTTTCATTGTTAGGGCTTCTATTATTACCTCGAAAGCAATTACCTTGTTGTCTACTGTTATAGTATAACTTAATTGCTGCCTAACATCACCATTCTGATGATTTGTACTTTGTCCTGACTGTACCTTGCAAGAATTACCGAGAGCAGGGGTTCTCAACCGGTGGGTCGCAGAATGTGTCTTGGGGGATCGCGAGACACGGAGAAAAAGTAAAAAAAAAAAAGTTATTGTTGTAGTTTTTAATTAAAAGAAGACTACACTCACATTGTATTAAACTTTTACGTTTTTTGAAATTCTATTAATGAGAAACTTGAACTTGTTCGGAATTAATCAGTTTTTGAATTGATGTTTATTAATATTAGTTACAAGTGTTTTTAATGAATAAAACTTAACAATTATTGTAATTTTGTAATTATTGTTTTAACGTTAAAACTTGGTGCGGTCGCCAAAATACTCAGCCTAAAAAGGTTGAGAACCCATGACCTAGAGCATCAAACCTACTTAGTAATCTCTCTAGCTCTTGAATCAGACATCGAATATAGATTTAGGTGTTAGGAAGTCATTTTTGAAGGTCTTTGTCTGGAGCGTGGCACTGTATGGAAGTGAAACTTGGACTATTGGTGCAGCAGAAAAGAGGAGAATTGAAGCGTTTGAAATGTGGTGTTACAGGAGAATGATGAAGGTCAGATGGGTAGATAGGGTTACAAACGAAGAGGTATTAAGACTAGTGGGAGAAGAGAGATGTTTCTGGCGACTGCTAATGAAGAGAAGAGATAGGTTGGTAGGACTCATACTAAGACACCCAGGAATAGCAATCTTAGTTATGGTAGGAAGGGTCGAAGACAAGAACTGTAGGGGTAGACCAAGGTTAGAATATGTTAAACAGATTGCCTCGGACGTAGGGTGTTGTAGCTATGTAGAAATGAAACAATTAGCTCAGGACAGTGAGGCATGGAAAGCTGCATCAAACAGTCAAAAGACTGAAGACTCAAACACTTGAATTGTTGACGTGCGTTGCATACACGCAGACTCCCTTACACGATACGGAAAATGCTTGAGGAGTAGCCTTACTAGGTTGCTGTCCTGTGTCAGATCATCAAGATACTTACAAATTAATACTTGGCTTAGAAAATATTCTGTCATTTTAATACTGCCTCTAGGTTGGTACATGCCAAAAGTGGTGCCCTCACGCTTCTGAGCTTGTATTTCTTCATTCCAATATTTCTCACGAAATTTAGTCTTGAAATCATAAACATCCACTAATGTTTCCTTATACAGTATACCGAAAACCAATTTCTTGTTTCCCCCACAAAAGCCTGTTCCAATAATTTTACCACTAGACTCCATTCTATCTGTCCTTGTTCCAATTTCTCCTTGAATTTATTCTCAATAATTCCATGCCTGCTTGTTAAAGAACTTAACCAGTTCCATTTCCTTCATACTTTTGTGTAGGAGCATTTTAATTTTTCAATTTGTGGATCATATGTGAGTTTCTTGTCTGCCCCAGAAATAATCCCTACTTCCTTAGTCTAATTAGTGACTAGCGTAATTGAAGTAACAAGGGCGGATGTGGTATGCTCATATAATAAGTCACTATCAGATCAGAGTAGTTGTAAAATACTGTGGTTCTCTGCTTCCTTATGCAGTTTTTCTTTTTTTCTGATGCCTTGGCTCCTTATAATTGATCTTAAGGGTTTCACAATAGTGGGTATGCTCAACTATTTTGGTTTGCATTGCGTATGTTCCTGTAGTAGTTGACCAACATTTTTTACTCATAGAATTAAAATCTTCATCATGTCGCTACCTGTAAGGACAGAAGAAAGCGCCTTCACAAAATCTCCAGCTTGTTACTCACTAGCTATAAGGACAGAAGAAAGCACACTCAATAAATTGTATACAATCTTTAGCTTGCCTTCACCCAAGGACAGAAAAATATGACCCACTTGCTCACCACATTTAGGCCTATTCCCTTGGCAGCGCTGCCTAGTGATAGAAAAACACATTAAGGCGTTTTGTGCTGGGAATACGATACTCCGAAGTTTGCCCAGCGATTGAAATGACTCTTAGGAAGCAGAGTGAACGAAGCTCTTTTTTTTTTTAATCAGTCAGTGTCGTTCTCTGTTGGGTCAGAGCAAGCTAACGCGGCAACACAGCACGAACTTTCCTGCTGATCTCGCCTGACATCAACAGTCACCAAATGGACCAGTAGAGATAGCATTTTGGCTTGCAAAAGGTGGGGTAATTTTGATTTTCAGGTGTTGTGTTGCCCCTCTCGCGAAAAATCCAAGGTTTCGACCCCCCCCCCCTCCCCTCCTTGTGCGTTGTCCACTATATTGAAAATGCCGCCAACAGGAAGCACTTTCTTCAGTTTTTTGTCCGTAACTCACTTCTAGTCCATTTTAGGCAAAGCATTGTCATTAGATATGGAGAGTTTTGCTTATTATGCATTTTGCACTAAACTGCACTAAAAGGTAGTTAATAAGGCAAAACCACTGACATATCTGTTTTTTGACACGTTTGCAAATGTTCACGTCCCCATATCTCAGTACCTGTTCCATGTATATGTTACATAGGAAACTTGCCGAAAATTCAGCGTTCTTTACAATTGGTAATGACAATGAAAATCCACAGCCTGCTTCCAGTCTCCGACCGGGTCAGGAATGGAATGAATGAAGCCCCCCATCTAGCGGCGAGGATATGAACTGTGCCGGCTGCCGAGGCCTGACGCACTCCTCTGGGGCAATGATTAAATGAATTACAGATGAAATGGTAGTGGAGAGTGTTGCTGGAATGAAATTTTGACAGGGAAAACCGGAGTACCCGGAGAAAAACCTGTCTGCCTCCGTTTTGTCCAGCACAGATCTCACATGGAGTGACTGGAATTTGAACCACGGACCCAGCGGTGAGAGGCCGGCGTGCCGCCGCCTAAGCCACGGAGGCTTGGTAATGACGATACTTGGCCTAAAATGCACGGGAAGTGAGTTACGGAGGAAAAACTGAAAAAAGTGCTTTTTGTTGGTGGTATTTTCAAGATGGCGGTCAACGCCAAGGAGGGGAGGTCGAAAACTTGGTGTTTTCACGAGAGGGGCAATACATACAGCATACCTGAAAATCAACATTACCCCACCTTTCGCAAGCCAACCCCCCTTTTTGAGCCATCTCTACTGGGCTAAAAATCATAATAAATATCAATCCATGTAAACTAAACCCATTTATTTATATTACGGATAGTTACACACCTCAAATGTTTAGTATGTGGATTACAACGCACCCAAGAACGATGTTCCAGTTTCGAAATGCGAGCCTTCGGCGTAATTTCTTGTTTGTTGGAAATACAGTTTTGAAACTTCTCAAGTATACACATACGGTATTCAAATTTGGTTACTCTAGCCCTAGCGCAACGGAGTTGAATTGTGAATCTTTTAATTGGACGATTCCCCCGAAACACGCCAAATACCGGTACGGTACTTTTTGTGTTATACCTGCCGGGAAGTATTAAAATACGGTTCTAAAAGTTAACGTTATCATTAATCAACGCAGAATTGAACAAGGAAAATGGTGACGCTACTTATTTTTCTGTGGGCCTTTTGGTTATTATACTATGTATCTCCATACTCTAGTGTGTACAATTTCTGCGCCGACAGCAGCACGTGATATAGACTTCACAAGCAGCATTGCAAGGCTTAATTTTGATATACCTGTGATCATAGAGATGCCGAATACTATATCTCCTTGCTCAACCTGTTTGTGGAGTTCTGTAAGAGTTGTTGGTGGGCTAGCTGTTGCACTATTCACTTGTTATTCCATTGTGTTTCACGCGTGTGTGATTAGAAACAAATCTGGCAATTGTGCTGGTCAGGTAAGTTGCTGCACATCTTGCAGAGCACGGTTTATTGCTGCGTGCGTGTGGATGAACATTAATCCTTTTGGAAGAGCATATCACCCTCTTGTTTCAAAGTCAGGACAGAATGAGCAATACTTACCAAGCTTATTCTCTCCAGCGACATCAAATACAAAAGTTATAGGTTAGCCTGTGACAAGCGAAGAGCCTCTCTAAAGAATGTGTGATACACGTTCGTGCAACTTATAGGCAACAGTGAAATCACCATAATCAATGCTAACATGAATTAATCAAGAAACCCAGCTTTTTAAGTTTCTTAGTGATAATTCGATAAACATGAAAGGGATATCTAGAGTTTGTTATGCTATTTATCTCCTAACTTCTGTGCACATAATTTCTGCGCGGACAGCAGTACGTTCAAACCAACTTTCACGAGGAGCATTAACGTAACATTCTACTGGTTCAAAAGACCAACAGCGGCAGCTCTGATCATGGATGGAACGGAGTTAATCCTGTCGAAGCCACTCGACCAGGCCTGGCATCACCACCACCTGTCGCGTTGTGAGAGACAGGTTTTAAGTGCTCATCCTGCAAATCCCCGAGTTCAGCATCACCTCCAGTAACGTTTCGCCAAGTTAGAAAAGAAACTCCCTGTGAACCTGGGTGACTTGTCCTTTTCTACTCCAACACTAACCACTTCAAGCCGAACCCAAAGGAGACGCCCTGCTCTTTCTTACGGCTTACGTGAAGCAGGTTTATGGCCACCATTTTGTGACATGACGGTAAAGTCCAGGAAGATCTTCTTGTGGAGAGCTTAGATCCTGGTGCACACTACATCACAAATTTGACGTGCGAATTGAACCCACCCAAGTAAGAAATGGTTCCCTATGTAGGCTATAAGATCTTGACCGCATGACAATGGAAGTATCAAGGTGCAAGACCAACATGGAAAAACGGTCTTGATGCCAGCCGATATAGATATTCTGTATGTGTGTTGCTCCGGATCACTGGATCAGTCACCTGCTGATTACCCCCCTTTCAAGTCTCAAGCTTGACTGTACCCATGGAAACTACGCAAGAGATCATAAGCCGTGGGTGGGACCAGCGTGTCTCGGACAAATTCACTCTGCGAGAAGGTGCTTGCTAGTTTTAAGTTCAGGGTGTCTGCCGGTATCAAAAGTAACGAAAGTAGCGTCAAAGTAGCTAATTTTACAAACAGGTAACGAAAAGTGGCTAATTTTTGTGTCTGGATATTTGGAGATAGCGAAAATTGTCTGATGGTTTAAATCATTTAAACTCGCGTCGCTAGGTTCACAGATTGCGATGGAGCGAGTTTCAAGCAAGCGGCGCAGATTTTCCCATGCCTGACCTTAAGAAAATTCATACTGAGGATACCTTCGGTTCAACGTATATTCGATGGGCAGATGGCCTCGTTTTTTCGCCACTTAAAACCTCAAACTACTGCTCGGTTCCAAGCTCTGTGAACTTGCAGGGTGAGGTGACGTGGAAGTCAGGAAGAGAAGGGCCTGTCAACTTCCTGCCGTATTATCCGGAATTCCTGTCTATTCCAATACTGCTAACATAGGTCCGTTGCCTAAAGCACTGTGGTGTTGCCAATGAGATAGTCACCGACCAATGTACACTGACCGGCAAAAAAAGTGGAACACTTTAATATTTTATGTAATTTTTTAATTTATTCCACTAAAATGTATCGGTTTTCCAATATTTGCATTATTCATGTAAATTTAGATGGTTGGCAACAGAAAATACCGAATCATGTTTTACAACACGCTTTAACTCACAAATTTCGTTACATTTTGCAAATCGTACAATTTTCTATTTTTTAGTAATGCTCTTTTGGGCTGGTGTTTATCAAACGTATTGCCAAACAAAACAGTATTAATGTTTGCTCTGCACTGCAAGAGAACACTGGTCACTAAAAACGGGTGTTTCCACCTTTAGCGTCTATGACAGCTTGTAAACGCTCAGTCATACTGTTCACAACTCGTCGAATGGCATCTGCCGGGATGCGATCCCATTCCTCCAGCAGCGATGTTCTCAGTTGTGCCAAGGTGGTGTGGTCATGCTGTCTGACTTCCTTCCAAGCGTATCCTATACATGTTCGATGGGGTTCAAGTCAGGACTACGAGCTGGCCAGTCCAGGGTTTGAATCTGCACTTCCTGCAGATATTGTACAACACAGCGAGCAGTATGAGGGCGGGCATTATCCTGCATCAGCATGAAATTCTGACCAATGAAAGGCGCAAAGGGCATCACCATAACCGAGCCACTTCCAAATGGAGTCCTGGAGGAGAAAGCAACAGGGCTGTACCTCTCCCCGCGCCTTCTCCACACTCTTTCTCTTCCATCAGGAGATCTAAGGTTAAAGCGACTCTCGTCAGTGAAGAGAACAGAGGCCCACTGCTCGTGGGTCCATCCCAGATGCTGCCTTGCGAAGCGAAGACGCGCCTCTCTGTGATGCCGTTCGAGTGCGGGTCCACGTGCAGGTCTCCTGGACGAAAGATGAGTTTCTTCAAACCTTCTTCTTACTGTTCGCTCACTCACTCTCACATTTCTGACATTTTTTAGTTGATTTCGTGCCTGAACTGCTGTGGTATGCCGATCACGCAGAACTTGGAGGGTGAGAAATCTGTCATCCCTGACACTTGTGCTTCTTCTACGGCCTGACCCTCGTCTCCTGTCGTATGTTCGGAGCTCTCTGTAACGTTGCACTGCACGATGTATGCTACCGAGAGATGATCCAATGATCTCAGCAACATAACGGAAGCTGCGGCCATCCTCCACCAATGTAACTGCCTGTGCAGCTTCTTCACGGCTAAGAGGCATGTTTTAGTGTGAACTGCAAATGGATGTGTGACAATGGTTCACAGGTGTTCAACAAGTGCCAGTTGTTATCCCTAGAACAACAATAAGGGAGCGGCAACACTCATAAACCTTAAACGCTTCCAGTCCGCTTCCCGCCATAAAACCATTAAGATAGGCTCATCGAAGATTGGGGGTAATTGGTGGTAATAAACCACCCTAAGAATTGTCATATTATCAATTTCTATTCACGGATGTTTCAGATGTTTGTTCCAATGCATGAAAAGCTTTTAAAATGTGATTAAATCTTTTTCAAGGCTAGATTTATACTATTTACATTTTTTTTTTAACTGTTCCACTTTTTTTTTTGCCGGTCAGTGTATTTGGTTCTGTTACTACTCACGGACCGCGAACCCCCCTCATCACTCCTTAGGCTATCGTTCGCGATCCATATTACTCTCAGGTTCACGGAGATTGGACCCGAGCAGTAAGTAACGTATATTTTCGACATCAAGATGATTTCTTTTGGTGTGAAAACAAATTCTGTAGGGACCCTGGCTTCTTACGAGAAGTTTATTCGCGAAATCTTCCGAAACTCAACAGAAACCTCTCATTTCTCTCATTTACCGCTAAATTTGGAAACTATCTCGAATTGAAGTCCCGAAATAACGCGAAATAATAGTTTCGACAAAATAATCACCAAATAACATATAAATACATATATTAAAAAAAAAACTCTACGTCTCTTTAAGTTTGCGACATCCAGTATGGTTAATTTGAAATTCCGTCATACGACGATTTGTCCTTCGAACCTTGGTTCCATCGGATATAGGCCTATAATCTAACTGGTTATCTTCGTATAATCTTAGTATAATTCGTGTTTCGAATTTGAAAGAAAATATGCCCTCTGGTGGTATTATTCGTTCAATTTTTTCAGAATATTTCGTAATATTCGATACCTACTTCGAACGTTCATTCGCCAAAATCATATCCGCAAGACGGCCGGCAGACCGCACGACTTTCCTGCGGGAATCTCTTCAAACGGACCGAGGTCGACGCCGGTTGCGTAAAATCAAAATCCTTGCTCGATTGCGAAATGGTGACCATGAGGAATGCGGGAATCCTGCAAAAGGTGAGTGGGTGCCCATCACGAAACATCCCGAAAACTACTCGCCACTTTTCCCCATGGCCGTATATCTAAAAACATACGGGGAGCGAGAAGTGCTTCAACCCACTTAAAATAGACACTGACTATGTAGCATCGTAATACTCATATCGCCTCGTGATCCACCGCGAACTCCTATCCACAGCATAGGGACAGCGGGAATCACGGCACCCCACTTACAAGCGGCGCCGCCCATACATGAACTGCTCGTGAATCTTAACCATGTCCATCATCGTACTTGTCTTAGCCATTCTGCTGGGACAGACAGGAAGACAATCGTTGAACGGCTGGGTGCGGCGCCGATTGCATAATATCGCGTTCTCCGAGTCCAACCGCGCCGACAACGTAAATCTCGTAAAACGGCCGAGAACGGTGGTGATTGCGTAACATTGCGATCTCAGTGTCCAATCGCGTGGCAATGTGAATTTCGTAAAATGGCCGAGAGCGACGGCGATTGCGAAACATTGCGTTCTTATAATGTCCAACCGCAAGGCAACGTGAGTCTCGTAAAACGGCTAGAGCGGCGGCGATTGCCTAACATCGCGATATTTCTCCGCGTTCGATGACGAGGACACCTGGATTCTTGTCAAACGCAAATAGTGCCGATTGTGTAATAAAGCTATGTTTTCCCATGCCCGACCTCAAGGACAGTGGAAATCTAGTCAAATGACTAACAAGGGATCGGATCGTGGTGTAAAATTCTGATCTGGTTGAAATTTAGTACACAATAATCCTAAAAGGTTGTACAATGATGTAGTGAAAATCGCACGGGCCACTTTCAATTTTGAAGGCCAATATTGAACGCCGAAAATCTGCCGGGTGACGGCATGAGCGAGGAGTTCGAAAAAGGTAAAGCTGACCTTCAATCCTAGCAGCACGTGGTGGCTCTCGGCAACCAGGCAGCGACTTACCGTGCCGCGTTGCATTCCCCACTTTGCACCTTCCCCTCACTCTTCTAACCTCTCGATTAGAGTATAAAATGCAACGTAATGTGATATTTTGCGCTTGGCCATACTGTAAATAAATAAAACATCGTCATTTAGACTTTCACGGCCCGTGTTATTATTCATAATGTTGAATTTTGGGCTTATGCCGTGTTTTATTATATTGCAATTCGACGCGTTTCGAAAGAAACCATGTCTTTCATCGTCAGGAATAATCTGGAATACGACAATGTTGCTAAGAGAAAGCAACGAAGAACATATAGAAGGTGCCCAAAGATGGACGCCATTATAGCCCCATGTTAGGGACAACGGAAAGCAGCAGTGAATTACTTTCTCAGGGTTCTGATAATAGGTAGCCAGGATTCACTGAGATTGTAGCCGGTGTCGCGGTTGAAATTATCTGGGTGTTTACGTATTTCAACCGCCTCCCTGATGATTCTGGGACGATATTGCTTTATACGGGCAAGAACATCCACCCCTTGGAACATGACATCATGGCCAGGTGTTAAAGCATGATCGGCAACAGCTGATTTATCAGGTTGAATGAGCCTGATACATCTATTATGTTCCTTAATGCGAGTGCATATTGTTCTCGAAGTCTGCCCGATGTAAACCTTGCCACAACAAATTGCAACAACCGGGTATCTACAGAGTTCCCTGTACTTGTGGCAAGGTTTACATCGGGCAGACTTCGAGAACAATATGCACTCGCATTAAGGAACATAATAGATGTATCAGGCTCATTCAACCTGATAAATCAGCTGTTGCCGATCATGCTTTAACACCTGGCCATGATGTCATGTTCCAAGGGGTGGATGTTCTTGCCCGTATAAAGCAATATCGTCCCAGAATCATCAGGGAGGCGGTTGAAATACGTAAACACCCAGATAATTTCAACCGCGACACCGGCTACAATCTCAGTGAATCCTGGCTACCTATTATCAGAACCCTGAGAAAGTAATTCACTGCTGCTTTCCGTTGTCCCTAACATGGGGCTATAATGGCGTCCATCTTTGGGCACCTTCTATATGTTCTTCGTTGCTTTCTCTTAGCAACATTGTCGTATTCCAGATTATTCCTGACGATGAAAGACATGGTTTCTTTCGAAACGCGTCGAATTGCAATATAATAAAACACGGCATAAGCCCAAAATTCAACATTATGAATAAATAAAACATCCTTTTTTTTTTTTTTCCTGTTTTACCCTTTGTAATCCTTGCAATAGTGGATGCTTACCAAAAAGTGGTCAATGCAAGGAGATTGCTTGCACCACGCGCACCTTGCAACACTTTCTTTCGTACACATATCACAAGTATTTTGGATAGCATCATCCTTGAAACAAAATTGAACGGAGTTCACAAAGCAAGCGGGTTGTGTTTAAACATAACCGGATTCGTACCAACTATACTTCCACATGTCACGAAACCGCGGAGAAGATGGGTGTGGGTCAATGATTGGGTTTTTTAAATATAGTTGCGCAAATGAATGTTAATGTCAAAATTTTATAATACAATTAGGTCATTAAAATAATGAACAAATGGTTCCATATCCGGAAACCAAGCACATCGAACGGCTGAATCATTCCTGTAGTTCTCTGGGGAATAGTTTTAACAATAATTGTTTTGTTGGCGGGTTTTGACACTAATATATTTGCTTCACTTTGTGCTGCCCACGAATCCGAGAGTAAAACCCTGTCGTCTGGTACAGTTTGAAAATAAACATCTTGTAACCACTTTTGAAGTAACTTTTTAGTTAACTTTCCGGACTTGGATGGCAATACAAATAATTTATCTGCTGTAAACAAACATTTCTTAACAATAGGGCCAAATTCACCGTCCTTTTCTTTTAACACAACTAACAGTTTAGGTAACAGTTCTCCATCGGCAGATATTACAGACTGAATTGTATAGCTGTGTGTTAATGAGTTCAATGATTGCGCTTCTGCGAATTTTTTTTTGGTCTCCCTTTAAATGTAGAGTATGTCCATCATAACTTTTCGGGAACCAATATTGAATTTATTTTTTAACTTGAGAACCCAGAAAGTTGAGGCGCGGAAGGTATCGCCATGAACACGCCGAGCATTCTTCAGGGCCCATTTGCTAATGTGTACGTCATGGACGTTCTTGTTGTTATTCAGCCTCGCCTTTTGAAATTCTTCAAATGTTTCTTCGGTGATAAATTTCAGTTTTTCATCCTGTGTACCTCCTGATTCTATTTGTAGCTTCCATCTAGAAAGGTCCGACTGGTGCCATAGCTTTTAAAATTTGTGCTGAATGACTTTAAATGACCTTTTTTCCACCTCCTTTGTTCAGTCATTAATCCACCACTTTTTTTTTTGTATGTGATACTTATTGCAGGTGTTGTGGTAGCATCTTTTTCACTGTCAGTGTCGGATATTGCAAATTCATCGTCTTGAATAACATTGTTATTGTGAGGCAAAACTCGTATCCTCATGTTCAGTGGCGACCTGCACTTAACCAATCTTTTTTTTTGCCATAAGGCCTGTAAACAAGGATCATGATTCAGTCTTGGTGCATGTCTGCTTTTGCCATGAGAAAATGTAAACAAAATTTTTACTTACGGTACAGTTCAAAACTCGATTCTCTTTCAACAGGTGTTATTTGGCTTTCACAGCGATCACGATCACTTTCAGCAAAGCAGCTTTGTAGACGAACTACCACATTCCAAGGATTAAAATTTGGAAGGTGCTCCAATTGAGCATCGTCGTTGTCACTTTCTGACATTTGTAAATATTCTGACTGTAAAGTAAAGGATTTAACATTAATTGCTGTCTGTGCCAGTAAAATTAAACTCAGACAAAATAAAATTGTCATACTTACAGGGCTTGATGACGGAACGATTTGGGTTCTGTTCATCCGAAACATCACTCTTGTTTTGCATAGCCCTACTGAACTGATAAGGAAGTGACGGAATGAGGGGAAGGGGGAAGGTGGAAGGTGGGGACTGCAACGCAGCACGGTAGGTCGCTGCCCGGTGGCCGGGAGCCATCGCGTGCTTCTTGGATTGAAGGTCAGCTTAACCTCTTCCCACCTCCTCGCTCATGCCGTCGCCCGGCAGGTTTTCGGCATTCAATATTGGCATTCAAAATTGAAAGTGGCCCGTGCGGTTTTCACTACGTCATTGTACAACTTTGTAGGATTATTGTGTACTAAATTTCAACCAGATCAGAATTTTACACTGCGACCCGATCCCTTGTAAGTGTGACACCGACTGTGTAAATCGTGATGTTTCTCCGTGTTTTATCGTGAAGACTACAGAAATCTCTTGCCTGCGGGAATCTCTTCGAACGGACCAAGGTGGACTCGAAAAAGTAGCTGTACAAGCTATGGTGATGCTGTGGCGACTATGTTTGATGGGCGGCGAGAGATGTGTACGCTCATGGGCCCCATGTCAATAACTGGTCTCCAATGGTTTGTGGAGTCGCATTTACTCGTTAGAAGCTAGTAACATCTCGATATTTCTCTGTTCCTGACCGCGAAGAGAGAATTCTGTGACAATCTCGTAACATCGCATATATATTTCTTCGTGCCCTACTGCAGGGACAAAGGAAATCGCGTCAAACTGCCAAAAGCGGAACAACCTCTTAGTAATCATAACGTCTTGTACACAAGACGACATACTAGCTGAAACCACTCAGTTGACATTAAAAACCTATTATTTATTTATGTGTTTATTTATTTAATCTTTATTTAGTTATTAATCATTCGTTGATAATTTACCTGTCGATTTCTTACTTTTATTGTTTAGTTATTTAAATACAGTGAACATGGTGGCCACTACTCCTGGAAATCCTGGAAAACTCCTGGATTTTTATTAGGTCTGGAAAACTCCTGGAAAATGACTAAACATTTGAAAACTCCTTGAAAATAGCCACTGTTAATTAATTGAGTCGTCTAGTATCAAAACCGGCCAAGTCACAAAATTTACGAAAATGAGTTAAGGTTATCAATTTGAAGCAGAAGTATAGCACTATCAGGCGAAACAAGAATATGCTTCAAAATCGTCCATGTCTTCATGTTACAGAGCACTGAATTCTTGGTCGTGCAACAAAATGGGTCAAGTCATGCAGGCAGTGCTTTCATAACCGGCCATGTCAAAAAACGAGTAGCAATCTTCATGTCGCAGCATTGTCTGGAATCTTGCGTTGTTAGATTACGCAAGAATGTGATAATATCTGTAGGCAACATTGTTCCTTATATTGTATACTCTTCGAAGTCATAATAATTTGTATTTTGTTCGTTTGCAACACTGACTTTCGTATTCGCGGGCTTCTTACCGCATTGGCGAGAAAGCAATCGTATATCCTGTGTGTTCGTATTTTGTCATTATTGTGTAGTGTAAAGTGTATATTGTTCTTATTTTAATAAGTGACTCATTTTCTTTTACTGTGTTCAAGATCGAAGTGAACTACTAACTTTTAATGATATAATACCTATTTTGTATTCTCCTCAGCTTTCTGATGTTCATCTTCATATTTTACTATCCAATTTAAGCAGAATGCTTTCGTTTTTATTGCAATAAAGACAGGTATTTACAATGTCAATTTATTTTAATTTAATTGCCTTTTTTCACTGGAGTTTGGAATTTTAAAAGAAAGGTTAAAAAAAAAAGACTAAAATTATACCAAATTGCAACAAAAAGGGCCAAGTCAAAATTAATATTAGCAAAAAAGATGGGTTCATTATGAATCAGATTTCTCAAAATAGCAGAACTTAAATATTAAACCATTACGGATATAACTATGCAATAAAATCTTTTGTGCCCAGCATTGCTTTGTCTCTAGAGATTTTTCATCCATACTGAAAAATATACCTTCAATGACTTGGCCGGTTTTGATACTAGACGACTCAATTATAAAAATCTTTCCATCTTAAATCATTCTCCAGCTGTGGTTTTGGGTGAGCACTCTATCGTTAACGAAATAAATTTCCTCAGGCTACCTGTTTCTGTGTGGGAGAATACGCAACAGTATTTTTGTAAAATATTGAGTATAGAAACTTCATTGCAATAAAATTGCAGGCGGCATTCTTTTCTCTTTAATTTTTAAGTGGACATTACAGTCACAAAGCCTTTTTTTAAAACAACAATTAAGTTAAATCATTTGTTGATGATTGTTGTTTTCAGGGGCCTAACGTCGAGGTTATCGGCATGCGTAGGCTTGCGTATCAATAATGCAATCCCCCCTAATTTTTGTCAACATCGGTATAAGTAAACCAAACACAACTGCTTTATTTTGGTCTTGAAGTAGGCAACCGATAAAACGCCCCTCGGGACTCGCGCTTATTTTTAAGTCTGGGAAAATGAGAATTACTCCTCAAAAAATTCCTGGAAAACTCCTGGAAAACCGTTGACCAATTTGAGTGGCCACCATGAGTGAAACCCCTCACTTCCGAACCTCGAGAATCCAAAATCTTTGGTAATCCGAATGAGCTTTATTTGACAATTTTAAATTTGAAAAACACATGTAAAAAAGAGAAACTTATTTAATTAGTCATAAAACATTATATATTCTACATTATAACATTATTTTACATAATTAGTTGAAAAATTAAGAAAGAAGTACAGTTAGCGTACCTAACAAAGTGTCAATGTGCGTACATACTTTATCTCATCCAGGATTGAAAAACGGAATCGTCGGTTAATTACTTTGCAAAAACAATGAAATAACAAGAGAAACGCACAAAATATCACTTAATCTTTTCCTTGAAATCGGTTATCTTCAATTGTCGAAATGGCGAAAACCTTCCCGCGGAGGAAATTGCGCGCCAGCGTCGCATGAAGATGACATTGTTTGGCGTGGCTGCTGCATATTGTGCTACGAAGTGCAATGTGATGTCTAGTAAATGCAGCTTCAGTATAAGTCAGATAGTCAGTTCTATACCGTAATGAGGGCTGGTTATTATGTTATGGATATTTTTCGGCTAATCCGAACAAATTGAAATCCGAACAGGCTACCGCCCAAATTGGTTTGGATTTGAGGGGTTTCACTGTACATGGGTTGGTTTTTTAGTTTTGGCACCTTAGTTATAACTGGATTAATAACTCACTTAGATGGTTCCAAATTTCACAGGCCCTCAATGTAGTCCCCACTGTTGCGTACAACGTGTTCCCAGCGATGCGGAAGTCGTTGGATCCTGTTGGCACTGCCCAATCTATTGATGGTACGAAGAGAGCGCTCGGCAGCCTGCTTAACGTCTTCAATGGTACGGAAGCACTCTCCGCGCTTTGTCATCTTCATCTTCGGGATGAGATCATAGTCGCAGGGACTGATGTCGGGAGAATATGGGGGTGATAGAGGACCTCCCAGCCCCAGAGATCCAACAATGCTGACAACGCCTGCGGTGTGTGCCCTAGCATTGTCATGCAGAACGATGGGCGGTGTAACCATGTGGTGGCGCCGTTTCCTTCTCAGAGCTCCTCGGAGATGGTCTTGCAGAAACGAACAATAGTACGTCGCATTAACGGTTTGCCCTCGGGGAACAGTATGGTGAACGATCACACCATCCCAATCATAGGCAAGAATCAACATTACCTTCACTTTGCTGGGGGTTGGTCGAACTGTTCGTTTCCATGGTGGCCGCCACTCGTTTGATTGGCGTTTTAACTGTGGCTCATAAGATCTGGCCCATGTCTCGTCAATGGTTATGATACACCGTAAGAAGGCCTCTCCTTCGCGCCCATAACGCTGCAAGTGCATACGACAAGTGTCATATCGCAGCCATTTGTGCATGTCGGTTAAGTCATGCGGAACCCATTTGGATGCAATCTTCCTCATTTTCAGTAAGTCCTTCAGGTTGTGGAGGACAGTTGAATGCGCCAGTACGGTATCTTGCTCTAATTGATGAATCGTTAGGTTCCGATCCACCTCTACTAACACGGTCACCATCGGTACATTGTCATTACTAGGGCTCGGATCGATATGCTCGATAAAATCTCCAGATATGCTCGAAAACCATGTGTTTTATGCTCGATAGATATGCTCGAAACACCCATTATATACTCGAAAAAACCATTATAAACTGATTATATGCTCGATAGATATGTTCGAAACCCCCATTATATGTGGTTAAATATGCAGAATATGCTCGAAAAGCACCGTTAAAAACTATAGAAAGGAATGTGAAACGAAAAAACCAAAACATACCTTTAAATACGAGCTTTATTTTCTAATTGTATGTATGATTCACTGCGATATACTCACATTAAAGTTTTACGAGTATATATAAGAGAAGTGCTCTTATAAAAGATACAGTTTAAAAGTTCATTTACAAAATGTTCAGAATTAGGCGAGTCAATGAAGTAGATCTGCATTGGTCTGTACAACAAGAAATTTTCTATGTTTTCAGTTTTGAATGATTTTCTTAAATCAGTCGATAAAAGTTTCAATGACTAGAACGACCTCACAAAAGGTTCCAAGCCTGCAGTTCTATTATTCGCACCAGATAGGCTTTTCAATAATTATTTCTGTTTTCAAACCTTAAGTATTGTCAGGGCCCGAATTCGGGGGAGAATTCGAAGAAAAGCAAACTATTTAGACGAAAACCACAAGAATATGCATTTATATGCTTCTATTCTGAAAACCGCGATTTTATGCATTTATATGCTCGATAAATTTCAATTCTGTTGGTCCCAGAGAGGTGAAAATACCACCGAAAGGCTTCAACCCATCTTGCTACCGTTCTGAACGGTAACGCAGCTGCGCCGCTCGCTTCATGCAATCCTCCGTGACACTGTTTAGCACTGCGACCCCTAGCACACAGAATTTTTATACACGTTCTCTGCTCCTGCTTGGAAAACATTGCGACTGTCTTTCGCGAGCGCAGGTCTCACACTACTCATCTAACAGGCCCGACTGCGCCCGAGCGGTGGTGAGGACTGGCGAGGTCATGTGCTCTGAAAGAGGGGATCAGGGTGTCTACCGGTAACGAAAAAGTAACGAATTTTACAAATGGGTAACGAAAGTAACGAAAAAGTAATGAATTTTACATACGGGTAATGAAAATATTCCGAAGGTGGATTGAATCATTTAAACTCGCACTTCTAGGCTCAGAGATTGCGAAGGAGCGAGTTTCACGCTAGCGGCGCCGATTGCATAAGCTATATTTCCCCGTGCCCGACCTCAAGGAAATGCATACTGAGGATACCCTGAGTGGTATACATTGTTCAGCGTATATTTTCGGCATCAAGATGACTTTTTAGTTTTGTGTTAAATTGATCTGTGTTATTAGGAAACCTGACTTTTCGCGATACGTTTATTCGCGAAAACTTCTGAAATTAATCAGAAACCTCGCATTTTTCGCATTTATTTGGAGACTATGTCAAATTGAAGACCAGAAATAACGCGAAACAATTTAATGTCACAATCTTGCGAAATGTTACAGTTTCGAAAAAGGATTTTGAAAAAGCTTATTTTAAAAATCTGTCTCGTAAATTTGCGGCATCCAGTATGGTTAATTCGAGATTCCGTTATATGTCGATTTTTCCTTCGAAGTTTGGTTCCATCGGGTATACTCTATTATAACCTACCCGGTTATTTCGAAAACTTGTATAACTTGTATAATTCGTGATTCGCATTCGAAATAAAAAGTGTCCTCTAGTCGTATTATTCGTGCAATCCTCTCAGAATAATTCTTAATATTTGATACCTACTTCGAACATTCATACTCAAGACGGCCGGCTCACCGCACGACTTGCGCGTTTCTCTAAAACAAAATTACTGAACAATAAAAATTCAGACCATACGGAATGGTACACACGCATTTTGTTTCACTGGGCAACGTCGCACGAGTTTCCTCGGCTGAGAGCATTGTTCCCATCGCTAGCTACGACACTTTCTTCCCACATAACCACCCGATTAAATATCAATCCATATAAAATCACCAATCACGTGTAAATAAAACTTTTTTGTTTAACCTTGCATTGCTATGTGCCTCACAACAAGCCATATTTCATACTGCTATGACCACCAAGGCCTGAGAAAAAGTTGGTTTACAAAATTAGCTACTATTTTCAGGACCGTCAGATCAGATTAAAACTCCGTATACACGTTAACAATAAGACCCTTCAAGACATTAAAGTTTCATTACGATCTGATTAATACTTCTATAATAATGTAATGATCTTTCTAAGTTAGCACTCGTTAGACTAGGTAAAAAAAAAACCTCACATTTTTGTTCAATCAGCTATACAATTTTAACGTATTACAATACTCTACATAGGTAAACGCAGAATAAAATAAGGAAAAGTTTGGTGTAGCTTGTTTTTATGTAAGACTACGGGTAACGTTTTTATTGATGTCTAAACTCGAGTATCTATACTTTTTTCCCCAACAGTAGTCTCGATAGCTCGTGTAATGAATTACGAGTGGCTGTAGGTCACTGTATGATCTGGACACCTAGTGAGTTGCCTCCATGGCAAGTCTCGTGTCTGGAAATTCGGTTAGATCTACACAGTGGTCCTAAGGTGAACACGGATGCCTCAGTTTATAGGAGGCAGTTCCACAGCATAGTTCACGGGGACGCTGGCATTCTCTACACGGTTCGAAGGTGGACGAGACAGTGGGTTGTGCTGACGTTATTGATGGTGCAAATACCAAAATCTCTTTGAGACCTGTAGTGTCTTCACTGCGGAGCTCGTTGATATATATGAAGCTGCAGTTTGCAATACAGGATGCACGAATCCATTTTCTCGTGTGTACCTACTGTTTGAGTTCGTTGCAGTCAATTGCTACATGTTTCCCGGAACATCCCTTTTTGCAGCGAATCCATGACCTACTAGCCGGGTTGTGCCACGCTGACACTCGAATCACCTTTGTGTCCGTCATTTTGCTCATATTGGCCCGTATTGACGCAAATTTAATACAGTAAAGTTATTATTTATTCCGCCCTATTCAATACAATTCACAAACTTTGTTCATAGAAAATTATGATACATGTTTCGAGACCATGTGGTCCCTTCTTCAGTCCTTGTAGTGACTTGATTTTAACTTTAGAACACATCATAAGACATCGATAACCTGGATATAATAATCTTTAAAATTCTAAAAGTAATAAAATCACAGGATTCACTTAGGTATATGCCTGTGCGTGAAAATACTTACTCTACTAAAAAACATGTGGGTTATTATGCTAAAGACTACATTGAAAATATATGGCCTTGTGTAGCCTAATTGTATACATGGTGCACTTTGAATTTAAAAAACAAGAAGACATGTTAAAAAACGAGATTAAAATGACACAGTATTAAATTGTAAAACTTTGTTTGGGACTGCTATATGTCCGTTCATTCTGCAATGTAAAATAGTTCTGAACTGTGAATTCTTCTCGGAATGGTGTTCCTCCATTATACGCTGGCCCCTTTTTAACCTTTGGCGATTGGCGTGGATGTTGGTCAATTCGCATGCGACACGGTGCCGATAGTGGCTTCCAAGCCACATGGGAATTGCACGAAATCAGTTAGCGGATCAAGCTGCTAAAGAGGCTGCATCAGTTCCACCTCGAGCAATGGAGGTACCCGCTAGAGATATTCACTCTCTTTTACGCCGACAAGTACTGGCATTCCGAGAGACGGTGGCTAGCTGACCCAATGATCATCAGACTGGGAGTAATCTAGGGAACTAGCGTGTGGCGAAGCTCTTTCCGGTCACGGAGAGAGCCTGTCATTTTGTGTAGGCTAAGAGTAGGTCATGCAAGATCCACTCACTCGTACCTAATGAGAAGGGAAGATCACTTACTACCTGTGGAGCCGCATTCATCGTGGCCCACATTTTAACCGAGTGTGTGGGTATTGCTGACTTACTAAGAAACCTTGGCTGCTGATCTCGTCATCCACTTTATAAGTGAGACTGGCTTAGGACCAGCAATTAAATTTTCAAGTGTACGTTTACTCAAAGACTTCTTCTTTTTTTTTAATTCTGAATTTTTGTTTATTGTGATAACTATTAGTTTTATTTTGTTTTATTATTTTTGTACCATCTCTTAGGTTCCACCTCTAAATCTGTGTAATTTAGTCCGTGTTAAGAGAGGTGGATGACCTAGTTGTTCTGCCCCTTAAAACTTATAATATGGTTGTGAAAAGATAGCCCTCATATGTGATGTAAGGGCTGTACAGTTGGGCATTGCTGTCTTAGCAATAAGTTTTTCTGGTAGGCATCTATAGTGTGTGGGCATGCCGAATCCCATTTATAGGGGTGTGAAGGATTTTATTGGCACACTGATGCCAGCATCGCTGTACAATTGACATGGTGCGTCCAACTTGTGTGACACTTCTTCTAACGAACCATCTTGCCACTTGAAAGGCAATATACCTCACAAACTGACTCGGTTGGAATTAGGAAACACGTGTGTGTCTTAATGTAAGATATGCTTGCTCCACACGTTTTCACCACAGTGAATATTCTGGCATTCTACTTTAAAGGGTAGACCACAGATTACCTACTACTACAGATAGCCGACAGCCATGCTAATTCTTGGCACCTAAGACTTCAGCGCTGTCTGGTGTTTGACCGCGGTACTAGTTGAGCACGGTCGTGCGGGTAGCCTACTCCACCCCTTCCCCTCGTTCCGCTAAATATTCTCGTCCTAACTGCTCTGCCCACTTCAATGTTCCGAAAATCACAATCTTCCCAATACTTATAGCACACGTTTTTAAGTGTGGAGATAATATATATATATTTAGAATTTGGCCACTTATAGACCGCTTTGAACCTAAGACTACAGTACATTGTTTCTTTTTTTCTTTTCTTCCCAAAACTTCTTCATACGTTGGCTGATGGCCTGCCTCTGTTCCGCTGATAACACTCTCCGTGGTTGATGTGGAACTTGCAGAATCAAAAAATCTGCAGTAGTGATCAGTCGCCGGAATTCCACCCTATTAGAAATGATGTTGTTTGTGATCTTCAGTTTTTGCAGATCACACCGTATCTCTTCCAGCCATCTAGTGGTGTTTTTTAATTTGAAGATGTAGTCAAAAATTTTCTTAGTTAGCTTGCTGCTATCCATTCTATGAAGGTGACCATAAAATCGTAGTCTCCGTCTTTTAATTGAGTCTGTAATTTTTTCCACATTTCGGTAAAGGTCTTCATTTTTTCTCTTCATCCAAATATCTTTATTCTTTTGAGGACCCAAAATTTTCCTAAGTATTTTCCTTTCTTTCTTTTCCAGTTCCTCTTGTTCACCTCTTTTGTTCAACGTTAAACATTCTGATCCGTATAATACCTCTGGTTTAATTACAGTTGTGTAGTGCCTGATTTTTGCCTGGAATGAAATTGATCGTTTGTTGTATCTATGTTGGGTGAGTTGATAGGCATTTTCCATCTTTCTGAATCTCTCCTTGCAGGATGTGTTATCAAGTCCATTTGACTGGATCCATTCTCCCAAATATTTAAATTTATCAACTCTTTGAATCTGTCCATGTTGAGTTGTTAGATATTTTTCTCCATTGTGTCTGTGTTCAATATATTTGGTTTTTTCATATGAAATCTGAAGACCAGTTTTTATTGCTATTTCATGTAGGGTTTCAACCATTATTTGTGCTTGAAATCTGTTTTCTGAAATGATTGCTATGTCATCAGCAAAGGCAAGACATTTCACCCCAAATCTTCCTTTTCCTTGCCCCAAATGGACCCCTTCAATGTTTCTTTCGCATAATTTAAGTTCCCATTCCTTCATGATTTTGTTTAATATCAAATTAAATAGAAGTGGTGAAAGCCCATCACCTTGTCTAACTCCGGTTTTGATTTGGAAGGGTTCTGAAATGTCGTTTAGAAATTTAACTCTTGAGGTTGTATTTGTTAGTGTTTGTTCAACCAGTTGTCTGGTATTTTTATCTATCCCTAATTCTGCTAGCGTTAGGAATACAGACTGTCTGTCTATTGAATCATAAGCCTTTCTGAAATCAATGAATGATACAACTGTGTTGAGGTTACGTATTGTTCTGATTCGAAGGATTGTTTTGAGATTGAAAATTTGCTCGGGACAAGATCTCCCTTTTCTAAGTCCGGCTTGGTATTCGCCGATAGTATGTTCTGCTTGTTCTTCCAGATTGTGTAGCAATGCTTTAGAAAGAACTTTGTATGCGATTGGCTGTAAGGAAATATCTCTATAATTGTTGGGGTTTGTCTTATCTCCTTTCTTGTGCAAGGGATGGATTATTGCCTGTTTCCAATCATTTGGAATTGTTCCTTTTTCCCAACATTCCTTGATAACTTTGTGTAAAGCTTCAGCTGCAAATTTACCACAGAGTTTCAACATTTCAGTTAGTATCCCATCCTCACCAGGTGACTTATTATTTTTAAGATTGTCAATATATTGTTCTATTTGTTGGACAGTTGGTGGTTCTGACGGAGGGTTCTCTTTTTGTGGTGATGTAAACTGTAGTCTTTCTAAAGGTTCTTCGCAATTAAGAAGTTCCTCAAAGTATTTAGCTAGTAACTCGCAGTTGTCTTTATTATTAGTGACCAGTCTACCAGTTGAATCCTTGAAATGGAGGTTCATTGGTTTGTATCCTTGTTGTAGAATTGTCTGGTGTTGTTCTTTTTAAAATCTATATCTATCTCTTCCAATCGCTTCTTATCATAATTACGTTTCTCTATCCTGATGATTTTGGATGTTAGCTTTCTGATCTCTACAAAATTAATCCAGTCATCTTCACGTTTCCTGGAATTCCATAACAGCCAAGCCGCTAATCTACGTTCGATCGCTGCATCACATGTTGTATTCCACCATCGGTGTTTCCTTTTCCTTGGAGGCTGTCCCAATTCTTTGGCTGATTCTATCATTACATCTCTGATCTCTTCCCAGTTACTCTTATCTTTAGTATGCAGTTTATTGATAAATTCAGTCTTATTTTCTGATAAAACTTTTGTGTCTATTTTAGGAATTTTTGGAATTTTTGGCTTGGATTTATTTGGTTGGAATTTAGTTTTGATCTCAGACAAAAAATGGTCAGTCAATATTTAATCCTCCTTACTCTATCATTCATGATTTCTCTAAAGTTCTGTTTTGTGGAGATAATAATATGATCTACACGAAATAAATCACATTCAAAATAGCAATAACAGAATTTTTTAAAAAATAATACCAAAGTGGGAAATTGTGAATTCCGGAACGCTGAAATGAGCAATCACAGCATTTAGGACATGACCTCATCAATAATTTACATGTTTCCATTTTTATTTCAGTTGCAATTGGAGCATATTGCATTGACAAGAATTAGGCTACTATAAGGTCTGCAGCATATTATTACTCAATTTAAAAAAATGGTCCCTTCCAATTAACCACTGTAGGCCCAATTATAACCGATTAGTTCCGAGATTAAACTAGAAAGGAAAAGTACTGGGAAGGGAGAATATTCATATCTTAAAATGCTTGATGCTGTTCGCAATAACAGGAAAATTTTAAGAGAGAATACTAAGGAAATAGGTGGTATAACCTGATCCTCATCACACTAAAATTGTTAGTGTAATTAGTGCCACATTCATTAGTTTCAGAAAAATAATAGGATATCACAATATTTGTATAGAGTAGTTCATTTCATATTCCCTTTAAAATATAACCAGTTCACCAATTTTGAAGGGTGAAATACTGTAAGTGCATTTACATAAACAAATATCATGGCACACTAATACAGTAAATTCTATGACATGCTGTGAAGGGGAAAGGAGAAATAGGACTTTCAATGAAAAACAAGAAACACACTCAATACTGCTAGAAATCATCATGTTTTATTTAAAAAGTTTGTCAACGAAGAAAAAATAACAGGGAGAGCCAAAATCAAACTTACCAAAAATACAGTAATCAAATCTGGTCCTTTTAAAAGTATGTGTTGAGGCATGTTCTTCTTTCTTGCCAAGGTATAACGGTATGCTACAGCACATGATAATGGACCTATTACCTCCTTGACGCCATGGCTGACACCGATGAACCGCAAATTCCTACAACACATGCAAGTTTGTATGTTGAAACAGTTAACTTAATAAATGTGTAATGCTTGAAATGGAGAACTTGAATTTGCTGATATGTGTATGTTTGCACCTACTATAACTATATTTTAAAAGAATCTCTTATTGTAGAATCATTGTGTTTTTGATATTAATTTTAGGGCTTTTGATAACATATTCATTTAGCCCCATATATTTGGAAGTGTATAGGATTTATATGATAATCTGTGTTATTGTGGTATCTGTAGTAGTGTGTAGGCTATACTTTCTGTAATTCAGATGAGGACTGGAAAGGTGGCAGCCGTAGTTAGGAACATTTATTTTTAAGAATTTTTAATAATATGTACTAAAAAGAAATTGAAATACCAACAGGAACAGTTACAACTTCACTGTCCACTCAGCCAAGATATTCTGCAGATCTCTCCTGTGGGCCTCAACATTATTTTATTCCTTTCCTGATGGAACTCCGGTAGTACCTTATTTAAACTCCTGGGGCACCTCCCCAAGCCTGTCCCTTATAAAGCTACACACACTACTACAGTCATCACATAATCGGAGCAATTCTACCCACACCCAACTGCACGGGGCTGATGACCAATATGTCCCAAGCCCATAAAATGAAATATCAGCAGTCAAAATCAAGTCATTTTGTTATTTTGTGTTGTGTTGTGTTGTGTTGGATTCTGACACATGTATGCGTTTGACAGAGTGCCATTTAAGCTCATGAATAGGAATGAATGAATATGACTACCCTACTTGTTTACGAATTTACAGGAGGCAGTCATGATAGGAATTGCCTAGAAATTTATATTCAGTATGTGTGGGAACCCATGATAAACCACTTGCTGGGTGGCTAAGCGGAGAATCAAACCCAACATTTCCCGGTTTACCTAACTAGGCTGTGTGTACCCTGTTCTTACCCTCAGACTAGAATTAGATTTCTTGACATTCAGGAATCAAACATGGACCCCAGAAGTGACAACCAAGAACTATACCACCTGGTTGGTCACATTTATTTTTAAGAATAATATGTACTAAAATGAAATTGAAATTCCTACAGGAACAGTTACAACTTTCCCTGTCCACTCTGCCAAGATATTCTGCAGATCTCTCCTGTGGGCCTCAACATTATTTTATTTGATTCCTTTCCTGATGGAACTCTGGTAGTACCTTACTTCAACTTCTGGGGCACCTCCCCTTATACCGCTACACACACTGCTACAGTCATCACGCATTACTAATTGCACAACCACAACATCAAAATTTGAAGGGGTAGGGGGTCTAAGATTGCTCTTGGTAATCTGTCAAAGTGTAGTAAACAAGCATGTAAAACCCAGTACAGCATTGGAAGCATATGAAATTGATGTGGCGATAGGAGAGGAATCATGGCTGAGAGAAGGGGTAGGAAATAGAGAAGTATTCCCAGAAGGGTATGTAGTCTATCGTAGGGACCGAGGAAATAAGAAGGGATGGGAGGGGGTGTTTATTCTGGTGCAGGAAACCTACTGCTCACATGAATGGTTTACCGACGAAACGGATGAAATATTAGGATAGAATTAGTTTGTGAAAATATGAAGGAGGTGGGAATTATAGGAATATATAGGCCTGGGAGAGAGAAAAGAGACATGGAAATATTTGAGAAAGTAATAGATTACTCATAAAAACCATAACTTAATGGCATGGTAATAATTGGGGGGGATTTAAATTTGCCAGAAGTTGATTGGAATGGAGCTGCAACAGAAGCCCATGAACAGAAACTTGCAAATAAATTAGTTTGGGAGGGAGGATTTACACAAGTAGTGCAAGCACCAACTAGGTTCAGTAACTTGCTGGATGTATTCCTGATAAAACCAGGGGAACTTGTTGAAAAAAAAAACACATAATTGAAGGAATAGGTGACCAAAAGGCTGCAATAATGGACGTTGGTCTGGTACCAAAAAGGCTTAATAGGAGGGTCACACAGGACAAGAAATTATACAGAAGAACTAAATTCGATGAATGTGGACCTTACCTGAAATCAAAATTTATTTCTTAGATAAGTGAAGGGAGTAGTGTGGATACACTCTGGGCAAATCTTGGATTGCAGTATCAGGTCCGGTAGTAAGGTCCTGACCAGAGCCAAGGCATTCTTCGTTCATCCACGGAATGGCAGCACTGGTCACACGAAATGAGGATGTGGCCGGTGGCACCTTCTAGTCTCTGCGATAGCATTTTAGAGGAAATCGCTCAAATGAAACGGGGGAATAGAGGAAGCTATCAGCAGTTCCCATCTGAAGGTTTATTAACATTCCCAACTTATTCTTGAGTGTTTCTGAGAGAATGCTCCTGTATGTTTCTAAATATTTTAATTCTTTAGAGGGGGAAGGGTTACAGCACACAACTAATTTTCTACACCAGCCGCTACTGAGCACAAGCTGTGACTGGCTTAGACATTGGCATCCTACGTGTTGAAAAATATTGTAAGTAACATGTAGGAATAAAATACTACCTATAGGTATGTCAACCATTACATTGGCATATAATAAATGAATTATATTTGTCTTCTATCTATCTATCCCACGGTATAACATAATACATAATACAAGGTGAAGAGTCCTTTAAAACAAATTGTTTACTGTGATACTGGAAGAAACAATACAACACAGTGGTAATAGTTCTAGCCTGCACCTATTTGTTAATAAAATTTCATGTTATTTCACTCAGATCTCTGTTGTAGTGGCTAATTATATGTGCACCTTGTAACTTAATAGTACATTATGCAACGAGCCTATAATGACAATAATTAAGACACGAGTATGTTCATAAAACGAGCATAGCGAGTTTTATAATTTCCATACGAGTGTCTTAATTAAAATTATAGACGAGTTGCATACGACTGTTTATGTTCGACGATAATTATAACTATTTTATGTTCGAACATAAATATTCATAAATATCTGTCGAGATTTCACCAGTTTTATGTACTAACCGGAGCGCATGGGATGCAGAGAATACCTTGTATTTGACCATGGCTTCCTGGAATACCTCACTATGACACTCGCCACGCAGTGAAATTTAAAATAGGGGGCCATGGAAGTCGGCGCAGGTACGATGCTATCCTCACCTAATTGGTCACACAACTTGTTTCTTGAGCTCTGATTGGTGGGAGAAACTATCATAATGAAAACTTGTACTATAATGAGCCTCATTATAGTACAGTTTTCTGACATATAATATTTACATTTCGCCAGTGTCGAACATAAACATATTAACCAATCTTCTTTACATTGTTTTGTGACTTAACACCCCTTCAAAACTGATGAGTATTTATTTTAGTTGGACACAGAAGCTTATTTATTAATGTAATGGACATCTATGATTGATGCAACCCATAAGATTGTCTCCCTCACCTTTCAGTAAATAACTAAAATTTTAATTCTGCGATTAATGTAACTAATCCACATGTGTTTCTATTACACAACAATTAAGGGTAACTACAGCATATCTTCCAGATTTTTGATGTGTGTGGTGAGTGGTTTTGTTACTGATTCTGCAGGTATCACCCTTCTGAAAGATGTCTCATCATTTCTAATTCTATTCTTACTCCTCTGCCAGAATAGAAATAGTTTTGCAACGCATGGATACAGTGCTGTAGCTGCTGAATTTTCTAAAAATAATTATGGAATGATCGGAAGAAAAATAAATATAGCCTATTCTAAAATAACAACATACGCATAAAATGAAACCATTCTGATGAACTTAATATTCTTCAAATTCAGAGTACAAATGCGTTCACCATTTGGTGCTTCGTTCATTTGTATATTTGGACCAAAATGTAGACCTCTGAAATACATTTTAATGTTGGACTTTGCTCCACAGAACAAGAGCACACGGCCACCCACAGGACCAGTGTGTGTTAAGATTTTAGAACCTGTAATTACAGTTCTACATCAGTAATGGCATTACTACATATTCGACCAACTGAATACTTGCCACTGCACCAGTAACTAACATGTGCAAGAACTGATCTTTTTTGAATACGGTACCAATATTTTGAAATTCAAGGAAGGGGAAAATATTAATGCTTAGACACGTTGTCATGAACCATGACATTTTTAACCTACTGCAATGTAAAATGAATTATTAACACTCCTCAAGAACTTGCGTACACATATGCAATAGGCTCATGGGACTGTACGTATCTCTGCAAGATGTAATCAAGTTGAAAACATTACGGTAACATAGACTCTTACCTGGTCATTTCTCAGGAGAGTAGGCCTAATTGCCACATTCCTCTGCTATTTCGAGAACAGCAATTTACGATTTGTTTGTTCACAGAATTTGGTAGGCCTACCTGTGGGATAAATAATAGTGAAAGTTAATTAATATGTCGAGTAGAATATCACCTGTACACTGCGTCTAATATCAATTCAAAACTAGGCTACGGTATATTTTTCACAGGCACTACAGAAACATGTTTTCACTTAAACTCTTAAAATAAGCGTACTTACTTGGCGTAGCAGAAGAAGAACTGTTCACTTCTCATTACCAAGAAGACGATTTGATGAAAGAAAGATGAGAAAGAACACAACATTAGCTTATTATAAAATAATAATATACGGCCAATATTGTTTACACCATGCGAGGCATAAACAGAGCGTCCATGTTGGTCAATGCCGCCAACCCAGTAGAAATAAAGTTTATTTAATGATAAGTGCCGTAATTATCGTCTGTGAGCAAGATAATTGCAAGGAAATGTCAATTAGGAATTTTTTTGTATATTTATTGACTAAATATAGGGATATGTTTGCAATTTAATTACAACGTGTATCATGCATATGTTGGCAAGACGATATACAGCGCTCCATATGGCTGGCCGCGCAACTACACTGATGGTAGCAAATAATCCCTATCTGGTTGACACCCCCTGGGGTAGACAGATAGTGCACTGATAGTTCTGCCACAATGCCATCTGTTGGCAGAATACTTCGAAGTGGTTAATACCACATCCCATGTTTTCTGATTCCCACCCCCACTCTCAGCAATGTACTGTCCTTGCCTCCTCTTTGTTGAGCACAAATTTCACAAGTATCAGATTTGACTTCTAGATGTAGCAGCTTAACAGTCTTGTTTCCTAAATGTATAGGAAGCATATCTTAAACTATCTTCTGTTATTATGAAAGGTGGATATGGTGTTGTGGCATAGTTATTAGTGTGCCATCTGTGGCTACCCTTTGTAAGGGGATGCCTGCTGTCAGTTGGATTCACTAGAGAGCATTATTAAAAATGATTCATCCTGAAATCAAGGTTGACTTTGAAGACCCGGATTTGAAATACAAGCATTGTAATTGGTGGGAAGGTATTGATTTATGGTTTAAAATTTTCAAATAAGGTAGTTTCTATAATGTAGAATCAGATTTATGTTTCCAAAAATAGTGAAAAAGCCATGCAACCCATAATACATGTCCTTTGAATGGTATTGGTGACTAGTCAATTTCTGGGACATCCTTGAGAATTTGAACAATTGTGGACTACAGGAAAAAAAAACTTAACTAATTGCAGAAAGGTGTTCTATAATGAGTCTCCTTGGTTTATCCTCAATTTAATTCTACTGTACATGTATCTTGTATCTTCCTTCAAGGGGCAGATGACCTCGTAGTGCACCTCTTGAAACAATAACTATCTTCCTACATAAGTTTTGTTAAATTTGATAATTTTGTTCTGGGGCCTTCATCTTCTACTGAATGTTGAATGTTGTGTTACAGGCTGGACAAAAAAACAAAGGACTTAAGTTATGCTGAGAAGACTGTATCCATGCAAGAATCTCGTATCAATGACTTGCAGACAAAGTACAACCAAGCTGCTGCTGACCGTGCTAAAGCCAGGGAAGAATTAAAGGTAGGAATTTTTGTCTGTTATCCCCTTTAAATCCTGCCCTTGAATCTGTTGGTATATGCTGCACTGGTAAAAACTGGTAACATCACACAAATTGTAATTTTTTTCAATAGTTTGAAATACTTCTTAGTCTGTCAAAGGTAGATCACTAGAAACAAGATTTTTAATGCTAAGAAACCTTCCATTTTGCATAATATAAAGTTTATTTTATGTAGTAATATGCTATACTGAACAAACAAACGAACAAACAAACAAACAAAAATGCCAAGACTTAGTAGGCCCATTAAATTGTCAAAATAATAGGGTAATATTCTTAAGTCAGCCATATTTCGGAGTTCCTTGTGTTATTAGTTATTGTCCTGTGGTAATTTCATCATTTCATTCTGTTGTGGATTGGGACTGAGGGCCGGATGCTCATATTCCCACCAAGTTGGTTTCACTCTTAATTTCCTCAAGGAATAGGTTAGGGTTTTTGGATGGAGGTAGCCGTGCCATGCGTTGATACCACCTCAACATTTGCCGGAAATTCAGGTGAGGAGACTGAGAAACTACTTCGGGAATTTCCAAAGTGGAATGTGAACCAATCTATTTTTTCAGTTAACCTCCCAAGAACAAATGCAACCCATTCCAAGCCTACTACCAGAATTAAAAAGTTCAATGATAGAGTCTGGATTCATAAGTGGACTTACTAGCTTAGAAACTACTTGTTTTACCCGTATATCATGGTGGCAGATATAAAAAATTAATATTGTAACTTTTAGTTGGTCAACACAAAATAATTCCAATTGACGGAAAATGCGAAGAAGAAAAGGGTATTATGGACTATTTGTAAAAAGAAAAAACAAGGGGATGACATGTTTTGCTCCTCAAGCGAGCATTATCAGATTAAAATCTATGAGACAAACAGCTTTACAAAACCCAAAACCTTCCAAAAAGAGAAAACTCATAAGAAAACTTGGTAAGTGTCTGCGACGTTCTTCTTCAGATAGTTGACTGGGGTCGATGTAGTGTTCCGCCACAGTTAACGGTCCGCAGCATATGTTTCCAATGATTGGATACACCAGTCGTCATTATATGTTTCAGCTGGTCTTTAAAACGCTTCAGAGGGACCCCATGAGGTCTAGTGCCGGAGCAAAGTTCACCATAAAGGAATTGTTGTGGAAGCCTGGTATCACTCATTCGGTGAACATAGCCTAACCATCTCAGTTGATGAGCAATGATGGTTGCCTCAATGCTATTGAGATGCGCTTTCTCGAGAACTGTAGTGTTGGTCACATAGCTCTCCCACTTAATATTCAAGATGTATCTCATCTTTTGTTGGTTGAAGCGCTGAAGTTTTTTGATATCATGGCGATAGTGTCCATGTTCCACAGCCATACAGTAGCGTTGAGATGATGACAGCTTTGTACACGATGAGTTTGGTATGCATCTTTAGATCTTTATTCATGAAGACTGTGCATTAACTGGCCGAATGCTGCCTTTTATCAACATCCTGTTCGCAGGTACATGGTTTAGACAAGATGCTTCTAGATATGAAAAGTGATCAACCTGCTCCTGTGTTGTGTATAGGATGGAAATATTGAACTCAGGAAGAGGTAGTCCTGGGGCAGGTTGTGCAAGTACCTTAGTTTTATTTTTATTGATGGCAAGGCCAAAGCGATTATTTGAGCTCTGTTGGTGTCGGAGCGGAGATGCGGTGTCATCTGCATACTGCAGTTCTGTCACCTGGGTAACGTGGGTATATCTCTGTGAATGAAGTCTTGCCAGATTGAAAAGACCTCCATCAAAGCGAAACTTAATCTCCATGCCTGGGTTGTTGGAAGATAATTCATACATTTTGGCAGCCAAGTTCAAATTCAAAGAGTGTTGGAGCAAGCACACAGCCTTGTTTCAAACCGTGAGTGATAGGAAACTAATCAGATACAGAGTTACAGTGTAGAACCTTCCCAGACGTTCCATCATAAAGAGCTTGAATTAATTCCACATAGCGATCCGGACATCCAAAGTGCGTTAATACTTTTCACATAGCAGATGTTGGAACTGAATCAAAGGCTTTTTCCAGGTCATAGATAACTAAATACAGAGGCTCCTGTTGCTCTCTGCACTTTCCCTGGAGTTGTCTGGCACATAATATCATGTCTGTTGCGCCCCTGGAGATTCGTAAACCACATTGAGACTCGGACAAAATCCTCTCTGAGATAATTTGGAGCCGACTTAGTAGAATTCTAGCGAGAACTTTATCCACCATAGATAATGGCGATATACTGTGGTAGTTCCCACATAATAAGAAAGCTTTTCAGTCGGTCAACACAAATTATGCCCAATTCACTGATCTCTATACATGGATAGCTGGTAGCTAAGGCAGCAGTAAGCCGAATAGACAATGACAGGTATAGCAAGATGGCAGCGAGCGCATGGTGCAATATTGCGAATCCGGCTCTGTGATTGGTTACTGGTAGTTTGATATTATACATGTATTTATACTGACAGTAAATATTTTGTATTTCTTTGGTTAATTAGAGCGTAAAATCTTAGGTTTAAGTACTGGTTTGGTGACCCATCATCCCAGGCAAGCCGGTAATACCTTTACTTCTCAGACAGATAGGTCACTTAGCCGTAATTTTGAATTTATTGTGAAGTTAAGTATACATATGCGGTGGTGCTGAAGCAGACGTGATCGGGCTAGGCTATTGCATTTTTAATTTGATCACATTTCAGGGTTTTTCGGTTCTGGGTGCGAATAGTTCGCTTACTACTTGTAAAACGGTGGGGAGAGTATATTTTGAGTAGGTTTTTAGTTGTGTTAAGTTTTATGTGGAGCTGAGGAGTGAAATTGGTTTGGCTTAAAGTGCATTTTTGGCTTTGATCTACTTCCCGTTATTATTAAATTTATTGTGCTGCTAGGGTGATTAAAAGCTGTAATATTTGATGTAGAGTGCTGGGATTACTTTGGAGAAGTGTTGGTTATTTCATGGAAACAGGAATTCATTACCAAGCGCCGATTACGAAATGTCGAATCTAGGCCTGTATACCGCTAATGAGCTACGTTTAAAGGTACCGGTACAGTACATCATTTGAAGAATGCATAATTTCGTGGCATATATATATACAATTAACAAGAATGTTTCCAGAAATTGTTTTTCACTCGTTACTCTGTTACTGATCGCTAATTGCGTGTACTCAGCACCTAAGTCTATTATATTTGTCAGCCGTTATTATACATTCATTTTTATTGCTATTCCGGAGATTTACTGACCTTGGAATGACTTGTCAGTGATCCCAATGCCCCTATGCTATGAGTGAACATATCTCTATATTTTTATTTGTTCCAAGGCACCATTAATTACGATTTAAAATTGTTTAGATTATCATTGCTTCCCCATAAGGAGAGCTCGAGAATGGGTATGCCAACATGGAGGACCGCGCGCTCAACCTAGCGTACTTTCTCGTGCAGCGGAGAGCTGCCATCAGCGATCCATGTATAGAGATCAGTGGCCCAATTATATTACATACCGTACACATACCTGCCAAGTTTTCCGGTTTTCCCGGAGGATTTCCGAACTTTCGAGGTGTTTTCCTGTTGTCCGGATTAATATAAGTAACGAGCCGGAGGCTGGAAAGCGCAAACCGGTGACGACATCGGCTAATTGTGGTGTGTGTAACGAGGTGCAGTTCCGACTAGAGCGTTTGTCGTTTGGATTCTGGTTCGAAGTGATGACACCATGACTCATCTTCAGCCACCAACCGTGCCAGGAACCCGTTCCCTTCCCTCTCATAGCGCTGCAGATGACCAAGAAAGTGGGCCATTCGACATGCTTCCTGGAGTGGTGGAAGACTGTGGGCACCCATTGAGCACACACTTTGCGCAAGTGCAGTCGTTCCTTCATGATGATGTGCACACTTCCGACGCTCAATCCGACCACGGTGGGTATGGCGTTCACTGTCACTCGGCGGTCCTGGGTAATGAGTGCATCAACCAGCTGGACGTTGTCATCGGTAACGCGAGGGGGGTGCCCCAGACCGGGCATCATCGGCTAACTACACCCGTCCTTCCCTGAAGCGCTTGTGCCACGCCTTGACCCTTGCAAGGGACATGCAGTGTTCGCCGTACACTTGTGACATTCGGCGATGAATGTCCGTTCCTCCTACTCCTTCCGCTGTCAGAAACCGGACAACACCTCTTTGCTCTTCGTTTGACACCTCCATGTCACAGTTTGCAATGCGACTGGCAGCATTGGACGATTGATGCATGCTGCTGCTCGCTTTGTATCATCATGTGACGTCACGCGTGTCCTCTGGCGACGGGCTGTGACCTTCCACGCTCTGGTCAGAACCACACCTCGTTACACACGCCACGATTGGCCGATGTCGTCACCGGTTTGTGCATTCCAGCCTCCGGCTCATTACTTTTTGAACGCACCTTATATTTTTTGATAATTCATCTGCTCAAATGGAAATTAACATCATATTCCCTTTGCGAATATTCGAAACTTATCCAAATGTTATGGCGGCTGGTCATAATATTGAAGTGTAATAATGTATTGGTCAGAGTTAAAACTGCACAATTAAAGCGATACTTAAATAAGAAAGGAGCCACTCTGCTGAAATAAAGCATAAGAATAACGCACTAAATACAACGCACATCCCATCTTGAAAATATAGAATATGATAATGAATAACTCAAGGTATCTTATTTTGAAGCTCCAATAATGAAAGTTAACAGTAATGTAGAACCTTATAAGTGGCTTCCTATGATCAATTCAAAAGAACTAAGACTCAATTTATAAGTGATAGCGGCTGTGGGCATTCCTAACACTTAAATACAAATAACTCACAATATAATAGCACAAATAATATGAAATTTGGTGACAGGGGGGTGCCATATAAAAGACCTCATTAGTATTATTCATAAGAATATCAATTGATATTGTAATATATGAAAAAATAACCTGAAATAAATTACATGTGATTACGATATATTGTTATGGACTATTGAAGGAGGAGATAAGTATATCACACCGAAATGGCATGCAGCTGCTATCTAGAAAATATAAGACATTAATATTGATAATCCACTATTTATTACAGTTTCAATGACAAAACACAGCAAGTGTGTAGTCTCAAATAAAAGGCTTTCTCTGCATAAGGTACAAGATCAAGAATTCCATACATTCAAATTGATGGATGAACATCCTTCCTCTGAATGCGTGAGTGGAATCACTACGAAACTTAGTAAACGAGGCCAGCCATTGCAGGGCACAACTCAAAATATTCATAACAAGAATATCTTTGTTCCTACCTATGCATTTAAGAGGAAGTAGGGTCATATTCTTTACTGAAAATCTTCATTTTCAACTGTAGTTTTATGTTTTTTAGTGGCTTTGAGAGCAAGTCTCGCTCTCTCTAGTGTCAACCTCGTTTTGTAGTGGCTAGCATTCTTGATTGTCACCGTGGAGGCCTGGGTTTGATTCCCTGCTCTGTAAAGAAATTTAATTCTGGTCGGAGGACTGAAATGGGGTACACTCAGCCTCGAGAGGCACAACTGAGTAGAGGCTGGTTAGATTCCTACCTCAGTCGTTCTGGAAGTGGTTTTCCATGGTTTTCCACTTCTACTCCAGGCAAATGCCGGGATGGTACCTAACTTAAGGCCATTGCTGCTTCCTACCCAAATTCTACTTCAATTACAAATGCACATCTAGTACAGACATCACAGTGACACAGGTTCAGACAAATTCTACACACACTCAAGTACATGGGGCTACATGGCCATGATGTTGCAAAGCCCCTAAAAGAATCAACTACTACTATCTCTCTCTAGAACAACCGAGAGGCTGGTTGGCAGCAGCTCTCCATCATGCTTCTCCACCTTCCTCTTCAATTCATAGTATGAAGCACAGTTCATGTCCTCCAATATTTGATTCATATACACAAGAACCTCGTTTATCCGGATTAAGTGGGACCGGAACTGATTTGGAATATCGAAAATCCGGATAATCTGAAAAAAAAACTAAAAAACAAATACATGTTATATAATCTATTAAGTTGTAATATGTTTTTTCAATTGTACAAAAAAATATAAGAACACTTTTCTTACATTTACGACTGTTTTTGCACTAAAACAATGTGCGAGTTTTATCTGTTTTACATTTGTATAGCGTTTGCACGCATCATGAATACGGTACCTTTAATAGACCGTGACCGACTTACTTCCAATTCCTGTCCTTAACCATCTTTGGCGGAAATGACATTCAGGAAGAGTCGACCCCGTAACAGAAATACTGTACAGTAAAAATAAATTTTTATTCTTTTCGATCTGGATAAACCAGAGAGCCGGACAAGCAAGGTTCTTGTGTACTCCAATGGTGATCTTCCCCTATAATTCCTGCCTTTTTACTGCTTCTGCAACTACTTTCTCCAATAATCCATCACATCTGAGTATATGGCATATGAGCTTTGCTCTTCTTTTTAGTTGTTTCATGAAGCATCTTCTCTCTCCTGCTCTTCTAATTACTTCCTTGTATGTGATCTTCTCTCTCAAACTAATTTTCATAATTCTCCTGTAACAGCCTTAAATGCTAGTAGTCTCTTTTTTTTTTTTTTATTGCACCTATTGTCCAAGATTCACTACTGTGTAATGCAAAGCTCCATACCTAGGTTTTCAAAAGTTGTTTCCTTATGTCAAGGCTTATGCTATTTGTGGTAAAAAAGTTTTTCTTTATATTGAAAGTGTTTTTATCCTGGGCAATCCTGCTTACCGGTACTCTCCCCCTGCTTCCTCCATCACTCGTGATTTTACTTCCAAGGTAAATATACTCGTTCACTTCCTGCATTGTTTCATCTCTCAACTGTATTGCTGCCCTTTTTGGTGTGTAACATCTTTCCACTCTGTAGCTGGACATTCCTGTGGGAGTGATTTTGGAAAAGGGACGGAAATGGATGGGACGGAAGTGCATGGGACGAAAACAATGAGCGCGCGTGATGGCGGAGATCGGTACTATGACGTACTGTAGGCCAAGTGGTTATGGGGAATGTACATCGCATACAGTTTAGTTCAAGGTTTGGAGACCCCATTTAAGATATTCTTACAAAAAATAATCTTCAAGTTGTCGTTCTTTGGTGTGAAAATATTCATTTTACCATATTTGCTGAAAACAATTACGATTTATTAAATCTTCATACTTTTGCTGTATTCTTATTTAACGTAAGCACTCGATGTACTGTCGGCCATGTGGCTATGTGGAATCTATATTGCATCAACAAACACTCCTAACAACGCAGGAATTCAGTATATTAACGCCGACTACTAACAATAATTGAAACTTCGTTGGTCTAAACATATCACTGGGAAAAACACATTTAATATACCTTCCGCACACCTAATTTTTAATAGCGCCTATACTTGGGCATTGCGCTGATCGGCAAAACGAGGCCATTTTCAATAACTTCGCTGGCACCGGTTCACTAACTGGCCGGTATAGAGCGCAGCTCGCATCAAGTAGGCAGTGGATTGCTTCCGCCACGACAAATTACAATTATGATTCATTACGGTCAGGATTTGGCACTAGAGTTTTACAAGTAGTTATTTCAATGACCAACAAGGGATTTGCGCTCCCAGGACACACATAGTAGGATAACATGTCACATGTTACACATCATATGCGACTACTGTAAGGCTCGTATAATTTTTTCCCCCTGTTTCTACTGCATACCAAAATTTTCGTTTTATTTGTATTTATTCTCATATTGAAGTGCATGTTCATTCTATCCATTGTGTTTAGAATCCTTTTCAGCTCCCCCTTCACTTTTTGCAATTAATGGTACAGTAAAAACTCGATTAACCGTCATCGTCGGGACCGTGGTCGTGACGGTTGAGCGGATCGACGGATAACAGAAACACTGTATTATTCCTCCAAAATATAACCTCAGCCGTTATATTAGACAGATATCACTCTCAGAGTAAAATAATATATTTCGGAGCGAAAAGAAATCGAACATCATTGTAATAGCAAATGAAAGTATTTATTACATGATAAAAACATCTGTACAGTAGCTACAAATGTGGCAAAATAATGTACAGCAATATAAACTTACAGGTGATATAGTTCATGTAGCTTGAAAATAAGCTCGAGCTTTCACCGCGGCAATATTTCATATTTTTCGGAGCAGTAGTGTCTGCGTTGCATTGGCCTCTTCTTGACTTTCAAACCTTTCTATACACTTGGACAGCGTTGTTTTAACCTCTGAGTGGCTAATAGTTTGTTTTTCGTCATGGTTTGAAGTTTCAAGTTTTTGGTTAAGTCCTAAAACAACATGTTTGCGCTTTTGAGACATTGACAGCCTTTTTGACACAACTGACAACTGATGAAACCCGATCCAGTGGTGACTGGTGGTGACTCACAAGTAAGACGAGACAAAAAGAGAGGGGGGGGGGGGGGTGTTAGCGCGTCAACAGAAGGTCATATGTACCATTCTATGGTGGGCAGGTACAGTCACTTCCCACTAAAATAGAGTATGTAAACAAGTGAACGTGTCACTGCACTTTAAAGCACTTCGTTATTACAGTATTATTATGCTATTACAGCAGTGATGGTTAACAGAAACTGGCGGTTTAAAGAGTGACAGTTAAACGAAGTTTTACTTTTGAATAGGTTTGGAGACAGCATTCCTGCCTTACACCCTTTTGGATGTGAGCTGCTGCTTCTTTATTACCACACTGAGAGCAGGTATCATGATGAATATGGCACTGCTCTCAGGTTTGTTAAAATTCTTAACCTCACCAAGCCCTTTGAGTTATGGGTCCATAGTAACTTTATTGTTCCGCTGATTTCACCAATAATTCCAGCAGCCGCCAGAGTTGGCATTGCAATATTACGGTGTGTGTGTGGCAGGATATAACGTCGGCAACATTCAAGAGCCGAAAGCAATTTACCCCACCACTAAATAAGTGAGTTCGTGGAAGTATATGCATACCACCAGCAATGGCAGTTGGTATTGTGATAATACAGTTTGTGCACTCACAAGGCTAAGGCAATTCTCAGTGTCGAAAAACTTGCCGAGTTTGCAGTGGGATAAAAGTTCCCCTGGCAGTTACTAGGACACTGTTTCGACAGTGTGGGATTCTGTATTGTGATGTTGGTTGGTTCTTAAGTTTAGGGGCTGCGACAACGCTGTCATGTAGCCCCGTGTTCTTTGGGTGTGTGTAGAATCTGTCTGATAACCGGTGTTAATTGTGATGACTGTATTAGTTGTGTTATCTTTTTTTTAAAATTTGAGTACAGGCTGCAACTTAGAATTTTTCAAATAGTTCCTACTTTTGCCGCCAAGCGCCACCGGCAACGACTACTAGGCCAAGTTCAGAACTTAGCTACTAAACACCACCGCAGTCGGCTCTTGGCAACCAACGTAGAAACCTAAGAGCTTTGTTTACATTCTTAACCTATCCATAAATCTATGACTGGGACCGCCGGCTTTACTTCCCCTCCGAAGGAAGGCATACTGAGGGATTTTTAACGCTCTTAAAAAAATCCGACTGCTTCGGCCGGGTTTGAACCCACTGTCTTGGGCATAGAAGCTCGACATGCTACAGACTACACCACCGATATTACATATCATGTATGTCAGAAATAAGGTCGATGTTATTTACATGCCTAATGTGAATCTTAAATTGTGCTCTGAAAGAAGTTCATTTTCCGTATTGACAGATTCACTATATAACAAAGGAGAAACTGTTCCGCCTAGTCAATACATTTATTTACAACAAGTTATAAACTTGCTATTTACATGTTTCGGGGCCTCTACTACTGGTCCCTTCTTCAGCCATAAATTAAGTTGCAAAAAAAGGGAAATTGTTTTAGTTGGTCTAAGTAAAATATGTTTTTTCCATACTTGGACGTCTCCTCATCATGATGATGTATTTCATTACATGACATTCGATGTTTTCCCTCTAATGCAAGAATATAAGCTCAGAAGCCCTTCACTCATCATTTTATGTATTTTTTATTATGATATCTTTAATTATGCTGGATTTTGCAACTTAATTTATGGCTGAAGAAGGGACCAGTACTAGAGACCCCGAAACATGTAAATAGCAAGTTTATAACTTGTTGTAAATAAATGTATTGACTAGGCGGAACAGTTTCTCCTTTGTTATATAGTAATGTGAATCTTGCGATCACTAATACCTAGTGAGTTTGTGGTGAGATATTTGTTCCACCGGTAATTACTAGAACACAGTTTGGCGGCCGCGGTAATTGGTGTCCCAATATTACAGCGCATACACTCCCAGAAATACCGGTAATATCTGTGTCACTCAAAAGCCTATAGCAAATCTCGCCACTACTCTCATCATAAAAGTCTGCTGCAAGACATGCATTTCACCAGCCGTCAGTACAGCTCGGGTTGAATCTGCCGTAGTCTGATATTATGCGTGCATTCTTGGTATTTTGTTCAGCGTCCTTTTACCATTTATTGTGACTGAAATTCTGATGAAGTGGTTCGGTATTAACCTTAGCTCAAATAATGTCCCCTCCCCCAATTTTTCACTTCTAATTGTTAAAATAAATAAACCGTGAACCGTTGGCTAACTAAGACTGATTATTTTAACCGTTATACATTTAGCAAAGTACTCGATTTTGAATGCGATTGTACCAGCACCAAAGTTCTAGGAACCATTAACTCCAATTTTTCCTCTAGGACGCAGCAGGTATTCTCCATTTCACATCATTTCTAAGTGAAAGCAATGTAGCCTACCATTACTTCTTCCAACTGTCTATTAATACACACAGTTTCATTCTGACAAGTGATTTAGTACAATTATAAGAATATTGTGATCTTTAAATGTACTTTTTTCTGTATTGTATTTGTATGGTTAGACACCGTTAATACAGACTCCATCCCCACCCTGGAACAACTAAAGGATGCAGTGTGGCACGGGACAACTTGGAGACTGATGATTCATAGAATCGCCGATGGTCGGATTTGACTGAAGGGATGACATCATCGTTTGTTAACATACAGTAATTCAATGACAATAGTTTCTCAACATGACACTTACACTGGAGAAGAAAATTAAAGTTACTGAAGAACACTGAGGGAGGGGGTGACTGTCGAGCTAAAGAATTAACTGTGTTGGTTTAATTGTGAAAACTCAGATTTATGAAATTTTAAAAGTACAAAATAAAAAATTAAGTCTAGTAGCCTTAATACTGTAGGTAAAGGGAACAACGGATCATTTGAAACTCTTCACAAAATCTGTGGACTATGATGAAATAAACTGTCGATGTTCAAGTGATTCATTAGAGCGCACTCTAAAGGAATTCTAATTTCTGGACCATTGATACAGATGGGAGATTTAGACAGCAAAACAGTTAAGCAAGCACAATTTTAAAGCATTCAGTGGGTGGTTCAAAAGTTTCAAACATCACCATGTTGTTTTTACTTTTGTGTATGGTGATGAAAATGATGATATGCAGACTGTAAATGAAAAATTTAAGTTCTAGTTGCAGGGTATGAAGCTAATAATATGTATAATGGTGATGAAATAGAAAATAAGTGCTCAATAGCTATCTTGAATATACAGGGTCATTTTTAAGGGTCTAGCAGCAAAGCAGCTCACCAGCAAAATGCATGTGTAGCCAGGTGACTCATTGCCTAGAGATAGATTGCTTTGCTGCTCTGTTGCTAGACCAATAAGAAGGACCCTGTGTATATGTAAGCTAGAAATGAATAGGTGGGTTGCACGAGTCGGGGGTTGGGCGGCCGATGCGAGTACCACCCATTGCCTCTCCCGAGAAACAAAGCGTCCGCCACATTGTTGTAAAAGCCGGAGTAAATACGTGGGAGCATCAACTTTTAGTGATAAAAATGCCTTTTATGGAGAAGTATTTGTCAAACCTGACTCTCCCCCTCAAACATCCGACCAAAAGGTTGGATTTTTGTTCACTGCCTGAGATTATATATTGAGCTGACACTGTTCGAACGAGGTATGGTGGTCGGTGCCTGATGGATGTGAAGTGCTATTTCGGCAGTGATGCGGGAATTCGGCTTTACACAGTCAACCATGTCCAGGGTGTATGGTGAATGGTTGAATGTGGGTGTCACGGGCCGTCCAGATACCCTTGATGACCATGACTGGCGACATCTGAGACGGATTGTCAATAGTGACAGAAGGGCAACAGTGCAACAAATCACGGCTCAATTCAACACAGGCCGTGCTAGACGCGTCTCTCGGTGGACCATCCATACGAACATGGGTTCCATGGGGTATGAGAGCCAGCGCCGCACAAGGGTGCCACTGTTAACCCAATGTCATCAACACAACAACGTGCATTTGTCGCCAATCACCAGGGGTGGACACTGGAATAATGGCGTAACGTGATATGGTCGGACGAATCATGATTTCAATTGCACCATGCCGATGGGAGGCACCGTGTGTGGCGCAGACCACATGAATCGATGGATCCCGCCTGCCTCAAAGGTGTGGTCCAGGGAAGTGGTGTCTCTGTTATGGTCTAGGGTGCATGTTTCTGGTATGGAATGGGCCTCCTGGCTGTTCTGGATGAGACTTCGATGTTCTGCGATATGTTGAGCTGCCAGAGGCCTCACATGCTATTAGGTGACTATCCCATGACATTTCCTAAGTCGGTATACTAGCTAACGTGGCAAAAACGTTCTGACCTACTACTGCCTCAAAAATACCACAAGAGTCATCATACCTAGGCCAATATGTTTGACCTTGTGCTGGGTTGGTCAACATCCCTCGGAGGCAAGTTTAAAAGCTGGAGCGTAGCATTTTCTCACTTCTTTGCTGTTGTTGTTGTTGTTGTTGTTGTTGTTGTTGTTGTTGTTGTTGTTGTTGTTGTTGTTGTTGTTGTTGTTGTTGTTGTTGTTGTTGTTGTTGTTGTTGTTGTTGTTGTTGTTGTTGTTGTTGTTGTTGTTGTTGTTGTTGTTGTTGTTGTTGTTGTTGTTGTTGTTGTTGTTGTTGTTGTTGTTGTTGTTGTTGTTGTTGCATAAGGGCTGTGACATCGTGGTCATTTGGGTGTGTGCACGCATGGAATTTGTGTGATAACCTGTGTTATTGTGATGGCTGTATTAGTGCCTGTATTTGTAAATTGGGAATAGGATCAGGAAGGAGGTGAGCATGGCCTTAAGTTAGGAATCATCCCAGCATTTTCCTGGAGTAGAAGTGGGGAAACCATGGAAAACCACTTCCAGGAATGCTGAGGAGGGAATCTAACTGTACATTACTGCAGTTACCACAGTGACACATTTTATCAGACAAATTCAACATACACCCAAATACATGGGGCTGATGACCACGATCTCTCAGGTCTTACCGATTTATGCGAGAAAGCCAAAGTGCTCGGCGTCTCTCGCTTCGTTTCCTCGTGAGTTCGCATTGGTTCTTTATCACTGACGGTATGCTGAAGAAACGTACACCCTCCTTGTGATCAGCTCTATCCTTGTTGGTCCTCGTGTGACGAGCAACAATTGCACAGCATACCATCTCGAATTCAACTATGAAAAGGACTACTTTCTACGTTATCACTCAAAATGCAAGTACCTCCGTATTGTTTACCAATTGGCCTTTACAACAAGATGGCGGACAGGCTGTTTCCGAATACGGCGGGTAGATGGCATTAGCTTCGCAGGAGTAAAAGTAGGTAACCCACACGGCTCGTGCAACCCACCGATTGTTCTTCACTGAACATCTCGTGTAGTATGATCATAAAATGTTGTACATGTACTGTAATGTTAGAAGAGGAAGTTAAATCTGAACCATTATTTATAGTGTGTTAATTTTCATTTAATACTGATTGTGTTATTCCAGGAATTGGAGAAAGAGAATGAAATATTGCGTAAGCAAGTGGAAGATTTAAGGAAACATCTGGCTGATGAAACTCTTGCCAGGATTGACCTGGAGAACCAACTTCAGAGTTTGAGAGAGGAGCTATCTTTTAAAGAACAGGTGAGTTATATTGTGCAAATTCATGCTGAATGCTCTTTCTTTTGAGATTCAAAATTTGTAACCTTTAAAAATATAATTAGAACCAGATAATGTGGATCTAAATTTTCTTTATAAAAAATAAAAAAAAATAAAAAAGAAACCTGCCATAAAGGTTTCTATGAAAAACTGGTTTTGATTGGGACTATACAGTATGTGAATCGGTCGTTTTTAAATGGGCGAAAGTCAAGAAATGTTAATTTGTGGGAAATTGAAAAAACTACTTCAGGGGGAACCTACTCATAAAGATACCATTTTGAAAGTATAATTTGTTAGTTTTAGTGAATATTTATTACATTTGAATGTAATTGCCTACTTAGCATAATACACAATAGTATTTTTATAGGTTTCAATTACGGAAAATACTGCCCTTTTAAAAAAGTGCAGGATGAAATCGGTCCCTAAGATTACCTTAAGGACATGGACAAACTTAATGAATTAACAATAATACAACATTCTATTACACTGGAAGTTTTTCTGAATCACAAAGAGAAAAAATGTTAATGAAACCCAAAATATTGTTTACATGATTAAATAACACATTAACTAATTCACTGCCTTTCAATCACTATCTACACCATTATTCTCAGTAGACCAGTTGGAAATTTCCTCATAAAATTCTATATTATGTTCATGTAGAATATACTGCTTCATCTTTTTCAAGTCTTGCATTTGGTTAACTGCAATTGGCACTTTTCCTGAAGTCTTTGCCAGTGCTGATGGTGAAAGGACAGGTCCTGTCCTAGATGCCAAAAAGAATGTGTGTTTTATTATTCCATTAATTCCACTGGATCCTTTGATATATCGAACTCGATCAGTTGAGTACACAAGGTGGAACAGGGTGCTGATGGCAAAATTTATTCTTTCAGTTCTAGGCTTGCTCCTTGTTTCTTCAGAAACTGCTGTTTTCTTATAATATTTTACCCACCAATTCTTGAAGTCCAGGATTTGGGATGCTTCAATTTCTGTTACTGTGAAATTGCCTACTTTATAAGTACTTTGAACAATGTGCTCAGTAATCTAATGGATTGTGAAAATTGTCATATCGACGAAGCCTTCTTGAGATGATTCCAAAATCTGTCACAGGGCATAAAACTGTGCCTTCGCATAGGATAATATTGCTGAATTTTTTGGAAACGGCCAGAATCTGTCAGTGATAGTAAAAATCTGCAGTGTGGCTGGTTCTTGTTCTGTCCAGCACAGTTATCACAGAACAGTCTAAGCTCTCTGATGTTTTTGGGAACTGAGTTAGATAGTGAAACAGAAAGGAACATACCGTATTTGCTTGCATATACCTCGCCCCCGCGTATGTCTCGCACCCCATTTTTAAATTGGAAATTGCAGGAAAAAGTATTCCTCGCATATATCTTGCATTAATTTCTGACATCATAAAGATGATCGTAGTAATTTTAAAACACTTCTTGCCCGCAATGTTGTTGTTCGTTTTTGCGGCGGTGCTTTCCTTTTTTCAGGGGGGTTGTTGTCAGTCTGTTGCATTGTCAACAAGTAGGCCTAGCAGCATTGTCTTCACGTTCCATTTTTCTTTCTCAGTTAAGTGTGATTGTGGAAATCAATCTTTTAGTTACATAAAATCACAGATACGGCTGGATTTAAAGTCAATGTGATCAAATACGCAGACGGCGATAGTAATGGAGCTGCCGGTCGAGAATTCATTGTGAATGAATTTCATATTTGCTACTGTCGTCAACAGATAGACACGCTAGAAACACATACCATGTTTTCAAATGTGGCGATGCAGTAAAACAGCAATGCAGGGTGTGATCATCAGCTGTTTTGTTGGTGCTCCACATGCTAATAATAAGTAATTGTTAGGTTAGAACACGTCGAGATCTGGTATTGTTTGTCACAATAAGCTGACGACAGAAGAAAAGATAAGAAGGCCGTCAGTTGAACTCTTGCATGATTGGATGTATGGGTATGGCATCGCAAATGCATTGGACGGAAGTTAGAATGATGCACGCGAGAGTAGCCCGGAGATTGGCAGCAGCGGCGGCAGTTAACAATTCCAGTCGTCTTGTTTCAATAATGCAAATTTTACCTTTTTTCGGGAATAAGGTATTTCCCCCACAAATCCCCGCATCTATCTCACACCGAAGATTTTCACACTTATTTTCGGTCAGAAAAGTGCGAGTTATATGCAAGCAAATACGGTACTTCGTTAGGCCCCTTTTTACCGTTTACTTCGTGGTAAACATAATATGAACTGGTTCCTTTTCTTATATCATGAATGCAAAAAACATTCACTGTAAGTTTTCTTAAATAAAATAGTTCCTGAACTGGCACTTTTGCCAGACTAATGTTCTGCATGTAATCAAATGACAATGCCAATACATCCATCTCCTTTTTTGCTTCATCTGATGCCTCATACTTGAGAGCAGAGTAAATTTTTTTACTTCGACGCTGATGTACCATCAACTCTGCAGCCGCTGTGCGTTTTGCTACATCATTAAGATATGGCGATCTAAGTTTCAATTTGAGCTCTTCATAGGTACAGCAGGTATCTACCTGAGGTCGCCCAAATCGATAATTGAAGTTTCTTTTGGAGAACTTCCAATAAAAGTCTTAACTTACTTTACCTTCTGTCCACATTGTTTTCACATCTAATTCTGCACTATATAATACAACTTTTCAGAAGTATAATGGCTCTCATTTAAGGGGAATGACTGAATATGCTCCCGTACTGCATCATGAATAGATGAGTGAAGACTATGTGTAATTCCCTTACCTCTCTTGTCTTCTTGGGGTTTTACCAGACAGCTTAAGCAGCCTTATTCTTCGAACTCGTTTTTCACTAATATAAAAAACTGAGAGGGAACCTTTCATGCAAACCTCTTGACGAAGTAAACCGACCAGTACATGATACAAAACTGTAGCAGAATGTAGTTCCAAGGGTTATCTTTTTTTCTTGGTTGCCCTCTGCTTGACCTCTCCAACATTTATTAGGCCATGAAGAAATATATCTTGCTCGTTCTTAGTAGGAATGTTGTAAAACTTTGTGAAAATTTCTAAGCAGTTTTCTTCTCCGATTACCTCCAAACATTTCTTCTTACATCTGAAAAAATAAAAAAATTGCTTTCAGAATAAGAAACGGATTAAGTTATTCGAGGTTATGTGTGTGGTAGGTCAATAGATTATATAATTTATTATTCGTGATATGGTAATGCATTTCTATATAATGGGACTGAAATATACGGTACATGCTATAAAACGAACTTAAGCCTTGCTTACCTGCAAGATAATTTTTTTTTTTTAGCCTCAATTGACATGCCTCTGTGATTGACATAGGCTACTCCCTTCAGACGAGCTGCTTTTATTTTGTTACTTTTGTACCTCTCTTCTTCTTTCTAGTTTCATATTCAAATCACCTTTTACACTGCTATCATCTGACATTTTACTGGTAATTAAGTCTTAAATTTGCACAATAATATATTAGCAGATTTCATTCCACAAGGCAGCAGCAAACAGGTTTGTTTTTCTCCCGCTCTAGCGTTCTTAATCTGTATCCATGTCAACTGTTCCATTTTTTAAACGGCGTACGTCAGCGACATCCGCCCGTTTGAAAACAATTACGTATTTCATTCTTCTGTTACCAACCAGGAGCACGAACGATAGACCTACCTCTGTGCTATGTAAAGCGTTACAAACATGAAAATGCTAAAAACCCTGACCTATGCCCTTTTAAAAAGACCTCTATTTTTACTGCAAAGTGTGTGTGTCAGTAATGAGGAAAAAGTTTTGTATGTGTAATTTGTCAGAGAACACAATTTCCATTATTTTTCTTTAACCAGGTAGTATTTACTGAAGGGCAGTAACTGGCAGACCTCAGTACAAGTTACAATGATACATTTTGTTTTGATGGCAAAATGTAATGTAATATGAAAAATAAGCATTACATTTTAATTGTCGTCCTTAAAATAGGTTTTACAAAGAAACATCTGCTGCAGATTGAGAATCATCTAACCCTAGAACACTAACAGTCTAACATGCATAAAATTTATGCATAAATATTGCTTAACTGCTCACAACTACCACTAACCATGTTCCAGGAATGCTTCCACTGGCTAGTAGTAGTGATGTCAATAAGGTGTTTGCCTGAAAATCCTTAGTGTGCTTTCTTCTTATTTAACAACATAATTATGTAGGTTTAGAAGGAATTACGAAAGCTGAAAAGAAGGTAAAATCAAAGTACTCTTCAAATGCTTTGATTGTCCTATATCCCCATTTATGCTGAGTTTTTGGCATCTAGCACTGGAGTTTAAATGGAAATTCTAAAACAACGTTTTTATCAACAAAATTATTTCAATGCCGTATTGTCATAAATGTTAAAAATATTAGGAGCCTTTCAGTTTTATATATCCTGAGCTATTATTATTATTATTTGTGTGTGTATTTATTTATTTGTTTATTTCATATTTTTCTGCTCAGATGTTTAACCAGCAATTGACTGAAACTCGCACCAAAAGACAGATTGAGATCAGCGAGATTGATGGAAGACTTAGTGAACAGTATGAAGCAAAGATGCAAGAGACTCTTCAAGAGCTACGTGATCAATATGAGTCCCAGATGCGTTCTAATAGAGAAGAAATTGAGTTGCTGTATGAGACAAAGGTAAGTTAATATGTGCTCTCTTTGTTCAAGTGGAACAGGTTACCCTCTCCAAAGTGTGACTGTGGAGCCGATATACAAACGGTGAAGCACCTCATTTAGGACTATCCTCTAAGAGCCTATGGTGGTAACATATTGGATTTTCTCTCCTCCTGTATCAGTGGATTATATTTTGAATTTAGATATTAAATTATGAGACTATGTTCACTTTTTTCTTTTCAATATTTCATTAAGATGTATTATGATGTAAGTGTATACCATTAGTCCAGTCATTTGGTGACGGAAAGTAGTCGATTCAGGAAAATATTGCTGAAGAATTTTTCTCGACGGTTCCTTATGTTTTTTTGGGGTGCTGAATCTGAAAATCTAGTTATCGACTAGATTCGGATAGGATTAACCATAAAAAATGGCGAAAACCCATAAAATTTCGGAAGTTTTTCGCTTATAACTCCCTAAACAACTAATCCTAGAGAACAATTAATTTCTATCAAAAGTAAAGCTGATAAAATTTCCTATAAAATAAGACTACTGCTAGAGTCTAAGCTGCGTGAACCTGAGGGAAATGTGCATCGTGGACTATGAGTAGTGGTGTTGACGAGTGATGAGGTTTCACGGTCCGTGCATAGTACAGAACCAAATATATTGGTCGGTGACTCAATCAGTCATTCCTAACACAGCTTGCCACGGTGGGTGAGTGATTATAGTGTCGGACTACCAACCCCAAGATTGCAGGTTCGCCCCTGGCCATGGTAAGTGATTTTTGAAGGCGACAAAAATCACGACACTCATGTCATACGTTGTTGACATGTTAAAGAACCCATTTGAATTCAGTAGGCCGTGTTCAATGGCAAAATTAATCTCGGGATTTTCCGCCAACACAAAGTTCCTCCATTCTCTACTTGAAAGCGCTGTAGTGTCAAGGAGTTTAGATATATAACCTCCTTGACTTTCATAGCGTTCCAAGGAACGACGAAATTCGACATGCAAGCTACCCTCTGGGTGTCAATTAACAAAGCTTGCACCAGGCACTCGAGGCCATACGATATTATTATTGTTATTCCTAACACCACAGTGGTTTGAGCAACGGCCGAATGTTAGCAGTATTGGAATAGAAAAGAATATCATATATCACGGTGGGCTGTTGACAGACCCTTCTCTTCACGCCCGACCCTTCTCTGCTCTTTCTCCTCACCCCGCAAGTTCATAGAGCTTGGACTCGAGCAGTAGAAGCAGCTCGCAAGCTTTTTTCGTTTGGCCGCTAGAGCTTGCTAAAAATTGACCATAGTTTTCAGGTTATCCAAAATCTTCGCCTTTCAGAATTTCAAAGCCTATGGTTGGTTGGTTCCTTAGTTCAGGGGCTGCGACAATGCGGTCATGTAGCTCCATGTACTTTGGGTGTGTGTAGAATCTGATAACCGATGTTAATTGTGATGACAGTATTAGTGTGTGTTATCTGTTTTCAATTCAAGCAAGGACTGCAGACAGTAATTTCAAGTAGTTCCTACTTTTGCTACCAAATGCTACCATCCACGACACCTAGCTTGCGGACTTGCTTACCAGATGGCATCGCAGTCAGCACCTGGTGACGAACGTTGGAACTAATGAGCGTTACCAATTCTAACCTGCAAATTTAGCTTCACACAAGTGTAATTAGTGGAAAGGTTCTTTTACATGCCGTAAATCTATGACATGGGACCGCCGGCTTTACTTCCCCTCCGAAGAAAGGAATACTGAGGGATTTTAAAGCTCTTAAAAAATCTTACTACTTCGGCCAGGTTTGAACCCGGGAACTTGGGCTTAGAAGCTCAGCATGCAACCAACTACGCTACTGAAGCCGCCTTTCAAAGCCTAGTATACCCCACCAGGCTAGTGAGTCCCGCCATTTAGCCCCGTGTCCCCCCACCCAAACAGTCACTCCGGTTCTTTCTTTTGTATGGGGATAAAGCGTATGTTGCCTCTCTCCCCCTCTACGCATTTCTTTGTTTAATAATTTTATTAATGCAGCCAATGGCCATGTATTTTTCTTTCAGGACGGGTCAGGGAAGGGATTATGAAAGGAAATCGGCCGTGGACCTATTGAAGGAACCGTCCTGGCATTTGCCTGGTAGTGAAAATTCCTGGCATTTGCCTGGTAGTGAAAATGGGAAACCATGAAAACCATTTTCAGAACGGCCGAGGTGGGATTCGAACCCACACTCTCCCGATGCCAGAGAGACACGAGGTAGCGCGTCAGCGCTCTCTGCCACCCCGGCCGGTCGCATTTCTTTGTTTTAGGTCCCGTTGGATACTATCTCCCATCAAAGCATTAATGAATGCTCATCCAACATAGAGGACCAATGACAGGGTCCACCCTTAATTAAGTTTTGTTCAGTGTTTTTATTAACAATTTTTTAAACATTATTAACCATATATCTGCAGGCAATATATTTTTAAAATTGTTCAACACATTGATATGGAATATATGAAGTGTATTTGTTCTTCATGCAATTTGTGTCATATAACATGAAAAGTGTACTTATAGTTGTGAGGCAGGCTGAAGAAGGGGTAGAATACCCCGAATCATGTACCTGTAACAATGTTTTAACAAATTGTATTGAATAGGCGGATCAAATAAAATTATTTTTCCTGTAATAATTAGTAGCTCGAAGTGTAGCCGAAAGTTGCCTCTTCCTGCCATCTTACGACCAAATAACTATTACGAAATCCACGTAGCGGACATGTCAAATTCAGCGGCGCACTATTGCGCCGTACATGCTGTGAACTTAGCAGGCTAGTGGGCGCACCATTCCGCTGTACACAATAAGGGGGTTAAACACAGTTCATTGTTGTTTTTCTTCACCGTGTGATGAGGTTATATGCTTGCAGACCGCAGACTTATCTTGAATTAAAAGGTAACTAAAATTAACTGAAAGGTAGCCAAAAAGTAACGAATTTTTACTCCATCATTACAGTAGACACCCTGATGTTACTTCAACAATTTGAGCCCAGTAGAGTCCTGCTAATTGAGACCGAACCCTGTTTGGATTAGCGAAAATTCGGATTAGGTGGATTTTTGTAAAATACAACAACATATTGACTTCAACGCTCGAAAACCAGTTAAGGGGAAGTAAAGATTTAAAGAACCTTCCACTAATTACACTTGTGTGAGGCTCAATTATAGATTATATTTGACTAAGGCTCTTTTAGGTTCCAACGTTTGTTGCCAGGAGCCGACTGCTGTGGCATCTAGTAATAAAGTTCAGAACTAGTTGGTCGTTGATGGTGGCATTAGGTAGCGAAAGTTGGAACTACTTGAAAATCGAAATGTCAGCCGTCCTTACTTGAATTGAAGACAGAAAACGCACACTAATACAGCCATCACAATTAACACCGATTACCAGACAATTTCTACACACACCCAAAGTACACGGGGCTACAGGACCCCGTTGTCGCAGCTCCTAAACCGAGGAACCAACCAATGTTTTTATAAGCACTGTTGGCTTCTACCTAACGTGAGTAGTGTTGATTTGTTTTTCAGTTTGTTTTTTCGTTAACGTAAAAAAAGTTGCATTCATACTTTGTTATGCACAGTGTTGGTAGGTCTAGGCCTTCCATTTTTTAGTTTTTTTTTGTATATAAGATAGCCGACAGATTCTCTGTTTACTCCTGTAGCATTTATTTCATGTTTTTCTGTGCTAATAAATTTGTTTTTACTTGGAATAACTAGTTTAAACTTAGTCTTCATTTTTCCTGTTTTAAAATTCAAAACAAATTTGGTAGATATTTTTTTCATAGCCTAGATTGGATTAGACGGATTTTGGATTAGCGGGATTCGGATCGGCTGGACTCAACTGTACTATAGGTTATGTTTCAAGTCATCCTTTCTCCTTGTATACCACTGCATTCGAATATGATTTGGATGATGTTGTATAGATTATTAAACAAGAGTTTCTAAAACGCATCAGTAATTGCATTTTTCTATTGGTCGCGAGTTTTGGATTTTTTTTTTTTTTTTTTTTTTTGGCGGAGGGGCCTTGGTTTGGTTAATTCCAAGTCCTCTTTTCCTGTCCTGATCACTTTGAATTAACGAGGTTTTCTTATTAGTACTGTATGTGCTGTACTTTTTAAATACGAAGAGTTAGGAATGCACGTGCAGTAGATAACACTTGAACTTGCATACATGGGTGCACGAAACTTGGTTGGTCTGATTCTGTCTTAAATCTGAGGTCCACTAAATGGAGGGTTTACTGTATTTATATCGTATTTGGATTTCCTCTTTACAGTAATCATCTACTGGAGGAAGGTAATTTTCTTGGTTTGTCGATTCAACCCATCCAAAATGCTGTAGCGGCTGTGCTTGGTCTCGGCGAACCTTGATCCCGTATTGATTGTTTTCAAAACTTATTTTAAATTTTCATGTAGCATGCAATATTTTTGAAGTATTCTCCACTAAAAGTAAGAGATTTATGCTAGTATTGTAATTCTTGTAAAAACTCTTTTCTATGTGTGTGTTCAGTGGAGAACATTATTTTTGTGTTCATTCAACCCGTGGAAAATGTAACGAGGAAGGTTGGGCTGGGTCTGGTAGACCCAAACCCTAAACACCCATATAACTTTTTTTTACAATAATAATACATTGAATACATTGGAATGTTCTCAATAACTTTTAACTCAATTTTATATTTCTGCATTGTTTTATTAATAAATAGAACTTAAAAGGAATATAAGTTAAAAATATTAGCTGGGAAAAGTAATGTTCATAAAAAAATCGCAACAAAGAAAGTCCACTTGATTTGTCAGTTTGATAATACTATTTTATGCAAATGAACTTATTAGTTTTCCAAATGCCTAAGAAAGAGTGGCTTAGGTTCAATATTTTAACCAATTACACTTGGGTGAAGCTCCTCAATTGTTAATGCAGTTTACACATAACATTTCCGCATGTGTCAGGCAAACCCAAACTTTGCAGTTGCTCGTGATGCCATTGTTAAAGTTTCTATAATGATTTCTATCGTCTGTTCAATAATTATACAACGTACACTCCACAAAACCTAAATGGAGCTAATATATCACATGCAAAATCCACTAGTATGTTGAAACACATACGTTACATAAACGGTCGGGCCGGGTTTGAGAGACCCATCACTACTTTGCAATGGTTACAGATAAAGACTCGTTGATGAAGCTTCCGGTTTACTGCTGCAGCGCATTCTGAAGAATGTTTCAGGAAGCTATAGGGCACTCCAAACCTGTAGGTGTTGCCACCTTGTAGCTATTACGAAAATGCGTACCGTTCTTGGGTTAAGGTACCGTATGTAGCCTATAAACGTTTGAAATGGCTTTTTTGACCAAAACTTCAATTTTCATTTTTTCATTGTAAATGAGTCAAGGCATGAGAATCATGAAAATAACATGTATTAGCTAGGTGCAAGTGTAGGATCCAGTTTCATCACTCTGGTAGAATTACAGTTTTTAAATTGTCTAGGTTAGTTTATGTGGTCATATCATAAATGTGTAACTTCATTTAAATTATTCTCAGAATTAAAATCTGTAAAATCTTATGCTTCTCAAATTAATAAAATCAACATCAAAAATTGAAATGGGAATATTATTGATACATCATATTAAAGATAATGAATGTAGAAATGCTGCGAACTAGGGATTTTTCGATACTTTTAAAACTTACCACTTTGTTTATTTTAAGCAATGATAAAATTGCATTTCTTTTTTGAAAACAAAAAACAAACAAAAACTACTGCACTCTGCCTTGCCGATAATAGCACGATTCTAGTTCAGAACATTATATGCGTCAAATAAAAGGACTGTAAAATACATTTGATGATTGAATAATATTTAGTAATTCTAGGGCATTTTGAAAAAATTGCAATTTTTTATTCTGTTTTTCAAAAATTCAGTGAACTGAAAACCAAGTTTCTGTTACCAACAATTGATGGTTGGGTTCCATGTGTGATGTGATGAACGTTTCAGAGGAATCTGTTCAAAAATGTTGAATTTCTTCCTAATCGTGTATACATACCTTAAATTAACTGATTATGTATTGCACATAGTTTCTGAGAAATGTGGGGTAATTTTTTCTTTTTGCTAAATTCTATCATACTATATTACGGACCAAGAATGCCTTCTTTTAGAAATTTGCATGAATTGGACTAGATGGATGGAGTGTCTTCTGTATTGAGCCAGAGGGAAGGTGTATTGAGGCAAAGGGAAGGGGTATATTGCTACTGTATATCGATTCGATAATCAAATGGGTGTTGTCCTTCCTAAGGTACTTATACAAAATAAAATATATGCAATTAACTACTATTTTATGGGCCGAGATTATGGTTTTTCTTTCAGAAATTTGCATCGGTTGTATGTAGATCCAGAAGTATTCAAAGATAACTGAGATTCGCTAACATTACCAGAATATTCAAATGCCAATTCTGCTCTGGACAATCTATATTATATGATTTTAGAGTTACAGTTAATATTTTAATTTCATAACCTTCGAAAAAGAATATGCCTTTTGATATCAAAATGAAGTGAAATTTCTGAAAATGATTATGATTAAAATCTCCTAGTCTATTGTTTTCCACTTCCACTGTTTTTTCTTGTCCCTTAAAAACCAGATTGGAAGCTTCACAGTAGATTCCAAAATTGTATCTATCGAGTAACAAGATAAAGGGGTATCAATCCATTTTATGCTCTTTCTTTTCTTAGAGTTGAGGTTTTTTTTTTACGTTTGGATAAGAGGGATTGTAAATGTGAAACCTTTGCCACACTTTTACTTTCCTCATAAATGCCTGATATACTAGAAGAGGAAGAATGTCCTTGGAGTAATTACTGAAGTGTATGCTACTCTTGGCTCGCTGTTAATGAAAACTAACTTGTTTTTATAGATTAAGAATCTTCAAAGCCAGGCTCACCGCAACAGTGGAGCTGCATCTGCTGCAATTGATGAGCTACGGATGTTCCGTTCTCGTGTTGATGACATGAATTCGAGAGTTAGTGAGTTGGAATCCACTAATGCGGCCCTTCAAGTAAGTTCTACTTCTTCAGACATGACTCGGATCATTTTCGCCAAAGCCTGTGTTATTTTTAATAAAAACTTAGCTTATTATTACTGTATTGTTTATTTACTTTAATTTTTGTATTTTATTTTTATTTAACATACCATGAACTCCGTGAACTACAGAACATGGCATAACTGTGCCTAGCCCTCATAAGCATTAATTGCCATTATGACCGAGGTTTTCTTCATTTTGATTTGTTCTTTAGTCCTTAATAACATTCCTGAAATAAGATGTTACCCTTCCAGACTATAAATTTGTCAGTGTAAGTATATCAATTCCTAACACTTCCTTTTAAAACATTAATACTATTAACTTTATTTCTTTTTTAACCAACAGTATGCTAAACCTTCATTTAACTTGCAAAGGCCATCCTATCTTATGTTATTCCAACCCCTCAAGAGCAGCCAAGTTCATCCAGATTAAGATGGGCTTTTTTTAAAACTCCTATGGCTTTACAGCGGCTCTAGAAGTTTGGTTTCTCACTATCAAATATATTGACACCCTCTGAAATGCCAACTGACTGTGCTACATCAGGTATAATGAGGAAATACCTTATCCATAGTACCACACTTCCAACCAGAAGTATTCAGCAGGGGATTTACTTTGTTGACCCAGACAGGTTAGGAATCCAACCCAGCAATTTCCTTGAACTTGTGGACGACAGGAAATTGAGATCTTAGCTCTAGTAGCTGCTGACTTACGTCCAGAGGGATAGCTTATGCAAAACTTTGTTACTAGATGTATTACTCTGTGTGGGACTCCTTTGTCTTGGCTTCCAGTAGTGTTCTAAGAAGAAAGACATGTTGGTGAACGGATCATCATCATCATCATCTTGTACAGTTTCCAGCCCCAGGCTGGGTCTGTTTGGAACATAAGCCTCGCCACTTAGTCCTTTCTTCCCACCACCTCTCCGCTGTCACTCTGGTCCAGTCCTCGCCTCTCTTCTTGACACATTCCTCCACTCCTTTCAGCCATCTATCTCTTGGTCTTCCCCTTGGTCGTTTCTTCTGCATCTGCATCTCATGTATCCTCTTGGGAATCTTTTTCTCATCCATTCTCTTTAAGTGTCCATACCACCTCAGTCTTGATGTCTCAATCCTACCTTGCAAGGGCTCCTCTTTCACCATTTCCCTGACCTTTTCATTCCTCACCCTGTCTCTTCTTGTTACTCCGATCCTACTTCGCAGGAACTTCATTTCACCTGCCTGTATTCTGCTTATGTCTCTTTTCTTCATTGTCCACACGTTTCTGAAGCATAGGTCAGTATCGGGATATAGTAGCTCCTGTATAACACTTCCTTGCTTTTTTGTGGGACATCTTGATTCCACACTAAGCTCCTAATGCTTCTCAGAAATGCTTCTGCCTGTCTGCCACGTTCCGTAATCTCTTTGTCATTTCTCCCATTTTCCTCCACTATACTTCCCAAGTACTTGAGACTTTCCACCTTCTTCAGCTGTCCACCTCCAAGTGTTATCCCACTCATTGGTCTGTCCTTTTTCCTGGTCGTTAACAGGATCTCACATTTACTGATGTTGAACTTCCATCCTTACTCTCCCACTGTTTCTTCCCAAGCCTTCAGTTGCTCCTGAATTTCCTCCTCCCTGTTTCCCCAGACCATGAGATCATCTGCAAACACCATTGCTTTCATCTTATCTTCTCCTATCTTTCCTGCTATCCGTGTCATTACCTCGTTTAATTCTAAATTATTTGTAACAGCGAAGTACATGTTACTTGAACCGGAGAACAAAATGAACTTGCATAGCACACATGCGCTGTGGGATGGTGCTAGTTCAGGATATTTCTATTAAATTATGTTGTACTTTCTCAAAATGTGTTTTTAACTGTACCAAATCTCCTCGTAAAATATGTGCAGTTGCATAGTTCGAACCATCAAGACTTGTAGTTTGCTTTACCAGATACTGGTAATGTTTCTAGAAAAGAATTACCCAAGGATAAACAGCAACAACATTGTGAGAACTTTATATAGGATCAATATAAAATGTTACCAGATCATTCAACAGTAGTTTGCCAAGTTGGAACATATGCATATACTTGCACAACAGCCAAGAGCTGTACCCCTAAGTTTTACCAGAAGAAATTGTATACAGTTTTGACACAATAGCTGCACTTCTAATTATCATCATCATCATTTCCCCTTATCCAGCTCCTGCCGGGTCGGGGTATTTATGGCACTTCTCCACTTTCCTCTTTCCTTCCACCATTCTTCTTCCACGATCTTGTCCCAGTCCAGATTTCTTTTTCTTACGCTGTTCTTCACTGAATCAATCCACCTTGTTCTAGGTCTTCCTCTTGCTCTCTTACCCTTGCACTTTGCCTCCAGCATCTGTCTTGGTATTCTATTTTCCTCCATCCTCTTTACATGTCCAAACCACCTTAGTTTATTCTTCTCAATTCTCTCATTTAGTTTTCCCATCCCAACTTCCTTCCTAACATCTTCATTCCTCACTCGGTCTTTCCTTGTCTTTCCTATCATACTTCTCAGGAATTTCATTTCACTGGCTTGGATTCTACTCTCTTGCCTGCTTGTCAGGGTCCAAGTCTCAGCTGCATAAGTTAATATGGGAACATAGTACACTTTATACATTACCTCCTTGCTTTTCCTTGGTACTTCCTTATCCCAAACAAGTTTTCTTACACTTTGATAGAATGCATTGCTCTGCTGTACCCTCCTGCCAATCTCCATGTCCAACCTACCAGTTTGCATCAATTCACTTCCTAGGTATTTGAAAGTGTCCACAATTTCCAAACTCTGACTTCCAATTTTCACAGTGCCCTTTCCTTGTCTTTCCCCTCTTGTCATCACCATGGTCTTGCTTTTCTCTATACTGATTTTCAGGCCGTACTTCTGAATATTTTCGTTCAGTGCATCTAGTTGTTTTTGCACTTCTTCGGTGTTCCTTCCCCAGACCACAATATCATCTGCAAATAACAGTAACTTCATTTCTTTATGTCCATATGCTTCCTTTGTTTCCTTTACAATTTCATCCATCACCATTATGAACAAGAGAGGTGACAGCACACTCCCCTGTCTTAGTCCAGTCTTGTTTCTAAATCAATCTGTCTTTCCAACTGGGGTCAGTACCCTGCTAACACAGTTGTTGTACATTGCTTGCACCATTTCCAACATTTGTCTTCCCAGTCTCTTCTTAACCATGGTTTCCCATACCTTCTCTCCGGAGACACTATCATATGCCTTTTCTAGATCTATAAAAGTCATGATCAAATCCTCTCCATATTCCCAGTTCTTTTCCATCACCTGCCTCAAGCTAAAGATTGGGTCCACTGTGGATCTTCCACTCCTGAAGCCATACTGTTCCTCTTGCAACTCTCCTTCCACCTTTCTTCTCATTCTTCTTTCTAATATCCTTTCCAGTATTTTTACTATCTGTGGTATGAGGGTGATCCCTCTATAGTTATCACACACCTTCTTGTCCCCCTTCTTAAACACTGGTATTATTAGCCCTTTCTCCCAGTCTCCTGGTACACATTTCCGTTTCCACACACACTTTAGCAGTCGATACAACCATTGCATACCAACAGGTCCAGCAGCCTTTATCATTTCTACACTGATTTCATCCACCCCTGCTGCTTTTCCCATCTTCATTTTCTGTACTGCTAATTCCACCTCCAGCATTGTTATATCATCTTCTGTTATAGAGTCGTCAGGTTGTGTCACTTCCATCTCACCAGTACAATTGCTCACATTCAATAGCTTATCGAAATACTCCTTCCATCGTCCCTTTATCTCTTCTGGGTGTGTTAACAACTCTCCATCTTCCTTTTTCACTAGCTTTGTAGTAACTCTTTCTTTCCTCTTACTTCTTAGAAGCCCATACAGCATCCTATTACTGCCACATACATCTGTTTCCATTCTTCGTGTAAATTCTTCCCAACTTTTCTTCTTTTCTTCTCCTACCACTTTCTTACACCTCAGTTTGCTGTCGTGATACTTCCTTTTGCTTTCTTCCGTTTAATCTCAGTTCCATTCTTTCCATGCAGACTTCTTTTCTTTCACCGCTTTCCTCACTTCCTCATTCCACCACGGTGTCTCCTTCTCCTTCACTCTTGTTGACGTCCTACCACAAGCACTCTCTGCTGCACCAACAAATGCCTTTTTAAAGTGGGACCATTCCTCTTCTAAGTTTTCCACTTCAGTAACTGGGATTTGTTGCTTCAATCTCTCCTGAAAATCTTCCTGTACAGTTTTGTCTTTCAATTTCCATACTTTTATTTTACTTTCTCTGATCTCCTTTAGGTTTTCCAATTTTTCCCACCTAAATTTTGCCACCACAGCTCTATGGTCCCCATCAAATGCTTCTCCTGGTAAAGCTGTCACATCTATCAGCTTTCTGCGATTAGTCCTTTCCACCAGAAAGTAGTCAATTACTGATTTTGTTCTTCTATCGCCCCAACCATATCTCGTAATTTTCCTGCTGTTTTTCTTCCGAAACCATGAATTACCCACTATCAGTCCATTCCTTTCACAAAAGTTTACAAGTTCCTCTCCTTCCCGGTTCTTTTTCCCATATCCATATGGTCCAATGACTTCATCCTTTCCTTGTCTCTCGTTTCCGATTTGTGCATTCATATCTCCCATGATCACCACTTCTAAATCTGAAATTACTCTTTCTACATCCTCCAGGAATACTTCGATATCTTCTCTGTTTCCAGTCTGTGGTGCATACACTTGTATGAAGTCCATCACGTCATTTTTCATCTTCATTCTAATTTTCATTATTCTGTCACACACTCGACCACTTCAACATACTCCTCCGGTTGTTTCGAGGTTATCAGTCCCACGCCATTTTTTGCCTCTTGGCCACCACTCCAGTATAATGTATATCCTTTCCTCAATTTCTTCCTTCCTTTACCTTTCCATTTCACTTCACTCAGCCCCATCAATCCAACATTCTCCCTCTCCATGAAGTCTACCACCTCCTCCACCTTGCCTGTCAGGGTCATGACATTCATGATTCCCACTTTCATTTCGGTTACTGGTCGCCCATTTCTCACAGTTCCCCCAGTACCAAAAGAACTGTGCTTCGCCTGCAGGATACGCCCTAACCTTCTTCGAATAATTTGACGTGCCATTTCCATTTTAGGCTATTATTACAATGGGGTCGCCACTCCCAAAGGCATTTTATGAAGCTACTGCCAGCTATTATACAGGCCGCCCCTAACATGGGAAACAGACGCCCTTGCAGCCGCCCCTAACCTGGGAAACAGACGCTGCCGATTGATGCTGTACTCATACTATTCCCTGAGTACTGGGTTGCCTCTTCCGCAATCTCCACCGTTCCGAAGTCCATCTTCTCCGCTGCAGATTCCGTTGAGGTCTTCGCACGTAACCCTGTGCACGGGGCCTATGTTATACCCCATAGGGCTGGGTTCTCACCAGAACTTAGCCGGTACTGTAGTTCCATGGTATATTACAGTACCGTTGCCCACCCCCGCGACGTGGACGCGCCTGGCAAGAATTATCCATGTAGCCAATTTTTTATTTATTTATTTAGCGTATGATGAAACAACCTATAAACTATTTACATATCCAGTGGAAGATAAGCAGAGAGTAAATACAAATTATCATGTATATACAAAGCAATTTACGAAGCTTGAGATTGTAAATATTGAGTGTGAGTGATGTACGTCTCACTAAATGTGAATGTCCAATTCCGCTACCCACTTCACTGCTTCCGGTGTTGCTGAATTGAGGTCTTCCATGGTGCCAGAGAAAGCACGGAGTGGACATTCCTGCACTACATGCTTCATTGTTTGGCGAACCTCCCCACAATCACAATGGGGGGAAACTGACCAGCCCCATGTGTGTAAAGTAGATCCTGTTCTACCTACTCCACATCTCATGCGATTTAGTCTACTCCAGGTGCAGCGTGGCAGATCGAAGCCTGCCAGTTTTGTAGATGGATTATTGATGTCCACTAATGCACGAGGTGGGGATAAAGACCACTCTGTTGACCACTTAGAAGTGGAGTTGAAGGAGCTGGATGTTAATTTCACAGCCGTCTTCCAAGCAGGCTGACGAGACTTAAGGCGTGTGCATTTCTGTCTGATATCCTCATGAACAGGTAGATGTTCATTCTTCAACATTCTTGTCCACAGCTGAAAAAGGGCCTTCTGTCTCCTGATATGTGGAGGTACTATATTGCTGAGTACCGGTAACCATTTGATCGGTGTAGCACGAAGTGTACCAGTTATGATCCGCATGGTTTGGCGAAGTTGTGAATCTACTAGCTGTGTGTGAGCACTATTAAGCCAGATACCAGAGCAGTATTCTGCTGCAGAATAGACCAAGGCCAAAGATGTTGTCCGTAAAGTGTTTCCATCCGCTTCCCAAGAAGTTCCAGCCAGTCGTTGGAGAATGTTATTACGACTTTTTAGTTTGTTGGCGGTTTTCTGCAGATGATGTTTGTACGTAAGAGACCTATCCAATGTTACTCCTAAATAACTGGGATTGGCACAATATTGTAGTTCATGACCCTTGAGGAATAGCCTTGGATGGTAGTTCGCTTCTGCGTTGTTTAGATGAAATGTAGATGTCACTGTTTTCTGTGGGTTAGGATGTAGATACCATCTTTGAAAATAGTCATCCAACAGTTCGAGGTCTCGATTAAGAACTATTTCAGCTTCTGCGAAGTTGCGTCGCTGAATTGTAAGGCAAATATCGTCCGCATATATGAACTTTCGGGACACTGTTTCAGGCAGGTCGTGGATATATAAGTTGAAAAGAGCAGGAGATAGAACCGACCCTTGTGGCAGACCATTATTGACTTTGTGGAATTTGCTTCTGATGTGTTCTGAGTGAACTTGAAATAGCCGGTTGTTTAACATTCTGTCAATTAGTGTTGCAATTTTTATGCAAGGAACAGCTTTAATAAGTTTAAGTATAAGACCTTCCCTCCAAACTGTGTCATATGCAGCTGTAAGATCTAAGAAGACAGAGACGTTTTTCAATTTCTTCTCAAAACCAACCTCCAAATACGTGGACAAGGACAGTACTTGGTCACTGCAGTCACGGCCGGGTCGGAACCCTGCCTGCTCAACTGGAAGGATTGCTTCGATGGCCGGTGCTATTCGGTTCAGTATCAGTCTTTCTAATAACTTGTAGGTGACGCAGAGTAGAGCAATAGGTCGATAGCTTTGTGGGAGAGTTGGATCCTTTCCTGGTTTCAGAAGGGCGATAATTTTTGACTTCTTGAAGATTGGGGGGAGTCTTCCTGATTGAAGTATGGAGCTGAAGAACGCAACGAGCCATCTTTTTGTAGCTGGACCACAGCTCTTTAGGAGTTCTGGGTAGATTCCATCTAGTCCTGCAGCTTTGCCATTTCGGAGTGATTTTAATCCCTCGTCGATCTCTTGCAATGTGAAAGGTTGTGAATAGGTGGCGTGCGGTTGGGTTTCACGTTTTGCCTGTTTAAGCTCAGTTTTAACCCCTTTTGTGGTCAGTTTATTCCTTGTTGTTTTAGAGATAGAAACGAGGTGATTTGCTATTGATTCTACCTTGATTGGAGAATGTTGCTTCGGGGGTATGGATGTGGAATCTAATTTCCGAATAAGTGACCATGCTTTTCTGCTAGAATGGGTGAAATTCATGTCTTGTACAGTTTTCACCCACTTCTCTTTTCTAGCAAGATCAAGTGACAGTAGTAAATCTGTTGCTTTCTCGTGGCTGCTATTTTCCTCGAATTCCTCACTCATTCTGCTGGACTCTTCACTCCAACCCGGTATATAGTCTTTACGAAACCCTCTAGGAATACATGATTTTGCTGCTGATTTTATTAAGCCTACAAACCTCATGTAGTTCTCTGGGACAGGTTTAATCCATCTGATGTTGGCATCAGTAGACTTGGCATAAGCATCCCAGTCTGCTTTCTGAAAGTTCCAGCGTGGTTTGGGTGTAGATTGTATAACTGGGATCTGGATTCCTATTTGGTAAATTATTGGTCTATGCTGGCTGTGAGGGAAGTTATTGAGCACTTGTCTCCTAACACGGCAAGATGGTGACATAAAACTGTGCGAGACAAAACAAAGGTCTGGAGTGTAGTCGCATTTCCAACGGCCAGAGTGAAACGTTCCAATGTCTTTAGGGTCATATATTAGCGCAAGGTTGTTTGCTTCAGCCCATTCAGTGACCTTAGTTCCATTATCATCGTCTTGTGTATAGCCCCAAGATGTGTGGTGGCTGTTGAAATCTCCAAGGACGATGTTATTTTGTGAGGGTATTATGGGAATGGGATCAGGCCATGTTACAGTAGGTGGCTTGTAAATATTCGTTACCACAATGTCTTCTATTTGTACTGAGGATGAGAAATAAGTTGGATGATCGCTTGCTGGTAAGGGACTGTAGTTGCAAATGTTATTTCTAATGTAAGTAGCAATTCCATATTTAGCATGGTCATGAGCTGCTATCAATTTAAATCCTGGTATCTTTCCCCTTGCCAATAACTGTCCAATGTTCTCTGAGTGCTTCTGTAAAATGCTTGATAAATACTCACTCTTGGCTCTACTAATGCCTTCTATGTTAAACTGACAGATGTTGATCTGAGGGCCTATCTTCCGTGTATGAAACTCATAGTCCTTAGAAGGACTGTTCGACAAATATAGGTTATTATGACCGAGAGGTCGATTATGACAGTTCGGTCTCATCTTGATCGTTGTTGCTCGCTTAGCACCACCCGGAGGACACGTGCAGGGTAATAGTAGGTAATACCTGCGGACGTAAGCAACAATAATTGCCTCATGGACCGGGTTAAGGAGCTGTCTAAATCCAGCCTCCAAGGCTGGATTTAATTTTATCTTTTCTTCCTTAGAAAGTTAGCTATTCCTAGGTTTGCCAAATTCTCAGTTTCTGTAGTGAAAGAGATTCCTGGGTTTGTATTACATGCTTAAGTCAACTAGAATGAAAATGTTTTGGGAAAAGAAGAAAAATAAGAAGCTGAATCTCTAATATTGTTTTTGAGATATGTATATACTTGTTTTGGTTAAGTGCTCGAATGCGGGCGTAACATATGTAAATAAATAAATAAATAAAAACATGCTTAAGTTCCTCTGTCAATATTGCCTACTTACCCCATTACTTGTGGAGGGGCAGAGGGTTCATTCAGTACGTGTACCAGAGGAAGAATGAGGCAACAAATCCTGCACATCCACAACAAACCATAAAACCCCAGTGAAGACGTTTTGGGATGACAACGTGACTGTTGTAGAATCTTTGTGATTTGGAGGCATTGTGTACCCAACTTTGTGTTATAAAGCAGTTGAACTAAGCCATATTGATAGCTATAACAAAAAAAGGAAAATTTCATTAACATTATGTTGAAATTGCATTTGTTTAATGTTTGGACTTGGACTGGGAATCATAACTTGATGCTATTCTAAAATTTGGTGGTAATGATTCCTTATTAAAGATTGTCCAGAATACATATACAGTAAAACTCTGTTAAGAAGTTTTTCAAGGGACCATTTAAAAAAATTTCTTAACAGGGAAACTTCTTAAAAGGGCAGCGGCCTGAAATGCATGTGAAACGCACACATTTTTGTTGTTTATGAAGGATCCTTCAATATACTGTACATAATCCTATATAAAAGCCAGAAAAAGAGAAGCCCCAATATTAAAATCTGACTATCACACCAGAGATAAAGAGAAATTAATTGGCATAACCCTCACAATTCACATTAATTGAGGCCACTGTTTGGGATGAGCAGGGCAGTGGTCCAAAAACACCACAATCTTCCTGTTTTGGCTCCCCATTTTGGCATCTAGTGCTTGAATGTACTCTTCAAATAGGGAGCTTGTCATCCATGCTGATTTATTGCTTCTGTAAGTACATGGCAAAGTTCTGACGTTTTTGAAACACCGGGGCTTTCTTGATTTTCCTATGATCAGTAGTGGCAGCTTTTCCATATTCGCACCAACTAGCACCGTCGCTCGCACTTTACTTAATTTGCCTCCTAGGCAAGATTCTTCCTTCAAAACCAAAGATTTATCCGGAACAACCTGATAAAAAAGTCCGAATTCGTCAACATTAAAAACGTCACAATGTTTGTAATTACTGATTTTTGCCGGCAGCAGTGTTTCCTTCCACGCTTCCATTTCCTCTGTACTTACACTCGCAGCTTCGCCACTAATAGTCTTGTAAACTATGCCAGCCCGATTTTTAAAGCAAGCCAGCCACCCATTCGACGCAGTAAAAGGCACTTGTAATCGACACGCGATTTCTTCGGCTTTCTCCTTCACGATAATCCCGCCCAAAGGAATGTTTAAACTTCGCTGCTGTTTAAACCACACGAGCAGAGCTTGTTCTACGTCTTCGTATTTCCCGCTTTTAATCTTCTTGCAGCTTGCCGAAGTATTCCCGGCAGAAGCCAAGATCCTTTCTTTCTTTGCTATGATGCCGTTCAAAGCAGACGGCGGCAATCCGAGCTCCTTCGCAAGAGCAACACGTGAAAGAGTCGACGACTCTACTTTTCTTATAATGTTCACGTTATCTTTAGAAAGTGCTTTTCTTTTGATGCCTTTCATCTGGGATCCACTCATTTTCACAATGATTTGAAAACTTGACTTCACTGACGACGCAATTCTCGTAATCTCAATAATGTTATGCTACGTCTGGCAATGCTTGGCTAACAAGTTAGATCACACAGAACACCGATAAAAGCCACGAACAAAGAATATAGGAGGCCATGAATGAAAGCATGATTCTGTATATTGTAGTCGGTCTTGGTCGGGTGTCGTCATAGCGTGACGTCATTTAGCCTTGAAATGCTCGCCTGGTCAGTGACCCGCGAACACTCGGAACGGCTGTATTCTTTCATTCGGAACACCGGGCCCGGTCAGAGACCCGCGAACACTCGGAACTACTGTATTCTTTCATTCGGAACACCGGATGTATCTTCCGCGGAGATTGGCGAGTTTTGATTCTAAGCCAGTTGTCTCTCAGTGAACTTCTTATACTCAAAGGGAATACAAAATCTGAACTATTTAACCGGGAAAACCTCTTATGCACGAACACTTTATACAGGAAAAATATACATGTATCTTATGGGACGAATCACGGGACCGAGAATATCGGACGTCTTAAGCGGAAAAACGTTTTATGCGGGAACTTCTTAACCGAGTTTTACTGTAAATTGAAAATATCCAGATATTCCAATATTGTGGATAAAAGTTTGTACGTATGTAAATAAATCCTCATTTAGAAATGTTTTGGTCTTTCAGTGGTGCAGTGTAATTGTTTTAAAATTTCTTTGTATTTGAAAATAAAATGTAACCTTAATTTTTGTAGGCACGCATCCGTGATCTGGAAAACTTGCTCGATGGAGAGCGTATGCGCTTCAATGAACAACGCAATAGTTTGGAGACAGAATTGCAAATGCTACGGGAAGAGATGGCTAATCAACTGCAGGAATATCAGGATCTCATGGATATTAAGGTGGCTCTGGATCTAGAGATTACTGCATACCGTAAACTCCTGGAATCTGAAGAAGCCAGGTAATTCAATTAAGATTCTGTCCTGTATTAACCCTCCGTCGGATGCACCTCCGACTCCAGAGTTCGGGCGCAGTGCGCCTGACAGGCCCTTGTTGTATAGACGTCATTAACACTCAATTAACGCAATTATTTTTTAAGTGATAAGTGGCATTCATTAGGATATACATAGGGAGTTTATTCAACATCGGGTTTTTAAAAACATACAGTAATTTATTGCTCACAATCAAACTTTAAAATAATAGCTCGCATTTACAACCCACCACCAAATTGCGTTCAGTTTTCATGTGAAAAATTCAAATAAATATTAAAATTACGAACAAAACTTAAATAATGTTCTTATTACAAAGTAAGATGCAGCACAATAGAGTCAGTCTTAACAAAAAATTGGTGCTTTTGTTTACTAAGGCAACACTGAAAACTGGCTTCAAACACCATAAAGAGTGAGTGTTACTTGGAATCACTGTTGGAATGCTCAGCAGTAAAGGTACATTGCCTCCAGTAAAGTGCAAGGTTGGTTCGTCTTACTGTATCTGTATGGGGCAGACAGATTGCTTTGTGACATTCATAGCATTCATAATTCGACAACCTTTGACCCGTTTAATTCACAAAATAACCACAATCTATGTATTTCTTATTCATAACATGAGGAAAAGAAGCAATTATGCGACGGAACAATAAGGAAATACGAACCTTCCAAAGCCGAACGAGTTCGGGCGCAATGCGCCTCACAGGCCTGGAGGGTAATTACTGCGCTTTACGGAGGAGGCGGGAAAACTTACAGGGAGGATTCGGAAAGGGACCTAGAGATAGGAAAATACTAAAAGGGGCAGGTGCATAGGTGCCCTCTGGGAAGATGGGGGAGCAAGAATAGATTTTCGGGGCCTGTCTGGCCAGCTGCGCCCGACAGAGGGTTAAGAAAAGAAAAAAGTAATTGAAAAATGAGTGGATTGAAATACTCTCTGCTCTATTTCCTTCCTCTGACTGTAAAGTGTGTTTCAGGCAGTCTTTCTTCATACGCAAAATATTGAAGACGGGCAGAACATACGATTTTACAGGCTGGTCACACAGTACAATGTAACCTCGATTCATTGTGTTCGAGTGGAGGGGGGCAACAGTATGGTGGACTCGGAGAAAAAATAGATGAGCAAGTGTTAGAAATTATCTTTTTTTTTTTTTTAATAACATAAAATTATCTTTCTTTTTTCTTCTAAATAACAAAGTGTTATATACCACTTTCAAAGAAGTCAGCTTTAAAAAGGAAGTATGGGTTGATTCATGTCATGTCAGATAATTTCTTTATTGTCGCGAACAGGTACAATATGAAAAATCTTAGGTATACATTTGACCGGTCCTGTGGTGTTGGGGTAGCGTGCCTACCTCGCACCGGGAGGCCCCAGGAGCAATTCCAGGCTCCGTCAGGGATTTTAGAAACTGGAACGGGATGCACTCAACCTCGTGAGGACAATTGAGTAGCTGTCCGACAGTGAGGCAATGCCCTGGTCACGGATACCAAGATTAACGACCCAGAGGACCCGTGACGCACTGACCGTGCGTCACCCCGTAATCTGCAGGCCAAACGGCTGGGCAGCGGGTTTTGGGTATTGACGTCAGAAAAGTTGGATGGCGCAGCCACGCGGCAGAATGTTGAAGCTGTAACATTGTGACTGGTAAGATTTATGTAGATGGTGAAGCATTGACGTCGTGATGGAAACAGAAAGAAATTTGTCAAATTCGAGGAGGTACTGCTCTGTATACGGTTGCAAATCGTATAAAACGGCTACGAAATATCTTCACTACTTTCCTGTACAAAAAGTTCAGAGCGAAAGATTGGCTTCGGCGCTGTCAATTGGAAAACGTGTTACATGTTACATGACAATGTGCAGTCTGCATTTTTGTGAAGACGACTTCTTTCCACCGGTACTGTTGATTATTGATAGTTATTGTCTCTAATTTTTATTCACATGGATTTAGCTACATCAAAAATACTGATAAACTTATAGCCTATTACTTCTGTGCCGTACAAAGAATGTAATCCGCTCTTCGTAAACTTATTTTAGGGGTTCTTCCGATTGACAATAGCCGAAAGGTTAGAAAACTTAAGAAAAATGCTGTTCCTAGCCTTAATTTGCCAGACAATTTATATTCTTGCCTTTGAACAGCAAGTATGTAGATCATTGAAGTATGATTTGGCTTAAATTGTGATTTTGGCTATGATCTCCTTACTGTTGAATTTAGTTAATTAATGTGTAAAATCTTAGTTTTAAGTACCGGTTTGGTGACCCATCATCCCAGGCAGGCCGGTAACACCTATACTACTCAGGCAGATAGGTCACTTAGTCGTAATTTAGAAGTTATAGTTATGCGGTAATGTAGCAGGAGACCGGATCGGCCTAGGCTATTCTAACTTTAATTAGTTCCCATTTCAGGGTTTTACAGTTTTGAGTGCGAATAGTTGGTTTGAAAGTTGTACAGCAGTAAGGAGAGTATGTTTTGTATAGGTTTTAATTTGTATTATGGTTTATGTCGAGCTGAGGAGTGAATTTGGTTTGGCTTAAAGTGTAGTTTTTGATCTGTTCCGTTTGCTTATGACAAGTTCAAATGGAGACTCCAGCTTTGTTAAATATCTGTATTTTAAATATTTAATTACATATATTGATAAAGAGGATGTCTCCATTTTAACTTGCCTGCGGCAAGAGATTAATACATTAACATTCTTGCCTTTGAACAGCAAGTATGTAGGTCAATATTTGCAATATTGAAGTATGATTTGAGCATCCCAAGTAACGCTTCTTTGAACCCAAAACATTCATGCAAATTCAGGGTTGCTTGATTCAATTTATTATCAGGGAGTCGTCCTTTGTGTTATGTGAGATATATATATTGTGAAATTAATAAAAACATCGATACCGCTAGGCTCCCAAGTACAGGCTTCATATAGGCCTATGTAACAGCAGACAGTAAATGAACTATCTACATGTGGGTAATATTTTTAACTGGTATTAATTAGGCACTGCAATCAATGAAAGGAAATATGTAGTATTTTGCCATCATAAATTAGAAGCCATAACAAACGCACACCCAATCACTTCACGTCACTATATCGCCGCCATATTGCAAACAGCTGACCGTGAGCTCCTCCCCCGTTTCGGGCGTCAATACAGTGGAATCTCGTTAGCACGTTCTCGGTTACGACGTTTTCCCGCTTAGCGCGATGATTTTCTCAAGTCCCAGTCCCAATTCTACAAAATACATGTTGATATATCCCCTTAATACGTTCTCTATTCCCGCTTACGACGATCAAATTTCCGTTGTACTATTTGTACGCGAACCGGAATTTTATTCTTATTTCATTATAAAATTCGGCTTCTGGAAAACACGACGCGATATTGCCTCATATTCTCTGATAGTTATTGACAGTGTAGATGATTTCATTGTGTTTGACGGCGTAGAAGTGGCTATAGCAATGACGCAACACAGGTGACGTGTGTCTCTCCCGCTGCCCTTTCTCTCCTTTCTCAAGTCCCTATCCTACTAAATTCATGTTGATATATCCCCTTAATACGTTCTCTATTCCCGCTTACAACGATCAAATCTCCGTTGAACTATTTGTTAGTGAACCGTATTTTATTCTTATTTCATTTTAAACACTTCTACGCCGTCAAACACAATGAAATCATCTACACTGTCAATAACTATCAGAGAATATGAGGCAATATCGCGTCGTGTTTTCCAGAAGCCGAATTTTAAAATGAAATAAGAATAAAATACGGTTCACTAACAAATAGTTCAACGGAGATTTGATCGTTGTAAGCGGGAATAGAGAACGTATTAAGGGGATATATCAACATGAATTTAGTAGGATAGGGACTTGAGAAAGGAGAGAAAGGGCAGCGGGAGAGACACACGTCACCTGTGTTGCGTCATTGCTATAGCCACTTCTACGCCGTCAAACACAATAAAATCATCTACACTGTCAATAACTATCAGAGAATGTGAGGCAATATCGCGTCATGTTTTCCAGAAGCCGAATTTTAAAATGAAATAAGAATAAAATACGGTTCACTAACAAATAGTTCAACGGAGATTTGATCGTTGTAAGCGGGAATAGAGAACGTATTAAGGGGATATATCAACATGAATTTAGTAGGATAGGGACTTGAGAAAGGAGAGAAAGGGCAGCGGGAGAGACACACGTCACCTGTGTTGCGTCATTGCTATAGCCACTTCTACGCCGTCAAACACAATAAAATCATCTACACTGTCAATAACTATCAGAGAATATGAGGCAATATCGCGTCGTGTTTTCCAGAAGCCGAATTTTATAATGAAATAAGAATAAAATCCGGTTCGCGTACAAATAGTACAACGGAAATTTGATCGTCGTAAGCGGGAATAGAGAACGTATTAAGGGGATATATCAACATGTATTTTGTAGAATTGGGACTGGGACTTGAGAAAATCATCGCGCTAAGCGGGAAAACGTCGTAACCGAGAACGTGCTAACGAGATTCCACTGTATTTGAAAGTCTATGGAATGTACTATTGAAATCTCCGGATTAAATCTAGATGAAGGAGATTCTTGTAAGGAAGAGGCTGGACACTGAACAACAGTGTTTTATTATGGTATGGACCATAAGTACAGTGGAACCTCGTTAGTACGGTTTTGAAGTGACTGGAAAATTTGGATGTCAAAAGCGGGTAAATGTATTACTGAGAAATGATAATGAAACCTCATTAAATTGTTTCAGCGAGGGAAAAGTATAAAATGGGTTAATCGGAAGTACCTATATACAATTTTAAACAACCTACAAAATTACTGTATTATGGAACTACCGTATTTGCTGTATTTGCTCGCGTATATCTTGCAATTTTTTAACCGAAAATATGTGTGAAATTTTTCGGTGCGAGATATACGCGGGGAATGACCGTATTTCCGAAAAAACACAAAATTTGCATTATTGAAACAAGGCAACTGGCATACGGTACTCACCCTATTCATTGTCACTGCCGCCAATCTCCGAGATACTCTCGCGTGCATTGCGTGCATCATTCTGATCATCATCCCATACTGTTTCATCCTGACTTCCGTCCAATGCATTTGCGATGTCAGTCTTCAAGAAGCTCTTCGCAACCATGTCCGTCGTCACCATTTATTTCTATTCTTATGGTTATGCGACATTAAGAACCTATGAAAAAGACGTAATAACCTCGTTAGGATGATTCAAGGCAGAAAAGGAAATTAGAGCGCAGACGCTTAGCGATCGATACAATCGATCGATTCCTCGCTACACGCACGAGCGAGCTTAAACTTAGCCAACCGCGGCCGAAGACTAATGATGTACCGCGTGCTATTAACACTCGCGCCGCGCCGCATGTTAGTACGTTCTTGCACGCGGCCGAGCTTTGATGAGACGCAATGCGTAAAAGACTAAATCATTGAGATTCGAGAAAACTGAACTGAGTTTCTCTGCGATATAACAGTAGGCCTACTTGCGCATATGAGCATGTTGGCGCGAGTGGTATAGCACAGATTTCCTTTATCTTCGAAGCCAGACTACCAGTAGGTCTACTGATGTCTACAAGGCAACTGACGGACAACAATAAAGGAAACCTCTGCCGCCAAAACGAACGATAACATTGCGTATCGATGACTGTTGTGGCGTGCTAATCGCGCTAAGGTATCGCTTTGGGTAAGTTCCTGGACAATGACGACTGTTGTGGCGAGCTAAATTTAACTTGTTTCTACCTCAAGGTTATTACGGTCATTTACATGACGGCGTCAGGAATGAATGCGAGATGTATGCGAGTACTTTTTTCCCTCCCCTGAAATTTCAAATAAAAAATGGGGTGCGAGATATACGCGAGCAAATACGGTAGTTCACGCAGCAGGGAGAAACGAGAGCAATGAAAATGTGGGAAGAAAGTACTATTTGCTACTCTGAATTCAAATACTGTAGTATGAGTTGATATATTTAGTATTGTATGATGAAATATTTTCAGACCTAATACCGTATTTACTCGGGTTATAGGACCCCTTTTTTCTAAGTGTTTAGTTACGAAAATGTGGGGGTGTACTACAGATGTGAACTTCGCAAAAATCCATTATTTTGGGAAAGGGAGAGAGTAAATATAAGCTATTTTATTTTGATGCTACATAGTACGATATATTTAATCAAAATAAACGAAATACGATATATTTAATCAAAATAAATGAAGTTTACATCTTCAATCAGCCCATTATGAGACTGCCATAACCTCCCTTCCCTACCCCCCTAATGACTTTCACAACTATCCCTTGCTAAGCAAAAATCTTAGTAGCAAAGAAATAGAATTGAATGGACAAAGTATCAGAGATGGAAATGCAAACTTTATTTTTTTTGAACTTAGGGAGGGAGAATGCATCAATTAGGGAATGAGTGAAGATGAACGATCACATCTCACTTGCATTTGTAAACAAAACATAGGATGTATTGTTCACATATTTCACATTAATATACCAATAACATATCACACAAACACAGACGGTTCTTGTTTAAAATAGAACTGAGGAGAAGGCTGCCGCAAACACCACTTCGAAGCGCAATACAACGAATACAAACCAAATTAATGCAGGCAAGATATGAAACCATAGCTTTCATTGGTGGATTTTAAACTTGGCGCTTCTACTCGGCCAATAGTGTGGCGTCCTCTATTGGAGATTGGGTGAAGCCTATTGGCTACACAATTTGATATCCTGCCCAATCCGTAAGCGGTACACGTACGCAAAATGGCGTTCATATCGTCTGAATAACAAAATAAACAAGAAAAATATTTTTATCATAAAAACAGGATGAATTTCAATTTTTTTTTAAAGAATTCATCAATTTCCAAGAATGTTGTATTTTGACTCTCAATAATTAAGGAGGGGTACTATAAGTGATTACCAAGAATTTTGTGTTTTGGCTCTCGAAAATTAAGGGAGGTACTAAAGGCAAGGGGATCCTATAACAGAGTAAATACGGTAGTTCCCATTGAGTACCTATTTGAAGTTCTTTTGAGGTTAGACATGCTCACGCGTGTAAAAAAAAAAAAAAACTTCCGCCATCACGTGATATCAAACAAAAGAGGCTAATTTTAAACAACCTTGCAGAGATGTATGTTGCTCTCAAACAGTGTTATCCTGGTGTGAAGATTGTTTTTTCAAAATTTGCCTCTCTGCGGCCTAAACATTGTGTTCTTGTTGGAGCAAGTGGTGCACACACTAAGTATTTGTTCTTTACATCAAAACTTGAAATTATTAATGGATGGGTGTAAATTAAAAAAAGCTAATGGAAGACCACCGTATTAATTTATCTCCTAACCACCACTTTCTGGCAAATACAGTATGATGTGCAATCCACCCAAGTACAGTGTTGATCCAACAATGTGGTGACAGCAACAGCAGGATCTAATAATGTAAAGACAATATTGGAAAATGTACTAGAAGACAATGTCATTGAAAACGTTACCTTCAAACAGTGGATTACTTCACAAATGTGCTCACTTGAGACATTTGACGGGTGTGTGTGTAAAGTGCGTTATGTCACAATTCATTAGTTTTGAGAAAATCAAGTTTTAAATTTCAATTCGAAACACAAAATCGAGTTTTGGAATATAAGTAATTTGAATTATGTCTTCATGAGCCTAATACTGTTCACAACAATGGGATAACTCGTCGTATTTACATTCCATGTAAATTCGCGTAGTTAGGGAGACAAACAACATGAGGTGTTTCATAAATTATGACTTACACACTTTGCACACCCACATCTAATCTATCTTATTATTTAACTAGCCAGGCGTTGCTCGGGATAAAAATGGGATTTTAAGAGATTGTACCTTTGTTCGCATTGTCGTATTGTGTGCAACCCAAAGGAAGGTCGTTATAATGAGCAATATTATTGCCACTCAAAGTACTTGAGCGTGCTTTTTATCGGATCAAAAATTGTGAAATAGGTTGGTACGACGGCTGTATACTTTTTGTAGCTTATAGATGAAGCCTGACATTTCTCTAATATAACTGAATTTTTAAGGAGCCTATTTTAATCATTGTATGCATTATTAATCTATTATTTTTTAAGGGCCAATGAATTTCTCTTTTTTAATTGTATTAGCCTTGCGTTTTTTGCCGAACAGCAACATTTCAAGAGGATAATGGTAGTCCGCACATAAATGCTTAAGAGTCCCAGCTTCATAATAATATTATGCATTTGATAATGGAAATAACGAATACCAAAAGAAAAAAACTAACCGTATTCAGAACGCCATATCACACGTATGACCAAATCTGGAGGTGAAAACCATACACTAAAAGAACCCAGGTTCTATGTGATGAAAGAATTTGACGACAAAAATTAAATGATTAATAACAAATCATATCTGAAGCTATGTTTACCAAAACTCGCCTTCTTCAGATGAAATCGATATTGACACTCTTACACGAAAAGCAACACACATAGTATTAAAAAATATCCTAAAACAAATAAAAATAAAGTATGGATTAAAGCAAGGCAAATACTATTTCTTCAGCTCATACTGTAAAATAATGATGTCTCACCGATGATGCAAGTCCCCATCCTCGTGATGATAATAATAATAATAATAATAATAATATCGTATGTCCTCGGGTGCAGCGTGCAAGCTTTGTTATTTGACACACAAAAGGGTAGCTTGCATGTCGAATTTTGTTGTTCCTTGAAGCACTATGAAAGTCAAGGAGGTTAGATATCTAAGCTCCTTGAACACACTAGAACTTTCTAGTAGAGAAATTAGGAACTTTGTGTTGGCGGAAACTCCCGAGATTAATTTTGCCATTATGAACACGGCCTACTGAATTCAAATGGGTTCTTTGACATGCCACCATCGTATGACATGGTGTCGTAATTTTTGCCGCCTTTCAAAAATCACTTACCACGGCCAGCAATGAACCTGCAAGCTTGGGGTTAGTAGACAGACACGTTGACCACTCACCCACCGTGGCAAGCACATCCTCTTGATGACGCCCTTAAATAAAATTACAAACCTTGTGGGGCATGCAAATTCAGTGTTTTAGCCTCCTATTTACAACTTGTATAATTAATTCCAAAAAAAAACAAAACAAAAAACTTTCTCGTTACAAGAAGTAGGTAGAGTAGAATAATCTTGCTGTATAGAGCTATAAAAGACCTTTCGTACGACATATCACACGAGTAAATCAAAGATAAATATAATACGGCACTCCTTGGTCCCCTTCATTGCATATATTGTTGAATTTTACATCCTAAAGTGATTCCGGAATGTTCTTATAGCCATTTCCAAATTTTGAACGAAATCTGTTGAGTCGTTTTCAATTGATGGAGGAACAGACAGAGGGACAAAAGTATAATTTTATATATATATGTTACAGGGAAAGTCGATTCTTAGTAAGAGTTGACTCCCCCTAGGCAGAGTCAACTCTTACTAAATGTATCAGTAACAGTTCATTGAAAACCAATGGATCAACTTTTCCTTGGGAGAGTTAACTATGCCTGCTGTGGTTTAGTAAAAGTTGATTCACAGATGCTGCTCTGAAAATGTAACCGCGCACGCCAAACCTTTGTTATGATTATTAAAATATTGCCATTTCGACTCGTACTTCTATTATTGGACCATCCGTTATCGATCTGAACATTTCTTGGTTTTTATTACCCCACCATACAACAGGCAGTTGCCATTCGTCATTACTCGGCTCTTCATTGTTGTGCAATAGTGACAAAAGATTCATTTACGTTTAAATAATTAGTTTAAGTGTGTAATAATTATGTCAGACACCGCGGCAGAACTGTTTAGTGAAAAACTGCAGCAGGAACGCACGACTTCCAAGGTAAATTCACTGACATTGACCAAATTGAAATATGATAGTTGCATTCAAAAACTGAAAAATCGAAAAACTGAAATTAAAAAAGAAAGTAACGATATCAGGTTTTTAAGACTATATGACATTATTCAAGTAAATGGTATTACAAAACTAATACACCCTGTCACAAACCAAGGCAGCATAAGGTATTATGTTTTTGAAGAAGAGTTGCTTGGAGTTCTTAATGAAGCACACATATCCACTGGACATGGAGGAAGAGATCGTTTGATTCATCAATTGAAAGGGAAATTTCAAGATGTTATTACAAATGACATTTTACTATTTCTAAGCTTGTGCGAACCTTGAGATTTAAAAAATGAAACATAAGAAGAAAGGACTGGTTGTAAAGCCTTTGTTATTCAAGGAAATGAATTCACGATGTCAGTGGACTTGATTGACTTTCAGTCTCAACCTGATGAAGACTTCAAATTTATAATAGTGTACCAGGACCATTTAACAAAGTTTGTTGTGCCAAGACCACTGAAATCAAAGACTGCGGACGAAGTGTGTAATAATATCGTTGATATTTTTACTTTGTTAGGCACTCATTGTATTTTACAATCAATGGGAGAGAATTTGTCGCAAACCGCGACATAGTGAAGGTAGCGTCGAAAGGGCCAACCAGGACAGAGAATATGATCACCACCTGCATGCAAGACCACAATACATCAAAATGGAGTGAAGGCTTAAAGTTTATTCAACTTATGAAAAACAGTGCATTGCATCGTGGGATAAAACGATCCCCTTATTAGGCAATGTTCGGTTGCCCCCCGAGACACGGCTTATCTAGTTCAAAACTACCAACTGAGGTACTGGCAAATTTAGAAACAGAAGAGGATCTTCAATGCGCAATTGATCAAATTCAGCAACAATAAGAAAACTAAATTGGAAGTAACGGGAATGGAAATCCTGATGAAAATGAAACAAACCAAAATGTATCAAGTGGTGAAAAGCTCTTAAATGATAGTGATTATCTCCTCACTGACCTGGACAAGTCTACTGAGGACATCAAGAGACAGAGAAATGAAGCTTTCTACTGTCTAGAACAACAAGCTAAACGTATGAAATAAATATCAAATCACATTCATCCGCCAGTAGAAAAAGGAACATCAGTTCGAATTCCTATCCCCGATGTTGACCGCGGTAGAGGAGATGCTCGATCTATCCTTGGCGTGGTACTGGAGGTTGTCGATAATGGATTTTATCGAATTGGAACAAGAAATGGAATTCTAAAGCAGCTTTTCTCAAGGTAAGTTTTCCAAGCTAAAAGGAAGATCTCTCTCTTTGTGTGTCTCTCTCTCTCGCTGTCCATAGTATTAAATTGTTGAGATTTCAATGATTACATTTTTTCAGTTCTCAATTCAGTAAATGTCCTACAAACATTATCCAAGAAAATGAAGTTCCTATGGATAAAACAATAGTTGTGAGGACTGTTGCAACTTCACAATCACTTGGAAGTGGGCAAGGTTTTTTCAAATGTTCTTGCAACACTAAATTCGAATCCATGAAGTGCGTGTGCAAAAAGAAAAGTGTACTTTGCAACTCAAAGTGTCACAAATCTTTACCTTGCTGTAATAAATGATAAATATTTATATATCTTTATGTATTACAACGGTTTTTCATTTTTATTAGTTTCTCTTAAACATTTCTCTCTCTCAGTGTATTGGTTTTGCCTTCCTATTTGTTTTTATTAGCTAGTACCGTTTCCTTGCAAATAGTCAACTGTTACTATCTCAAGACAGTGAGAGTATACTTTCCCTAGGTATAGTCAACTCTGACTAGTAAATGTTGATCGAAATTGAACACTTACCGCTTTTAATCAACTTTTACTGAAAAGATCAGTAAGAGTCGACTTTACCTAGGGAGAGTCAACTCTTACGGGAGAATCGACTTTCCCTGTAGCATATACAGTGGAATCTCGTTAGCACGTTCTCGGTTACGACGTTTTTCCGTTTAGCGCGATGATTTTCTCAAGTCCCAGTCCCAATTCTACAAAATGTTGATATATCCCCTTAATACGTTCTCTATTCCCGCTTACGACGATCAAATTTCCATTGTACTATTTGTAAGCGAACTTGATTTTATTCTTATTTCATTATAAAATTCGGCTTCTGGAAAACACAACGCGATATTGCCTCATATTCTCTGATAGTTGGAAAGACAGATTGGTTTAGGAACAAGACTGGACTAAGACAGGGGAGTGTGCTGTCACCTCTTTTATTCATAATGGTAATGGATGAAATTGTAAAGGAAACAAAGGAAGCATATGGACATAAAGAAATGAAGTTACTGTTATTTGCAGACGATATTGTGGTCTGGGGAAGGAACACCGAAGAAGTGCAAAAACAACTGGATGCACTGAACGAAAATATTCAGAAGTACGGCCTGAAAATCAGTATAGAGAAAAGCAAGACCATGGTGATGACAAGAGGGGAAAGACAAGGAAAGGGCACTGTGAAAATTGGAAGTCATTGTTTGGAAATTGTGGACACGTTCAAATACCTAGGAAGTGAATTGATGCAAACTGGTAGGTTGGACATGGAGATTGGCAGGAGGGTACAGCAGAGCAATGCATTCTATCAAAGTGTAAGAAAACTTGTTTGGGATAAGGAAGTACCAAGGAAAAGCAAGGAGGTAATGTATAAAATGTACTATGTACCTATATTAACTTATGCCGCTGAGACTTGGACCCTGACGAGCAGGCAAGAGAGTAGAATCCAAGCCAGTGAAATGAAATTCCTAAGAAGTATGATAGGTAAGACAAGGAAAGACAGAGTGAAGAATGAAGATGTTAGGAAGGAAGTTGGGATGGGAAAACTAAATGAGAGAATTGAGAAGAATAAACTAAGGTGGTTTGGACATGTAAAGAGGATGGAGGAAAATAGAATACCAAGACAGAGGCTGGAGGCCAAGTGCAAGGGTAAGAGAGCAAGGGGAAGACCTAGAACAAGGTGGATCGATTCAGTGAAGAACAGCGTGAGAAAAAGGAATCTGGACTGGGACAAGATCGTGGAAGAAGAATTGTGGAAGGAAAGAGGAAAGTGGAGAAGTGCCATAAATACCCCCCCCCCCCCGCAGGAGCTGGATAAGGGGAAATGATGATGATGATGATGATTCTCTGATAGTTATTGACAGTGTAGATGATTTCATTGTGTTTGACGGCGTAGAAGCGGCTATAGCTATGACGCAACACAGGTAAAGTGTCTCTCTCCCGCTGCCCTTTCTCAAGTCCCTATCCTACTAAATTCATGTTGATATATCCCCTTAATACGTTCTCTATTCCCGCTTACAACGATCAAATTTCCGTTGACTATTTGTTAGTGAACCGTATTTTATTCTTATTTCATTATAAAATTCGGCTTCTGGAAAACACGACTCGATATTGCCTCATATTCTCTGCTGGTTATTGACAGTGTAGATGATTTCATTGTGTTTGACGGCGTAGAAGCGGCTATAGCTATGACGCAACACAGGTGACGTGTCTCTCCCGCTGCCCTTTCTCAAGTCCCTATCCTACTAAATTCATTTTGATACATCCCCTTAATACGTTCTCTATTCCCGCTTACAACGATCAAATTTCCGTTGAACTATTTGTTAGTGAACCGTATTTTATTATTATTTCATTAAAAAATTCGGCTTGTGGGAAACACTACGCGATATTGCCGCATATTCTCTGATAGTTATTGACAGTGTAGATGATTTTATTGTGTTAGACGGCGTAGAAGTGGCTATAGCTATGACGCAACGCAGGTGACGTGTCTTTTTCCCGTTGCCCTCCAACCCTTTTCCCTTTGTTTATTTCTCACGTAGGCGCATTATTGTCTTTGTATTCCGCACTATTGTCTTCTAGTTCTTAGTGTTCACGTCCTGTTATGACCTATTTTATAGCGTGTTTCATAATGGATAAGAAGAAAGTACGGCAGATAACTAATGATGAGAAGATGAAATACATTCGAGACGTGGAATGCAATCCTCACATGAAGCGTGTGGATATAGCGCGAAAGTGGAACATTCCTCCGTCTGCACTGAACACGATTCTCGGCAAAAGGAAGGAAATCGAACGTGCATTTGAAGAAGGAATGAGCGGCAAAAGGAAACGTGTGCAACAGGGACAGTTTCCTCAACTAGAAAGCGCTTTATTGAAGTGGTTCAAGCAAGCCCGTGCTTCAAACAAATGCGTGCGCGGTCGCCGGTAACTGAGCCGTCACTGGCGGAGCGCGAGAGCGAGAATGTCCTTGCTAAGCAGAAATAAAGACCCTGTATTATACTGTAGTGTAGAGTTAAATCAACTAGTAATCTACACCCTTTGACATCTGTGATGCCTCGCCCTCACTGCAAGTGGACGGAAGAAAGGAGAGCTGAACATTCGTCAAGAATGAAGATCTACTGGCAGACAAGAAAACAAGCTTTACAGTGATCATATGAGTGAAGAACATCGTGGTCCATTGATGACCGAAACGACTCAAAAAAAAAAAAACTGTAGTGTAGAGGTACAGTAATTCATTTTTATGTTATTTATTCCGTGTAAGTTACTGATAACCTATGTTTATGTCGTGACTGTAGTAGTGCATACAATCACTTACTAAGGTCGGCGATTTGACGTCCATATATACGCCTCGTTCTTTCTTATACGTTGTAAATTCAGTATGGAGTTTTTCGGTAGTACGTTTTCCCGCATATGACATCCAAATTTTTCAGTCCCTTGAAAAACGTACTAACGAGATTCCACTGTATATGGGAAGACGGGCATGAATTTTGAGGTTTTGGCACGAGTGATATAGAGGCCGCTCGGACATAGAGAAAACAGTGGCCATGGACTTGATTGTTGTTGTTCTTTGGAGCTGGGAAGGCATCAACGTATTCTGAATTGATAATGTATCGGTAATCTATTTTATTTGCATTTAAGTAAAATATTCTTTTTCAACAAATCAAACGTGAGTGTTTTTGACACCGGTTCCCACAAATTGGGGGCATGTCCTGGATTGAACAACGACGCATTTCTGAGGTTATGTTCACTTGCCAATTTTGCTGACAGCGAAACGACGAAAGGCCAACGACGAATTCAGCTCGAATTGACGACGGATGTTCGAGACTGAAGGCTTATCTCATCAGTGAAAGGTTTTTGCAGCTGCACAAAGACGTACAGAAGTTGAAGACGATTTGAGAAAGACTACAAAAGAGCTTTGGGATCGGTGTTGATGCAGATAAGTACCGTAACTTAATATTTCCAAAATGATGACGTTAGGAGATATTGATCTCGTAAACAAAAGCATTTCAACTGTTCCAGTGGCAGCTGTAAAACCTTTACATAAGATTATATTTGAAGACGCTCCAAATGATCGAAACAATAGAAAGAGGTTGCGAGAATTTTCAGGGTTTACTTCCGAACCTGATTCAGAGGATTATGTGGCCAAGGTCGAGTTTATAACAAAAGAATTGACGGAAGAGGAACTGCAAGCATCTTGCGCGATCCTGCACTTAGACGAGGGCACCCCGGAGAAAATGACATTGCCGATTTGTCACCACCTGACGCATTTTTCAGAGTACATTGAGATGATTGAGAAATCTTCGGATCCAGGAAGGAAAGATTCAGCCGTCAAATGAGAAGACAGCAGCTGTACAAAACTTCTCGGTGCCGAAAACGATCACAGATCTCCATAGCTTCTTGGGTTTGACAGAGTACTTCCGGAAATTTATTCCACGCTACGCTTCAATCGCCAAACCTTTGAGCGATATGCTCTGAACCGGCCATGACTTACGGTTTGGAGACAAGGAGAGAGAGAGGCATTCGAGGAGCTGAAAAGCTTGTCATCCAGTCCTGTGTTGATAATCTACAATCCTAGATATGAGACTGAGCTTCATACAGACGCTAGCAAGTTCGGTTATGGTGCCGTGCTCCTGCAGAAGCTACCCGAGGATGGTCTACTTCACCCGGTCTCATACATGAGCAAGAAGACTACGCCGCAAGAAGAAAAATATTGCAGTTACGAGCTCGAAGTCCTCGCCGTTGTTCGAGCCTTGAACAAGTTCAGAGTCTACCTTTTGGGAGTGGATTTTAAAATAGTGACAGATTGCTCGGTGTTCCAAAAGACTATGCAAAAGAAAGATCAATCACACAGGGTCGTTCGATGGGCCCTGTCGTTGGAAGAATTTTCCTACACCATCGAACTTCGTTCTGGAACGAAGATGCGACATGCTGATGCCTCGAGTCGGTGTACCGCAGCCCTTTTCGGATTCGCTGATAGTCTGATTGCTAGAATCAAGAGGATTCAAAACAAGGACGAAGGACTACTCGCCATCAAAACTATCCTGAAAGAAGGACCATATGAAGATTACGTGTTGAGAGACCAGATGTTATTCTAGTTTGTAGACGGCCGAGAACTTCTAGTAGTACCAAAGTTGATGCAGCAAGAGATCAGATCAATTCATGACAAGGGGGACTAAACGGCTACCAAAATAGCTAATTTCCTCCCATACCTATTCTTAAGTCATCCTAACAACGCCTCACTTGTCACACGACCCGTAACTCATGTTCCGCAAAAACAAATTATCACATTCAAGTACAGTGGAATCTCGTTAGCACGTTCTCGGTTACGACGTTTTCCCGTTGAACGCGATGATTTTCTCAAGTCCCAGTCCCCTTCCTACTAATTACATGTTGATATATCTCCTTAATAAGTTTTCTATTCCCGCTTACGACTATCTAATTTCCTTTGTACTATTTGTTAGGGAACCGGATTTTATTCTTATTTCATTATAAAACTCGGCATCTTGAAAACACGATGCGATATTGCTTCCTATTCTCTGATAGTTATTGACAGTGTAGACGATTAGTGTGTTTTGACGGTGGGGAAGTGGCTTGAGGTATGACGCAACACAGAAGATAGCTGACGGTGTAGAAGTGGCTTGAGAGCTATGACGCAACACGGAAGATAGCCGACGTGTGTCTCTTTCGCCAGTAGAACATGCTACCTATAACACGTTCTTTGTTTCGAAATACGCCACCCGACCACTAGTGTCTCGTCCTTCCGTGAATGCGGCAGCGTGCGTTTGACGACCGGCCGCCCCGTCATCTATCGCGTAGCGTGAGTTATATAGCCCGTGAGCACAGAACCTTTAAACAAGGTCACGTTGCATATTTTGCTGCGCATCGCTTTAGTACGATCGCATTTTCGTCAGTGCGCAGAATCTCTTTTAATACGATACACGTTTATATGTTCCTGAACACCAGTTTGGATCCGATCCGATCCCACAATTTTACCGTATAGACCTTTAAACTCGATATTATCTGATTCACGCAAATACGCATTACACTACCGAAAAAGTGGTGAAACCTAGTGATAATTTGTTGCGTAGTGTTGAAATAATGGAGGTGGCGCTCCAAAGTAGGAGAACCTTTGTATAATCCTCACCTTAAGCGCGTGGAAGTTGTTTTTTTTTCTTTACACGCGCGAGCATGTCTAACCTAAAAATAAAAAAAACTTCGGTTATATCCAATCATTCACGCCAAAGAATATGGCTCTTTCTTTTCCAAGAATATCAAGAAAAAATGTATTTAAGCCGAAATCAATTATAGAAAAGTAAATATTTCAACTCTTACTACAGTACTTCAATTACGAGTACGGTACCGGTATACGGTAGTACATTTTTCTCTTGTTTCCATTGCTCTCGTTTCTCTGTGCTGTATGAACTAGTTCTGTAATACAATAATTCTGTAGGATGTTTAAAATTGTATATTCAATAGTACATACTTCCGGTTATCACGTTTTTTTACTTTTCCCTCACTGAAACAAGTTAATGAGGTTTAATTATAATTTTTCATTAGTACGTTTTCCCGCTTTTTACGTTCAAATTTTTCAGTCCCTTGAAAAAACGTTCTAACGAGGTTAAACTGTATATGCGGCACTTGGATTAACATTACACTGAAATATTTACAAACAACAAATAGTCACGCGTCATCTTACATTTACATATGAGTGTCGGAACAAACCCTATCAATAGAAATCGAAAAACAACACGAGCAAAAATCTAAATTAAATTATATACAGTTCCCAGACCAAAATCTGTCTACATTATTGAAATAATTCAATTGTTAGTACTTATCCATTACTGCGTCTCAATTCAGCGTTCGTCACAAGACATGGCCCCAGCAGGATTTCTCTACTCAGCCATCACCATCTCCAATGTAGATTGTCCAGACATCATCCCGGTTTCTGACCATGTAGTTGTCACCTTGCAGACTACTTCAAGATGAAAAATTGTTCAAATATACAAATATTCACTAATTAACCTTCTAAAATTGCCACATGAGCTACTAGTTTCACTCACAGTCCTGTGCAATTTATAACGTAGATTTTTCCCTAATTACATAAATGCGTAGCTTCACACGCACTTGGATACGCAAAATTCATAGTTACAAATCATTAAAATATTACAATGTTAATGCTGTCCAGACCCAAAGTCTAACTTGAAATTTATAAGTTGACACGACGTATTTAAATTGCCTCCACTGAGGCTCAAACAAACTGTACTTTGGTCTCCAATGGGACTTGAAAATCAGCGTACACTCGGACAGCAACCCGTCTCCTCAGACTTCAAAATAGAATATCGTCCAACCCGTCTCCTCAGAGACTTCGAAATAGAATATTCAGACTAGCACCGAGGTCTCATTTATATGAAAATGGCACAAACTTCAGGGGTGGGGGCTGATAAAATATTTTTAATCGAAGCAGTTGAGCTACAGACTTGTGTGTGGTATCAATCATCATTTTGCACGCAGTTCACATTCATGGTCAGCGGATCTCAATCCGTTCGCTCAATCAATCAAAACGTAGTTCCCTCCATTTTTGATATGATGCATCTTTCGCGCAACTAGAAGGCGTCCTCTCGGTGATCCGTTAATTCAAGCATCGCACGTTGGGTTACACTCCAACACCAAGCCCATCTGACGTCTCAAACATCTCCCATCTCTACTCATTGGAGCTCTTCTTTCTCTCTCTTGACCTTCCTCGATAAAGAGCTCAAGCTATGGGCCAAGGTTCATTCGCCAGTCTTCCAAGAACTGGCTGTTAATATCTCCCTTGTCCCAACTGCTTCCTTGCCTACGACTATTTGCAACATCACCCGGCCCACTGGCCTATCTCAACTGTACCATACTTGTACCTCAATACGATGAATAATTTAAAAACATGAATCATTATTATGCGACCTGTATAATAAGGGTTCAATATACATGGTGTCTTTTATGTACCTTTGGAGAATGATAGGTCGTGGAGGGGACGGGTATAGAAGTAATTTGAGATAGGGAACTTGGGGTCGGAGCGGCCTTCGTAACCCCTAATATAAGGGTTGATTTAGGCCCTCCACCTTGTAAGTTACGCAACCGACCCAAGCCTCTATAACCTTTCTCAATCCTTTAACTCTTGGCAAGATTCATTTCACCATGTGACGCTGGTGTAATAGATAGCGTTGTGGTACGAAAGGCCGGTAGTCCCGGGTTCGATTCCGGGCTTAAGCAATTTTTTAAATGTTATTTTAGGTATAAGGTTTTTAAGCTTGATACCTTTGGTAAATTAAACCGATCTTTGTGCACTTCGTAGCATTAAATTGTTTAAGTCCGTTATTACGTTTAAATCACGTTGATTTGCAACCCTTATTTTAGGGGTAAGGAGACCGCTCCGACCCAAAGTCCCCGATCTCAAATTACTTCTATACCCGTCCCCTACACGACGTATCATTCACCAAAGGTACATAAAAGACACCCTTTATATATAGGGATATGTAAGGTGTATGTTTCACAAAACTCGGTACACAGCTGTTACAAGGTTGCTTTGAACGGGCAGTTCACGCAGACATCTAGTGGCTGTAGCATCGATGTCATCCCGCCCGGCATAATTGTTAGGTCGGTTTTCCCATCCTTAATGAATTTATTCGCAGCGTCTGTTGTATGGCCGCTGTAACTGTCCAGAACAAGCAAGCTCTTTCGTCGTAATAATACACCAGGGCGACGTTGCTACACACAGTTTAACCAGTCTTCCACTAGTGAACTCTCCATCCAACCAGAGTTTTGACGATAACACCAGCGAGTATATTTTTCGGAAGCGTCTTTCGCTTGAGAACAACGTACGGCAGGTGTTTGGTTCCATCAGCGAGTATACAAAACATTACCGTACACTGTTGTTTCTCATTACCACTTGTTCTGTTAACACTCCCAGTACTGTTCAGTGGCATTTCAAAGTAGACTGGCATCTGATCAGCATTACCAATTTGGGAAAGCAATTATGAATTTCCCTTCCGCAACTGAATTATGTGACGCTGAAAGGAAAGTAACTTTTCTTCATAGGCACCAGGAAGACTCTGTGAAATTGTGGTACACCTTCGTATGCTCAATCCATTTCTTTTCTAAAAATTTTAGATCCATCCTCGGTTTGATTTAAACAGTACCGTAGAAATTTCCTTTGCGATCTGTAATGCCTTTGACACATTTCGGTCGACGCCCCATTTCCCAATTCCTGCCTTTCTGTTACGTATTAATAAAGATTTTTTCAATTTCCGGAAACTGTGCACTCAGTCCGCAGAAAGCTCTACGATCACCACTACTTGTTAGCAACACAATTTTTTTTCTTCCTCCAATCGCGAATACGACTCGTCAATGTCATATTTCCTACCGGCGGCACAATTTCCAATAATTTCAGCTTCCCTCACAACTTTTAAGTTTCTCACTCACAGTAAACTACTGCAAACGCTTCGTAGAATTCAGGTTTACACTCGGAAAACGTGCACGAGACTGTATGATGCCGCATGCTTACGGTAAAACAAAGTGATAGCTGAAAGAAGGCTAGCACATTCTAGCAGATACTCGCAACACCGTATATCGCGGGTGGCGGGCAATTTAAATCTTCAAAATTTGGATGTCTCGTATAAGACACGCACCCCAATTTTTCACGTCCGAATTTGTTAAAAAATGTGTGGGTTGTATTAGAGTATATACCGTACACTGTGAAAATCTCCTGTCAGCAAAGCAATAGGTACCGCAACAAGGCCGGTGACTAGCCAACAAGCAGAATAGTTGGGAAATGATGATAGACAATGGTATATGTAACCATCCAGTTGGTGGGAATTTAGTTTAATATTCACACAGTGATAATGAGTGATGCTTAGTGTAATAATTTATTAATTCAATTGTTGGGCAACTTCACGAAGAGCACGAATGAATAATGCGCTTAGTCACTACCAAACTGGCATAACGCACTTTGCACAAACAGACTGATGTGTTGAATAGTGCTCCATGTGGTAAGTCATGAAAGGTAGGACATAACGCACTTTGTACACCCGAAGTCTGGCCGAAGTCAATTTTACACATAATACACAACTCAATAACTACGTAACCTTCCACAATATGACATAATGCACTATACATGCGCAAGCAGATCGCCCTCCTCTCTTTGATGCCAGTATTAATTCAGTTTACACCATTTCTTGACTATATACACCCACCCATCATTTGTCAAGTCCTCCGAAGATTTCATGATTTTTTTACTCGTGTTCCCAAAGCCATATCAAAATGAAGTTTACACCAAACAGAAAATGCATTTCACTGTTTATTTCATTGGCATAAATATATGATAAAGGTACTCTTTTTTTATATACTCGAGGTCAAAGGTCACACCTTGTGATATTGTAATGAAAAATCATTATTTTTAAAATGTAACTAATTTTAATGGAAACTGTGTCCCTTTAGCTTCAAAATAAGACAAACATGAAGGTTGTACCTCAATTAGAAATCATCATCATCATCTTGTACAGTTTCCAGCCCCAGGCTGGGTCTGTTTTCAATTAGAAATAATGTTATGATTCATATTTGCAGAGCACGCGAGGAAGAATTTTAGATTTTTTAATCATGTTTGCAACCCTGCTGTATGAATATCGTAAATCGCTGAGTGGTAAAATTTTGTGTGTGTGTACAACTTCATGTCTTTTAACTTACCGAATTTCATGTAAATTTGAGATGGCGGGTTGGGAGTTGTGATTATTTGACATGGAATGACCCTGAAGTCACTTCAAACAGTGTTATCAATTTGTTCTTTGTGTAGGCTAAGTACATTGAACATTTTTCTGTCTCAGTTTTTAATGCAACATTATGTTGTTACACTTGTGTATAGCGTGTGCTTGTGTTCCCAACATGCAGATTGAACATCAGTCCAGTTCAGTCTCCTGCTAGTGGCGGTGTTCGCGTTGTCACATCACGCAGCACACCTTTGAGGCGCACTCCGATGCGTAGTGGCAAGCGTAAGCGTACCACTTTGGAAGAATCGGATGAGTCTTCTATGTCCAACTACCAAATCTCTTCTCATGCAAAGAGTGATGTAGAGATTGCTGAGGTTTGTCCTGATGGCAAATTCATCAGACTGCACAACAAAGGCAACAAGGTGAGTTAAATGTAGCACTTTCACAAGTTATTTTCAGTGCGTGGAATGTCATGTGATTGCGAGGAAAAGTAATGATCTAGAACAGGAGACTTCAGATCATGACTGGAAGATTTTTGTGGCCCAGAAACAATGCTACAAATTTCCACAGTCCTCTCAATGCTAGTTGCAAGGGAAGTTTTGTCTGTGCATTGTTTAAAAAAAAAAAAAAAAAAATGCTTTAGACCAAATCATCATCATCTTCATTTCCCGTTTCCGGCTTCCTGGGTCGGGTTGTGAATTAAGGACCTCCAACGTTTCCTGTCTCTCCACCACTCCTCTCCTGTTTTTAGTACTTCTTCAGGTTTTCCTCCTCTCTTCTCTACACACTCCCACACTGTATCTGCCCATCTCTTTCGGGGCCTTCCTCGTGGTCTCTTCCCTGTCATCTTTTCACAGAAAGTTTTCTTTGGTACTCTCTCCTCTCCCATTCTCATCATATGTCCATACCACTTTAACTTTGTTGTTTCTATCCTGTCCTGCAGCTTCAAGATTCCTGTCCTTTTTCTAATCTCTTCATTTCTAACTCTATCTCTTCTGGTCTTGCCCTCTATACCTCTTAGGAATTTCATCTCCGCGGCTTGTATTCTACTCTCCTCTCTTTTTGTAGTAGTCCACGCTCCAGCTGCATATGTTAGTATGGGTCTGTAGTAGGTTGAATATAATACATTTTTACATTTCTTTGGGACATCTCGGTTCCACAGAATACCCCTTATGCTCTGGTAAAAACTGTTCGCTTGTTGTATTCTCTTTCCAATTTCCTCAGTTATCCTTCCATCTTCTGTGATCACACTTCCCAAGTACTTGAAACTTTTAACCACTTCTAGAATTTTCCCATTCAATTCTATCTTTCCTCTTCCTTCCTTCCTTCCTCTTGACATTACCATTGTCTTGCTCTTCTCTGTGCTTACTTTCATCCCAAATTTCTCTCTTTCTTGATTCCATACATCTAGTTGTTTTTGTACTTCCTTTTCATCCTCGCCCCATATCACTATATCATCTGCAAACAGCATGGCCTTTGTTGCCTCTTGTCCCAATCTCTGTTTAACATTCTTGTGACCAAAAGCTTGTTTAATTCCTACCTACGTGCGTGCTGAATAGTAATGCTTCCGAATTTTGTATGTGAAAACCCTTACAGCTTTTTAAATGAAACTAACTGCTGTACATATTTATATCTCAATATAGTTACCCTGGAAACTGAACACATTTCTCCCAACGATAAACCAGTTTGTTGATACCATCACTGTAGAATGTTTGATTTGGTCGACGGAGCCACCGCTTCAACACTATCAAAGTGAACTCCTCGAAGGAAAGGATGAAAATTGGATGGGGCGAAGTCGGGACTGTATGGAGGATGATCGATGACAGTGAATCTAAGGCGTGTGATTGTTGGAGATGTCGCAGCGCTCGTGTGAGGTCTGGCATTATCATGCTGAAGGATAGGGTGCTCCATGTGTGGACGAATGCGTCGAATTCGTGGTTTCAGTTTCCTGATGGTTTCGCCGTACCGTACAGAGTTTATGGAGGTGCCAGTAGTCATGAATTCCCCTCAGGGGCCCACATCTAGTGGGAGGTGGGTTGGCGACCACGGGACCCCACCTGAGTCCGGCATTGCTTCCACTTACTTGTGCCGGGCTCCTCTCCGTCTTCCTTCCTATCGGCCTCCCTTGGCCAACTCTTGTTTTCTTCCGACCCCAACGGTATTAGGGTATCTGAGGCCTAGGGAGTCTTTTACTTTCCCGCCTTCATTGGCCCTTCTCTCATCTTTCCTAATCCCTCCTTCTTTGAGGAGTCAGACCTCGTTTTCTTTTCATTATATTTCCGTTTCTCTTTAAGATTCCCGCACAGTTTTTGTTAATTGGCTCCCCGTGTATCTAAATTCCCTGTAGTGAATTGTTTGCATCTACACTCAATTTTGTAGGTATTTTCAATCTATGTTGCATTTTGTAAGTCTTTTCGATCTAAATTGCATTTTGCAAGTATTTTCAACCTCAATTGCATTTTGTAAGCATTGACAATCTAAATTGCATTTTAGTAAGTCTTTCAATATAGGTGCTGGGACTTTTGTGAGTATTTTGAATTTCAATTGCATTTTGTAAGTATTTTCAACCTAAACCACATTTAACACATATTTTCAATCTAAATTGCATTTTGTATGGTGGGCATTTAATGAGTATTTTGGTTCTGAATTGCATTTTGTGGGTATTTTGAATCTAAATTAAATTTTGTGAGTTTCTCAATTTAAATTGCATTTTGTATTTTCCATCCAAATGAGTTGTTGAATCTACCACACATTTTGTAAGCATTCCCATATTAACTTATGCAGCTGAGACTTGGACCCTGACAAGCAGGCAAGAGAATAGAATCCAAGCCAGTGAAATGAAATTCCTAAGAAGTATGATAGGAAAGACAAGGAAAGACAGAGTGAGGAAGGAAGTTGGGATGGGAAAACTAAATGAGAGAATTGAGAAGAATAAACTAAGGTGGTTTGGACATGTAAAGAGGATGGAGGAAAATAGAATACCAAGACAGATGCTGGAGGCAAAGTGTAAGGGTAAGAGAGCAAGGTGGATTGATTCAGTGAAGAACAGCGTAAGAAAAAGAAATCTGGACTGGGACAAGATCGTGGAAGAAGAATGGTGGAAGGAAAGAGGAAAGTGGAGAAGTGCCATAAATACCCCGACCCGGCAGGAGCTGGATAAGGGGCGATGATGATGATGATGATGATGATGATGATGATGATGGTTTCAATTTCAATTGCATTTTGTAAGTATTTTGACTTTCAGTTGCACCTTGTGAGTATTTAGAATCTGAAATGTGAGTTTTTCCATCTAAATTACATTGTGTATTTTCAATTTCAATTGTATTTTGTAAATATTTTGAACCTCAATTGCATTTTGTACGTATCTTCAATCTCATTTGCATTTTGTAAGTATTTCGACTCTACATCACATTTTGTACGTTTTTTGAACCTAAACTACATTTTGTGCGTATTTTTCAATCTGTTCCTTTTGTGAGTATTTTCCTTCTAAATTCCCTTTTGTAAGTATTAGAGCAGACGCAAGAAAAGCTTGCCGAAAAAAGGTGCGCAGATCTTCGGCCATGTTCGGGTGTTCGTGAGTGTTCGGTAGTGGCATACAACGCCCCTCCCACTGTAACGGTTTCTCCACGTTGGGATGACAAGTTTAACGGATTTGCTTTGCTCCACGTTGAGCGTACAAGTGAAACGGTTTCTTTAGCCCTCACTTTTGCGTGACAAATGTAATGCTTCTCCTGGCCCTGCCTTGCACTTTGAAATATTTACTCTGCCTAAGATATGTTGTTTTAATGGGCGCCAAGACCTCAACGCTATGTTGAAATCTAAATTTATATTTAACAACACCTAGCTCTGGTAGAACACCTTCAAGAATCTATTCCCTCAGATCGTGGTATGATTTGATCATTAACCCAACAAACAATTGTATCAGGAGAGGGAATTGGTCTATATCTAATGCTACCTACTGAAAGCAAAGATTGCATGGTTAAAAGAAATGAATTTATTATATAAAACAAGTATGGCAAAATTAATAGTAATAATAATATATTCTGAATTTAAATTGGAGCGTTGCGATTTGAATATTACCGCTAGAAAATTACGTGAAAACGGAGTCGGATAAATTACTGATTTTACTCTTATTCCCAAGCTATGAAGTTACTGAAATACTGAAAATGAAAAAAAAAAAAAAAAAAAGACGAAAGATTACGTAGTTCTGAGTCATTCGCGCTTACCACTGGAAATTGCCGAAGCATTTCCCTCGTACTGGATGTTGAAGAGAGCTTCCCACAGCCTCCTGGACGTAATCTTCTTCGTTAGTTGATGAGATACTTGTAGATATGATAACTTTATGGTCCGAACATCGGAGCCAATCACACGTACAACCACACTGGTTAAGTTTTACAACGATAGTCGCCTAGTTTCCACGGCGCGCAAACCATATATGCACTCGTCGCCTCCCCTCTCTGGACCCGGCTTCTTCTCGCCCGCTCTCCTCTGATTGGCTGAGCCACCACGCGCTACCCCCCTCCTCAGGGTCATTACACTCGGCGCGAGGATGATGTCGATTACCGTTCCAGACTATTTCGCCTTTTCTTGAAGCAGCAACCCAGGCTTGTGTCATGCTTCTTGACAAGAATAAGCCTGTAGCCGAATTCCCCGTGACTCATCTCTCTCATAATACCCTAACTGACAAAACTCCGTAAAATTCCGTAATCAAATAATTTTCTATGATAATGTTGTTCGTAATAATTTGCTTGATGGTGTTTTCTATGACATAGAAACCCCATCTGTATGCTTATAATTTTATAAAAATGCTCCAAAAAATACCTTAATAATAATAATAAATTAACATGAAATCTTCTCTTGGCTGAACAATTTGCCTCGTAAATAAATATAGAATGGCTTCCTACTGACTTATGTCAGTGGCATAAAATCCCCTCGAAAAACACGTTACACCACTTCCCGGCAGTAGCTGGCTAGCAGCAGTTCTGAACGGATCGTCTGCCCAGGCTTGGCAGGTTGACTGTGACTGGGGTTCAAGTGAGATCTCAGCGCGTGTATGTAATGTCTTACACGGTAATAGCCTAAAAATACTGTTGAAGATGCTGGAAACAACAAAGAGATTAAGAATGATCTAATCGTAAAATAGCAGTAAACTTACCTAATGGCCTATTCCTAGTGCACGTCTTCTGAAAGAGGTTGAAAGCCACTCATATCTCCTTCACTGTCATCTGTGCTTTTGGTGCTGGAGTCACTAACACGCTGTCACTGTCGCTATCGTCCCCCAGATTAATGACTATGCGGTCTGATACTTCATCCATTATGTGATCGCTGTCAATGTACTTCTTCTCAATGTCTATTATGTGCCTACACCTACTCGACCATTCTTCTGCTCCAGTTGACGCAACTATTTCCATAAGCAATGTTTTTGCATCATCAAGTTTGAAAGTAACATTCTTTTCAGCTACATAATTTTTAACATGAGCCCAAATCATTTCGATAGGATTCAAGTCAGGGTGGTAGACGCAAGATCGTGTGTCCATAGGTAGCAAGCAGTGTATCGATTTTATACGTCTTATAGCGTGGTTTATGGTATTTAATCAAAGCGTACAGTTGAGGTTTTATCATCTCTGTAGAAAATTGAATACCCTTATTGGTCAACCAATCCTGCGTAACCTTTTTTCGGGAAGATGATGTGGGTGCGCGCTCACATTGGACATTATGGTACGAGGCATTGTCAATCACGACTACAGAATTGGTTGGCAAATTGGGAATTAATTTCTGTCAGATATTTTTCGTAATTTCTATAGTTCATCTCATCATGATAGTCCCCTGTTGTTTGGTTGGATTTGGAAAACCAACAAAGCATTTGGAACGAAACCTGCATCTGAACCGGCATGTACCACTATTAATCTTTGCCCTTTCGAGATAGGTGACTTCAGTCCATGAAGAGAACCGTCACTCCAAGCCCTTGGCTTAGTGTGCGAACTATGCAAATATGTGTCATCTGTGTAAACAATAGGCCTACCCTGTTGTCGGTACCGCTTTATGCTCTGTAAGTACTGCATACCTATAGAGCGTCCAGGGTTAAGAAAAGACTACAGGTCTTATGGGCTAGCCGCACTCCGCATTTGCCATATCTCCTCGCACATCGCCGCCCGGTCACTCGTTGTGAAGTACAGTTGCGACATAAAATTATACTTCGCCTAGTGCAGCTGTTTTAGTGACTGAAATAAGTTAGATAATAATACTACTTCTACTGCTGCTACTACTACTACTATTAATAATAATAATAATAATAATGAAGTATGATCAACTCGTAGTGTAGCGGCTATCATTCTTGGCTGCCACTCCGGAGGTCCGAGTTCGATTCCCAACTCAGCCAAGAACTGTAATTATAATCAAAGCCCTGCGCGGACGCGTATATCCGCATCTGTTCTCGCCATGCGGATATAGTTAGCGTGGCTGTGCGGAGAGCGGATAAGCTGCGGATAATGTTTGGAGAAAATTTGCGGATAGTTTTTAAAATACAATCCGAATTTATTTAATATCATTATTAAGATCCGGATGTTTATGACATACCGGTATCATATACTGGCGTTATGTTTTTCTCATGACAAATGTAAAATGATGATTTAAGCTAAGCACATTCAAATTATGTCATTAAGCAGAATTACCACTCCGAACAGGAAAGACTTGCAATTCCGGCTGTGTAACATTGATTGTAAACATAGCACATGATATACATAGCCTAAGGGAACGACGTTTCCTCACATGTCTCAATATGTTGCTTTAGTAATTTATGCTTTATCTAATTGAAAATATTAATGTAACAAACATGGGGATGGGGAAAGAGTCATGCGGATGCGGGGCAGATGCAGATAACAACTGTGGGGATGCGGATAACAACTGTGCGGATGTGGGCGGATAACAACTGTGCGGATGTGGGCGGATAACAACTGTGCGGATGCAGGGCGGATGCGGATAACAACTGTGCGGATGCGGATAACAACTGTGCGGATGCAGGGCGGATGCGGATAACAACTGTGCGGATGTGGGCGGATAACAACTGTGCGGATGTGGGCGGATAACAACTGTGCGGATGCAGGGCGGATGCGGATAACAACTGTGCGGATGCAGGGCGGATGCGGATGACAACTGTGCGGATGCAGGGCGGATGCGGATAGCGTTTTGTTTATCCGCGTAGAGCTCGGGAACGGAGTACACAGACTCGTGAGGCGGGCATTTCAGCCATCCTGGAAGTGGTTTCCCCACTTCTACTCCAGGCGAATGCCGGGATAGTTCCGATCTGAAGGCCATAGCCCCCCCCCCCCATTCCCAGTATTCATCTGAATTACAAATACACACCACTACATACACCACAGTAACATAGGTTATCACGCAAATTGAACACCTGGTTTAATCAGCCCCTCGAATGAGACAACAAATAATACAAGAGCAAATTATCACATATGTGTCCAGAACCTGAAGTGAATCCCCAGCTTGCATCGCATTGTTCCTTATCAGCAGGGGTCACAGCGCTGAGGTAATTACTTTCCGGAGACATTTCACAACGAAGACGGCTATAACACAAAAGTACCGTTAACAGATGGATGCGTGAGTGACAGCTGGACCTGCTCTCACCAGCTGGCTATAAATATCGTACCTCCAGTAATGTTAATTTACTCATAAATGATGACAGATGCGATATTTTGATCGCAACAGTCAATAGATATTCTTTCTACCCAACGTAACTTAAAGAAGAACGAAAAGAAAGTCGAAAGTCCTATTTGCAAGAGAAGCACATTACCGACAAATACGAGTATAAATTAAATGCATTTTGTAAGTAATTTTAAAATAAATTATCTACTTACATTATCAGAGGTGCCATGTTCATCTATTCCATTTCAGCACTGCTTGAAGAATCTTCATCTGAAGAGTCACCGAGACGGACGATGATTGGTTCGATGTCATCTTGAATTTCATCAGCCTTCCACATATCGCCTTCAATTTTCTTTACATGGTTTACGTAGTTCCTCCAGTTATCAGGTGTAACACAAGCCAAACCTTCCTGAATTAACTTTTTCATTTCTTTCACTTTGAAGTCCGTATTGTGTAAGCTCACGTGATATTTTGCCTGGGCCCATACGAGTTCAATGGGGTTTAATTCGCAGTGGTAGGGGGGCAGTCGAAGTACCGTGTGTCCTCTTTCTAACGCAATTTCGTCTATCTTGTACTTATCGTATTTGCCCTTTTCCAAAGCAATAATGTCCATTAAATCTTTCTTCAACATGTGATCTTCGTACTGAATATGATGCTCCGTCATCCATCCTTGCATATCGCATTTCTTCCAGCCTTTTGTCGGTATTGGCTCCTTCTTCCTGCTGTGGTAAGAAGCATTATCAATAACAATTACGGAATTGGGAGGCAAATTTGGAAGAAGCTTTTCTGAAAAGTATGTTTCATAACACACCCCGTCCATTTCATCATGCGCATCGGCAGTATTTTTCTTACACAAAAAAACATATTCAGCGTTAGGCACGAACCCATTTTCGTTACCTGCGTGAACAATAGCAAATCGTGGCCCACGAGCGGTAGGGGTTTTCAATCCGATCGATAACCCTGCAAGAAAAGCTTGCCTTGGTGTGGTAACCGTTTTGTCTTTCCACTCTTTAGCCACGGTTATTCCAGTGTTAGCCCAACTTTCGTCTGTATAAACTATGTTCCGACCTTCTTCTCTATACCTTTTAATTTGTACGAGATACTTATGACGCCAAGACACGATATCATCCCTTTCTATTAACATTGCCCTATTTCCCCTTCTTTCATAAGTAAAGTTCATTTCCCTGAGAACAACATGCAACGTAGTTTTCTTAAAGTCGGGCAGTTCTGGGTTAGTGTTGATAGAAGTCAGGACGGTCTTCAGAGTTGGGGGTTGATTTCTAAAATAGAATTCATGAATAATCCTCCGTATTCCACTTCTGACAAAATCATCATATTTAATGAGCCTAGAGTTACTGCGAATTAACTTTTTCCTTTCCCGTTTCTTGCTGGGACTCTGAAGTGGCCCTGCACTGGCTTCCTTCCTTATTTTGAAGACGGAAGACCTTGAAATTCCTAAAGACTTAGCGGTTTCGTCCACTAACCAGCTAACACTCTGTCCTGGATGTTCCGTTTTCAAGTATGAAAATACATTAAGTACCATCTGTCGTTCCTTTCTCCTGAGAATTTCCCCACTTCTCCTTTTCACATGTTCAGCCATAACTACAGTTATCACTCGCTACTTTAAAGTATGATATGTGAAAACGAAACAGACAAAAACAAACAATGTAACTATACACACAACGAAAAGTAAAATGTACACTATGAAGCACAATACAAGGTATTTATAACACTATGCACTCTCCAAAGCACTTGCACCTGACAAATAATAATTTTCACGTTCTTTTATGCCCACTGCTGTACGCTCACTCGTTTCTCCTCTCTGAGTACTGGCGCGAACTGACATTCCCGCTCGGCTGTTCCTTTAAATAAGCCCACTATTCTAACACTTTAAATGATAAACTGAAATATATCAAAATGAGTTTACGTCTTCTTCAGTGTCGTAATGCACAAACAATACATGTTTCATAAGGAGACGAACGCATTTTCATAGGACTTCATTATAATACAAACTTACAGTTTGGAGCAATAGGGGTGAAACCAACAGAAATAAAAGCCCATAAGGCCTGTAGTTTTTTCTTAACCCTGGACGCTCTATAGGAGCCTTATGTCAGGCTTCTCCATAAGTATTCTACGCATGTCTTCTGTCTTCCTCCATCTAAAGCCTAGGCTCGAACTATCTTGCTTAATGTTCGTACCCCACCTTTAAAATTTATATCCTCAGCCAGTTTCCCACGGATCTTTTCCAGCGTTGGCCTCTCGCCTTTGGTATTGTGAAAATTATGAATCGTACGCCTGACCACGCATTTATCAAAATCTTGTAACTTACACCTATTGACAGATTTTGGTCTTCTCTTTGCAGGCGTTGAAAATGAATCCTCTTCACCACTTTCAATTCTTTTGGCGCCTTGTATTATATTCCGCACCGACCTTTCTGACAAACCTGTTGCTTCAGCCACTTTATTTAGAATTGCGCATATATTTCCAACAAGATGTGTTTCGTTTTTCATGAATTTATACACATTATAAATAACTTCCCTAGTTTGACTGTGTAAAGTTTTGGCACTCCCTAATTTAGAGCGAAACGGTGGCATTGCTAAGTACACTGAATATTATACACAATTTTCAAGGCTTTAGGTGTTCAACTAACGCACTTTCAGCTACAAAATATACATAAAATAGTAATAATACACACACACGTGTGATGCCTCCTGCTCTCTACGTTTGGTTTACAGCTGTAGACCGTCTCGGAGCGAGCTGCGTTCTTGAAGTGTTGAGTGAGCAGTGAGCCCGGTAATCAGCATTACAGTAGCCCCGCAATGAGCATTAAAATACTCCGATTGATATTGGTATCTGCGCATCGTTGAGTTTCGGCAAGCTTTTCTTGCGTCTGCTCTACCACTCTCCATTTTGTGCATCGTTTCAATCTGAGTTTGATTTTGTAAGTATTTTCAGTCTCACTTATTTTTTGTTCTGGTTTCCCTTTCATTGTCATTTTCGCTGTCACCCAGACCATTAGGGGCTGATAACCTAGATGTTAGGCCCCTTAAAACTACAATTATCATCATCTTCATCAGCATCAGCATCGGCATCATCATTAGGCATGAATTACTAATGCACCACACCTTGAACATCCCAGAATACTGTGAGCATGACTTTGCCTGCTGATGGCATGGTCTAGGAATGTTTTTGGCATCGGTGATCCTTTGTGGCAGAACTCCATTGATTGTCCTCTTGGATTCGGGGTCATAATGGTGAACCCAGCTTTCATCACCTGCCACAATTTTGTTAACCTTTTGATCAGTGATTTTTTGCTGACACAGGCCACCTGGAGTGAGTTTTTTCGTGAAAAATTTGAGTTCTCAATTTTAAGTTATTTTGAGTCTAACTTCTCTCTATTACTAAGGTAAATGCACCAATGGTCGTCATGTTAAGGGAGATTTAGACAAGAAATCATATACACCGTACACATTTTGGTAAATTTAATCAACAAAAGCACTGTACCTAACCTCAAACTCTACTCAAACACTAGGAAAGACCAAATATCAAAGATATTAGTTTTAGGAAAAATGACTAAAAAAGTGTGTTTTTGCGCCAGTGTTCGGCATGATGTATTTGGATTTTTCCTATATTCGTCACCAGTTTGCACCAATTGCCGTCACATTGTTAATTTTCCTTGTCTGCTGTTTATAATGCATTTCTGTCAATTGTTGCGTAATACACTGATTTATCGACTTGGAGGCTAACATTTACGAATAAAACAGTACCAGTAAGTATGTTTTTTAATAAAAATGGAATATTAAAAAAAAAAAAAAAAAAAGAGAGAGACGGAAGCGGGATTGGTGGGTATAAGACATACGAGCAGGAAAATATCATAATTCAGCTCTAAACAAGTGAGACCACGGCATAACAGCCCGGAAAATGACCATTCGCCGAGGCCTAACACCGATTGTTGCCATAGAAACCCTCTGAATTCGCCACTCATGTACATTTTTCTTCCAGGCAGTCTTTCGTAGCTTAAAAACCCCTACATCCGTGGGTTGAGGTACGTGTGTGACATTAGGTAGTAAAGCGACCAAAACAATTCCATGATCCTCACAAAATTTACTAGTATGTATGGTCAAGTGTGAGAAGTGCCTGTCTATGAATAATGTCAGGGAGAGGAATCTCCTTTTCAACCAACCCAGGATGAAGTATGTTACTGAGAAATTCATAAAACACTTCCCCCCGTCATTCACCCGTTTCGCGATTTGCCAACGCCCCAGTGTGCTGGCATTGAGGCAATAATGATGTCTTGCGGCAGACGTTCATACTTGAACACTACAAGGGAAGGAGAAATATCGCCGTGGGCATTGCCTGTTAGAAGTACCGTCAAGCATTCTTTCTCATCCGAATTCACTTGCTGATATATTGTCTTGTAACCCCTGTTCGTCAGCACTTTGTTACCTTTCGGATTGCAAAAGAAAACAGTCTCGTCAGCGTTGAACAGTCGCCGAGGGTCTGACAAAATAGACTGGAAGTAGTTTTCCACTGAATAGCTGTATACTTCTGAAACCCAGGTTTTATTTTGATGTTCTGTAATTGCAGCACGGCTTACTGTAAAATTTTGAGGGGTTCGTAAAAGATAGAACTGGATTTCTTTTTATGAAAGATTCACACCATTTCCTTCCTGGCGGCCATCTTTGAAAGGAAAGTCCCTCTTCAATTCTTGTGTAAGGCACTGGACGCTTTTGCAAATCGTCCTTTGTTACCGGGACCCCGCTTTTCGTAGTGAGATAACCCATTGAACTAGCATAGCCTCAGCTTCCTTTGTTAAAATGGAACTTAGCCCCATTTTCCTCTCTCTAGGAGATTTTCCTTTAATTTTGTCCGAGAGGGTGTTTCTCGGAACACCATACCTCTCCGCGGCCTTTTTAATACTCATGCCGTCCTCCACAACGGCCTTAATTGCAGCTTCCATTTGCTCAATATCATAATTCAGAACTGTGCGTTTCGACATATTGCCTGGGGCAGTTGACCTCGTAGTTCCGCCCCTTAAAACAACAATAACTAAACATATTGCCTGAAAGCAAAGATTTAGTCTTAGAATAATATATTATTTATCATCTCAATAAAAATTTAAAAAATCCTCTAGCACGCCTAGCCAAAAAAACCTAGGCCTACTGAGGTGCGGCCGTCAAGAAGAGAGACCTACGTAATAATAATACCCTGTAAATGTTTATTGGTTACGAAACGTTAACACAAACATTAACATTATCGTGCACTAGCGTTCGTCACGAATGTGCTCTAAAGTTCGTCAGCTATGACGACTACTGGACACGATGATCAAATGGTAATTTAATTAATACAGGGTACTTTAGAGCTACATTATAAGTATATTGCCGCTGTTGGTTAGGTCTTGCAAGGAGAAATGGCAATGTGCCAGTTTTCGTCACAAATGACGAGCATTGGTAAAGTGCATTTTTTTAAATCCAGTGTTCGTCACCGGCATTTCTAACAAAACTAGTCACGTGAGCACGAAATAACAAATAAACAATTACCAACTATATCACGCACTTGTAACATTTTAAAATGTCGGAACATAACACGCATGCACATAATTAACTCGCGCGCGTGCTTAGCACATGCGAGAAGCAAATGGCGCGTCAAGACAGCTCAGCTCACAGGAGATGTTTGACGCAGGAAATCACCTATTACATCGCACGCATGATTTCGCAAAGTTGCTCCTTATCGGCAAGGAAGGTATGGCGCATCTCGTAAGACTTTGTGCGTTGAGAAAGACCCGTTGACATGCTTATTTTTTGTACTTATATACGAGAGTGACGAAGACTGGATCAGTGACGAAAACCGGTACAGTTACCTTAATGTTATAAAATTTACACTGATGGTACATAACTGATACCCTCAATTTAATTGAAACCAGGGGCGTAGAAAATATTTTTCTCAAAATACTGAAAGGAAATTGACAAAAACATAATTACTCTTTATATGTGATCAAGTTTGTATCCTATACATCACACTGACTTGACAACAAAAGTTTGGTGATTTTCAGTCGGTCAACACGAATGACTTGACAATTTCACCTATCAAAATGTGTTTATGGTATGCCACTCTTCAAAACTGGGGTGTACACAGAGGGGTCCATCTCACTCAACACACAGCCACGTAGTGTGTGTTCTTTTGGGTGGTCTCTCCCTTGTGTGCTGACACACAAAACACCTCAGTTGTGGCTTCTGCTTTGAATGTGTTGGAGGTACTGATTTAGGGAAATGATGTCCAGAAAGTCTCAAGCAGTCTGCTCCTGACGGTGGTCGACCTTTTGTTGGCTTCCTCTCCACTGCAAATTCTTCTAGTAGCTGATCTATGAGGTGGAGTCGGAAGTCACGTAGCTTTGGATTTTTTCCAGTCTTCACCTTGTAAATATTGTAAGAGTTCAGCTCTGAAATGTCAATCAAGTAAAAAGACAACTTGACATACCACTTCAGTGTTTTCCTGACATTTGCAGTGAAGCATATCAGCTTTGTCAATTGGACCCATGTTCTCATTATAATCCAGTACACTCAAGGGTTTAATTTTCTTCTTCACTGTGGCATGATCTGTTTTGTCTGTTTCTACCATCACGTTCTCGTGTATGGTAGTAAGCATAGTAACATCCCTTTTGTCATGCCATCTTTGCACCAGCATATCATTGGTGTGCCATGAAATTAGTGATGTGGGCCGGGCAAATGCCCAGTGGGCAGGACATCTATAAATGGACATTTGTCCGGGCATTTGCCCAAAGCAGTTTTAAGCACCCAAAATCTAGGCATTTAAGAAAACTTCTTTTTTTTTTTACTTTTTACTACTTGTGATTGTTACTAGAGCATCTAAAACACAATAAAAACCATTAATCAGTGGTACATTTCATGGATAAACTAGTAATGCCTGAATATTGCTAATAATAATTTAATTACCCTGTGTCAATGTTGTCAATAACATCTAAATGGGAATTATGTATATCTGGTTTGAATAAAACATTGTATTACTGAGTTAGGCCTGCAGGCCTACTGATTTATATTTAGGAAAATTAGGTAGGAGTTTGATTATGGTGTGAATAGTGGCTTTGGGAGGAAGGTGAATGGGCTAGGCCCTGGGCAGCCATTGTGCTATGATTTTGGAATGGGGGTAGGGTGGTTGTGGCCTTGAGATTGGTGAGGCATTCTACCACCAGCAGCCCAGTTAGTTGTGAAGTAGAGCAGTCGGTTGAGTGGTTGAATCTCAGATATCACTTCTTTCTTTGGCTATTTATATTTTTAAGTGTTAGATTCATCATCATCATCTTGTACAAGTTCCAGCCCCAGGCTGGGTCTGTTTGGAACATAAGCCTCGCCACTTAGTTCTTTCTTCCCGCCACCTCTCCGCTGTCACTCTGGTCCAGTCCTCGCCTCTCTTCTTGACACATTCCTCCACTCCTCTCAGCCATCTATCTCTTGGTCTTCCCCTTGGTCGATTCTCCTGCATCTGCAGCTCGTGTATCCTCTTGGGAATCTTCTTCTCATCCATTCTCTTTAAGTGTCCATACCACCTCAGTCTTGATGTCTCAATCCTACCTTGCAAGGGCTCCTCTTTCACCATTTCCCTGACCTTTTCATTCCTCACCCTGTCTCTTCTTGTTACTCCGATCCTACTTCGCAGGAACTTCATTTCACCTGCCTGTATTCTGCTTATGTCTCTTTTCTTCATTGTCCACGTTCTGAAGCATAGGTCAGTATCGGGATATAGTAGCTTCTGTATAACACTTCCTTGCTTTTTTGTGGGACATCTTTATTCCACACTAAGCTCCTAATGCTTCTCAGAAATGCTTCTGCCTGTCTGCCACGTTTCGTAATCTCTTTGTCATTTCTCCCATTTTCCTCCACTAGACTTCCCAAGTACTTGAGACTTTCCACCTTCTTCAGCTGTCCACCTCCAAGTGTTATCCCACTCATTGGTCTGTCCTTTTTCCTGGTCGTTAACAGGATCTCACATTTACTGATGTTGAACTTCCATCCGTACTCTCCCACTGTTTCTTCCCAAGCCTTCAGTTGCTCCTGAATTTCCTCCTCCTTGTTTCCCCAGACCATGAGATCATCTGCAAACACCATTGCTTTCATCTTATCTTCTCCTATCTTTCCTGCTATCCGTGTCATTACCTCGTCCATAACCACAATAAAGAGAAGGGGTGACAGCGCACTACCCTGTTTCAGGCCACTCATTTGTCTGAACCAGTCTGTTCTTTCCCCTCCAACTTTCACACAACTCACACTTCCACAATACATCTCCTTCACTCTGCCTACAGTCTCTTTTTCCACTCCCATGTTTTCCATTGCTTTCCAAACTTTCTCCCTACACACACTATCATAGGCCTTTTCGATGTCCAGGAAGGCCATCAACAGATCCTCTCCAAATTCGTAGTGGTGTTCCTGGAGCTGTCTCACTGAAAATATGAGATCCACTGTTGATCTCCCAGGTCTGAATCCATACTGTTCCTCTCTCAATTTTCTCTCCACTTTGGCTCGTATTCTACTTTCTAATATCTTTTCATATATCTTGGCACAGTGAGGTATGAGTGTGACTCCCCTGTAATTTCTGCACTCCTTTCTGCTTCCTTTCTTAAATATTGGGACAATTAATCCTTTCTTCCAATCTTCTGGGGTCTTTTGCTCCTTCCATATCACCCTCATCACACGGTACAGCCACTGTTTCCCAACCTCCCCTGCTGCCTTCACCATTTCAACACTCACTTCATCTACACCTGGTGCCCTTCCTCCTTTCATCTTGTCTATAGCCATTTCCAGTTCTCTCCAAGTCAGGTCCTTTTCCATTCCTGTGTTGTCTTCTCCATCTTCCAATACATTGTCTTCCTCCCTATGACCATTTGGATTCAGCAAATCCTCAAAGTACTCTTTCCACACTGTCTTGAGTGTCTCTTTGTTGTGTACCTCATTTCCGATTTTGTCCATCATTACCACATCCTCTCGCAGACCTCTTCTCTTACTTTTGACCATCCCATAAAGAACTTTCTTATTTCCTCTGCTGTCTTCCTCCATCATCTCTGTCCACTTTACCATCCACTTCTTCCTCTCCTCTGTGACAATCTTGTTTGCTTCTTTCTTCTTTATCTTATAATCTTCCCTTGCCAGATCAGTTCTTTCCTGGAACCACACTCTGAAAGCCTTGTTCTTCCTTCCCACAGCTTCTTTTACTCTCTCATTCCACCATGGTGTCTCTTTACACCGCTTTCTGTTGCTTGTTCTTCCACATACTGCCACTGCAGCTTCCACCAATGTGTTTTTGAATTGCTTCCATTCCTCTTCCCCTGTTTTAGGATTGTCTGTTGGCATCCTTTCCCTTATTATCTTCTGGAATTCTTCCTTGACTTCCTTTTCCTTGAGTTTCCATACTTTGATTCTCCTTTCCTGGTACTCTGTCCTCTTGCTATCCTTAACAACTCCCAGGTTCATTACAAGTATTCTGTGGTCGCTATCTAAGACCTCTGATGGTATTACCTTTATATCTCTGACACTTCTCTTCATTTCCCAGTCGTACAGCATGTAATCTACCAAAGATTTCTTTGTTAAATCACTGCTGTACCACGTTACCTTGTGGCTTTCTTTCTTCCGGAACCAGGAGTTGCCTACCACTAAACCGTTTCTCTTGCAAAAATCCAGCAACTTTCTCCCTTCTTCATTCCTGCTACCCCATCCTTCTGCTCCCAATACATTTTCATATCATTGGCTTTCACTTCCTACATGTGCATTCAAATCTCCCATGACAATGATGCTCTGACCATTCAACTGCTGTTGTAGCTCCTCCTCAAAGTCTTCCTTCTCTTGAGCTGTACATCCAACTTGAGGGGCATATACCTGGGCTATCTCCAGGCTTCTTCCCTTTACAGTTACTCTGATCTTCATGATCCTGTCACTTATTCCCTTTACCTCTTCCTTCATTCCATCTCTCACAACTACTCCTACTCCACTGCTCCTTCCTTCACTGTTCCCACTCCAGTACAACCGGTACCCTTTCCTCAGTTCTCTGCGACCTTCTCCTTTCCATCTTGTTTCTGCCAAGCCCAGTACATCCAGTTTTCTTCTCTCCATCACATCTACAATCTCCTCCACTTTTCCTGTCAGTGTCTGTATGTTTAATGTCCCAACTCGTAGTCCATTAGCATATCCGGGTCGTCGTAGTTTGCATCCGTCCTTTCCGAGGCCTGTTCCTGGTTTGAAAGCAAATATGATATCCACTACTGGCTTGCTAGGCCTATCGTAGCTTCACCAGAGCCCCGTCAGCCGTCACTTTTCAGGGTTCCCATAGAGCCTTCACAGCTACCGTAGCGGTCCCGGGGCACACAAAGTCCCCACTGTACTTCACCCCTACAGGCAATCCCCAACTTCATGCCGTTGCCCGTCTCCCACCACGTGGAGGAGGGGTTGGACTTGTGGGAGTGTTAGATTACATAATTACAAAATGCTTAGGAAAAAAGGACCTATTTGGAACTTTTTTAATATGAAAAGGAAAGGAGTATCTTGTAAATATTGTAATAAGGACTATTAACAGTCACATTGTAACAAAATGGAAAAGCACATAAATAAGTGTTTAAGTGCCCTCAGGATCTTAAAAAAAAAAAAGTGCTTCAGTTAGGTACAATTACAGTGGTTGAAAAACCTTTTCGAAAGAAAACCCCCTTATGAACCTTTACTAATTTAAGTGGATGATTTCAACAACAAATCTGCAGTACCAAGCACAAGCTCAGCCTCAGAACCAAAATCAAGTTTTTTCAGTGAATTCCTAAAACTTCCACAGCCTATTTTGGCCTCAACTCCTGTTTTTATGGATAAATATATAGAATACATGTATGTAGATACATATATGGCTAAAACAATATTTATATAAGCGTTGTATTATGAATATGTTTTTAAAAGAGGTAAATGCCCAAAATGCCTGGACATTTATGGGTTTAGGGCATTTGCCCGGACATTTATCCTGGACATTTGCCCCGACTTATAAATGCCTAGACCTTTTACAACACTACATGAAATACATTCTCCCTTTTAAATTTTCTTCGGGAAGTCTGGCATCCCTTTTCCATTTTTTTCGACTGTGCCACATGCCCCAGTATTTTCCTTGTGTAGGCACTGAAAAAATCTGGGCTCGTTTATCAGTTGTTACAGATTGTGGCCTTTACCAATGTAAGGTGCTGTTAGAGTTTTGACAACTGACCCAGACACTCTTGAGTTTTTCATCATGTTCTATTTCCGTATCCTTCCTGTATAAACAATAAAATCAATGATAAGCCCAGTTTCACAGTCGCAAAGTATAAACACCTTTATGCCAAACCTGTGTTGCTTGGATGGAATGTACTGTTTCTATTTTAGGTGACCTTTCCAAGAAACTAGGCTCCGTCAATAGAGATCTTTTGGAAGGGATAGAATTAAAGATATGTGAAAATAGCATTTTGGAGCATTTTGAAATTTAAAAATTAGTATTTTGTAGCATTTAAAAGTTTGTCACCAGGTACAATAAAACTTTAACTGGTTCAAAATAATATGCACGGAAACTAATTCAAACATGTGCAGGATTGGAAGTATGGGTGTTTCTGATAAACGGCATAAACATTTACAGGGTGTCGAGCGATACGGGAAATACGGGAATTTTAGTGACCCGGGAAAAATACGGGAATTATACGGGAAATCCGCACTTGATACGGGAAATCTTCAAAAGTCTCATAATGCCTGACTTCTTAGCCCCCGAACGCTCGGTAGAGTCCTCCCGCTCAGTCTTCTATTTCGCCAGCAGACTGCGCTGCCACCCGCAATTTGCGTCACCGATAGAGCACTAAGCGGGATGAGAACCCAGCCAACGTCGAATGCATGCTTTGCCTGGCCGACCGCCGGCCGTACCCTCTCCGCGCGCCGCGCTGGTTGCTGACAATGACATGCAGGAGTTAGTCCGCATTGTTATTCAGAGGAGACCTGGGTTTCTCGACAAGAGCAGCCCTTAAAGAAGTTAACAGCTTAAGATCTCAGAAAATTCCAAACGCGTTTGTGCTGCAATTTCGCACCAACTGCCGAAAATTGTACATTGGTATCCTATGGCTGAAAAAATCAGAGAGGTCAACTCTTGCTCACAAGGGACCCGTACTATTTCCTGCCTGGACCGTATAGGGGTCGCTGAGACTCTTAAGTTGGAAGAAGTTAGGATCGTCATTGCCCTGGAAATTCTTTGTAATCAGAAGAAGTTGCTTTCTGGCACAATGGCTGATCGCTTCAAGAGCAGCTACTCCGCACTTCTGAGACTGCCCTCCGTCACTGCGCGTTTGAAGCAGTTCGACGGAAAAGAGCCACGGCTCGACGTGCTGTGGTCTGAAATAGTGGCTTCAGCAGTTCCTGCCAAAAAAAAAAAAACGATCTCTCAAGCTTCGTTAAAATGATACTGATTTTGTATCACAACAATGCAGCTCTAGACAGAGGTTTCTCCCTGAACAAGGAGTGCATGATCGTCAATCACAAAGAAGCAAGTCTGATTGGCATGCGTATACTGTTCAGGACGCTGTGATGGCAGCTGGTGGAGTAGAAAAGATACCGTGAGCAAGAGTCCATACTGCCCGAAACTCCTACGCCGTGTTCAAGGAAGCAAAACAGGTGCAAATCGACGGCTAAGGTGGCAGTCGAAAGAAAAGCCACGAAAGATCTCCAGGAATTGGAGAAAAAAAAATAGTACTGTCAAAAGAACTTAATTTTGTGCTTTGTATAACTGAAGTTCCTAGTAACAATCTTGTATTTGTCAAAGTGACTTATTTAATTTCGTTTTGCATTATTTTATTTTCTATTATCTACTTTGATAAAATAAATCTTAATTAAAAAGTATTCGCGGCGTGTCGCGTGTGGAATGTTACTGTTTTTAGCCTTCCCATGATCTTCTTTCGCAGGGGAGATGCACATAGCCTACCAAATTGTTTTCAAGTCCGTGCAAACACTCAATCCAAATGCGTCACACATGCATAAATTTCAAAAACTACAAACAATATCTCACAGCTCTCGACATTTTACTATCAAACACCCGTCACCAACATGTGGCTACAAAATACACAAAACACGTGGCAGAATTCTTCTCGTATGGGCAGGCATTGTTTCAGTCGCTTATTAACCACTGCCTGTTTCCTTACTTTTACTTTGCCGAAGTTCGACCCAAGGACTGGATACATCCCGTACAGCATGTGCAGAAAGAAATACTGAAGGCGATCTGGATATCGCGGTGGATGAAATGATTATTAACATCGGCAATTCATCAAGCTCTGACGAAGACAATGATGGTGGTGATGATGATAGGGACAGTGAAGGGATGGAGGGTGTCAAAGAAATCCTTGCCAAGTGACTGAGGATAAGTTATTTATTGGCGTCAGTTCGCTTGCGTCAATCGATAATAGACCACAGGCTATTGTTTCCCATCATAGTGTTCAAAATACCGTCTGCCATTCAATAGCCTACAACTCGACAATATAAAACCACGGCAATAATATCGCCACTGAGCGGCTTGTTTGAGTGCTCACTGCTAAATATGTATTTACCTTAACTTTACTTTTGTATTATCACAAAAGCTAATATTAACCGTAGAGAGTCTCGATTCAGAGAGTGTGCATCTGTCAACTACTGTAGTAAGCTGTGAACGACCTCCGCTCAGACTCTTGTTTCATGTTAAAGGATAATCATTGCATGGTGAGTGTTTTTATATTCATTAGCTGTAGAGTGTTTGCCCTATTTGTCGTATTTATTGAATTGGTACCGATACCGATGATAAAGGTATCATAGCTTCGGTGTGTAATTTATTTATTCATCTAAAAGTATCGTATTTCTCTGTATGAATGTCCTCGGCGTTGACTCAGGATCGTCTTTTAAAATATATTAAATATACTGGCATATCCTTCGCGTTGTTTCCTTCGAAATACAGGGTGTAGGTGAGAAGCATGCTCAGAATTCTTGCCGTGTGGCGGTTGGACGTAGGGTCTTGTTATGTGGCGACCGTGGTTTGCGGAGAGGAAAAGCGGGGCATAGTGACAGGAAGGCTGTCAGTACTGAATTCATGGGGTTAGCAATACTGTATTTGTCCCATAATTTACGCGTGTAATAGCGGACACACTTTTACTATAAAAGTCGTGATCTAAAAAGGGATAGTGGGTGGGTTACATCTTATTACTACATGACCCGTCCGGCTCTGTGGCTAAATGGTTAGCGCGCTAGGCTTTGGCCCAAAGTGCCTCGGGTTCGATTCCCGGCCGAGCCATCAGGGATTTTAATCTCCTGGGGTTAATGACCGTGTCTTGGGGACTGGGTGTATGTGCCGTCTTCATCATCATTTCATCCTCATTACGACGCGCAGGTCGCCGACGGGCGTCAACTAGAAAGATGTGCACTGGGTCTCTCCGGAGGCCACACGATCATTATTATTACTACATAACCCCAGGATTATTAGTCATTATTACAAAGGGAATTTTGACTATTTTCAGTAGAGTAGAAAATCGTATCGTCTTGTTCCGTGCTCCTATAGAGCTTACATTTTCTTTCGATCTTTCATTCGCCATAGGACGCGTCACTGGCGTATGTTTATGCATTACCATTTTCTGGTTTAGTAGTCAGGTATTGGAAGCAATGGGAACTGTGTACTACAATTTTCGTTGCATGTAACTAAGCAAATTATTGTTATTAAGAGAACGTAAAATGCACCAAGAATATGATCTTCAGCTGTGTGCAGTGAGAAAGCTCTGCATGTATTCATTCCTTATGTATTAATGACGCGAAATGTTAGCTAACGTTGTGCCACATACAACACTCGTAGTCTCTAAATGTTGCCCATTTTCCCGTAAATTACAGCAGTTTATGTTTGAATTGCTTATAAGATCGTGACAGAGAAAGTGTTTCTCCAATTGGATGATAGTATTTAACTGTATGCACGTCGTGTAATCTTGGCGAGGTGTATTTTTTTTCACGGAGCAACTTTACACCGTAGTAGGCACGCAGATTTTTGTATTTAGTTTTCTGGCATCTTGTTTTAAATTATTGACTAACATATTTCTAAATGCAGATAATCCATACCTCCATTAGGATTCGGGTTCCATAATTCATGCAAAATGAGGTTCGTTCGTTTGTGAAATTGAGGTCATAACCCCCCTACCCTTTCAGTGATTACCGTATGGTACTTTACGTAGACTAGGGTGAAGATGTAAATGAGCATTTAAAAAAAAATGTCGCTAGTTGTTTGGTTTATTAACTTACGGTAATATTTTCCATAGATACTGAAAACTAGACACTGTTGGATTTTAAGGTGGAACCGCGTGTGCTATCAAATATCGCTTTCTTGAAATACCTGGAATATGTATAGAATTATAAACTGATTTTTGGTTAAATGAGTGTTGAAGATAGGCAATTATAATGATTAAATAAATATTAAAGAAGAAACGATGCGTTAGTAAATATTAGGCCTACCGGTACGGCGAATAGCCTATAACTCGTAGCTTCCGTCAAAATTTAGCATTTAAACGGGTCACGTTAATGCATAATATACTAATATAACAACCGGATAGCAAATTATAATAATATTCTCACATATAACATATTTAATTTGCACCAACTTAAATATTGTAGTCTAAGAAATGCCGTTTGAAATGTGCAAATCGCACACTTTGTAGGCAAGCTGTTTGTTATGGTCGTCTCTGATGCGAAGTTTTACTAATTACTCTTTTAGGAGACACTTGTCTTTGGAATATTCATGAAAGGCCAACCCTCCAGTTCTTATTTCATAAGTTGAACGCCTAAAAACAATACCACTATCCGAAATAATAAAGAAGATAATCGCGAACGAACGATTCACTGCCAATGAAAATCAAATGGAGATTCGCGGACCGGAAGTTCCCTATGCATAAGCTTCGGTGTCATTTGAACTCGTGGAAGCTCTATACGGTTACGGTAACATACAATTCAGTCACTTCCCGTAAACATTTATTATGTGACACTTCTATTCTCTACTCTCTCAACCCTCCTCAGTAAAACATTCATTTATATCAGCTCTCCTCAGATAAACGGTATCTGCGAGAGAATTCACTCGCGCGCGCGCGCTGTGCTCACGCTACGGATTAGACCTAAATCTAGCCATAACCCGTGGGTTGCGGAAGTATATCCAAAAATGCAGTTACACTTACGCCAGAAAATCTTGATTCGCGCTTTAAGATTCATTTTTCAGCCATTCGGTATGCGAACTCGAAGTCTTAGAGAGTTCTAAAATACACGGGAATTTGGTGGATTTTCGTACGGGAAATACGGGAATTATACGGGAATTTGAAAAAAGGTCATCGCTCGACACCCTGATTTAATATAATAATGTGATTCATACATTTACTTAACTTTAGGTAAATAACATAGCCTACAATGGATAATTAACTAAATAATGTACGTTGACCCCCTCATTATTTCCTTTTCAATGAGGGCCATGGATAAGGGGCATTGAATTTCTATTTGCCGGTGGTTTAATGGTCAAATGGCACTTCTTAAATCCAACCTCATAAGATAAGTTATTAAAAGAAATGAATGGAACTTGGCAAGGAGTTAGTAGGAAAACCACACAAAAGGATTTCATAGACATCTCACAGAATTTGAACCAATTCGTCCATAGAGTCCAGGAGAGCCCGGTATTGTCGTCATTCCACCTGCCACACAGTAAACTTCATAAGACAAGCATTGTCGCCTGACCACAGCTCGCTTTATTCTAACAATTGGCACCATTGTACCAGTGAACTAATACAACTCGCTGCGGGCCCTCAATATTTGAGTTGCTGCACAACACCTGATATTGTTGATAGCATAATGAGAACATGACCTTTGGATCTTTTCAGCATAGCTCAGGTACCCTCGTCTCACATCATACAACCAACCAACAGTACTTGAGCTCAATCTTGCCAATTAGCCAGGTTGATGCCTTTATTTTCAGAGATCTCACATTTCTGAAAAATGTATGATGTCAAGTTTCTACATTTCTTTAATACTGATATTAGGATTTTAATACTTCTAACACTCCCTTAGTAAAAATAAAAACCACACACACAACAGGAGACTTAACACTGCTGCCAATGCAACTTGTATAGATGAATGCTGACAATCCTGTGAACTTTATTGTGCACCTTTCATATCTACTCCAAAGATTTAAATGATCACATCTTATCAGTCTCAAAGGTTTTTTTAAGTTAAACAGAATATGCAAACACGCAATTACTGATATACCTTTTTGCGACTCTTGACTGACAATCTGTAAAACAGTATCCGAATTCAGAGAGAAATCGCCGGACGACATGTAACATAACCTATAACTCACACATTGTAGAGATTACTTTCATCATATTATATAACATTCCCCAAAGCAAAGAGAATGCCCAACAAACATTGTCTATTCATATCACGATACGTACTTCACAGTTTAATTATAATGGGCAAACAAAAGAAATGAGGGCCGGTGCGATATAAACCTGTATAAGCATAACCTTATTGCTTTAATTTTTAAAAAGAATCTGTACAAACGATTGGAATATTCCTTTTATTAACACAACCAAATGAAAATACGAAATAATTTCTCCAAAAACCTAGTTTTACTGGCGATAAACAGAGGATATTATGTGGCAATAACAGCAGCAATTTTCAAATTTATTTTTTACCGCAATCGATTGTTTTCACGACAACAATCTATGTTCGTACGTATCGATTATTATTCGTAAATATCGATTATTTAGCCGATGTTTTCATATCTGAGAACTCGCAAATTTCAAAGTTGTGGCGTGAAAATGTAATAAAACATAATATTCAACATTAATCGGAAAATTCGACACTTTTCGCATTTATCACATTTATGGGAATAATTCTCAAGAACCCTTAGTTATCGCACTTTGTCGCACATTCAGTTTTGCAAATTTTGGGTATACATAGTCATATTAGTTACCAGGTAGTTGAAAAAATGAGAAAAAAGTTAAATTCGCATTTATCGCAATTGCGATTTTCCCGTATCTCTAGATAGAATATAGAAATAGAAAGTGCCATAAAGAAGATAAAATAATATGCATTGATAAGGAAGAAAGTAGATAGAGCTGAAGTGGAAATTATTAAAGAAGATGAAGAGTGGTAAAGCAACAGGAGTGGATGAGGTAGCTATAGAGATAATTAAGGCAGCTGGATCCATAGGGATGCAATGGTTGTACAGATTGGTTCGGGTGATATGGAAAAATAAGGAAGTACCAGAAGAGTGGGGTAAAGGTCTAATAATTCCGGTGTTCAAGAAGGGAGATAAAAAAGACTGTAACTACTACCGAGGAATCACCCTCATCTCACATGTGGCAAAGGTATTTGAACGGATACTCGAGGGACGACTGAAGATGGTGGTGGAAAAGGAAATGGAGGAAGAACAATATGGTTTTCGAAGAGATCAACTTTTGATCTTATTTTAATGATGAGGATGTGATGGAGGAGAGGTGGGAATACAGAAAGGATTTGGTGATGACCTTTGTAGATATTGTGAAGGCATATGATAGAGTGCCAAAACAACTGGTTTGGTATGCATTGATAAAGAAGAAAGTAGGTAGAGCTGAAGTGGAAATTATTAAAGCCATGTATCGTCAGTGTGTCAGTAGCGTGAAGACCAAGATTGGACAAACAAACTGGTTCAATGTAGAAACAGGTCTCCGACAAGGGAGTGTATTGTCCCCCTTACTTTTCCTCACTTTCATGGATGGAGTCCATAAACGAGTGAAACTGAAAATGGGAAGTAAAGGGACGAAGGCCTTACTCTTCGCTGATGACATAGTGATATGGGGGCACGATAAATTGGAAGTCCAAGAACGAGTAAATGTTTGGAACCAGGAGGTAGAAGAGCATGGAACGAAAATCAGTGTGGAGAAGTCAGACGATGGTGATGACAAGAAATGTGCGAGATGGTAGGGGGAATATTGCAGTAGATGGAAAACCATTACAAGTTGTCAAAAGCTTCAAATATTTAGGGAGTGTCATAACAGATGATGGAAGGATAAGTGAGGAAGTTGGTAAGAGGATCCAACAAGCAAATGGGTTTTACCAGAGTCTGAGGGGTCTGGTGTGGAACCAGGAAGTTCCCGAGAAATGTAAAACAAATCTTGTATTCAACATATTACACACCTATATTGACGTATGCAGCAGGCACGTGGACAACAACTAAACGGGAGGAAAGTAGAATCCAGTCGGCAGAGATGAAGTTCCTTAAGAGGTATAATTGGAAAGGCCTGCAGAGACAAAATCAGAAACAAGGAAATTGGGGAGAAAACAGGATTCCCATAGTTACAAGACAATCGAGATCAGTAAGCTAAAATGGTATGGACATATGATGCGAATGGGAGAAGACAGTCCCGAAGCGATTATTTACTGAGAAAGTCATGGGAAGGCGCCAAAGGGGAAGGATGAGGTGGATCGATGCAGTGAGGGAGAGCGTTGAGAAAAGAGTGAGAGTGGAGGATGTACTGGAAGAGGGACGAGAGTGGTGGAGAGGTCCTTGATTCACACCCCGACCCAGATCACTGGAACCGGGAAAAGAAGAAGAGAATATAGATCGGAATTTCTCTCTCAAGTAGTTTCTTATAGGTCTAATTTTATAAAGACTGTCACCTGGGGGTTGTAGATTGTTGTCAGAAAAGTTAAGCAGTCTTAGAATGAGGGAGTAATTGTCGAGAGAGGCCACTTTACTGAACATCGGAGTTTATTTGTTGACCAATAGTCTCTCATTCTGTTTTTCTTCACATGGCCCATCAACAAAACAGTTGCCAGGAAAACATGGAGTCTCCACGGTTATACCTTGCCACATGTAACTTCGACTTTTCCTTTACATCCATATTTTCCCTAACAAATATGTAGTACTTGTTAATTTCTGACACTGTAAAGTTCATAATATTATGGTCAACAACTTCTTTGAAAATCAACACTTCAATTCTTGAACCATTGTCATTATCATTCACATGAAGATTATCACTAACGCCTGAATTTGATGTATCAAAATAAGCAGAAAGCGTAGGAAGAAACCTATCTATAGAATTCCACTTTCTTTCTTCCTTCAGTGTGAATAGCTGACAGTTCAGCCACCTTTGCGACAGCGGGCTGCACTTCGTCCTCTATTTCCATGTCATCGTCTTCCGAGAAATGAACAATTTCACTCTCATCGGACACAATATAATCACTATCACCATCACAAATATCATCTTCATCGTCGGTCTCCTCGTTAGTCAAAATATTACTTATATCTTGCAGAACAAGCATGCCTCCTCGACTCGGTCCCGCCATTTAGCACGTGTATTTCTTTACTATCAGAGTGTGTTTGTTTCCTCAGAAACCAGAGATGAGGGAAAAGAAAAATAACAGCGCACTCACAGGAAACAACAATAAATAATAGTTCTCGGGTGTTGTCGTACTTCGTAGCACAATCGCGTAAGAAGTTAGGTTATGTGACTACAAATGCTGGGACAGAACTTCATCACAGAACATACGAGATGTGATAAAACACAGAATAACGTTCGAAGAACATGTCAAACATCCTCCAACATTGTTCTAATGACCCGCCAGCACAATGTCAGGCAACAATTTCAAACATTCCACACGAAACGTGATTAAACGGCGGTACTGTTTAGGCGCAAACTTCGAGAACGTCGATAGATGGCAGTACTCCCGTGGTTCACGTACAACAGTGCCATAAATAGACAGCAGTACTGCTTATTGCGTTTAGGAGCCCATCACCCTCACGCTCAAAACACAAAAGCAATTATTGTTGACAGTCTTCCAATCTCCTCTGTTTCATGTCAGGAGTGAGCATTCGAGGCACCCACCGTGCACATAGTTTTCTGTATCCCAGTTCTGCAAGGATGGCCTGTACACGCTCTCGTGATATGCCACACTTACCTGAGAGCTGTGTCAGTGTTATCCGACGATTTGCTCTGACGAGTTCTTAACCCGATTCCGATGAGCCTCGTCGCTTGCCATACGCGGTCGTCCACACTGCGAGCTCTTTCACATACGTTGAGGTATGCGCCACCGTTTCCTTCATTACGAGCACGAACAACCCAATGTCGCACATTACTGATGTCGACACAAAAGTGACCGTACACAGCTTTCAGTCTTCTATGGATTTCAATTGGAGGCACATTTTCTGCAGTTACAAACTCTATTACAGCACGCTGTTTCTCACGCACCGACATAGTTATGCTACACTCTGCCATGTTACACGCTACAATTCGGAGCCCTCTAGCGGCAGAGAGTTGCAACTTATGTCAACGACGCAGGAAAGTCGACTAAATAACATGCATGACATGTCATTCCTCAATCGATATTGCGTGCGAACAGAAAAATAATAATTGGCGGCATTACTTTTTCAGCACGTCCTAGTATATCAATGGAGGGTAAGATCTTGTAAGCCACAATGCCTTTTCATTCTTTTTCTCATAGTAGGTCATTAATGCCTAGAGGTACGTGTATATACATTCCCGGTGATCATTGTATTTAAAAATGAGTTTTCTATGGTCATATGCAAAGGATATTGAACCTTAAACACAAAGTATGCTGGGAGTTGATCCACTTAGGATTATGGGTTGCACACGAGTCATAAGGCAGAGAATAGTAAGAAGCAACATAGTGGTTTATGAAGTCTATCTTGCCGACTGTCGATATAGGTATGTTCACACATTTCATGCGAAGGGCTGAATATAATTTCATGAAAATTAGTAATGTCCATGGCTATTAGGGCAATAATCCAGGATGTAAAATATATTTGAATTACTTAGAGGAGGATTTTTCAACTTAACCTTCATAACATTGGTTTTATGAAGAAAAAAAAGTACCGTATATACCCGAATGTAAGACGATCCCGAATATAAGACGAGGCCTAGTTATCAACTGCCTCTTACAGATTTTTTGAAAAAAAAAATACTCGCTAACTCATAACTTGCACAATATATGCCCTCAAGGTCGTGCTTTCATTTTTATAACGTCTCGTGTTATCGGAAATCCCTCTGCCCGCTTTTCCAAGACATACTCTATAATTTCTTTGTTCAAGAATGGGAGACTTTATTAAATTAAGATATGTTGATCACTCAATTACTGCTCGTAAAACTGACTGGTTGTTCTTGTAAAGATTGTTTTAAAACATATTTCCGTATGCTTTCGAACATATAATTTATCCGCTTAAAATGACGTGTATGCGTAAATCCTAACCTCAAAATGTACGCTATTCGTATATGCATGGTAATTAAACATAACAAACCATATTTTAATCTTCATTAACCCATTGATTTGTTGTGAGTTACAAGATGCCAACACCACATACTACTTTGCAAATAACAATTTAAAAAAAAAAAATTTTTCTAATACCCTGAATATAAGACGACCCCAAATTTTTATAACACAAAAAGTGAGAAAAAAAACTCGTCTTACATTCGGGTATATACGGTACATGATATGACAAAAATTGTTCTAAGTTCAATTTGAGACATTTTCTGTTCTACATTTTCTAAGAATCGGATTTTCACAACCACGATGGCGACGAATAAAGGATTTAAGCTATTAATCCACAAATAGTCCAAGCCATGTAGATAGAGAATTAAAATGTCTGACGAATGCAAGATTCTAACATCTGACCGGCTTTGGTATGCCGGTGATCACTGAGCTGATTTTATTCTCACTAGGCAATACTTAGAATCTATAGGTAGCTCACAGTAGGCAACAGGGCAGTATCATAGATGCAATTCCTCGTGGCATAGCGACAGGCATTCTGGGTTGCCACAGGTTTGGTTTCCTTCTCTGACAAGAAATGTTATTCTAGTCTGAGGGCTGGAATGGGTTTACTCAGCCTCATGAGGCACAACTGAGAAGGGGAGGGCGTTAGATTCCTACCTCAGCCATCCTAGGAGTGTTTTTTCTGTGGTTTTCCACTTCTACTCCAGGTGAATGCCAGGATGGTACTTTGAATAAAGGCCACAGCTGCCTTCTACCCAAATCCTTGCTTCAGTTACAAATCCAAGTGCATGGGCCTACATGACCAAGATGTTGGAAAGCCCCTAAATGAATCAACAACATAGCTTACGTTTAGTTTACCTGGAGATTTATTAAATTTGGCTGTATATCATCCTTGTTTCAAAGGAATTTTATTTCATATTTTTTTTTGTATTGCAGGAATTCAGTCTGAGTGGTTGGCAGCTGGTGAGGCAAGTTGGTAGCGATGAGGTTACCTTCAAGTTCCATAGAAGTGCTAAGATTGATGCTGGTGGTGAAATAACAGTTTGGTCTGCTGATGCAGGTCAAACTCATGAGCCTCCTAACAATCTTGTCATGAAGGGACAAAAATGGTTTGTGGCTGATACCATGACAACCACGCTTCTCAATGTTGATGGAGAGGTGAGTTACATGAAGTAATGTAAGGATTTCGGATTTGTATGTAGGGTGCATACCTGTCAACTCTCCCGATTTTACACCATTTCTCCCGCTCAACCTATTAAATCTCCCGATTTTGCAAAAATCCAGCGCATAATTGCGAGATGACAAACTCCAGTCGTCCATCGAAAAAATAGATTTTGTGTGTTTCGATACCGCAGTTTTGCTTCGTATCAGTAATTTATAGATATTTATAGACTACATAAAAATAATATCTCCTGCGTCCCGATTAGTTGTTTTTGAATATCTCTTGGTTTGAAATCATCGTTTGTTAATTCAGCGCAGCATGTGTTCCTAGAAGTTTTGCGTAATAGCTTGTTGGTGATTGGTAGTTGTAGGCTGTGGAATATTGTATCTGTTTCACATGTGAAGTGATATGATTGGTGTATGACTTAGATGTTGTTGGCATTAATATGACAGTAGGCTATTGAGATTTTTTGATTTGAGTAATTTTGTCGGTTCCTCGGTAATATGGCGAAGAAATATGTGATACTTAAAAGTGTGTACAAAGATAACTTTCCGTATACAACTGAGTCAAGAAGAGGCTCAACATTTGCATTTTTAGTGTCTGCAAGCGTGATTTCAGTATCTTGCATTGGGGGAAGGGCGACATTTAAAATCATGTGCTCTCATAGAAACATAAAGACAATGCCCAATGTGTTAGAAAAAATGACAGTAATTCAAGTTAAAGAAGGAAGACAGTGAAAGTATAACACAGGCAGAACTATTGTTCACGTCATTAATTATTGATCATAACCTCCCTGTCGATTGTTCCGATCATGCTGGCTCTTTATTTAGGAAGATGTTACTGTGCGGTACCTCGCGAAGGGATACGGCACAGCCCCCCTTAATTGCCCAGAGCCTAGATTTGTTTATGCTACCTTTAAGATTCAGGGAAAGGGGGACTTGGTCAGAATAACCAGGGAGTGGAAAGCTGGACGTACCCAAAGGGTGGGTATGGGACGCACTGGATAGCAGGAGAATCATGTTCTCAACTTCAAAACAAATAACAAATATATTCTAATAAACCGGGAGTACATAAGGTACTGGGGCGCAAGGCATAAGACACTTGGGGCCTAGGTTAAACTGGGAGGAAACCCTTAGATCTGGTCAGCTTGGGCGCAGCAGGCGCAACAAAGAGTAATCGTAAATACCAAGACAATGAGGTGCATGGCTCAAGAGAGCGGAAGCAAGAGAAATAATAATTGCTATCTGAGCAATAATAGGCGGGAAGGGTGATATGAGAAAATCACAGACGCTACACTACTTACACGATCACGTATACTCAAACAAAGGTTTCATTTTAAGTAAACTGCCCGGGAGGGCTTACCAAACACAGTAATAAAGAAAATTGCGGAAGGCAACATAAGAAAAGGCAGAAAGCCCAAGGCTAGAAGAGCCTACGCCACGAGGCGTCTAAGAATAGCCGACCAGACGGCGACAATAGGCAAGGGGAATGCCGCCGACAAAATAACATAACAATCCCAATCCAAAAGGTGGTTCGTGTCTATATTAAATTGTCTAAATAGCTTATTACCAAAATTAGGTTGGCGTCAGAATTAACGGCCGTTGCACGTTTTTGAATATTCCAAAGTTTCATAATACGTAAATATGCCACACTAAGCTGAGAATCATAATTAAGGAATATTTCCTTCAGAATAAGAGTTAAGATGTCAAACAGGAATAATAAATTTCCAATCATTATATGGCCCACACAAGTTCAAGTCCAATATGCAAATGACGCTTAGCTTCACAGCCCGCACTCGAAGCAGCAAATTAGTCATCAAAATCTCCATCGGGAGTAGAATAATGAACAAAATATCACAAGCAGTATTAGAACATTCGTTCGTAGAAAATACACAGTACCTTATCAATGGCCTCATGGCCACACAGCCTCAAGGGCTGGCCTACCGAGCGGCCAGCTTTCTCCTCTTACAACTACATCGTAAGCAGTCCAAACGTCGAGTCTTCGCGTCAGTAGGACGCACAAGTACATCTCAGTTTTCGGCGCATGCGCGCGCCCATCGACCAATCGTCGCTCAGCATTTTGTCACGCGGCCAGTATTACAAATTCCTTCTGGAACCTACGAGAACAATCTAGTGGCTACTCATGACGTCATGTCCCTTCCAAGGCCGGAAATACGTAGCCTGGCAGAGAGGGGTAACGGTGGGAGTTTAACATATTTGAAATACAGTGTTCAGAGCCCCGCTCCCGGGACAAGCAGCCCAGCGAGAGGGGGAGGGGTGGGGACGAAATATTGTGGCAGTCTTTCGACTGGCACAGTTACCAGATTCGAAAAATTCCCGGGAGATACGGCTCTGCCAGAACTAAAACTTGACCATCCTTGCAGAAATGTGCAATGAAGAAAAAGACAAGATTATTGCTTGGCTGAAAGACTAGATTTTTTAGTCTGAGAGGTTGGCAGGTATGAGGGTGTCTCCTGGTAGTGGAAGCACTGGAAATGTACTGGATTTCTTTTTATGTATATAATAAAACTTCAATAATTCCTAGTGATTGAGATGGAAAAATAGGGCTTTGAATTAACTGGCACCATGATCCCTTGCCATGAGTACCAACCCTATGGCCCATGGAAACCTGCAGTTGCTGAAATTAAATTTTGTAACTCTTAAATCTAAATTAATTTAAATCCACATTAAATGTGCTTGCCTCTACTTCAAATACAAGGAGGAAATTGGTGGACAATGTGAACCTTCTCACTCACTTGGTTCTTCTATTCTAGTGTTAAATATTTGTAAATACAAGGAGAAATATGTGGAGAACATGAAACTAACATACCCTTATTTACATTGTGTAAATACTTTTCTAAATATATGCATAGGGACACCATGAAATGGAAAATAAAATTGTGTGAAAATGATAATTATGTTGAAGTTAATAGAATTGATAACATTTGATAATTTGAAGTGTTATGAAGGTAAAAGAAGACTTCAAATAACCGCAGACTTCTGTTCTCCTGCAAAAAGGGGGCAAAAAGCTTTATTCCAAGTCATGATTAAATATATCCTACAGTATTTAAATCATATTCAAATAAATATAAGGAGAAATCATTGGACATTACCTAACTCACATTGTAGAAATACCTTTATCATGAGATGCAGATGACTTTGATGTTCCACTCCTTCAAAATGAAAAAAGATTTTCAAATTTAAAAATAATTCGCGTGCGGATAATTCGATTTGCGGGTCTCCAAGCGTATTTTTTACATGTAATTCTTCTAGAAACTAATTATCCCGCTAAATAAAATAATCTTTCTGTCATTTAAACAACTTTTAACGCAATATGATGCGTGCAGACAAAATCATTGAGCTTTATGATGACTGTGTTTCTCAGATGTGTAAAATTAGGCTACTTGCGCACTGCTACCGGAATGCTGCACTCTTGGAAACATATGAGCATGTCGCTGAACGGGGTATAGCATGGATTTCTTTTATCTTCAATGCCGAGACAGTGGAAAGAGGAATGCACTTTCACTCTCAACCTACCCTCCGTTTCCCAACAGCCACACTCCAAGGTTGCTGATCTGCGAGTTGTGAAGGGTAGATGCGCGGACAGCATATTGTAAAGAGCGATTAAATTATTGCCTGATGGCGGAAACCAGTGCAACGCCGATAGGTGTTTGTTAGATGCCTTTCATGCAGTCAAAAAGACATGGCAGATTACCGCTACTACACTCGCACAAAAGCAAGCATTTGCCGGCCTCTGTGATGACGATATTTCGAACGGACAAGGTGGTCTCACTATGATGACATTAAAGAAAACCTGGATGAATGCCAAGGTGCAGAAGAAAGTGACATTCGGTAGTTGACGTTGATAAAGATGATTATTTTTTTGTACATGAAACGAGGAGGATATTATGCGGAATTTGACTGTCGGTGAGGAAAACGGGAGATCCAGTAGATATCGAGCTCGGGAGTGACGCAACGGAAATCCCGTAAGTTCCCACAGTCAAGCTAGTGTAGTGTAGTCGCACATCTCTTTTGTAGAAAATGGAGATGACATTTCGTTGTCATATTGTTTTCTTCAGAAATGTACAATCTAAAATTAGAAAAAAATGAACGATCTAAGAAACAAAAGGTGATGAGACTTTTTTTCTTAGATACCGTATTTCCTCGCATAATCGTCGCACCCCACTTTTCAAACACTAAAATAGGTTTATAAAATTTCGTCGCATAGCATGTTTGTATTTGTGCGCCAGTCAGTTGCACATGCTGCCGCAACTTTATAACCTGGCGCGACTTTGTCGGACGAAAAATATCTCGTCCTTATGCTTGCGGGCAATGAACTTGACGCTAGCGGCAAGCTTCGTCACTTAGCTTCCGCTAGCGTATAACCTGGCGTGATCTTGTCGGCAGAAAGTAATTTCGTCTTTATGCCTGCGGGCTATGAACTGTGACGCGAATGACCAGCGCACATTCCGCGAGCATATAGGCCTAATCTGGCGCGATCTTGTCAGGAGAAATTAATATCGTATTTATGCCTGCGGGCTATGAACCACGACGCAAATGTTCAGCGCACATTCCGCGAGCTTATAGGCCTAATCTAGCACGATCTTGTCAGGAGAAAGTAATATCGTATTTATGCCTGCGGGCTATGAACCACGACGCAAATGTTCAGCGCACATTCCGCGAGCTTATAGGCCTAATCTGGCGTCATCATGTCAGGAGAAAGTAATAACGTAATTATGCCTGCGGGCTATGAACCAAACGCGAATGGTCAGCGCACATTCCGCGAGCTTATAGGCCTAATCTGGCGTGATCTTGTCAGCAGCAAGTACTCTCGTCTTTATGCCTGCGGGCTATAAACTGTGACGCGAATGGTCAGCGCACATTCCGCGAGCGTATAGGCCTAATCTGGCGTGATCTTGTCAGCAGAAAGTACTCTCGTCTTTATGCCTGCGGGCTATGAACTGTGACGCGAACGTCCAGCGCACATTCCGCGAGCTTATAGGCCTAATCTGGCGTGATCCTGTCAGGAGAAAGTAATACCGTATCGTCTTTATGCCTGCCGGCTATGAACCGCGACACGAACGGCCAGCACACATTCCGCAAGCTTATTGGACTAATCTGGCGTGGCCTACCGGCTATGAATTGTGTCGCGAACGGCCAGCGCACATTCCGCGAGCTTATAGGCCTAATCTGGCGTGATCCTGTCAGGAGAAAGTAATACCGTATCGTCTTTATGCCTGCTGGCTATGAACCGCGACACGAACGGCCAGCGCATATTCTGCGAGTTTATAGGCCTAATCTGGCGTGGTCTTGTCAGGAGAAAGTAATCTCTTCTTTATGCCTGCGGGCTATGAACCACGACGCGAATGGCCAGCTTCGTCAGCACATTCCTCGAGCGTTAACCTGTCGTGACCTTGTTAGAAGAAAGAAGCCTGTCTCTGACTGCAGGCTATGACTCACGCTACGCGAATGACTGGCCCGTGCAGCAATAATAATGATACAGTATATTCTTTGAACTTAAATATTCTTCACATAATCGTCGCATCCTGCTTTTTTCCACGATTTTTTGGCAAAAAAAGTGCGACGATTATGCGAGGAAATACGGTATTAATGTTGGCATAATCCACACACCTTTAGCATAGTGTAGTGTAACTTACAATACAATGTTATAAAATGTTATAATTATTTCGTTACGTGTTCAAAAATTACATTTCAATATTCTAACAAATATTTTGGTTTTTACTCTGCTTAAATCTTAACTGCGGATAATTCGCGGTTTTCCATAATTCACGGAAATACGTGCATTAATTACCGCGAATTATCGGGAGTGCACTGTACAGGTAGAAATTGGTGAAGAATGCAAAATAAACATTCTTAGTCATACTGTATTTCCTCACATCGACGCAGATTTTTGGCCTAATATTTGTTGAAAAATAGCGGGTGCGAAAGAAAAAAAAAGACAAGTAATCTTTAAAAAAATATTATTTGAATAACTATTTACTACACGTATAAAATTAAAATAAACTAATAAAAATAGGTCGTCTATAGGTTATCTTCATCCATGACAACCATCTTGCCGATCTGGAAAAAAAAAAAAAAAAAAGCCGTGATTACGTTAAGAGATTTTTGTTGAAAATTTTATATTGCAACTGTTACGGTGGATAGTTCAAATTTAGAGAACTTACCAGATCTAATCATCTGCATCGGAAGAATTTTCACTCTCCTCTCTGCTCCCCGAGAGCGTTTGGTCGTCGTCTTGCTCCTCGTCACTCTGCCATAATTTGTAGTCGTCAGTGCCATCTAAAGCGTTCGAAATTCCGGTCTTCTTGAAGCTCTTCACAACTGTTTCAAGTGGAATAAGATCCCAGCTCCTAACAACCCACGTGCAAATGCAGACCAAGGACGGCCACTTACATTTTCCTGTGGGCGTCACTTCGTGGTTGTCACTGATCATCCATTCATGTAAAACCGGTGCAGATTGTCCTTAAAAGGTTTATTTAAACAAACGTCCAATGGCTGAAGGATGGAAGCCAATCCGCCGGGAATAACCACCTGCTGAGTATTGGTGTCCTTTAGGATCTCTTTCACCTCATTCACAAGGTGAGCCCTAAAACTGTCCATTACTAGCATCGCTCATTGTTTTAGCAGCGCACCTGGTTGTTTGTTCCACACAGTCTTCACCCAGTCCACCATGAGTTCCTGGTCCATGCAACCTTTATGTTGCACGCGCACGTGGAAATTTCACACCCTTCGGCATCGTCTTTCTTTTAAAAATTACGTAAGGCGGCAACTTTCTCCCATCTGCGGTAACTGCGAGCATAACCATACAGCGAAGTTTCTTGTTGCCTGTTGTTTTAAGTGGTATGCTCGCAGCACCTTTCTCTGCAATTGTCGTACTGCGAGGCATATATAAAAAAAACTGGCGTTTGGTCAGCATTTCCAATTTGCGACAGAAGAAATGGAGTTTCCTGGCGCTGACGGATCGCAAACCGTTGGAACTCGATCACTTTGTCCATGTAGTCTGACGGCAACTTCTGACAGGCGTCCCCCTTCGCACAGATAGGCCTTCTCGTCGCAGAAACCTCATTACCCAGCCACGACTAGCTTTGAACTGGGTTTCGTGACCGCGCTGCTTCACGCCCCTTCATTTGAAGCATATCGTACGTAACACTGCAACCGTTGTTGCACACTTCTCTAACATACTCCAGCAGTTCCTTATCAATTTCGGGAAATTTTTCCGATTTCGGTCCTCAAAATGCGCGTCTGTGCGAGTTAGTGTTTTTCAACTTATTTTTAAGTTTCCGCCTGTCCCGAACTAATTTTTCGTTAACTGTGAATTCACGTTCTGCAGCTCGGTTTCCGTGTGTTTCAGAGTACGTTATTACTTTTAATTTAAAGTTTGCCATATAATTATTATATTTGCCCATTGCGAACACCTGTAAAAAACGCAACTGAAAAACTGAAAGAAAGCACACACTGGCCCTCGTTACAAGAGTCCGCGAAAATGTCTCGACAAGGTACAGCTGTATTTCGAAATAAAGAATTCAAGAACGTGGCGGGACCAATATCAAATGACCACCGGCGAGCTCTGGTTACACAAGACATTATTGTCAATTATTCAGTCGAGTATTAGCCATTGTTTCCCTTCATAGTGTTCTAATATTACCGCCTGACATCCAATACCAATCGACAATGCAAAAACACGTCAGCAATATCGCCACAGTGTAAATATTCTTTTACCAAACTTATGTTAAGCGATTATAAGCTGTGAAGATTATGACCCGTTATTTCTGTAATATTATTTTAAACAGGGTCGGGGATGGGATGTTCCTTGTTTGAAATACACCAGAGTTTAGAGGCATGCGTATGCCGGCTCGCCGGCTACCTGCCGCATGGTGTGAGTCATAGGCCTACGCACCGAAGGAAAGAGAGACTTCTTCCTTCAAACAAGGTCACAGCTGGTTAGCAATATAGCTCGTGTACGATAGTAATACGTCAGGGTGTGTAGCGGGCTAGCGTGCAAATACAAATGTGCTATGCGCTGAGTACTTCATGAAATGTTATGAACCAAATTTTCATTCGAAAGGTAGGGTACGGCGAATATGCGAGGAAATTTTATAAACCAAATTTTCATTCGAAAAATAGGGGTGCGACGATTATGCGAGGAAATACGGTATTATGAAAAGTTCTTTTTGCAATTATCATGCTTAACTACGAAAAGAAATGAGTGGCTGATGCGATTTAAACATATTAAACATACCCTTGCTCTTACTGTAAGAAGAATAAACACAAATGTTTTATCACAACCAAATCAGACTAAGAAATAATTTACCCCAAAACAGTATTATTGGCTGTAACTCTAGATGCAAGAAACAAATTTTAAAAAATAAAAATGTATTCATCTGGTATATTGTTTTGGCAGGTGATTTTTTCGCTAGTTCAGAATTATTGGTAATATAATGGCAAGATATTTTCATTGCTAGAAAGTATCGCATTTGAGGATGTGCTGAATTTTGCAAGAATCACATAGCTTTTATGACCGATTCCGGAGAATGGTCCACTCAAGTAGGAACAAATTCAAGTGAATAATAGAATTCAACAATTTTTTTATTATTATTGTTATAACATCAAATTTTATTAATTTTATGATGTGTATTACTTAATTTATTTCTTTCAGTTTTTTATCGATAGTTAATTGCACTTCAATTATTGAAGTCTCTCAATCACTTTAGGAATCATCTGTCTATTATGATGAAAAGGTATGATTTGGTGAATATTAATTCTACTGCTCTTTCTCTTTGCAATAATTTACTTAAAGTTATTATTAATTTATACATGATGTAATACGGTGATGAATTTATTGCTGTAAGCATGTAAACACGAGACGAAAGGGGCATGAAAGTTTCTGTAGATGAATAGGGTGTGGGTAAATTTGAATAAAATTTGGTATGCAAAGCCAAAATTGTACACCCTTTCAAACTGCTATATCATTTCTTAAACATTTTAAACAGATTGTTATGTAGCTGACAGTAATACAGTGAGATTCTTTTGCTGGAGCGGGACCGGCAACTAGCTGCCGGGCGCGTGTGCCTTCCGTCAGCCAACTGGGCTGGGGCCGCGGGGCGAAGGCGAGCTAACCAGGGTCATTAAAGTCCATTAAGTAACTAAACTTTCATCAACGAGGGTGTGTAGTGTCGGCGCACAGATAAGAAGTTAGCATAAACAACTGCTGCAAGATTTAATTAAAGAAGCACAGATGTTTCTTTATTTCTTGGGAATGACCTCACGTCACCAGTTAAAGGTTAGAACTTATCTTTTCACATATACTAAAAATGTTCTCCTTCAGCTGACAAACAGACATCGTTACATTATGTCGCTACTCCTGTTCCCCCCTTGCGTGTTTACTGTAATTAATCGAAGCACAGACCTAAGCCCGTTTGTTGTTCAACTTTGGGTTAGTTTAAAATACAAAGTGTACAAATCAATTACCCATACTCTAGTGGAGCTGGAGAACAATATACGGCAGCAGGTATCCCTCACAACATAAGGGAATTACAACGTGTAAACGCTAATTTATTTACACGGTACAACGCCTGTCTGTCAGTTGAAGGAGAACATTTTCAGCATCTTCTGTGAAAAGGTAAGTTGTTGAGTCATGATTTGCTGGTGAATTTACCATTAATTAATGTACTTTGTTACGGTTTCCACCTGCACACAATCCGCGGTGCAAGCTCGGTTGGCTGGCGGAAGGCGCACGCGCCCGGCAGCCGGTTGCCCGTCCCGCTCCAGCAAAAGAATCACCCTGTATAAGACTCGTGCTTACGATCCACCCGTTCCAGTCACTCTCCAGCTGGCAGCGAGCAAGTTGCCGGGTAGACCCTTGAGCACAGGAATGCGTTATGTGACGCAACACGCGCACGTTAAGAATTCAGTTTTTGCAACACACTCGTTTATAAAGTAGGCATTTTAGAACGACAATTGGTGTTCAAACTCAGGTGATTTGTAATCCCAATGCCGCTTACTCACGCAGACGCTGTAAACAATAACGTGAGAAGAAAAAGAATGATGAGGAGTTTCAAAGAAATGGAAAGACGTGTGAGGAGCAGGAGAAGAAAAAAAGATGGCACCTGCCCAATCATGAGTAGGCTTATGCTGCCAAACAAGTACAGTATGAGAATCTGTAAAAAAAATTCAGATCTAGGAAGAAACTTCAGAATTCATCAATGGTTACTTCCTGCTCTACAAGTTCAACAACTTGACCTTCTCAATCGTCTGCTTCTATTGCAGAGCCAAGTATGCCACCATCTGTATACAAATGCAAACAAACTCAGGGATGACTCTAATGAACAGTATGACTGGTAAACGCAACGCATCACTTGCTCTAAGAATATTTTAAAATATTCATCGACCGAGGAAAACACTGAAGTTGAATGATTAGTGGTACCAGTGGCAAAGTGATGCGGAAAACCATGTAGCTCGGCTTCAAGAATCTGGCACAGTTTAAGTGTGTTTTGATAAACTTGTAAAATCGTGTCCCTTGTTTATGAAGCACACATTTATTGAGAGGATCCAAAGCAAAATTTTCGAGATTCAGAGAAAGCAAACTATTGGAAATTCAATGGCTTTGCTAGTGTTTTTGCAGAGAATTTCACTATTCTTCCACAAGATGAAATTCAGAGTTGCTTTTGGCATCGCAGACAAATTACGGTACTTACTGCTGTTACGTGGTTTGTGGGAGGAAATCGTATTTCATATAAGATTATGTAGGACCATATGGAGCATGACAAATATGCTTCGTACTCCTTTTTAAGTATAGTATTGAAAGGCATCAAGGAGAAATGACCTGATATCTCCGCAGTGTCTTTTCTTCTCGGACGGGGCGGCGAGCCTGTATAAGCATAGGTTCATGTTCGCAAACCCAACATTTTTAAAGCAACTTTTGGTATTGGTGTGACTGGGAATTTCTTCGCATCTGGTCACTGAAAAGGTGCTGTTGACGGTGTTGGCAGCAACTAAAACATAATATGAATATTGCTATACATGCAAAAGGAGACCATATAATTGTACACGATGTAGTGGAAGTGGCGAAAAAGAATTCATCAAGCAAAAATGTAATTTTTGTTCAGTCTGAAAATGTTGAAAAGTGTAAACTCCTTCTGTAAAGCCGCTTCACCAATGTTTTTAATCTACCAGGAACACATAATATAAATATTCATAATATTAATAAACATAATAATGATTATGTAGAACCATTACAAAAATACATTGTTCAGGCAAAATACTTAATATTATTTAGAGACAACTACCACACACTCCCTACATCCGGACTACCAGATGAAGCAGGTGATAGAATTCCACTGCATGATACGATTTTTGAAGCGAGATTGAAGCAGATGAAACAATTCCACCGCATGATACGACTTTTAAAGTGGGCGATTTCATCCTTGGCAAATACAGTGGAATGGAACATCCCAAATATTTTGCTTGTACAATAACTGCCTTGGTTTTGCAGATGACATAGCGTTACTCGCCACAGATTTGGAGGAAGCAAAAACACAGATATCGGAGCTTCACACCATTGCAAATAAAATTGGCCTTAAAATATCTTTTGAAAAAACATATATCATGCCGCAAAAACAGACGCTATTAAAAGAAATACTTATTAATGAAATTGTAACACATTTCGAACATCTAGGAGAGTTAATAACAAATCTAAATGAGAAAGCTTCGATTCAAATAAGAGCAAACAAGTTATCTAAGGCACAAAAATTAACATGGTAAACTTACAAAAAGAAATGCTTATCCATAAATGTATTAAATACCTTGACATCATCGGAAAATGGCCAGCACACAATAGAACAAATGAAAATGGAGAGAGACTAGTTGACCTGTGTCAAAACCATAACTTAATCTCAAAATCTGCATGTTTTAAACGAAAACCTCAAAAACTTAAAACATGGAAACACCCTGATTACACTAAGGGAGAATGGCAACTGGACCAAGTGTGCATGGATAAACACCACCATAAAGAGATCTATAACGTCAAAGTCCTCCGCGGAATTGATACAGGTTCTGATCACTACGTAGTCGAAATTAAAATTAAACTCCCGCCCCAGAAGAGACAACAAAGGAAAACCCCCAAAACTAAACGAACAATAGATCCTATCCAGTTTATCAACAGCGAACAGTACCAGAAAGCAACTGGAAACATTAAAATCACTGATAAACTCGAAAACTTGGTTCACAACCTATAACAAATAGCTGAAGACCTGGCTCCAATTAAACCGCAGAAAAACATCAATGGTGGAATAATGAATGTGATGAGGTGATTGAAAAACTACACCGAGCGTTGTTGTTACACCAATCCCAAAAATCTGAAACCTGAAACACCTTTTCAAAATGTAGTTACACAACGAAAAGAAACAACTGAAACTTTAAGAAGAATAAAACTGCAAGATCATACTTCCACCGTACAATCAATTGAAGAGGAATTAAAAATTTCACAATCGCGGAATTATCACTTTACGAAGTAGTCTGTTATCTTGACTTGTTTTTTGTTGGCCGTGGCCACGGCATGAACAGTAGAACAGCTTGTTTTGTTACAAAATCTTTAAACAACATCTGAAAAAATATGAAGCACCTACCTTATTGTTAAAAGATGAAAATGGTAAATTGGCCCTCAACAACCAGGATAATGCACAAATTATGGCTAAATATTTTAAGACACTCTTCAACTGTGAAGAACCCATAGAATTTCTTCAATTGGATGTTGACACTCCAATAACACCACCACCAGAGAACATTAACCCGCCCACACTAGAAGACGTTTACATAGCACTGAATGAGATGAAGAATTTCAAAGCCCCCCTTTTTTTTTTTTTTCGGTTCCCTGGAAAGCGTATAAGTGAAGTGAAGTCTTTGACTGGGAATACAAGATGCGTCCTGATTTGCCCGAATCCTTGTCGATTGATATCGATTTGTTTGTGTTGAATGAAAGCTCTGGGATAACCGTTTGCTTGTTCTTTAATGCGTTGGTTGGTTCGATTACCTTTGCCGTTCTGTATAAAAAATAGTTCTTTTCTTCTTCACCATGAATTACAAAGTGTAGGTCGTGTTGTAGTTACGGGATTACATGTGAATTATCAGGATGTCGACCGGTAACGAAAAGTAGCTAATGTGTGTCTGGATCTTTGTAGGTAACGAAAATTTGCTGAGGTCGGTTTAAATCATTTAAACTTGCGCTGCTAGGCTCACAGATTGGGATGGAGCAAGTTTCACCCAAGCGGCGCCAATTGCGTAAGCTATATTTCTCCGTGCCCGTCCTCAGGGAAATGCATACATCGGTTCAACGTATGTTTTCGGCATCTACAAGAGTTCTTCGTTAATTGTGATATTGTTCTGTATTATTAGCACACTTGTCTTTTCGCGACACATTTATTCACGAAAGCTTTCGAAACTTAACAGAAATGTCTCATTTCTGTTATTGACCTCGAAATTTGGAGACTATGTCAAATATAAGTCCTGAAATAACGCAAAATAATTTAATGTCGCATTCTTGCAAAATAATATCGTATTGAAAAATAAACGCGAAAAAGCTCCGAAATAAATTTATTTTAAAAATCTATCCGACTCTTAAATTTGCGACATCCAGTATGGTTAATTCGAAATTCCGTTATGTCGATTTTTCCTTCGAACTTTGGTTCCATCGGATATACAGGGTGTCGGAAAATAAGAGGTAGAAAATCAAACTACGCATGGGGGTGGGTATAAGAAGCAATATGAGTTAAGATACCTGTGGGCGCAAACCAACCGTTAAGCCCCTGTGAGCATTTGTAATTACGAGGAAACTTGGCAGCCTCGCGTAATTAGCAGCATCGAGTGTGGTGCCTTCACTCTTGTGTGTTTCGAGCTGAGCAGCTGACGTGTGGTTCTCGTAGCTCGGCGGTCAAGGCGCTGGTGCCGTTCAGTGTGCTCCCATCTACTTCGGATACGATTAATTTTTTTTCCTTTGCATGACAGATCTTATTGCGCATTAATCACGACATTGACCTGGTTAATTCTGGGTCTCATTTTTTATTTCAAAAATTCGCTCGCTCCGATAAATTCTACTTTGTCTTGTATTCATTTTGTCATTATAAAGTAATTTTATTTAAATCTGTTTTCAAGTGGCTCGTTTCTTATCAGATTATTTCATTTCTAATTAATTGTGTAATTATGAAGAGCTGCCATTGCCATAACAGGTGGGAACACACTGAACAGCGCCAGCGCCTTGACCACTGAGCTATGAGAACTACAGGTCAGCTGCTCTGCTCAAAACACACAAGAGTGTAGACTCCGCACTCGATGCTGCTCATTGCGCAATGTTGCCAAATTTCCTCATAATTACAAATGCTCACAGGGGCTTAACGGTTGGTTTGCGCCCACAGGTATCTTAACTCATATTGCTCCCCATATCCACCCCCATGCATGGTTTGATTTTCTACCTCTTATTTTCCGACACCCTGTATAATCTATCTAACTGGTTGTCTCGAAAACTTGTATAATTCGTGATTCGAATTCGAAAGAAAATGTGCCCTCTTGTATTATTCGTGCAATCCTTGCAGAATAATTCGTAAAATTCGATACCTTCTTCGAACGTTCATCTTCCTGAATCACATCCTCAAGACGGCCGGCTGACCGCACTACTTGCTTGCGGGAATCTCGTCAAACTGACAGAGATCGACGCCAGTTCATAAAACCCGTGGCCGATCGCAAACTTGTGATCACGAGGACTGCGGGAATCCTGTCGAAGGTGATTCGGCACTTATCATGAAACATTCAGAAATCTCTTTGCCACTTTTCCCATGACCGTATACTTAAAAGCGCACTGGGAACGAGAAATTTAATGATCCATTTAAAAATGACTTACGTAGCATCACAATACTCATTTCTCCTCGTGATCCACTGTGAACTCCAACTACAGCATAGGAACAGCGGTAATCACGGCCCCGACCATGCAATATGTCCATAACTGCTCGTGAATTTTAACCATGCCCAACCTCGAGCTTGCCTCCGCCATTCTGCCAGGACAGGTAGTCAGGCAGACAATCGTTGAACGGCCGGGTGCGGCGCCGATTGCATACTATCGCGTTCTCAGTCCAACGCGAGGACAACGTGAATCCCAGAAATTGGTAGAGAGCGATTGTGATCACAATATTTCTCGGCATTCGATGACTAGGGCAATTGGATTCTTGTGATAACGGACAGCAAGCAGCATTGATTGCGTAATAATGCTACATTTTTCCCGTGTCCGATCTCAAGGACAATGGAAATCTCGTCGAACGACTAAAAGTGACACCGATTATGTAAATCGCGATTCTAGTCCGTGTTATATCGTGAAAAATACGGGAATCTCGGCAAAGGCTGAGACCAGCGCCGATCTTGTAACATCTCGATATTTCTCTGTACTTGGCTGTGAAGACAGTATGTGAACGAATTTTTAGCCTGATTAAGAAGAACAGGACACATTTCCGGTCATGGATGTCCAATGTAACTCTGGAAGCCATTTCTGTTTTGAAGGCCAGAAGTTCTGAAGCGTGTTATACAAACACATATTCTATTGACTTTCTGAAGAAAGAAAAGGGAGCCATAACTTTAGCTCTTAAATTAGACCCTTATTATGTCATCGGTTGGGATAGGAAAAATTCGCGATGGCGAATTTCGCGAATTTTTAAAAGAAGTAATACACAGTTGATAATGTTATAATAACCCTAAAAATAGTGAAAAAAAATGTTTTTGAGCTCGCGAATTTTCGCGAATTTCGCATGAAAACGCGAATTTTTGCTCTTTTCGTATTTTTCCTTTATAGTGCACTTCCGATAATCCGCGGCAATTAATGCACGAATTTCCGCGAATTTTTGAAAGCCGTGAATTATCTGCAGTAATGTTTTTAAGCCTAGCAAAAAGAAAACTATTGGTTAAAATATTGAAATGTATTTTAAGAACACGCAGAAAAAAATAATTATAATACTTTATAACATAGTATTGTAAGAGACACTACTTGGATTAGGCCTATACCAATATTAAAAACTAAGAGAAATGACTGTCATCACTTTTTGTTTCTTAGATAGTTTATTTTTTCTAATTTTAGATTGTACAATTCTGAAGAAAACAATATATGAGAACGAAAATTTATCTCTATTTTCTATATAAGAGATAAGTGTGACTATAGACACACTAGCTTGACTGTGGGAACTTTCGGGATTTCCGTTGCATCACTCCTTCACTCGACATGTACTGGATCTCAGTTTACCTCACCGACAGTCAAATTCCGTTCAATATCCTCATCGCTTTCATGTCTGAAACCATGTTCGTCTTTATCGAAGTCTAACTAAACTTACTGAATGTCACTTTCTTCTGCATCTTGATATTCATCCAGGTTTTGCCCTAATGTCATCGTAGTGAGACCACCTTGCCCGTTTGAAATATCGTCACAGAAGACGACAAAGGCTTGTTTTTGTGCGAGTGTAGTAGCGGTAATTTTCTCTCATGACTTGACTGCATGGAGAGCATCCAACAAACATGGAATGATCGGAAACTTAACGGTAGATAGCGGACCTCGCTTTCTGCATACAGCGATCTTTATCAATCAGGGCGGTCATCCTAGTAAGTTACTAAGTTATTGAGGTTTTATGGGCCAGAACAGCAAGGTCACCTGCCCCTTCATCCTAGTAACTACTCGACGTGTGGCGTCATGTGCGCCTTTCAGACATGAATATCTAGATGGCAAGTATCCATATCAAAATGTGCCACTGTTTCCTGAACCAGTCTTAACCAGGGGGTCTTCTTGGTTTTATTCTGTAGTGTACCTGTCAGAGTACTTGAAAAATATTGTGCAATTTTTGAATAAAGTAGTAGGGACTGATAAATCTGGTGTTGATTTCCTGAACAATGTTTCACATGACGAAATACTTGAGATTCAAAGAATTTGGTACAGACATCACTGAACTCATCCCTTTATTAGAAGGCCAGTCTTATCAGACTGTTCACCTTCTAGATGGACATCTACGGAGAATTCAGAAAGCCCTTAAACTTGCTGTTTCTGGAAATTACGGTACCAACATTAAGGAGCAGTTGGTGGGTTGTGGAAATGTATTAAAAAGAGAAAATACATTCAGTTTTAGAAAACGCTGGGTCCCATGCTCTTAGAATATTAATGAGCTTCAGATCCGTTGACCATGGGAACAAGATTTACAAATGTGTGCGTTTCATCCAGCAGAAATAGTGCCAATGAACAAAAAAGGAAGGAAGGAAGCTTGTAGTTTAACGTGACCGTTAATCGCGAGATCATGAGCCACGGGACCTCCTTTTTACGTGGAATCCGAACCACAGGACATGGCATTTCACTTCGAAAATCTCACATGCATTGACCGGGAATCGAACCCGGACCGCCTTAGTGAGAGGCATACAGCTAGACCGCTGAGCCACCACGCCCTCTGCCAATGAACATCAATGAGGACCTTGCAAAGAAGGAACACTGGAAGAAAGTGAGGTCATAAGAGGATACAACGAACTGCAAACTTAATCAAGAAGCAGATGCACGACAGGACCAAGACAGCCATTGTTCGAGTTTTGCAAGGAATGACATTTGTATTTCCGAAGTTCTCAGAATCTGTGTTGAAAACCATTTTGATACCCTGTTCAAACACTAACTGTGAACTTTTGTTTTCCAGCTTACACTAGCACGTTATGTGATATGTGTCACAGTTTGTCAAAAGATAATTTGGATCTCTTCACTGAAGTATACTTTGAAGGATGACTGAAATGTGTTATATTATCCATGATATTAAAAAAAATCTGCCTAAAATTTAACATTTTGAAAGTACCGAAAAGTGCACTTGAAACCACCGAATTTGCCACTTTAAACTACCGCTTTCTTCACTCTGGAATCACCGAAGAATTCCTATCCCTAATCATCGGTTATGTAGTGTTTTATATTAATGCTGTTGAACTCTTAATTGTCCGAAGTGAAGAAAATACATGGATTTTGTCATGTCAAATGAATCTCTGGAGTCTATTTCTATTTTGAAGACCTGTTATACCAGTGCCTTTTCTCCAGAATTTTTCAGGAAGCTAAAATAAAGCCACAGCCATGAATTTAAAAGTGCAAGTAATTTCCAGTCAGTGATAAGTATATTACAGGTATATTATTTCAAGGAAGTCCTGTTATATCTATGCTCCAAACCAAAATTCACCACCCCTGCTTCTTGAGGGTCATGTTCGTCTGCAAATAATTGGCATAATGATATAAGTAGATTAGATTTCATTGAAATATCCTGTTTAAAGCATGAATTACTGTATTTTGTAGCCCAGGAGGATTATTGTTTCAAGCTGGAGTAAGTAGAAATTTGTTAGATTTTTTTGGCACGCGAGAGTTTTACCGAAAGCCCTTTTTGAAAGTTGGCAGGTATGCAATTCAGTCATAAAACCAGAAGCCACATACACAGCAGAAACATTATTCCATTTAAGTGAACAATCCAAAACTGACAGATTACAGAAAATCAAAAGACGAATTGGAAGAACGTGTATTAATAAAAGATATCAAAAAGATGGACAATGGCGAACAATACCTAACAATGTTGTATATAACAAGCTAAAACCCATTACTGATACCATACGTAAGAAGAGACTAGGGTTCTTTGGATACAGCATGAGAATGCCTAATTCAAGACTTCTGAAACAGGTGGTATAGTACAAAACTTTCTACAAAAAACTGGATGTAGATGGATTAAAAAATCAGAGAAGACTTGCAAGCAATTGGTCTAATTATTTTATTTATTTATCATATGGCTTTTAGTGCCGGGAGTGTCTGAGGACATGTTCGGCTCGCCAGAGGCTGTAGCTGCTTCAAGCGGACACCCATAGGGTGAGGTACAAGTTCCGTTCAATTTCAAGTAGTTCCAACTTTCACTACCAGATGTCACTGATACCTAGTGGTGAACGTTGGAACTATGATATAGCGTTCCAACGAAATCTAACCTACATATTTAGCTTCACAAAAGTTTGTCTGTGGAAGGATCTTTTACATGTCATAAATCTATGACATGGGACTGCCGGCTTTACTTCCCCTCCGAAGGAAGGCATACTGAAGGATTTTAACGCTCTTAAAAGATCCGAAGACTTCGGCCGGGTTTGAACCCGCTATGTTGGGCATAGCAATTCAGCATGCTACCAACTATGCCACCGAAGCCACTAATTGGTCTAACACTAGAAGGCACTTACAAAAATGAAACTTCCAACAAGAATATTTTCTGCACAAGAAAGGGCAAGAAGATCACAGCACACATGAAGAAGTACTGGGAAATAAACCTCCCTGGCACATCATGGATTAATTATTAATCCCTGGGAAAGACCTGCCGGGTTTCACTTATCTAGGCATCACTGGTGCTTGTTGAACCAGATTAGAACTGGTCAGGGCAGGTGTGGAGGTATACCTAGGTACATCAATGAGGTTAGAAGTCCTCTCCAATTTGTGACTGTGGAGAAGAGAAGCAGACTATAGATCACATAATGCTTGATTGTCCACTCAGAGCCTTCATTGGTAAACTGGAAGATCTACACAGGCTATCTCAAGAGGCTATTGACTGGCTTCTCCATTTGGATCTGCAGCTGTAAATTTATAATTTCAGACTACGAACTTGAGATTATGTCTTACTGTAGGCTATATATTTGTAAATAGCTATGTATCACTTCATCATACGATTAAATAAATAATTCCAGAGGTGCCAACTATTACGGATTGTCCGTAATTATTACGAATTTCAGCTCACGATTACGGCATTACGGTCAAAGGGGAAATTATTACGGAAAAGTGACACCACGAAAAAAATACATATCTATGAAAATAATAAAAGGAATGTTGCAGGGTGTCGACCGGTAACGAAAAGTAACGGAAGTAACGAAAAAGTAGCTAATTTTACAAACAGGTAACGAAAGTAAAAGTAGCTAATTTTTATGTCTGCATAGTTGGAGGTAACAAAAATTCGCCGAGGTCGGTTTAAATCGTCTTAACTCGCGCCACTTGGCTCACAGATTGCGATGGAGCCGATTGCGTATGCTATAGGTATATTTCCCCGTGCCTGACCTCAAGGAAATACAAACGGAGGATACCTTGAGTGGTATACATCGGTCCAACGTATAATTTCGGTATCGAGAAGATTTTTTAGTTTTGAGTGAAATATTTTTCTGTATTATTAGGAAACTTTACATTCCGCGAGACGTTTATTCGCGAATATTTCCGAAACTCAACAGAGACCTCATTACTGTTATTGACCTCTGAATTTGGAGACTATCCATAATGAAGAAATCCTATCCTCGCCGCTAGATGGGGGCTTCATTCATTCCATTCCTGACCCGGTCGGAGACTGGAAGCAGGCTGTGGATTTTTTTTTTTCCATAATGAAGAAATCCCATTTGAATTGAGGTCCACACATTTCAATGAATATTTCCATTCAACCTTTTCAGTTCCCGTGCCAATCCCCAGTCCCCCTCAGCTTACCAGCGTCTGTTCTGATTCACTGTCTCAAATTTCAACGACCCCCGATGAAATTCAAAATATTTTAAAAAGTCTTCCCGCAAACAGATCTACCGGACCATCAGACATAAGCCCTATATTCCTGAAAAACACCTCTGCATCTCTCAGCATCCCCTTATCCATGATACTCAACTGGTGCATGACTTCCGGCACTTTTCCTGACTCATGGAAAAGAGCTGATGTCACACCTGTCTTTAAATCAGGCAGCAAGCATGAAATTTCCTCATACAGACCTATATCTATCGTCCCTATACTCTCTTCAGTCTTCGAAAGAATAATACATTGCCGTCTCCTCACTTTCACCAAACCACACCTCTCAGAAGAACAACATGGCTTCGTCCCTGGAAAATCATGTTTAACAAATCTGACTGTTCTGAACCATCACATAATTTCTGCAATAGATCAAAAATCTCAGCTAGATGTAATCTACGTCGACCTGGCCAAAGCATTTGATTCCGTGAACCATTTCCTTCTCCTCCACAAGCTTGCTTCACGATACAACGTACATGGATCCTTCCTATCCCTAATAAAAAGCTTCCTGTCCAATAGGCAACAATGGGTAGTGCTTCCAGGGTCTGTATCGTCCTGGCTCCCAGTCTTATTAGGAGTAACTCAGGGCAGTATCCTGGGACCCCTTCTCTTCGTGATGTATATGGACGATATAAACACATGTGTGCAAAATTCTCCGTGTTCCCTTCTTCTATACGCTGATGACCTCAAGATATTCAGAAAAATTTCCAATTCTGACGACCACGCTGACCTCCAGGAAGCAGTGAATACTTGTACTGATTGGTTCAACAAATGGAAGTTATCCCCAAATCCGAAAAAGTGCTTCAATGTGTCTTTCTCACTACTGAAATCTGGAAATCAGGCGAACTATAAAATATGTGGAAATAAATTCGATACGGTTTCTCAGGTGAGAGATTTAGGTATTATTCACGATGATAAACTGACATTCTCTCCCCACATTGACCATATCAAATCTCGCGCAATGCGCAGTCTCGGCATTCTATACAGATTCACAGAAATTAAAGACCTCACTGCACTTAAATTATACTTCACCACATATGTTCTCCCTATCCTAGATTTCTCTTCTCCAATCTGGTCTACTTCGGCTATAACCAATATTTCTAAATTGAACAGTGTCTTTAATTTCTTCATATCAATTGTCAAAGCTCGCAATCCTTCACTAAGGCACTTCACCAAATCTGATATTCTAAACCAGCTCAATGTACTCGACCTGAGAAGCCGTCTACAATTTACTGACCTGTGTTTCTTACATAAAATTATGAATGGTTACACAAAATGTAACATGCTCTTAAGCTACTTCCCACTTCATGTTCCCTCCCGTTCAACACGCCAGAACCATTTACACCACGTACCTCGCCCACGTCTTGAAGTACAGAAGCGCTCTATTTTCCACCGTCTACCTACCCTTAGCAACTCCCTTCCAAACATTGACATATTCTCTCCCTATCGAACATTCAAACATAACATTAGAAGATCCCTTTCATCCTCTTTTCCTAACCCCTCGCCCTCCTAATCACTCACTACCCCAATCACTCCCTGCGTCCTTCCCGAGATTTATCCTTTCTGCCGTCACTGCCAATTGTTACCTGTTATTGTTGTTGTTTTTGTTATTATTATTTGAAATTGTTAAATTATTAGTGTAAAATGACCTTTTCATGGTTGTATCTAATAATTGTTAAATAAATAAATAAAAAATAAAAAAATTGAAGTCCAGAAATAACGCGAAATAATTTAATGTCGCAATCCTGCGAAATTATACAGTTTTGAAAAAAGAATCCCGAAAATGCTTCGAAATACATTTATTTTAAAAATCTCTTCATATCGAAAATTTGCGACATCCAGTATGGTTAATTCAAAATTCCGTTATGTCGACTTTTCCTTCGAACTTTGGTTCCATCGGGTAATTTAACCGGTTATTTCGAAAACTTGTATAACTTGTATAATTCGTGATTCGAATTCGAAAGAAAATGTGCCCTCTTGTATTATTCGTGCAATCCTATCAGAATAATTCGTAATATTCGATACCTACTTCGAACGTTCATCCTCCGAACTCACATGCTCAAGACGGCCGGCTGACTGTACGACTTGCCTGCGGTAATCTCGTCAAACGGACCGAGATCGATGCCAGTTGCGTAAAATCATAAAACCCGTGCACAATCGTGAACTTATGACAACGAGGACTGCGGGAATCCTGTCAAAGGTGATTGGGCGCCCATCACGAAACATCCCGAAACCTACTCGCCATTTTTCCCATGACCGTATACTTACAAGCGTACGGGGAGCGAGAAGTGCGTTAACCCTTTTAGAAATGACAGTCTCCGTAGCATCGCGATACTCATTTCTCCTCGTGATCCACCGTGAACTCCCAACCACGACATAGGGATAGTGGGAATCACGGCGCCGACCATACAACATGTCCATAACTGCTCGTGAATTTTAACCATGCCCAACCTCGAGCTTGCCTCCACCATTCTGCCAGAACAGGTAGACAGGCAGACAATCGTTGAACGGCTGGATGCGGCGCCGGTTGCATATTATCGCGTTCTCAGTGACCAACCGCGAGGACATCGTGATTCTCGTATAACGACCGAATGCGGCAGCGATTGCAATACGTCGCGATATTTCTCCGCATTCGATGACGAGAACAACTGGATTCTTGTCAAACGTACAGCAAGTGGCACTGATTGCGTAATTATGCTATAATTTCCCGTTCGCACATCAAGGACAATCGAAATCTCGTCGATCGTCTAAAAGTGACACCAATTATGCAAGTAGCGATTTTTCTCCGTGTTCTATCCTGAAAACTACGGGAATCTCGTCAAATGGCTGAGGTCAGCGCCGATCGTGTAACATCTCGATATTTTTCTTAGAATGTAAGTTTCCTATTCATCTCTTGATTATTTTGTTCAAAGATTCCCAAGTTTGGTCAAGGAAAGTAAACATGACAAACTTGAAGAGGAATTTGCTGTTTATCAGTGTGATACTTTCCCTGAATATATTTTACAAGGAACTAAAATTGATGTAAACTGGGGAAAAATTGCTGAGCTTAAAAACGAAAGTGGATAGTTCAAGTATAAAAGTTAAGTAAAGTGATATTTGCAATATTACTTGTACCTCACAGTAACTCTCCCACAGAAAGAATTTTCAGTGTTGTTAGGAAAAATCAGACAGAATTCAGACCTACATTAAGCACATCTACACTGGAATCGCTTATGATTCACAAGACGAAAATGTCATCACAGGGGGAAGTATGTTGCAAGAAAACTTTCACAGAAAACCAGTTACTGAGTGCAAAACAAGCTACAAGGAATTTTTTATCACAGAACTAGCAGTTAATGTGCAAATTTTATTGTGTAATATGATATTCTTTGCTATAGGTTGCTTCCGGGTAGAGCAAAGGTGGTGTGGTGTCATCGAGAAGGGAGGAGCATGCTTTGGATTTGACGTGAAAATAATTTTTCAGTAGGGGGGGGGGCTGGGGGGGGGGGGGGGGGGGGGGGGGCAGTATAAGAGATTACTGATAACCCACTTCAAAGGTTGGCACCTCTGTAATTCACAGCAACATTTCAGTTCGTGTGAGACATAATTTGCTTCATTCGTTACTTAATAATTGTGCATCTGTGCCTCTAACCGGGGCATATGATCTCGCTGTATTGATTTGGGAGTATCACAAAATTTGAGGCATTCAATATTTTACCAGTTACATCTACATAATTCAAACATGTCCTTTTCTAAATATAGATATTTGGTGTCTCAACTGCTAGAGTCCAAGCTCTGTGAACTTGGATGGTCCGGGGAAGGGGCAGGGACAAGTGAAGGGCCTGTCACCAGCCTGCCGAGTTATCTGGTATTCCTGTCTATTCCAATACTGCTAACATAGGGCCGTTGCCTAAACCACTGTGGTGCGAATGACTGAGTGTGTCGCAGACCAATTTATTTGGTCTGTTACTACGCAACGACTGGGAACCCCACACGTCTTATCATGGGCTGTATCGTCATCCATGCGATCCACATTCCTCTCAGATTCAAGGAGCAGGACCAGAGTACGCCAACAGCTCATTCCCTAGATGCAACGAGTATCGGTCTAAGCCAGCAAATAAGGTTGAGAGTAGGTAGATATCGAAGGTAGAAATCTGAATGACCTATATCAGTTTTAAAATTTCACGATATTTCATCATAGTTTCCTTTTTCATTAGCCTATTATTATCATTAAGGGCAAATGACCTTGACGTTATGCCGCATTTGTTAAAAGTGGCATAAAACCAATAACATTATTATCTTTCTTTCTTTCTATCTGTCGTTGATTGGCATTTCAACGCTTGCCGGGTATAGCTAGTAGCTTATATTTGTTACATTTTCGACTTCATTAACATAGTTATTGATTGTACTCGTATGTTCTATTTCTGGATCCTTGTAATTAACCTTGTTCTTAAGGTTGGATGATTTATTTTAAATACATTTTCCTCTCTCATCTGTGCCTAGTAAACTGTTACCTGCTTAAAATTACATGAAACAAATAAATTTGGGATGCATATTAAGGGTAGGAAGCTAAAAGTTCAGTAAAATTTAAAATAGTTAAAAATACATTAAGAATTTTAATACGTAACGAGGTATATACTGTGATGAAATTTAGCGGAAATCTATTGTGGATGTACGGTTCTGGAATTCTAAACCTACAAGCTTGGCGGCAAAAGTAGGAACTATTTGAAAAATTCAAATTAAAAAACAGATACACACACTAATACAGCCATCACAATTAACACCGGTTATCAGACAGATTCTACACACACCCAAAGTACACGGGGCTACATGACCGTGTTGTCGCAGCCCCTAAACTGAGGAACCAACCAACCTTGTAGACACACAAGTGATGACAATTTAATGTGCTGTCCTTCAGAATTGTGTGGCCAGCAGAAGATAAAGAGGTATTCCAGGAATCATTATCAGTATATTGTATACCGTATTTACTCGCCTTTTTTCCCTAAATTTTTAGTTCCGAAATGGGGGGGATTACTATAGACGTGAACTTGGCAAAAAACCATTATTTTGGGAAAGGGACTGAGTAAAAATAAGCTGATGCTACATAGTACGATATATTTAATCAAAATAAACTAAGTTTACATCTTTCATCAGCAATAATACACCACAACAACCGTGCACCGAGCTCCGAAAAGACTGAAGTTAGGCGTGGCCAGTAGAACATTCAGGCTGAATACAAAATCGCTACCTATAACACGAAAATCATTGTTTTTAATATTGGTGTACAGTATGTTCATGCTTTACAAAAAAAATATTTGGGGCCTAACAAAGGGAAAATAATACCGGTAATATCAGCACCTGGCACGTCCACTCGGCCAGAGTTGCCAGAGTATCGGCATACCTCAGCTGATGCAACTGCTGTAATTAATGCGCCGTGACAGATGCAGCTGTCGAGACGTGTGGGCATTGAGATAACACGGGGAATTACGTCATCCCAGGTCGGCTGATACACGGGCAACAGCCGAGTGGACGTGCGGTGCTTTCATATAAATGCAATTTTTACGCAGTTTTTCAATGCAAACTCGACAGCACTTAATTTAAATGAGGCCGTAAAACTCCTTCTGCGATTACCAGTACTCGTTTCACAAACCTTCACACAGCGTATCTCAGATAAAGACCGCACGTGAATGCTATGACCCAAGTAGCCAACAATGAACCAACATCTGGTAAACAAAGACAAGTAACTTATATTGTCCATGATTATTGCCAACCACCTCTGCGATTGTTTTGCCTGACCAACCGCCGGCCGTAGCCTACCCGTGCGGAGCCCCGCACGCCGCGCTCGTTAGTAGACAATGACTCGCATTAATTAACGGAGGGGGGTACTATACGTGATGTCCAAGAATTTTTTAATTTTTCCTCTCTAAAATTAGGGGGGAGTGTAATACGGTATTATAACTAATTCTCATTAGGAATTATTGGGGTTTAGGTATAACCTGAAATAAAACTGTCCAGAATATCAAAGTTACATAATTGCACAATTCACTCATTAGTACTGATGTGTTGCATTAACTGTGGTTTTCTTTCTAAAATTTTTCTTTGACACAGGAAATGGCTGTAATGGAACGTCATCGCCAACAAATGTCCTCCTCCGTATCACGCCATCGTGAGACAGGATACCTCATGACCCGGTCGGGAGATAGTGGCAATGAGGAAATGTTTCATCAGTTGGTAAGTACGAGTGCCCCTCCACTCTTGTTTCAGTTGGTTGTGATAATTAAATTGTCTTGACAATGAAAGCTACTGTACTTTTTTTTTTTTTTCTTTCTTTAAAAAGTGTGGTTTCTTTTGCTATGGCATATTAGCAAGTTAAGTATAATGTACAGTACATATTTTTGAATTCAGTTATTCTGAAACTTGTGAAGAGTCTTCACAATATTCTTGCTTCACCAGTGATGTACTTTATAGGTTGGTGTCCATTGTTCTGTGATTCACCTAAATACTATCGTAAGGTTTTATGAATTGACATTCAATGCTGAGCGATTGTGTTACACAGATATATTATGAACACAAATCACTTTTGCAAGCACAATCCTCATAGAGAGTACAGAGGTCACTTGAGGGGTCTAGATGCAAAACCGGCAATCTCCATTTCGTAGATTCAATGAGTTATGATTGGAAAACCATTCTCCGAGGTGTTGATGATCAGTTTATAAACTTGTTTGGTTCCAAATCCGGAGGTGTTTATGATCAGTTTATAAACTTGTTTGGTTCCAAATCCGGCTCTTTGAGGGGTCTATAGCCGGATTTGGAACCAAACAAGTTTATAAGCAGATCACGAACACCTCAGAGAATGGTTTTCCAACCATAAGTCATTGAATCCAAGAAATGGAGATTGCCGGTTTTGCATCTAGACCCCTCACTTGCCAATTCATTCTGTTCCTAACTGAATTAAATCGAAGAAATATCAAGGCTATTTACAACACAAATTTCACAGGTTCAGTACACTCCTACTGCAATTGGCATTCCTACCTGTTCAGTTTCCTGCGGTTTGCAGAGAAATGGTCATTAGTGTAAGGAGGAAAAATTATGTTGGCGACCGCTGTGGCAACAAGTCGCTTATCATCGTAACTGCCGGGTTTTCAAATTATCCCGTCATTAGATGATCGTCGTCTCAAAATCGGGAATAGTCAAAGTGTATTTACGTAACGTCGAAACTCACAAACTCTTAAGAAATGGTCAGAAAAGAAATTTTAAGATTAGCATTCATTAGTTCAGACTACACAATTATTTAGACTTGGACTTGAGAATAGGCCAAAGGATTTCGTAGTTTATGCCCCTAAAATAGGAAATACAGATGAATACCTGGAAGAGTTCCTATAGGATTTGGAACAGTGCATAGAAGACAGGGGCGTATATAAAATTTTATTTCGGGGGTGCCCAACCGGGGGTTAGGGGGCATGGTATAGGCCCAAAGAATAGGGGTTCCAGGGTTCTCCCCGGGAAACTTTTGTATAATTCAGGGCAAAATGATGAGTTTTAAGGCTATCGGGCATCACTTTTTCAACCTATTTGTTGTGATGTTTTATGTTCGGTTAATGTCAAACACAACTAAGACCATTTTATGATACTTTTTATTAATACAATCATCTTGCTCACTTGTTAGTATTTACATCGAAAGAATGAATGTTACTGTTTTGATTTACAACTCACACTATAATATAAAGTCAAGGTTTCTTGAAGCATTGCCAAATCGGTTCATAACTTCATCGTCAGTGAGATGTATGTCTCTGTGAATAGATTACAATACTAGACCGTTGAGTCTGTTTTCAGAAGTAGAATTTCTTAAGTATATTTTCAACCAACTCAAACTCCGTTTGGAAGTACCGGTAGCTACAGAGAGAGGCAAATTTGCCAAAAGTTTGATAAGGGTATAAAACTTAGGGGAAAAAACTTTTGTTACACGCTTCAAGGGCACTTGTTCCTGTTCTTGGTTCATTCATAAGAGCGAAGGCGCTGGAGAGTAATAAGAGGATATGTTGTTACTCATAAGATCAGAGCAAACTGATTGTCACACTGTTTACACCGCTTTACCTTCGCCTTGCTTTGCAACGTTGCCATGCGTCACTTTGTAACAATAGTACATGATTATATTGGTTTTTAATGTTTGAATTCATAAACAAACTTCCATTTCATCATCACCCCATATCACTATGTCATCTGCAAACAGCAAAGCTTTTGTTGCCTCACTTTCCAATTTCCTTTTGATGTTCTTATGGATTTCATCCATCACTAAAATGAATAATACGCCCCTGATAGAAGACAAAGAGGTAATAATAATGGGAGACATGAATGCACACGTGGGGACAGGCAGGGAAAAGAAGAGATAATTGGCCTCTTTAGCTATGGAAAACAGGACAAGGAAAGTGATTTGTTGATAGATTTCTGTAGAAAAAATGGACTAATTGTGGGAAATACATTGTTCAGGAAAAATAACTCCCAAAAAATAACTAGGTATGGTTGGGGAGATACAAAGACCAAGACAATGATAGATCTTTTTCTAGTGGAGAAAGAGAAACAAAGGCAACTGGAAGATGTGACATCAATGCCAAGAGGGGATTTTGAAGGTGACCATAAAGTGGTGGTAGCCCAATTAAGACTTGGCAAAACCGTAAAGTTTACAGAAGAGAGAGGAAGGAAAATAAAAGTATGGAAACTAAAAGAGGATGAAACAAAGGAAATGTTTCCAGAAGAATTGACGAAAGAAATTCCCAAAGGAGAAGTAAGCAGCGTGGAAGAGGAATGGACGTGCTTTAAAAATGGATTTGTAAAGCGTGCTGTAAACAGTATGAAAGAAAAGGTGACTTCATGGTGGAACGACAGGGTGCAGCAAGCAGTGTAGGAGAAACAAATGGCCTGGAGGAAATGGGTAGGTAGCAAGAGCACAGATAATTGGCAAAACTACAAAAAAGTCAAGAAATCATGTAGAAAGATAGTACAAGAAGAGAAAAAGAAGAGTTGGGAAAGTTTTACAAAAACTTTCCAGGAGGATGAAAGTAAAAAGGCTTTGTATGGGTTGGTGAAAAACAGTCAAGACTCGGGAAGATACATCATTTGTAAAAGCGGAGACTGGACAAATACTAAATGAAAATCCACAGCCTGCTTCCAGTCTCCGACCGGGTCAGGAATGGAATGAATGAAGCCCCCATCTAGCGGCGAGGATATGAACTGTGCCGGCTGCCGAGGCCTGACGCACCCCTCTGGGGCAATGATTAAATGAATGACAGATGAAATGAAATGATAGTGGAGAGTGTTGCTGGAATGAAATTTTTGACAGGGAAAACCGGAGTACCCGGAGAAAAACCTGTCTGCCTCCGTTTTGTCCAGCACAGATCTCACATGGAGTGACCGGGATTTGAACCACGGACCCAGCGGTGAGAGGCCGGCGTGCTGCCGCCTAAGCCACGGAGGCTCTAGACTGGACAAATACTGGTGGAGAGAAATGATATTCTTGAACGATGGGAAGAATACTTCTCTGGACTGCTAAATATCAAATACTGAGAAATTGTAGACAAAGTAGAGCAAGAAGAAACAGGGAAAAGAGACATCCATGTTAGAAATAGAAGAAGCCATTCAAAAGATGAAGACTGGAAAAGCAGCAGGTGTGGATGAAGTGACTACAGAAATGATAAGAGCAGCAGGACCAGGCTTATGGTGGCTAAATCGATTATTCTGATTAATTTGGAAGAAAAAAGAGGTTCCAGAAGAGTGGGGAAGAGGCTTGATTATTCCGATATTCAAGAAGGGCGGTAAAAAGGAATGCAACTATTACGGAGGGATAACCCTTATTGTCCATGTGGCTAAGATCTTTGCGAGTATGTTGGAAGGAAGGCTGAGGAGAAAGATAGAAGGAGAAATGGAAGAACAGTATGGTTTTTGGAAAGACAAATCTGATCTTCAGGTTAAAAAATATGATGGAGAAAAGATGGGAATTTGGAAGAGATATGGTGATGACATTCATTTATATTTGTACCCCCCTGCCGCCACTAGTGCACGGGGCCTCGGTCGAGACAAGCTCGGGGATTGACGGGGACCTCGTACGCAGAGGCCGCAATTAGGAATAGGTTACCTAAGGTTTCGTATGCTAAGAGAAAGAAGTTGCATTTAAGGGAATAACTATATAATTTCAAACAATACAGACAAGGTAAATCAAAACTAATCACGCCTCATTACACAGATTAAGCAAGCGCCAAGCAATAAAATTCACTAAATCACTATGGTACATAAGCACAAACTTATAGGCTATACACAATGGTTACCCATTCACCTCGGGTGAAATGGTCACAGGATAAAATACAGAATTACATGAATAATTAAAAATCCAAGTAGGGACGGCCCCTTTAATAGAACGCCGCGTAAAACAAATATCCAACCGAATGAGGTTAGGTGACCTCCCAAACTAATACAGAACTGCGAACAGTATAATCAGAAGTGGATGAATCCTTTAATGGAAATTCATGTTAACGCACCCTTCCGAACAAAGGGGTGACATCGCCAAACGAGGGTAAAATAATGGCAACACGAAAATGAAGGGTAAAAACCAAGAAGCGGAATATCACTAAGTCTGGAACATAACCCCACAATGATACAAAATAATTAAATGAACAAACAAAAGAGAAAACCGCTAGGCCTAAGCATCGAACCGGACAAATGACAAATTACGTCTTAATACGGCAGAGCCCAAGTACTGACTGCAAGGAATACTGATTACTCCGGGGCAGTAAGGCCCCGCGAGGCAATAACCCCCACTCCCACTCCCATTTACTTACGTGAAAGAACCATTTGAAATTTTGTTGGGAGGAGAGCTTGAATATGAAACAGCAATAATAATAAACATAAATAAACATAACATTACACAACTAAGGTGACTTCCATGGCCGCGCACGTGATACCATCTTAAGTGTCAACACAAGGACGCCATGTTGTCATAAAACAAAAGACACTCGGAAACAAAAGAATAATGCAAAGCAAAAATCGAACTAGGCCATGCTGCCCTTAAAAATACACTACATTAAAAACAGTTAAACTGTCTGGATTGGACACAAATAAAAGCCAAAATGCTTCCCTAATCCCCCACACAGTGCTTTGCATAAACACAAATCTTACAAGACAGGTCCCCCGGATAATTACACGAATTATTCGACACCGGATTCACACGGAGTGACAGAACCATATTACTTGCGTGTTCGTACACTCCATGAAACAGAAACATGAACAAAACTGGAATAGAAGCCCTTGTGCGCAAAAGAATATCACGCGCGCAGCCAACAGATATATTCCCTAACCACCCAAAATAATAATACTAAATGTTACTTCTCAGTACGGTAGTTCTTATTATTGCACACGGTTACTTCAAACATTTGTAGGTTGGTAACTGGCCGGGTGCAAGAGTTGACATCTTCGCACCCGGCCGCTGACGCACACGTTACACACGTCTGCAAGCTTCGAAGTCGGTATTCAGAATCCCAAGCGTCAGCCTGCCAAGACACTCGCACACTTCACACTTGCTGGAAAATCATCCAGGGTCGCCACACGAAACACTGCCGAGAATCTTAAATTTGCGTGTCTTTTTAGTCACTCTTCTTGCCGCTACGTTGGTACCTCCGAGCCCGAAGTTGCTAGGCAGAGTTCAAACTAAACGCGGAAGATTCTTGCGATGTTAGAACAAGGGTAGTCTTCGTTGAAAATGACACCAAACACCGATATGCGAGCCAATTGGCTTATTTCAGAAAAGACGAAATGTCAGTGCACGGAAATGGGCGTTTCCAAGCGAGACTTAAGTCACATCTGGGAACACTCCAGTTCTGGCCACCCGCTGATTGGAATTTTATTTGGATACTGGGTGGGCATTGGGTAAATATCCACAGAAGCAAACATCTTCAAGGGGACCGGCTTGACAGGACGTGGGAGTAGAAACTGATAGGGTGGTCTTCTTGGGTAGGGATTGAATGGACGTGGGAGTAGGAACTGATAGGCTGGTCTCCAAGGGTGGGCTCGCATTTAGCGAGCTTGAATTAGTTAGGCAATTGCATGGTTCACTCGCTGACCCAAATGATTATTTAGCAGAGTCTTTAAGTTCAGGGACCAAGGTTCAATGCCAAGGTAGGCTCACATCTCTCCCACAGGCTAGGGATCGATGCCAGACTAGGGGATTTTCACGTGGAGATCTGTGCCGATTGTCACAATATTGAGAAGGTCTATGACAGAGTGCCTAGACAGTTGGTCTGGGATGTGCTAAGAAGAAAGCAGGTAAACGGGACAGAAGGGCAAATGATAAAAGCTATGCACAAAAACTGTGTCAGCAGTGTAAAGACCAGAATAGGAGAAACCAATTGGTTTGAAGTTGAAACTGCCTTACGACAGGGTAGTGTACTTTCCCCCATATTATTCATTTTAGTGATGGATGAAATCCATAAGAACATCAAAAGGAAATTGGAAAGTGAGGCAACAAAAGCTTTGCTGTTTGCAGATGACATAGTGATATGGGGTGATGATGAAATGGAAGTTCCAAACCAAGTAGATATTTGGAACAAAGAGATTGACAATTTTTGAATGACAATAAGTATGGATAAGAGCAAAACAATGGTGATGACAAGGGGAAGTAAGGAACGAAGGGGAAAGATAAAATTAAATGGAAATATTCTAAAAGTAGTAAAAAGTTTCCAAGTATTTGGGAAGTGTGATTACAGAAGATGGGAAGATAACCGAAGAAATTGGTGAAAGAATACAACAAGCGAACAGTTTCTACCAGAGTGTGAGAAGTATTGTGTGGAACCGGGATGTCCCAAAGAAGTGTAAGAGGATTTTATACACAACCTATTATGAACCCATGCTGACATATGCAGCTGGGGCATGGTCGACAAAAGGGAAAGAGAGCAGGATACAGGCAGCAGAGATGAGGTTTCTAAGAAGCATCGAAGGAAAGACAAGGAAAGATAGAGTATGGAATGAGGAAATTAGAAAAAGGACAAAAATCAGGAAACTCCAGGATAGGATAGAAACAACTAAACTGAAGTGGTATGGACACATGATGAGATTGAGTGAGGAGAGAGTACAACAAAATATTTTTGGAAAAATTAACAGGAAGGAGACCACGAGGAAGACCCGGAAAACAATGGATGGATTGGATTCAGTGAAGGAGTGTGTAGATAAAAAGTGAAGAAAACCAGAAGTTGTACTGCAAGTAGGATAGGAGCGGTGGAGGGACAGGCAAAGATGGAGGTCCTTAATTCACAACCTGACCCAGAAAGAGACTGGAACCGGGAAATTAAGATGATGAATTATTTAGGCTAGTTCTTGGTTTAGTTCTAAATCCTATCACTTTATTATTATTATTATCAATATTAATTCATTATTAATCCTCGAAGTGTCATTGTATATACCAATAAACGTGTCTTGTGTAGCTATAAATATACTAAACCTACCTGCACCACAGTGGTACAAGTCTATATGCCTACTAGTCATGCTGATGATGAGGAGGTTGAAAAGGTCTACGAAGAAATAGATGAAATTCTGAGGTATATCAAGGGTGATGAAAATGTTATAGTAATGGGAGATTGGAATGCTGTGGTAGGAAAAGGGAGAGAAGGGAAGATAGTAGGAGATTTCGGATTAGGTGAAAGGAATGATCGAGGAAGCAGGCTGACTGAATTCTGCACCGAGAATGAGTTGGTCATAGCTAACACCTTATTCAATAACCACAATAGAAGAATATACACATGGATGAGACCAGGAGATACAGGGCGTTACCAAATCGACTTCATTATGGTCAAGCAGAGGTTTCGAAACCAGATTTTGGATTGTAAAACGTATCCTGGTGCTGACATAAACACTGACCACAATCTGGTTGTAATGAAATGCAGATTAAAGTTGAAGAAACTGAAGAAAAGTCAAAAGCCAAAAAGGTGGGCAATAGACAGACTGAAAGTAAAGGATGTAAAAGAAAGATTCAAGAAGAGTATAAAGGAAGGACTAATGAAAAACCCTAAACAAACTTCAATTGCAGACGAATGGGCACTTTTGAAGAATGAAATAACACAATCCGCAGAAGAAAACCTTGGTAGGAAAGAAAGAATAGGTAGGAAACCGTGGATCATTCAGGATATACTAGAATTGATGGATGAAAGGCGGAAACACAAGAATGTAAGAGATGAAAAGGGGAAAGCAGAATACAGACGTCTGAGAAATGAGGTTAACAAGAAGTGCAAGGAAGCGAAAGAAGAATGGTTGAAAGAAAATTGTGCAGGTATAGAAAATTGTCTGAAATTAGGAAAAGTAGACACAGCTTATCGAAGGATAAGAATACTTTTGGGGAAAAGAAGACTAAGTGCTATAATATTAAGGACACAAATGGAAAGCCTCTAACAGATAGGGAAGAAAAAGTTGAGAGATGGAAAGCTTATATAGAAAGTTTGTATAAGGGAAAGGAGATTGAGAATCATGTAATGGAAAGGGACGAGGAAATTGATGAGGATGCGAAAGGAGATTTAATATTGAGATCAGAATTTGATAGAGCTTTGGAAGACTTAAACAGGAACAAAGCACCAGGCATAGATGATATACCGATTGAGTAGCTACGCTGCATAGGAGATGAAGGTCTGATCAGGTTATTTCACTTGGTGTGTAGGATTTATGAGACAGGTGAGGTACTCCCCGATTTCAAGAAGAATGTAATCATCCCTATACCAAAGAAAGTGGGACCTGACAGATGTGAAGATTACTGTACAATCAGCTTGATTACTCATGCTTCAAAGATCCTGTCTAGAATAATTTACAAGAGGATTGAAAGCCAGATAGAAAGGGAGTTGGGTGAAGACCAGTTTGGTTTCAGGAGAAATGTAGGAACAAGGGAAGCTGTACTAAGTCTTAGGCTGATTTTGGAAGGTAGAATAAGAAAAGATAAGAGAACGTTCATGGCATTTGTAGACTTAGAAAAGGCTTTTGATAACGTTGATTGGACTAAATTGTTTGACATTTTGAAATCTATTGGAATAAAGTACAGGGATAGGAGGGTAATCTACAATCTATACAGAAACCAGAAAGCAGTCATTCGAGCTGAAGGACATGAGAGAGAAGCTGATATTCAGAAAGGTGTTAGGCAAGGCTGCAACTTATCACCCATACTTTTCAATCTTTACATTGAACAAGCAATGAAGGAAATTAGAGATAAATGTAAAGCGGGAGTGAAGATTCAAGGAGAAATAATTTCAACTCTGAGATTTGCTGATGACATCGCACAATCGCACACCGGGGCGAAACACTGTAATTTTGTTGAGTTATGCCGGAACATTTAGCACAATTTGTGTTTAAATATAGTCATCTTGGCCGATAAGCCTGAGGATTTGAATGAGTTGTTGAATGGTATGGACTCCGTCTTACGGAAAGAATACATGATGAAAATTAATAATTGTAAAACAAAAATACTAGAATGCAGCCGAAATAAATCAGAAACCTCTATGGACATCAAATTGGCAGGTGAAAAGCTGAAGGAAGTAGGAGACTTCTGTTACTTAGGAAGCAAAATAACCTGTGATGGACGAAGCAAAGAGGATATAAAATGTAGGTTGGCTCAGGCAAGGAAAGCTTTTCTACAAAAAAGGAATCTGTTGACTTCGAATATAGATTTAGGTATTAGGAAGTCATTTTTGAAAGCCTTTGTCTGGAGCGTGGCGCTCTATGGAAGTGAAACTTGGACTATTGGTGCAGCAGAAAAGAGAATTGAAGCATTTGAAATGTGGTGTTACAGGAGAATGATGAAGATCAGATGGGTAGATAGGGTTACAAACGAAGAGGTATTAAGACGAGTGGGAGAGGAGAGATGTTTCTGGCGACTGCTAATGAAGAGAAGAGATAGGTTAGTAGGACACATACTAAGACACCCAGGAATAGCAAGCTTAGTTATGGAAGGAAGGGTCGAGGACAAGAACTGTAGGGGTAGACCAAGGTTAGAATATATTAAACAGATTGCCTCGGATGTAGGGTGTGGTAGCTATGTAGAGATGAAACGATTAGCTCAGGACAGGGAGGCATGGAGAGCTGCATCTTACCAGTCAAAAGACTGAAGACTCAAACAGCAACATAAATATCAGTGAATCACTATTCACTAGATTGATAAACAACCAGTGTTCAGTATCAATAACACGGACTCATCAGTCCCAATCATCAGTCAACTTGCCAAAAGCGTACAAAGTTTCAGGAATAATACCACAATCATATACTGGCTCTGAAACATGTGCTCAAAATACTCCCATAAATCTTCACTCCTCTAGACACAATAGCATGATCCTGATTTATACTCAAGTTCGCAATAATTGCTTATATACTCGTACTTTCAGTACCAAGAATTTACCATGAAAAGTAGTTGAAATATCAAAAACTTCAATAATTAATTATCCAGTATCTAATACACTATACAGTGCTGTACTCAAGATCTGTTCTTAAACATCTCGAACTCGCGTTATCTCGCACACAAAGATATACAGTACATTTCATTAAGTCAGATTATGTCGTCGATTGTTGAGAATGAAAATTTAAAAAAAAACACGAAGCCTCCTCTGCACTCTGGTTATGCGTTAAACAAGTTATCAGTGGTGATGACAGAAACAAAAACGGGTTCTCAAAATCTACTGCCTTGTAAATTCTTATACAGATTACTGCTACTACAAGCTTGCTTTTGAAGCGATCAATTCCATGGCCTTCACCCAGCCTTGAAAAACATGTGCTAACCTTCAACTGTTTGTTATTGTATCGTAGTGTCCTGCATTCTTACAGTCCACGATCTGCCGTGAAATCGCACACACTCGGCTCGTACTAAATATAGCATTGAATTATTATTTACAAAGCTACCTTCCTCCAGGTGCTGTTTAAAATGATACGTATGACCAGATAATAATTATTAACTAAACATAAAATTCCCTACGCATCAGAATGTGCAACAATTGTAAGACCATCTAATATTGCTCCACTACAAAATATCCAACCCTGATATAGTATAATTTGAAGTGTCGTCGTTCATTAGAGTTTCGCCCGGGTCATCATGGCGATTTCATGGCATACCTCCATTGCCATGCCTATAACATCCTAACATCAGTCACTCTCCCAGGTCATTATTGAATTACTCAATGTTCACAGCTTCCATAGCAAAAGGATACTTATTCATTTGGACTAGATTTCTATGACCACGTACTCCCATTTTGGATGATGCGTATTTCAGTAGCGTGAATTTCCACAGGTTTAAAGAATACTTTCACTGACTCTACAAGTGTGCGGTAAAAGCAAAAATGACACCCGCCACTGGCGTTAACAATATCATTAAAATTATATTTAGCAACACTAAAAACTGTGTTCGTTACAATCACGTTCACACCACCTGATTGTTCAATATCGCTGCAATCAGCTGTCGTATGAAATAAATATTCACTGTTCTTGCACTTCTATTTCATTTTCTCCCCATATTACTATGTCGTCTGCAAAGAGTAAGGTCTTAGTCTCCTTGCTTCCCATTTTTCGTTTCACACTCTTGTGGATTTCATCCATTACAGTTATAAACAGTATAGGGGATAACAACTTCCTTGTCGAAGTCCTGTTTCAACACTGAACCAGTTTGTCCTAGCTTGGTCTTCACACTACTTACTCACTTTTCATACATGGCTTTGATCATTTGTATTTTTGTTCTGCTTACCCTGGTTTTTATCAATGCGTTCCAGACCAATCTTCATGGTACACTGTCGTATGCCTTCTCAATATCTAGAAATATCACCAAATCCTTTTTGAACTCCCATCGTTTCTCCATCATGTTTCTTAGAGCAAAGGTTAGATCGACGGTTGATCCATCTCTTTGAAATCCATGTTGTTCTTCCTCCATTTCTGCCTCAACTTTCATTCTCACTCTTTTCTCTAATATCCTCTCAAAGATCTTTGCAACATGAGAAATAAGTGATTCCCTGATAATTGTTACATTCTTTCTAATCACCCTTCTTGAAAACTGGAATTATCAGACCCTTCCTCCAATCTTCTGGTACTTGTTTCTCCTTCCATATCACTCAAAATAGTCTATACATCCAATGTAACCCTACTGGTCCTGTTGCCTTTATCATCTCTGTAGTCACTTCATCCACTCCTGTTGCTTTACCATTCTTCCTTAGGGCTTCTTCTATTTCCAACATTGCTATGTCTTCATTTCGGTTTTCTTCCACCTTTTCTTCTTCATGTTCTTCCTCTTCAGCCAGTTCCTTGAATTTGACGTTAAGTAATTTACCGAAATGCTCTTCCAATCGCTGAAGTATATCCTCTCTTTGTGTCAAAATGTGTCCACTGTCTGTCTTCACAATTTTTTCTTCTTCTTCATTTCTCATTTTGTTTCTAACCAATCCATACAGAAGTTTCTTACTTCCTTTAACATCCTCCTGTAGGGTTTCTGTGAGGCTTTCCCAGCACTTCTGTTTTTCTTCCTGTATGATTTTCTGGTATGTTTTCTTTGCTTCATGATATTTTTCCTTACTCTCCGAGTTTCTGCCTCTGATTCAGCTTCTCGAAGCCTTTGGTTTTCCATCACTGCATCCTTGACTGTCATTCCACCAGGGTGTTTCTTTTTCCTTCTTTTTACTTGAAACTCTACCACATGCATCTTCTACACATTTTACCAATCCCTTGTTTGAACTTAGTCCATTCTTTTTCTACACTGCCAACCTCTCCTTTGGGAATTAGTTTTTTCACCTCATTTTGGCACTTTTCCTCCTTTTTAACCTGACTATTTTACCAAGTCTTAATTTAGCCACTACAATATTATGGTCTCCTTCAAAATCTGCTCTTGGCAGAACCGTGACATCTTCCAACTGTCTGCGTTTCTCTCTCTCAACTAAAATCAGATCAATCATTGATTTTGTTTTCTTTTGCCCCCGTCCATATCTTGTTATTTTTTGACTGTTCTTCTTTCGGAACCTCCAATTAATCCATTCCTCTCACAAAAATCTAGTAGTAACTCTCCTTCAGCATTTTTATTGCCATAACTGAAAGGACCGATTATCTCTTCTTTACCTTGCCTTTCTGTTCCTATGTGTGCATTCACGTCTCCCATTTCAATCACTTCTTTATCTTCAATGCACTTCTCCAGTTCTTCCAGAAATTCCGCAAGGCTCTCTTCGAGATTACCTGTCTGTGGGGCATAGACCTGAATAAAATCTTTCTGTCCACTCTCTAGGCCAAATCTAATTTTAATTATTCTATCATTAACCTGGTACACCTCTTCTATATATTGTACCAGGTCCTCCCTCACAATGAAACCTACTCCATTTTTGCAGTACACCCTTCCACTCCAAAATTGAGGGGTATTATAGTGTATTATCCTTGTAAAAAATTGTTCTGTAAAACTATTATATATTGGTATTATCTACTATAAAAGTCATTCACGAATATACTTTCTCATTTAGAACATGTACTGTGTTAGTTACCATGCTTATGTACTAGTTCTACCACTCAACCACTAGAAGGCAGGTATATTGCAGCAGTGGCTTAGCCCCTTCTTGATATCTACTATATAAAGCTCAAATACCACTCACTCACTGACTGACTGACTGATTCATTCATCACGAAATCTCAGAAACCACCGAACGGATTGGAATGAAATTTGGTATGCAGCTTCCTCAAGGGCCGCAAACGCCCACTAAGAATGGATTTTTGGATATTCAGGTTCTAAAGGGGTGTTAAGGGGGTAGACCTGCATTTCATTGAATAGCAATATCTCCCGATTGGTTTCATTGGGGGATGTGATACTCGGCATATAAACTCATCATTAAAAATAAGAAGACACGTGTCTGAGGGTTTTTCGATGTGAAGTATTTTATGAGGTGAAAGGGGTGAAAAGTGGGGGTTGAAGGATTCCTAACGGAGCATGTATACCTTAAACGACATAGGCCAGGAGTTTGGAACTCTGCGGGAAAAAATCAGCATAAAAAATAAGTAAATAGGTGTTTGACAGTTTTTTCATAAATCCAATTTAAGGGGCCCATGGGGAGGGGTGAAATTATGGGGGGGGGGGGGACGTAATATGTCTGAGTGTAAAATTATACATGGCCTATGTTGTAGACAATAACACATTACATCTTTTTTGTCTCTTGCTATTTCATCATACGACGAATACTTACAGAGTTATTAATGATTTTGTACTTTTTGGTCGGAATTTTCTAAGTCCCAGGAATGACATAAAAATTGATTCGAAAGTTAGAGAGTTTTTCTGGACATCCTGTCTGTCTGTTAGGTAATCAGCCCGAAGGCTGGTTGGATCCTCAAAAGTACCGCCGTTAGGTTATGTGAGTAGATACCCACAAAAACCTAAGGCAGCGCTATATTGAGGCGTACTAGGCAACATGAGGAGTGAGGTAGTTTGCCATTGCTTTCCTCACTGAGTCAGAACAGCAGTACTAACCCTATGAGTAGAACCTTTCACAGCATCCACCGGCACTGAATGTGCCCCGAATGGCATTACTAAGCACCACCCATACCTCAGTAGCTTCCATATACTCTAATCACAGCCATAAGTAAGACAGAGACAGCGGTGAAAAGCCACATTTTACTCTAGCCTGTGCCAACAGACAAATGCAAATGTACTGCAAACATCAAGAGATGGCAAACAGGCCAGGAACTGAAAATTCAAAATGTTAGACAGAAAGCTTACCTTCATTTTTAGATAATAATAATAATGATAATGAATTTACCTGAAAAGTTTTTCATGAAATGTACGTGCATGATGATTTTTACTTTTAGCGAATGTTGTGTCATATGATTCAGGCAAGTTCAGTCTCCCAGGGATGAGTGATAATCCATTGAATGGTCGTCACTGTGTACCTTTTGATGTGAATGTGTGTTCATTGCAGATTAGGTAACTACTGTGGTGGTGAATTGTGTATATTTAATTTTTAGTGATTAAATGCAATCAGTGGAATTGCACTGGTATTGGATGAAAATAATATTTTAATTCAGAGATCGTGTAGGTGGGCTTCAGTATTCGAATAGTTTTTTCAACAGTAATAATAAGGAATGATAGAGTATTTTTTATCACTCATGTTGCTGGTCCTGATTATCTAGAGCCACACTCCTAAAGAAGCAAGGGGAGAGAAGACAGACCAGAGTGCAATCAAAACTTACATCATGTCAATGGCATGCTATTGCTTAATCCATCATATTGGTTGCGAAGCAGTTGTGCATGCTAACAACTTCAAATTCTTTATATGTTTCAGCATTTATAGTGCTAAAACAAGACTTGTTTCATGTAAGAATATGTGAAGCACAAAATACAGTATTTGGAGCGTAGTGTAAATTGCAGTGCAGTACAGTAGCCTATTTAGTATGTATAACTAGAGGCAATGCTATATGGTATCTGTGCACACTTTGGTTAAAAGGGGAATGTAGTCTTTGTGTTACCTGAGTTTCCATGTTCATTCTTCTGCATGGGTATTCGGAATTGTACCACAGTGTTATTTTCATGCCTTATAAATATTCGCCATTCACAGGCACCCATCTAGTTAGCCTCCCGGCACAATACACTGCATGCTCTCAGTTGGAAGGTGGAATATTATTCCAGGGGATTGAAGTGGATGAATGGAAATTTGAATCGTATTTTGGGTGGACCTGTCTGGCTTGTTACATAATGATGTTGGCTGCTATTGTGTCACGAGAATTGTTTTTGCTTTTTGAATGCATACCTTAAACATTTTAGCAGACATATTTTGTAATACAGTATGCACTGAGAATTCTTGTATATGCATGCATAATGGGATGTAATTAAGGCTTATCAATCTTGTGTAACTTTCAAACATGCATGTTGAGATGGTATATTGGCTTTCACGGCCAGCGAGTTAAAACCCGGCAATTCTTCTAAGTTTGTGCCGTGTCTTGTGTGGGGTTTCGCCTAGGACACCAAGCTGGCCTCATCAGCGGGCTCTTGGTGTCTCCGCCCCGACCTCCACAGGAGTAGCGAACTGCGAGCTACCTCCTTTTGTATGAAGCGCAACTGCACCTCCTTACTGCGAGAACTAAAAGCTCAAGCAGCCGTAACCTCCCTATGAAGGCCTCCAAATCGATGGTATATTGGCTTTCATGGCCAGTGAATTAAAACTCAGCAATTCTTCTAGGTTTGTGCCATGTCTTGTGTGAGGTGGCCATGTTTGTCAGGTGCATGTGGTCTCTAAAACTCTTACCTAGGCGCACACGTTGACGACACATCGGCGTCACATTACACAACCGGTAAAGATGCAAAATACACCACCACATATGCGTGGTCAAAAGCTAGGAGTGTGTATATGGCTAACGACCTATTAATTATTGATCTAGGCAAAACCCATTGGTCTAGAGAAAGATTTATGCGTGACTATTCCTACTCTATGTGACAAATACCAGGGGTGCATACATGTCCAATGCGGCCCGCAACCTAATGATCGGGGGCAGATGACCTCGTAGTTCTGCCCCTTAATACAACAAAAACTAACCTGGTAATTATTGGCCTAGGCAATTTTAATTCTCGCAAAAACTTATTGTTTATAAATTAGAATAATTGCTCGAGATTTAGAGCATAAAATATCTCCTCTTGTAATAATAATAAAGGCTTCACTTACTTACTTAATTCCTGCCGCATAGGGCCTTGGCGAAATTTCTCCACGCAGTACGGTTCCTGGCCATTCTCTTCACTTGACTCCAGTTCTTGTCCACCTCTGCAATTTCATTTTCGATCATCTTCTTAGGTCGACCTCGCTTCCTGGCGCCTTGAGGATTCCAGTCTAGCGCCGCCCTCTCAATAGCTCCGTCCGGCTTCCTTAGTGTGTGACCAATCCAGCGCCATTTCCTCTCCTTGATCTGGATGATCCGCTGGGATATTATCCAGACCTGGTGCCTTCCCGCATTTCATCTGCTTCAACGCTGTCCGTATTTCGCCCCGAGTTGGGGAGCCAAGGCTGATGCTTGGGTCACTTTCTGCTTCCTCTTCTCCTCGCTGCTCGCTGCTTACTTTCGGTTGTTGATTGGTGATGGTCCAAAGATCTTCATTTGAGATTATGTCCGGCCACCTCACATTCATGATGCGACGCAGACATCTGTTAATGAACACCTGTAGCTGGTTGTTGATCGGTTTTGTGACTTTCCATGTTTCACAGCCGTAGAGAAGAATCGACTTTACGTTGCTATTGAAAAGGCGGAGCTTGGTCTTCCTGGAAATGTTTCTATTTCTCCAGATGGGGTAGAGCTGGACAAAGGCACCATTTGCCTTCCTGATACGGCTTCGAACATCTTCCTCTGCTCCCCCATCATTTGTGACTATACTTCCAAGGGAGAGGAAGGACTCAACTCGCTCAATGTCCTTTCCGTTGACTGTCAAACTAGTCGTGATGTCAGAATTTATCCTCATCTCTTTGGTCTTGTTGGCGTTGATCATCAGTCCTGCACGTTCTGCTTCTCTCTGCAACCTCCCCAGCTTATCTTCTATGTCTCGGTACCGTTGTGCCATAAGACAAATGTCGTCTGCGAAATCCAGATCTTCAAGCCTGTCATTTATACCCCATTGAATACCCCTCTTCCGTCCTCCCATTACCTTCTTCATCACACTATCCAGGACCAACAGGAACAGAGTGGGGGAAAGGACACACCCCTGTCTCACTCCGGAACTGACCTTTATCTTTTCTGGTAATTTGCCTTCGTGAAGAACCTGGCACTCATACCCTTCGTACATCTCTTCCATGATTCTGATGATCTTTGTTGGAATTTTATATTCCTCAAGGTCTTCCACATGATTCTTTGATTTACGGAGTAGAAGGCTTTCTCGAAGTCAACAAATGTGAGGTAAAGGGTATTCCGCCACTCCACACTCTGCTCCAGGATGATTCGGAGGGTGTTGATGAGATCCACACAGCTGCGATGTTGTCGAAATCCAGCCTGTTCCTTCCTAAGCCTTTTTTCTACGCAGTCTTTTATACGATTCAGGATTACTCCCGCCAACACTTTGCTTGGAATGGACAGCAAGGTGATACCCCTCCAGTTGTTACAGTTTGTGGTGTCCCCTTTCTTCGACAACTTGACTATCATCCCCTTCTTCCAGTCGGTTGGTATTTTCTCCTCCTTCCAGATCTTCTCCAACAGCGGATGCAGCAGATCGATCGTAACTAAATATCTGCTTTCAGTACTTCCGCTGGGATATTATCCAGACCTGGTGCCTTCCCGCATTTCATCTGCTTCAACGCTGTCCGTATTTCGCCCCGAGTTGGGGAGTCAAGGCTGATGCTTGGGTCACTTTCTGCTTCCTCTTCATCTTCTCCTCGCTGCTCGCTGCTTACTTTCTGGATTAAAGGCTTCAAGAAGACTGAAAAGTTCCATAACTTATGTTAATATTACCTGTTTTGTATGGCAATCAACTGCTCAGGCTTAGAAGATGGATACTCCTATATCGCATACAAAATATATAGCCAGTTTTATTTTCTTCAAATTAGGAAACAAAAGTTTGACTTTGTCTGGCCACCTGTGGCTTCCTTCTAAAATCGCCATGTATACCAGATATTTATCAAAGTAACACACACAATTTAATCTTTCACTCGTGCATACATTTAAGTCATTGCTGTGCAATAAATTCGAGAGATTTGCTCACAGCTTTCAACTATAGTTGTTTGTATTAGAAGGTCTAGACATTGCATCAGCTCTCACTACCATTATTACGGGTAATGTACCTAAGAGTTATAACGCTGTCTATAAGCTTCTTAGTTCATCGTGGTGACAGCTACTTCTTTTGACATCTAAGCTATGCTTTAACTTCGGAGAGGACAAGTTATTATTAGATAACTTCACCGATTCTTCAGGGCTGCCATTATATCTCTCCTCGCAAAATATCCCCGTAAATTACTCACCAATTCCCAGGACTGACCTCAAAATACAATTCCTCAGCCTTTGGTTTTCAGTTTCTTACAAGCAGTTCCGTCATAGCAAAATATAATATGGTATGTAAACCAACTACTAATGAGTGAAAACTGAAGTACGTCACAAATGTATTACTTTTTTTTCGTATACCTAGTACTGTTCTACTATATATTGCTAAAGCACCAATGCACAGTTACGGTAACTTAAGAATCAGCAAGCGATCACATGGCACAAGACCCAGACACTGAAAGCACTTGGGCTGTGATATTGCAATTCAGGGTATCATGACGTCAACTATGCGAAATGGGATTGGACGAGAGGCTGAGGAGTGATGGCTGACCTGCTATTTCCAGCCAAATGTCAATCACATTCTTAAAGCATACAGAGTATTGATGACAGGCTAATGATTAATTTTCAACACTGTTCTTGTAATTCGTAAAACTTGTAGTCATTTGTGTTGAATTTACTCCATATTTTCCTCGGTCTTGATGTTGGACATGCTGTTGTCTCTTGTCATCCTTGGCGTTGGTCCTCTTGAAGTAAGTTATTTCAACAATATATGTATAAAAGTGATCACTATTAATGTGTGCATAAAGCTATGGTACTTTCAATGCATTTCAACAAATTAAGCATAAACATGATTGCCAATTATCACTGTACTAAAAAATATGCCATCGTCAATTCTTCTTCTTGTTTTTTAAGTGACTTGTGCCACAAGATAGTTGCTATTTGGGCGTGACTATGTATCGTCTGTGCATGACTCACAAGTCATTTTATGTGATAACATTTGATTTGCGAAGTAGCCTAAATACAGGGTGTACACAAAAGAACATGGGGTTTTAAAGGTGGTGTATAATTTCTCTTACACATTGCATACATACACTGATAATTAATACAAGCACTGAAAGAGTAACTATATGACTTTTCGCAGCACACACGATTAGTGTTCAATGTAAAAACCGTATGTTACGCAACACAAGACCAACCGATAGTCCAGCTCTTTCCAAACTTTGGTCAGCATGTCCGGAGAAATGGACGCAACAGCTGCTGCAAATCTATGTCTCAGTTTAGTAGGCAAAGTGGTACAAACTCGTGATTCTTAACATACCCCCACAAAATGAAATCACATGGAGAAAGGTTGGGACTCCTTGCAGGCCACAGAAGGAAACTCCGATATTCTTTTGTGTTCACTCAGTATTACAGTATTATGAGGATCTCCATTTAAAGCAGAAACCTAAGATTTCAATATAATTTCACTGTTCAGTTGCCATAGAGTATAATATTAATATATTAACTTCGACAACAATCAAAGAATGGGACAATAATCAATCTTGTGATGTCATTCCACAATGCAAATTCCTAACAGAAACATGTACATTTCTCGGCAAGCAATATTGCTTTAAATTGTGATAGTTCATGACCAGTGATTGTTAATACAGTAATTCTATAATCTTTGCAGTTTTTCAGTGTTGCCTTACTAACAATTGATAGGTAACTTTCATATACTGTAATGCCATTAAATTTAGCCATTTTGGTTAAATAACTGTGTAAAACTTCGGACAGTATTGATTTGCATCCTGTTCAAGGTTTCGGTATTACCCGGCTTCGCCCGGTGGAATGATCATGATGTCTGTCTCCTTAAGCTCCGTGGTCAGATAAAACTCAAAGTGGTGAATTACAGTATATATTTAATTAATTAATTAAATAATTAAAGGGTGATAATGAAAACTACGGTACCACTGAACTGTCACATCAAACTTACAAACTGATAGAAAAACATGGTTGGTTCTTAAGTTTAGGGGCTGCGACAACGCAGTCATGTAGCCCCGTGTACTTTGGGTGTGTGTAGAATCTGTCTGATAACCGGTGTTAATTGTGATGACTGTATTAGTGTGTGTTATCTGTTATTTAATACATGTAAGGATAGCAGAATTTTTAGAATTTTTCAAATAGTTCCTACTTTTGCTGCCAAACACCACCGTCAACAACTACTAGTTCAGAACTTAGCTACCAGACGCCGCCGCAGTCGGCTCTTGGCAACGAACGTAGGAACCTAAGAGCGTTGTTTACATTCTTAACCTATACAATTTAGCTTCACACAGGTGTAATTAGTGAAAGGTTCTTTAACATGCCATAAATCTATGACATGGGACCGCCGGCTTTATTTCCCCTCTGAAGGAAGGCATTCTGAGGGATTTTAACGCTCTTAAAAAATCCGACGACTTCGGCCGGATTTGAACCCGCGATCTCGGGTATAGAAGCTCAGCATGCTACGAACTTCGCCACTGAAGCCGCCAGAAAAACGTTAAAATCACAGTTGAGGAAGATTTATGTGATGGTGATTAGTCGTATAATGGACTCAACATTGAGGTAATATGATAATAGTACTGTAATGAAAATGGATAAGACCACTAACTTACTAGAACATGTAATTTGATAAGAAAAAGGAATAAGTGAAGTAAAAGCCGCTGCCCAGATCTCATTGTTAGAAACGTGTAGAGCAATAGTGTTGCCTTTTGCCACATAGAACTGTAGGAAAATGATCGGAGCACTTAAAAAATCTTTGGGTTTCCCGAGCTCCTGAGGGAACAATAGTGTCAAATATTTGCCACATAGTCCTGTAGGAGTAAATAAATTTGAAAGCTCCATCCCTTTTCGCAGCTGATAATTTCAATGTTCTGCCCCAACATCAACGCACCATTGGATCCATTTGTCTGTTATTTATACAAATTTACACAGTTTCACCGAACTAAACCAAAGTTTATGTCCAGGGATTAATTTCTTGCATTGCGAGTCCTAAAATGTGCATTGTTTATGCAAATCGACACAGTTTCACCGAACTGAACCAAATTTTATGTCAAGAGTTACTTGTATCCTATTTTCATTTTTGAAAAAATAGGCGTGCCCTTCAAATTTTATTGTTTCGCCAATCCAACATGGCGGTTGTGCTAAATATTTCACCGGCATTCTATATCTCCGAAACTATTACTGATATCTCCCTGAAATTTTGTACGGTGATTAAGGGCACTCCTAGAAGTTCATCTATGTAACTTTAAAAACCTGTAAAGTACAAAACGAGCATGGCGGCCAAGCGAAGTTGGAACATTTTAATAGACTTTTCTCGCCATTTAACCATCTGAGCGCAGTGAAATGTGGTACAGTAGATATTTACATACATTCCAATGCACTGACATCTAATTTGTTCATCTATGTAACTTTAAAAACCTGTAAAGTACAAAACGAGCATGGCGGCCAAGCGAAGTTGGAACATTTTAATAGACTTTTCTCGCCATTTAACCATCTGAGCGCAGTGAAATGTGGTACAGTAGATATTTACATACATTCCAATGCACTGACATCTAATTTAGTTCAATTGTTTACGTAACCTCAAGATGGTGGCTGTGCGAAATATTTAACCGGCATTCTATATCTCCGAAACTATTACCGATATCACCCTGAAATTTTGTACGGTGATAAAGCGTACTACTAGAAATTCAGCTAAGAGACTTCCAAAAACCTGTAAAATACAAAACGAACATGGCGGCCAAGCGAACGTGAAACATTTAAATAGACTTTTCTTGCGATTTAACTATCTGAGCCCAGTGAAATGTGGTACAGTAAATGTTTATACACATTGTAACACACTGGCATCTCATTTATTTCAATTGTTCTCATAACCTCAAGATGGCGGCTGTGGGCAACTTTAAAATGAAGTTTTTATTTCTTGTGTCCTAAACGTGCGATCGAATCAAGTTTGATGATCGTCATTTTATGGTACATAACTCAATGGCCTACACATATAAAAATCCATGGCGACCATCCAAAATATTTAGATGGTTCTCAATATCTATTAATCTATGATAGCAATCAAACTGAAATTTTGCATGTTGATAGAGGCTATGAACAAAAGTTCACCTATGGGATATTCAATAACCTGGCGAGCACAAATCCAACATGGTGATGCGAAATATAAATATTTAAATGGGCGTTTCTTGCGATTTAACCATCCAAGATCAGTAAAACTTGGTACGGTAAATGCTTTTACAAATTTTAATCCACTGGCATCTAATTTATCTCAATTGTTTTTTATAACCACAAGATAGCAGCTGTCGAGATTTTAAAATCTGGTTTTCATTTCTTGTGTCCTAATCATGCGATTGAAGTTTGAATACTACACCTACACAATAATATTCATGTAATAGTACAGGCTGGACGTTTGTTTTAGACGAGTGAAAAATCTTAATGGAAGCCTGGAGGCGAGTTACTACAGTACCCGTGTTGTCAGCTGCCCCAAGCGGTCCGATGATTGACAAAGCTGTCTGGCACTACAGCTGAAGTACAGTCATTGGCAAATATAATGACGTTCTGTTCGTAACTACGTAACGTGTACTTCCACGTCACATAACACTTCGACATGGACTGTACTGTCAGCTCAAGTCTGGAATGCCATTACATCAGATCGGTGATGACAAGTGTGAAGCGATAGGGTGAGAGAGTGAGTGTGTGTAGGCTCACCCACAGGCTTCAAGGTCAAGGGCAATCGTCTAAAACAAACGTCCGGCCTGTACATAACTCTTAAGACCTACATTTATATAAAAATCCAACATGGCGACCATCCAAAATATTTAGACGGTGCTCAATATCTACAAATCTATTACAGCAATCAAACTGAAATTTTGTATGTTGATGAGGCAATTAACGTAAGTAGGATATATGAAAATAGGCTGTATAGTTCTTCACAGAACTACTTGTTTTTTACGGGCCCAAATGAGATACCTGCTGAATTCTGAAAATCTCTTGCAGCGGATGGAGCTGTATGGCTTTCAAGTTTATTCAATGGCATCTTGGTTCACAAACAGATTCCAGATGCCTGGAGAAAGAGTACGTTGATCCCGTTCTACAAAAACAAAGGTGATGTTCGATCTTGTGGAAACTTCCGCTGTATAAAACTTGCATCACCCACACACTCTAGATATGGAAACGAGTCCTTTGTGAGCGCCTTCAAAATTTGATAACTTTAACGGATAATCAGTTTGGCTTCACTGCTGGAAAAGGAACCATTGACACAATCCATGTGATGAGGCTGGTAATTGAAAAAGCTCGTGAAAACAAGCAGAGTTTATGTAGGATTTTTATAGGTCTCGAGAAAGCCTTTGATCGTGTGCCAAGACTGTTAATATGGCAAGCATTAAGGTCGCAAAACGTTCCTGAACTAGTGGTGTGGCCCTTCATGCTCGAATTGTGTGTGCCATCGTTTCTAATATGCATCCTAATTTTCAAGTTGCCCCAAGAAAGTGCGCATTACATTTGAGTAAATACGCTAGTTTGTAACGGGTGTATTTTTCGATGACAAGTCAGAAGGTCAACCCTGCAGATATCTGGATATTTTTGAAACGTTGCTTAGTGTTGAAAATACAGTAATATTGGACATCAACTAAGCTGATTTAAAGCACTAGCTATTTAGAACTTCTACTTGATTGAGATGAAAGAAAACTAGGAGATTTTCTGTAGATTTATCCTTTCATACCTTACCATAATATGGAGATGGAACAGCAATTAGCTGCTGACAGTATATATTTTTCACTGCCCAACCCATCCTTGCCTTACCAGGCTGTAACATTCCATCTGTGTGTGGTATCTGATTTTTAGCCCTGGCTGAAACAGAATAATGCTATTTCCAGATGAGGTGGTGATCTGTGGGGGGACTGAGGAAGAAATTGGAGTGAAATTATATGTTGAGAAGAATGAAACATTGTGCATGACAAGAAAACAACAGTAAGAAAAGAGTAATTTTGAATATAAGGGACCAAAGTATTTGTTTGGAGTAAACTTGAGTATGTAAAAGGTATCATACAATGGAAATCAAGAGTTGTGACTTGTGAAGATTATGATTTGTTGAAAAACTTGAACATCTGGTGCAGAGTCAGAATTATGTGTTATGTTTCAATCAAGTAATTGTCATTCATTTGTATGGACTCAAAATAATTCAGAAATGGAGTTAACCTATATCACACACAGGTAATGTTTATAACTATTTTTTGAGTTTTGAAGATTCCCAATCTTATGGCTATGGAGTTTCACTGTTGGATGGTGATGTTGCTAGTTATATTCCACGAAATAATAAAGCATGGTTGAAAGTGACACCAGGATGCTGAACTGTGTAGCTCACCAAAAAGGTGCAGAAAATTGTTCAGCATATGGGTTGTGGGCTGGCCCCGTGGTTTTGGGATAGCGCCTGCCTCACACCCGGAGGCCCCGGGTTAGATTCCCAGCTCCGTTACGGATTTTTGAAACTGACATGAGGGCTGGAACGGGGTACACTCAGCCTCATGAGGATAATTGAGTAGCTGTCTGACAGTGAGACAGCGTCCCAGTCATGGAGACCAAGATAATGGCCGAGGGAACCCAACCGCTGACCATGCTTCACCCTATAATCTGCAGGCCAAATGGCTGGGCAGCGGTCACTTGGTAGGCCTAAGCCCTTTATGGACTCTAGTGCCATGGAGTTTATATGGGTTGTGGGGGGAGTGAAAAAAGAACCCAACATAATATATCCCGGCACAGAAGTACAGCATCAAGTCTCTCGAACCACTCTCGCTACGATTTTCAGTCCAAGGGCACAGATTGTTTCTGATGTGCATAACTTAATTGAAAGGAAACATTGGTTGTAAATTTGATCAGAAGGAAGCTGTAGTAAGACTGCTCCGTACAATTGCCCATATATAAATGCTGAAATAAACTTTCACCTTTATCACATCCTAGTAATGTTTATAATTATTGAGTTTTGAAGATTCCCAATCTTATGGCTATGGAGTTTCATTGTTGGATGGTGATATTGCTATTAATATTCCACAAAATAGTAAAACACGGTTGAAAGTGACACCAGGATGCTGAACTGTGTCGCTCACCAAAATAGTGAACAACAAACGTTTTGAATTGCAAAGATTTGACCATCATCATTTTTCTCTTCCAGTGTGCTGGGTAGGGTGGTTGTATACGAGCATTTTCCAACATTGCCTGTCCAAAAAGATTTCTTGATCCAAGTTCCTCTTCTCGTCGCATCCTCCTTCATTGGGCAACCACCTTTTTTTTTTTTTTATGGTCTTCCACCGGGCTCATACCTGGCAGTCCTCTTTCCACATAATTATGCATGTGGTGATTTTATGCCCAAACCATTTTAGTCTGGATGCCCTCTTTAATGGGATCACTTCGTTCTTTATATGATCAAGTCAAGTTTTTTGGAGCTGAGAAACTTCCATCTCTCAAGCTTGAATTTTGCTGAGGTTCTTTGATAGTGTGCACATTTTCAAAGAATATGTGAGAACAGGAGTGAGATATGATTTATGCAGAGTTATTTTAGTTTTTGGGGAACCTTCTTGTCCCATACTACATGCTGCATGATAATTTAGTAGCTCTTTTAGTTATTCTGTTCATTACTTCAAATTGAACCTTCCCATTATTGGCCAGGCCCTGTGATGTTGGGTTAGCATGCGTGCCTCTCACCCGGAGGCCGATTCCTGGCTTCGTCAGGGATTTTAGAAATTGACGTGAGGGCTGGAACAGGGTACACTCGGCCTCATGAGGACAGTTGAGTAGCTGTCTAAGAGTGAGGCAGTGCCTCTGTCACGAAAACCAAGATTAACGGCCGAGGGAACCCTACGTGCTGACAACGCGTTACCCCACAATCTGCAGGTCAAAAGAGGCTGGGCAGCGGTCACTTGGTAGGCCAAGGCCCTGCATGGGCTGTTGTGCCATGGGGTTTAGTTAGTCATTATTGGCTAACATGCTACCCAGATATCTGAATTGGTGAACAACTTCTAACTGATGGTCTTGCTGTTGTATGTTGCACCCCACATTATTCCTGCTAGTTTTCATTACTGAAGTTTTCATTTGGTTCACTTTCATACCAAACTTAATTTTCCACATATTCAATTTGCAGTGTACTCCCTCATCCGTTTCATTACATATTGCAACGTCATTCACAATTTGATTATATTGACCGCAGCTTAGTCCAAAAGCACTCTTCTCACTAAAGTGAAAGTTTTCATACTAGGTGCCTAAAAGTAGGAGTATCCTTCGTTCTGAATCATCTAATTGATTCTTATTTGTATTTGTTCTTCCAATGCAAGGGCTATTGTATACCTTGACTTTAACGCATTAAATTTTTAAGCATAGAAGAGTAGATTTATTATATAATGTTGTGTGGCCTCCTGGGAGGCTGAGTGCAGGTATTTCTAGTTGGTGCCCGTAGGCGAGCAGCACGTCCTAATGAGGATGAAGTGATGATGAAGGCGGCACATACTGTACACCCAGTCCGCGAGCCAGTATATTAAAATCCCCGATGGTCCGGCCGGGAATCGAACCCGGGACTCTTCGGGTCAAAGCCTAGCATGCTAACTAATTTGCCATGGATCCGGACTGTAGATTTATTAGGACTAGGTCATAAATTTATCATAAGTTGAAGTTTTCCTCTTGTTCAGTCTAATGCCCTCCTTCGGAATACTGACTCCTGTCAGTAATTGCACAGTACTTTTGTGTTTAGTGGCCAAGACATTAATTCCTGTGTTTTTAAATTTTTCAATCTGATCATAGAACATACGACCTTGGTTTAAACGAGTGGTGAGAGATTAGTTGCTGTGCTGGATATTGTGCACATATTTTTGTACAAAATGAATACAAATCAGTATTAATTACCATACTCCTGCACGTGACTGTCTATAACTTTCTGATTAAAGGAAAGGGGAAGACTGGTGTTAACAAACGCTGTCTTCATTGTATTAACAGACCTGCTTTTACTGTTCGTTCTGGTGGTAATTTAATAGTAAGTTACTAAAGCTTCAACTCCAAAACTGCTTATATTTACATTGTCCACATGTGTGAAATTCTTTAGCAGTGGCCTAAGCTTGAAGGTGTATTTTGAACAGAATTCATGTCTGGACATGGTTACATAAGGCTTCTGATTTTGAAGTTTAACTCTTTGAATGAAAATACCGGTCAATCATACCTTTGGACAGTCAATAATGTTGTAGTCGTGTCCACAGGTACAGGGTCCGGCAGCATAACTTTCTTTTTTTAAAACTTAATAAAACCCATTGTATGAATCAGAAAACTCTATTTTTATTTTTTATAATGTAGGCGTATACATACAGTTTTACTTTGTTTTGAAGATCAAATCAGGTAGGTGACGTCCCTCATTCTCCATACACTGAGTAAACCGCTTTCTGGCGTTTGTCATGACTCTGCCAGCATATCAGGCGTTATGTTGACAATTTCTTCCTGGATGTTGGTCTTCAAATCTTGTAGGGTCCTTGGACGGGTCACATAAACACGGGATTTCAAGAAACCCCGTAGAAAAAAAAATCACAAGGGGGAAAATCGGGAGAGCAGGCCGGCCAGTCCAAATCTCCCCTAAGTGAGACGAGTTGCTCCGGGAAGTGTTCCCTCAATATAGCCATCGATGTTCTTGAAGTGTGTGCCATTGAACCGTCTTGTTGGAACCAAATGTCCCCCAAGTGCAACTCATCTTGCCGTGGGGAAAAAAAATCCTGTAACATGTTTACATACCGGTCCAAATTCACTGTAACTCTGTCCGCATTTTCCTCAAGGAACCAGGGACCAATAATTCCAGCTGACAGTGCACACCACACCGTGACTTTAGGTGAATGCAAAGGTCTTTGGTGCAGTTCTTGAGGATTGTTGGCAGCTCAGTAGCGCATGTTTTGTTTCTTAACAGATCCACACAAATGAAAATGGGCTTCTTCACTAAAAAAAACAATAGCGTCCTCAGGAACGACTTCGAGAAGAACCTCACACGCGTTTCGCCGACAATTGAAGTCACGTTCAGAAAGTTCCTGTGCATTCGCCATCTTGTACGGATGGAATTGAAGATCAACATAAAGAATTCTCCTCACAGACCGATCAAAAAGTCCAAGGGCAGACGCATGTTTGGGTGCAGAACGCCGTGATGATCGCAACACTGAAGCTCTCACTGCCTCAATGTTCTCAGGTAATCGAATAGGCCGAGGGACTCCAGTTCTTTGTGATGTCACACTTCCAGTTCGTCTGAACGTAGTGACCCACGTAACTATTGATTTCTGGTCCGGGACAGGGGCCAACGGGGCTGAATTAAAGCGCCTCCGAAAGACGCGCTGGGTTGCGATCACAGAACATCCGCTCGAAAAGTAGGCCTCAAAGGCAAAAGCACGCTCCTCCTGTTCCATCGCATGATGGCGACTGAACTGTGCCGGGACAAAACTTTATAGTACCACCTCACAAACGAGACCACTAGCACTCCACTATGACATCAACCGACAGAATGGCGCGCATTTCAAAAAAGGAAGTTAAGCTGCCGGACCCTGTAGTTGCTGTATGAACAGCAGTAGTGCTAGAAAAGTGAATATTTGCATATTTAGGTGTTAATGTGCTTAATGTTAGTCTGCTAAGACTAAAAGTTTGATACTGATTCTTTCATGCAAAGTCCTGTTGCTGAGTGATTCTTTATATCATACTATTGCTCCATTAATTAGCAATTACTCATGGAGGGACTGTTTGCTTGCTCTCTGTATGTTTTCTGAAACAATGTATACACTCTGTAGTGCATGTTTCACCTGGCACACACATCAGAACCACATTACGCACCCGGTAAAGCAGAAGCCATTTGCCCATTCTGATGTTTTGAAGCTACATGCCATGCACAGTTGTTTCCTCAATTTCTGTCTTTTACTTGGTACTTTGTTAGTGCTGCTTTATAACAGTTCTTAAATATTTTCATAATTTGTCATGTTGCTATTGTATTTTATGCCACTAAAATCTACTTAAACTTTAATATAGATTATTATATTAGTTATTTACAGTAATCAGAACAAAAGTAATATTATTCGAAGAATTATGGAGTTTTCTTAAGAGGAAGGTCCTAGTTGTCTCTAAGTAATTTGCAAGATATTTAATACAAACTTTTACCATGTGTAACTTTAGACCATATTCAAGTGACCAGGACAACAGTTTTATGCTTCATTACTTCACTTCCGAAAGAAGTGTGTTCGTGAGGCTGATATGGAAGATAGGCGTATTCGTTATCTTTATCAGGTGTACAGGGAAGGAATTGATGGCATCTGGAACAGATGTAGGATGATGTACAAGAGCACCTTCATACAGTAAATGCACACAACTAAAACTCTCTTAGATGGCTCTTAACTTGCTTTGACATTAGGTTTGTTGCAGGACATTGGCAGCCAGGCGATCTCCATTATTATATATGAATTGAAGCCAATGGCTATAGCAGAGTATTTGAATTGAATGTTGGTGGTCTCCCAGCAAGTTCAATTTCAGGCAGTTCCAACTTTGTCTAATGTCACTGACAACTAGCGGCAAGCATTCGAACTTGATAGAGTTTCTAACCAGTCAAATATAACCTACAAATTTGGCTACACACCACCAATTGTAGTGGTAGGTTCTTTTACATGCTATAAACCTATGACATGGGCCCGCCAGCTTTATGTCCCCTCTGAAAGAAGGCATATTGAAGGATTTTAATGCTTTTAAATATCCGATGTCTTCAGCCGGGTTCGAACCCGTAATCTTGGGCATAACATTACAGCATGCTACAGACTACGCCACCGAAGCCGCTTCCAATTATCTCCATTATGGGGATCACTAAAATCACAATATGTTCCAAAACAGATTTTTTATAATAATATCCCCTAATCTTTTGGTTATTGAGTATATTGGTTATGTGAATAAAACTAGCATGCCACATTGCAAAGTGGCACCATAAAAGCATTGTATGTACACAATTTGCGAATTATCCATTTTGTTCAGTTTTATAGCCAGAGTACAGTGACATTTAGTAACCCTGATTCCAAAAGTTTGTCACAAAAGGAGCAGCCATTTACGTTAGAGATGTAAGGTTGATTCAGTTGATAGATTGGTGTCTAGAAACACTGTGTGTATAAATAATGGGTACTATGCCATGTCAGCATACTGATGATTTTTTAAGAGAGGACTGTTTATCACTCCCACCGTTCAGACACCTGCCCTTATTCTGAAGTTTCTCAGTAACCTCTATAAAGAAGGATGGGGATTGCTTGTTGAACGTGACCACAGTTTTATAAACGACATGATCGGAGGGATCACTTACCCTTTAAAGACTTTCTTCAACAGACCAAAGATGTTATAGTCACTAGAGGAAAGATCAGGACTGTACATAATGCGATACATAAAACCCCAGTGAAAATAGTTTAAAATATACATGGTTGCATTGGCAGCATGTGGGCATAAATTATGGAGCATAATTATACCTCAATGCAGTTTTCTTGGCAGACTGTTGAAGGTTGATGATGATGATGATGATGATGATGATGATTGGCATTGGCTTGTTTTTGAAAGCTGTTCACAATAATATTGAATGTTGATCATGGCATTGATCAATAGCTACTCCTATAACAGAGGCCCATTGACATTGAAGAATGTGTCAACATCACTTTGCCAACCAAAGCAGACTCCAAGACAAATGATGTCTCAATTCCTGATATACCTTTGTAGTTGACTCAACTCCTTGCACGGTGGTTCCTGTTCCAAATATTTATAGTGTTGCCAGCTCATTCAATGTTTTAATTTATTAACCCTTAAAGTTACTAAATGGGTTTCCTCAATATCAATGTATCCTCCAACTGTAAGCTGGGAATGAAAATAATTTGTTAGAAATGTTTGAGAATTTAGGGCTGATCATTCAAAATCCTTGATAAAACGAGCCAATAAACGTATATGATCGTACTGCGCACCACAGTGGCGTGACTGCCCAAGGTACATTCATAACCCACATTGTAACCTTGGAGATGTGGCAACTTGAGATGGCAACCATGCTATGCATAGCCCATGCCCGCAGATCGAACACGGTTGAGCCATGGTGAAGTCAGACCAATGGAATATCAGGGTGGGAAGAAATTAAAATTTACTCAACAAGTGATGAAAATATGGAGTTAATGGAAGGTGAAATGAACAATGCATGAAAATAAAATTTCTTAGTAGGAGGATCCCTAGCTGACCAACCCCCAGAGGTTAACTTCAATCCTTAAACACTGCCTGCCATCAAAGTTGGAAATAAAATTGAACAACTCTAACTAACATCACTACTTAAGTGAAATTCAAAAACAACAGAAACAACTCGACCTGTTTTTGAAACTACAGTAAATCCAGTCAAAGACCAAGATAAACAACATAGTAATCAGTTACTCTCTCAGCTGCCAACAATGCAAAATGAAACTCCATAAAATAGAGCCAAAAGGTCTTCAGGACAGGAGGTGAAAAAATAAAATTTTAATTTTTGTACGATTCTTAATTAGAAAAAGAAAAGAAAAACTGCACCTCAAGCAAGACAAAATAAAGTTAGTGATCATTCTAAGTAGACCTCATTACATATAACAAACGAAATAGTGTCATCTCATGTCAATTAATAAGGCGCTTCATAAAAGGAATATATACCTCTTACCGTGGCATTCAACAAGGAGCAACACCAGAACTTATTCCACATCCATGGATGGGGGCCAAATTTAAGAATGACTTTATTACCAGTACATTGCTTGTACAAGGCTACAGATCAAACTTAAACAAGCCAGTACCAAAGCACTAGTTGGGCAACCTTTAACAATGTAACTGATTATCACGGATGGCCCCTATGCACCAATCCTACGTACCCAGGACTCGGTATATGTCCCGATAGCACACACCAACCAACTAGGTCACGCTTTCAGGTGAGGGCTAAACAAGTTACGTAACCTGTCTTGGGTTCAAAACAATGTGAAAAGAAAACCCAATTCACAGACAAAATTAAGTCAAACACGATGACAGATCCAACTTAGAACATTGACCCAGGATGATCAACCTATTAGAAGGATTTTTTAAATTGAGGAAGGTCATCAGTAATAGTCCGAAACATGCACTAGTTTTATATGTATTTTAAGCGTTGACTGGCAGAAAAACCAGTAAGATGTTTTAAATAAATTCATATTGGGTCCTACAGATCCTAGAAAAACTAAATCTCATTTTATTATATCTATAGTACATATACCATTTTCTAATGTAGGAACAATCTCCCATGCCTGACCTCTCGGCATAAAACTGTGAGCCTGGTCACAAGATCTGAAGAAATCTTCATAACATATTAGTGTTCCCCACAGAATATGTGCAGGCACTTTACATCTGACTCGGCCTGGCATTTAATTAAGAGATCTAGGAACTCTTGTGGCTAAGGATTCAGAATTTACTCTTGTTGTATACCCCTCATTGTATACAGGAACCCCCAGAGAGCTTAGAGCCTTAAACTTTTACTGTAGGTCTCCCTATCCTTGAAGGGAGTACTTTTTATACCCAATCATAACACAATGTGAAACATTACTAATATTATAACCCCACTGCATATACCTGAGAAATACTTGAATGTCCGAATACTGTGAAGTTTTATTCAGTTCAAGATTCTTAAGGACACCAAAGCACTTGCTAGCATGGTGTAATATGGATTATTTAAATGCAAATTGACTATTGACCTGTAATGAGATAATAAAATTCTTGCTCTTGGGTTGAAGACCAGCTTCATATAGCCCAGGCATATTAAGTTTTAACCTAAAATAAAAAAAAAATAAAAAAAATGTAAAACTGAAATTTGGCATAGATGTTCCCTAGTACCCTAGTAACAAATCCTGAAAAGTCCCCATCTCTGCGTTGTCTGCGTCTCATAGTTTTTGGAGAGTTCAAAAGGGCTTAAATGGGGCCTAAGTGCCAAAAAACAGCATTTTTGCTTCCTGCGTTCAAAATATTGATCCAAAATCAGTTCTAATGAGCTTTGATAGTAATAAGAGAAGGACTGCTTTAAATATGACGCTCTTATTGGTCGTAATTATTGCCATACATTTAAACAGATGAGTAATCAAACATTTTTAGCTCAACTTTTCTCACGAAAATTTAGCTAATTTGTCATTAGCCGGGACTTATCGTGTAAACAGCTGCTCATAGCGACTGAAGTCCCGAAGTAAACGTTGTAAAGCACACTTGTAGCTTTAAAACGATACATTGCCCATGTTCATCCGACAAACAGCAGCAGAGATACAGTTACAAATATTAAAGTGCAAGTGTGGCAGTCGCTTTCCGAACGAACGCCCATTTACGGTGATGGGCTCCATCTATTCAACTTTGCTGACACCATTTTGTATCTTTGTGTTGTTGTTGTTGTTGTTGTTTGAGTCCTCAGTCTTTTGACTGGTTTGATGCAGTTGTCCATTCCTCCCTGTCCTGAGCTAATCGTTTCATCTCTACATAGCTACCGCACCCTACATCCGAGGCAATCTGTTTAACATATTCTAACCTTGGTCTACCCCTACAGTTCTTGTCCTCAACCCTTCCTTCCATAACTAAGCTTGCCATCCCTGGGTGTCTTGTATGTGTCCTACCAACCTATCTCTTCTCTTCATTAGCAGTCGCCAGAAACGTCTCTCCTCTCCCACTAGTCTCAATACCTCTTCGTTTGTAACTCTATCTACCCATCTGATCTTCATCATTCTCCTGTAACACCACATTTCAAACTCTTCAATTCTCCTAATTTCTGATGCACCAACAGTCCAAGTTTCACTTCATAGAGTGCCACGCTCCAGACAAAGGCCTTCAAAAATGACTTCTAATACCTAAATATATATTCGATGTCAACAGATTCCTTTTCTGTAGAAATGCTTTCCTTGCCTGAGCTAACCTACTTTTTATATCCTCTTTGCTTCGTCCATCACTGGTTATTTTGCTTCCTAAGTAACTTCCTTTAGCTTTTCACCTGCCAATTTGATGTACATAGAGGTTTCTGATTTATTTCGGCTGCATTCCAATATTTTTGTTTTACACTTATTAATTTTCATCATGAATTGTTTCCTCAAGACGGAGACCATACCATTCAAAAACTCACTCAAATCCTCAGGCGTGTCGGCCAAGATGACTATGTCATCGGCAAATCTCAGAGTTGAAATTATTTCTCCTTGAATCTTCACTCCCACTTTACATTTTTCTTTGATCAAGAGCTTTAAGGATGGTATTCCTTTGAATCCAGGTAAACTAGCAGAAACAGTTTGCATAGAACAAAACGAGTTTAATGCAGTTAACAGTTAAACGTACATTCATAATATGCATAGTGCAAATAATAACAAAACAAAGCTTAACAAGCTTTCTTTGGACAAAGAACACTTGCAAAACAAAGCTTACATCGGACTCAATCGTCGTCCTTATCGTCTGAGCCATCAAATGTGACGTTGCCACACGCTTTTTCACTGCAGTATCCACACATTAAGGAGCATTCTAAACCGGAAAGTACACACTCACACTGGCTGCCACAAGAGATCTTGCAGTTGCAGGACAATAAATTGAGGAGATGATCTGGAGCAGCTGGAAGATGAGTTGTCACTGGTTCTAAAGCTGAGTGTTGGATTTTCCATCCCCATTGGGTCGGGTCCAAAGAAAATCCTAATCATTTCTGAACTTGCAAATATACCCGCAGTGAATGTTTGCATGCCGCCGAAGTCGGCGGAAGTGAAGCCAGCTGAAATGTTGCTGTGACCGGTTGTTTGGCAGTTTTTTAGCTGTATTTCACTACCCGAAGTTCGTCGAGGCTTTTTCACTCCAATTTGGCACTATCGTAGAGGCAAATGGCCAACTTCTCTCCAGCTGATGTGGCCTTTTCATCTGGAGCCGTAGAGACGAATACCTTCATTTCCTCGCGTAAAGATGCGGAATCCTTCAATATTTTCCAGGCTTGCTGTTTGATGTACTCTACCCACAGCTTCCCTGTGCGAGATTTCTGGCTCATTGAAGAAAATGTGTCATGAAGCGACTCTTTAAGACGTTGAAGGCAAGGATATGATAGCAGGGTGTCGAGCGATACGGGAAATACGGGAATTTTAGTGACCCGGAAAAAAGACGGGAATTATACGGGAAATTCGCACTTGATACGGGAAATCTTAAAAAAGTCTCATAATGCCTGACTTATTAGCCCCTGAACGCTCGGTAAAGTCTTCCCGCTCAGTCTTCTATTTCGCCTGCAGACCGCGGTGCCAAGCGCAATTTGCGCCACCGATAGAGCGCTAAGCGATATGAGAACCCAGCCAGCGTCGAATGCATGCTCTGCTTGGCCGACCACCGGCCGTACCCTATCCGCGCTGAGCCACGCGCGCCGCGCTCTTTGCTGACAATGACATACAGGAATCAGTCCGCATTGTTATTCACAGAGGAGACCTGGGTTTCTCGACAAGAGCAGCCCTTTTAAAGAAGCTATCATTCCAGACGCGGATGTACTGCAATTTCGCACCAACTGCCGAGAATTGTACATTTGTATCATATGGCTGAAAAAATCAAAGAGAGGTCAACTCTTGCCCACAAGAGACCCGTGCTATTTCCTGCCTAGACCCTATAGGGGTCACTGAGACTCCTAGGTTGGAAGAAGTTAGGATTGTCATTGCCCTGGAAATTCTTTGTGATCAGAAGAATTTGCTTTCTGGCGCAATGGCTGACCGTATCAAGAGCAGCTACTCCGCACTTCTGAGACTGCCCTCCGTTACTGCGCGTTTGAAGCAGTTCGACGGAAAAGAGCCACGGCTCGACGTGTTGTGGTCTGAAATAGTGGCTTCAGCACCTTCCTCAGTTCCTGCCAAAAACGATCTCACAAGCTTCGTTAAAATGATACTGACTTTGTATCACAACAATGCAGCTCTAGACAGAGGTTTCTTCCTGAGCAAGGAGTGCATGATCATAAATCACAAAGAAGCAAGTCTGATTGGCATGCATACTGTTCAGGACGCTGTGATGGCAGCTGGTGGAGTAGAAAAGATAACCGTTAGCTAGAGTCCATACTGCACGAAACTCCTACGCCGTGTTCTAGGAAGCAAAACAGGTGCGAAGCGACGGCTAAGGTGGCAGTCGAAAGAAAAGCCACACAAGATCTCCAGGAATTGGAGGAAAAAAAATAGTACTGTCAAAAGAACTTAACTTTGTGCTGTGTATAACTGAAGTTCCTAGTAACAATCTTGTATTTGTCAAAGTGACTTATTTAATTTCGTTTTGCATTATTTTAGTTTCTATTATCTACTTTGATAAAATAAATCTAAATTAAAAAGTATTTGCGGCCTGTCGCGTGTGGAATTTTACTGTTTTTAGCCTTTCCATGGTCTTCTTTCGCAGGGGAGATGCACATAAAAAATTGTTTCAAAGTCCGTTCAAACACTCAATGCAAATGCGACGCACATGTATAAATTTCAAAAACTACAAACAATATCACAGCTCTCGACATTTTACTATCGAACACCCGTCACCAACATGTGGCTACAAAATTCACCACACAAGTGACAGAATTCTTCTCGTATGGGCAGGCATCGTTTCAGTCGCTTGTTAACCACTGTCTGTGTCGGATTTCCGTTCATTGTCATTGTTTCGTTACTTTTACTTCGCCGAAGTTCGACCCGAGGACTGGACATATCTCGTACAGAAAGAAATACTGAAGGCGGTCTGGATATCGCGGTGGATGAAATGATTATTAACCTTGGCAATTCATCAAGCTCTGACGAAGACAATGATGGTGGTGATGATGATAGGGACAGTGAAGGGATGGAGGGTGTCAAAGAAACCCTTGCCAAGTGACTGAGGATAATTTATTTCTTGGTGTCAGTTCGCTTGCGTCAATCGATGCACAGGCTATTGTTTCCCGTCATAGTGTTCAAAATACCGTCCGTCATTCAATAGCCCACTGTAAAACCACGGCAATAATATCGCCACAGAGGAGCTTGTTTGAGTGCTCAGTGCTAAATATGTCTTTACCTTAACTTTACTTTTGTATTATCACGAAAGCTAATATTAACCGTAGAGAGTCGCGATTTAGTGTTATCATGGTGTTATCTTTCAAGTACTGTAGTAAGCTGTGAACGACCTCCACTCAGACTGTTGTTTCATGTTAAAGGATAATCATTGCATGGTGAGTTTTTCTATATTCATTAGCTGTAGAGTGTTTGCCCTCTGTCGTATTTATTGAATTGAATACTTATGATAAAGGTATCATAGCTTCGGTGTGTAATTTATTTATTCATCTAAAAGTATCGTATTTCTCTGTTTGAATGTTCTCGGCGTTGACTCAGGATCGTTTTTTAAAATACAGTATATTGCGTATAATTGTACCGAAATAATGTCTGAAGTGTAGCGCTGTGTATTATTCGAATCAGTTGATTTACAACACTAAAAACTTAGCAACACAGCTCAGTTGTTCCAAGCTCCGGCATATCCTTCGCGTTGTTTCCTTCGAAATACAGGGTGTAGGTGAGAAGCATGCTTAGAATTCTTGCCGTGTGGCGGTTGGACGTAGGGTCTTGTTATGTGACGATCGGGGGTTGCGGAGAGGAAAAGCGGGGCAAAGTGACAGGAAGGCTGTCAGTACCGAATGCGCGAGGTGGGCAATACTGTGTTTGTCCCATAATTTACGCGTGTAATAGCGGACACACCTCCAATTTTGCTATAAAAGTCGTGATATAAAAAGGTATAGTGAGTGGGTAACATCTATTACTACATGACCCCCAAAATTATTATTCATTATTATAAAGGGTATTTTGACTATTTTCAGTAGTGTAGAAAATTGTATCGCCTTGTTCCGGGCTCATATAGACCTTACATTTTCCTTCGATCTTTCATTTGCCATAGGACGCGCCACCGGCTTATAGTTATGCATTGCCAGCTTCTGGTTTAGTAGTCAGGTAATGGAAGCAATGGGAACTGTGTACTACAATTTTCCTTGGATGTAATTAAGCAAATTATTGTTGTTAAGAGAACGTAAAATGCTCCAAGAATGATGATCTTCAGCTGTGTGCAGTGAGAAAGTTCTGCATGTGTTCATTCCTTATGTATTAATGATGCGAAATGTCAGCTAACGTTGTGCCACATACAACACTCGTAGTCTCTAAATGTTGCACATTTTCCCGTAAATTACATCAGTTTGTTTGAATTGCTTATAAGATCGTGACAAAGAAAGTGTTTGTCTAATTGGATGATTGTATTTAACTGTGTGCACGTCGTATCATCTTGGTGAGGTGTACTTTTTTTTTTTTTTTTTTTTTATTCACGGAGCAACTTTGCACCTTAGTAGGCACGCAGCCTTTTGTATTTAGTTTTCTGGCATTTTGTTTTAAAATATTGACTAACATATTTCTAAATGCAGACAATCCATACCTCATTAGGATTCGGGTCCCATAATTCATGCAAAATGAGGTTCGTTCGTTTGTGAAATTGAGGTCATAACCCCGCTACCCTTTCAGTGATTACCGTATGGTACTTTACGTAGACTAGGGAGAAGATGTAAGTGGGCATTAAAAAAAAAATTGTTGCCTGTTGTTTGGTTATTAACTTACGGTAATATTTTTTATAGGTACTGAAAACTGGGCATGGTTGGATTTTAAGGTGGAACCGCATGTGCTATCAAATACCGCTTTCTTGCAATACCTGGAATATGTTTAGAATTATAAAATGATTATTGGTTAAATAAGGGTTAATAGATAGGCTATTATAATTATAATTATTAAATAAATATTGAAGAAGAAACGATGCGTTGTTAGTAAATATTAGGCCTACTGGTACGGCGAATAGCCTATAATTCGTAGCATCCGTCACAATTTAGCATTTAAACGGGTCACGTTAATGCATATAACAACGGGATTATAATAATAATAATAATATTCTCACATATAACATATTTAATTTGCACCAACTTAATTATTGTAGTCTATAAGATATGTTAAACCACTGCCGTTTGAAATGTGCAAATCGCACACTTTGTAGGCAAGCTGTTTGTTATGGTAGTCTCTGATGCAAAGTTTTACTAATTACTCTTTTAGGAGACACTTGTCTTTGGAATATTCATGAAAGGCCAACCCTCTGGTTCTTATTTCATAAATTGAACGCCTAAAAACAAAACCACAATCCGAAATAATAAAGAAGATAATCACGAACGATTCACTGCCAATGAAAATCAAATGGAGATTCGCGGACCGGAAGTTCGCTATGCATAAGCTTCGGTGCCATTTTAACTCGTGGAAGCTCCATACGGTTACGGTACCATACAATTCAGTCACTTCCAGTAAATATTTATTATGCGACACTCCTATTCTCTACTCTCTCAACCCTCCTCAGTAAAACAGTCATTTATATCAGCTCTTCTCAGGTAAACGGTAGTCTATTTTATTTGTGTTCATAGCATCTCATACCATCTGCGTGAGAGTTCACTCGCGCCCGCGCGCGCTTTGCTCACGCTACGGATTAGGCCTAAATCTTGCCATCACCAAGTGCGGAAGTGTCTCCAAAAATACAGTTACACTTACGCCAGAAAATCTTGATTCGCGCTTTAAGATTCATTCTGCAGCCATTCGGTATGCGAACTCTTAGTCTTAGAGGGTTCGAAAATATACGGGAATTTGGTGGATTTTCGTGCGGGAAATACGGGAATTTGAAGAAAGGTCATCGCTCGACACCCTGTGATAGCAAGTCGTTGGCGGTGCCTTCTTGGAGTGCGGTAAAAAGCGCCTGTATTTCGTCTTTGTCATCCTTCAGCCCGTCGTTCATGTTGAGTAACATTGTCCCAACAGCCTGTTTTGTCAGAAAATGCGCTCTGTGGACCCTAGAACATGCACAGTTTCGCGTTATTGATATATTTGAAATTGAAGGCATAACGTAATCATTAACAGCGAGCTAATTGCAAGCCAACCTAGAATATGCGTGTCCAGACATCATGTGAGTCACTGACGATTTAGCGTATATTTCCGCCCAGAGCTCCTCCAAACCGCTTCCATTCATCACGTAGCCGATTGCCCCAAGAAACGACATCAGAAGGTGAAATCCGCCTAGACGAACAACCACTGTTTTGAGTTCCTCTGAAGTGTCCGATGCGACTATCTCTGCAACTTTCGCGTATAGGGGCTGGTCAAAGGTTACGAAACAAGTGCTTTCTTTCAGTTCCGCTCACTCTCTTGCGGCAAACTTCAACGCGGAATATACGGTATAGTTGATGGATAGCTTGGTTCAAAGTTAATGAACGGCAGGGCATCAACTGACGTTGTCTGGGATGCTGGTTGAGCAGTGACGTCTCCATAAAGCCGTTCCACGAAGCGGGTAAATTAATATCTGACCATCGTCCAGATAACCACAAGGAATCCATCATCGACGCAATAGCCACAGAGTTTGGGGCTTCCACAGTTAACTCCTTAATCTTGACGTCCTTTGAACCAGGAGAAGAGGGTTTCCGATACCACGAGATGTTGAACTTTCCCATCGCCGCAATCACACCAGCATTAGGAACTTCTCGTGTACGTGGGAGTGGAGATATTTCACTGTCAGGCGCTGGACCTGTGCACTTGATGCTTCCCATGCAGTGAAATGTGTTTCGCCCTTCCAATGTCCTTATGTTATAGTCAGCGTTGTCAAAGCAAAACTGCGTGAACCCTCCAGCATTCGGGATTGGACGTTCTTCACGAAGCGCTGAAACTTCGTACCTGTTGACTTCCACCGCATTTACTGAAAATCCAAGACTGTTTAGAAGCTGAATTAATTGTTTCGAGTATTGTCGGCCTGCTCCGACAGGCCGAGCGCTGTCACCTAGAAACGCGATCGGGTGCCTTTTCAACAGCGGTTATGCTTTGGGACCGTAACTCGGTAACCGTTTCTCGCATACTGTAGACATGGATAATGTACCAATGTAAAGCTAAAAGTATGCTTTATAACTTTCATTCTGGGTCTTTAGTCAATATCAGCAGGTGTTTAAAAAATAATGAATGCTAATGACAAATTTTCGTGTAAAAATTGTGCTAAAAATGTTAAATTAGTCGTTTTTTCCCCTTCATCAATAGCAATAATTAGGTCTGATAAGTCCGTTATGCAACTGGTTCATTTTTATTAATTGCTAAAGCTCGCGAGAACTACATTTAGATCAATATTTTGAATGCAGGAAGCAAAAATGCTGTTTTTGGCACTTAGGCCCCATTTAAGCCCTTTTGAACCCTCCAAAAACTATGACGCGGACACCGCAGAGAAGGGGACTTTTCAGGATTTGTTTCTAGGGTACTAGGGAACATCTATGCCAAATTTCAGCTTTACATTATTTTTTTTGAGGTTGGCCGTGTTTTTTGCATATAATGCCTGGGCTAATAGGGTGAAAGATGTTTTTGAAGTCATCTGCATTGGAAGTGATTAAAGAAATTGGATACATCTAACATGGTGGTTGGAAATTTGGAAGTGAAGTTGAGAGATGAGGTGCTTTTCTGTTCTCCATTTCTTTTTATTGCTTTTATGTTCAGAAATTGCATTGATGAAAATGATTCTTTAAATGCTTTAGTAATCCAGATTAATTCTGAATGTATTAGAAAACCTTTTGTTGGTAGAGACTTTTTGGTTTTCAGCTCTGTGTACTTGGGTGATGGTCTGTCTACCTATTGAAAGTTTTACTTTATTTATACCTATTTCATACTATGTTAATTTGGTGGAGAACATGCGTTTTTGTCGGTCGGTAAACTTTGAACTTCAGAACTGCTGAACAGAATTAATGAAACACTTCATGTTTGGCATCCCATCTCTGGCATTACTCACTCATCGTGGTCATGTATGATTGTGGTACGAATATTAGCCTCTGTTGCTGAGGGTATCCATCTGAGAATCCCTTCTCCAGGTTACCTCTACTCATGCCAAACTGCAGGTTTGATATAGAGTACAAAATCCAAAACCCCCACACCACAATTTTGAGACACAGTACGGAGTGGACCAAAATTGGTTGATTCTGAGGTTGGTTTTTACACACATTTTTAACAAGGTTGACATTTAATGCAAATAGATCACAGGCTGTAGGAAATTCAATTTTAAACATTTTATATTTATCTTGGCTGATGGGCTAAGCATGAAAATCAGTTTATTAGCTTTGCTTCAATCAAAAAGTCCCATACTGTGTTTATATAAAAAATTCAAAGTTCGCCAGTTTTTCTGTAACGAATGTGTATAAAAACCAATCGCCTATTGATGATCAGCTGAGATTGAAAGGGGTAGAATAAGAAAATTGGTTCAAGAGAACTTTCAATATGAACAATTTACTGAAGCCAATATCAATTATGACCTAAATAGACCTGAGGTCATGTTTTGATAATGATATATCCTGTATATTTATTGAAGTTATGGTGAAAATGCCATTTTATACGTAATTTTATGCTATTTAGTGTATTTTTTAAAATGTAAACATTGTTACGTGGAGGAAAAAGAAAACCAATTCTGTGATGTTTAGAAGCAAATGACCCATATGTTACGGCCCTTAACACAACAATCTCACCTGTCTGCGATTCTTATAAATCCTTTATAAGATAAATTTGTGAGCCCTACTTTCAGTTTTTTAGGAAACATTGTTGATGGCACTCGTCCAAGATACCGTATACTTTATTCCAGGTGAAAGCATTGACCTACTCTTCATGTACAGTCCTGTATATTACAGTTAATTTGTAGTTTAAACCTGTAATTTAAAATCCAAAACGTAACAGTTTGAATTCTAAGTTTAGTAATTTGTATCATTTTGTTTTAGATTTCGTTTCTTTTTCCTTAGCAAATTGATGGAAATAAGATATTTTGGGCAATATTACATGTATTCATTCAGAACATAATTAGATGATGTTGCTCGCTATATAATTTATATAATACAGTACCATGGATAATGACTATAGGAAAGTAGGAGAATTATCAGGGCAAATTCACTAATTGGGCTTCAGATAGGTGTTCTGGGACTTGAATTAAGATACCATTCTAATGGCTGGAGGTAATTGAAAAATACTGGATGTGAGATCTCTGAGCAGTGTTGCTACCCAGTCACCTCAAGAGAATAAGTAGAGATGTACTTTCTGCAAGAAATACAGCTACAGTAATTAGCTACTATTGACAATTAAGCTGAAAGAAGAGAATTAAGAAATATATTGCAGCAAATATTTTAGATTCTTGCCATGTCTGTTGTGAGGTTTCGCCTAGGTGCACCAAGTTGGGCTCATCAGCGGGCACTTGGTACACCCTGCCTGGACCACCATTCGGGTTGCACATCTTGCAATACATCCCATACTTAGAGCCCACCACTGTGCTCTTTGATGTAAGAAACAAGACATATATTGCTAAAAAAACAAAACCAACAACACCGCACATCACACAGCATTAATTTTTTTAAATTTTTATTTGTTGCCAGTTTCCCACCATTAGATTAGAAATGGAAACTGTGATGTGCGATTTCTTACCATTCTTGCAGTTCGGCATAAGTGAAGGTCAATTGTGGCGGAGACTCGGATAGTTGCTCTCGGAAACTGAGGCTAATATTTGTACCTGAACAGTGAGTGCTTGCTCGGTTCTCATGGCAGGCTTGCTCTATTACAGTGCTATGACGAATATCAAGGAACTCCATCAATCAATACTATTGATTGACGGAGCTCCTTGTTATTTGTCATATTAATTTTACTGTCAATATGGACCTAACAGATTCCAATATGGAGTCTAATAACATTGAGGCTTGCTCTATACCTGTTAGAGCTATGCCAGTCAGGGTTGAAGATTTCTCAGTTGCACTGTAACCAATTGTGGAAATAAAAGTAGCCATAAATGCAACTTCAATAAATTTACTTAATTACAGGATTTGAAAGAAACTTACTGAATACATGCTTTGTAAACCTACTAATAAATTCTCTGTTAATTTGTATGATTTATTGGAGATTTTTTATGTATTGAAAGAGTTTGTTAACTCAGTTTAAAGAAAACCCACATAATAATTTTACTACATTGCATGGGAAAATCCATTCATATCTTTGAACTAATTATAGGGTCAGATGACCTCAACGTTATGCTGAATCGACTCCCTTCTAACAACAAATACCAACACCAAATTAATAATTTAAATTTGAATATATTAGAACTATGGTAAAATATACTTTTGACCTATCCTTTAGTTTCCCATTTCTGTTGGTATTGGCTCATCATCAGGGCCCGGATTCTGATGACATGTCATCTTTTTAATGTTTCACCACGGACATTGCTAACACATCCTGTTCATGGCCCCCACATTACAGAAATGCATATTTATTAAGTCACCTTTTCGTAATTTTTCTAAGTATATTCTTTTTAGGTCATTTTCTCGCTTTTCACGTCATTATTTAATTTTATGGAATTTATTAGAATATTTCATAAGTTTTGGGTCATTTTCTCACATTTTTTATGGTTTATGATGCATTTCTTGCCTATGGTACTGGATATTAATGGAACTGAAAGTGAGAATGATTGCAAAGACATGAGAATCTTCACAACCTAGCCTAATTTGGATTCAGATGGGGCAGTCCATCTTGTGATGCAGCAGCTAGCATATTTAGCTGTTGCCCCAGAGGTCTGGTTCGATTTACAGCTCTGTCTAGAAATTTAATTCTGATCTGAGGGCTGGAACACTGATAATATGGAATGTACTGTCTCGTGATGCAAAACTGAGGTGGGTTTGATTCCCACCTCAGCCATCCTAGAAGTGGTTTTCCTTGGTTTTCCACTTCTACTCCAGACAAATGCCAGGATAGTTCCTAACTTAAGGCCATGGCCACGTCCTCCCTAATCTTCACTTGAATTACAATCCAGACATCACAATGACACAAGTTATCATTCAAAATTTACTCGCCCAAGTACATTGGGTTAAATGACCATGATTTCCAAGCCCCTCAAATGAAACAACAATGGGTTCAGATAGACCTGAATGTGTTGCATTCTCGTTGAATGACAGCATCTCAGTGTTAGAACCACACCCACATATAAACGCTAGCTGAATCCTAAGAAAGTCACGATGGTTGTGATAGTACAATGCATACAATGAGTTACTTTCATTGACTACTGAAGAGTTGAAATTGCCAAGAATACAAAATATTTATCACAAGTGGCCTTCCTCATGCCAGTGGGATCCCAGTTGTGTGTAATATTTATTTTTGAAGCTGGTACAAAAATGCTTTCAGGAATGTTCGGTTCCTTTCTCACTACAGGTCTCTTTGTGTTTTGTCTTTAGGTAGATAATATTTATCATTCCTATATATATATACATTGTAATATAAGAGCCTGCCTAACTAATGTCTCAGCATTTCTAACAATATTGTTGGTGTTGTTGGTATTATACTAAATTACATGCATTTCAAATAAAGAAAATTTCCTTACATGGAATTCTTTGGTGTTATGATATATTGATTGCCCTTTGTGGAAATGTCCAGTTCCTCTTTTCTTTCAATGTGCCCTACTTTTAACCTATTTTGAACATATGAAGCATAGTTTTACGAGATTGACTTTTTTCATGTGTGTGTCATCCCCCAAAAACGTTTGATCGACTAGTCTGATAATGAAATTGATGATAATTTAGCTCCACTTCAGCACACCTCAACCGTGCCCTAAAATATTTCATTAGAGTCTCCCATTCAATATGGCAGCCGCACAAAATATTTCACCAGTACCGGTACTCAATATCTTTAAAACTGCAGCAATTAAATCCAAGTTTTGTATGGTGTTAGATGACTCTGCCAAGAAATTTAATTCTGGAGTGTGGGCTGGAACAGGATACACTCAGACTGGTGAGCCAGAACTGAGAAGAGGTTTGTTCGATTCCCAACTCGGACATCCTGGAAGTTTTCGGTTGTTTCCCCATGTCTACTCCAGGCGAATACTGGGATGGTACCTAAATTAAGGCCATGGCTGCTTCCTACCCAAATCCTAGCTATAGTACAGTCAACACAATGATACAGGTTATCAAATAGATTCCACTTGCATACAAATAAAGTAGGTTGGCTCAGGAAAGGAAAGCATTTCTACAAAAAAGGAATCTGTTGACATCGAATGTAGATTTAGGTATTAGGAAGTCATTTTTGAAAGCCTTTATCTGGAGTGTGGTACTCGATGGAAGTGAAACTTGGGACTCTTGGTGCAGCAGAAAAGGGGAGGATTGAAGGGTTTGAAATGTGGTGTTACAGGAGAATGATGAAGATCAGATGGGTAGAAAGGGTATCAAATGAAAAGTTAAGACGAGTGGGAGAGGAGAGGTGTTTTTGGCGACTGCTTAATGAAGAGAAGAGAGAGGTTGGTAGGACACATACTAAGACACCCAGGAATAGCAAGCTTAGTTATGGAAGGAAGGGTCGAGGACAAGAATTGTAGGAGTAGACCAAGGTTAGAATATGTTAAACAGATTGCCTCGGATGTAGGGGTGGTAGCTATGTAGAGATGAAACGATTAGCTCAGGACAGGGAAGCATGGAGAGGGGCATCAAACCAGTCACATGACTGAATACTCAAACACACACATACGCACACCAATAGATGGGGCTATATGACCAGGATATCGCAAAGTCCCTAAATCAATCGACAACTATTTCTTTTTCCTTATCCAAACGATTGAAGTGAAACTTTGTATAAAGTATACTTTATCTACTGGTTTCTAAATCGGTGGCCGAGAGTGCTAACGTGCTACCTCGTACCTCGCTGCCGATGGGAGAGCGGGGTTTCAAATCCCACTTTGGTCGTCCTGAAAATGGTTTTCGTGGTTTCCCATTTTCACCACCAGGCAAATGCCAGGATGGTTCCTTTCAATAAGTCCACAGCTGATATCCTTCCCAAATCCCTGCCCTGACCCGTCATGAAAATAAAATAAATGGCCATTGGCTGCATTAATGAAATATAAATCCATGACTTAACAGTTAACAGGTAATGTGAATGTCAATTCCTCATGAATTCACCTAATTCATCATTGAATTATCTGGTGACTTTGAAGTATGATGTAATGGACCACTACTAAAACCAAAGCCTCCAGATACATAAATCTTCCTTTCCATAAATTATAGATGGTATTCACGTCAATTTCTAAGATAGAATTTCCTCTAAATTGTAACTGAATGAGCTTATGTTCTAGAATTATTGCTAGATTCATCTATACAGACTCATTCAGTGGGTGTCTATTATACAGGGTGTGTTCAGTGTAGCTGCAAAGCATTGTGTGAGGTTTGTCTGTTACTTAACTGGATTTAAATAGAGGAGATTTTTATAGTCTAATTTAAGGCCATGGCAGTCTCCTACCCTAGTCCTAGCCTTGGTTACTAATACACACACAAGTGTGTGACTTTCACACGATGCAAGGTTGTGTTATCTTGCTGGAATAAACCATCACCTCTGGAGAATATGTCAAGTAAAAGATGTCTATAAGTAGGTTTGTGTATGTTGCACCAGTTTTGCTAATGGCCCTTGAAAACTCAACGGATCAAACCCCACACCATTACAGAAACAACTCCTTGCTGACAGGGTGGATCCATAATCTCGTGCGGTGTCTTCCTCTCACCAACTTCACTGTTTACTCAAATGAACTGGAAAAAGTGATTGAACAGATTGTACAATTGAGCCCCAATTTTCTACGATCCAGTGTTTGCCTGCCCATGTTAGGCATATTGCCAACTGCTTTGGTAATAACGGTGGTACTAGAGTTAATCGACTACTTCCAAGTCCCATGAAATTCAGTGCACTCCATACTGTTTGAGTGGTACCAGCATTGAATTGGGAAGTAATTGGATATGTTGCCCTTTGTTTGATGGCTGACATAATTTTGTCCTGTTCTTGTGCCAATGTGTTCATACGCTGCTGATGTCTGCCCGGAATCCACCTATTCCTAGTGTACTCTTGCTGCTTTAACTTAGAAAATCAAGAGCATTGGTCACTTTCTGGCTTCTGGACTCTCCAATTTGGCCTCATTCAAACGTTGATGAATCCTGTCCATGTTCTATAGTACGATAACAATGCTACCACCCAATGAACAAGTCTTGTGCCTATTATGTCATACATGAAGATCTGGCTGCATCCAGTTTATGTAGAGGGGGAAGAACCCAGAAAGGTTCAGTATCTGCCATCAATAGTTTGACACTTAAGTTTTTATCATAGACAATAATATGTCTAACATCAGGACAGACTTACAGCCTCAGATCACCATTTGCCCATTGGTAATAGCTTCCTTCTCTCTTCAGTTAGGTTTAGGGGCTTTCAGCAAATGTCTTTGTATGTAAGACCTGACACTTCAGTTGTATCTCTTGGCCAAACTGTGAGGGCTGATCGCAGTATTTTGGAAGAATTTTAGGTGCGTCAGTGGGGGATGGAAGTGTAAAAGATATGTTGTGAAGTTGCCTTTATTGGAAGCTGTCTAAATTTCAATTGACATGATAGGCAAAATGTCTTTACATTGTGCTCAATTAGTGATGAAATGATTTTGTTGGTGAGAGATGATACTTCCCTGTAAGACTTGGTTTCCATCCTTTGAAACTACCTCAGGTTGGATTTGTAGGATAATTATTATAGACAAAGACCAGTGAAAAAGAAAAAAAAATCAAATATTTACATAATACTCTCGAAGTGGTTTTCCCAAAGCAACTTACGCAGCTTTCGCCTGGCATCAGTGGTGAAAGATATGCATCTCATTCTGCCTACTCCATGCTGTTGAAGGAAGTGAAATGGGTGAAGTAAGCTCTTTAAGTGTCCCACCAGTGGCTGACCACTTGTGATTGAGCGTGGGGAAAGACTAGAGTCCATCAAAGTATGTTATGGTACGTACAATCATTGCAGCTTATAGGATATGCACAGAAGGTCTCTAACAATTCTGATTTTAACTTCCTTGCTCTTAACTCTGGCTGATGTGAACAGCCTGCTATGAAACTGAATGTTAAATGTGTCTATGTTGCTTCTGAATTCTGCTTTATTAGAAGCTAATTCTAACTTTTTATTAATACCACTGTTGCAATACCAAAGATAGTTTATGAATATAAAGGGATTCGATGCCATACAATGAATGTGTTCTACAAGCACCCTAGTATACCAAATTAATTATATTAGGGTATAAGTCACCCAGACTAAAATGTGTTCCATGCAGTAACGTTTTCCTTTAAACTGGTTGTGGGTTTCTAAAAGGGATAGGTTCTTGGTGGTTACTGCAGGTTTCTTGCCCCTTTCTTTTAAACTGTGTTTTGTAATGGTTTTGAATGATAGCTTCTCAAATACAGAATGCTCAAAAGAATGGGAGGAAAAAACAAAACCTCAGTACTTGATCCTATGTTTCCCAGCTTCTGGGCTAATTGAATGATCAGTGCTGTGCAATAGAACTGAAGATGATTAAGCTAGAGATGCAGTGGAATCTGTAAATAGTATTATAATCTGGTCTTGATTTAAGCTAGCATGCCCTGAGATAATCTCATACTATTTCCAGTGATATAAGTGGGCCGTTCTTTCTTGACAGGTAGGCCTACATATTACGTGCTCAGAGATGTCTCCAAGCACAGTGAGCCTTGATACCTATGTGATCAGTGCAAATAAAGTGCGCAATGTGTCCTCGGCAGCGCATGTGCATATTCAGTGGTCTTCGTGTTCTATTCGGGCTTTAAGAAGAATTCTCACGCTCATCTATACTTCACAGCTCCCTTCCCGTTTCTCAGCATCAGGCCTTCTATCCTTTTCTGGTACTCAGTCCTGTTCTGTGCCATTAATCTCACTTCAATCAGACTTATGGCATGTTAAAGAACCTTCCACTAATTGCACCTGTGTGAAGCTAAATTGGATAGGTTAAGAATGTAAACAACTCTCTTAGATTTCTACGTTCGTTGCCGAGAGCCGACTGCGGTGGCGTCTAGTAGCTAAGTTCTGAACTTGGCCTAGTAGACGGTGGCGCTTGGCGACAAAAGTATGAACTATTTGAAAAATTCTAAGTTGCAGTACTTAAATTAAAAAACAGATAACACACACTAATACAGTCATCACAATTAACACCGGTTATCAGGCAGATTCTACACACACCCAAAGTACACGGGGCTACATGACCGTGTTGTCGCAGCCCCTAAACTTAAGAACCAACCAATCAGACTTTTCCCTTGGTACTTTCTAATTTCACCATCCATCTGCTTCCAATCAAACGTTGGGCATCCCGTCGTTCTTGTGCCTTGCGGGTTGTAATTTTCCATTTCCTTACTATTCTGCCTCCTTTCTGGCGAGTTTGTGATATTCAAAGTGCGGAGTCTCGTGGCCCTGTTCTGACTGGGTTGTGTCTTGAAAACTGTCTGACCTAGTTAGTCTCACACATGTGAGTTATTAGTCCTACAGTGAGCCGGAATTCCTCCTCACAGCTGTGGTGCATGACGGAACTTCTCGTTAGATTCTATATAAAGTCAATCCCTTGCAAGTGACATTGCCCATCTCCCACGATTAGGAGGGGAGTTTAACTTCCTTTCACATAATTACATTTCTTCAAATTAAAAATAAATATACTATTAAATAATAAAGCACACAATTCTACATAGATTGCAAATATGTTCCACTTTTAAGTTGAACAGTACAATTTTAGTCAGTTATAGACCTTGCTTCGTTTGTGCTCTGAACAACATAGTTCCAATGGCAATGTGTTCGCACAGTTTCATTAACATAACTAGGTTTGGGCTCATGGTAGGACTTTGACTTGCAGACCAGCCATGCGTTGCCAGAGAATTACGGAAGTAAAAGAATGTCGGTACCATGTTTTTATGTAGTTTCATACAATGGTTAAAATATTGTTTCTAGCCTTTTTCATTCATTCATTTCGTATAGGCCATCTATGGACCGTGTCATTCCAACTGTCTCCTACAAGCTTTGATGTTTACCCAGTACGCCCGCATTCGTTCTCGGTAGACTTCCTTCCATTCCTGGGTCCAAATCTTTCCCGTTTTCAGCTTCGGTGTTTCTTGGAAATCTTTGCAAGCTTGTAGTTTTCTTTTGAGTGGGGTGCGTTCTTGAATGTTTGTTGGTGTAATCCCCACTTCTTTCAGATCTTGATCCAGTTCAATGAACCAGGCCCATTTTGTTTTCCTCTCCAGAAAGTAAGTTATGTTGCGGTTGGTCAGTCTCGCTGGGCTCATTCGTTTCACATGTCCATAAAAAGTTATCCTTCTCTTCCGGATTATGTCACTTATCTTCTCCACATGAGTATATAGTTCATGGTTATGCCGTCTTCTGCATTTTCCGTTGTCTTTGATGGGACCCAATATCTTTCTAGCCTTTTTATTTATATTTTACCAGTATTTTTTTCTCACTTACTGCAAGCTACTCTTTTATATAGACTGAAGAGTGTGGAGCGTGTACATGATCGACACAAACATTATAGAGGGGTGGGGAGGATGTAATTTACTAGAGTTCTGCAGGGCAGTGTTTGTGAAGCTTCCTTAACATTTTGCTATCTTCAATCACATACTGTAGAACTCAGTTGTGCAGGCAAACAGCTTACTAGTGTTGCTGATGGTCACAGTCTCAATGTGGAGGTGTGTTTCTGCTCTCTTGCTGTAGCACACACAGTAGTCTTCTTCCCCTGCCTGCCTATACTCGCCACAGCAAGCATTGGGGATAGGTGAATTTATGGAGGGCGATAAAGGCAGCTTGTTCACTGCAAGCTTTTGAGTTGGCAAAAGTGCTCCTGCTCCCTACATAATGTGACCTTTGCACATGATTGACTTAGGTTAGTTTGTTACTGCCATAATCTTAACTTTCCTAATGATTTCATTTAATACATTGCACCTAACAAGGTATTAGTTTTCTTATACTGTATATTTAAAGTTCAACTCAAAACAGAAAGAATCAACCTGTGGCTTTACAGCCCATTGTGGCCACTGGCCTACCAAGTGATCACTGCTCAGTCATATGACCTTCAGGTTGTGGGGGTGACATATTTTCAGTGAGACTTTTCCTCCGGACCATTAATCTAGTCTTGACCGGTAATACATAAAATGTACTGTGTATTGTTATTAATGTAATCAGCATTTGGTGAAATCGCAAAGGAACAAACCTGGTGAGCTGATCTTCACCCCCTTACGGGGCTGGCTTTCCCATTTGTAGTGAAAGATTCCTTGATTTCTTTACTATCAAACATTACAAGATCTGTTCATCTATGATGTTGATTCACTTAACTCCAGTAGGTTATACACTACTCCAATGAAATTTTCGTGAAATGTCAACCATTTATGAACTAATTACAGTACTGTGCCAGTAAACAGGAACTTCCTTCTGGGTGAATAATTTTTATGAAGGCTATCAAGCTGTGGAGTATATTATTTGTATAAGTTTATTTTCCTTTTAATAAAGACTAAATCAGATTTTTTTCTCTTTCTTGAGCTGTGCTCTAAAGTATCATTGTGCACTTGTGACTACAGTATTAATGTTTTTATGTCGACTATATTGTCCTCATGGACTTCAGGTCCATTGCAAAATTTACTGGAATGTGTAACCAAATTAGACTAATCCTTTCGTTCCATTTAAGTCTGTGTTAACTAACAGAGGGAAGGACACAGGTAAATGATGATGGGTGCACTATAATAATTGTTTGCATGTTGTATTATATGTGTAAATCTATCTTGGTGTAGGATGTGTATGCTCTTCTCTTTTAATGTCCAGTGACCAATCTGTTGGTTTTCTGGTTTTACAATCAGTTATTTAGCTTGCTCACATGAATGCTTCATTATAAGACTGTGCTTCCTATTATCATTTCTTGGTGTTCGGTTGCTTTTTGTGTTTCTTTCTCAGTAGATACCCGCAGTTAAAGAATTCCATGTTTGAAGGAAATATTTCACACATGCTGTTTTTTGTGTAAGGGAGAAGTTTCTATTTTCAGTAATTTATAATATACTCCGTATAATATATCTACTGTATATTACCTGTCTGAGGAATCATTGCCGGCAGTAGCGAGAAGAACTGTCAGTGGACACAATCTGTTTTCCCAGATATATCAATACAGTATGCACTGTATGCTTATGAATCATAGTGGCACAAGATCTGTGGATGTTCAATTGTGTTATGTGAAACGTTGTAAGGCATTTATATGCTTATTGAAAGAGTAGTTTCCATATTTTGTTTATGCTCGCCGGCAAAAAAAGCGAAACACTAATTTAAGACAAAACTCAATGTTGGGCTGCTTCAACCCTTGTATTAATCAAATATCATGACATTACAATAACATGGCAATAAATTATAAGTCACTTACCCTAATTAGCACTAATTGATACACATTATTGATCATAACAATCACAACATTGCAAAAGCACGAATTTGGAAATGTCGAAACCTGGAATCCATCGTACTGTCCTCCGACCTGTTACACTGTATGATTACGAATGATTACTCTATGACTTACTGTCGACCAAAGTATTATGTGTACTCGAGTTTGAAGGTTGTTTGTTAAGTAACCAATAGACCTACATAAAATCCAATACCATCAACATTTTTGTCGTTCTATTCTACGTTAGTTCATGTAGGGTTGGATTTTTTTATTTATATTTTAATATTTTTTATCGCAGTTGGAACACAAAAAGTGCACGTTTTTAAGCATGTTTCAACCATGCATCACATTTAAGAATTATTATCCCAAAAGCCCGTCATTAGATCGAATCCAAATTTTAACACAATATACATTGGAATGTTGTATAACTGGTTTATTAATTTCACAATTTCGTGTGTCCAAGAAACAAAGTTGTTATCATTGTTGTAAGGTAACTTTTTCTCGGCTCGGGGTGGTTGGAAAATATAGTTCTTGGTTGCGTTTTAATCGTTATACATCAAAACGTTATGCTGTATGACTGAAATACGTAAATTAATTCACTTATTTTATATCGGCTTGTATTTGTACGAGGAAATAACACATGGTTCACCACCTAGCCGCTCCTGGAAAAGCTGTACAGTGTTGCTGAGATGGAGCCCATCGCTTCCGAGCGAGACATGCCATGATGCGTGTGGGCACCATTACGGCAACGCTGTACAGCTTTTGCCGGAGCGGCTAGCAGGTGAAACATGTGTTATTTCCCCCTAGAAATACAAACCGATATAAAATAAGTGAATTAATTTACGTATTTCACAGTCATACAGCATAACTTTTCGATGTATAAGGATTACAATGCAACCTAGAACTACATTTTCCAACCACCCCGAGCCGAGAAAAAGTTACCTTACAAAAATGATAACAACTTTGTTTCTTGGACACACGAAATTGTGAAATTAATAAACCAGTTATACAACATTCCAATGTATATTGTGTTAAAATTTGAATTCGATCTGATGACGGGTTTTTGAGATAATAATTCGTAAATGTGACGCATGGTTGAAACACGCTTAAAAATGTGCACTTTTTGTGTTCCAACTGCGATAAAAAATATTAAAATATAAATTAAAAATTACAAACCTACATGACCTAACATAAAATAGAACGACGAAAATGATGTTATTCGATTTTATGTAGGTCTATTGGTTACTTCACAAACAACCTTCAAACTCGAGTGCACATAATACTTTGGTCGACAGTAGTCAGTTTGTCCACTTGTTTGCACCACATTTCCATTGCCTCAATAACGGGTATTACCACCTCTAGCCACACAGCTGTGATTCGATCAGGGATGCTCAGGATGCAATCTCGAATGTTCTCTTGTGGTATAAGCTCCCATTCTTCCTCGAGCACAGCTTGAAGTTGAGCTAGTGTTTCAGGAGAAAGACTCCTAGCATGTCTCCCAAGCATATCACAGCCTGCTCGATTGGGTTTAGGTCGGGACTACAAGCAGGCCACACCATGCACCCCAATTCATACTTCATCCAGGTACTCGCGTACACAGACATCAACGTGTGGGCGAGCGTTGTCATGCATCAGGATCAAGTTCTCTCCGATGACAGGTGAAAAAGGCACGGCGTGATGTACTGGTGGGCTGTCGGGCTCCCATTGTGAACGAACACAAGCTCCGTGCGCGCATCTGTGGTAGTCCCAGCCCAGACCATCACAGAGCCTCCTTTGGGCGGTGTCCTTGCAGAGAAGGTACAGGGTGAATAACATTTCCCGGGCCTTCTCCATACTTTCTCTCCCATCCGGTGCCCTCGAACAGAATCGGGATTCATCCATAAACATACTGTGCTCCACAGTCTAGTTTCGATGGGCGTTGGTGAATTGTATCTGAGCGACACGGTGCTCACGTCTAAGGAGAGGTCCTGTGGCGGCCCTATAGGACTGTAAATCCACTTCATACAACCTCCTTCTTACTGTCCTTTCACTGACGTTCGTGTCCCATACTTGCTACAAGCGATTTCTGACCTCCACAACTGTTGTGGTTTGATCACGAAGAACTTGCATTGCGAGAAGGTGATCGTCACGCTCAGAAATGTTTCTCCTACGACCAGAACCGGGCCCTCTGGCGTAGATATTGTCCTCTCTGTACCTTTTAACAGTCCTTGACATGTTACAACAAAACGTGCCTATAACGTTTGCCACATAGCATATACTGCGCCAATCTTCCACTAATGCCAGTACCCTTGCTGCGTTTTCAGGAGAAAGAGCCATTATGTTCTGACTTAGGAGAGAGAATAACTATTGTACAGTAGCCGTAATGCCCACAAAAATACGTGGCACGAGAGTTCACAGCAATAAACCTCAAGACAGCCGTGTGTGGTTATTCTTGTCCAAAGGTGGGAAAACTGTAATATTGGTGCTGCGATTGTCACAATCAACAAAGTTTATCAATTATTGTGCTGAAACTTCTCACATGGGCTAATTAACTCATGATACGCTGCCATATTGCTGCAATGTCACAACATTCAATTTGTACCAGGTTTGAAGTGGTCCAACATTGAGTTTTGTCTGAAATTCATAGTGTTTCGCTTTTTATGTTGGCGAGTGTAGAATGGCAATGCCTCCAAATATCTCAGCAAGGTAATTCAATTTCAGAACTGAAGGGTCATGTTGAAAGAGCAGTTTCCATATTTAGTTATTGAATGGAAATGCCTCCAAAGAACTCGGCGAGGAGATCATCTAATTTCGGAATTGAAGGGTTATGTACAGTGTTCTGAAATTGTATAGAGAAGAAAGGTATCACCATCTATAAATAGCACTAACAGCAGAACAGCACTCAATCTACTAGTGCCATTAACATTTGACATTGAGTGTTGTGCATGTTAGTTCTGACATGCCGATCGACAGATGTAAATAGATGACGGCACACTCACTTCAGAACGGCAAAGGCTCATCAGATGGGTAATACTTGAAATGCAGTTGTTCTTAATCAGTGTTTTCCATCTTGTCATAGTTCATATTTTGTTCCTTTATTTTCAGACTGCTATCATTCTTTGGTCAATGAAGACCTTTCGTAGAAAAAATAAATAAAATTAGACTATTCTAAATGCATTATAAATATCTCTAGTTAGTGGAAATTGAATCTTTCTTCTTCTTTCAGGTTGTAGCATTGAAGAGAAATTCACCGCTTATGATAACTAGTTGTACTTACTTTTTAGGATGGAAGGTTTATGTGCTCTTTATTTTGTACATTTCAAAAGCATTTGTAATGTTTAAAAACTGATTGTTTAAAAATCTATTTCATGCTCCGTTAAAGAGGAAGGTGTAGAAATGCTTATTTTTGCAAATCATTTCATTATGTTGTTGTATTTGTTGCAGAGTGATCCTCATAGTGATGATCGGTGTCGACTCATGTGAAATGCTGTTGGGCCATGAAAAATCTACAAAAATAAAAAATGTATGCTGTTGAAAATAATAGACACACAATACCCTTCTGAGGGTTAATAGATCTAGTTCTAACATGGGGAACTAGTAAACATTCAGTGGATGTGTTTCTCAATGGTTGGTTCAGATGGTGCTGAGGGGGTGTTGGGACTAGTTTTGGAAAGTGTCTGTGCTATGTGGAAATACTCTCTTGCAGATGTTAATTTTTTACAATCTCAAGGATTGGTGAATTAATTTCTTTTTATTGCTTTCGTTTGAAAATAGAAAAGAAAAAAATAACCTGTAATTACTGTGCTGTAAGTACTGAAGATTCAAACAAAACACACTGCTCCTTTATCTCACCATGTGCACTTATATGCAAGCTGTACTTAAAATTGGTGGGGATGTACGAAACTTTTCTGGTATAGATTGTACAGCACAGAATTTTGAACTTTTATACCACAGTCATTGGGGGCAATTTATTTGTTTTATTAGTATGCCACTTATGTAATGATTTAAGAGGACTATTTTGCTGACGTTAACCTGAAGCGGGGTGAGGGGGAATAGTATATTCATAATTTATGTGAAAGTCCCTATTTTTATATGGAAGTCTTCCTGTTTGCAGAGTTGTGTGTCCTCATTTACCTTGGTCATTATATTTTGTAATTGTTGATTGGTTCAAAATTAGAAGAGGAATGGAAGGGTGAATGATTTCAGTGGCATTGTATGAAAAGACTGAATGCCCTGTATATTGATCAGAACTACTGTATCTATTGCCAACAGATTGTTCACAAGTCACATTTTATATAGACTATTTTGTTAATCTTATTAGTTCCTCAATTTCCCATCATCGTGATGTTGATACTGTGATGTGTTTAATAGTACAAATAGCCAAACTTCGATTTTTAAATACTGGTGTTTTGTTGGGCACCTTACTTGAAACCATGTTCTTTCTCTATTCCTTCAGACTTTTGTTATAACTGGAATTTACTCAATATGATTGGCTACATAAGTATATTGGTTTCTATAGTGTTATCAGTTTGATCTTCACTTGATCAAAATGTCCTCTTTTCTTTTTTAACCCCTACAATAAACTGACCTTGAAGATATATTCAGCATGCACTTTTCATTTGATAGAAGTGATGTGTTTTTATTAGCGTGAACTATGTTGTGTGCCCATATGTATTGTGAAGTTCGGTTTACTTTTTATTTTTGTTAATGTGGTATAAAATATAGTATGAACGTCATTAGCCATCATGGGGTATTTGATTTTTTTTTAAATAGCTCTTTTTAGGATTATACATTTTGAATGCCTAGTCGTGCTAAATACTGGCTAATATGCTTTGGTACAATTGACAAGACTGTGACATATCAGTGGCTTTGGTTGGGGAGCAGTGAGATAACCTGTATGTTCGAGGCATTGGGATAGCATTGCATTCCATAGGAAAGGAACATGTGAATATCTTTCTGGTCATCTCTTGGTTTGCATCTGAGTTTTGCTGCTAGTAATTTATTTCATTTAGTAATGAATGTGAGAGAGTTTCAAAGAGATGATAACTGATTAAATTTAAAATGTATTAATTGGGCAGTTCCAAGTGTGGAAACATTTTTCAATACTTCCATGTGCCTTTGTTCTCAAGTTTCCGTTTTAATCCTGCTATATTATATTTATCATCCGCGCAAACTGGTTGAATCCAGAACAGTCCACGGCATCCCCCATCTCTCATTATTACATACCATTTAGTAGACAACATTTCATTATTTCATCATCATTATTATGTTAAGTTCAGTGTACTGTCTTTTTAATTTGATGTGTGTTCAGATAGATTAAAATATATTTTCATTTTCATTTTTTCTATGGCTTATTTAACAATGCACATTTAAACTCTTCTTATAATATATTTAAATGCTTTATCATATGTATGGTGAGTTTGTGGAATGCAAGGGAGTGGTATACCATTACTTTGGTTAGCCTGTAAGGATAACTGGAAGTGTGCTACATGGATATTTAACAGCTTATTTAATCCCTCTATTTTATTAGTCATTTAATAATTTTGAATGCACATATGAAATATGAAGTTACAATGGGTTCTGTGAAACCTTCTGTAATTGTTTGCTAAGAATTATGTCCATAGTGATGTATTGATCTTTTAATATTTTATTTTTATTTTTTTTTATTTGCAAGTAGGTGTCAGTGATAATACCTCACTTTAGTTTTCCAATGTAGTTTTCAAAACTAAATATTATATAAATGTAATAAATTACTTTGAAAATAGTAATTGTTCCTTTTTCGTATATTATTCAGAATGCTTCCTTTTAGAACCTTTTTATGCATGTCCGTTGGTCCTTCTAGTTTATGGGTTATGAACTAGTATTTATTGAACAATATGACTGAGGATGTTTCTATTGTTTTAGAACAGGCAAGCTTCTTGAGGTAAGAGCAAATACATTTTCCAATCATGACCTGAAATATTTTATGTCAACATATGACAATGTTTGAGCTTCTGTCAGAAAACATCTTACATGCTATGACCCTCTGTACATTGTAAAATGACTACAGTTAATACTGTATTCACCCTAGAAGTGAAACACACTCAAGTCAGAGCATTCATTCATGAAAATTAGTTATAGTCTTAGATATAAAAGGTAATTTCTCAGAAACCTGTTCCCTGACTTTACAAGGAGTTGACCAGTCATGGACATCACAGGGCTTATGTCTAGAAGTATAGATTACATTTCACTTAAAGTTGGGTCCAACTTGCAATAATTTTTATTGGGAAGGAGGTAGAAGCAGGGCACACAAGAATTCCTTCCTCATGTTTGTAATGCTATGGTAAGTGTATACCCAAGATGAAGTTTGTTATAGTGTTTGACTCCACATTCTACAAACGAGCCCAAGGTTCAAACCTTGATCAAGAGACCTAATATTTGTATTTATGTTATTGACATTATCATCATTGCTTGTTTTTCTATTCAAAATAGAATATCCAGGTTAATTGGCTCCAAAACATACTGAAATTTTAACCACCAGCTGTGCAGTGTAATTGATGTGGCACTTCTCCATTGAACATTTACTTCAGCAGCTGTTTTTTTAATGTATCTTTTCCTACAGGTAATATAACGGGTATTTAAAATTAAATATGTAATTGGATCACGCGAGGGAGTTTTTCGCGCTGCTACGGCGCGACGAATCTTACCTGACGACACGATGGACGTGGATCCGCTAGCACAACGCATCCTTAACACGCTTGGCTTGAGAACACCGTAACGCCAGGGCTAATAGCCGTCGACGCACGTGCTCCGCCCAACCGAGTAAGTAAAGAAACTATGCAAGTAGTGGTATTTCACCGACGATGCTGCCATCTCCCACTTATGCTACACCTCTCACGTCTCCTTAACAATGCCAGACTAGTCAAGCTCAACAGGGTCTTCTTTCCCCGCTAATTCTCCCAAGCTGTTCCCTTGGCAGTGGTTTCACTAGATAGTAGACGGACAATGGGAATCTCGTTAATCCATACATTCTTCTTCTTCATTTCCCGTTTCCAGTTCCCTGGGTCGGGTTGCGAATCAAGGACCTCCACAGTTGTCTTTCCCTCCACCATTCATTTCCTTCTTTCAATACTTCTTTTTATTTTACTCCTCTCTTCTCTATGCTTTCCTTCACAGTATCTATCCACCTCTTTCTCGGCCTTCCTTGTGGTCTTCTTCCTGGTATTTTCACCATAAATATTCTTTTTGGTACTCTATATTCTTCCATTCTCAACATACGTCCGTACCACTTCAGCTTACTGGTCTCGATCTTGTCTTGCAGTTTTGAGAACCCAGTTCTCTCCCTAATGTCTACATTCCTGATTTTATCCCTCCGTGTCTTCCCAATTATTGCTCTAAGGAACTTCATCTCGGCTGCTTGGATTCGGCTTTCATCGCGTTTTGTTGTCCCAGTACCTGCTGCATATGTCAAAATTGGTGTGTAATACATTGAGAATAGAACTTCCTTGCATTTCTCTGGGACTTCCTGGTTCCATTCTAAACCTCTCACACAGTGGTAAATCCCATTAGCTTGTTGGATTCTCTTTCCAATTTCTTCTTTTATTGTACCATCTTCTGTGAGTATGCTCCCCAAATACTTAAAAGCTTGTCACTAATTAGATGACGAGGCATTTGGCTGTTACTATTAATTATTCCCGTCTACGGTTGAGACTCATTCCTATAAGCATGCTTGATATTCTTTTATTTGATCTTTATTTATAAAAGTACGAAGTACAAAATTCATAAATTCTTTTGCAAAATTGTTTTAAAAAGAAAGTTAAATATAATTTAATTTATTTTCCCTTTAAAATGGTGATACTATTCCATGGAATTTGGAATGAATTGTGTACAATTTTAAAGTTAATAATTTTGAAAATGTGAGTATTAATAATTTAGAAAAGAGTTTAAATGATTAAGTTTATTAAATTAAAGCTATTAATTTGAAATTCTTTAAATTGAATAAATTCTTAAAAATTTTGAAAATATTCGTAATATAATTAATTTAAAAGATAAATTAATATAGGATTTGTAGCACAATCCATCCCCCCTCCGAGTTACAATTAACCATAATCTAGATGACATCTAGTCAGATCTATGCTAGTCCTGAGAGTTGTAAGTGCTAAATCTAACAGAATCATCCTTTCTGTGGATCCTAGAACGATAGGGAGAACTTCCCCTCTAGTCGTATCAAAGTCTCTACACACTGTTGGGAGGAGTCTGGTATATTTCGACACCTTGTTCATTGCAGCTCGATTGAGTGAATCTTAATTTTCGAAGGTTACTGTAACATCTACTATGAAAGTGGAATCTCATTGTTTAATGACCAGATCCAGCTTTTGTAGTTCTCCTTTGCTCTTGGTGAAAGTTTGTTCCACAGCCACTGTGGATCCTTTGATACACTCGTCCCGTATTCTTCCTGTCACCCAGTTGTCTCTCTCGTTTCTAGCTCTTCTACCCGCGATGCACTCGCCAATCACGTTTCGGGTTTATCCTTGCATCTACGACAGTGTACGATTTCTGATTTAGTTGCTGTATTTATCGCTACCACTCTTGTTCCATACGTGTTGGATCTCTATTTGTGGGCGTCAATGAATTGTCCCGCTTGTAGGGTGTCTTGTTTCAGCAACCAGTGATTTCCGTAAGGGTCATCCTTGAAGGCTTTAGAGCTCAGTTAAAACCCCGAAGAAAATGCAAACTAAAAGTACTTCCCCCCCTGCCCGCTCTGACCTACTCGAGCAAGACCAATATAACTGCAGAGGGGTGTAGTCCATCGCTGGCCAGGAGCCAATAGATGTGATGACAAGCCAGCATTGCCAAAGACGGGCTGCATGTCAGTTCACATCCAATCGTCAAGAAAGACTCTTCCGTAAAGCCAACATTGATACGTTCGCTTTGCCACACAGAGAACGCTGTGGCAACACCAAGCTTGACGCCCGTATCACCAACCCCAAATATGCAACGCTGCCAGCTGTATTATTTTTGTTGTACGCCGAGTGTTGCACTGCATTGAGTGAGATTGTCGAAGAATTCATTTCTAGTGTGTTTTAATAAATATTTAGTGGAAAGTTATGGCAAGTGGTAAGACGAAAGTCGTTCATAGTGAAGCGAGAGAGGTTGTAAACAATGTGATCTAGAGAAGGCACAAATTCCTTTAGCTTGCCAGTCAGTCAGGCAACAAAACGAGCTGCAGCAGCAACAGAGAAATCCGAGTCATTTATTAAGAAAGGAGAAGACATTGACCGACATAAATGAGAAGTTATCCACTCCCGGTAAAAACAGAGTGGTAAATACGTAGATTATACTAGATTACATGAATAAGTGCATCATCAGGCAGAAAATTCAAGAGTATTACGTTGTGAAGAATGAGATACCAACAGTAGGAAAATTACGATATGTTCTCCACGATGAGATGGATTACAACGGGAGTCCCAAACATCTGAGACATGCTTCATTCGATAGGTTTCAAATTCAAGAAGGGCCAGAATAAAAGGAAAATATTAAAGGAAAAAGGCGATATTGTGTTTAAGAGATTAGTGTACCCGAGATCTTACAAGAGAGTGATGAGCTAGGTGACAAGAAAAGACCTGTTACCAGGGTTGGCAAAATAGCAGGTTAAAAAAAAAAAAAAAAAAACCAACATTAAAACAGTTTTTTTGGTTTTAAACAGTTTTGTTTTTGTTTTAAACAGTTTTTTTTTTAAATTCTGAACATGTTTTAAACAGTGTAACAAAATGCTGTACTTTTAATACTGAAATATAAATACTTTGGAGATCATCTTGACCAGAGTTGTATGGTAAGTAATAAACCAATGTTTACAACTGAAACTCAGCCAGCAGGGAAATTTAGTTACCAGCTAGGAATTTTGGCTGCCATGTTCGAAGTTTTGTCACTGACAATGCTGCCAATATGGGGGAAAATGAGGGATGAATTGGCAAAAAAGGATATCAAAGAAGTGATAACTTATGGTTGTTCAGCTCACCTGCTTAATCTGTTAGCACATGACTTGGAGGTGGTTGGCATTACAGAACATGTTAAACAAATTATTAAATACCGGTACTTCTGGGACACTCACTTTGCAGCAGCCAAGTACAAACAGGCTGGCGGAACAGCTACGGATGTATGCTGGAATTCTTTAGCTGACTCTATAAGAGTCCTATTTGGGTAACTGGCATATTATTGTCAAAGTCTGCACTAAAAATCGAAGTTCCATTGATCCAATTATAAGTGCAAAGGTAAATGATACCAATATGAAACAAAATGTTCAAGACTATCTCAAAAAACTTAAGACTGCATCAGTCTCATTAGATAAGATGCAGCATGATGACTGTACCATTGGGGAAGCAGTAGAGGTTTGTCTTGACCTGCTCAATTTTTTCAAAAATGAAAACAGTCCCAATAACTTAAAGAAATTCATGAAACGATTTAACACCGCTGTAACTGATACCCATCTCCTTACCAATCTCATGGATCCACACTATCAAGGACAGAGACCGAGTGAAGAACAATATCATTCTGCTATGGCTATGGAGTATGTTGAAGCTTACCACCCATATGCAACGCCTGACCTAATTAAGTACAAAGCAAAATATTCACTCTTCAAGGAATACCTATTTGGTCCTGCAATACTAAAAGAAATTAAACCCCTGACATGGTAGGTGGCACTGCAGAATAACATTCATCACACAACTTCAGGCCTAGCACATCAGCTGCATAGTGCAGTTGCTTCATCACCTGGGATAGAACGTCTTTTCACCACTTTTGGGTTTGTGCATAGCAAAGTCTGAACTCAACAAGAAACCTGTTGAATAAAGACAAAATGGCAGTGACATTTGGATTTATAATATTTTAAATACATCCCTATATTTTCTGATGGATGTTCGCTTGCAAAATTTTTTAACAAGGACATCAAAACAATTACAAAATCACTCTATAAACTTTATATTATTACGTAAAACCTTCAGTAGAAGGCAGAGAAGACCACTGTACTCTACTGTATTGCAAAAAACAAAACAAAAATCTTCTAAAGAAACATATTTTAGACGGTTGTTTGAAGCATTGAGTTTAAAACTAATTTTAAACAATGTGCATTGTTTTAAACACGCTGTTTAAAACATGTTGTTTTAAACATGCCAACCCTGCCTGTTACATTCATGGACGAAACTTATATGCATACAAAGAAGTGTTGGCAGGACGAGGCAACTGAAGGTGTCCTGACTTGGGACAGTTCAGGCCAGAGGTGGATCATGTTCACACAGGCAGTGAAAACGGGTTTGTACCAGGCGGACTGTGCATGCTCAAATCTAAAACTAAATCTGGTGATTACCAAGCTGAAATGAACAGCAAGAAATTCATGACCTGGCTTAAAACACAGCTGGTACCGAACTTACCAGGTAATTGTATCATAGTAATGAACAATACGTCGTACCATACACTGCAGATTAATAAAGCACCTATATCAAGCAGCAGGAAATACGAAATCCAGACCTGGCTAACGACAAATAACATCACTTTCGATAAAAGCCTACGCAAGTAGGAACTACTGAACATGGTGAAATTGCATAAACCAGCGCCAGTATTCGCCGTGGTAGATTACTTGAAGTCATTGGGTCACTCAGTGGTACGATTGATTACCTCCATATCACTGTGATCTGAACTCTATAGAATTGATATGTAGTGTTGTGAAGCATCACATTGCTGACAAGAATGTGAACCAGTCATCCAAGGACATAAGAGTGTATTTATTACAAGAGACTCTTTGCGACGGTTACGGGGGAAGAATGGAAAAAGGAGTGTGGTCATGTCGATAAGTTATGGGCCGAGTACTGGAAGAGGGACGGATTGCTGGAAGACATTGAAGAATTCATAATCCATATTGGCAATGACAGTGACAGTGTTTAGGACTCTGAAAATGATTCAAGAAGTGACAGTACGGTTCAGAGTGTAATGTCAGGAATAGAGGAATTAAAATATTAGGATTCAACTAACTGTACCAGCAATTCCTTATACCTACCTACAACATCGATAACATTATCAAGAATACCCATATAGAGCAATGACTTAAGTACTCAAAAATAGATTTTTTCATAGTACACAATTGATGATGATGATGATGATTGTTGTTTTAAGGGGTCTAACATCTAGGTTATCGGCCTCTAATGGTTTGGGTGATCACGAGAAATAAAAATGAAACTATAAGCAACTCTGACTACAACTAAAACTAACTACAGCTTACACACTAGAAGAAGAAAGAGGAAAACAAAGGAAGAGTAAGGAAAATAAAAGGGTAAATAAATGCCCTCAACCTGTAACGTGTTTTTCGAGGGTATTTTACGCCACTGACATAAGTCAGTAGGAAGCCATTCTATGTTTATTTACGCGGCGAATTGTTCAGCCAAGATATGTTTCATGTAACTTATTATTATTATTATTAAGGTATTTTTTGGAGCGTTTTTTATAAGATTATAAGTATACACATAGGTTTTTGATGTTATAGAAAACACTTTTTTTTTTAAACACAAATTGTGCTAAAGGTTCTGGCATAACTCAACAAAATGACAGTGTTTCGCCCCGGTGTGCAATTGGGCTCTTCAGTTGGTTAATGCACACCTCACCAAGACACTGTCTAGTACACACTGGGAAGGCCATTGCAAGACGTCTTTGATACATGTGTATCCACATCACGAGCAAAGCCAGTGCACTATGGGAGTCGAAACGTCTTGCAATGGCCTTCCCAGTGTGTACTAGACAGTGTCTTGGTGAGGTGTGCATTAACCAACTGAAGAGCCCAATTGCACACCGGGGCGAAACACTGTCATTTTGTTGAGTTATGCCGGAACATTTAGCACAATTTGTGTTTAAATATATAATGGCTCAACGGACAATACATATTTTTCTCTGGAAAATTATATATTCAATGCCAAGGTAAGGTTATAATTGCTTTGGAGTGGAGTTTCGACTCCCATAGTGCACTGGCTTTGCTCGTGATGTGGATACACATGTATCAAAGACGTCTTGCAATGGCCTTCCCAGTGTGTACTAGACAGTGTCTTGGTGAGGTGTGCATTAACCAACTGAAGAGCCCAATTGCACACCTGGGCGAAACACTGTCATTTTGTTGAGTTATGCCGGAACATTTAGCACAATTTGTGTTTAAATATATAATGGCTCAACGGACAATACATATTTTTCTTTGGAAAATGATATAGAAAACACTATCGAGCGAATTATTACGAAGAACATTATCGCGGAAAATTATATGATAACGGAATTTAACGGATTTTAGTCAGAGTTTATTGTGAGAGAGATGAGTCATTGGGAATTCAGCTACAGGTATATTCTTGTCGAGAAGCGTGACGAAAGCCGTGGGGCACTTCCTGCTGGCTGTATCAAGAAAAGGCGAAATGGCCTGGACCGGAAATCGACATAGTCGCGCGGAGTATATTGACCCTTATGTCGGGAGTATCGCGTGGTGAGTCAGCCAATCATAGGAGACCGGGCGACTTGGAGACGGCTCAGGAGAGGGTATTCAAGGAGTGCATATATTGTTTGCGCGCCGAGAAGGAATTGTAAAACTTGACCGATGTGGTTTCTCGTTTGGTTGGTTCCGGTGTTATCGGACCATAACTTTATCATTTCTACAACAATCTCCAACTGACGAAGAAGATGGCGACGTCCAGAAGGCTGATGGGATCTCTTTTGAACCTTCAAGTACGAGGGAAATGCCACGGCAATTTCCAATGGTAAGCGCGAATGACTCAGAACTACATAATCTCTCACTTCATTGTTTCATATTCAGTATTTCAGTAACTTCTTAGCTTGGGAATAATAGTAAAATCAGTAATTCATCCGACTCTGTTTTCACGTAATTCTCTAGTGGTAAATTCAAATCGTTATGCTCCAATTTAAATTTATTATTATTATTTTTAAAATTGCCACTACTTGTTTTTTATATAATAAATTTGTTTCTTATACTATGCAATCTTTGCTTTCAGTAGGTAGCATTAGATATAGACCAAATTCCTTCTCCTGATAAATTGTTAGTTGGGTTAATGATCAAATCATACCACGATCTGAGTGTGAAGATTCTTAAAGGTGTTCTACCTGAGCTAGGTGTTGTTAAGTATAAATTTAGATTTCAGCATAGCGTTGAGGTCTTGGCGCCCATTAATACATCGTATCTTAGAGTAAACATTACATTTATCACCTCAAACGTGGGACTTGTTGTGGTTTTTCCACACTCCCCAGGAAAAGAGTTACACTTGTCACCCAACAGTGGGGACACTAGTAAAAACGTTCCACTTGTACGCTCAACGTGGAGCAAAAGAAACCGTTACACTTGCCGCCAAACTGTGGAGCTTCTTATATAAGTATTTTAAAGTACAAGGCAGGGCTAAAGAACCCATTACAAACCCTTGAAGGAGGAGGATTGAGGGACTTAGAAAGAAGGAGAGCCAAAGGCAATGGGAAAAGGGGGAAAAACCGGACCCAGCTAATGAATCTCTCGGGGTCGCCAACTCCCGAGCTCGCCAGCTGTGTGCCCTTGAGGGTGTAGCACTATCCAGGTGAACCAGAACTGGTGGGAGTACACACACCCTGCCTCCTCGAGGGCCTTAAGCAGAAGGCAGGAGATACGAAAAGAAAAAGAAGGGTGGCCCCTTCGACGAATGAGGGATCAGGAAAGATGAGAGAAGGGCCAATTAAGGTAGGAAAGGAAGACTCCCCCTAGGCCTCGGATACCCTAACACCGCTGGGAGACGGACTAAGATGGCGGCTGAGTAAGAGTGGCATGTTGTTCAGCTCCCGAACTTTGTGTATTATTTTGTGTACTAATCTGAGTATTTTGCAACTACAGCAAAGAAAAAACTTCCTTTAATTACTTCGACAAACTGAGTGTGTGTTGCTTAATCAGTGTACCAACATTTATCCGTGTAATCTTTATTTACTGAAGTGAGCTGTGTCACCAAGAAACATGCCGACCTGCGCCTTATGTGACCAGGAGCTGGGGAAGAAGACGGTACAGTGTGTAGCGTGTGAAAAGTGGAACCACACTAAGTGCATGGAAGAGAGAAATGGCGAGTGTTGAGTGAAAGCTGCGCAGTGTTATTCATTGGAGAATATCGTAAAACTCCTATTAGAAATGCAGGCAGAAATCAGGGAGATCAAGCAACAACAACAATCTCGGGAGCAGGACCTCACAAAATCTCTGAACTTTTGTCATGACGGAGTAGATCAAAATACGAAGTCTATCAAACAGCACAATACTCATCTGAAGGAAATCTCGCAGCAGGTTCTATCCCTACAACAAGAGAACACTGATCTCGGGGCCCGTGTGAAGACATTGAAGACTCGCGCCTCGGATGGAGAGCAGTATTGACGCCGTAACACTGTGGAGATATTTGGGGTCCCTGAAACCAACAATGAAGACGTGTTCGAGACCGTTAAAGCCGTTGGCAGGGCAATAGACATGAACATTGAAAATCAGATGGTGGACGCATGTCATCGCTTGCCTAAGCGACCGGATCAGCCTCATGGTGGAATCATCGTGAAATTTGTCCGTCGGTTCGACAAGGAAGACTTCATGTTTAGAAGGCGTGTGAAGCGTAACCTGTCAACCAAGCACATGGGGCTTTCTGGAGAGAACATAATCTACATAAATGAAAGTTAGTCACCTGAGAAGAAGAAACTGCTGGCTCTATCGCGGAACTTCAAGAGGGAACACGGCTACAAGTTCTTATGGGTACGTAACGGTGTGATAAAACTCAGGATGAGTGAGGGGTCAAATATTTATATCATAAATGACAGTAATGATCTCAGGAAGCTATCATAATTCGTGACAACCCGTAAGGTCTCATTTGAAATACTTTGGAAGGTCTATAGTGATTGTACACTGAGAGTAGTGGAGGGTCACTGTCAGATTATTTCTGGACAGTTTCTTGAGCCTTTCTCTTTCCTTGCCCCATTGTCTTGCCTAACGGAAACTCCCCACTATGGGCCTAGCCACACTGCAGGTGCCTCTCTTCTCATTTAAGTAAAATGTCTTCTTCTTTAAATCGCTAAATTTATATTGTCAAAATTGTAGGGGTTTGAGAACTAAAACTACTCAGTTTTATACAAATATGACCAGTGAGAGCTACGGTATAGTGGTTTTAACAGAATCTTGGCTTATTTCGTCAATCTATTCGTCTGAGCTCTTTGATGCGAGGTATGCTGTATTTAGAAATGACCGTGACGAAAATATAACCGGCAAGAGGCTAGGAGGGGGGAGTAGTCTTCGCAGTCCATAACAAGTATAAAGCTGTGGAGATTGACCTGGATCTGGAAACGGAAGTCCTTTGTGTGAAACTGTTCATAGACAACTATTTTACCATAGTTATCTGTTCCGTTTACTTTCCGCCGGAGTCTAAGGTAGAGAAATACGAGGCATTTTACCCAAGTATAGAATCGAACTCGCTCATAAGCAACAATCCTGTTCTTATTTTGGGAGACTTTAACATTCCGGAAATAACCCCAACATTTGATTTAAAAACAGGATCTCGGCTTTCTACCTCCTTAAATAATTTTATAAATATGATGAACTTGGAAAAGTTTTAATAATATCGTGAATGTGAATAATAGAACACTTGATCTAGTACTGTCCACCATCTCCTCTATTGCTGTCAATAGAGAGGAAGAACCAGAAGACAATAATCATCCCCCCTTAAACATTAATGTACGATACTGGCAAAGAGAAGTTAGACACAATATTCACCAAACTCATAGGCCTACATACAATTTTAAAAAGGCTAATTTCGAACAACTTTATAACAAATTACAAGAAGTGGATTGGAGTGTTCTCTCGCAATTTTCCCATGTAGACGAGGCGGTAGATCATTTTTATTCCCGTTTCTATCAGGCTCTGAATTCTAGTGTACCTGTAAGCACTAGTAGGAGGACCAAACTGTATCCATGCTGGTTTAGTTTTGATATAATAAAAAACATCCGAAGAAAATCTTACCATCGAAAGAAAATGCGTAGGGAACAGGCCAACAAGGACTCTCATTGCGAAAAGTTTAAAAGAGCTCAGGAAAATTCTAAAACTTGATATACAATCCGCTTACCGACAATACGTACGTAATGTCGAAAATGCTATCGGAGAGGACACGAATCGCCTCTGGGCATTTATTCGACACAAGAAACGATCCCCGGCAATACCCGTAATGAAAAATAATGGGGAAATATTTAGAAAATGAAGCAGATAGTCAACGGTTTTGCCGATTATTTCTCGTCAATTTATTCCAAGGAATGCGCCAAGTATGACAATTTCGGTGCAAGTGACCAGGACATACACCCATTGCTTGATGTACTGGATTCTAAACAGATTAGTATTTCTGATGTTAAGAATGCGATACTAAAAATGAATCAAAATAAAGCCGCTGGCCCAGGCCTAATTCCTCCATACATAATCAAAGGCTGTGCAGAGGTGCTGGCCTATCCCCTAACTGTATTATTTAATACAGCCATTCAAACTGGTACTTTTCCCAGTCATTGGAAAATTACCAGGGTAAGTCCCATACATAAGTCTGGACATAGTCTGATTTTGATAATTACAGACCCGTGGCAATACTGTCAGCCATTGCAAAGCTCTTTGAACAATTGTTATATCAGCATATATTTCAGCACGTACAGTACATTATAAGTGACTTTCAACATGGGTTCATGCCTAAAAGATCAACAGTAACTAATCTAATGGAGTTTACTCACAAAGTATCAGCAGCAATGGACAAAGGAAGTCAAGTTGATGTAATTTATACAGATTATGCGAAGGCATTCGATAAGGTAGATCATGATATCCTCTTAAATAAGTTAGCATACTATGGATCCTCCTACAATTTGCTGAAGTTGTTCACCTCATATCTCAGTGAACGAAAACAGTTTGTTGCTTGCAATGGATGTGAATCCTATTCATACTATGCCCGATCAGGCGTCCCACAAGGCTCAAACCTAGGCCGTCTATTATTCTTGCTGCTTATCAATGATCTTACAAGGTGTATTAAATATTCAAGTGTTTTGTTATTCGCGGACTATGTCAAAATTTTTAGAAATATTCAGACAGAGCAGGACTGTCAATTACTACAAGAAGATCTCTATAATGTGGCATCCTGGAGTAAATTAAATCGCTTGAACCTTAACATAAAGAAATGCTCAGTTATGAAGTTTACTAGAAACAAATTCCAGATGATGTTTCGGTATCGGATATTGGATGTGTATCTCACTATTAACAATTCTATCAAAGATCTAGGAGTCCATTTTGATGCAAAGCTAACATTTTCATTGCACACTCATGAAATGGTAGCTAGTGCTTATAAAATGCTAGGCTTTATAAGAAGAAATTCTAAAGATTTCGTCAACCCAAAAAGTATAAAATTATTGTTCAATTATTTTGTTAGAAGCAGATTAGAATATGCATCCAGCATCTGGAATCCCTGGTACTTGAACCACATTAGTGAAATTGAAATGGTTCAGAATAAATTCATAAGATATCTGCAGTATAAAATGACAGGTATTTATCCGAAATATGATAGCTATGGAAATCTTCTAAGTTACCTGAATTATACATCTCTGGCTAACAGACGAAAAATTGCAATTCTTGTTTTTGTCTTCAAAGTATTAAATAACCTTTTGTATAGTCCGTATTTAATATCACAGTTTAATTTTCGTGTCCCACCTCCCTCAACTCGACCTAAGTTTATTACATTTTACTGCCCAAGAGCTAAAACTGAACAGCATAAACTTTCCCCAATAATAAGTGCTATTCAATTATACAATGAACATTCAATAGCAAACAACCTCGACTTATTCAGTTACACATATAGTTCCTTTGTTTCTGCCTGCTGTGCGATCACATGAACTCGTAAATTCCACCTACCAATTTCCTGCACAGAATTATTATATTTTCGTATTTAGTTGTAGAATTAATTTGCATTACAATCTCAGCATTATGTCTGTCAATTATATTATAATTTGATAGAATTGTGTAACCAAATGTACATGTGTTTCTTTTTATTAGGCATATGCCTGTTAGAAGCACAATAAATCCAAATAAATAAATAAATACGGTAATAGAACAAGAGTTGACCAAGAGAGGTCGCCAAGAAAGAAGACGGAGAGGAGCTCGGCACAAGTAAGTGGAAGCAATGCCGAACTCGGCTGGGGTCCCGTGGTTGCCAACCCACCTCCCACTAGATGTGAAGCCCCTGGAGGGATTAGTACACAATTAATACACCACATTTACAAATATAGCATACCAACAGCGGTAGCTAAGTACACTAACGTGCAGCTCTAAGCCATGAGGCCAAGCTCTCCGCGGACTCTGTAGAAATGGGTTCGAGCCCCACCGTCGGCCTTCCTTGAAATAGTTTTCCATGGTTTCCCATTTTCAACTCCAGGTAAATGCTGGGACGGTACCTTCCGACAGGCCAGGGCCGCTTCCTTCCAGATCCTTGCCCAGTTTCATTCACAATCCTTCATTTCATCTCTCATTAACTCCTCTCATGCGGTTGGCATCAGGAAGGGCATCCTACCGTAAAAACCATCCACCACAGACTCGTCACATCCCCGATCACGTTATTTCAACTGGATTAATAAGGGGCAGACGTACATTTACAAATATAGCATGTGAAACATATGGTACCTTCAATAGGGAACCTAACATATGTTACATTTCAAAATGTTCTCTTATGAATACAGTAAACCCCTCAAATCCGAACCCCGGAAATCCGAAATTCTGGGTGATCCGAACGAGCTTTTTCTTTTTCTTTTTACAATTTTAAGTTTGAAAAACATGCAAAGAAGAGAAACTTATTTAGTCATAAAACAATTATATATTCCATTATAACCTTATTTTACATAACTAGTTGAAAAATTAACAAAGAAGTACAGTTAGCAAAGTGTAAATGTGCCTAGGCTACATACAGTACTTATCTCATTTAGGATTGAAAAACGGAAAAGTTGGTTATTGTGATTCCTTAGGTTAATCAATTTGCCAAAACAATGAAATAACGATAGAAACACACAAAATATCACGTAATCTTAACTTGAAATCATTTTTCTTCAATTGTCGAAGTGACGAAAACCTTCCCACGGTGGCAATTACGCGCCAGCGTCGCATGAAGATCGTGCGTGGCTGCTCCGTGTTGTCCTACGAAGCGCAATGCGATGTCAATAGCAGATGCAGCTTCAGATAAGTGCTATACCGTAATGAGGGATGGTTATTACGTTAGACTAGGGATATTTCTCGGCTAATCCCAACAAATTGAAATCCGAACAGGCTACAGCCCCAATTAGTTCGGATTTGAGGGGTTCCACTGTATAATCAATGATCCAACAAAGTATTTATTTACTTTCTAAATACATACTTTTGTCATATTTATTGGATCAGTGTTTGTGCTTTTGTGGAAATTTATGAAGTAATCTCGAAGTGAATAAATACTGGTCCATTTACATAAAATGATGTTGATATTTACTTTAAAATCAGCGCGCATTAGGGGAATTTGATATTCCCCGTAGAAACGCTACATCAACGGCAACAGCGTGTTCAGCCCGCTATCTCAAGCTCCCCCTCCTCTCTGTCACACTGGCTGACGGAGCTAACGCTGTTACCAGGGTCACAATTGAAGTTGTTGAGCTTTAACTCCTCCTTGTGAGGGTTGATCTATCCAATCATGTATGGTCTGTAATTTCAGTTGACGTTTCCTTTGTCCTATCTCCCTTGGTGTTATGGGGAAACCCAGTCCCAATTGTCTAGCTATAGTCTTTAGTTTTTCATTCTATTTTCCCACTTCAGCTAATTCTTTGAGGAAGCTATTAGATGACTATGTTAACTCCAGTCCTGCTCGAAGAGCTGTAATCTTCAGCTTTGTAGTTAGTGAAGGGAAACCCAAGCCTCAGTCCCGTTTTCTGGTGTACAGCAAGCAGTCGGTGGTTTCCTTAATTAAATGCAGCATGCCCATAACTTCAACCCATAGCGTTGTATCAATTTCTCTCAAGTTGCTAGATGAAGGGATGTTGATAGTGAAACGGTGGGTGAAAATTGGGACAATATATTGCATCAACAGTTGTACTTTATGCTGTTGTTTCAGCGCTAGTCTGCGTACACATGCGCATTCTGCTAGGATATTTAGGTGTTCCTTATTATAAAAACCTTTGTCTAAAGTGTAAGTTAATTTCAGGTAGTTGAAAGGTTGAATTACATCGTAAGATGTGAGAGATTGCCTGATGATCGATAGGTTCGTTTCTATAGCCATCCAAGCATCGCCCTTCTTGACATGGAAACCGCCACTGCCGATATTTTAATTCCTGCTGCTCCTGTGATGTTTAGGGGAGTCTGCATTTCAGAGCTATTCTTTGCGAATAATGTGATGTCATCTCCATACGCCATAGCTGCAATTTTCTTTGCACCCACCTCAAACCCCATTCCCGATTCTTCAGCTTTATTTAGGACTGGATCTAGGACTATGTTAAAGAGTAGTGGCGAGAGGGGATCTCCTTGCTTCACTCCACGATATATCTCGATCTCTGCGTCGAACCTGTCGAGTTTAGTTGTACAACCCGTATACATTTCTTTAATTAGTTGACGAAGAAGTAAGGGGACTCCTTGATGTTCTAGTGTTTTCCATATTGCTTCATATCTAAAGCTATACCCCTACTAGTTCTGATTTCTTCCCCAAACGGATCGTCTCATCCAAAATGGTAGCATTTACGAAGCATCCATTTCCAGGTCTGGAGCCTCTTTGACGATTTGAGATTGAGATAGTGTTAGTGAGCCTATTCTCCACAATGCCGCTGAACATTCGTGCTAGCAAGGAAGCAATGGTGATTGGCCGCCAATTTGCCGGATCTTTTTCGATCTTCATCTTTTTTAGTTCTCCACCACTCTCTCCATGCTCCATTCTTTCCTTTAACTGCTTGGATTGTAGTATCATCCCACCAACTTGTCTGTCTTTCTTGTTTCTCCCCAGATGTTCTACCACATACTTTTTGTGCGTACGTTATCTTGTTGCAGGATTATGTTCTTTCCACGATGTATATCATGCAATGCACGACTAAGCTAGTGAAGCGTTTCAATGTAACAGCATGTATAGTTTGCCCGAGATCAAGTAATTCAACCAGAATGACATTCTCTGCATCCCACAAGACTGTGCCCATAACTTTCCCAGCAGATTGCACTCTCTTTTCTTTCTTTTTCTGTCAGCAAATCCAAATTTGCCATTCCATGCTTTGCTATTTCGTTTCTGGTTCGTAAGGGTGGAACCAGCCCTCGTCGCCCGTAACAATACTTATCTAAAAATCATGTCCTTCATTTCCATGTCTCTGAAGGAGGTCTGAGAGATGGGTTGTCTTTGAACTTTGTGCTCTTTGGTGAGTAACCTGGGACCCAGCGGGAACTCGCTTTTCAATACCCTAACTTACGAATCATTTATTGCACTGCACTGGGTCCTATTGCAAGTCTTGCTGCAATTTCACTGACAGCGGCACTTCAGTTTTCTTTAATGATTTCATAATTGCGTGTCATGTTGCACTCACTGGAAGCAGTTCAAGGGCACCTACTACGCGGCTAATCTTGAATGCTCGTGTTTCCATCTTAAAAATGTTCTTGCTGTGGTCACAAGATAAAAGCTAATGACGTCATGTGTTCTGGAAAGTAGGAAGATTGCGCTGATATACATGGTTATTCTGCACTAGTGTCCAATAGTTAAGCATAATCACTAAACGATGCTATACCGCCTGATAAGAATGCCAGATGGATTGCTGAACAAACGGAAGCTGAATCACACACCATGTCACACATGTTGTCCCAAAAAACAGTTTCAGAAAGGTCCTGATATCTAAGGTACACCTTTGACAACAACTAACAAAGCTTGGCAATGTCTTCCACAACAAAATATGTTGTTAATAGGGTGTATGGTTACCCCTAACTGCCACACATACTTCGCATCGACACGGCATGCGCTCTATAAGATGGTCCAAGAGCTCTTGTGGCAATCGATCCCATTCCTCTGAAAGAGCAATGCGAAGGTCTTGGAGGGTCCTTGGTGGAGGCTGCTGGGATGCAATACAACTCCCCAATGGATCCCAAGCATGTTCTATAGGATTCAGATCCGCAGACCTCGCTGGCTAGTCCATGCAATGAATGTCTTCCCCAGCCAGAAATTCATCCACCAGAGCAGCGTGGTGCAGTCGGGCTTTACCGTCCATTAAGAGGAAGTCTGGACCAACCGCACCTCTGAAGAGTCGAACATGTGGTCTCAGTACCTCATTCCTGTATCTCGGAGCGTTCAGTGTTCCTCGGACCACCCATGAAGATGTGCAGGTCCGTACGGCCATTTAACATGATGCCGCCCCACACCTTGACGCCACCCCTACCATAATGGTCCCGTTCCACGATGTTCCTGTGGTTGTATCGGCTACCCCGTTCTCTCCAGATTAATATGCAACGGAAATCGTTCTGCAAACTGAAGCATGATTCATCTGTGAAGAGCACATGCCTCCATTCATTCATGGTCCAGTTTCGACGTTGGCGGCTCCACAGTTAACGGGCCCGTCTCTGTGCTGGAGAGAGCGGGTCGCACACCGCAGGACAAATGGGAAAACAGCCCTGCTGTTTTGAGCCTCTGGTACACAGTTTGTCGGGAAACGGCAACCCCTGAGACGCCTGCAAGCTCCGCCGACAATTGTCTTGCAGGTGCACTCCGATTTCGTCGGGCGGTTAAGGCTAGATATCGGTCCTGCTGTGGGGTGGTTACTCTTGGTCGACCTGGTACTGGCCTACGACTAACATCCCCTGTGTCTCGAAATAGTCTCCAAAGCCTGGAAACGACACTTAAATTAGTGGTGCATTCAAGGATACAGCGACTTCAGTCTGTGTCTGGCCTGCTGCCAGGCGGCAGAGTATTCCACCCTGTAAAACGAAGTCCAAATGGTGTTGTGCCATTATGTTGTCACGTTCACCACGAGGCTACACTCCGCACACTCAGCGGCGGCTGATACTCTAATCTGAGTGTATGTTTCTTTCCTGCATTACTAATTTGTATTCACTCGCCGGTGACTCAACAGACCAATTCTGGTATAGATCTTACGGCCGCACACGATGCATATGATGGAAGTTAGAGGACGTGGCAATGTCTGGCGCAGCTATCTCCTCTGACACGTTTCCATTTCCTGCCTTCGGCGTTCTTCTGCAAAATGTGAAATCGCAGATGAGGTGGCTGCACGCCAACGTGCGTGATCTTCCGCAAGTTTATGCCAATTATCAGGATCAATGGCTACACTACTCACGGTTTGTTTAAGCTGGTCTTTGTAACGCTTCCGAGGTTCTCCTAGAGGTCTCTTGCCCGTGCAGAGCTCGCTGTACAGGATTTTCCGTGGGAGTCTGTCGTCATTCATGCGTTGGACATGACCGATCCATCTAGGCCGTGACTAATGATGATGGCCTCTATGCTCTTCATCTCTGATCTCTCGAGAACCGCAGCATTCGTTATATAGTCATCCCATTTGATGTGCATAATGGAATGAAGTTTCTGCAGGTGAAAGGGTTCCAGTTTTTTGGTGGTCTGGCGGTATAGGGTCCAGATCTCGCATCCATAGAGCAACGTAGAAATGACAACGGCTTGGTATACCATTTTTTTGTACAGGTTCTTAGATCTTTGCTCTGAAATACACAACGTGAGAGACTTCCTAACGCTGCATGCGCAGCACGGATTCTATTATCCACGTCCTTCTCAATAGTACAATTCGTAGACAGAAAACTTCCAAGGTATGGGAAGTGATCGACTTGGTCCAAAGATGTGCCAGAGATAGCAATATCAAAATCTGGGGTAGAGGTTCCAGGAACAGGTTGAGCTAATACTTTGGTCTTCTGAATGTTTATATTTTTCTTCTATGTGTCCTGCCCAGTCTCCCGGACCTTGGCGATCAATGTTGATAGTGTTTGTCTATCTTCAGCAGAGCGGTAGAGCTGTTCAATAGATCTTGTTCCAGTCCAATCTTGAAGGTTCCGAAGACAAGAAGTCCTTTTCCTTCCCGCCTTTTAAAATGAGATGTAATATTGTATATTTTTCACCATGTAACACATGACCCAGGTATGCAATTTTCCTGCATTTGATGGTGGTCGGTAGCTCTCGTTGAGAATTTTCCCTCGGCAGTACTTGGTCATTAGAGACATGATCTATCCAAGAGACTTTCAGCATCCTTCTATGAAACCACATTTCCAGAGCTTCGAGCCTCTTAATGATGGACGATTTCACAGTCCAGGCTTCCACCAGGGTGTCCAGCGACCTTGAAAACCTGGAAAAAAACCTTGAATAGCCCCGAAAAACCTGGAAAAGGCCATTTCAATCTTAAGCTGACACGCATGACTTGGTCAGCTAGCAATGTGTAGACTGTTTATTAGTTGGTTTGGCTGTAAGCGATGTTTATTGTTCGCTGTTTGATACAAGACTTGACCGCGGTTGCGCAAGAGACGTTAAATGGTGTTTGAGGACCGTTGCCAGTCACCTCTCCTTACGTTCCTCTGAGGAATGCGTTTCAACCATGAAGGATAAGTTTCCCGACTCAGAAATCGGTCAAAGAATGCAACTTCTTCGGACAAAAATTGGCTATGCGATTGTATTTGGCATTGCTCACTATTTTACGATCAACGTTAATGAGCTGATCTCTCGTTGCGATGACATAGTTATCGGATTTGACGAAAGCTTAAATTCAATATCCCAAAAAGCTCAGATGGACATGGACGTGAGGTTCTGTCATCCGGATAAAGCTCAAGTTGCCGTCCGTTATTAAAATTCAGCTTTTCGTAATCGTACTCGGGCCATTGATTTAAGGGAGGAGTCTTGGAAGACCGTTGATGGTCTGAAAAAGGTTTCCCAACTCTCATGTTAAACATAAAGTGTTTCGAGAATTAGATGCCGAAGCGAAAGAATAGTGTGGAGTTGAATTGCTCGATATTGGACGCTGCCGACTTCATGTTGTCCACTTGACTTTTAAAGTAGCCATGATGTCGACTGGCTGGGATTTAGCATCCATTTTGTATTGTATGTATGACTTATCTAAAGACGCGCCAGCACTGTATACGTTCAGTGTAGTGGCTGTACCTTGTTTCCATTGCGATTTGGTGAAACACGTTGGGTTGAAAACAAAAGGGTTGCAGATCGGGCCATATTCTTCCCAATCAAAGAAAGTTTGTCATTACAGCTGAAAAGGAAAATACTGCTCCCATTTCACGCAATTTTGAGAAAGTCGCGTCGTCTGTTAAAGACGAATTATTGGGAACTAAACTTGCATTTTTTGGCTCAATCGCCGGCTTAATAGAACCATTTCTGAAAGAGTTCCAGACAGATGCTCCTATGGCGCCATTCTTGTATGAGGAATTTCGCTCCCTCCTTGATACATTTATGAAACTGATTGTTAAGCCTGATGTTATGCTGACAAGTTCTAATTTGCAAACCCTTGAGCTAAGCTCAAAGAATTCGATTCACGCCAAAAAGTTTGACATTGGGTTCGGTGCTGAAGACTAGTTGTCCGAGGTTAAAAACTTGAAGGAATTGGACATTCTTCGCTTGAAGGAAAGTATGCTCGGTAGTCTAGTTAAGCTTGTAAAATTTGCGGGAGTGGTCCCCTCTGAAGTATCAATTTGCGAGATTTATTTCTTGCTTAGATCCTGCAGTTTTGAACGAAACGCGTTGACAAGTGTTTAGAAACCCTTGTGGCGAAAAAAGCGTCTCTGGGTCGAAAGCAGACCAAATCAAAATGGAATATGTGGAAGTGTTCAGGTTCAAGAGCGTTTTAAAGCTTATAAGAGGAGTGAAACTAGATTAGATGAGTTATGGCTGGAAGTCATGGAGCTTTCACTAAAGCCCACTTCTAATCTGCTGGACTTGGTTAAAAGTATCCTTATACTGTCCCACGGAAACGCCACACTCAAAAGTGGTTTTTCGATTAATGAACAGTGCATCGTTGAGAACCAGATGGAGCATAGTTTAGTAGCCCAGCGCCTTGTTCATGACTCTATCCTCAACGTAGGTTAATATACCAAAATCTCTCATTTTGTCAATGCGAAACGCGCACTCTCGGTACCAACATCATTTACGCGAGCAAAAAGCAAAAAATGATACCTTGGCCAAAGCTGAAGCTGATAAAAAGCGGAAGGCAGAAATGATCAAGAACTAAACGCAAAGAAGGCAGCTTTGCTAACTGATAGTGCTAAGCAAGCAGCACAAATCGATGACCAAGTAAAGGAACTGAAAGATTCGAACGTGCTCTAGTCTTGGTATGCCAAAATCTAGTTTTTACGGTGAATCACCCGTATTCGTAATGCTAATTTAAGTATGTACTTACCTAATAATGTGATTTACGTTGCCAAAAAGCCATCTTCTTTGTCCTCTTGTTCTGTTTGTAGAATGTAAGGAATTTTGTTCTCAAATGAGTTTACTTTAAGTTTGCGTTCGTACCAAAATGAACAAGAGATTTATTTTTTCATTTCTTTTAATTGTTGTGTAACTATGAAAGACTGATTATATATTTTTTCTGGATATATAACTGATTTTTTACCTAACAGCTTACTTCTATCTCTCATCCCATTTTGGCTGGACACCCTGGCTTCCACTCCATAAAGCAAAATGGACCAAGCAAGAAATCAATTGAAAACCGCTTTTAACGAACTTTGCATGGAAGTGATTCTTAACTAAATGGAATTAGCAACAGCTATTAAGAAATGCGCATGATGCAGTTTTAAAAAATCTTGCCGAGAATCCCTTTTTTTTTTTCTAGGAAAAAATGCCTTCAGTTGTTTTGTAAGAGTCCCTTGATTATTCTGCGTTTTGCTTAGCAAAATACTTTTTATTCTCTTCAATTTACATTTAATTGATCTACTATTACAATAATAGTTTTTTTTAGCCCCCACACCTTGAAATTCACTTACAGTAGTCTAATCTTCTTTTATTTTTTTTTTTTAAAGAAGGGAAAAAAACTTGAAAATCGTGTTTTTTGAGCCTTGAAAACTTTGAAAAAACCCTGGCTTCCACTCCATAAAGCAAAATGGACCAAACAAAACATTTTACAATACTCTGTCTTAGTTTTAAATTCAAGGCATCATCACACAATCAAGGTCTCTTTTTCTTAAAAGTTGATCTTGCCATTTCTATACGGGTCTTAATCTCAAGGTCTGGATTCAAATCCTCTGACAACCAACAACTAAGGCACTTAAATTTATCAACTTCTTGGATTTTTTGTCCTTTCAGAGTCAGAGCTTTGTCTTCTTTGACTGAAAACCATAAGTTTTGTTTTCTTGGTGTTGATCGTCAGACCAAAACATTCATATGCACTCCTGAAACAGTTGACAGACTGTTGCAGATCTTCAGATGTGTGGGCTGGTGAGGCATTGTCATCGGCATATTGCAATTCTGTGACATTGTGAATATTGGTTAATTTTTTGGAACGAAGTCTGGTCTGGTTGAATAGCCCTCCATCCTACCGATATTTAATTTCCACACCTGTGTTGTTTGCAGATGCTGTCTCATAGAGCATGGCCATCAGGTATGGGGCAAAAAAGAGTAGGTGCAAGAACACAGCCTTGCTTGAGCCCATTCGTGATCGGAAATTCTTCTGAGACATCATTCTGATACAGCACCTGCCCGATCATACCATCGTGAATAGCCCGAATTAATCCAACTAAATGTTCCGGACATCCAAAACACCCCAAAACCAACCACATTGCATTTCTGGGAACAGTATCGAAGGCTTTTTCAAGATCGTAAAATACTTAAGAATAGAGGTGTCATTTGTTATCTGCATTTCTCCTGCAGTTGTCTTATACAAACAATCATGTCAACTGTTCCTCTTAGGGGCAGATTAAAACAACAATAACTAACTAACAACTGTTCCTCGGGAAGTACAGAATCCACACTGTGATTTAGGTAGTATTCTCTCTGAGATAGTTTTGGAGTCGATCCAGTAGGATCCTGGCAAAAACTTTTCCTACTATGGAAAGGAGGGATATACCTCGGTAGTTTCCACAGATACTGCGATCGCCTTTCTTGAAAATAGTAACAATGGTGGCGTTCTTCCAATCAACAAGTATTTTTTGGGTTTCCCAGATTAAGAGGATCAGGTAAAAGAGCCTGGTTTTTAGGGGTAAGTCGTCTCCATTTTGAATGAGTTCCAGAGGGATGTTGTCGGGACCTGGTGCCTTCCTTGGTTTCAGGCTACTGCAAGTCAGGGAACAACGAAATTCGACATGCAAGCTACCCTCTGGGTGTCAAATAACAAAGCTTGCACCCGAGGCCATACGATATTATTATTAATACTATAAAGAAAAAAATAATTATTTAACTTGTCTTCAGTACATGTTTCGAGGATTAATTACATTTTATCCCCTTCATCAGCTATTGAAAAAAAAAAAACTTAGCACAATAATAAGATACGTATTTAAACCTAATATGGTGAACCATAAAATTTAAGTTATAAGAACAGAATAAAATGGAATAGATGGTGACGGTGATCAGCTGCTCATGACAAATAGTAGTTCCGTATTGAAGCTTGAAATGGTAGATATGTAACACCAATACTTCACTAATCCGTGTAGGTCTATAACTAATGAAGAGCCTGTATGCTTAAAGATCCAAATTTAGCCTTTTCAAAACAAAGCGGCTTTAAGAAACCCAACGTGATGGAAGGTGATCTCTAGGTAAAGGGAGGTTAATTGAAAGCATATGGTGTGTGAGGTTAGGACAATGTTACATTTAGAAAATGATCATATCAATACGGAACCACCATGAGTCATTTAAATAATGTAATTTATATGAATAGTCAAAGCTTGCAATCCTTCACTAAGACAATTTGCCAAATCCAACATTCTAAATCAGCTCATTGTGCTCGACCTGAGAAGCTGTTTACAATTCAGTGATCTGTGTTTACTACACAAAATTATAAATGGCTACACAAAAAGTAACATGCTATTCACCTACTTCCCGCTCCACGTTCCCACCCTTTCAAACACACCAGCACGATTTACACAATGTATCTCGCTCACGTCTGGAACGGCAGAAGTGTTGTATTTTCCTCAGTCTACCAACCCTTAGCAACTCCCTTTCAAACATTGGCATATTCTCTCCTCATACAACATACAAACAAAACAGAATATACCTTTCATCATCAATTATAATCTCCTCCCCCTCATGATCACGTACTATCTCTACCTTTCCCTGCGACACTCTCGAGGTTTGCCCCTTGCTGTCATCACTGCCATCTGTTGCTTTTTGTTATTCATATTATTTAAGATTTGTTATACTATCAGTGTAAAATTATTCTTTTTGTGCTGTATTAAATAAATAAATAAATTATAAATAAAAAAGATTTGTGATCCATTGGTTCCATTCATGAATTTTAGAAATGAAGCTCCTGAAACAGTTATTTGTGTTGCCTAGTTATAATTTCTTCCATAAATGGTGTTTATAGTAATAATTTACTTAAAATGAAATAAAAATAAATGCTACGGTACTTAAATTTGACTGACAAGGCTAGAGGCCAATGCTTAACGGTCCTCCTTCATGGTTCTTGAAAGTTCATCAACAATTTTAATTTCATTGGTTTCCAGGAAGTCATGCAATGCTGGAAATACATCGAAGCAATTTTTCTGTTTTATGGGCTTCATTGCTTCTATTTTATCCGGTACATGGAATGTGTGGATGTCCTTTAAGTTTGTGTCATGTTTAAGATGGTTATTGTTGCTTTATGGGGGTGGAACAGCGAGGTCATCTGCCCCTCATGTTAAAGATATAGAGAGCTTTGAGTATTTTTAACCAGTTTTCATTCACACATTCTACGAAATGGCTTATGGATTTTGCATTGCTAAGCTATTGCCCAATAACATTCTAGTTTGGTCCTAAAGCTCAAAAAATCTTGACTGCACTTACCCCTAGACAGCCACTGAATATCACTATGATGGAGAAGTTGTTTGTGTTCACTGGCCATTTCTTCTCACAGGATACCAATTTTGAGTTTTTAGGCATGATTTAATAAAATTGACAATTTTCACAACATTGCCAAGAGTTTTATGTAGGTACGGTACTCATCCCAACCTTTCACTGCAATGTAGACTTCGATGAGTTCATTGCATGTTCTTAACTTTGACGACTAAACCTGAATAAATGCCAAATACAGCACAGATATCAAACATTTACATTTTTTCTCATAATTATGCTAGCACATTTTAAAATATCCTCAACATATTATGTTCTTGTGGGCAATGGCTTGTAAAACATTTGTTCTTTTAAGACCCATAAGACTCAAATTGCCTGATCAGCAAAATTTGTGCTTTCACCAAACTTCAATGACAAGAGTGATTTTCTTTGTTTTTGTTGTTGTTTGAGTCTTCGGTTGATGCAGCCCTCCATGCTTCCCTATCCTGAGCTAGTCGTTTCATCTCTACATAGCTACATCTGAGGCAATCTGTTTAACATAGTCTAACCTTGGCCTATCCCGACAGTTCCTATCCTTGACCCTTCCTTCCATAATTAAGTTTGCTATTCCTGGGTGTCTTAGTGTCCTACCAACCTATCCCCTCTTCATCAGCAGTCGCCAGAAACATCTCTCCTATCCCACTCGTCTTAATACTTCTTCATTTGTAACCCTATCTACCCATCTGATCTCCATCATTCTTCTGTAACACTACATTTCAAACGCTTCAATTCTCCTCTTTTCTGCTGCTCCAACAGTCCAAGTTTCACTTCCATCGAGTGCCACGCTCCAGACAAAGGCTTTGAAAAATACTCCCTAATACCTAAATCTATATTCGATGTCAACAGACTCCTTTTTTTGTAGAAATGCTTTCCTTGCCTGTGCTAACCTACCTTTTATATCCTCTTTGCTTCGTCCATCACTGGTTATTTTGCTTCGTAAGGAACAGAAGTCTCCTACTTCCTTTAGCTTGTCACGTACCAATTCGACGTCCATAGGTGTTTCTTATTTCTTTCGACTGCATTCCAATATTTTTGTTTTACATTTATGAATTTTCATCATGAATTCTTTCCTCAAGACAGAATCCATACCATTTAAAAACTCATTCAAATCCTCTGGTGTGTCTTTAAGAGCCATAATCATGGCTTCTTTGACACCATTGAAATTTTATTGATACTTCTTTTAATGAAGTGTTGATAAAGGGATCTCTTTATTCTTTCATGGACATTTATGAAACAAAGCGCTAGTCAAGTTCCTCTCGCACGATAGGAGCCGTTCCCTTTTTTATTTAATTATTAACAGGGGTTAACTGGTAAGCATGTTTGTTTTGTTGACCTACTTCTCTATTGTAGATTATGCCAATACATAAGGTAGCTTTTATATTGAAATAATTCAAGAGAGTTACCCTTGTACAGTAATCTGGATGTTAGATTGGTAAATTCCTTTAAATTTTCAATAGTTTCATTAGCTGATGTTTCAAAATAAATTACATACTGATACATCGACTCTTATTCACTACCTGAAAACAGGAAGCCATATTTCAGATTTTTAGCCTATATTTATAAAAACAAGTGTTTTTCATTTTTCACATTCCCTGCATTGTCTCTACAACTGGCTCACTAACTTATAGCACTGGATGTGGAAAGTTTCCCTTCATCATTATTTGGCTGCTCTCTTTCATGGCATGATCCAGTCCTAATTAAAACAAAATCTAAACTCAATCTGAATGAAACTTAAAACTGCTTTCTTTCACGAACAATGGAATGTGTCAGTCATTGGAATACTATTATTTCCTCTTTTCCTTCATCCTAGGCCTTCAAAATTCAGTATTACAGTTGCCTGACTTGTTAGCAAGAGTTTACAGGAAGAAGTAATTTACACATCTAGGAGTTAACTGGAAAGTAAATGGGCGCTAGTGCAGGGACCACAACTTTCACTGTGTGAATCCTATGTGACACTTCCACATCCAGATTTCCATCTGCAGTCGCCACCGAACCCAGGTATTTGAACTCATCCACTCTATTTAACGTTTCCCCTTGCATTCTGATCTCACAATCTGGATCTGTATTGAACCTCATATGATCCGTCTTCTTCCTGCTAATCCTGAGTCTTCTGTCTTCCAAGGCTGCCCTCCACTGTTCCAGTTTTTCCTCTATGACATCTTTGGTGGTACTACCCAACAATGTCATCCACAATCATCATGACCAGGGGGCTTTGTCTCCTAATCCACAAGACATTTCGTCCAGAATTAGTTCAAACACAGAGGTGCCAACCTTTGAAGTGGGTTATCAGTAATCTCTTATACTGCCACGCGCCTCCCCCTACTGAAAAATTATTTTCACATCAAATCCAAAGCATGCTCCTCCCTTCTCGATAATGACACCTCACCATCTTTGCCCTACCTGGAAGCAACTTATAGTAAAGAGTATCATATAACACAATAAAATTTGCACATTAACTGCTAGTTCTGTGATAAAAAATTCCTTGTAGCTTGTTTTGCACTCAGTAACTGGTTTTCCGTGAAAGTTTTCTTGCAACATACTTCCCCCTGTGATGAAATTTTCGTCTTGTGAATCATAAGCGATTCCAGTGTAGATGTGCTTAATGTAGGTCTGATTTTTCCTAACAACACTGAAAATTCTTTCTGTGGGAGAGTTACTGTGAGGTACAAGTAATATTGCAAATATCACTTCACTTTAAGTTTTATACTTGAACTAGCCACTTTCGTTTTTAAGCTCAGCAATTTTGCCCCAGTTTACATCAATTCTAGTTCTTGTAAAATATATTCAGGGAAAGTATCACACTGATAAACAGCAAATTCCTCTTCAAGTTTGTCATGTTCACTTTCCTTGACCAAATTTGGGAATCTTTGAACACAATAATCAAGAGATGAATAGGAAACCTTCATTCTAAGAAAAATATCGAGATGTTACACGATCGGCGCTGACCTCAGCCATTTGACGAGATTCCCGTAGTTTTCACGATAGGACACTGAGAAAAATCGTTATTTACATAATTGGTGTCACTTTTAGCCGATCGACGAGATTTCGAATGTCCTTGATGTGGGAACGGGAAATTATAGCATAATTGCGCAATCAGTGCCACTTGCTGTACGTTTGACAAGAATCCAGTTGTTCCCGTCATCGAATGCGGAGAAATATCGCGATGTATTGCAATCACTGCCGCTTTCGGTCGTTATACGAGAATCATGATGTCCTCCCGGTTGGTCACTGAGAACGCGATAATATGCAATCGGCGCCGCATCCGGCCGTTCAACGATCGTCTGCCTGTCTATCTGTTCTGGCAGAATGGCAGAGGCAAGCTCGAGGTTGGGCAAGGTTAAAATTCACGAGCAGTTATGGACATGTTGTATGGTCGGCGCCGTGATTCCCATTATCCCTATGCCGTGGTTGGGAGTTCACGGTGGATCACAAGGAGAAATGAGTATCGCGATGCTACGTAGAATGTCATTTCTAAAAGGGTTGACGCACTTCTCGCTCCCCGTACGCTTTTAAGTATGCGGTCATGGGGAAAATGGCGAGTAGGTTTCGTGATGGGCGCCCAATCACCTTTGACAGGATTCCCGCAGTCCTCGTGGTCACAAGTTCGCGATTGGGCACGGGTTTTATGATTTTACGCAACTGGCATCGATCTCGGTCCGTTTGACGAGATTCGTGCAGTCAGCCGGCCGTCTTGAGCATGTGAGTTCGGAAGATGAACGTTCGAAGTAGGTATCGAATATTACGAATTATTCTGATAGGATTGCATGAATAATACGACAAGAGGGCACATTTTCTTTCGAATTCGAATCACGAATTATACAAGTTTTCGATATAACCGGTTAAATTATCCGATGGAACCAAAGTTCGAAGGAAAAGTTGACATAACCGATCTTTGAATTAACCATACTGGATGTCGCAAATTTTCCAGACGGATAGATTTTTAAAATAAATGTATTTCGAAGCATTTTCGGGATTCTTTTTTCGAAACTGTATAATTTCGCAAGATTGCGACATTAAATTATTTCGCGTTATTTCTGGACTTCAATTTGAGATAGAATTCAGAGGTGAATAACAGAAATGAGAGGTCTCTGTTGAGTTTCGGAAATGTTCGTGAATAAATGTCTCGCGGAAAGTAAGGTTTCCTAATAATACAGAAAAATATTTCTCACAAAACTAAAAACTCTTCTCGATACCGAAATTATACGTTGGACCGATGTATACCACTCAAGGTATCCTCAGTTTGCATTTCCTTGAGGTCGATCGTGGGGAAATATAGCATTCGCAATCTGTGAACCAAGCAGTGTGAGTTAAGACGATTTAAACCGACCTCGGCGAATTTTTATTACCTCCAACTATGCAGACGTAAAAATTAGCTACTTTTACTTTCCTTACCTGATTGTAAAATTAGCTACTTTTTCGTTACTTTCGTTACTTTTCGTTACCGGTAGACACCGTGCAACTTTCCTTTTATTTATTTCATAGAAATGTATTTTTTTCATGATGTCACTTTTCCGTAATAATTTCCCCTTTGACCGTAATGCAGTAATCGTGAGCTGAAATCCGTAATAATTACGGACAATCCGTAATAGTTGGCACCTCTGCAAACAGATATGGACTTAAAGCCGAACCTTGGTGTAAACCTACCTGGAATCCAGTCTGTAAGTCCAATGCTGCTTCTAACCTGTGTTCTTGCTTCTTTGTTCATTTCTTGAACCAACTGCACGCACTTCTCTAGGACTCCCTTCACTCCAGACTTCTCCCCGGGGCACCCGGTCGGTCATAGGCTTTCTCTAGGTCAATGAATGTGAAGTGTATACCTTCTGTCTTTCACAACACTTTACCATTACTTGTCTCAGGGCAATAAATAATAAACATGAATAAATACATTAATTTTACTGAAGTTGAACAAGGAACGTTTTTTTTAATCTCCTGAAAAATTTGCCAAAATGGATAAGGTGGATTTTGGAACCGTGCACCTCATTTGTAGTCTTGTTCTTCTGGTAAGTAAATTGCTTCTAAATACACTGACCGGCAAAAAAAAAAAAAGATTACTTGAAAAATTCAACATTACTTTCATTCAAATCATAATATGAACGGTATAGGCCTTGTACTGTATATACAGTAGTTATAGCATGGAAGTAAGGTTAATTGGTTTCCTGGATGTATTATCATTCTTCACGTCATTGTTTCACTTAACAATAGAGATTCTTTGACATGATGCTGTTTCCCGCAGAAAGATGTGCGCGCCATCGCTATCGTCGACAATGCAATGTTTTATTCGTTTTTCTTTTGCAAGGGAAAAGATCAATACAGCCATATCCTCAGTTGTTCTTGTGCAATTCAGAAACAAATATGCGCTTGAGGCCTGAAGATGTTGCCAGGGCAGTGGCTCTGATCGAAAATGGTGACGCACACATCTTTCCACGGGAAACAGCAACATGTCAATGAATCGCTATTGTTAAGTGAAGCAATGACATGAAGAATGATAATACATCCAGGAAAACAATTAACCTTACTTCCATGCTAATAAACAGTAACATATCGCCGTGCCAGTGCAAGACCACGATAAGTGCGAATTTTTCAATTTTTATTTTTTAACAGCAATTAGTGTATTTTAATGTGATCTTCAATGTAAAAGTGCAAACATTGCAAAATTTATATAACTGGGCCCTTTAAGTAAAATGAATTGGTTTTGCATTGGAGTATTTTTTTTAAGATGTTCCATGCAAAACAGAGTCATCTGCAGATGCATCGGTTTTACACTGGAAATTGAAAGAGAATTCATTTACCTTCAGTGCAAGACCACGATATCTGCAATGACTATATTCCTGATACCAGTAGTTCAGAAGAGGAAGATACCTATGATGATAACAAACCAGACAAGATGAGTACACAAGACAAAGAACTAGCATCAACTAGCAAAGAACTCAAAATCTCTAAAACTTCAGCATTTCCTTTGAAGGAAAGTTTCGTTAACGAAACATCAGACATCTGTGTTCCTTCGGAAAGTGCCAACTTAGTGAGCAACTGTGAAGGATCAGGCTCAACAACAACAGCAGCAGCAGCATCACCACCTCAGAAATACAGACGCCCGAAGAAGCCTCGTCGTCAAGAACATAAATAGGCTCGAAACATAAGAAAACTTAAAGTAAATACAGGACAGTTAGTAAACAACAAAAATGGTACCTGTAGGAAGGATAAAACATTAAAGAAAGGATGCCAAGGAAACTGCAATTTTAAATGTGCACTTTCAGAGGAGGACAGGATTTCAATCATTAAGAGCTTCTGGGATCTTGGAGATCTGAACAAGCAGAGACTATTTATTAGTCATAACATGACGCAAGTAAAGCCAAAATATCGAAGAATCACTCCTGGAGGTGGAAGGTCTTGCAACATGAATTAGGTAGAGTTTAACCATAAGAGGAGATAGAATAAAGGTTGTCAAGAAGATGTTCATGGGTACCCTTGGCGTGGGAAACACCATGATTTCTGCAGTTATTTCCAAGAACAAGGATGGTTTTCTTGAAGAAGAAAGAAGAGGGAAAGCTTGGAAAGCAAAAGAAGCTACCCCCAGTGATAAGGGAAGGAGTGAGGCAACACATCAATTCAATTCCAAGAATGGAGTCCCATTACATTCGAGCTGATACAACACGAGAGTATTTTGAAGGTTCGTTGGATATATCCACATTAATGTAAGTTAGAAAATGAACCGATTGCAAAGAAGCACGTACACGAAACGATATTTAATACGGAATTCAACATCGGGTTTCATAGACCTAAGAAGGATCTGTGAAGAATATAAGAATTCTACTGAAGAAGAAAAGCGAAAACTTAAAGACAAATATGAAAGACATCATGCAGAGAAAGAAACAATGAGACGGGAAAATAGATTATATTCATCAGGCCACTGAGGAAAACCGTGGAGTGGTGGCTGTGTTTGATTTTCAAGCTGTTACACCTTGCCAAGTGGTGAAATATCAAGCTTTTATTATAAAAGAAAACTTAATTTATTTAAATTCACTATTTACGAAGCAGTCTCTAAAATTGGAAGATGCTGCATGTGGCACGAAGGTCAAGCTGGATGAGGGGCAAATGAAGTTGGTAGGTGCGTAATAGAGTTTCTCAAAGAATACCCAAATCAAGAAGTGAAGAACAAATTCGTGTTATCTGCATACTTTTACACTGTTCTAAAGTTAGAAATTCCGTCTATTCAACATAAGTTTTTGGTAGTAGGACATACACAAAACGAGGGAGACGCTATGCACTCTCGCATAGTATATGAGAAGAAAAGAGCTCTGAAATCCGGTCCTATTTACGATCCCCCTCAGGTTGCTACTATCGAAAGTCTTGCAAAAAGGACTGAGAAACCTTACCTTGTAAGACAAATGGAAACAACTGACTTCATAGATTGCAAGTAATTATGCAATGACCTCGGCAACAATTTTTCCATCAATGAGGATGGGGAGAAAGTTTCGTGGAATGCTGTCACTGAGATAATGGTGGAGAAGAATTCCCCTGGGGTGTTCTTTTATAAAACTTCCTACCACAAAAATCAATATAAACTAGTGCATATTAACAGAAAGACAAAGAGGAGCAGTCCTCATCAACATCCCGAAACTCTCAAACTCAAACCAGCTTATTGAAAGTCTCCAAAAATATCAGCTAGCAAGAAGAAAGATCTTATTTCACTCTGTGCAAAAAATCTAATACCGAAGACGCATCGCCCATTCTTCGTTACTTTGGAAGCGGAAAAGGACTGAGGTTCTGACTATTGAAGCAAATGACGTGCTCATGCTGAACTTGTGAACTATTTTCCAACATTCATTCCATCTTTGGCCTCAGTGTGCCTATTTCCAATAACAAGTGATTTTTTTCAAATTATTATTGTATATAGAATTGTGTATAGAATGTTCAAATATAGCAGTAAATTAGGGAAAAAATGAAACTGATGTGTTGGTATTGATTAATTGTCTAACCATTTTCACAGAACAGTCGGTGCGAGACCACGACATCTGCATTTTAGCCCTTTTTGTGGGCCTTGATTACAAAATGTATAATTTTAATTAAAAGGACATGGTACAATATGCAAACAACCGAAACAAATTCAAAATTCTCTATAGATTTTCACACTGTCGAAAGGCTAATACAAAGCTATAGAAAACTTCAAACCCGTTTTTCTCAATAAAATGATTTTTGCAGATATCGTAGTCTTGCACTGGCACGGCGATATGTACTAGACCTAGAGCATTCATATTTATGATTTAAATGAAAGTAATGTTGAATTTTTCAAGTGATCGGTTTTCTTTGCCGGTCAGTGTACTTCAGACAGACTCCAGTAACAGGAAGGAACTGATGCCAGACTACATTGGATTTCTTTGTCCTGTTTTATTTTCACTTGTTGTTGTAGAACACCCAGATATTTGAACATATTTGTTTTTGTGAATTTGTAATTTAAAACTTATAGGTCTAGATTATTATTTGGTCTTCTGCTTATTTTCATGATCTTAGTTTTATCCTCATTTACTTGTAGCCCCAACTTTTTTTTTTCCGTGATTAATTTTTGTGCTAGCCCTTTAATATCCTTTCTATTATTTTCAGCTATGAGTGCTACATCATCGGCAAATGCTAATTTCTACTCCCCAATGTGTGCTACTAACTGTTCTTAAAACTTCCTCTTAAGTTAATCCTATATTTATTTAAACTTTCCAAGTATTAAATTTTCACCTTAACTTTTGCTTTGGAATATACATATTCTAGCTTGTCAAATTAATTTTTCTGGGATTTGGTGTTTTCTCATTAAATCCCATATTCTCTGTCATCTGATATCTTAACATATTTGTTTTTGAACCCGCGATCTTGGGCATAGATGTTCAGTCTGCTACCAACTACACCACCGAAGCCGCTATTCTAACCTTGGTCTACCCCTACAGTTCTTATCCTCGACCCTGCCTTCTATAACTAAGTTTGCTATTCCTGGGTATCTTACATGTGTCCTACCAACCTAATTCCTCTTCATAAGCAGTCTCCAAAAACATCTCTCCTATGCCACTCGTCTTAATAGTTCTTCATTTGTAACCCTATCTACCCATCTGATCATCATTCTCCTGTATCACCACATTTCAAACTCTTCAATTCTCCTCTTTTCTGCTGCTCCAACAGTCCAAGTTTCACTTATATAGAGCACCACGTTCCAGACAAAGGCTTTGAGAAATGACCTCCTAATACCTAAATCTATATTCGATGTCAACAGATTCATTTTCTGTTGAAATTCGTTCCTTGCCTGTGTTAACCTACTTTTTGTATCCTCTTTCTTCGTCCATCACTGGTTATTTTACTTCCTAAGTAATACAAGTCCCCTACTTCCTTTAGCTTTTCACCTGCCAATTCAACATCCATAGGGGCTTCTGATTTGTTTCTACTGCATTCCAATATTTTTTTATATTTTAAATGATTATGTCGACTTTGCTGGGGTCTGGCGTTACGTTACGGGACGAAATGTACCGAGAATGCACTGAGGTGTGTGACGTAATAGTACTGCTTGAGCTTCCTCCTTTCCCCGCGCCTCCAGTGAGCGTGACGTCATCCAGCCAGCTACCTCCTTTGACCTTGGTTTGCTCTTGCTTCTTTCTTTCTTGTTTTTGCTAACTGACTTTGAGTTCAAGCAGCATTTGTAGCATTTAAAATTATATAAAGTCTAGTCTTTCAGACTGACTGTCAAGTGTTTTTTTTTTCTTTTTACATTTATTAATTTTCATCATAAATTCTTTCCTCAAGACAGAATCCATATCATTTAAAAACTCATTCAAATCCTCTGGTGTGTCGGCTAAGATTGCGCCACTACAGGTCTAGTAAAATAATAATAATGCGCGTCAGAGTAGCAGTGGAAGATAAAATCAACAAGGTCGCAAATGGACGGGGGAAATGACGTCTTGCTCGACCCGGTGCTGGGCCCAAGGTTTTCAGAGCGAGCAAAAGATGATTTCCAAAAAACCAAATGGAAACAAATAATTGCTTAATGCAACAATCAAAAGTGCAAAAACGAGATTCCCATAAAATTAATTAAAGAAATCCCAGAGGCGTGTTAATCGTGCCTTTGTTACATCACAAAGACAAGATTGACGAAATCGAGATGAAGATAAGGAAGGGGAACTTAAATATAAGAAATGAAAAGACAAGGGAGCTATATTACTTAAAATATAAAAATGTATTAAAGATGAAAGAAAGAGCGTGTACACGAAATAAACAAATTATTTAAAACAAAGAAAAAGGCATGCTAAGACAAGATCAATAATACAAAAGAAACCCAATACCAAGAATAAAGACTTAAAAACTAAAAAGCACAACAGAACCTGAGTGCAGCTCAACAACATGAATCTAACGAAAAGATACGAACATGGAATAAAATAAAATGAAACTTACGAAAGTCAGAGAGAAACGCCAAACTTGCAAAAATTCAAAAATCGAACGTTAACGAGACGCGAAGCTTTCCATGATGTTATGTAAACATACCGGAGGGGGAGTAAAACAAAGGGGAGAGAGATCCCACGGAGATAGGAGGAAGGAGAAGACAAGGGGAATTATTATTAAGTTATGTAATACGGCGAAAATCAAAAGAGGAAAACAAAACAGAAGGAAAATGAAATATACAGAGATACATTACATTACAATTGATTTGGGACGAAAGAGACCGGTAAAAATCGAAAGCACGCTATAAAAAAAATAGGCTTATACTCCAACATAATGCCGCACCAACGCGACATATAAAAAAAGAATAATATGACATCGGAGCTGGAGAAACCCCAGTTAACCAACGTCACATATATTCTATAAACAAAAGGGACATGTATTAGTGGGACGTTGGACATAAGTCCCGTTACCTCACACATACTGTCCGCAAACAAAGGTCCAATTGCTACCAATCAAACGAAACATTTGTGGTACAAAAGAGACACCGACGCAAAAGACTAGCACCAAGGCCCGACAGGAAATATACATAAGCCAAGTCGCAGAAACGCAATACTTTCGAATCTTACAGGTATTAATCAAAATAATAAAACTGTGAGGAGGGTACATAACAAAAGCAACAAAAAGAAATCCGCCGTATGACATTACGCAAGGTCTCGGAGATATGGTTCAAGGATTATAATACTAACAGTAACATCTTTAAAAGGAAAGAGAACTAAGCAAAAAAAGGAACGTTTAACAAAAACAATTACATTGCGTTAGATAGAAATACATTGAGCCGTACTCACATTCCGCTGCGCCATGAGGGCGGGCCTCTGCCCGAATACACACGTTCGCCCTACATCTCGGCACGTCCAAGACTGAATAAGCTTCTGTCCCCCAGAGAGGAGAGAAGCCTCTCAGAAATATAAAATGCGTAGTTTGGGAGTGGCACCAAACTCGCGTCAAATATTGGCAGAGCCAATAGCAGAACAAATTGCACAACAAAATGCAAGGTAAGCAACAACACTAGCCAATACGAGAGAACTAGGTAGTATGTAGCTAGGGGTTGCACAACGTTAGACAGAGAGATACATACAGACAATCTGCGCACTTTTAAACACTCGAGGCGTAATATAGAGATGTCACAACACATGACAATAATAATAATAACTATAGATTCATGAAAAGTGGTTCAAGATGATGATGTCGTTAGCAAATCTCAGGGTTGAAATTATTTCTCCTTGAATCTTTACTTCTACTAAATGTTTCTCCAATTTCCTTCATTGCTTGTTCAATGTATAGATTTAAAAGTATTGGTGATAAGTTGCAGCCTTGCCTTACACCTTTCTGAATACCAGCTTCTCTCCTTCCGCTCGAATAACTGGTGTCTGGTTTCTGTATAGATCGTAGAGCACCCTCCCATCCCTGTACTTTATTCCAATTGGTTTCAAAATGTCAAACAACTTGCTCCAATCAACGTTATCAAAAGCTTTTTCTAAGTCTACAAATGCCATGAACGTTCTATTATCCTTCCTCATTCTAGCTTCCAAAATCAACCTAAGACTTAGTACAGATTTCCTTGTTCCTACATTTCTCCTGAAGCCAAACTGGTCTTCACCCATCTGTCTTTCCATTCTCTTTTAAATTATTCTAGTCCAGATCTTTGAAGGATGAGTGATCAAGCTGATTCTACGGTATTCTTACCATCTGTCAGCTCCTGTTTTCTTCGGTATAGGGATGATAATATTCTTCTTGAAATTAGAGGGTACCTCACCTGTCTCATAAATCCTACACACCCAGTGAAATAACCTGATCAGACCTTCATCATACAGTATATGCAGCTTAGCAACTCAATCGGTATATTATCTATGACTGGTGCTTTGTTCCTGGTTGAGTCTTCCAATGCTTTGTCAAATTCTGATCTCAATATTAAATCTCCTTTCCCTTATACAAACACTCTATGTAAGCTTTCCATCTCTCAACCTTTTCTTCCCTATCTGTTAGAGGTTTTCCATCTGAGTCCGTAATTATTACAGCACTTAGTCTTCCTTTCCCCCAAAGTACTCTTAATCTTTCGATAAACTGTATCTACGTACCTTTCCTAATTTCAGACAATTTTCTATAACTGCACATTTCTCTTTCAATCATTCTTCTTTTGCTTCCTTGCATTTCTTGTGCTGCCACCTTTCGTCCATTAATTTTAGTATATCCTGTGTGATCCACGGTTTTCTACCTATTCTTTCTTTCCTACCCTTGTTTTCTTCTGCGGATTTTGTTATTTCATTCTTAAAAAGTGCCCATTCCTCTGCAATTGTAGCTTGTTCTTATATACTTGTCTTAAATCGTTTGTTCACGTCCTTCTCTTTCAGTCTGTCTGTTGCCACCTATTTGACTTTTGACTTTTCTTGAATTTCTTCAACTTAGGTCTGCATTTCATAACAACCGGATTGTGGTCTGAGTTTATGTCAGCACCGGGATATGTTTTGCAATCCAAAATCTGGTTTCGAAATCTCTGCTTGACCAAAATAAGTCGATTTGGTATCTCCTGGTCTCATCCATGTGTATATTCTTCTGTTGTTCTTGAATGTGTTAGCTATGACCTATGACCAACTCACTCTCGGCGCAGAATTCCATCAGCCTGCCTCGATCATTCCTTTCACTTAATCCGAATTCTCCTTCTATTTTCCCTCCTCTTCCTTTTCCTACCACAGCATTCCAATCTCCCATTACTATAACATTTTCATCACCCTTGACATACCTCAGAACTTCATCTATTTCTTCGTAGACCTTTTCAACATCTTCATCATCAGCTTGACTGGTGGGCATATAGACTTGTACCACTGTGGTGCACTTCGGTTTTATATTGATTTTTGCTACAATAATCCTTTCACTATATTGCTCATATCCGCTGTCCAAGTTTCCTAGTCAATATGAGACCAACCTCTGCTTGGCCATTGTTTGATTTAGTGCTAATGATCCTATAGTCTCCTGACCAAAAGTCCTGATCTTCCCGCCAGCGCATTTCACTAATCCCAACCAAATCCAACCTCAACCTTTCTAAGTTCTCTAACCTTCCACTGCGTGTCAGGCTGCTAACATTCCACGCTCCAATCCGTAGAATATCAGATTTCCTATTTGTCACTTCAGTGATGTAAGAGCTGGTTGTAGCCCCAATTTCTTTTACCGTGATTATTTTTTGTGCTCGCTCTTTAATATCCTAGAAGTCAGAAAATAGTAGACATACTGTACAGGTTCTTGTATTTCCATTATTTAGAAGCTATATCTATCATTATATTTGTTCCGCAGTTGATCTTCCTGCCGTAATTCCTTATTGATGTTCCCCCACAATACTTTCAGCATAACCTCTTGAGTTTATTTAGGATTAGTTTTGAGAACATATGAATATAATATATTTTTGAATATACAACTATCAATTTGTTGTGTGTGGTATAGCCATTTGAAACACCGAACCACACTTCCGATTTTCCGCAGTGGAATGAAAGAAGGCCCTGCAACGAGTGTATGCATTGTGGCATAACATCCACGCCTTAGTATCAGGTTGTATTGAAAGCCCAACATACTGGCTGAAAGCAAGAGATGGGCAAAGGTGGCGTGAACCAGGAAGTGAGATGTCGCCAAGAGTGAAAGTGATTTTATGTACAGTACAGGAATGGAAAATATGTAGTTGTCTAAAACACACTGATATTCTTCATTATAAATTGCAACAAAATTAACAAGAAAGGATACATAGTGTGACTGATCTTGGATCATCATCAGACACTCCTCATCATTAATTATTATATTATTTTAATCATCCCATTTTGATATCAAGTAATTCGCTGTTTCGCTTATTGTCGTCGGCGCCATTACCTCATATAGTATGTTAATTATAAGTAAAAGGGATATATATACTTTTAAATTATGTAATTTTGTCGGAAAGTGCAAAGTTAGGGATTACAAATAAGCAGCCAGGCTATTGACTGATGGGCTTGGGCTCATTATGAAGCAAGTATCACTATGGTGTATAAGGTCATTGATATAAATTTATTCCTTTCCCTCGGAGTGGCTACATGGCAAGAAGGATTACTTGAAGGCTGGATCCGCTGTAACTAAGCATCTCTCGATGTACCTCAACGATGCCATAAAGTAGCAACATGGACTACTGTTGAACTATTGTGATATAGATTGGAAAGTTAGTGTGATCTAGGTGGCGATGTACAAACATTTTGCTCCATTGAACTTTACATACAATTGATTTGAAGAAGGATATTCTTTGTCCTAACTTGGTTATGTTTTACGTGTCCTTGGATGATTGTTGTTATCCATTGAGAGTCATCATCTTGCACAATTTCCAGCCACTGGCCGGGTCTGTTTGGAACACAAGCCTCTCCAACGTCTTCCGTCTTCCCACCATCTCTCAGCCTCCACCCTTGTCCAGTCTTGTCTCTTCTTCATGCGGGGGCGTGGTGGCTCAGCGGTCTAGCTGTATGCCTCTCCCCAAGGCGGTCCGGGTTCGATTCCCGGTCAATACATGTGAGATTTTCGAATTGAAATGCCATGTCCTGTGGTTCGGATGCCATGTAAAAAGGAGGTCCCGTGGCTCATGATCTCAAGATTAACGGTCACGTTAAACTACAAGCTTCCTTCCTTCCTTTTTTTCTTCTTCATGCTTTCTTCCACCCCCTTCAGCCACCTGTCTCTCGGTCTTCCTCTTGGTCTCTTTCCTTCCCACTTCGTCTCTTGTATCCTCCTGGGTATCCTCTTCTCCTCCATTCATTTTACATGTCCATAAGGTACCATCTAAGTCTAGATTTCTCTATACCATCCTGTAATGGTTCCTCCTTCATTAATTCTCTGGTCCTCTCATTTCTTACTCTGTCCATCTTTGTAGCTCCAATACTGCTTCTCAAGAACCTCATCTCACTGGCCTGTATTTTGCTCTTCTCCCTTCCTTTCATAACCCAGGTCTCCGAGGCATACATGAGGATAGGGACATAGTACGTCCGATATATCTTTTTTGCTGTTCCGAGGGACAGACTTGCTCCATAAAGGCCGGTCCACACTATGCCGCTGTATGCCATTTGGCAACGCCAGTTGGCAAATCCGACTTGGCAAGGCCAGTGGTAGTACCCCTGTCCACACCAGTGTTGGCATTTAGTGGAACAAAAATGTTCCCTCTGGAGGATTTACTAATCGTTTCATATGCTGTTATCATAATTGACAGCGAAGAAAAATGTCGCGAACGGAGCAAATGACGATTTTGGGTGCGTCCAAGTCTAAAAAGTAGAGCAAGTTATGGAACAAAGGACCTAATGAAGGATTTAGTATTGGACAATATGGACGAATTGAATCTCGCAATCAGATCTGGATGTGGTTTTAAAAACCTTTTTAGTGTGAAAACCAGTGACTTTGAAGTTCTTCTGACAATGATTGCACCAATAATAAAGAAGGAAGATACATGGTTGAAAAGAGCTATTTCTGCCGATGAACATCTAGCAGTTACTTTGCGATTCCTTGCAACTGGGGATTCCTACCATTCGTTAAGTTACATGTTCAAGATTTCGAAGCAAATCATTTCTAAAATCATCCTGAATATTTGTGATGCCATAATCAGCGTTTTACATGATTACATAAAGGTAAGAATTAAAAGCATTATAATAAAATAATAAATACATTTACTCTGAAAAATAATTTACAGTACACATCAAGATATGCGTAATAAAACACAAGTATAAAGGTATAAAATGCAAACCCTTAATTTGGAAACCTCAATGTAATTCCATCAAAATACTTTCAATGGAATCACTGTCATGGGTAGACGTCGGGCTTGTCACTGATTGTTGGGGTTGATTGGTTGCTGATATTTGACTGGTGGACTGTTGAGAATGTGGAGGGTTACTAGGAATGGATCCAGGTACTGAAGATAATTGATATTGTGAAATTTGGGGTGAATTGGAATACGAAGGCTATTGAGAATGTGGAGGGTAACTAGGAATGGATCCAGGTACTGAAGAATTTGAAATTGTGATTTGGAATATGAAGGCTGTTGAAATTGGGGTGAATGATAATGAGACTGTAAATTAGTCATGGAGAATGAATTCGGTAGGTCATATTTCCCCATCTCTGCTTCAAATAAAGTGGTGCTGATCATATGTTTCACTATATTTCTGGCATGTGACGATGGAAGGTCCCTTACACGCATTCCTATTTCTTCCTCAAATGCAGTGGATTGATCTTTCAATGTGCATTTATTGCGATTTTGAATCTCTTTCAGAATAGAAAGAGCTGCTTCTGTGGCCGACATCTTGCATGTCTTCGAGCGTGATTGTGCATGCGATGGCCAGACTGATTTATGTTTTTCACCAGTCTTGGGAGTTGATCTACTGTTCTCGGGGCTCTCTTCGACCTGGACGACATTCTGGGTCTCTTCCTGAGTGACCTCCACATCCTCAGATATTTTTGGGTCCTAGAAGGACAAGAAACAAAGTTGGTGATATGCATGTCCAATAAAATTCTATAATACTGTCATTATTTTGTTTCAGATGCTGCGAAACAAATTTATGTGAATGTTGGTTGCCAAGTAAGTTTATACACATTGTAATGCACTGGCATTTAATTTAGTTCAATTGTTTACATAACTTCAAGATGGTGGCTGTGCGAAATATTTCACTGGTATTTTATATCTCCGAAACTATTACTGATATCACCCTGAAATTTTGTACGGTGATAAAGGCCACTACTGCAAGTTTATCTATGTAACTTTCAAAAACCTGTGAAGTACAAAACTAACATGGCGGCCAAGCAAAGTTGAAACGTTTTAATAGATTTTTCTCGCGATTTAAGTTAACCATCTGACCGCAGTGAAATATGGTACAGTATATGATTATATGTATATACGGTATTTTAAAATTAAGTTTTTAATTCTTGTGACGTAGTCATGCGATTGAAGTGAAAGTTTGCATAGCGAAGCTACGCAATAATTTTCCTTTAATGGTACATAACTCGATGGCCTATACATGTAACAATCCAAAATGGCAACCATCCAAAATATTTCGACGGTTCTCAATATCTACAAATCTTTAACAGCAATCAAACTGAAATTTTTTATGTTCATAGAGGCAATGAACATACGTTCACCTATAGGACTTTCAATAACTTGGTGGGGACAAATCCAACATAGCGGTGACGCAAAATATACATATTTAAATGGACGTTTTTTGCGATTTAACCATCAGAGTACAGTGAAACTTGGTACGGTAAATGCTTATACAAATGTTAATCCACTGGCATCTAATTTATTTCAATTGTTTTCATAACCACAAGATGGCAGCTGTGCCAAATTTTAAAATCTCGTTTTTACGTCTTGTGCCCTAATCATACGATTGAAGTTTGAATACTACGTACACAATAATCTTCATGTAATAACACATACCTGTAAGACTTACATATATAAAAATCCAACAAGGCGACCACCCGTAATATTAGACTGTTCTCGATAACTACAAATCTATTACAGATATCAAACTGAAATTTTGTATGTTGATAGAAGCAATTAACATAAGTAGGATATATGTAAATAGGCTTTAGTTCTTCACGGAACTACTTGTTCTAAATTGAGATGGGGGGCACTTATTTAATCTCTCTCCTAATGCGTATGTCTCGTCGTTATTGCTATCTGCAATTCTGTTTATGGCAAGATGTCCTGTTAAATTGAGTTATTACTAGATACAGAAATGATGAACTAATTCCAAAATTAGATTTACTTTATTGATGACAAGTAGAGGTGTTGAGGATGGAGCTCAAGGGATCCCCTCCACTAGGTCTCGCTCGCAATTGGCTTCCCGGACCACTCACACTCACTCAGCCGATTGGGCGGCTGATAGCCGCTTGAGACCGCCATGCGTCCGATGTCATCAGCTAATGAGTTATACCGTGCTTTCATTGCTTTGCTGACGGTTGGCTAGGCTGAATGGAATGTACGTGTACACCTCAAGGCCAACCAATCAATTACCGTACCGTAACCTTTAACATTTTCAGACATTTTTCCTCGTGGGGAAACCACCCAAATTACGGTAATAAAAGGTGTAAGAAAACGTGCCACAAATATTGGCCTAACATCAGTTATAAGGAATGAATAGTAGTACGGCGCGCATACCTCCAACTTGCATAACATAATCTTCGAGTGCCATTTAATCTTCTTTCAAATAACCATACCTGCCAACTTTTACGGTTTATCCGTAAAATTTACGGAAATTGCAGCATTTTACGGTTTTACGGATGAACGGTGTCATTTTACGATTTCGCGGACAAAAATTTGAAAAGATAATTTACATTCGATAATACCGCCCACTTCCGTACAATCGATTGTTTGCGTGGGTCGAAGGCAAGTCCACGATAGTCGATAACTCGTTCTTTGATATGATTCGTACTTTTAACCGTGTGATGTTTGTGTCTTCATTGTAATTGAATTTGAAGCCGGGATAACCGTTCTTCCATGTGAATCAGGTGTCGACAGGCTCTGCTTCGCATATTCTTTGTTCCGCTCCGTTCGCTCGTTGCGATTTAAACCATATTCTTTGACCACGTGAGTTGTTCATTGTTCGCGAAGTTGGCGTTCCTTGAATGTTTTCGTCTTTTAAGGTTATGGCATATTTTAATGAAGCGTTCGAGTTTTTGTGCTATAACTTCGTGCTTCGCAGTTTCCTGTATTCCTTGGACTAATTACATTCGTTCCACGTGTGTGTGTGTTTTTTATTTCTACCATGTGCATATTCTTTCTTCACGTTGACAGTGACGTAATTAGGGCCGAGTGTCTGTTTACTTCCTTTTTGGTGGAATACAATGTGCCCTTAAGTGCGGCTGATCATACTGGTGCTTTATTTAAGATGTTTCCCACATCAGAAGTTGCAAAGAAATATAGTTGTGGTCGCACGAAAACGACATGCTTTGTAAATAAAATGGCAAAAAATGCATCATCTGAAGTTGTTAAGTGCCTTCAGAACGGACCGGATACAGATAAATCCCTTTTCTTTCCATCAGTGAGAAACTACTTTTGTACTGCCTGTGACTACATCATCAACAAGTTTCCACTCAAGGATGACGTGTTAAAGAATGCTCAAGTTGCTAGGTTAGACAAAATTGAAGATGCACAGTTTTCTTCCATTCGTTTTTTCTTGGAAAAGTTTCCTATCATGTTATGCAAGGAAGAGAATGAAACTACAGATGAGGTGGTGAATGAGCTTCAGAGGCAGTTCACAGCTCTTCAGGTAGATGACACTTCGGCTGCACATCAAGATGCTGCAAGTGATTCCAGTTGGGCACAAATATCAAGAATTCGTGGAGCCGATAGACTTCTTAAGTATAACCGAATTTCTAGAGTAATGCTCTCTGTTCTCACCATACCCCATAGCAATGCAGAATGTCAACGTGTTTTTAGCCTTGTGAAGAAAAATAGAACACAGTTCAGGTCATCCATGTCCAATGAATCTCTGGAGTCTATTTCTATTTTGAAGACCAGGAGTTCTGGTCGCTGTTATGACAAATCATTTTCTCATGACTTTTGGCAGGAAGCTAAAAAGACCACAACCATGACTTTAAAGTCGAACTAGCATGTGATTTGCAGTGTGTATTATATTATTTCTTGCCTGTGTTACGTTAAACAAGTTTTATTGTGTAAAGCCTTTTTCAATTATCGTATATCAGCTTAATCTATCAAGGAAGTCCTGTTATGTGTGCTCCAAACCAATATTCACCACGCCTGCTGCTGATTAACATGGATTTCTTCTGGATTATTATGTTCATCTACAAATTATGTAAGTAGATATGATTTCATTGAAGTATCCTTTTTAAAGCATGAATTATTGTATTTTGTAGCCCAGAAGTATTATTATTTTCGTCAAGCCGGGGGTATATCGAAAATCGTTCGATTTTTTGTCGCGCGTGAGTTTTACTGATAGCCCTTTTCAAAAGTTGGCAGGTATGAATAACCCATTTGGAGGGTACGGTGAATCAACGTTGGCTATTGTCCATTGTATTCAATTTCCTTTGTTTCCAAATTTCCTTCATCCTTCTAGAGTGTCGATCTTTCTCCTCTTTAGTCCACTTTCTGCGAGTTGTTTGTTTCTTCCTTTCTTGAAATTCTGACTTTTGAGTAGCTTCTCTGAAGAGTGATCTGTTTGCTATCGTGTCTGTCTGAATTCTGGCTTTTGTCAAATCTTTGTGTCAATTTCAATGAACCATGTGAGTTTGGATTTGTAACTGTTCAGTAAGTTGAAGATCTGTTTAGTTAGTCTACTATTTTCCATTCTATAAATGTGCCCGAAAAACTGTAATCTTCTCTTTCTCATTACATCAGTTAATTTTTCACATTTCAAATATAACTCTCTATTTGGTCGTAACCTATATTCTGCGTTATTATTTCGTTTAGCTCCCAGTATTTTTCTCAGAATTAGTCTTTCAGTCTTCTTCTTCTTAAGTGCGGTCTCTGCGTCGAAGATTGGCAATCATCATTGCAGTCTCTTCCCTCGAGGTTGCCGTTGGAAACAGAGATACTGATTCAAGTTCAAACCATTCCCGCAAATTCTTTAGCCAGGAGATCCTCCTCCTCCCTGGTCTGCGCAGTCCTTCAATCTTGCCTTCCATGATTAGATGCTGGAGTCGGTAGTTGTTATTTCGAATCACGTGGCCAAAATATTGTAGCTTCTGTTGCTTGATGTTATAGAGCACCTCCATCTCCTTGCCCATCCGATCCAACACCTCGGAGTTTTCACCTTGTCGGTCCACGATATACGAAGCATGCGACAATACAGCCACATTTCTCTAATTTGTCTAAATCACCAAATCTTGTTAATTTAAGTGTTTCTGTCATACAGAGTTTCAGGTCTGACCACTGTTTGATAGTGCCTTAATTTAGTGTTCAAGGATAAGTTTTTTTCATTATACATATCTTTTGTCATATGAAACCACCTTTGTAATTTATGCGTATGCATTTCTATAGCTGTCTTTTCCTGTGAGTCGTTCATTATCCAGTCTCCTAGGTATTTAAAGTAATTTGTTTTACATTCCAAACTGTCATGAATTGTGTTACTTTTTGGGGCATCGGTGATGTTTGTCATGAACTTAGTTTTTTCAAATGATATTTGTAGTCCGACTTTGACTGCCTGTTTCTGCAACTCTCTAATTTGTTCTTGGGCAGTATCCAGTAAAGCAGTAAGTAATGCAATGTCATCCACCATCTAATGTTATATTAGCCAAAACATTTGAAAACTTATCATCCTCATTGTCCCAAATAAGTTCATTCGTTTATTCTTGTATACATGTAATAAATATAAAAATGAGTATATATATATATAAAAAAATGGACAATTTCCAACAAATTTGATTGTAAAAGATTATACTTTAATCGCATTTTGGTAACAAAAATGCTTTTATGATAAAGTGTTAACATAAACATTTGAAATTAACGAAAAGATAAACAAAAGTATAGCTTTGTTTGCAATTGGAAATCATTTTTCACTTCGATCAGGTGGTATTAACTCTTAGAGCATCTAACATACAGCTCATCTGGAGCCTACGACAGGCCCGAACTTGTCAACTTGCTTTGCGTAATATAGAAACACAATATCGTTTACATTTTCCTTCGATAATGGAGTTCTCCTTTTGAAAATAAGGTACCCACAAGTGCTTCAAACTCTTTCAGATGATGCTCTTGTAGGGGGTGTGCACTGGATAATTTTTTTGATCTTCGTTAGTTTCGGGTACACAGTTTCCTGCACATAAAGACATTTAGTTAATAAGACTATACCTTGTACCAGACAGAAACATTTTCGTAAGTACAGTATGGATGCAAAGCTACATCGTATTCTTTTTCCTCGTTAAAGTCGGCCCATTCATCGTAGAAGTCATAATAGGTATGTTTTGCGGCGAGTTCTGCATCATCCTGTTCCACTTCTGACAAATGGCACTATTTTGAATTTCACTGTGCACCTTTAACGAATATAGCCTACGAGTGTATAAGTGTTATTTGTAATTCAGAGTGGCCATATCTTATGGTTTTGACGGATGTAACAGAATTAAAACCCAGACTAAAACGTCGTTCCTGTCGTTTATCCTCTCAGAGCCAAACGAAAAGCAAGAATATTGTGGTCAAGGTCACAGTTGCGTGGTCTCCACTCGGCTGACGTTCCGCGAACGTATAGCCCAGCACCTTCGTGCTACTCTGCAAATATTCGTGGACGAGCCGAAACCTATCTGTATCTGTCAAACTCTTGCCTGCGTGAAACCCACGCGAACGCCCAGCTCCAACTTGAACCCTGGCTTTGTGCCATTACTCTGTCCACTGAACAAACGGGGGAGACATTTTAATTCTCATTGGCCAAAAAATTGCATATATTCTCTGTACAATACACAACCTCATAGCTGGAAGTCTCCATTTGCTATCAATGTCTGGATTTATTTGAGGGAAGACACAGTGCCTTTTGTGATTACTAACACGATAATGTTATGTCAAGAAATATAGTGGCACATAAAAGATCCTGTTTTAGAACTAAACTCTCGTAAGGTGATTTCCAACCAATTGGTGTTCAAACACAGAAAATAGAGGAATAATTTAAATACTGTATAACAGTTTCTGATACATCTGATTAATTATTTAAAAATCTGCATGACTTTTACCAATAACTTTAAAATTTTAGTTTAACGTTATGCATAGGAAGTCATTTTTGAAAGCCTTTGTCTGGAGTGTGGCACTATGGAAGTGAAACTTGGACTGTTGGGACAGCAGAAGAGAGAAGAATAGAAGCATTTGAAATGTGGTGTTACGTGGTTGATGAAGATAGATGGGTACATAGAGTAACAAATGAAGATGTATTAAGACAAGTTGGAGAGAGGAGATGTTTCTGGTGATTGCTAATGAACAGAAGAGATAGGTTGGTAGGACACGTACTAAGACACCCAGGAATAGCAAACTTAGTTATGGAAGGAAGGTTTGTGGACAAGAAGTGTAGGCGTAGACCAAGGTTAGAATATGTAAAACAGATTGCCTCGGATGTAAGGTGTGCTAGCTATGTACTGTAGAGATGAAACGAATAGCTCAAGACAGGGATACATGAAGAGTTGCATCGAACCAGTCAAAACACTGAAGACTCAAAACGAGTTGGAGCTGGGTGTTCGCGTGGGTTTCATGCAGGCAAGAGTTTGACAGATACAGATAGGTTTCGGCTCGTCCCCGAATATTTTCAGAGTAGCACGAAGGTGCTGGGCTATACGTTCGCGGAACGTGAGCCAAGTGGAGGCCCATGTCAAACGTTGATAACTAAATTGCAGCTAATGTTATTAGCCTATTTATTTATTATTCCATAAGGCTGAAGATGCCCATTTGTTGCAACAAAACATCTCCATAGTGCATTATTGTGTGTTTTTATGATTTGATTATTATATTGTTATTAGCCTATGTTATCGGCTTTATGTCCCTTTTAACTGCTGCGGCTCTTAGAGACCCTGGAATTTTTCCCCTTAGGGGATCTTTAGCGTGCCAGTAAATTTATTCATACGGCTTCCCTCAAATGACAACTAATGCGCCAAGATTAGATTTTGTAACCTTGGGCACTGCAGGTGTTTTTATGATTTGTGCTATGTTGTTGTTGATTGTGTTTCTCAGTGTACCTCATCATCATCATCATCATCATCTTGTACAGTTTCCAGCCCCAGGCTGGGTCTGTTTGGAACATAAGCCTCGCCACTTAGTCCTTTCTTCCCACCACCTCTCCGCTGTCACTCTGGTCCAGTCCTCGCCTCTCTTCTTGACACATTCCTCCACTCCTTTCAGCCATCTATCTCTTGGTCTTCCCCTTGGTCGTTTCTTCTGCATCTGCATCTCATGTATCCTCTTGGGAATCCTCTTCTCATCCATTCTCTTTAAGTGTCCATACCACCTCAGTCTTGATGTCTCAATCCTACCTTGCAAGGGCTCCTCTTTCACCATTTCCCTGACCTTTTCATTCCTCAACCTGTCTCTTCTTGTTACTCCGATCCTACTTCGCAGGAACTTCATTTCACCTGCCTGTATTCTGCTTATGTCTCTTTTCTTCATTGTCCACGTTTCTGAAGCATAGGTCAGTATCGGGATATAGTAGCTTCTGTATAACACTTCCTTGCTTTTTTGTGGGACATCTTTATTCCACACTAAGCTCCTAATGCTTCTCAGAAATGCTTCTGCCTGTCTGCCACGTTCCGTAATCTCTTTGTCATTTCTCCCATTTTCCTCCACTATAATTCCCAAGTACTTGAGACTTTCCACCTTCTTCAGCTGTCCACCTCCAAGTGTTATCCCACTCATAGGTCTGTCCTTTTTCCTGGTCGTTAACAGGATCTCACATTTACTGATGTTGAACTTCCATTCGTACTCTCCCACTGTTTCTTCCCAAGCCTTCAGTTGCTCCTGAATTTCCTCCTCCTTGTTTCCCCAGACCATGAAATCATCTGCAAACACCATTGCTTTCATCTTATCTTCTTCTATCTTTCCTGCTATCCGTGTCATTACCTCGTCCATAACCACAATAAAGAGAAGGGGTGACAGCGCACTACCCTGTTTCAGGCCACTCATTTGTCTGAACCAGTCTGTACTTTCCCCTCCAACTTTCACACAACTCACACTTCCACAATACATCTCCTTCACTCTGCCTACAGTCCCTTTTTCCACTCCCATGTTTTCCATTGCTTTCCAAACCTTCTCCCTACACACTATCATAGGCCTTTTCGATGTCCTCTCCAAATTCGTAGTGGTGTTCCTGGAGCTGTCTCACTGAAAATATGAGATCCACTGTTGATCTCCCAGGTCTGAATCCATACTGCTCCTCTCTCAATTTTCTCTCCACTTTGGCTCGTATTCTACTTTCTAATATCTTTTCATATATCTTGGCACAGTGAGATATGAGTGTGACTCCCCTGTAATTTCTGCACTCCTTTCTGCTTCCTTTCTTAAATATTGGGACAATTAATCCTTTCTTCCAATCTTCTGGGGTCTTTTTCTCCTTCCATATCACCCTCATCACACGGTACAGCCACTGTTTCCCAACCTCCCCTGCGCCTTCACCATTTCAACACTCACTTCATCCACACCCGGTGCCCTTCCTCCTTTCATCTTGTCTATAGCCATCTCCAGTTCTCTCCAAGTCAGGTCCTTTTCCATTCCTGTGTTGTCTTCTCCATCTTCCAATGCATTGTCTTCCTCCCTATGACCATTTGGATTCAGCAAATCCTCAAAGTACTCTTTCCACACTGTCTTGAGTGTCTCTTTGTTGTGTGCCTCATTTCCGTTTTTGTCCATCATTACCACATCCTCTCGCAGACCTCTTCTCTTACTTTTGACCTGGGGGGGCGTGGTGGCTCAGCGGTCTAGCTGTATGCCTCTCACCAAGGCGGTCCGGGTTCGATTCCCGGTCAATGCATGTGAGATTTTCGAAGTGAAATGCCATGTCCTGTGGTTCGGATTCCACGTAAAAAGGAGGTCCCGTGGCTCATGATCTCAAGATTAACGGTCACGTTAAACTACAAGCTTCCTTTCCTTCCTTTTACTTTTGACCATCCCATAAAGTACTTTCTTATTTCCTCTGCTGTCTTCCTCCATCATCTCTGTCCACTTAACCATCCACTTCTTCCTCTCTTCTGCGACAATCTTGTTTGCTTCTTTCTTCTTTATCTTATAATCTTCCCTTGCCAGATCAGTTCTTTCCTGGAACCACACTCTGAAAGCCTTGTTCTTCCTTCCCACAGCTTCTTTTACTCTCTCATTCCACCATGGTGTCTCTTTACACCGCTTTCTGTTGCTTGTTCTTCCACACACTGCCACTGCAGCTTCCACCATTGTGTTTTTGAATTGCTCCCATTCCTCTTCCCCTGTTTTAGGATTGTCTGTTGGCATCCTTTCCCTTATTATCTTCTGGAATTCTTCCTTGACTTCCTTTTCCTTGAGTTTCCATACTTTGATTCTCCTTTCCTGGTACTCTGTCCTCTTGCTATCCTTAACAACTCCCAGGTTCATTACAAGTATTCTGTGGTCGCTATCTAAGGCCTCTGATGGTATTACCTTTATATCTCTGACACTTCTCTTCATTTCCCAGTCGTACAGCATGTAATCTACCAAAGATTTCTTTGTTAAATCACTGCTGTACCACGTTACCTCGTGGCTTTCTTTCTTCCGGAACCAGGAGTTGCCTACCACCAAACCATTTCTCTTGCAAAAATCCAGCAACTTTCTCCCTTCTTCATTCCTGCTACCCCATCCTTCTGCTCCCAATACATTTTCATATCCTTGCCTTTCACTTCCTACATGTGCATTCAAATCTCCCATGACAATGGTGCTCTGACCATTCAACTGCTGTTGTAGCTCCTCCTCAAAGTCTTCCTTCTCTTGAGCTGTACATCCAACTTGAGGGGCATATACCTGGGCTATCTCCAGGCTTCTTCCCTTTACAGTTACTCTGATCTTCATGATCCTGTCACTTATTCCCTTTACCTCTTCCTTCATTCCATCTCTCACAACTACTCCTACTCCACTGCTCCTTCCTTCACTGTTCCCACTCCAGTACAACCGGTACCCTTTCCTCAGTTCTCTGCGACCTTCTCCTTTCCATCTTGTTTCTGCCAAGCCCAGTACATCCAGTTTTCTTCTCTCCATCACATCTACAATCTCCTCCACTTTTCCTGTCAGTGTCTGTATGTTTAATATCCCAACTCGTAGTCCATTAGCATATCCGGGTCGTCGTCGTTTGCATCCGTCCTTTCCGAGGCCTGTTCCTGTTTTGAAAGCAAATATGATATCCACTACTGGCTTGCTAGGCCTATCGTAGCTTCACCAGAGCCCCATCAGCCGTCACTTTCAGGGTTCCCATAGAGCCTTCACAGCTACCGCAGCGGTCCCGGGGCACGCGAAGTTCCCACTGTACTTCACCCCTACAGGCAATCCCCTACTTCATGCCGTTGCCCGTCTCCCACCACGTGGAGGAGGGGTTGGACTTCTCAGTGTACCTCTTTATTCTTAATGTGCAAACAGCAAAATTGAGTTTATTTAAATTTTTTCAAGTAGGCTTCTCTTTTGAAATAAGCCTTCTTGATATTCTATGAAGTCACTGTGACAATGATCATTGTTTTGAAAGTATTACACAAGAATAATGAACTAATATAATTCCATTCTATGTTCGAGGTGTGGTATACGCTGTCTTGCTTTCCTCTTCTCGTGAATTATACGATGTTGAGGATATTTTATGGTAATTATGTGTAGCATCCAGAGGCGTAGCGCTATAATACGCCGATACGCCGGGCGTTCCCTGATTTAAAATGTGTAAAATATAACATTGTTTTTATTTGATATAAATGCGGCGTTATCATATTACATGGCGCTTAGTTATTTTATATCCGCACCCCCAATATAACTAGTCTTAGCCCGGACGCGGCCCCTATATTCTTTGGGACCCCCTATATTCTTTGGGACGCGGTCTACTGCTGTGCGTTGCTCTTCTTGTCTGTACGCCAGACCTTCTTGGCGTCAAGAGCTATGTACCACCCTGGCCAGGCCATGTTGCAGCGCATGCGCCAGTTCATACTTGTTTCTCGGAAGAGAAGCGCTACCGTACGCTGGCGTTTGCTGGCGTTTGAATTGTATGATCACTGTTCTGTTAACTCAATAGCCCAATCGCTGCGCTAGTGCTATAGTTCGAACTGTAGAAGTGTAGTTTCTTTTAATTGTGCGTGTGTGTGTTTAATGCTGCCAATATGACTGAAGTACCTGACTCTAATGTTATTAATTTTTTAAAGGCAACTCCTTTGAGCACTTTATCATATGAACAGCGATGTGAATTAAAAACAAAAAGACCAAAGCCAAATTTATCAATTAAAGAAGTCGGTAAAAATCGCACACGGAGTTTTCAGCTTTCTTGGTATGACAGGTTTTCCTGGCTAACTGGGTGTGTTGAAAAAAAAAATGTTTTGTTACGTTTGCCTTATGTTTGGAGCGAAAGATACTGAATGGTGCACGGAAGGAATTTTGGACCTGAGTAATTTAATTAAAAAGGCTGTAAAACACCAGTCTTCAAAACCCCACTTGTTACATTCTGTAGGGGGCGTAGTGGCGCAGCGGTTAAGCTGTATGCCTCTCACCAAGGTGGACCGGGTTCGATTCCCGGTCAATGCATGTGAGATTTTCGAAGTGAAATGCCATGTCCTGTGGTTCGGATTCCACGTTAAAAGGAGGTCCCGTGGCTCATGATCTCGCGATTAACGGTCACGTTAAACTACAAGCTTGCTTGCTAGTTACATTCTGAAGCATTTCATCTGCTAGGTAAAACTCGTATTGAGTATGCATTTTCTGAAGCTCCTCGACTACTAGCAATAAAACATAATGAGATCATGTCTTCGAACAGGCAGTATGTGCGACAACTCATTCAATCAGTAGTATTTCTCTGTCCACAAGAACTAGCCTTCCGTGGGCATAGAGAAGATGAAAGTTCTATTAACAAGGGTATTATTTGCAATTGTTGAACCTGCTCGCTCAAAATGAATCTATAGTTAGAGACCATTTACAGTCATCATCATTCTTAAAAGGAACATCTCCAGACATTCAAAATGACTTGATAGAAGTTACAACAATTGCATTAAATGAGAAAATCAAATCAGAAAAAATGAAGCCCCCTTTCTCTCCATAAAAGCGGATGAGACATTAGACGTATCGTGTAAGAGCCAGATGAGCATAATATTTAGATATTGTGTGGATGATAGAATAGAGGAGAGATTCGTTGGCTTTTATGACGTTTCCAAAAATAAAAAAGCTGTGGGATTATCAGAAATCGTGCACAAAGTTTTACTTGACTGGGAAGTAAATGGAGAAAAAGTTGTAAGCCAGACATACGATGGCGCAGCTGTAATGGCAGGCAGACAAGGAGGAGTTCAAAAGCTAGTGAAACAGTTTTGCCCATATGCTCTTTTCGTCCATTGTTACGCCCACCAATTAAATTTGGTACTTCTGTATGGCTCAAAAACCATAAAACAGGTTCGTTTGTTTGTCTGTGCCTTGACTGCTTTTCATAGTTTTTTTCAGCAAGTCTTTTAAAGGACGGTTTTGATGACCGAAAGAGGATTTAAGCTTCCACAAGCTAGCAATACGAGATGGAATTTTCATTCGAGGGCAGTTTTCTCCATTATGAAACATTTCCAAGGATTGTATAGTACTTTTGATGAAATTATTGATGATGAAAGTAGTGAATGGGACGACGACTCTGTGAACTGTGCCATTGGTCTCAAAAGATATATGGATGACCCTACATTTGTATATTTGCTATGTGTATTCGAAGCTTGTTTCATTTACACTGATCATCTTTTCAAATTGTTACAATCATCGACAGTGAGTATTGTAACTTGCCATAATGAGATAGAGGCTGTCGTCAAAAGAATAGAAAATTTAAGAAATGAAGATTTCACTGATAGATGCGTTCAAAAAACCATCCAGTTGAATGAAAACGTAATGTATGATGGCAATAAAAAGAACACTTTGAGAGTGCTAACTTTTGAAATAATAGATTCACTAACAGCACAAATGAAAAGTAGATTTGAAGATCTTAATCATCTAAATTTCATTGAGTTAGTACAAGAAAAGAAGTTTAAAGAATACACTGAAGCATTCCCCAGGGCAAATTAGATATTTTGGTAAAACAGTATCCATTCTTTAATGTTAACCAATTACTAAATGAACTTCACATTGTTTATGGAGATCAGACAAAGCATTTAGCTCCAAAAGAGCTTTTAAAATATTTTGTTGCCAACGGTCTCGACTCCATCTATCAGGAAATAACTAAACTACTGCGCTTAGTACTGACTATTCCAACTACTACAGCTAGTAGTGAACGCAACATGAGCACGCTGACAAGAATTAAAACATACCTTAGAAATTCTATGAGCAATAGTCGCTTGTCGTGTTTAAATTCACTGGCCATTGAAAAACAGTTATTTGGTGAGCTTTCATCAGAGCCGGCATTTTTTGAACACATCATTGACATTTTCGCAGAAAAGAAGAAACGACGAATTGAGCTGATGTACAAGACTGTGTGAGGTATGTGACAGGATCTTTCATATTAGCTTTTTGATTTTTTCCTCAGTTTGTCGTTATAAACTTTGGCGTCCCCAGCTCAAAAGTTCACGCTACGCCACTGGTAGCATCTAAGGAATTTGAATGAAGCAGTAATTGAATGTTCTTTCTACCAATAGTGCAGATCTGCACAGTTGATTGACAAGAAAGTAGCACAAAATAAAGAGCCTGTTATGTGAAATTAAAAGGTAGAATTGCAAAGTGATTCTTAGTTCACCAAAACCGGTAGTAATTAAATATAAAATGGTTGTCTTTAAACTTTGTGAAGCTTAGTTAAGGAACCCACTTCTTCTTCTTCTTTGCCTTTGGAGACCACATAGGATCACTTTAACCAACCATTAGTTCGTCGACTTGTAGGAACTGTACAGGCCTTGCGGTCCTCCCAGTACTTTTTCATGCATATTGATCATCTTGCCCTTTCTTGGGCAGAAAAATATTCTTGTTGGAATTTTCTTTTTTGTGAGTGGAAATGAAAAGTCATATTATTTTTTAAGTACTGTAGTTAAACTTTTCTTATTTGCAGCATCTTCTATTGTTAGGCCAATTTCTTTTAAGTCCTCTCTGATTTCTTTTAACCATCGGCATCCAGTTGTGTTTTTTGAAGCAAGATTTTACTGTACTACTGTAGTTGTTTTAGAAGATGTGAATCTGGCATTCTCATGTTTTTTCTTTCGCATGGTATCAGTAATGGATTCTAGGTATTATTCGCCATTGCCCATCTTTTTTATATCCTTTATTGACACAAGTTCTTCCAATTCGCCTTTCGATCTTCTGTAATCTGTCAGTTTTAGAATGTTCATTTAGATGGAATAATGTTTCTGCTGCGTATGTAGCTTCCAGTTTTATAACTGTATTATAATGTTTAATTTTTGCATTAATTGATAAGCATTTCTTTTTGTAAGTTTCCCATGTTAATTTTTGTGCCCTAGATAACTTGTTGGTTCTTATTTAAATTGATGCTTTGTCATTTAAGTTGTTTGTTATTGACTCTCCTAGATATTTGAATCGTGTTACAATTTTAATTTTTGTATCATTAATTTGTATTTCCTTTAATGGTGTTGGTTTTTGTGGCATGATTTCTGTTTTTTTTTTCAAATGATATATTGAGGCCAATTTTATTTGCAATGGTCTGAAGCTCTGATATCTGTGTTTTGGCTTCCTCTAAATCTTTCACCAATAATGCCATGTCGTCCGCAAAACCAAGACAGTTAGTTTGAATTTTTCTACCTATTTTTATATTTGGAGGGCATTTCTTTGACCATTCTCGGATTACCATTTCCAGTGCAGAATTAAATAGTAATGGTGATAAGCCATCACCCTGTCGTAAACCGGTTGTGACCTCAAATGGGTCAGAGAATTCACCTTTGAATTTAACTTTTGATTTCGTGCCTGTAAGAGTTAGTTTTATGAGATTTGTCAATTTGGGGTGTAATCCCATGTGTCTTAGAATTTTTAATAATTCTCTATGAATACAATCCTATGCTTTTTTGAAGTCGATAAATGTTATCACCATATCTCTGTTCCTATTTCTATTATAATCCATTATCAGTTTTAGGCTCATGATTTGATCTGGGCAACTTCTCCAGGGTCTGAAACCTCCTTGATATTCTCCGAATTCATTTTCAAGTTGTACTTCAATTCTATCGAGAAGAATTTGAGAAAACATTTTATAGGTAACATCCAGGAGTGAAATCCCTCTGTAATTGTTAGGGTCTGTCTTATCCCCTTTTTATGTAGTGGATGGATGATAGCTGATGTCCCATGTTCAGGGAATTTTCCTGTAATCCAGATGTTGACTAGTTGTTGGTGAAGGGCGAATTTTGCCGAATTTCCAGCATACTTCCAAACCTCTACAAAAGTCTGGTCTTCTCCAGGGGCTTTGAAATCCTTCATCTCTTTCAGTGCTATGTAAACGTCTTCTAGTGTGGGCGGGTTAATATTCTCTGGTGGTGTTGTTATTGGAGTGTCAACATCCAATTGAAGAAATTCTATGGGCTCTTCACAGTTTAGGAGTGTCTTAAAATATTTAGCCATAATTTGTGCATTATCCTGGTTGTTGTGGGCCAATTTACTTTTATCATCTTTTAACAATAAGGTAGGTGCTTCATAGTTTTCAAATGTTGTTTAAAGATTTTGTAATAATTGTGAAATTTTGAATTCCTCTTCAATTGATTGTAGGGTGTCAGTATGAACCCACTATTAGGCCTATAGTAATTTTATAATATTAATATAATCAAAGAACATTTTGTCAAGCTTATCATTTCATAAGTTATAATTTTAGCATTCATGTATTATTTCACTGTTTAAAACGATGTATGAGAGATTGGCCTTCCAGTTTATGTAATTTACTGTTGTCAGTCACAATTATGAATTTTCTGCATATTTTTATCCCACACATTTTATTGTACTATGTATCGAGATCAATAGGATGGTATACAACACTTGAGAGGTTTTGGAGTGTTAATGAATTCCATTCTTGGGTTTTGGTAAGCTGAACTTATAATCCAATTGCACCATGACTTAAATATTGAGGGGTGTTACCGTTAAAAGAAACTAGCAGGTAGGCTATTATGTTCGGGAATTTCAATCTTTATTTTCTGCATAACACTGCCATTAATTTGTATGCTCCCTTAAGTGTAAGGGATTTTGAGAAGAAATATAATTATCTGCTTTCTCAAAGATTGTTATTTATCTCTTCGAATGCCTTGCCATTTTTCTCTTGTTCTTTTAATGTCCCAACTAACAGAACCATTAGGATTGTAAATATTAAGTCTGAGGGATGTGAGTGTGTTGCCTGCAATGTTACGATTTCCCATGTTAGAGAGACATGAAAGTTCTAAAAGAATTGCAATATGTTGTGTGGTTCAGGTAAAATAGAATTTATTTTCAATAATTTGTGGCCTAGAGAGGAGCCAAAGTCAATTTTAATTGGAAATAATATGCACTGGTGGAAATATTGAAGTATGCATCATCCTATACAAAAGGGTTTTGCAGCACAGAACACGAATATGTATAGGACATGCTGATCGCAGTCTGAAGGTCACAGCATACCGGTAACTGTCTGTAATCACTTGATCAAGTCCCAAAGGTTGACAACATGCTCGTAGCGTGCCAACCCAACACTATGGGGCTGGCAATGGCATACCAAACTCCTATTTTTAGGTCATGAAGTGGAGTTTCGTGAATTATTCTTAGATTCTCGCATGACCAATACTGAGTGATCATACAGGGTCATTATCTATGTGCGCGCGAGTAAACACGGCAAGCTAAGCTGGCTGTGACTGGCGCAAATCGCAGGCATGCGTATACGGTTCAGCCGGTGGTTGGCACGCTCCGCTGACTCATATCGTTAGTTCACACGTGTTTTGTCATTCATATGGACGTGTATCTGCAAAGCTTAGACGTTGGTGTTGCACATTTAGTGGGTATTGTGATTACTGTGATTGTTGGTCATGCCTAGACACCAATTCACATTGCGGGAACGTGTGTATATCCATAATTCGTACTGTACATGAAAGGCAGAAAATCTTGTTCTTAAACGGGACGAAAATTTCGAATCAAGTTTCCAGGAAGACCTGTGCCTAATGCCAGTACAATTAGGAGGCTCGCTAAACTATTCAAGGAAACAGGCTCCGTAAATAATAAAAGAGTTGACAGACCATCTTTCATCAGAAGATGTCAGGTGTGTCTTACAAGAGAGGGAGGACATTTTCAGCATCGCCTATGAGCACTGTAAGTACACACTTTTGAACATGTTTGGTAAAAGTGTGGAAGTGCGCGCCAACCACTGGCTGAACTGGGTGTGCGCGCTCGCGATCTGCGGCAGTCGCAGCCAGCTTAGCTTACCATGTTTACTCGCGCGCACATAGATAATGACCCTGTATAATGTCCATGCAAATGGAAGCACACCTCATCAGAAAACTGTTCTAATTCAGGATTAAATTCACCACTGTTGACTGACTGATGAAACCAATCACAATCATGTTTTCTTGGGCTTTAACTCTACACTGCTGTGACTTCGTAAGCCTTAAATTTCAGTTTTCTATCCACCTGCCATTGATTGTAGAGAAATGTGGAACATTTCTTTTTTGAGCCAGTTGCTTCAAGTTTTTCTGTTATATTGCTCAAGTCTTTACAGATACAGTATATCTCTTTTTGTTTGTTAGTTAAGATAGTCTGTAGTTAAACTGGTTTCTTTTTTTTGTATAGCACTGAACCCACACGTTTCAATTTGTTCACAACTTTCTTAATTCAGTAACGCATTGGCTCTTGCATTCCAGGAAATTGTTCGTGGAATTCTCTTCTCACTCTCCCAGCAGATTCGTCAAACTACCTTCAAAGACACCCATGTACATCGGGACTTTCAACATTAAGACCCTAATTCAACGAGGCAAACTATAAGCCCTTGTATTAGAACTAGATCGGCAAAAGATAGAAATACCGTGCTAGCCCTTCAGGAAACACGCTTTACGGACGAGAATACTGTAGACTACGGCAACTACCAGACCTTTAAAAGCAAGACAAACATGATGGTTGGAAAAAATGACATCCCACTATTGGATATGGCGTTTGTCGTGGGTACAGAAAAATATACTCAACTCAATAAAATAAGTTACACCCATAAAGAACAGAATTATGACAATGCATGTACAATGTGCAAACAAGAAGTACACCCTGATTAACGCACACACTCCCACAAACATCGATAACAAGAAGGATCCGAATAAGGTAGAACAATTCTGGATCACACTTGATGAGGTCATTATCATTGGGCAGAGAAAAAGAATATAAAACAATTGTAGATTTCCTGCACATAAATTCACTGACAAGAACGGAACGAGATTTATTGAACTGTGTCAACCAAACAATCTGAGGATCATGTCAACTTCCCTGAGGAAATTTCCTCGAAAGCAAAAGACTTCGAGATCAACCATACTATTACTTGGTGAATATCAGATCGACCATATAGCCATCACATTCTCCTCGCAGAAAGAACCCATGATGTGTAAGTCTGAAGAGGTGCAAACATCGACTCGGACCATTATCTTGTGCGCATCAAAGTGAAATTTACCCTAACAAAAATAAAAATATCACAAAAGAACACACCTCCAAAAATTAGATACAAAAAGGATCCAGGAAACAGGTATAAAGGAAGAATGGGAGAGAAAACAGGGAGGCACCTGGGAACAGTTCCACACTAAGATAGAGAAAGACAAAAAGTTAATTCCCCGAAACAGGAACACAAAACACCCGTGGTGGGATTCGGCGTGTGAGGATGCTCTGGAAGAACGAAAGAGAGCCTTCCAGAAATATAATAGTACAAAATCACCTAAGACACAACAGCACTTTATTGATATCAGAAAAAAGGTCACAATGTTAATCAGACAAACGAAGAGAAAACATATGAAGGACTTCAATACATGTGATTTCTATATAACATTCGCAGGAAAGAACCTATGCTTTAGAAAACAGAACGGTGAAGCCTCACTGACCAATTGTAGCGTTAATTAATGCCCCACGTTGGTAGCAACAAGTGTAGCGTTAATTAATGCCCCATGTTGGTAGCAACAAGTGTAACGGTTTGGCTGTCCCTAACTGTTGGGTGATAAATGTAACTGTTTACCTTTGCCTAAGCTATGTTGTTTTAATGGGCGCCAAGACCTCAATGCAATGCTGAAATCTAAATTTGTATTTAACAACGTCTAGCTCTGGTAGAACACCTTCAAGAATCTATTCACTCAGATCGTGGTATGATTTGATCATTAACCCAACAAACAATTGTATCAGGAGAAGGAATTGGTCTATATCTAATGCTACCTACTGAAAGCAAAGATTGCATTGTAAAAGAATTGAATTTATTATATAAAACAAGTTTAGCAAAATTAATAATAATAATAAGTTTAAAATTTAAATTGGAGCATTGCGATTTTAATATTACCGATAGAAAATTACGTGAAAACGGAGTCTGATAAATTATTGATTTTACTCTTATTCCCAAGCTATGAAGTTACTGAAATATGAAATATAAAACAAAGAGAAATGAGAGATTGCATATTTCTGCGTCATTCGCGCTTACCACTGGAAATGGCCGAAGCCTTTCCCTCGTACTGGATGATGCTGTGAGCTTCCCACAGTCTCCTGGACGTCGACATCTTTGTCGATATTTGATGAGATTCTGGTAGATTAGATAATTCTATGGTCCGTACATCGGACCCAAACACTTGTACAACCACACTGGTTAAGTTTTACAAAAGTTAGTCCTCCACTCCACGGAACATCGGAGCGACTCCCGCGTACAACCGTACTCGTTAAGTTCTATACAGATAGTCCTCGTTCCACGGCGCGCTGAACGATATATCCACACGTCGCATCCCCACTCTTCATCCGACTTCTAGCTTACGTGGTCTCCACTGATTGGCTGCACCCCACGCGCTATATTCCCCTCCTCTGGCTCATTACACTCGGCGGTAGGGTGAAGTCGTATTCCGTTCCATACATCCGCCTTTTCGTTAAGCTGCAACGCAGGATTGCGTCATGCTTCCCGACAAGATTAATCCTGTATATGAATTTCCAGTGAGTCATGTCTCTCGATATACCCTAACTGACGAAACTCCGTTAAATTCCGTAATCACATAACTTTCTATGATATTGTCGTTCGTAATAATTTGCTTGATAGCGTTTTCTAAGACATAGAAAACCTATCTGTATGCTTATAATTTTTATAAAATGCTCCGAAAATATCTTAATAATAATTATAATAAATTAATAATAATAATAAATTAACATGAAAAATTCTCTTGGCTGAACAATTTGCCGCGTAAATAAATATAGAATGGCTTCCTACTGACTTATACCAGTTGCATAAAAACCCCTCGAAAAACACGTTACATATTCGCCTCGGATCATCGGATGATTTACCGTGACGACGGTCCATTATCCGATTATCCCAGACACGTTAATAAACCCCATCCAAAATACATATTACATAAATGAGATCACCCTAAATTACAGATATATACACTCATAATTTTTCTTCACGCACTTTGCGTCAAAGTTTGTTGTCACTATGGATTGCACTTTGCAACCAGTCCAATGTTTTACATATAGAATAGTGTTCCACGGATATTTCCGCCTCTCAAATTTCTCTATGTTGGAGAAATAGACATAATTAATGTGTGAGCACTATGTATTTATGATGTCATATCACACGCATTGAAGGTGTTCTGATATATTTATATCTCCATAGAACTTCCTAATTTCACTGGAGGTCCCTTCCTTATGGTGACATTTAATCTCACTTATCACTGAGCACACGATCACACTATTGTGGCAGCGCCTCGTGACCTTAATACTTAATCTCTCTTTAAAGTAGATTAAATTAATATTGACTTCTGAAAAAAAAAAACAGTAAATGCGCATTACATGTATGTATGTATGTATGTCTACCCCTTATTATTCCCGTTTTCCAACGGGGTCGGGGATGAGATGCGATGGAAGTCTTTGTGGCGATGATTTTTACGGCCGGATGCCCTTCCTGACGCCAACCTCATGAGAGGAGTTAATGAGAGATGAAATGAATGATGGTGAATGAAACTGGGCAAGGATGTGGAAGGAAGCGGCCGTGGCCTGTCAGAAGGTACCGTCCCAGCATTTGCCTGGTGTTGAAAATGGGAAACCACGGAAAACCATTTCAAGGACGGCCGACGGTGGGGCTCGAACCCACGCGTCTACCGAGTCAGCAGAGAGCTTGGCCCCATGACCTAACGCTGCGCTTTAGCCAGCGTAGCCACTACATATAACACCAAATATTTCTGTGCCGTAATCGCCCTGTCTTGTTAAGTTCCCGTAGACCATATTCTACTTAATACTAGTTCTCAACACAGACCAGTTCTCCTGACACAAATAATACCTTTGTACAAATTACCTTAAATTACACACTTACAAATCTTACATGGCGAGGCCGTAAACAGAAATCACGTGTGCTGATATGTATGAGTTTCATGAAGGACTGTCTCGCCTTCTGATGGCCCATCTTTTGCCTCGTGGACGCCTTAAGCAAAAATACCCTGTCCAAGCGCTCACCCATCTCTAGGAGGCAAATGGGAATTCACCAGCACTACCAAATTCTGGCCTTGGTGTATCGAGACATTTTAGTGCTCAAGAGCATCCGACAATCCCGTCATATTTCCCTGTACCTTAAAAACTCTCATTTACTTACATACTACCCCCCTGTGTGACTTCTGATACGCCTGCCTGGAAGACCATCTCCTCCCACGCACCAAATACCACACTTACTCATTTGATAGGCAGGCTCGCCAGCTAAACACACTCGCTTTATGACACATATTTTCGTAGACTATATATATTATACGTCCCGTATAATCTGTTTCCCTCACTATTCTCCAGCACATACGCTGTTTTGCCAATACGTTTGGAAACTATAAATGGGCCCTCGTAGAGATAAAAGAACTTGGACATGACTTTCTCTAGCTTATTTGACTGTTTCGGCACTCTAAGTAAGACTCTGTCTCCCGGCTCGAATAGGTCAAATTTAGTTTCTTTTTGTTGGCGAATTCTCTTTTGTGCTGATTTAGATAAATTCTGTTTCGCCAACTGGACAATGTAATCCATCCCCGGTTGCTTACCCTCATTTAATTCCAACACCCTCGCTAGTTCATTTTGTGGTCTTTTTCCGAAGTGAACTTCGTATGGCGTCAATTTCGTGCTCTCATGCTGGACAGAATTCAGCCAAGTCTCGACCTTGGGAAGATGTCCAACCCAGGCTGCATGCTTGTCATGCACTAGAGTCCGAAAAAGACGAGCCACTTCCCTTAATGGACGCTCTGCAGAATTACCCTGAGGGTACCTTACAGAGGAATGAACGTGTGTTATACCAGCTTCCTGCATACTGGTTCTCCATTTCTTTGCAGTAAACTGTGGTCCACTGTCAGATAGTATCCTGAGAGGAAGGCCAAACTCAGGTACATACTTATTTATGATCAGACGGCTACACGCTAGTAACGTGGCTTTCTTTAGCGGATATAGCTTGACATACTTACTAAAAGCGTCAATAACTATAAAAATGTACTCGTAGCCGTACTGTCCTTTAACGATCGGGCCAAATAAATCCACACACAGTAGTTCGCCGGGACTACTGGTGAGAACTGCAGATCTCTCCCCCACTAAATATTTAACTGGATATTTACTCCTTTGACAGGTGTCACACTTAGCTAAAATCCTCCTAACGTCCCTTCCCATTTTACTCCAAATGAAGTCACGACCAATTTCATAGAAGACCTTGGCAGCACCAAAGTGTCCTAATTCCCTATGAATGAACCAAATTAGCTCCTCCCGCAAAGTGGCAGGAACACATATTGCCCACCGATTATTCCTACATTTCCGTGCAAGAAGCCCATCCTGCATCTTGTACGTGAACCGTCCTACTTTCACATATTCTTCTTCACTTACTTCCAACCTAGCCAGTGGCTCCCCTAACTTAACGTCATCACGTTGCTCCACTAGCATATTTCTCAGTGTCTATAACGATGCCCTGTTGCTACTGTCCACACATGCACATATTAAAATACCGTCCTCTGCTTTAACCACAGGATAATCCCTACATAAATTAGTGTCCCTCGATAGCATGTCTGCAAGAATGTTATCTTTACCTTTAATATATTTTACTGTGAATTCGTATTCCTGCAGAGCAAGAATCCACCTACTAACTCTGTTAGAACTGAGTTTACAAGTTCTCATATACAGTAATGCATGGTGATCTGTGTGGATCTCAAATTTCCCCCCTACTAAATACATTCTAAATTTCCCTAAACTGAAAACAATACCTAAAAGTTCTAACTCAGTAATCGTGTATCTTTTCTCTGCTGCTGTCAGTCCTCGCGAGGCTAAAGATACAATGCACAGATTACCCTCCTCATCTTTCTGACATAATACTCCAGCAATGCCTATATGTGAAGCATCTGTCATAACCACATATTCCTTATCTTTTAACGGATATTTCAGCACTACAGCTTTCTCAAAACCTTCCTTCAGCGCTCTAAAAGCCTGATCATGCTTGGACTCCCATCTCCACCGAGTCCCACTTTTAAGCAATTCCCTGAATGGTTCTACCAACCCTGCGTATTTAAGAACGAACCTCCTGAAAAAGTTGCAAATTCCCAGGTAAGTTTTTAACTGTTTAACATTCTGTGGCACCTCTGCGTTAAGTATCTTATTAACCCTACTTTCTTCTGGTGTTACACCTCTACTCGTCACTCTATGACCTAAAAATGTCACTTCTGACTGACAGAATGACGACTTAGACAGCTTCAAAGTGAACCCTGCCTGATCTAACTTCTGAAAAACTATATCTAAATGACGTAGATGCTCCTCAAAACTGCGTGAACTAATTACCATATCATCTATGTAAATGGTTACAAACTCTCCTGTGTCATCCCCTAATGCGATGTTTAAAGCCCTAATTAAAGCTGCTGAACTACTCTTTAACCCATAAGGTGTTCTACAAAATTGATAAAGATTATATTTATGACTAAAAGCTGTAAATGGTCTATCTTCGTACATAAGTGGCACTTGCCAAAAACTGGAACTCAAATCTACACAAGTGAAATACTTCTTCCCCTCAAATGTTTGCATTAATTCCTCTATTGACATAGATTTCAGCTGATCTGAACTAATTCTACTGTTAACCAAACGAGCGTCTAAACAAATACGAACTGTGCCGTCGGTTTTGGGTACCGTGATCAAAGAATTAACATATGGACTGTTAGAGTGCTCAATAATCCCATCTTCAAGCATCTGATTAATTTGTGCCTCAACTGCACTCTGATAAGCGAAAGGTACAGGATATCTATGTCCTGTGAATACTGACCTATCAATAACGTTCAATGAATGTGTATAGCAATTGGCCATACCAATGCGATCCTCAAAAACTCTCCTATTACACAATAACACATCATAGAGCCGAACACACTGTTCATCCTCTATATTTCCCTGAAATGCAGCACCACGTAACGAGTCCTTTAGACTACCGTTCGTAATCACACTGCCCACAAAACATGGAGAACCCCGCTCTACGGCTGGCGATATCTCATTTAAAGTACAATACTACTCCTCTGAATATGGTCATTGAACGCTACTTCTACTTCAGAATCTCCCCATTTAAATTTCAAACTCCCTACATCATAACATAAGTTACCAGACACTCTACTTAGCCACTCTGAACCCAAGATAACACTGAATACTAAATTTGGAATTACAAGGCAAATCTGCTTCTCTACATGATTATTAATTTTAATGTCTACTAAAACTTGCTTAGAAATTACTTTAGACCTCTTCCCAACAGCTGTGATAACAAAAGTGCTTTTAATTGGCATCTCCTCAAAATTTACTCCAGTTCCTTTCATTTTATCATAAAATGCACTACTTATGCAACTCTTCATACAACCACTATCAATTAAAACATCTGTGTACGCCTCGGACACGTTAAATTTAACTATGGGGCTCTTACTAACCACTTCCTGAATAATACCTTCATCATTTAGTTCATGTAATAATTCATTTCTTACATTTAGGTCATAGGGTTCCTGTATAATTGTATGGACAGGGCATGCTACAGACTGAGATTCTGACCTTACTTCGCAGCCTGGTTCGCGTTTAAAGAACCGCTACAGCTGGCCGTAGTACTACTAACTACTGAACTGGTCTGGTTGTTCTGGGCTGTGTTGTCATTGTTTGGCTGTATATTACTACCACTAGGCTGTCCTCTTCCTTGACCCCTATTCTGGTTGTAATTATTGTCATTGTAATTTCTCCCTTGATTTCCCCTGAAATCATTGTTTCTCCCTTGATTTCCCCTGTAATCATTGTTCCTCCCTTGATTTCCCCTGAAATCATTGTTCCTCCCTTGATACTGATTACCATAGCCATTTCCTCTGTTCTGATTTAGCTGATTATTATTATTTCTATTTTGAGCGTTGGCCCCTTCGCCACCGTTCCCTTGAACTTCTTGATGCCTGGCTTCATTAGGTCTATTATTATTATTACCCTGGTTCCGATTGAAATTGTCCTCATAACCCCCTCTCCCTAGTGCATCAAATGTGCTTAACAAATTTTCTACTTGTGATATTGTCTTTACATTCTGGATACAAGCAGCCTCCTTGATCCTATAGGGAAAGTGCCTAAGTAGCAACCTTACCACATCACTTTCCTCCTTCAACCCATCCAGATATTTACACACTAATACCTGCCCTAAAAAGTATTCGGTCATGGTGGAGCTTCCTTTAGGGTTATATTTACCACACACTACTCCCTCACGATGCTGCGACTGAATAACCTCATTCCAGAACTTTTCACAGAATGTCATTTTAAAATCATTGATATCAGTCAACTTGTCTCTGTAGACAGCAAACCAATTCCTCGTTTTCCCCACAAACACTTGTTCTAAAATTTCAACTACCTGGCACCACTCAATACTACCATTTTCCAACCTCTCCCCGAATTTATTTTCTATAGTGTTCATGAACTCCATTGGGCACCCCTGTCGATTGCTGAACTTACCCAGTTCTACCTCCCTGTGTGTGCTATTCACAAAAACTGGCCTATTCTGACTATTTTCTTGCCTGATCCTAGCTTTTAATTTTAACTCTAATTCTGCGATTTTCTCCTCAGCCTTCCTCTCAATACTGTTTACTGTTAATTTAATGTTTCCTTCTGATTCTTCTACTTTATCATATAGCTTTGCTTGTTTCTCCTCAATCTTGCTAATGCTCTCTCTATTACTCTCTCTTAAATCATTTACTTCTGCAACTATTTGCGAGTGGACTTTCTCAATTCTACCCCCCAGCTGTTCCTTAACCTCTTTAGTTGATACTTGAATCTTGTCAATTTCTCCCCCCAATTGCTTTTTGACCTGCTGTGTTTCCAGTTGCACTAGTTCTTTTAAATTTTCAGCCTGTGTACTGATTCTAATTTCCAACTCCTCCTGTACTTTTCCTAATTTCTTGTCTACATCTGCAATGATCTCTTTAACCTCCTCTTCCATTACTCCTCTGATTTCTCCTCTAATCTGCTCCATTTTCACACTAATTTCCTTGTTGTTCTTATCTAATTTTGCATTATTCTGTTCTAATTTTTTATTTAAAGCTTCTGTACTTTCTTTATTTTCCCTACTGTTTTGTTCTAATTTAGCGTTGTTTTGTTCCAGTTTAGCATTTAAAGCGTCTGTACTTTCTTTATTTTCCCTACTGTTTTGTTCTAATCTGGCGTTTAAGGCATCTGTACTTTCTTTATTTTCCCCACTGTTTTGTTCTAATTTAGCGTTGTTTTGTTCTAATTTTGCATTATTCTGTTCTAATTTTGCATTTAAGGCATCACTACTAACTTTGTTCTGATACATGAACTCGAGAAGTAAAGTTTTTAATTCTGGTTGGCCGCCTACACTCCCTGTTTCAGTATCGGGATTTACCTCCGCTACCCCGGTACTACCATCACTCGACATACTGCTCGTATCATCACTCCCCCGTTGATGACCACTACGTAACCTCATCTGTCTTTCTTTCTCATCCCCCATAATGATATACACTGATACAGACAAATAACCCCCAAAATACAGGCACAGAAATATATACCCTTCTCCTTCCACAAATGTTATTAGGTTTTCAGCCCCAAGTTGTCGGCGACAAGTGTAACGTTAATTAATGCCCAACGTTGGTAGCAACAAGTGTAGCGTTAATTAATGCCCCATGTTGGTAGCAACAAGTGTAACGGTTTGGCTGCCCCTAACTGTTGGGTGATAAATGTAACTGTTTACCTTTGCCTAAGCTATGTTGTTTTAATGGGCGCCAAGACCTCAATGCAATGCTGAAATCTAAATTTGTATTTAACAACGTCTAGCTCTGGTAGAACACCTTCAAGAATCTATTCACTCAGATCGTGGTATGATTTGATCATTAACCCAACAAACAATTGTATCAGGAGAAGGAATTGGTCTATATCTAATGCTACCTACTGAAAGCAAAGATTGCATTGTAAAAGAATTGAATTTATTATATAAAACAAGTATAGCAAAATTAATAATAATAATAAGTTTAAAATTTAAATTGGAGCGTTGCGATTTTAATATTACCGATAGAAAATTACGTGAAAACGGAGTCTGATAAATTATTGATTTTACTCTTATTCCCAAGCTATGAAGTTACTGAAATATGAAATTAAAACAAAGAGAAATGAGAGATTGCATATTTCTGCGTCATTCGCGCTTACCACTGGAAATGGCCGAAGCCTTTCCCTCGTACTGGATGATGCTGTGAGCTTCCCACAGTCTCCTGGACGTCGACATCTTTGTCGATATTTGATGAGATTCTGGTAGATTAGATAATTCTATGGTCCGTACATCGGACCCAAACACTCGTACAACCACACTGGTTAAGTTTTACAAAAGTTAGTCCTCCACTCCACGGAACATCGGAGCGACTCCCGCGTACAACCGTACTCGTTAAGTTCTATACAGATAGTCCTCGTTCCATGGCGCGCTGAACGATACATCCACACGTCGCATCCCCACTCTTCATCCGACTTCTAGCTTACGTGGTCTCCACTGATTGGCTGCACCCCACGCGCTATATTCCCCTCCTCTGGCTCATTACACTCGGCGGTAGGGTGAAGTCGTATTCCGTTCCATACATCCGCCTTTTCGTTAAGCTGCAACCCAGGATTGCGTCATGCTTCCCGACAAGATTAATCCTGTATATGAATTTCCAGTGAGTCATGTCTCTCGATATACCCTAACTGACGAAACTCTGTTAAATTCCGTAATCACATAACTTTCTATGATATTGTCGTTCGTAATAATTTGCTTGGTAGCGTTTTCTAAGACATAGAAAACCTATCTGTATGCTTATAATTTTTATAAAATGCTCCGAAAATATCTTAATAATAATTATAATAAATTAATAATAATAATAATAAATTAACATGAAAAATTCTCTTGGCTGAACAATTTGCCGCGTAAATAAATATAGAATGGCTTCCTACTGACTTATGCCAGTTGCATAAAAACCCCTCGAAAAACACGTTACACAATCAAGAGAACTGCAGAGAGCTAACTTAATATTTCTCTGAGCTGCTCAACTGCCCTGAACCACCCTCGAGATTTCCTAAGGAAATGCCTTCTTATACAGCACCCTGAATCCCAACCACCCTCCAAAGAGGAAATCCACAGACACATCCTCAGACTGAAAAATAACAGAACATCTGGAGAAGATGGTATTATTGCTGAATTCCTGGAGAACATAGGGCCCAACACTGGAGGAATTCACTCAAATCATCAAAGAAATTTGGCTAACAGAAAAATTACCAGAGGACTGGAAGTGTGCCCTCATCCATCCACTCTACAAGAAAGGTAACAGGATGAATGTGAATAACTAGAGAGGGATTTCTTTACTCCAAGTTGCCTACAAGATTCTCTCAGAATGTCTACTTAAAAGAGCACAAGAACAGCTTGAACACAAGATCAGCAAATACCAAGTGGGTTTCCGACCTGGGCATTCCTGCGTTGAACAGATCTTCAACTTGAAGACAATACTGAAGTATAAAGCAATCAGAAACTGCCCAATTATATGCATGTTTGTCGACTTAAAGAAGGCGTATGACTCCGTCAACCGACTGTCACTCGTCAACATCCTGGAGGGGCAAGGACTGATCCAAAGACTTGAAGTCTTATCAAGCAAATACTCACAGACACAAAGTCCAAAGTGAAATTTATGGGTGAAGTTTTAGAGCCCTTCGAAATTAAGACCGGCGTTCGTCAAGGAGATTTACTGTCGCCACTCCTCTTCAATATTGTCCGAGATAAGTAATCAGAGAATGGGAAAAGGAGCTAAGATACCAACAACACTGAAAGCCCATTCAACTTGGACAAGCCAAAGATGACATCAAGGTTACTTGCTTAGCTTGCGCAGACGACCTAGCGATACTAGCGGACAATGAAATCACTGCAATCAAACGGATAGAAGTCCTCGAAGAATGTGCTGGAAAAGTTGGCCTACAAATCTCTTTTGAGAAAACTGAGTTCATCTCTATTGGGTTCAACATACACAAATTACACAGCAAATATGAAAAAATCAATCGGGTCTCACACTTCAAGTACCTCGGGCAGATATTGGAAGCAACAGGTTTAGAAAAGGAAGCACATAGAGTTTGGCTACAGAAACTGAAGGGAGAGTATGGGAAAACATGAGACATCTACAACAAGAAGTGCATGTCCACACAAACAAAGATCAGACACTACAACACGGTGATCAAACCAGAAGCTCTGTATGCAAGTGAAACTCGGATACTTAACAGGAAGGGTGACTTGAAAAATATCCTTAAGGAAGAATGAAAGATCTTGAGGAAAATTCTTGGCCCAGAAAGAACAGAAGATGGATACAGGTTGAAATCTCGTAAAGCAACTGAGAAATTGGTATCTTATCTTGCGGCAGACATCAGAAAACGAAGATTGAAATTTTATGGACTTGTTCAAAGACTTCCAATGACTAGGCTTACACAGAAGATCTGTCATGACCTATGCAGTAAAACTGAAGAATATACCATGGATTCAGCCAGTCGAATAGGACTTGGAGAAGGCCTTTGTAAGAACAGCAGAAGTCTTTGACAGGAACCTATTCCAATATAGGGTAAATGGATGGATAGTAACACCAGAGAATGACACTCCAAAGAGACCAGGAACCAAGTGGACTGAGGACAGGAAGATCGTCCATGGAGAGAGAATGAGAGCCGTACGGAGATCAGAAAGGTGAATGATAAAAGTACTGCGTGATCCATCTGGGTCCATTCACATATAATAATAGTAATAATACTTTATTGACAGTCCAGTCAGCCATGCACAACAGACCTGATCTGGTTCTTGTTGACAATTGCATGCAGCATACCACCTTCATAGATGTGGCAATCCCAAACAGTGGCAACATGCTAACAAAACATGTTAAAAATCTGTCAAAGTATAAAGCACTTTCAGAACTGATCAGGAAGCAATGGCACAAGTCAGGACAGTTCCTGTAATCATCTCCAGCACTGGAGTGATTCCGAACAACTTAAAGAAATCTCTCACAGAGTTGAAAGTAGACCCAGTCTTTTTTAAGATTATGCTGAAGACAGTCGTACTTTCGACGTGTCGTAGGCTAATCAAGCCTGAAGGAGCGAGGGAAATGTGTAAATCTACTATGGAATGCAGTCGCCAAGAATTTGCTCCTTATGTTGTATATCTGGGATTGTAAACTTTTCTTTCCAGCAAATATGCTGAGAATGTATAAGCGCATGTGAAAAATAAATAATAATAATAATAAAAATGTAAATGATCTCTCTTGCATTGTTATGAAAGCCTGTATATTGTGTTTTTATTTTTGTTCTTAAATAAAATTGATTTACTAAATTACTCTTATCAGACTTTTTTAACAATTTTATTAACATTTTATTAATACTATTAAATTTTAAGTAAATTTAACAACTTTAAATTATTTGTTGGAGATCTACTGTACGAATATCCCTCTAATATTGAGTTTTTTTTTTAAAGCTCCTGCCAAGCACCGCAAGTGTATATCCAGTGTTTTCATTAGATGTAACTTAAAAATTTATTGACAGTCAGTTGGTTAGATGGTTGCAATCATTAACTAAAGAACCCAATTGCTTACCATAACCGAAATGAGGTTATATTCTAAGTTGAGTATTCTGTATTGTAACTTGAAATTTGGGGTCATTCATAGAATGCAGCATACTTTTACTAAAGACCACAAACAATGTGATGCAGTATCAATTTGATGACAATGTTGTCAGTTACTTGATTCTGATTGTCCAGTTCTGAATAGCTTTCCCTTTGTAGGAATAATTTCATTAGCAAAACGATAAAGTGCTTTCCTTCCACTATAACGAAAGCCATTTTTGTCATTCTGTATTGAAACCCATCATTAGTAGCAGATTTTGTTTTAATGTATTGTTTGAATATTAGGACTACTAGTCTATCTCAGAGTTTTTTAATCAATTTTTTTCTTGCACAATATTCTGCACTCATTTACAAAACAATATTTATATTTTACTGCAAAACACGAAGAAAAATTACACGTTATTTGGTAGGCTGTATAGTAAAGATTTGTTGCTGTGAAGAATGGATGCAATTTGGATATTTGAAATTAAATAGCCTAAACAACAATTGAAATTGAAATAAAGTTATTTTAGAAATTAGTAAAAATAACCGGAAGTTACTTGAAATAATATTAGTGTGGAATTACAGGGTCAGTATCTATGTGCGCCCCGATAAACACGGCAAGCTAAGCTGGCTTTGACTGGCGTAGATAGCAGGGACACGAACAGTTCAGCCGGTGGTTGGTGTGCACTTTTACACTTCTACCAAACATGTTCAATAATGTGTACTTACAGTGCTCATAGTCGATGCTGAAAATGTCCTCCCTCTCTTGTAACACACAGCTGACATCTTCTGATGAAAGAATGGACAACAATCTCATCTAATTTTTGTTCACTAAGAACGCAACGTTGTCTGTTACCTTTTTTATTATTTACGGAACCTGTTTTCTTGAATGGTTTAGCGAGCCTCCTAATTGTACTGGCATTAGGCTCAGGTCTTCCTGGAAACTTCATTTGAAATTTTCGTCTTGTTTCAGAACAAGACTTTCTGCTATTCATGTACGAATTATGGATATACACACGTTCGCGCAATGTGAATTGGTGTCTAGGCATAACCAACAATCACAGTAATCACAATACCCACTAAACGTGCAACACTACGCCAACATTAGCGCAGTCGGCACATTTGTGCTGGCTGCATGAGAGCATTATTGTCAGGCGGTAGAAAAATATGAGCCAAGCTTCGCGATCTGTAGGTAGACTGTGGTTATACGTTGTCATGAAGACGTGTGTAGCCACAAATGGTGACCCGGGCCGATACACGTCCATATGAATGACAAAACATGTGTGAACTAACGATATGAGTCAGCGGAGTGTGTCACCACCGGCTGAACTGTGTACGTGCGCCCGTGATCTACGCCAGTCAAAGCCGGCTTAACTTGCTGTGTTTATCGGGGAGCACATAAATAATGACCCTCTACATTTAAAAACAATGTGATGAAAATTGCTTTCAAGAAGGGAACGGGCCTCGGACAGGACGGATGCAATGGACGACGACCTAGCTGTGATCATGGACTACGATTTGGAACGCTGAATATACATACATTGACTGGGAAGGTGGAGGAGATGGTGGATATAATGGAAAGAAAGAAGTAGGATCTGCTGGGGCTGGCAGAAACAAGGGAGAAGGAAGGAGAGAATTGAGAAAAGGCTGTAGACTATATTGGAGTGGGAATGAGGAAGGAAAGAGGAATGGAGTGGAGGTAGTAGTGAGAGATGGGTTAAAAGAAGAAGTGTTGAGAATAAGTGACAGGATGATGAAGGTAAAAATATCACTGAAAGGAAAGTCTGTAGAGGTACTATTAGTGTATGCCCCACAGGTAGGCTGCACTGCTGAAGAGAAACAAGAGTTTGAAGAGGAAATGCAGAAACAGGTGGGAGGGAAGAATGTGATTATAATGGGAAATTTAAATGCACATGTTGGAAGGGAAAGACAAGGGTATGAAAATGTGCTTAGACCGGAGGGTTGGGGCAGTCGAAATGAGGAAGGTGAAAGATTGTTGGATTTTTGTAAAAGGAATGGCTTGTTGGTGAGAAACTCCTGGTTTAAGAAAAGAGAGAGTCACAAGATTACCTGGTATAGCAATGACCTGACAAGAAAGTCAGTAGTTGACTATATCCTGTACGATAGTGATATGAATAGAAACATCATAGATATCAAGGTAATTCCATCAGAGACCTTGGATAGTGACAGTGGCATAGCCAAGGGGGGGTTAGAACCCCCCCCCCCCCCCATTGGAAAATCTGCAGGTTGTGATTTGTGTCTGTGGTGCAGGCGCGGATCTAGAGTTTGGTTTTGGGGGGGGTCAGAGAATCGATCTAGAGTTTGGCCTTGCGGGGGGGGGTGTCAGAGAATCGAAATTGTTAAGAAAAATGGTATCACTAAAAACGCAATCACAAAATAACCAAACGTACAAAACCAGACCAATTTTTTTGCAAGCTACATGGATAGAAATTTGATGCGTTTAGCGCACCAAAAATATTCGTACAGATTGCAACGGCGTGTTTTGCGACTTTTACATCGAGCTTCGAGAAAAGGATCAAGGTACGTTACAGTTTCGGCAAGTCGAGTTGGTACCGACAAAGGGAGAAAGTCACAGCTTATATTGCCAACCAAGCTTGCGGTTTGGAGGTCGGCAAAAATTTTTGGTGCGAAAAAAGCCCCAGTTTCCTATCCGTGCATTGCTGCACATTCATCGTGACATCACTATAAACATCGATTCGGTAATCACAAGGTTTGCTAAACAAAATAGACGAGTTGATTTTGTTGTATAACTAATAGTTTTTATACAAGAGGTTTGAAGTTGTAAATATGTACAGTTGTAACAGAACATAATAATTCCAATAAAGATAATTCAGTATTGAATAAAATGAAAAAAAAAACTGTTCTTCAGTTAAAATTCGTTAAGTTTTATTTGTCTGGTAATTGTGTTTTCTGTTTTTTGAGTTTGCAAAAAAAATTGGTCTCCGTTTGGGGGGGGGGGGGGGGGTCATGACTTCCGTGACCCCCCCCTTGAACCCGCGCCTGCTGTGGTGATGTACTGTTGTCGCCTTTCGGCCCGGGTCACCATTTGTGGCTACACACGTCTTCATGACAACGTATAACCACAGTCTACCTACAGATCGTGAAGCTTGGCTCATATTTTTCTACCGCCAGACAATAATGCTCTCATGCAGCCAGCACGAATGTGCCGACTGCGCTAATGTTGGCGTATGTTATTGTTGTTGGATTTACTGTATGTGAGCATTGTGAAAAGGTTACATCTTTAATTTAGCATGTGCTTTACAAGAGTAGATGTGCAGTTCAATAAACAGATCTAATATTATAAGAAATATTTCAGTGTTGCTAAGTAACCTATATGATCGCTTTTCAGTCGGTCAACACAAGTGTACGATACCCAATTAGATTAGGTGGGCAGTGACAATTTATCTCCTAATGCCTGAAATAAAAAATACATTAATCGTTTATACACTTAATAAAACACTTCTCACATAAAGGGAGGGGGGGGTTGTATGAGAAGCGTTTTATTAAATGTGGGCTATAAATAATTATTGTATTGTGAATTACACAGGGAAATTAATTGTTTAATTAATTAATTGGGTGTATTCGTGTTGACCGACTGGGAAGCCAGACTGTTCAAATAGCAAGACGACCCCCGAATTTCCAAAGGACCCTAAAAGGTAAGATTTGATCTATGGATTTTATGCTAGTATTATAAAGCTTTTCAATCAAACAACGGAACTAGGACTTTAACTGGTTATAAATCAATAATGTTATTGGTTTTAGGTCCCTTTTAACTACTGTGGCTTTTAGAGTCATGGGGGTGCCGGAAGTTTGCCCTGAAAGGGATCTTTAACGTGCCAGTAAATCTACAGATACGGTTCCCTCGCATTTATGCACCATTAAATGCCAGCTGACAGCGCCAAGATTAGATCCTGCAACCTTGGTACAGCAGGCGAGAACGTTACGCTGAGCCATGGAGCCAGTCGGTTATAAATCAGAAGCATGTCTCGGTAGGATATCTATGCATGGCTTTGGTGGCGTAGTCGGTAGCATACTGAACTGCTATGCCCAAGTTCGCGGGTTCAAACCCAGTCGAAGTCGTCGGGCCCATTCATAGATTTTTGGCACGTAAAGGAACTTACAACTACATTTGGTAGTGTGTAGTCAAAATGTGTAGGCTTTTGGGTTAGACACGCTCTATCAAGTTCAAACGTACGCCGTTGGGTCTCAGCGAGAGTGGCGTCTGGTGGCTTAAATTGGAACTACTTGACATTGAAATTGGGGAACCTACGAGCATTCATGTGAAATGCCCTGATATGGCCATTCGTTGAAAATCAAATATAAATATCTATGCATTTTGAAAATTAAGACATACGGTAGGCTAAGTAAACGTAAAAGATGTCATCTCAAACGCGTGCCGACGTTTTAATTTTCAGATGTAGAAAATGGCTATTCAATAGTCAGAGAGCTGATTTAATGAATAACGATTTTGTACAATAATATAAACTTATTCTCGAATCCTTTGGGAGCAAGCCAATTTATGTCATCAGGATAATGCTCACGAACTTATATGTGGTACACTGTTTGTTAATTCTCTTATAAAATACCTGGTCTCCCACATGGCTGCTGTGAAGGTACGGTACACAATTGTTATTGCCGATATTTTGTAAAATTGGCATTGTATTATTTTGTCAAATTCAGGAATGAAAGATTTCAAACCCACAGAAAATTTACGAAGTACCTACAATTTAGCCATTTAAGACCTTAAGATCTTTTTATACTTTTCGGTTCACAAATCACACTGGTATTTTTACTAATTAACTATAATGTTAACGGAATAACAAGCTTTTGATATGGTTAAGAATTTGATATTATATTATACCCATACTATCAACCCGCCCCCGGCTTTGCCTGGTATCTTAAAGGTGTCACTCAGCGTAAGCTTAAAAGGCACACGGACGGTAGTTCTCTGACGCAATTCAGAAAAGCCAAGGTGAACAGCGAAACTCCAAATACTTATAGTTTACTCTTCTCTGAAGTCTTAATTCGACAGTTAATGCTGGCCGAAGCTGGTGTGATGGGCTCGCTCACTAGTTTGTAAACTCGCCCGAAGCTAGTAATTTAAATTTCCACTGAATGGAGATTGTTGGAAGAAATTAAAACGTAAAATCACTTGGCGATGTATTAAAGATAAAGATATGCTGTCGCGGACTTCCTTGTATAACTTTTCATGCTGACCAATTCTTACACTCATAGTGTATTGATATTTTTAATGGTTTACCCAGAGTAAGCTTAAAAGGCGGACAGACGGCAGGTTTTCCTTCGACACGATCCACTGAAATAGTAACTGCTCGGCTTCCTTTGGTCATAAATGAATGTTTTCCTACAGAAACCTTCCCCGAGAAATTCTTTACTGAATGGTGAAAACCGCATCAAAATCCATTCAGTGGATTTAGAGATTACCCGTTACATCCAGGAATCGTGGACTTGGTTTTATGTAGATGTGCCAGCGACTATCATTAAAACAAATACATTAATTTATAACTAGTATGGACTATGATTTCTACGTAAGACTCATTAAATATGTCATACAACTGTACCTAGGGATACTTATAGAGGACTGAAGTAATAAAAACAAAGCATTCTTTTTATGTTTCCATGAATTAAAAGTGTACAGTATGTCAACATTGTGGCTTTTTTCTGTAGTAGTTGGTGATTTAACGTGACTTATGTTTACAATGGAAACATTCACTCAGGTGAGTTAAAATTCAAAAAACCCTTGCAAAAGTGAAATTATCTGTACCGCGAATAACGTGCTCAAGGCAGTTGCCAGCTTGCTGGCTGCCGTGAGCGCTAGTGTCGCTTCACCTACAAAGAGGATGCAATTTCGTAGGGCAACGAGCTTCGCGACTGTGTATTTTAGACTGTGTTAATGCAACTCCGTCTTCTCAGGGTTGCCCATCTAACTTTTCCCTCGTGAAATAACTTATAGCTTATTTCAAACTGAGGCTAGCGCCAAATAAATTTGAATCCCACACAGGGGCACAATATTAGCTTTTTTTCTTTTCTTGGCGGGAGAGAAGTTATATGTAAATTAATCTATTTTTTTATAAAAAATAACACGTTTTAATAAAGACTTAGAAAATTCTATGGGTACATTAACACTAATTTTGGGATCATTATTAACATCTTGAGCATGAGATAAGCGTCAGCCGAGTTGCTTCATATTACGTAAATATATGTCCAGCAATTCACCGAATTACGGTTATCTTCCAGTTGCGAATGAGTGAAATTTGTCGCCTGAGTAGTGTAAGCAATTAATCCTTTTTCCGGCTGCATGTAGCATTTGTACAGGCCGGACGTTTGTTTTAGACGAGTGAAAAATCTTAATGGAAGTCTGGAGGCGAGTTACTACAGTACCTGTGTTGTTATCAGCTGCCCCAAGCGATCCGAGGATTGACAAATCTGTTTCACACTTCTGCTGAAGTACAGTCATTGGCAAATATAATGACGGTCTGTTCGTAACTACGTAACTTGTACTTCCGCCCGTCACACAATACTTCGACGTGGACTGTACTGTCTGCTCAAGTCTGGAATTCCATTACATCAGATCGGTGGTGACAAGTGTGAAGCGATAGGGTGAGAGAGTGAGTATGTGTAGGCTCACCCGCAGGCTTCAAGGTCAAGGGCAATCGTCTAAAACAAACGTCCGGCCTATAAGGTAAGAAGGACCTTGGTAGGTGAAAAAAATCTTTGAAAATGATAGTTTAGGCATTCAGGGCTGATTGCAATATAAAGCACAGGATCTTGTTGGAAAAACTGAATAAACATGAAAATGAGTACCGGTATTGAATTACTCATAAATCAACATGATACATCGTGAGTGGACATGCCCACTTTTGCTGAGACCTCTGAAAATAATTTCTCTTGTTGAGACATACGTAGTCTTCATGTTAGTAGCACAGATATATTTGAGTTTATTTTGTTCCTGTCAGGGGAAGAGGAATGTTCTAGATTTACCATTGGGGTGAGACATTTTAGTCAAAAATTAACTTAATTTTTTAAAGAACTGTTTTTTTTGTTTGTATTTTGAGTATATTGTATTACCCGAAAAATTCGGGATCAAAATACATGAAACTTTTTTTGTGTAATAATATCTCATATAGAAATGTAAATACTTGTAGAGTTGTTGTTAATTCATTTGAGGGGCTTGAGACAGCTTGGTCATCAACCCCGTGTAGTTGGGAGTGTGTTGAAGCTGTCTGGCAGCCTGTATTGCTGTGATGATTGTAGTTGTGTGTGTAAATGTATCTGGGACAGGGATGGAGTAGACGCTCCGGGACTTGAGCAAGGTACTATCCCGGCAATTTCCTGTAGGGAGTGTGGCAAAACCCGGGGAAAAACACACTCAGGATAACCGCTGTCAGCACCGGGATTTGAAACTACGGTATGCGTACTTACCACACCTGCCCTCGCGGCCATGGTGCACGTTTGACGAGCGCGGCTATGCCGCGGGATGAATTGCTTGTAGAATTGGCTTGAGTACCTATAACCCCCCCCCCATTGGCCGATCCTGGCTACGCTACTGGGTAGTGACCACCGACTGTTGGTAATGAACCCAAGAGGAACCAAGGATAAGAAAGGGGCAGAAAATCAGGATAGACTGGTAAGAGTATGGAAGTTGAGAGGTGAAGGGTAGAATACCTAAAAATAGTGAAGGAAAGCATTCCAAATGATGAACTGAAGACAGTAGAAGAGGAATGGGGTAGATTCAAGAGGACACTACTGTAGTAAGGGCAGCAGAAGCAGTATGTGGAAGGACAAGTAACAAGAAGAGATGGAAAGAAACTCCATGGTGGAATCAGGAATCAAAAGATATAGTGCAGAAGAAGAATAGAACCTTTAGGGTGTGGTTCTAAAATAGGACAATAGGGACAAGAAAGGAGTACCAAATACTAAGGAAGGAAGTGAAAAGAGTGGTGGCTGAGAAGAAAGTGGATGGAAGAGTAGACAAGGATGATGGAGGAGGATAGTGAAGGTACCAAAAGGTCCTATATGGGATGGTTAAAAGTAAGAGGAGGAATGATATGACGGACTACGTTCGAATGGTGAACAAAGGTGGCTGAGAAGTAGGGAATAAGGATGAACTCAAGATCATATGGAGGGAGTACTTTGAAGAACTCTTGAACCCGAATGGTGACCCTGATGAAGAAATAGAGGAACTGGGAACAGAAGAGGACTTAACATGGAGGGAAGAGGATGATGCAGTGAGGAAGATGAAAGGAGGGGAGTCACCAGGAACAGAAAAGGACTTAACATGGAGGGAAGTGGAGGACGCATTGAGGAAGATGAAAGGAGGGAAGGCACCAGGTCTGGACGAGATATGTGTCGAGATGCTGAGAGCGGCTGGAGAGGTGGGGATGCAATAGCTATATCGAGTAGTGAGGGCTGTATGGAACGAGAGGAGGACCCCTGAGGACTGGAAGAAGGGAATAATTGTCCCAATCATCAAGAAAGGTAGCAGAAAGTAGTGCAAGAATTATCGGGGGATTACATTGATGAGCCATTGTGCGAAGATCTTTGAGAAAGTTTTGGAAAATAGAATTCGTGCAAAAATAGATGGAAAGATAAGAGAAGAACAACATGGCTTCAGGGCAGGAAGGTCCACAGTGAATCTAATTTTTGCTGTAAGACAGTTGCAGGAAAAACATTATGAATATGGAATAGATCTATTGATGGCCTTCCTGGACATTGAAAAAGCATATGATAGTGTATGTAGAAGTAAGGTATGGAAGGCTTTGGAGAATAGAGGAATAGGAAAGCAGACTATGTGGAGAATAAAGGAAATGTACAATGGAAGTATAAGCTGTGTGAAAGTAGGAGGAAAGAGATCAGATTGGCTGGCACAGAAGAATGGCTTGAGGCAAGGAAGTGCACTTTCACCGCTACTCTTCATTGTAGTGATGGACAATATAATGACCAGAGTGGCGGAAGTGATTGGCGAAAGAAGGCATTTGCAGATGATTTGATGATCTGGGGAAACCAGGAGGAGGAAGTACAGGAGCAGTTGGATGTATGGGAAGAAATAGTACATGGATATAGGATGAAGTTTAGCATAAGCAAAAGCGAGTGGATGATCACAACCAGGAAGAAGGAGAGAGTCACAACGGGAATAATAATTGGTGGGGAAGAATTGAGGAAAGTAGAGAGTTTCAAGTATCTGGGAAGCATGATACAAGAAAATGGAAGAAACGACTGTGAAATTAATGAGCGGGGGAGGCAGAATTATTCAGGAAAAGTGTTAGTAGCCTGGTATGGAGTAAGGAGGTCCCTCAAAACAGCGAAAGGGTTATATATAGGACGTATTACGTTCCAATCCTGACGTATGCCTCCGAGACCTGGGTTATGAAAGGAAAGGAGCGAAGCAGAATACAGGCTAGTGAGATGGAATTCTTGAGAAGCAGTATTGGAGTGACAAAGGTGGGACTTAAATGAAACAATTCATGCGTCGTCAATCATTTGTTCAATCTACTCATGCGCTACCTATTGTAACATGGATTTACTAAGTCAGAAACCTTGCCTGGAGTGTACACAACAACTCACCAAAGTTTCATCGCAATCATATGAATGTTATATGACTGCATACGGGGACTTGGTTGAAACGATTCACGCTCCGTAACATATTTGCTGAATCTACTCGTGCGCTACTAATTGTAATATGGATTTACTAAGTTAGAAACCTTTCCTGGAGTGTACACAACAACGCATCAAAGTTTCATCGCAATCATATGAATGTTATATGACTGCATACGGGGACTTGGTTGAAACGATTCACGCTCTGTAACATATTTGCTGAATCTACTCGTGTGCTACCTATTGTAATATGGATTTACTAAGTTAGAAACCTTTCCTGGAGTGTACACAACAACGCATCAAAGTTACACCGCAATCGGATGAATGGTATATGAACGCAGACGGTACTTTGCTAAAACGATTTGCGCGCAGTCACTCATTTATTGAAATTACTCGTGCGCTACCTATTGTAAAATGGATTTACTAAGTCAGAAACCTTCCCTGAAGTGTACACAACAACTCACCCAAGTTTCATCGAAATAGGATGAATGACATATGAACGCATAAAGGACACACAAACCCACACACATACAGACTATCACGTAACATTCATTTTTAGCCTACTTTTCACATTTTGCAAAAATGAGGAAAAAGTAGACTTATGAGATCGATCCGGGAAAATGTGTGTCTGTCTGTCTGTCTGTCCTTCTGGCTGGCTGGCTGTGTGTGTCCCCCCCCCCCCCCTATCAACTCCTAAACGGCTGAAGCAATCAAAACCAAATTTAGTATGAGTAAAGATGTGCACCAGAATAGCTCACGTCCATATTTGAAAATGATGTCAGTGCTACCAACTGCTGAAAAAACGCACTAGAAATTTGAGCTCCATGTTGGATATCCTGCAAGGTATGCATGGGAGCTATTCCAAAATTGGCACACATGTAGATAATACTATTTCAGTTTAATTTCCAGGAGGCCAACCATGACAGTATTGCCAAAATAATTTTAAGCCTTCTGATAGGTCCAATGTTTAAATGCATATAACTTCTACACTATCAATTGGATTTCAACCAAATTTTGTATGTAATATCTGTACATAAACAGATATGACTGAGCGTATTCTTAAGAGCCACCGGGGCTGCCAACTGTTAATAATTGCACTCTCTATTTTTTTAAATCCAAATACCAATATATCAGGAAGTATGCAAGCCAACAGCTTTAAACTATGCACACGTATATTCTGACATTTTAGATTAATTTGGAGTAACTTATATACGTCAGTTCTACCAACATGATTCTAAGCCTGCTGATAGTACCAATATTTAAATACATGTAACTTCTATACTATCAGTTGGATTTCAACCAAATTTCGTATGTGCTATGTGTACCATAACAGATATGACTATAAGTATTGTTAAGAGCAATCAGGGCTGCCAACTGTTAATAAATGCTGTCTATATTCTTTTTACCCTAACATCAATATATCAGAAAGTATGCAAGCCAACAGCTCTATACTTTGCACACGTATAGCACCTGACATTCTAGATTAATTTGGAGTAATTAATACAAGGCAGTGCTGCCAACATGATTCTATGCCTGCTGATATGTCCAATTTTAAAATACATGTAACTTGTATACCAACAAATGGATTTCATCCAAAATTGGCACAACAAGATATCATAATAATTCAGATTATTTCTGACCGGCACACGCATGGTATTGTTGGCAACATGCTTTTAAGCGTGCTGATAGATCCAGTGTCTAACTGCATGTAACGTCCATTGGACTTCAACCAAATTTTGTATTCTGTACCTTAAGAGGTGGAACTAAGAATATATTCAGTCACCAGGGCTGCCAACTGTAGTGCTCTATTAGGCTACATTATACCAGGTATATTTTGAACTAATTAGATATTTCGATATTACCAACTTAATTTCGTCATTATTCTAGATAGGTTCATATACTGTAGAATAATCATTGGCATGAAAAGTAGGCTGTATAGTTCTTCACGGAACTTCTTGTTATATATAGAGATTAGATATTGCAAGTCCTAGCGTAATATTGGCTGGAGTGTCAAAATCTTCCTTAACTGAAGTGTCTCCATTGGTATAAAAACTGACTTCGACAGATAGTATGGTTTTGGTCTGCATAGTACAATAAAATAAAAGTATTTCATAAAAGCACGAGACACAAAATTGTACGAGCTCTCATTGCAAAATATTTTCTTACAGGGGAGGGGTCTAAATTGAGCTGTGTCTGGTTCTTCTACGATACCCTCGATATTTTGTCTATTTTAGTTTGCCTGAGTGCCAAAATTGCTAAAATCAGTAGAATTTGCTATATTTCGAAACAGCAGTTGTCCAATGTTTGATTATAAAAACTATGTTCATGTAAATTTTCTGCATGGAAAGTTTTTGCGTGAAAGAGTAACAGACAGACACCACTACATTTCTATACATTAGTATAGATGAGAATGGTCGCACTTGATTTTCGTAAAACTGGGGATTTTTATTACACCGCATGACAACGTTCCGAGAATGAATACTCTGGTAGATAGCACACTCATCTGTGAAGAGGACTGCACCACTGGCTCATTTGGAACGGAACTCATTAAGAAGAGTTCTGCATGCCTCTTTCCGTCCATACATGTTGGCGTCACTCAGTTCATTCACATGCATTGGACGGTAAACCTTCAATTTCAAATCTTCTTTCATGTGAGTCATCATGGTGGTCTGAGGAACGCCAAGCTCTGCAGGGCTTTTACGTGTTGATTTTAAAGGATATTGCTGCACCGATGCCTCCACTTCACGGCACATTTCCCTCCGTTTTATCGGTCGACCGCCTTGGGGAAGGTCTATCACACTGCCCGTAGCAAATGCACGTTTTTCCCACCCCAACATTGTTGCTTTTCTTGGTGGATTAATACCAAGGCGGTCTGTAAATTTCGCTTCAACACTTTCAATGGTGTCACATGTGCGTATCTTTCGTGAATCCATACCACATTAACAAATTCACAAATAAATTTGATACAATGGTCCAGCTAGCTCAAAACAGTTGCCAGCATTTCGCCCCAGTGTACCAATGGGCTCTTCAGTTGGTTATGGTACACCTCACCAAGACGCATGGCTAGTACATACTGTGAAGGCCGCTGCAAGGCACAAATGTTGCCACGAGCAGCGCCAATGTACTATGGAAGTCAAAACTTCCTTTCAAAAATAATGTTAGCTTACCTTGCTAATCCATATTGGAAATATCTGTTCCATACCACAACAACCAATCTTTGGACTTTGGCTATATGGACTTTGATCACACATGGTTGATTATAACTCCAACTTAACGGCCATCACGTTTACCGAACTGAAACAGAAAAAAATGAGTAGAACATGGCAATCAATGTTGCCAACATGTAAAAAAGACATTTCATCCACCGTCAAACAAATATGGGGTACGCCACCTCCGGACCACCCTATATAAGTAGATACAGTATCTTGAAAGGGGGATGACCGTTTAGATTCCTAATGTTCTTATTGTGATTTAATAAATGGATTGATATTGCCTCTTACTGAGATACTTGAATTTCACTTCTTAAGCTACTCTTGCCGTGTTTGCCGGCTTGCTATGCCTTCTTCAGATTATCAGTGAAGATAGTTTTCTTGGAATATCACAGAAACAGTTGGTTTTAGACCAAAACCATACCATCTGTCAAAGTCAGTTTTTATTCTAATGGAGACACTTTATTTTTTAAGGAAGATTTTGACACTCCAGACTATAGGGATGTACCGAATTTTGTTCTTCACATCGAGGGGTTCAAAATGAGCTTTGTCTTGTCTTTCTACAATAATTTCGATATTTTGCCTATTTCAGCACATTTGGGGGGGGGGGGGGGGCGGGGGGGGGGGAGGGGGAGGGGCTGGGGGGCAATGATCGAACTTTCCTTTCTATGATGCTTTGGTACAATTTGCCCGGAACACTTATCAAAGAAAGGTCTCTATAATTCTTGCAATTTTTCCTGTTATGTTGCTAAGAAATTGGGGAGATTACTGCTTTTGTCCAGTCAGGGGGTACCTTTCCTAAATCCCATGCCAGTTCGGTTATTGTATGCAACCATTTCATCCCTGCTTTCCTACTGTACTTTATTTTTTTTGGCCGATTTTCATCTACCCTTGCCGCTTTGTGACCTAGTTTATTTACCACCCTCTCTACTTCCTCAACCATGGTCCTGTTCCCACCCTCATTCTCCCCAAAATCTGTCACGTTGGCAGATAGGTCTCCATTTACATTTAGCAAGTTTTGAAGTATTCTTGCCCAGTGCTTCCTTGGCATCTACAAAGGGGTTTCTCTGAATTATCCAAAACACTACTCATTTCTCTTTTTCCTCCATTATTAACAATAAATAAAAACAAGAAGTTCCGTGAAGAACTATGCAGCCTACTTTTCATGCCAATGATTATTCTACAGTATATGAACCTATCTAGAATAATGACGAAGTTAAGTTAGTAATATCGAAATATCTAATTAGTTCAAAATATACCTGGTATAATGTAGCCTAATAGAGCACTACAGTTGGCAGCCCTGGTGACTGAATATATTCTTAGTTCCACCTCTTAAGGTACAGAATACAAAATTTGGTTGAAGTCCAATGGACGTTACATGCAGTTAGACACTGGATCTATCAGCACGCGTAAAAGCATGTTGCCAACAATACCATGCGTGTGCTGGTCAGAAATAATCTGAATTATTATGATATCTTGTTGTGCCAATTTTGGATGAAATCCATTTGTTAGTATAGAAGTTACATGTATTTTAAAATTGGACCTATCAGCAGGCATAGAATCATGTTGGCAGCACTGCCTTGTATTAATTACTCCAAATTAATCTAGAATGTCAGGTGCTATACGTGTGCAAAGTATAGAGCTGTTGGCTTGCATACTTTCTGATATATTGAAATTAGGGTAAAAAGAATATAGACAGCATTTATTAACAGTTGGCAGCCCTGATTGCTCTTAACAATACTTATAGTCATATCTGTTATGGTACGCATATCACATACGAAATTTGGTTGAAATCCAACTGATAGTATAGAAGTTACATGTATTTAAAAATTGGTACTATCAGCAGGCTTATAATCATGTTGGTAGAACTGACGTATATAAGTTACTCCAAATTAATCTAAAATGTCAGAATATACGTGTGCATAGTTTAAAGCTGTTGGCTTGCATACTTTCTGATATATTGGTATTTGGATAAATAAAAATAGAGAGAGCAATTATTAACAGTTGGCAGCCCTGGTGGCTCTTAAGAATACGCTCAGTCATATCTGTTTATGTACAGATATTACATACAAAATTTGGTTGAAATCCAATTGATAGTGTAGAAGTTATATGCATTTAAACATTGGACCTATCAGAAGGCTTAACATTATTTTGGCAACACTGTCATGGTTGGCCTCCTGGAAATTAAACTGAAATAGTATTATCTACATGTGTGACAATTTTGGAATAGCTCCCATGCATACCTTGCAAGATATCCAACATGGAGCTCAAATTTCTAGTGCGTTTTTCAGCAGTTGGTAGCACTGACATCATTTTCAAATATGGACGTGAGCTATTCCGGTGCACATCTTTACTCATACTAAATTTGGTTTTGATTGCTGCAGCCGTTTAGGAGTTGATAGGGGGGGACACACACACAGCCAGAAGGACAGACAGACAGACACACAATTTCCCAGATCGATCTCATAAGTCTACTTTTTCCTCATTTTTGCAAAATGTGAAAAGTAGGCTAAAAATTAAAAGACCCAAAATGTTTGTCAAACATGCATGGAAAGGTCAATGAATGATGATAACACAAGTAGATAAATTAAATTATAATATTTATTGAAGAGTTAATAAAATATAAAATAAAATAAGAAAACCAATTAATTAATATAACAAAGAAAATTAAGAGATTTAAAGGGTTTGCCAATTTTAATTTTAGCTGTAAATTTATGGGAAGATTTCTCATGTAACCTTTAAAAGAATATCATCACCTTCTGAAATTGGTTAAACAACCAGCAATTTCCTGGGCATTTTTAAGATGTTAAACCTTTTAACTAAATTGAGCAGCTTCTAATTTTCAAAATAATGGACAAAAGAGCATTAACTAAATGAAATTGAAAGCTATTATTGCTGAATGAATCTCTTTTGCTTTATTTAATTTAAAGAACAATTTTGTAGGTACAGTTCAGTCATTTCTATAATCGCATTGTTTCAGGTAACATCTGAATGTGAGGAGACTACATCTTCGGCAACTGAGCGAGGAAGGCACACTGTACCAGAAAGCCTTCTCAGATGTTCATTATGTTTGTGGCAGTTGTGATGATCCTTAAGGGTAAATTCAGGTGGAATGTACCTTAAGAGTAAATTCAGGTGGAATGTGAGTCACTGTTAAGTTGCCACGTGATTTGGAGTACATTTTTACCATCAATTGGTAGCTGTCAAATAGATGCGCAGTTGCTTGCAACTAGAAATCTTCTGCGTACAGCTTGCACTCGGAAGGGCTGGCAAAGTGATGTGTTAACAATTGAACAGTAGGCCTACCATTGAATGAGTGATTCACCACTTACAAGCTGTCTTCATTTGTGCAATTGCTCTCTCACAATGGAAAAATTGATGCCAGTTTTTTATGCTTGAAACTTTCCTCACCTAACACAAGCAAGGCCTGAGATCTGAATAAGATTTCTTGAGTCACCTACTGTTCAAATAAAGTAAAATCGGATGATGACTAGCAATTACTGAAAACTTTTCATGATTTGCTGTCAAAGCTCTGTTGATTTCCCTAAGAGGAGAAAAATTGAAATCTGTTTTACTACCATTGAACACATATTTTCCCCATGAAATAACATTTTATGAAAAAATATGAACTGTAAGTAAACAGCATCTGATGATGTTCGTCTGATGAATGAAACGTGTCATCCAATAAATTTTGTCAAGAAGTGTGTTAATAAATGTATAAATAATTCATGTAATATTTCTTTCAGGTATTAAGGTATAAAATAATTGTTACTCCCCTTCCAATCTAATTGGACCCAATCATGTTGACTGACTGAAAACTATTTCTGTTAATACATCAATTATATTAACATTTTTAATTAAATGTATTGTACTTAATTTTACATAATAAATAGAATTTAAAACAAGCTCTTACGGCCTTATTTGGAACTAGCTGTTGTACCCGTTGTTGTGGTACAGTATAGAGAATATATGAGTCGTCTAGTATCAAAACCGGCCAAGTCACTGAAGGCATATTTTTCAGTATGGATGAAAAACCTCTAGAGACAAAGCAATGGTGGTCACAAAAGATTTTATTGCATAGTTTTATCCTTAATGGTTTAATATTTAAGTTCTGCTATTTTGAGAAATCTGATTCATAATGAACCCATATTTTTTGCTAATATTAATTTTGACTTGGCCGTTTTTGTTGCAATTTGGTATAATTTTAGTCTTTTTTTAACTTTTCTTTTTAAATTCCAATTTCCAGTGAAAAAAGGCAATTAAATTAAAATAAATTGACATTGTAATTACCTGTCTTTAATGCAATAAAAACGAAAGCATTCTGCTTAAATTGGATAGTAGTATATGAAGATGAACATCAGAAAGCTGAGGAGAATACAAAATAGGTATTATATCATTAAAAGTTAGTAGTTCATTTAGATCTTGAACACAGTAAAAGAAAATGAGTCACTTATTAAAATAAGAACAATATACACTTTACACTACACAATAATGACAAAATACGAGCACACAGGATATACGATTGCTTTCGCACCAATGCGGTAAGATGCCCGCGAATACGAAAGTCAGTGTTGCAAACGAACAAAATACAAATTATTATGGCTTTGAAGGGTATACAATATAAGGAACAATGTTGCCTACTGATATAATCACATAATTGCATAATCTAACAACACAAGATTCCAAACAATAATGCTGCGACATGAAGATTGCTACTCGTTCTTTGACATGGCCGGTTATGAAAGCACTGCCTGCATGACTTGGCCCATTTTGTTGCACCACCAAGAATTCAGTGCTCTGTAACACGAAGACATGGACGATTTTGAAGCATATTCTTGTTTCACCTGATAGTGCTATACTTCTACTTCAAATTGATAACCATAACTCATTTTCGTAAATTTTGTGACTTGGCCGGTTTTGATACTAGACGACTCATATAACAACCCTGTCAACCAAGTGGTCACCTTGTAGACAATATTAGTGGTATTTCCCTAGGGCAGTGGCGGATCCAGAGGTTCACCTCGGAGGGGGCACTCTAGGATTGCAGAGTAGCTAGAGATTTTATATGTAATAAAATTACTAAACTACACACACTACACATAACATCCAACCACCAGATTTTATAATTCTACAAGAAATTCATTGTATTAAAATTGTTTATTGGTTTCAGTTTCAATAACACAAGTCATTGTCATTATGTAAAAAGAAACCTTTTTCATTCTACAGAATATGTACATTTCCACATTTTAATGCACTTTACACAGTTTAATCCTCTCTATATTATTCTGCTAAGGTCCCATTCCGGTTTTGTACCGAAAATAAGGTCCTGTATCACCAACCTACACATATGGGGTACCTGCAGGTTCCGCATACCCCCATGTGTTCCCAAAACGCACTCACTTCCTCTTTAAATGCCTCACAATTAAATAAATACCTTAAAAATGCACATTTACAATGGGAGCACCCTAACTTGGCGAGCCTGCCTCTAGAGCGCAGGGGAACGAAGTGGTGGCAGCCATCAGGCCGGAGCGCGGCGTACTGCTAGGCAAGCCTGCCGCTAGAGCGCAGGGCAGCACGGCGGTGGCAGCCATCTGGCGGGAGCGCGGCGTACTGCTATGTGTGGAGTCTCTCAGCAGATGGCTCCGGTGTGGTCTCGCCAAGACTTTCTCTAGGGTTCAATCATTTGCAAATGTAAAAATTGCTGTAAAAGAAACACCCGAGCAAACAATAACCGATGAATTTGTTGTAACATCGAATATTATCTACAAAGAGGTGCTGTGACAAGTACAAAACACTGTTCTACATAATTCTTTGTGTTCTTCTCATGTACGTATGCCGTTTAACAACAATAAATACATTTCTTCAATATTTAAAACTTCGTTCTCTCACATTCTTCCCTACTACCCCATAAACCTACATTCACGTTGCGAAAGCTCGCACGGGCCTACTAGTATGTATTAAAATATTTGCAATCATAGTGACTATCTGAAGACAATATACAAGTCTACTACACAAATGTTACAAAATATGTACGGTAGCAAGTGTGCCTGTATAACCTACAGTGTGTATAGTACAGTGTTCTCTACTACAGTAGAGCATCATTAGGGAGTACTCAGTAGAATAAAGTAGGGAGTGATAGAGGAGTAACACCTCTTTAAAAAACTCTGGTCCAGCTGGCCCGGCTGGTAGTACCTTGTTAGGGTCCCTTGCCAGGGTTACGGTGAAGTCCTCAACGGTACCTGCGGTGGAAGAGGTGAACTCTGGCACAGTGTGGTTGGCGGAAGGGGCAGGTTTAATAGGGCAAACTATTGTCCATAGTTATCATGGGCAGATTTTGGCCCAACGGCAAAATGAGCTGAGAAGGAACCAATCACTCTCATGGCTAAAATCGAAATCTAGGAGGACAAAATTATTTATTTTCATAATTAAAAAAATCAAAATTTATTACTTCTACAGCATTCTCATATAAGTTAATTGCCACTCACTATTCTGGGATATAAACGCATCTTAGTGTAAATCTGTCACCACTGTTCGAGCAGTCTCAATTGGAGGGCTGTGGTTTGGCTGACTTTGTGGTTAGTGTGATGCTTCAAGATGGAACATGCAACTGAAGGTATGATCTTTGTAATGTGTTTCAGTTATTAATGGGCATAATTGTTACCTAATTTTCGCTATATTTGCATTATATAATATTTAACTATTAACTTATTTTTAAAATTATATTTTCACTTAGATTTTTAGCATGTCGCGTCACTCTGCGTCACTTTCTACTTAATGTTAAAATGTAGATAAAGTCTTGTAGTTTACGCCCGTTATAAGATTTTTTGAAACTTAGTTATTTTACGTTTTAGGAGATGCCGCGCAACCAGTTCCCACACGATTACAACTGTTTGAAGCACTGGGTTCGACAATTATGTCAAAAGTTGAACTTTGTGACTTTGTTAAAAGTAAATTATGGGTAGAAAATTGTTCTGAAGAGATAACTGAATGCTCTATCCAACTCCTAGTCATAGACAATTTCTTGCATGTGTAGACGTAGCTTAAAAAAGGTCTTAACTGATGTTTATTATGAAGTAAACAAATTATATACGTTGCTTTCACTCTAAATTCATGATTAAAACGTAAAAATAATTTTGTCCCCCTAGATTTCGATTTTGACCCACTGTGCAACGGTCATAGAGGTGGAAGAGGTCAGGCCAGACGGACTGGCTGTAAAGGCGCACCTCAGTAGTACTTGAGTATGCGGCAGTTCATTGCAGTCTCTGTGTTCGGTGCTGCATGTCTCATTCTTTGTGAGCCGCAGGATAAGGCTCAGAGATCATAGTGTGTGGGTCTCATCCTGGCAAGCCGAGATCCACCTTAAACAAATTCACGCCAGTGGCACTTCTTCCATACGTCACTTACTTTCCAAGTCCAACGGTGATGGGATATGGACGGTGGGGGCAGGTTATGGGTGTAACTGGAAGCCCCTAGTTTGGACCTGCACGTTGGCAGCAGATGTGTGATGGTCGTCTTCCGGAGACTCTGTGACTACTCAGGAATTCGGTCCTGCATCTGTGTTTGGGCAGGCCTATTTAGGATCACCGCTGCCCAACCCACATGGGGAAGGCCCTAGAAAAGGTGGGCTAAACATCGGAAGTCTCAATCTTGGTCCGGCTGGGAAACCGCACTCAGCAGGTCACCCCTTATGCTGTCGAAACTCAAAAACAGTAAAGAATCACAAATTGATTATTGGATCATGGAACATCAGAACTTTGCTTGATATGGACAATAACGTTAGCTCTTATAACCCATGAGTTATCAAGACTCAACGTTGACATTGCTGCTCTCAGTGAAACTAGGCTGTCTTCTGAAGGCAAGATTACTGAATCTGGAACAGGATATACCATCTTCTTGAAAGGAAAGGAGGAGGGTGAATGTCGTGTTCATGGTGTGGGCTTTGCTGTGAAGACCAAACTGGTAAATTATCACCAACTTACGTCCATTGCAATCAGCGAAATGCTCATGACTCTCCGCGTACCACTCTCAGGAGGTTCCTTTATGACACTCATCTCTGCCTATGCTCCTACCTTAGATTCTGATGATGAAGTAAAGGCTCTTGATCCTCGGTGATTTCAATGCCAGAGTTGGGAAAGATCACAGTCTATGGAATAATGTGATGGGCAAATAGGGACTTGGAAAATGTAATCCCAATGGACTGTTGCTTCTTGGTCTTTGTGCAGAACACGAACTTTTCATTACCAACACGCAGTTCCGTCTACCTAACCACTTCAAAACCACGTGGATGCATCCTCGTTCCAAACATTGGCACATTCTTGATTATATTATTACCCGGCAATTTGATAAGAAGGACACTCTTATTACCAGAACAGCAAGGAATATAGACGATTGTTGGACAGATCATAAACTTCTTATATGTAAGCTCAGGATATCCATCAGACCTAAACCACCTTGGAACATCAAAAATTTGCCAAGAAAGAAGTTTAATATATCCAAACTTCAGGATGAATCCATCTATAAACATTTTGGAAACAGGATCGTCACCCAGTTATCAGAAAACCCAGTAACGAATGACATTCAGCAAGAATAGGCCACACTACATAAGATTATCACACAGTCATCTGAGGAAACCATTGGCTTTATAGTGCGGAAAAGACAAGACTGGTTTGATGACAACAATGAAGAAATTCTGTCTCTCATCAATTCCAAAAGAAATGCCTATCTTGCCCATCTTCAAGACCCAACTTCCAACACAAAGAGAGATAAACTACTGGAACTCAAGGGTAAATGTCAGATGCAGATAAGGCAGATTAAAAAAAGTCCTCTCGGCATGCCGGAAGGCGGAGGTAGATTTCACCGGACAAACTTGGGGATAGGCGAAAATAGGCAGAATATGCAGGTTTTCGTAGAAGGATCAGACCTCATTTATTGCGTGAAAGTATTTTATAATTGGAGAGTAATTAACTTTGTTTTTCGTCATTTTATGCATATTTTAAACATTCTATTGTCTTATGATGACGGTAACCTTCTTGTCATTTGGAGTCCATTTTTATACTTGTGGTCACACCATCCTAATGCAAGGTTTCGACTCTGATGTGTAACTATGTTACTTCTTCACGCAAAATTATATCTCCCGCAGAGATGTTGGTTGGTTCCTCAGTTTAGGGGCTGCGACAACGCGGTCATGTAACCCCGTGTACTTTGGGTGAGTGTAGAATCTGTCTGATAAACGGTGTGAATTTTGATGGCTGTATTAGTCTGTAATTCAGGTAAGGAATGCAGACGCTCAATTTCAAGCAGTAGATCCTAATGTTGCTACCAGATACTACCGTCAACGACACCTAGATGTGAACTTGGCTACTAGATGCCACCGCAATCAGCAACTCGCAATGAACGTTGGAACTTCCCCTCCAAAGGAAAGCATACTGAGGGATTTTTAGCGCTCTTAGAAAATCTGACGACTTTGGCCGGCTTTGAACCCGCGACCTTGGGCATAGAAGTTCAGCATGCTACCAGTTACGTCACCGAAGCCGCTTCACACTTAGTCAGATGGAAATCTGAATCTGATCTCGCGCAAGTGCATTGTCATGGCAACGTCTGATGGCTCATCCCTCATCAATTTAGTAGTGTTGCCATGGCAACCACTGATAGCTCTTGGCATTTTCTTATAATTCCAAAATCATTTTTCTCATCCCTTGGCGTAATGGTGGGTCATATCAAAAATTCTTTCAGACAAAAGTTTTAGGTAATTATTAGGGGAATATTGTCCATTTTGTATGGTTTTGATATTGTTCCTATTAACAGAGATATGATTAATGTTTCCCGAAAAACCCACTTTTTCCCACCCCTTTGGTCAATGGTTGGTGCTATCAAAAAACGTTTCAAACATAAATTTTTGAGCTTTATCCGGCACATAGTATGAACTTTGAACGGATTCGATATTTCACATATTAAGAGAGTTATAGCAATATTTCATTTTTTCAAAAAAAGTCCCCCATTTTCATCCCCTTCGACCGATTTAGCCCAGTAACGAACTCGACCGAGATTTTATGGGTATACATATTCGGTAAAAAATTCAAAGTGATTGGTGCAAAATTACGGCAGTTATCGTGTCCACAAGAAACTGATATACATATATATATATTGCTTCCTGGAACATTGGGACATTGACAGGTCGCAGTCGCGAATTGGCAGCAATCCTAAAATCTCGTTGCGTAGATCTGGCTTGTCTACAAGAGACACGGTGGAAAGGGATATTTGAGAAGGGTATAAGTTGATCCATCATGGTACGACTAATAGCCAGGGAGTCGCTATTGTAGTGAATGAAAAACTTCGCAACCAAGTATCAGCTGTACATCGCTACTCCGATCGTCTCATGTCAGCAGTTATCGACACCCCAACTCACCGTATACATATATTTTCAGTGTATGCCCCACAGACAGGCTGTGATGAGACAGCTAAAGACACATTCTGGAACGAACTTCAAGATGCCGTTACAACGTGCAATGAAGAAGACCTATTTCTACTTTGTGGAGATCTTAATGGACATGTTGGCAGTACCAGCGAGGGGTATGAATGCCATGGAAATTTTGGCTATGATCTCAGAAATGAAGACGGGAACAGGATCCTTGAATTTGCTGAAGCAAATGATCTAATTATCTCTAACACCTTCTTTAAGAAACGCAAATCACACTTGATCACCTACACTAGCGGAGGGCACAATACTCAGATTGACTATGTACTACTTCGTAGGAGAGATTTCCCAATTGTCATTGACACTAAGGTCATACCATCTGAATGTTTAGCCCCTCAACATAAACTGCTAGTTACCGATCTTAGTAGCTTGCCACGGTGGGTGAGTGGATAGCGTGTCGGTCTACTAACCCCAAGATTGCAGGTTCGCCCCTGACCGTGGTAAGTGATTTTTGAAAGGCGGCAAAAATACGATACGCATGTCATACGATGTTGGCATGTCAAAGAACCCATTTGAATTCAGTAGGCCGAGTTCATAATGGCAAAATTAATCTCGGGAGTTTCCGCCAGCACAAAGTTCCTCATTTCTCTACTAAAAAGCGCTATTGTGTTCAAGGAGATTAGATATCTAACATCTAACCTCCTTGACTTTCATAGTCAAGGAACTACGAAATTCGACATGCAAGCTACCCTCTGGGTGTCAAATAGCAAAGCTTGCACGAGGCACCCGAGGCCATACGATATTATTATTATTATTACCGATCTTAGAATGAAAGGTTACATAAGAAAACCCTATGTGAAATGTCATGCCAAAATCAAATGGTGGAAGCTACAAGACCATAAAGTGGCATTCAGTGAGAATATTGTGTTCCCTCCAGTTGATTCTGTAAATACGGATTATACTTGGGCATCATTCAACAACTGCGTAACTAGTATAGCTCAATCTGAGCTTGGTGTAACACAGCCTGGCACACGTAGAATTGATAAACAGACGTGGTTGTGGACAGACAAGGTACAGGAAATGGTGCATGAAAAAAAAAAAAGAAGCTTTTAAACAGTTGCGAACATCACCGACTGAGGAGAATCTTCTGAAATACAAAGCCACCAAGAAGGAGGCAAAAAGAGCAGTTGCTGAGGCTAAAGTAGATCACTACAAACATTTATATGATCAACTGACAACTAAAGACGGAGACAAAATTATCTACCGACTAGCCCGAGCACGGTGTAGAGCAGGTCAGGATATAGAACACTATATGTGTGTGAAGGATAAGAATGGTCGATGACTTCACGATAGCAAGATGATTCTGCACCGTTGGCGAGAGTATTTTAGTGAAGTATTCAACACTGAATTCCCTCACCCACAAATACCAGACATCTATGTTACAGCTGGACCAGTACCTTGTATCACTGAAGATGAGGTCAAAGTTGCCATTCGTAGCATGAAAAATTGAAAGGCCCCAGGGCTAGATGACCTTCCTGCAGACATCTGGAAAATTGAGGAACTTACTGACAACGCGACCACCTGGCAGACAGAGTTCTTCAATTAAATTATTCTCTGTGGTCAAATACCTACAGATTGGTCAACTAGTATCACAGTACCTATCTTTAAGGGTAAGGGTGACCCAGCTGAATGTACCAATTACCGTCCAATTAGACTTCTCTCTCACACTATGAAAATATTCGAACGTATCCTAGACAATAGGCTGAGGAACATCGTACAGCTCTCAGCAAATCAATGTGGATTTGTCAAGGGATGTGGCACGATAGACGCAATCTTTGCTGTGCGCCAGCTGATGGAGAAATTCCGAGAGAAGAGGAGGCCACTACATCTTGCTTTCCTTGACCTCGAGAAGGCATTTGATCGAGTACCACACCAGATGATTTGGTACGCTCTCCGAGATCATCAAGTTCCAGAAATGTATATAAACTGGATAAAAATGCTGTACAACAACACCAAAAGCCACGTGTGATGCCCTGCAGGACTCACTGACAGCTTCCCTGTGACAGTTGGGGTTCATCAAGGCTCAGCTCTGTCTCCCCTGCTCTTTGTTATCGTCATGAATTCCATAACGCGAGACCTGCAGAAGTGTGTCCCATGGACATTGCTATACGCTGATGATGTGATGCTTGCGGCAGACTCCAGGAAGGATCTTGAAACCCAAGTGCAGACATGGCATGATCATCTGCAAGGATTTGGTCTTCGTTTGAACATCCACAAGACTGAATACCTCGAAACGATTCCATCCCCTGGAACTATAGGTATTAATGGAGCTCCTCTTACCAAGGTAAATACATTCCGATACCTAGGCTCACGATTGAATGGCGACAGCTCTGTGAATGAAGATGTGCGATCACGAATCAATGCGACTTGGATGCGATTCAGAGATGTCACCGGTGTTCTTTGTGATAAGAAGATGCCTATCCGCCTAAAATCAAAGATATACCGCACAATGGTGAGACCAGTTGCATTATATGGTACCGAGTGTTGGCCAGCACCTAGAAGTGCTGAGCACTCGCTTCATGTCATGGAAATGCGGATGCTGCGAAGATCATTAGACATTTCTCTGCTCGACCATATCCCCAACACAACGATTCGACGTACAGCTGGCGTGGCTCCAATCAATGCTAAAATGCAGGAATGGAGACTCCGTTGGTATGGGCACGTTGTCCGTGCACCACAAAGTTCAGTCATCGGCTCGGCCTACCATCTAACGGTCGACGGCCAGAGACAGCGTGGGAGACCAAAATTGCGGTGGCCCGACACCATTAACGCCGATTTACGATCAAGAAACTTGAAATCACGTGAAGCATTTTATCGCAAGAAATGGCGTGCATTGATCCAAAAAGCGGACCCCGTTCCTACGGGATGACGCTAAGAAGAAGAAGAAGATACATATATATATATATATATACATAAATTATATATAAACTTTTGAACTGACGGTGGTTTTTGGGTCTGGGGGATGTGAAACGCGAAGATATGTCGAAATTTTCCGGAAATCGAAACATGGTACCCATTGCAATAGTTAGCTTTCTAATGAAATCTACCTAAAATATTACCATCAACGACACCTAGCTGTGAACTTGGCTACTAGATGCCACCGGAACCATCAACTCGCAACGAACGTTGGAACTTCCCCTCCGAAGGAAAGCAAACTCAGGGTTTTTTAGCGCTCTTAGTAAATCCGACGACTTCAGCCGGGTTTGAACCCGCGACCTTGGGCATAGAAGTTCAGCATGCTACCAGTTCCGATACCGAAGTCGCTTCCCACAGACAGATGGAAAACTGAATGTTATCTCGTGCAGTGGCATTGTCATAGCAACTGCTGATGGTTCATCCCTTATCAATTAAAAGTAAAGTTGTCATGGCAACCTCTCTTGGCACTTGGCATTTTCTTATAATTTAAATCATTTTGCTCACCCCGTGGCGTAATGGTGAGTCATATCAAAAATTCTTTCAGACAAAAGTTTTAGGTAATTATTGGAGGAATATTGTCCATTTTGTACGGTTTTGATATTGTGCCTATTAACAGAGATACGATTAATGTTTCCCGAAAAACCCACTTTTTCCCACCCCTTTGGTCAATGGTTGGTGCTATCAAAAAACTTTTCAAACATAAATTTTAGGGCCTTGTCCGACACATAGTATGAACTTTGAATGGATTCAATATTTCAGATATTAAGAGAGTTATAGCGATATTTCACTTTTTCGAAAAAAGCCTCCCATTTTCACCCCCTTTGACCGATTTTGCCCATTAACGAACTCGACCGAGATTTTAAGGGGATACATATTATGTAAAAAATTCAATGTGATTGGTGCAAAATTACGGCAGTTATCGTGTCCACAAGAAACTGATATACATATATATATATACTGAGTCCGTCAGAGGAGCTGCCAGGATAGCCAACAACCGCAATGACTTCCCTAACATCTCATCCGCCGGACCTAACTGCCGAGAGGATCAGGTGAACTTCCAAATAGGCCAAAGCGGCACGAGAAACTATCGTCCACGGGGATCGTGGTACATGGTGACGTAAGGTCATAGACTGCCTAAGGAAAGGTTCACCTTAAAATCTAGACTGAGAAAAGAAACGTCCAGACTTATGTAAAACATCGTGAAAATTTATTTTAAAATTGACAAACCCCTATCCTAGTTCAGAGGGTTTCTATCGGCTAATCCGCAAGCTAATAAATAATCTAAAATAAAGAGCAGGTCCCTACCTGAGATGTTACAGTAAACCCTCGCGAAAGATCTGTCTCACAATAATAAAGCAACAACAGCAACACTAGGAAAATGGTACGACGAAAAACCCTAGGTCAAGTTACAAGATCAAGCTAATATCGGAATTTACATTTAACAGGGTAGCAAAACAAATCTAAGTTAGGATGATACCATCTCCACATTTACATTTAATATTAATTCATCTAGCTAAGTCCTATCAATTAATTACAAAATTTACGGCAGTGACGTCCGTAATATCAAACAATTACAATCAAAGCTATGTGACAAGCCATAAAAAAAACATCTAAGACATCCTTACAAACTAGGTGCTAATCAGCACACAAAAAGGTAACATAGAGGATTCGTACACTTTTACATCAATAAATAAATAAATACAAGACCACAGTTTTATTCAAAGCCTGCCTACACCTTGGTTTACTGTTTGTAAGCCATAGTCATTTAACGTGTGTAATTACGGTGACGACTGCGTAGTGAAGACTACGTCTAACATCGTATGGCCTGCGCTCCACAAGCTACGAACTAAAGGTTCGAGCAAGCTTCAGTCGCTACAAAAAGTGTCAGCTGTCCTCAGGTCATTTCCTCCAGGAAATACCTTCATTAGCACGGCTATGTCAGCAGGTTCCAAATGCAAATGAACAAGGTTAAATAGAAAGGATTCGTTAGTTATCTTTTGTTTATCAAAATTATGCGTTTTATTATTAAGATGTCGGTTTAGATTATCGTTGGTTTATGGCGAATAATAGCTGACAAGCCTTGGCACGGAGCGTCTCCCTGAGATCATCTCTGCCAAAAAGCCTCGACTCAAAAGTCGCAATACAATCAACGAGCAATAACAACTCGGACACACAATAACACAAGTTACCAGTGGCGCACAGCTCGCGTTCAATAACTCTGGGACGGGCCTGGACACATCAGTTACCCTCCTTAAATATCTGGTCTACGGGAACAGTCCCGGACATGGTACACAAAATACCTTCATACATGAAAAACCTCCTTCACGGGGCTAGCCTACAACATACTATAAGAAACCTGACATAACTGTACTCGTTGAAACAACGGTACACGCAAAAGGCGTTTAACTAACAAATGACAATCTACAGAACATGTGTTCAGACACAGAAGTGGACGCTGGGTTCCATGAGCTATCAATGCAATGAAGAATAAATGAATGCTACAAGCATTCTGTCCTGTGTTAACATAAGTCTGTCTCACTTAGAAGCAAGCGCTCTCAGTCGGGCGCTGGGAAGTATTCAACCACCTGTCCGTGTCACAGCAGGCTACAAGCTCCCTGTACTGTATGACACAACACATTGACTGGGCCGGCAGTTTTGGCAAGAAAATAACTGTAAATCTGGCCTCATAATAATACCTTTACCATAGGTTATAAACCTCGAAGAATGTGTGCATTAAAAGCACGCTATAAAGCTGAATACAAACATATAACTCTGTCTTTCATAGCAAAGACGTTTAAAAGATAGCAATGTCACTCATTGCTGGAGCTCTCTGCTCTCAAAGATAAAACACTTCATTAGTTTCTTGTATCAAACATTCAAATAAATCACGTGTCATTACACTTGACACTAACAAAATAATATTGTGGCTCAAACTCCACACTGCTGGATCTGCTTAATGATACGTTGGGAACAGGGTTCGATGCTAGGCAACGAAACATCCCTTTTACTTGCAAGGTCGACACTTTACCTGGATGGCTTCTGAGCACATCTCGAATGAAATATAAATGCAGTTACAAAACTGGTAATTACAGTCGATTACCCAAATGATACGACTACTCTAATGAAGTCAGGGGCGTAACATTGACTGGCTGCAAAAAGTGCAGTTAAAGAATCATGACCATGGCATCAGATTGCCATAACAAGAGTCTGCTAAGACTCGGAAAATCACCCCAGGTAGGGTTAAACAAAGTAGCCTCAAAATGACCACAGTCACGTTTAGCAATGGACAGAAGTTGGCGTCCTATGACGTCCATCAGGTTGCACCAGGGTTGAACAAAATATCAAACCCAAGGGTGACTCACAATCACTGTAAATAAATGACATCTAATTATACTAATTACATTCCCTACCTATGAAATGGCTGTCACTAAGTTCGGCTGATTTACAATCTACACTAATCTAACTATACCACCAATGACTAGAACAAAGAAGGGTTGTACAAACTCACGATATGAAGGAGCCCACACTTAGCTCTCTGTCCAACGACAAGGGTTGAACAAAAGCACCTCTGGCTTTCAGGATTGGCATCGTCCTTATCAGAAATTCCATCTTGGCTCTCCCAAAGACCAGGGTTCGGTCTGTCCCTGTAGTTGACATCGTGAATGGGTTGGACATGCCTAGGAAAGGCATCATCGTTTCCTTCCTTCTCGTTCGACGTTCTTGAAGTTCCATAATCATGCTCGTTCCGTCCGAGACATCTCCCTCATACCATTATGGTACTTAGCCCATTATCTCCGACTCGAACATGGTGTTGTAAATGTCGAACACGTGGTCGGTAATATTAGACTTCATGTAGTTCATTATTACTTGAAAATTACGGTATGCTTCGTAGATATCACAGGCTTTAAACATATATCTGGTAACACAGCCTCTACACTTTGCAGATATCATTAATAAATGGCCATGCACTGATCTGCTGTTTCACACGTGCACAGACGCTACTTTGGCAATCACGTGGCATCCGTGAAATAGGCGTCGTTTTCTTGTGGATAAATCCACCGTAGCAATTTATATATAATGTGTTTTCAGTATAACACTTGTCTAAAGTAACAATATCACATTTACCTGTATATTTCGCACCAGGCTCTTGGCCCTCCACAAATCACGTGGGTATAAAAATGTGGTGCTACAGAAATGTAGAAATTCACAATACTTGCCAAATAAGTTCACTTTACTATTCGTGCTGATCACTACACATCAACAACTGTGATTCGCAATACAATTGTGCTCGATGACACTTGATAATATTTCCTCGCTGAAAAGGGGACTGTTTCCACGTCTTATACGACGGATATCACAACACGCCTCAATCGGGTGGATTCTCAAGACGTAGTGCACGGAACTGCGTTCCTCGTGGAATCAAGTCGTCAAAATGAGTCGTTGAGCGACTACTTACATTCCTATTTGCGTATCTGCAATGATATTACCATACCTTAAAGTGAAAAAAACATTCTCCAAAATGACGGTATATTGGCTTTCACGGCCGGAGAATTAAAACCTAGAAGAATTGCTGAGTTTTAATTCTCCAAAATGTTTCAATAATACTGAATGACGAAATGGAATATTCTGAGTCTCGTAGAAAGATAAGGTTGATTAATAAGACCTCAGATAAATAATTAGCTGACTTCACCAAAGTCAAAAGTGCGATTCTCCGCTTCTCCAAAGAGAATTGTATAAGCTCTCAGCTTCTCGTAGCTTTCTGGGTGTGTTGAAAGGTAGTACATCCCATCATAAATGTGTTATCATGAAAAATATCACATGAACCTTAGCTCAGCGGGTTCAATACATACATAAATTATATATAAACTTTTGAACTGACGGTGGTTTTAGGGTCTGGGGGATGTGAAACGCGAAGATATGTCGAAATTTTCTGGAAGTCGAAACATGGGACCCATTGCAATAGTTAGCTTTCTAATGAAATCTACCTAAAATACTCTGTGGTAACAGAAGGCTTAGGAACTGCAGAGACTATCGGATGCTCGAGACTTGAGGAACTTCTATGCAGTACTCAAGGAAATATATGGACCATCTCGCTCATCATCAGGTACACTGAAAAGCGCTGATAATTCTACTACCTTTACTGATAGTCAAGAAATCTTGGAATGCTGGAAGGAGCACTTCTCCAATCTCCTAAATCGTCCATCAGCAGCTGCTGAAGACTTCCTTTGTGATGTGCCGCAACAACCTGAAAAACTGTGGTTGGCAGTACCTCCTACTTATCATGAATTCAGTGCAGCCCTCACCCAATTGAAACCCAGAAAGGCACTTGACCCAGATAACATCCTTCTGGAACTAATTCAAGCCGGAGGTCATTCCCTCAAAACAAGGATTTTCACCCTTATCCTCAGAATATGGGAATCAAGAAAGGTACCTAGAGACCTAAAGAATGCCACTATCATCACTATCTTTAAAAAGGATGATCGCAGTGTTAGTGGCAACTATCGTGGTATATCACTGCTATCAATTGTGGGGAAGATTCTTGCAAGAATTCTACTTAATCGCCTCAAGGTTATCTATGAGAAGATCCTCCCAGAGTCACAATGCGGATTTAGAACTTCCAGGACCAATTTAAGCAGACCATGAAATTGACAGGACTTGATTCACAAACCTGGGACATGCTGGCTGAAGACCGCTCAACTTGGCGCCGTACCATCTCGGATACTGTAAAAACGTTTGAAAGGGATCGACGCACACATGAAGAGGCCAAGCGTCCTCCTCCAGCAATACTATGTGACTTGTGTGGACGCTTGTTCCATGCCAGGATTGGACTCTTTAGTCACCGTAACACATCCACAAACTGGGCTGAAGGAAGAAGATTTATACTCGGATTCGAGTTAAAGCCAATGATGATGATGATGATGACCAACATTGTCAGTCACTGAGTCACTACTAGTCACATAAATATAAATGAATCCATTATTTGAAAAAGGAGACGAGTCCATTACAAGTAACTTTCAGGAATTAAGAAAAACTGTGTAAAGTGATTAATTCTAGTTCTTCTGCATTCAAAACTAACTGAAACTGTAAGGGGTTGATTAGCCATTACGGTATGTCACACATTATTATATTACTATTTAAACTACTAACATAACTCCAGTGGTCAAAATATATCGTGGACTTGTCACGTTTTTCAAATGATCTGTTAATTTTAAATGATATTATCAAGCAGCTTGATTAAATAAACGTAAATATAAAGCAGAACAATTTATTCAGTCGCCTCCATTGTGTAGTGGTGAGCGTGCTTAGCTGCCACCTCGGAGGTCCACGGTTCGATTACTGGCTCTGCCACGAAATTTGAAAAGTGGTATGAGGGCTGTAACGGGGTCTACTCAGCCTCGGGTGGTCCAAATGAGTAGAGGGGGTTCGATTCCCACCTCAGCCATCCTCGAAGTGGTTTTCCGTGGTTTCGTCTCCGGGCAAATGCCGGGATGGTACCTACCATTAGGCCACGGCCGCCTCCTTCCCTCTTCCTTGTCTATCCCTCCCATTCTTTCCATCCCGTTCCATCCCTCATGAGGCCCCCTGTTCGCTTTGCAGGCGAGGCGCTAGTCCCGCCTCCCCAGTTGTATCTCCCGTCCCGATGGCAAGCTCCAGGTCACTGCCCGTAGAAGCAATAAAGGTGGGATCCTTCGCTGAGCCCGTGGGAAAAGCCTATCTGGAGGGTAAACTGACTACGAACGAAACAATTTATTCAGTTTCAAATACCATATACATTAAACGGTTTTCTGATTTTCATTCATTGATTTCTTCTTCGCCCTCAGTCGTTGGCCGTACCAATATTTTTTTCATAGAAACCCAAACAGTCGGAAGGAATGTATTTTATCATTTTTCTGATGTCTTCTACTTTCTTTCTATTTAATGGCACGTGACCACGAGGGTTTGCTGCAATTAAGTTCACTCTGGGATTTGGAATGACTCGTGCCAGGAGGTACTATTCAAATGAGCAAAACCCTTGATCTTGGAAATCCTGATTTTATTTATCTTGTATTCATCTGGATTACGAACAACTCTCTTTATTTTGTTTGTGAAGGCAATGTATCCTGCTTATCCAAACACTCCATCTTTACTGGCCAAAGGAGATTTGTTTGTGAATAGAAAAAGATCGAAATGAACACGTAAACAAATGACAACTGCAAAGCACAACCTCCTGTCATTTGAAGAAGGTTACAATTCCATGTTCACTAATGGACTTGTAAATTTTTCAAATGAAACATAATTTTATATGCCAAAATTAAGCTTTTACATTAATGGGAATTGTCTCCTTTATACACAGAATGATGAGGATTGAGTCATCATAGCTTATGAAAATGTCCTTATCTCATTTTTGTAAAAAATGTGACTTGTCTCCTTTTTCAAATGATGGATTCAAATACAAATAGCAATTGTATTGAATACTCATTAGCCGGCCCCGTGGTGTTGGGGTAGCGCGTCTGCCTCTCACCCGGAGGCCCCGGCTCCGTCAGGGATTTTAAAACTGACGTGAGGGTTGGAACGGGGTGCACTCAGCCTCGTGAGGACAATTGAGTAGCTGTCTGACAGTGAGACAGCGTCCCGATCACGAATACCAAGATTAACGGCCGAGGGGACCCGACGCGCTGATCACGCGTCACCCCAATATCTGCAGACCAAATGGCTGGGCAGCAGTCGCTTGGTCGGCCTTAGCCCGTCATGGGCTGTATAGTGCCAGGGGTTGACTTTTTTTTTAATTGAATACTGATTGGGATCCTGTTTGGTGACTATCCTAGGCAAAATACATGCCTATTACAAAATAAAATCCAGGGCGATCCTTCATTTACCCCCCTTTAGAGAAACGTTCTAGAACTTTTTCAACGTCAACATTTATATCACGGTGAACAAATAACAGACACAAGCCATTCAACCTTTCCTCTATCATTCACGTTCGTAGCCATGATTTAACAAGTCGCAGGCTGCTGAAAGATCTCTCTGCACTTGCAACACTGACAGGCAAAGTGAGAAGTATTTCCAAGAAGCGTCGAATAGTTGGAAATAAATCAATGTCGCAAGAGTCAATCACAATAAGCACAGTTTCTGGAAATGGGTGGCCTTGTTTTCTCTCTCTCTTCCACTTTTCCTTCCAAATACACATTTCACCATCTAGAAAGGTAGCAGCAGTTCTGCCATATCGGACACCTTCTTGAAGAAGAGGGCTGTAACAATCAACAAGAGCTCTTATCCTTGACTCGAAGTCACCGTCACCATCCTTCAATATGAAAATAGGCAAAAAAAAGGTGCAAATCATAACATTGTAATGAATTCTGCGAGAATCGTTGCTCCAGGTCAGTTATGACATTGTCCAACAATGGAATGTAAATGGATTTCCTGTAGGAATTCCTCGGTGTTGTTGGTGTCGTAGTTTACTCTGTGCATTTGTCTTGCAGCAAGGCGTGGCATTGTGAGGTCAACTCCTAGTTGAGTAGCTTTAGATGTGGCATCTTTGTACAAAACTGAAAAAAAAATCTCACTCTCATTTCTCAGTGCATGCAGTGTAGCCAGTGTATCCTGTACAGCAACAGAGGCTCTTCTCAAATCAAGCGAAGGGGACAGTAAGCGACGACTAAGTGGCAGAGTACGCTTAAGTACATCAATCAAGCTAATTAATGAAAAAAATAATTGTGTGTTAGTGACAGCATGAAGGCATTCATCATGACGATGCTGAGAGTTGTCTTTTGACTGATGTCGTATACTCATTTTTGGAATCAGTTGAAAGTACGAGTCGATCTTATTTATGTTCGTCCGCTTGTTTTTTCTGAAATGTAGCTAGAAATCTCTGGCTCTGAACTTTTTTATTAAATAAGGAACTAAGTAAGCATAAACAAAATAAAAGAACTAATAGGCCTACATATTGTTCAGGCCCCAGGATCCATAGGATCCTCGGGACCTAAGAACCATATACCTAAAGGGGAGAGACATAGACATATACCCCTGGACCTACAGGCGGCTACACCTATCTGAACAGCATATATCAACATAACCCCAAACTAACACATCTACAATCTATCCCACATCATACACGTTTTTCACCCCATGTAACATCCCTCGGGCTAAGGTAGAAGCCTCAACACACAATTCTATAAACACCAAGCGGGCGCAGCAAGCACAGCAGCTAGCCAACGCTGACGACACTTCGCAACAATTACTCAGGAACTAACTGCAAAGCAACAACATTAAGCAATGCACTGTCAGCATTCCGGAAAACTACATAATGGATAACACCTGAGGAGCAGCCCCATTCGTGACGACCCCGTGACCGACGACCAGCTGTACGACGAGACTCCGTCCAGACGCATCGCATCTACGGTGAGTGTCTCTCAGAAATCCTACACACAGTGTAATCCTACATTTTACCACACCTCAAACATTTGTAATTATTGTACACCAGATTTACACCAAACCCTAAAATAAGGGACCTACATTATCCCTTTGGGGACTACCAGTAAAACAACTAACATTACTACAACACAGTGTTATCCTTTTGTTTATCCTCACTTGTTTTACCGCCTACCTCCCTGCTCCTCCATTTTACTTGACACGCTATTGCATTGTTCCACATATTGCTGAGTAAGATAGTAGTTCCTTGTCAGGCTACGACCAGCTCTTCCATTCACGCCTCAGCTATTTCGCTGCACCAGCAGTAGTAGACAGCGTGTGCCGCGCGGAGTCAGCCCGCAGAGGGTACCTCATTTACAGAGTGCATTTGCTCCATAACACCCCCGTTACGCTTTAATCCCTAAGTGCTCGAATACGTCACCCCCAACGTCATTTCCTCCTTAGAATCACAGTTTCAACAACACCTCACACTGCCCCTAAATCAGAGGCAACTCTCCTTACACCTACACATCTCGCTCTCACCCCTATAGCAAGGGTGCAGAACAATATGAATTCTATTTACGTACCATAATCTCTCCAGAAAGAATTTCACTAACCACAGAATAAATACTTCATAAAATGCCTAAACGAAGCACAGGCGTAGAGCACTCACACAAGGATGCAAGTCCGCTTCAACAATGTCGCGCTGTCGCGGTGTGTCGAGACGTGTAAGCAGGTAGCCTGGTGCAAGACCAACTACAATACTCAGACCTTAATGCAGGTCTTGAAAGTGTGAAAATGGCGTGTGCTGAAGCCCCGGCATATTGTTTGTTTACATTCGTTGCTGGGATACACTATTTAGCTTTGATTAGCTCCGTTTGTTGAAAGTTGGGATAAACTGTCTCTCATCTGTAATTTTTAGTGTCTTCTGTATGTCTGTAAAGTCCAGTTCGCGTTAATGTACTGCAATCGTATGTAAATATGTGATAATAGGCTTAATATGGACTGATTCGTTTGTGTGATGATTGTCCAGTCAACCGATGGCATTGTGTCATTTACTTCGGATGTTGAAGTACCTAAGACTAAAGCATAATAGAAGTGTCTCAAGAATATACACCTTAATGATTAGCTTGTTAGTGACAATATAATAATAGCTTAGTACACGTCAGTAGTGTCGAACTTAAGTACGTAAAGGGAAAACGCAATGAGCATCTACGGCTAGACCAAAGCGTTGACGTTATCTTGAACGCTCAGCAATATGTGCCTCCGTAAATCATTCCCAGTCTGGCAGATGTTCTACACTGCCTTGTATATACGCCAAATAATGCAATGAACTTCTGTTTTATTGGGTAAGGAAGATGTTCCCCCTGTGCCAAACAGTGAACTCATTGTGTTCCGTCATTATTCATACTTTTGTGATTCTTACAGCTTGCAAGTTATTTTTTATTATGATGTGTGTAATAAAGTGTTGTGAGTACCTTGCCAATTATGTACTTATATTGCGAGATGGTGTGCCGCGATAATTCCGTAAGAGGGAGATGGTGCTTTCCAACCTATAGTACTTTACTAAATCAACTATTTCTAGCGTACAACTATTCCAAACGGTAACAGCGAATGTTTAATAGGTTAGATGGTAACATATTATCGTGTCCCTTGTGTGTAGTATTCTCCATAATAATGTTCTGATATCCAAACGACGACTTTTTTTCACATTTCAATCAACTAATTCGGTGTGATGTTATACCCGAGATTTTAGGCAATTCCACTAGAGGTATTAATTGAATTGTATCTCTACGGCGTTGGTTCGATTATTTCAGGCAACTATTCTCATTCCGATTGTGTACAAATACTCTGCATGTGCTGGGACAGCACTTCAGTAACTGGGTACTTTCTTCTCTCCTACTTCAGAATCTGTTTGATTTTTTGCTAATAATATTATTCTATAATTACTGAACTTAATAACAAATCGTGATAACTCGCCAAAAAGCTTCTTATTCAACCACAGAAACAGTGAGACTATTGTAGCTGTCCCTTGGGTGAAGACGAATAAACCTATAATTTGAGGCCAGCACTATATAGATACATTAATTCAGGTAAGTCTAATTTATTGATGCATATTTCTTCGGAACCTAGTCTCGTCTTTTGATATCTTTTATGTTCTTAGGTGAGTAAAAATAATAATTTACACGAACTGTGACAAGCCCGATGACATGATGTTAGCTATTGGTAGGGCAACCATCGCCGCCATGTTTTTTCTACATTAAGGTCTGAGGATTGTAGTTGGTCTTGCCTGGTGGAAGGGATAAACCTCCGCTCCAGTGACGTAGTTGGTGTACCCCTTCTTCCCCTTAACCCATTTCGCCCGTACATTCCACGGCTGCCTTCCAATATTAGGAGAGCTGACAGGCCAGCCACGGCCAGTCAAATAGTCTAGTAGTATAGGAAGGCGCTCCATGGCACAAAGGATTATGAAATACATTTCTACTTCTACCTGTCCTAAACATAACAAATTGTATGTCGATGTAGCGATTATATTAACAGTGTTGGCATTACATACTATATGATAACTAAGACCCGGAAGTTCATGCAAAATCATATTTTTGCATATTTTGATTATTGTGGCACAATGCATCATATTCTTCTGCTTTGCCTGCTTAAGTGCATATCTCTGCTTGAGAAGGACTTATATTCTAATTTCCTGTTGTTTTGAAACGCCTTTTGTTACTTCGTGTTCTTAAAGACTTATATTTCAATTTGGACTCCGAGAGTCTATCACAGAATAATTCTGAAATTATTTTAATACCTAATACGTTTCAGTCCTTTTTGAAAGTTATTATCAATTATTTTTATTCAGCATTCACTATGCAAATATTATAAAATTATTTTCATTTGAAAAAAATTCAATGGCTATTAAACCTGGAGTAACAGTGAACACGAAAACTGTGCGTAGCTCCAGCAAGGGAGACAACTAGATAAGTAGTAGCCTGTAATATTACAGTTTAACCATAGTTGATTTTTACAACCATATTATCACTCCTAATTACAAACTCCGGATATCTATCACCATTTAGCATTTCACCTAACATCATATATACTGCATTTATACCAGACCCAAAACAACTGTGAACATGGGCTCGCCCATTAGCGTGCGTCCAGCGGAGCGCTGTTGCCACAGTGAGACTGGCGGAGATGACACAGCTCTACGCTCGCAGTATACACACGACCTTCCCCCAGAACACAAGGCGCTCCGAATGTAAGCGCATGTACGAGCTGGGGGACCTAATCCTACGAATATCTATCCTCACAACGGATTGCACACAATGTGATATGAGGCAGATATAACATGCCACACAAACGTTATTCGTGAAAGTGACCACCTCCTGGTGTAGCGACCAGCATTCTTGGCTGTCGCGCAGGAGGTTCGGGTTCGATTCCCGGCTCTGCCAAGCTATTTAATTTTAGTCTGAGGGCTAGAACAGGGTTCGCTCAATCTCGTGAGGCAAAGCTGGGAACATGTGGGTTAAATTCCTACATCAGTCATCCTGAAAGTGGTTTCTCACTTATACTCCGGGCAAATGCCGGGATGGTTCCTAACTTAAGGCCACGGCCGCCTCCTTCCAAATCCTCACCAGAATAATAATAATAATACACACACTCTAATACAGACACCACAGTAACCCAGATTTTCAAGCAAGTACACGGGGCTAAAGTACCAATATGTCCAAGCCCCTCAAATGAAACAACAATTACAACGTTATTATATCACAAGACGTAATCTACACCCCAAGCCATTCTGAGTAACATTGCTTGTTAGCCCTTTATAGGGTAATAGAAACAGAGAATACAATTTGTTGGGATCAGTTTCTGTTTATTGGAGACCACCTTGTGGTGTACTGGCTGGCACATTGCTGTCCATTCTTGGCTGTCACCGCGGAGTCCCGGGTACGATTCCCAACAAATGTAATTCTGGTCTGAGAGCTGGAACAGGGTACACAGCCTCGTGATGCAAACCTAGGAATATGTGGGTTGGATTCCTACCTTAGCCATCCTGGAAGTGGTTCTTCTGTGGATTCGCACTTCTACTCCAGGAAAATGCCGGGATGGTACCTAAAGTAAGGCCACGGCCGCTTCCTACGCAAATCCTTCCTCAATTACAAATATACACACTAGTAGAGACATCACAGTGTCACAGGTTATCAGATAAATTACACACACACACAAATACACGGGGCTACATGACCACGATGTCACAAAGCCCCTACAACAATCATCAACAACAACAACAACAACTCTTGCTGTCACCCATGATGTCCAGATTCGATTCACGGCTCAATCAAGACATTTAGTTCTGGTCTCAGGGTTAGAACCGGGTACTCTATGCCTCGTGAGGTAAGACTGTGAAGAGGAGAGTTTTATTCGACTCAATTTTAAGAAAGAAAACATAATTGCCGACAAAACAACAACACAGGTTATCAGATTTTGTGTTTTCACGTACTTCTGTATTCGAAAGATTCTTTAAAAGGCCGTATACCCTGAAAAATATTTTTCTTGCCTCGCTGTTCGACTGCCACTCGGCTTGCTACGGAACATTGTTATGAGTTCAAAACTTCAGCTCACAGCACTAACTTATAAGCTCCACTACTGAATTGATACAGCCATGCTGTCACTGTTATCTTCCCCAGCGAAACTAAATATTTCAACACCTAACCATTCTTCGCTCTAATTATCCCTTCAGTTCAAGAGCAGATGATATCTCCCGAACGGCTGGTCGTATCGCCATGGGGTTTGCACAGTCAGCTTCAGAATGTTTAGCTCTGTAACATAGGTTCATCTAAATAATTGGATAATTAATGATTTTCGTGCGCGGAGAGAAATAGGGATTTCGTACGGCACAGCGAGCCCAGATTGCGTAGTTAACTAGGCAACGTCGCGCTATGCAATTGGCTGGCGCGGGTGAGCGCGTGAATCTGGCTCCTCCCTCATGTTCACAGTTGTTTTGGGCCTGGTATAGCATACACCAACAGTAACTAAATAATTGTACATATTATAAATATTTTCACCTGTATTTTCAAACATAGATTTTATAGCCTAAGTGTAATGGATCTGATGATGATCAATTGACGATCGAAACTGGTCATCCCAGTGTATTTATTAATCTCAGGTAATTTATTTCAGGATTTGGGCATAACCCAGCTCTTTTGGGTACATTCGTGTTGACCGACTGAAAAGCACTAAACTCTTGCTATTAAAATTGTATATCAGTTATACGGTACTTAAAAATTAACATAATAAAACAATTATTGATGGGCAACACCACTTGAAGTTTCATAAAATAAAATTTTCTTCTATTTAGAACTGTTTCTTGGTTGAGATATTAAAAAAAAAAGGTGTAGTTACATGTCCGTCTGATCATATTTTCTTTATTTGCAAAATTGAAACGCTTAAGGATATGGAGCGATCGTAATTGCCGTAGTTATTTCATAATGCATATTTGTTGAAACGTGATGCATATTTGACCAATAATTAGTGCAGTTTTGCATGCATATTTATTCATTTAATAGTACATGAACTTCCGGGCCTTAATGATAACAAACATTGACCACATTCATGAATGCAGGCAATACAGCAAAGATTTTACTTGCAGTGCAGTTTGCAATCGGCAATATCAATGTAGCAGACAACTGTTATTTCGGGGGGGGGGGGGGGGGGGGCACTTGCCCCTGGTGCCCCTCCCACTGCTCTAGGGAACATTGTATTGAAAATGGACCAATGAACAAGAAGGCTGTGTGGAAGGGACAGTTTTATCTTTGTGAATGGACATCTTTGGAAAGCAGTTAGAGAAAGATGTACACGTTATGAAAGTGATATTTTAAAATAAAGTAACGAGTGTTCTGTGAAAATGTTGGTCGATACTAATTTTGGGTAGAAGTTATGTTCCTCGACATATTGTGGTGACCCCGACGTGATATTCAATATGTATTTGTTCGTGTTTTTGTGTTAACTGTTAGGAGTTATATCACATACAGTACCGGTATATTAAGACCAACCGAAAAGCTGCAAGCATGGAAAGCCTAGTAAAGGCAAGAAAACCTGCCCGATCATCATTTACGAAGACAAGCAGAGAAATATTACAGTTAATACGTTCTGAAAAAACTGATAATGAGAAGATAAAAATGATGCTGGCAAAACTCTAGAGGTTAGGCTATGCACAGAACTATCGCCACTGAACGAGAAGATATTAAATATGTTAGATGAAAAAGGAGATGATGCATACGATAATGAATACTCTGTTATTGAAGATTATCGTGAGAAGCTTGATGAAGTACGCCAATTGATATCAAATATATAAGTTAGAAATGAGGTTATGGAAGTCAATCGAAATTCTATTTCAGAAACTCAGTCGGAGGCTAATGGGAAGCATGTGAGGTTACCGAAATTAGAATTAGCTAAATTTGGCGGGGATGTAAAAGACAGGTTGCGATTTTGGAGCCAATTCGAAAGAATTCATGAGGATGAGGATATTGAAGCAGAAGATAAATTCCAGTATCTCATTCAGTGCACAGTGAGTGGCAGTAGGGCTAGAGATATTGTGAACAGTTTCCCTCCAACAGCTAGCAATTACCCTAAGGTGGTTGATTCTCTTACAAGCAGATTTGGGAGGGATGAATTGCAAATAGAACACTACCTTACATCCGAGAACTTCTTGCCCTAGTGGTATGGAACACTTCGAAGAAATATACTGAGCGGAAACCCAAAACTAATAAGAGACACAAATACCGAATTGGAACTATGAACATTATATAATTACCAGGAAAGACAGAAGAACTGATACACATGATGGATAGAAGAAAAATATCGATATTGGGATTAAGTGAGACCAAATGGAAAGGGATAGGAAGTAAGACTCTTCGGGGAGGATACAAGTTGTACTGGAGTGGACAGGAGAAGGAAGCAAAGCATAGTGTAGGATTCTTAATTAGCAAGGGGACTGATGCCACAGCTGAAGTTATCTGCAAAAGTGATAGAATCATAAAATTGTCCATGCAACTGGAGACCACTAAGTACACAGTCATACAAGTATATGCCCCACAGACAGGCTGCAGTGAGGAAGACAAGGAGAAATTTCGTCAAGACCTGGAAGATGCAGTTGATGAGGAAACCGTTATTAGCCTATTTTCAATTTTGAAAAAATAGGCTTATGAGATCACCTTTTGTCCGTGTGTGTGTGCGCGCGCGTGTGTGTGTGTGAGGTGTGTGTGTGTGTGTCCCCTAATAAAATCTAAACGGCTGGAGCGATTTCAATGAAACTCTGTAAGTTCATAGCACTATTCCCGGCGACCTCGACCGTGCCCTTCAAATTTTGTTACGTCTCACCAATCCAACATGGCGGCTGTGCGAAATATTTCACTAGCATTCAATATCTCCGAAACTGTTACCGATATCGCCCTGAAATTGTGTACGGTGATAAAGGGCACTACTAGAAGTTCACCTATGAGACTTTCAAAAACTTGGTGACTACAAAACCAACATGGCGGTAAAGCGAAGTTGAGACGTTTAAATAGACTTTTCTCGCGATTTAACTATCCAAACGTAATGAAACTTGGTACAGCAAATGTTTATACACATTGTAATGCACTGGAGTCTAATTTAGTTCAATTGTTTACATAACCTCAAAATGGCGGCTGTGCGAAATATTTCACTGACATTCTATATCTCCGAAACTATTACAGATATCACCCTGCAATTTTGTACGGTGATAAAGGGTACTGATACAAGTTTACCTATGTATATTTCATAAACCTGTAAAGTACAAAACGAACATGGCGACCAAGCGAATTTGAAATGTTTTAATAGACTTTTCTCGTGATTTAACTCTCTGAGCGCAGTGAAATGAGGTACAGTGAATGATTTTGCAGATTGTAATGCACTGCCATCTAATTTAATTCAATTGTTTACATAACCTCAAGATGGCGGCTGTGCGAAATTTTAAAATTAAGTTGTTATTTCTTCTGTCGTAATCATGCGATCGAAGTGAAAGTTTGCATAATGAACCTAGGCAATAATTGTCTTTGAATGGTACATAACTCTATGGCCTATACATATAACAATCCTAAATGGCGAGCTTCCGACATATTTAGACGGTTCTCAATATCTATGAATCATTTACAGCAACCAAACTGAATTTTTGTATGTTCATAGAGACTATGAACATATGTTCACCTAAAAGACTTTCAGTAACCTGGTGAGCACAAATCCAACATGGCGGCGACGCGAAGTATAAATATTTAAATGGACGTTTCTCGAGAATTAACTATCCGAGTGCCGTGAAACGTTGCACGTTAAATGCTTATACAAATGTTGATCCACTGGCATCTAATTTATTTCAATTGTTTGCATAATCACAAGATGGCTGCTGTGCATAATTTTAAAATCTCATTTTTACTTCTTGTGTTCTAATCATGCGATTGAAGTTTGAATACCACACGTACACAATAATCTTAATGTAATAGTACAAAAATAAAAATCCAACCTGGCGACCATCTGAAATATTTAGACGGTTCTCAATATCTACGAATCTGTTACAGCAATTAAACTGAAATTTTGTATGTTGATAGAGGCAATTAACATTAGCAGGATATATGAAAATAGGCTGTATAGTTCTTCACGGAACTATTTGTTTTTATTGGAGATTTGAATGCGCAAGTTGGGGTAAGCAGATATGGATACGAGAACATCATTGGCCCACATGGATTTGGAAAAAGAAATCCAGAAGGAGAACAACTATTAGATTTGTCCAGAAGAAATGGTCTTATCATACATTTTTCGAAAAAAGACACAGTCACAGGGTAACACGGTACAGTTGGGATGGCCAGTATAAAACACTGATTGACTACGTAATCACGATTAAGGATGGTGGTAGATATATCACAGATGTAAAGGTCATCCCTAGTGAATGTATGAACAGTGACCATAGACTGCTGCTAGTTTCAAACATTCGACCAATGAAACACAGAAAATTATTATGAAAACACCAAGGGCAAAAACATGGAAATTGGAAGAAGCTCAACTAAAGGATGAATATAAACTAATAATTCAACAGGATCTGCCAAAGGGTGAAGTAACCAACATTAATGAAGAGTGGAAGACCTTCAAAGACACTTTTGTGGGAGAGGCCAAAACCCTAATGGGAGTTACAAGTTCCATCAAAAGAAAGAAACAGACACCGTGGTGGAATGATAGAGTTAGAACAGCTGTGAAAGAAAGAAACCAAGTGAAGAAGGCACTAGACAAGGAAAAACAAAAACAGGGACAAGAAGGCATTGAACAAGAAATAGACTCCAAGGAATGTACAGGAACAAGAAACTTGCTGTTAAGAAAGCGGCGGGAATTCCAGCAATCCAATAGTTATAACAGAATGCCCAACAGGATCATCATCATCATCATCATCAACAAAGTCCCACACTAGTCACCTGGGTGTGGTTTACAAGCCTCCTCCACTCCTTTCGGTCCTTCCATTTTTCCTGTTCCATCACTTCTGCCACATCCAATCCAGCTTCTCCAATGTCCTTCAAAATTTGGTCCAACCACCTTCTTCTCGGTCTTCCAACTAGTCTCTTTCCCTTGACTTCTCTTTCTAATTCCCTTCTTGCTACTCTTTCTTTACCCATTCTTTTTACTAGTCCGAACCAACGTAACCTTGCTTTCTGTATCTTCTGATTTAACGGTTCCATATTTAACTCTTCTCTGATTTTAGCATTTTGAATTCTATCCCTTCTTGTCTTTTTAGCTGAAGTTCTTAAAAATGTCATTTCTACTGCTTGTATCTTACTATTTTGCCTTTTATTCGTTACTAGTGTTTCCAGTCCATATGTTACAATTGGTATGAAATACTGTTTATATAATATTAATTTCGTTCTCTTGGGTACTTTGTCATCCCATAAAAGTTCTCTGACTTGGTGATAAAATGTTGTACCTTTACTTAGTCTGTTATTAATTTCAATGTTGATGTCATTACTTCCATTTATAGTGCTACCGAGATATGTAAACTGTTCTACATACTCTAACCGTACCCCATCTATGTTCACATGACTTTTCTTTTTCTCTTTTCCACAGTACATGACTACAGTTTTCTTTTTACTAATTGCCATTCCAAACTCCTTCAAATTTTCATTCCAAATGTCCAGTCTCTTTTGTACTTCTTTTTCTCTCTTTCCCCAAATCACCACATCATCTGCAAATACCAAAGCATTCACTTCATCATTACAGGATATGGGAGGAAAATACTATCCCGGAGGACTGGAAGATGGGCATCATTGTCCCTCTGTTCTAGAATGGAAGCCGACGTGAATGCACTAACTATCAGGGGTATTACACTACTGTCTCATGCTCTGAATATTGGAAAAAATAATAGAGAACAGAATCAGAGATATTGTTGAACCAATTTTGAAGGAAGAACAGTATGGTTTCAGACCAGGAAGGTCAACTACAGACCTGACCTTTGCACTTAGGATGCTAATGGAAAAACACTGGGAGAAGAACAAACCTTCATTTCTAATATTTTTGGACCTTGAGAAAACCTATGATAGTGTACGAAGGGAAACACTTTGGCAATGCATGAGAGAACTTCAAGTGAGAGACTGCCTCATAGACAAAGTGAAAATGTTGTACAATGGGAATAGAAGTTGTATTCAAGTAGGACGTGGTTTGTCAGACTGGTTTGAAACAAAGAGAGGAGTGCAGCTGGGCAGCTCATTGTCACCGCTTCTATTCATCATTGTGATGGATGTGGTAATGAAATCTATTAAAAGGAAAGAACATGGAGATATTAGAGTCTTTACATTTGCAGATGATGTTGCGATCTGGAGTGAATCAGAGGAGGAACTGGGTGAGAGGCTGCAAAGCTGGAATGAGGAGTGTAAGAAATATGGTTTAAACATCAGCGAGACAAAGACGGTGGTGATGAAAGTGTATGAGGAAGGAGTAGAACCAATAGTCATGCTAAATGAAGCCAAATTGGACAGCGTTCCAGTTTTCAAGTACTTGGGTAGCATTCTATCAAGTGACAACCTAGCAAAACATGAGGTAAACAATCGAATTAATAAGGCAACATAATTTTACCACCAGGTAAGACACCTGCTGTGGGATGAGCAAATGCCCATGAAAACAAAGATGACATTTTACAAGTCCTATTATACACCGATTCTTACATACAGTCTCGAAACCACAACACTAACCAATAGAGATAACTCTAAACTCCAGGCAGCCGAAATTAAATTCCTACATACCATGATTCAGAAAACCAGGAAAGACAAGATCAGGAATGAGAAGATTAGAGAAGAAGTAGGAATAGATGATTCTCTCCTCAATAAGATCCAGATCTCAAGACTGAAGTGGTTTGGTCACATGAAGAGGATGGCACCAATCAGAACTGCACGGAAGGAATTTGAGAGAAAAGTAGAAGGAAGATTACCCGTGGGAAGGCCACGAAAGAAGTGGACAGATACAGTCAAGAATGATGTACTGCAGAGAGGTCATGATTGGGACAAGTTGGTGGAGGAGGACAGGATGAAATGTAGGGGGCTCATATACCACACCCGGTAAACTGGAGTTGGTTCAGGATGATGATGATGAGCAGAGATAAAGATTCCTCGTCAGCTCGTCAATTGTGCATCAAAAACAACCTGGAGTCTGCATACGTTTTGTGATGCAAGCCAAGCAGCTTATGCTGCTGCTGTCCATTTGAGGGATGGAAGAGAGCATGAACTATCTGTACAGTTGATGCAGGCCACATCTCGTGTAGCCCCACTAAAGAGTATATCGATTCCTAGACGAGAGTTATTGTCATGCTGCATTGGAGCATCTTCAGTGAGAGATGCCCTACAGCTGGTTGACAACCCATCTTTTTTACTGGACAGATTCTACTACTGCTCTTTGTTGGATAAAAAACCAAGAGATGTCTTAGCCACAAATTTAGTTGCTCAAGGGAAACAAAACCTAAAAACTGTTCCCCATGATGAACACATCATTACTAATAAGCAAGTATGTTGGTAAAAATCAGTGAGCCATTCTCTCTTCGAAATATACCACTAATCGTCTTAACACTATTCATGGAGCAAACTGTTATGTCTTGCCTACATGAATGTAATAAAAATCTATAGTCATAAATATCTCTCTTATTATCTGTGATAAAATAGCATGAGACAAAAAAGATGAAACATAATGTTGTCTGCAACTTTTGATATGTCAAATATTACTAACTAGCAGAGCCCGCGTAGAGTATCTACGCAATAACAGTGCAATGTAAGGAACGGCCTGAGCTATTAGTAACATTACATTTATTTACGAAAAACAACTTCACAAACTTAATAATTATGTTGATACCAGTGCAAGAAGTAAAGATCCAACTGGGCTGTGAAATGATAACTTCACAGAGGATACAACCAGGACTTCTTTCACATACAGTAGTTCTCGAGTGAGGTGTACAGAGTTGTATTTAAGAAGCTAAATCACATTTCTTCCAAGATAATGCATTTTGATAAGATACTTTTTGAATTTATCTATTTATCTATCAAAAATTTCTCTAAACACACAGTTGGTTAACTTGTTACTTGTTGACACAACCGATAGCGAGCTAAACGATCTTACCCGTGAAAGGGCTACGTAAAGCTGTCCATGAGTAAAGACGGGTTTTGTCAAGTAAAGGCAGATTTTATCGAAAGTCTGACCCTGAGATTTATTTATTCATATTGTCATTGAGAAAGCCAAATGTATTGAGAATTGCCTTCTTTTAAATTTAAAAGGCATGTTCGTATCAGTGGGGATAAGGGTTATCCTGGGTATTAAAACGATTTCTCTCTTATCAGAATCTATAATAATTGCCTCTATGATATTACGTTGTAATCCGTTAACTATTAGCCTTGTCCCATTGCTGACCCCTTTTGAGGGTAGAATATTTCTTAATGACATAATGATAGCACCTTTCTTAAGTCTAAGTTTGTATGGAGGCACGCCAGTTGGTGTCAGACTGTTCAAAAATTCTTCAGGGTAAGCCAAGTGATCTTGCGCATGCTCACTCACAATACAGTCTACACTCTCGTAGACTACCTCATCTCCAGGTAAACGCTGAAGTACTCGATTGTTCAGTTCAAGCGATGCTTCATTGGCGACCGTAAGAATAGTTCTTCCTTTAAGCTCCTGTGGTGTGACAGCAGTAAAATCAAAATCACCGTATAGCTGTTCAACTGGATCTTGTATTTGTGGATAGCATGTAGATGGTACCGTACCGTAACTTCCGCCCCAGTCTTGCCTTCTCCTATTTCTAAAAGCCATGTTGAAAATTCTTTTTCAGAATGTAAAGCGCGCATGTTCTGGGTAAGTTTAAGTACATGGAATTTATTTCAGAGGCTATGCCGCTTCAAACAGCTAGCAACTGTCAAAGAACGTGATCCTCTCATTATGACAGGAAGGACTGGGCGAAAATCACAACCCTGTAAAATGACTTTACCACCAAATGATTCAGTACAGTTGGTCAGATATTTGAGAAGTCTGTCCACAGCTAAAAATGCATACACATGCGTCATTGGTGCTTCATCCCAAATAATTAATTTTGTATTCAACAGGGCAGTTGCTTCTGGTGTGTTTGGTGTAACGTTGCACGTAGAATTAGAATTGTGAATCAGAGGGATTTTGAAGACAGAATGGGCAGTAGAAGTGTAGCTGCTATTCCTGTAGATGCTACTGGAGTAGCTTGATCTCCTTTTGCTCTGATTATATGTAACAATGTAGAGTAAACAAATGTTTTACCAGTTCCTGCCGGTCCATCTAAAAAGAAACAGTTCTGTTTTAATGTTTCTTCTGGGTTTCCATATATGGCATTAAAGATCGAATCTACAATCCTTAGTTGCGCCTCATTAAGCTTTTGTCCGTTGCTGATAGCCCTAGCTTGCTCTTCTAAAACATCAAACGAATGCATTCCTGGACTGTTAACGTGTAGTTTTACATCTGGCAAGTTAAGTTTCTTAAGATCTAAGCCGTAGGTGTGAAGGAGGCCACTGATTTCAATGAGTGCAGACTGTGGGCCACTTTCTTCAGAGTATCTGCCTACAAAATCTTCAGACATTGCTTCTTTATGTTGGTCCCAAAGCTCGGGAACATTTTCTGGTTCTCCGAAAACACAGATAATGACAAATAACATTCGTAAGCGACTTGGCATATGAGAGTGAGTTTCCTCAAGGATAGTATCGTGCCAAATTTTATCTCCTTGAAGAAGTCCAAATTTTTACATGTTTCCTGGAAAGTCTTGCATAGAACTCCATTGACTGTCCTGACACTATCAAAAGCTTTGGCACTCTTTACTCTTATTAGCAGCATTCGCAAGAAGTATCTTTCTCTATCGTGCATACTAACTACTGGCATTCTCCCTATTACACCTTGTCCACCACGCTGACGCCTCTTCCATCACAGCTTGTAGATCTAAATCTAATAGTGAAAACTCCCGCGAGAAACTGGTGACACTGATTCTGCTTGCTATCTAGCTTCATTGTATATCTCTTCTGTGAAATCCATGCCATGATTTTGTGTTTCTTGACGCCTTCTGTGCAGAATATCTTCGGCCATGTAGTCTTTGTAGGCCTAGGCCTTTCATGGGCTGTGGTGCCATAGGGTTAGGTTTTTAGCCTTTGTATTTCTCCCACAACTGTGCTGGTTGTGAAAGGGAACACGTAGATAAAATGGTTGCCAACAGCGTAAGTATTTAAAATGGATTAGAAGGGGTCGCTGAATCTACGATGAAGATGTGCACTCTACTTTCTATTCACGGCGTTGCCTAGAAAACCATATTCTGTAAGATGGGCAGTGAATAGTTCGTTGTGGTAGCAAGGAAGAAACAGCACACATCAGAAAGGGTGTACGGCAGGGTTGTTCCCTTTCCCCATACCTATTCAATATGTATGTATGTATGTATGTATGTATGTATGTATGTATGTATGTCTACCCCTTTTTATTCCCGTTTTCCAACGGGGTCGGGGATGAGATGCGATGGAAGTCTTTGTGGCGATGGTTTTTACGTCCGGATGCCCTTCCTGACGCCAACCTCATGAGAGGTGTTAATGAGAGATGAAATGAATGATGGTGAATGAAACTGGGCAAGGATGTGGAAGGAAGCGGCCGTGGCCTGTCAGAAGGTACCGTCCCAGCATTTGCCTGGTGTTGAAAATGGGAAACCACGGAAAACCATTTCAAGGGCGGCCGACGGTGGGGCTCGAACCCACGCGTCTAGTGAGTCAGCAGAGAGCTTGGCCCCATGACCTAATGCTGCGCTTTAGCCAGCGTAGACACTACTGTCGGTACCTATTCAATATATATGTACAAAAGGCGATCGACCAAGTAAGAGAAGAATTTGCCACAGGAGTGAATATTCATGGAGATAAAGTTGACATGATAAGGTTTGCTGATGACATAGCGCTAATTGCAGAAAGTGAAGAAGACTTACAAAAGATCTTGAGCAAGATGGACAAAATAATGGAGGAAGAATTTAATATGAGAATAAATACAAATAAAACAAAAATTTTGGTCTGCAGTAGAAATGGCGAAAACCAGACATCAATAGAGTTAGGAAATGAAAAGATACAAGAAGTGAATGAGTTTAATTATCTGGGAAGTAAAATAACGAATGATGGAAGAAGCAGCAGAGAGATATTAAGTAGGATTGCCCAAGCCAAGAACGCTTTCTATAAAAAGAAGAACCTATTTACTGCAAGGAACATAAGTCTTGATGTAAGGAAACAAATGTTGAAGACCTATGTATGGAGCGTCGCACTATATGGCAGCGAATCTTGGACAATAGGAGAGAGAGAGGAAAAGACTACTAGCATTTGAAACCTGGTGCTATAGAAGGATTATGAAAATCAGTTGGAAAGAAATGGTCACAAATGAGGAAGTCTTTAGAAGAGTGGGAGAAAGAAGATGCTTCCTTAAATATTTGAAAAGAAGAAGGAATCACCTCGTGGGCCACATACTGCGACACAATGGACTGATTAAGCTTATAATCGAGGGAACAGTAGACGGCAAGAATTGTAGGGGAAGACCCAGACTGGAGTACTTGAGTCAAATACTGCAAGATATGGGTTGTGGCTCATACTGTGAACTGAAGAGGAAGACTGAGAGACGGGAAGAATGGTAAGCTGCTGTTAACCACAGAGAGAGAGGGCAATGTCCTTTAGCAATTTATACCGGACTATCAGGATACAGAGTAAGTCGTTGTCGCCTGGCGACAATCTTTAAGACGGTCAATCTGCCCATCAAGTAGGTTCAGTATAGGTGCGGCTTTGACTATCATGATACAGAGTTAGTCATTGTCGCCTTGCAACAATCTGTCCTTGAAGTTATTAGATTCAACTTTATTTGTTTAAACACACTTCTTAAACAAATAAATATATTTCCGTTGACTTTACAAGAAAAGCAAAATTTTTCCTGTACTATTGAGATCATTTGGAAGATTTTGGTACAAACCACAACTTCTAACTCCCTCTGGTTTAGGAGCTTGAGTTTTGTGATACATCAGTCTTAGTGTATTATTTATATATATATAGATATTAACGAAGATATTTGAGTATTTAAGTTTCAAAAATTCACACCCTCCCCATAAGGCTAAATAATTTGTGGCCTAGTTTTATTTTCGGGATGTCTTCTACTTAAGAATTGTCATCCTATTTACTTCAGTAGTGTTGGTGGCAATCCATAACAAACAGACAGAAATCAAACTGAAGGTATATTTGGTCATTATTTATTTCATCATCCGAGATAAATACAACTTATAGCCAAAAATTCCAAATATTCAGACAAAAAGCTTACTTTATTTATATTTATACAGGTAGCCATTTACAGTACAGGTAGCCGTTGTTAGGCTGTATATTAGTGGAGTAGAAAAGAATGAATTAGAAAGATTATGATTAATGGAAAGAAGTTCCTCACTGAATATGTAGGTATTTTATTTATTCAATGACCCAGATGAAAAGCGCAATACATATCGTAATAACTGATGTTTAATTTTAATCCAAGTGTAGCACTTTATTCAATACGGTACCGGTACCGAACTTTTAGACTTGGTATTTTATTGGCGTTGCTTTGTGAGCAAACAGTGAAATGTCGATTGTTTATTGCATTATTATAGATTTTCCCTCGCAACCTGAATAACACATCACTGGATGTGGGGCAATAATGTTTACCCACTCTTGTAGCACTACTTGTTGTACCTTGTATTGTTCCCCTTTCAATCACACGTGTTTGTAGGGTCTTTCTGTGATTATCGTAAACAGCTAAAAATCTCGTTTTTAGCCTATTTTCATTTTATGAAATAATAGGCTTATGAGACCACCTTTTGTCCGTGTGTGTGTGTGTCCCCTAATAACTTCTAAACGGCTGGAGCGATTTCAATGAAACTCGGTAAGGCCATAGCACCATTTTGGTCGACCCCGACCGTGCCCTTCAAATTTTATTACGTCACACCAATCCAACATGGCGGCTGTGCGAAATATTTCACTGGCATTCTATATCTCCGAAACTATTACTGATATCACCCTGAAATTTTGTACGGTGATAAGGGGCACTACTACAAGTTTATCTATGTAACATTGAAAGATCTGCAAAGTACAAAACGAACATGGCGGCCAAGTGAAGTTGAAACATTTTAATAGACTTTTCTCGCGATTTAACCACCTGAGCGCAGTGAAATGTTGAACAGTAAATGATTATACATATTGTAATGGACTGGAATCTAATTTAGTTCAATTTTTACATAACTTCAAGATCGCGGTAGTACGAAATTTTAAAATAAAGTTTTTGTTTCTTGTGTCGTAATCATGCGATCGAATTGAAAGTTTTAATAATGAAGCTACGCAATAATTTTCCTTTAATGGTACATAACTCTATGGCCTATACATATAACAATCCAAAATGGCGACAATCCAAACTATTTAGACGGTTCTCGGTATCTACGAATATTTTACAGCAATCAAACTGATTTTTTTAATGTTCATAGAGGCTATGAACATAAGTTCATCTATAGAACTTTCCATTTCGTGGTAGGAACAAATCCAACATGGCGGCGACACGAAATATAAATATTTAAATGGACGTTTCTCGCGATTTAACAATCCGAGTGTAATGAAACTTTGTACAGTAAATGCTTATACAAATGTTAATCCACTGGCATCTAATTTATTTCAATTGTTTTCATAACCACAATATAGCAGCTATGGAAATTTGAAAATATCGTTTTACTTCATGTGTCCTAATCATGCGATTGAAGTTTGAACACCACACGTACACAATAATCTTCAAGTAATAGTACATTAAAAAAATTCAACATGGCGACCATCTGAAATATTAAGACGGTTCTCAATATCTACGAATCTATCACAACAATCAAACTGAAATTTTGTATGTTGATAGAGGCAATTAACATGAGTAGGATATATGCAAATAGGCTGTATATTTCTTCACGGAACTACTTGTTATTTCTTGTGTCCTAGTCATGCGATTGAAGTTTGAATACTACACCTACACAATTGGCAACTCAAACTAACACTTGGGGCACTGCGGTCGGTCTGGATAAGTAGGGTAAATTTACTCAATAACACGCGTTTGATATGGAACACTTTTTATTTTTCGGTTATAATCAGTAAATGTGGTCCCTAAAATAATGACAGTGTTATTTTTAATAGTATATATGTATAACTGTGCGATACACGTGATCTAATTTGTGTGTTTCACTGGATTTTATGTGTCAATTGCAAATTATCAAGCATCGGTTGTCTGCTGGTATTTGTTTTTGTGCAGTTCAAGTCAGTTCTAGTCATGGCGCTGTTACGTTTAAAAGCTGTATTTGAGTTTGCTCACTGTACCATAGACTCTAGAAATTTTACGGAAGGGGAAGAAGTATTATTTGCCAAACATGTCATGTTATGTGGAAGAGTGAACAACGATGACAATGTTTGGTCAATTTACGCTCTTGTGCTCCAGACGTCGGCTTTATCCGCTCCGCCACACGTGGTCACAGGAGAAATTGAAAGGAGAACGCTCACAATTAAACAGTTTCAATGTTCATGCAAGGCAGGTGCATCAGAATGCTGCAAACATGTTTTAGCAGTCCTGCTTTTCTGTCACAGGTAAATGGGCCTTTTAGTCCTTTATTATTATTATTATTATTACTATGTAAAAGTAACTGACTGTTATTGATACCATTAAAGCAAATTGATGAGTATAATAGTGTGTGAATTAATAGGTTCTGATGTATTTGGATTTGACAATTTTCTTTCTTTTCATTTAGAACAGATATGAACTCGCTGGAAGTCCTGTCTTCAACAGACAAGAAGTGTCTGTGGAGTGAGCTGAAGGGGACAGCTCTTCAAAGATATCAAATAGCAGAACCAGTTACCACTTTCTGTTGCCATAAAGCAACAGAACGGAGGGTGTTAAATTTGCACCGCGAAGAAATTTACCAACGGGCTGTTGCAAGACTCCCAAAGTCTGCTTTGGCGATGCACGCAGCAGGTTCGAACACAAAGGTAATGGAAGAGGAGTGGACTGAGGATGTGCCTAATGAAACTGTGAAGATTATCATATCTCAGTCAAATTCATCCAATCTGCTTGTGGAATTAACAAGAGACTGCTATATTGATGAACCCCAGGATTGTTGTAGAGAGTTTTATGTGCATAATGTTGTAATTTATAATGCATACGAGTTGTGTGTGAGAACTCTTGAGAGAAGCGAGTGGAGAAAGGAAAGGAGCTACAGAGTTACGGGCAGCCGCTGCTACGGCTTGTATACTTATAAAAGAAATGACTGGCAAGGAAAGACAATGCGTGTCTTTAATGCCAGAGCATTTTCTAACAAGTGTATTGAACATGGCATTCTGCAGGAGCCTGCAGCTAGACTACACTATGAAGAGGTTAGAAAGTGCAGAGTGGCCGAGTGTGGGTTAGTGGTCAGTGAATGTGAACCTTGGTTAGGTTATTCACCCGATGGAATGATAATGGACAATGGCAAGCCAGTGGGTTTAATTGAAATTAAGTGCCCATATGAGGGAAAGGACAGTTGTATAGAAGAAGTGTTGCCCAAATGCAGTTTTCTTTCACACAATCCTGACAGTGGGTATTGTTTGAAGAGGAAACATCCATACTATGGGCAAATTACCTTGGGTATGATATTGACGAATGTTTTTGTGTGTGATTTTGTTGTTTATTGCAGCAAAGACAATAGTATGTTTATTGAACGAATTCACTTGGATACCAAATTTGGTCAGTTATTGGTATCTGAATTGAAATTGAAATATTTTAAACATATGTTGCCAATATTTTGTAAAAATCATTGAAAAGTTAGTGTTAAATAAATATGTGTATGTTAGTGCAAACACACCAATGTTTTTCTTATAAAATAAGACAGTTCAAGTCATAATTTTGAAGCATAGGTATTAATTAGGTTACACGTTTATTGTCAGTGGAAACATAACAGCCGATAGTGGTTCATGTACTGGAACTGTTCAATGCATCACTTAACAAACAATTTGCATTTAAAAACATCATTTAATTCTGATTGCTGTGCATTCACGCTGTAAAGATTATGCTACAATCATTGATCTATCGAGGTTTGATCTAGTCGATAGCACAACCATTGGGTCTATCAAGCTTCCCATATGCTAAGCAAGCAGAGGATGAGCGAAGAGCGGCTATCATGCTTGCTATTATAATCATAGGCCTACATTTGAAATTGATACCTAGTCATTTAAGCTTATTTCATGTACAATGAAAGTAGGTCAAGTGCTTTATTTAAAGATTAAATAGTAATGTTCATTGAAATGCCACAAAATTTTCTCGATTTGGCCATAAATATATATATTCTTGATATTTCATGTAAGTTATATACCGTGATTCCTATATGTAGGCCTATAGGGGAAATTTTTAGTTCAGTTGACAACGCATGGACGTTGATGTAGTGTTCAGAATTGCCGCTATGTTATGCTGCTGAATGAAGTTTTAAAAGGTTCGTCGTTACATGTGGATGCAGTCACATTTGTTCAAATGAGAGGTTTGGTCGTAAATAACGAATGTTCATAAATTACTTTTAGTTCAATTTGAAAATTGCTCTGCATTCTTCGGTGAGGCAATACCATTGGTCACTACTATGCGAGACGAATATCGGGACAAAACCATTGGCTGCGACTAGGTTCTACTACAAACGACAGGATCTGAGTCCTAAGCCCCAGGTTAGGTTTGTGTTTTAATGTAAGCCTTTTCAACACACATAATTTAACATAATTTACAAGGAAAAATAACTTACTTGCTGCTTATTTTGTAATAAACAATGCTATTCAAGGCTATAATGTAAGGAGGTTAGGTTATTCCAGGTCGATCGTAGTACAGCCTGGCTCGTTAAGGCAACACTTACAAACCTTTAGTGTGCTGTATTTTGTGTCTGGGGGGAATTGTTTAGTGTAAGGAGAAACAATCTATTCTATTGATTAACGTTGGTGTGTGTTTGCATTGACCTTCCTGTAAATATTGTAATGTAAATAATTTGCCTTTTAATTTATCAACTTGTTTACATGGCTATTCATTTTGGAGACTGAAGTTTTATTTTCTTGCAATAAAAGAATCATATTCTGCAAAGAAGACATGTCAAGGTATTAAGAATTGTGTATAAAGGCATCAAATTTAACTTTTCAGATACAAGGAAAGATACTTGCTGCTTATTTTGTAATAAACAATGCTATTCAAGGCTATAATGTAGTGAAATTTGTAGCATAAAACAGTCTCGCCTTATACCAGCTCCTGCATGCCATGTCTATCCCAGTTTGGTCCAGGGCGTACCTACCCCTTGTTTTAGTAACAACTTGAAAAGTTTGGCTTAAATGTACAGTTTGCTCCATTGTTTTCTGTTTGTGCTTTCTGGTTGCATTTTGGGATATCAGATGAGCTGTACGCCTCAAATTCTGGGGCATGCATGCTGACACATTGTCAGTAAGGCAGAGAGCTTGGCCATGTCAAGATTGTGGAGAAACCATGTGCTGCGTGCCTGCTGAAGACCAAATACATGTCTCAGAGCTTCCAGTGGACTCGAGAATATGCTCTAATGCGCGAGCTGTTGAGGATACTGGAAACAATTGGAGGAGCAAACTGTACATTGCAAGATGCGAAACATTTAGTGATTCTCTCACAGGTAGTGAGGATTGAAGAAAACCCAACTCTAACCTTGCTTTGGACGAAAGGGCGCAAACGAGTGGTTAGACATATTTGCTGAACAAGTTGGAAACTGGAGTGCAATGTTAGCTTGCTAACAGTCGCATGCAGTGTATCCATGGGCCATTTATTTTTTTCTGCCATATTTTCACATAATGCATTGTTTGGTGTAAGCATGTGTGAAAAATGCCCTGACCCCTCATGTTAGGTGTACAGAAAGGAATGAAAGGCTTGCTGGGGCTCCAGTACACTAATGGAACAGTTTTATTTTTGCAATATGATGGATGATGTGCCTAGTATATTCCTCAAAAGTTCCATCACTGTGGGAGAAATTAGGTCCAATGCTCTGCCTTATTTTAGTAAGGAGGTTAGGTTATTCTAGGTCGATGGTAGTACAGCCTGGCTCGTTAAGGCAACACTTACAAGCGTTTATTATTTGATTATGTACAAGGCGAGCCCCTATAAGTGTTGATAAATGGAGTTAGGTCACAGCCACGCCACGCCTTTCTCGTACGCCTGTAAAAAATGATTTAAAAATCAAATTGCACTACTAGTAGAGAAACTTACCTCATTACATTAAGTATTGAAAATGCTCAGCCTGTAGATATTCTGGTTCACACTCTGGTGGTTGGTTCCTTAGTTTAGGGGCTGTGACAACGCAGTCATGTGCCCTGTGTACTTTGGGTGTGTGTAGAATCTGTCTGACAACCGGTGTTAGTTGCGATGATTGTATTAATGTGCGCTATCTGTTTTCTTTCGCTACAAAATGCTACCATCCATGACATCGAGCTGTGAACTCCGCTACTACTAGATGCCATCGCAACCAGCACCCGGTGACGAACGTCGGAACTTAAGAGCATTAATCAAACCTAACCTACAAATTCTGGCTTCACACAAGTGTAGTAAGTGGAAGGTTCTGTTTCATGCCATAAATCAGACATGGGACCACCGGCTTTACTTCCCCTCCAAAGGAAGGCATACTAAGGGATTTTTAACGCTCTTAAAAACTCCGAGGACGGTTCACACTCTGAAACTCGGCCTTGGTGAGGGGCTTCGACATCATGGTCATTTTGTAGATTTTGTCTGATAACCTGCGATGCCTGTAGTAATGTGTGTATTTGTAATTCAGGTGATGCTTGGGTATGAAGTGGCCATGGCCTTAAGTTAAGAACCATCCTGACATTTGCCTTGGCCTCTTGACTCTTCAAATTTTCTGTGTGAATTGCATATTTCAGTTCCTCTATGGGTGGTGGATCTGTGATTATTTCTACTCTCTCTAGTCTTTGAAATTGCCCCACAAGTAGAAGTCGCATAGAAGAATTTGAAACGTCACTTTGCTTTAAAGGATTTTTGGGTGGGATCGCTCAGATCTTGAATTTTTTAATCAGTTTTAATCCTTTCATGTAGAACCAAATCCAGATCTCCCAGTTGAGGCGTTAAATCAGGAGAGCACACTGGTCATAAACCTGCTCTATTTATTCCATGCAATGATTGCTGAAAATACCCAAGTCACCTTTCCTGTTCAGCCATTTCAGTATTAGAGTACAGACAGTATGTGGTGAGGCTTTAAGGTCGCAGTACAATATGAATGGTGGAGCGTTCCCTTAACTGTGCGGAGCTTAAGACTATGGCAGGCAGAGATTTTAAGCATTAAAACGCGATGTTGACAATACAGCGGACTGAAACATGACTGGGAATCTGTCTGCCCAGAGCAGTCAGCTTGTCCTTTAAGCCTCACTATATACCGTCCATACTCTAATTCTATGTATTGGTCAGAATGGATGGGGTCGTTAAAAAAAATCTGCCCTACAATATATTTAGCATACCAAACTCCTATTTTAAGGTCATGATGTGGAGTTTTATGAATTCTCTCGTGATCAGTACCAGTTATTTTGTAAATTTACCCATCCATACAGTGTTGTTTACGTGTGGCTGGTGTTCATTGATTTGATTTAAATTGGTTGTGTGGTGAAAAAAACATTATGTTTTTAGAAGGGAACTCTTGGTTACAAGACAGGGACCTTGCTTATGATGGTCTCCACCTCAATAGAAGAGGAACAATGAAATTTGGAAAACTTTTAAACAGAGTTGCCAAGTTTTTACTCTCGGAAAACTAATTGCTGGAACGAGTGATGACATTTTATTGTTTAGAGAGAAGAAAGCGCTGACTACAAGTGGACACCTAGGTGAAGTACAGTGCAGTGAACATAAGTACAACTGTTTGGATGATTTCATGCAACAGGACTCTAATATAAGTGCATGCATAAACTCATTAGAATTAGGTGGAGAGGTTAGGTGTTTGTACATTAATAGCAGAAGTATTCGGAATAAGCTTGATGACATTGAAATTCTCGTGCAGATGATAGGTCAGATAGATGTATTGGTAGTTACAGAAACCTGGGTGAAAAGTAATGAGGCAGATTTTTATAACTTCAACAATTTCACAAGCGTGTTTGCTCATAGAGATGACAAAGTTGGTGGGGGTCTGGGTATTTATGTATCACACAAATGGAAAGTGAACGTTAAAAGAAAGTGTGAAATGAATCATAGTTTGATGTGGATTGAGGTATTCAGAGATGATGTTAAAAGTAATAGGCCAACATACAAAAGCATTGACATTATTGCAGCATATAACCCCAATAGAAGCAATGCCATACCCTTCTTAAATTCATTTGAAAGTTTTCTTAGCCAGATAAACAATAAATTATGCATCTTCCTCGGAGATACCAACATTGATATCCTAGCTGATGATCAATTAAGAAGGAAATATCTGAATTTAATAGCATGCTATGGTTTTAAACAATGCAACACTAAATATGCTACACGACTTTGTGACACTGCAGCTACCTTAATAGACCACGTGTCACTAAACAATTCAGAATTAAGTTATAAAATATCAAATGTCAGCAATGATATTAGTGATCACAGTATATTAATTCTTGATATTTCCAAGTCCAATTATAGCACGTACACTCTGTCACATAAGCCGACAAAATCAACAACACACGAGGACTCTTGGGATAGGCAACACACTCCTGAAACTAATATATCTATAAATGCAGATTCCCATAATGATGCAGATAGTACTGTTAACTCTCTATGTAACTCTTTCATCAAACAATTGAATCTAAGGAACAGGCATAGCCAAAGAAAAATAACAAACAATTCTAACAATAACAGACAGACTACTAACTTACCATGGGTCACAGCTGAACTCCTTACACTTATAAAACAACGAGACACTCTGCATGCAAAGCTCAAATATCCCCTTCACAGAAATAATAATGATATGAACCAAGAATACTGTAGATGCCGGAATAATGTAACAAACTTAAAAAGAAGACTAAAGTCAAATTACTACTCAGATAAATTCAGAACATATGGAAACAATTCTAATAAAACTTGGGAGACTATCAAAGAAATCATACACAACAAAAAACCAACAGTTGAGACATGCACTTCACTTGAAATAGACAACAAAATTATCACAGACAATCAAGAACTATGTGAATCATTTAACTTGTTCTTCACAAACATTGCTGGAAGTCTAGCAAAAGCTATTCCTGAACAGAAGGAAATCCTCAGTAAGGACCACAATCAGTCAAATTCTCTCTACTTATATCCGACAGATGAAGCAGAGGTCAAGTCCATCATCACAAATTTAAAGAATAAAAAGAGCTGTGGATTAGATAGGATCAAGACAAATTTCATTAAAAACAATATACAATCATTTATTAAAATCTTGGTTGAAATGATTAATGAGTCCTTAGTTACTGGCATGATACCAGATGACTTAAAAGTGGCCAAAGTAGTTCCTATATTTAAGGGTTGTGACAAAAGAAATCCAAATAATTATAGACCTGTTTCTATTTTATCGGTAGTTTCAAAAATTCTGGAAGAAGTGGTAAAAACAAGATTGCTTTCATTTCTGAACAAGAATACATTCTTTCATAATATGCAATATGGATTCAGGGAAAATTCTAGTACTGAGGCAGCAACTATTGACCTAATAACAATGCTACAAGAAACTATTGACAAAAATAATATGGCAGTTGGGTTATTTATTGATCTCACAAAAGCCTTTGATACAGTAGATCATAAAATACTGTTATCAAAATTAGAAAATGCTGGTGTCCGAGGTATAGCACTAAAATGGTTCCAAAGCTACCTTATTGGAAGAAAGCAGCATGTAGCTTTGAATAAATGCATAAGTTCAGGAAAATATATAACTCATGGAGTTCCACAAGGATCTATACTTGGACCTACATTATTCTTAATTTATATAAATGATATTGTGGAATGTAATTTGAGAGGGCATATCAAATTGTATGCAGATGATACAAATATCTTCTACACTGGGAAAGACATAATTGAAATCATACAAAATGTGCAACAAGATATAAATACTCTCTCACAATGGTTCCAGGCCAATAAATTAACAATGAACCTACAGAAGACCAATTACATGGTAATTTCAAAGCAAAGCATGAAAGAAATCACACATGACAAAATATATATAAATAATATTGAAATAAAAGAGGTTAATCAGGCAAAGTATTTAGGTCTAATCATCGACAAACACCTGACCTGGATTGAACACGTTGAACGAATTGCTAAGAAACTCTCACCTATAGTAGGGATCCTAAGGAAACTTCGGTATCTTATTCCCCTAAACCTTGTAAAACAAATCTACTATTCACTTGTACATAGCAAGCTCCAATATTTAAATGTTATTTGGGCTCACTGCAGGAAATCCACACTGAATGATTTAATGACTATTCAGAATAGGGCTATTAGAAACATATTTAACCTTCCTTACTGCACTCCAGTAAAAGATCTGTACATCAGAAGTAAAATTCTACCCCTCAGCATAAGTGCAGATCTCCGAGCAGCTATGCTAATATACAAAATTAAACACAACACAATACTCTATAGCTCTCCCTACATCTTGAACTCGGACAATCATTCTTATGGAACTAGGCATGCGAAGGACGTAGCCTTATATATCATTCACTCTTCTAAATACGGTAGAAATAGTTTCAAGTTCTCTGCATCACAGTTATATAATAAACTTCCCGATGAAGTAAAAAGTGCACCAACTTTGTCAGTATTTAAGAGGAAAACTACGAAAGTATTGTGGGAAAAATTCGATGCATCGTAATACATCAAATAAGCTCAAAAATCCTGTGCTTATCATTTTAAGAGACCTTGGTCTAAACAATCTTAGATATAGTATCAACTTTACTAATAGGCCTATGCCCTTATTCATCAATTTGTGTTACCTTCAGAATTTTCTTCCTGGTGTGTAAACACACATATTACTGTACAATTCCTCTGTACGAGCCTATGGCTCTTTGGAATTAATTGAATAAAAAAAATTCCAGTTTTCTAACCACCTGTCGTATGGAAAAATATGAAACTTCACTTTGCTTTAAAGATTTTTTAGGTGGGATCGCTCGGGTATCTCACAGATATCTTGAATTTTTAATTAGTTTTAATCCTTTTAGTTTGAACCAAATCCAGATATCCCAGTTGAGACAACTCTCTCGTTACAATGTAAGACAGTGCCAAGCCATTGCTGGCTTAGATTGGGCATTGGCTTATTGTCACACTCCAGTGCATGTTCCAAGGGAAGTCTATGAATTAAGTGTCATGAATAGAAACAAAGGTACCGTAGGTTTAATTTGTCCTCCAGTCTTCGACCAATTGAAAAGTTTGTCTTCAAAGAAACTACACCATTAGGCAAAACAAGGAATATAAAGCTACATGACCGCGTTGTCGGAGCCCATAAACTAAGGATTAGAAACAGTTTGGCATACATGAAGGGTTTTCAGTCAACACAAATTGTGCCCAATGACATTAAATATTTATCAGTATACTCTGTATTCTCAATGTCAATAGACTCCATATTGGAATCTGTTAGGTCCGTATTGACAGTAAAATTACCAAGACAAATATCAAGGAACTCCGTCAATCAATGCAATATAATTTTTACACTTGAGGGTACATGTTTCAAGCTCATACAGCCCTTCTTCAGCTTTATGAGCTCGAAACATGTACCAAAAGTGCAAAAATTTTGTAATTATATTGTATTGATTAACGGTGTTCCTTGATATTTGTCATAGTAATACTCTGTGGATTACCAATAATGAACACTGACGTCTGTCAAAGCTAGCACGTGGGGAAATGCTGCGTTGCCACTGAGACAGATCATGGCTCATAACATTCCAAGAGGCTTGCAGGAAGACACAAATACTGGGAAAGTTAGCTCCCCTGCCTGGCGATCTAATGACAGTGACGAGTCAAGGCACAATAGAACACTGCTGTGTCCGCATACATTGCAACACTGCTCGCTCTTGCCATGGAGACAGTTGCCACTCTCTTCTTCTCACCTCGCCCTTCAAGGGGATGACAACCATCACCGTTCACCTTTCGTAAATCAGAGTATAAAATAACTAACTTTTTAGTAAAAAATAAAAAATTGGTAAGCTTTTGCCGCAAAACAATGCTGCGATTTGTTTTGGTCAGATATTACTTGTTTTAATTGGCAGAACTACGAGGTCATCTGCCCCCCTTAACACAAAATTATGCAAATTTGGATTATAAACTTAAATTTTGAGGGGGATACCGAAATGTGTAAAGACTGAAAATTAATAAAACAAAAAATTAAATAAAACTAATAGGTATAATTATCAACACACAATTACGGAAAACAAAAAGGAACTAAGTATTTGAGTCAATGAACACTTGTAAATTTAGATTGGACTAGATCAGCAGCTACCACGTCATCGGCAAACCAAGGTTCCTTCGTATGTCAGCAAGATTACACACTCATTTAAAATGTAGGCCTCGGTGAATAAGTCACCAAGGTACAAAGTGGGTAGTCTTCCCTTTTCATTAGGTACAAGTGGCTGGATCTTGCATGACCTATCCTTAGTCTTCACAAAATGACGGACTCCCTCCGTGGCCGGAAAGAGCTCCACCACACACGTGTAGTTCGCTCTCAGTTTATTGAGCATTGGGTCAGCTAGCCACTGACTCTCCCAGAATGCCAGTTCTTGTCGGCATAACTGAGAGCGAATATCTCTAGCGGGTCGAGGTGATCCGCTAACTCATTTCCCGCAATTCCCACGTGGCTTGGAAACCACAGAAAGGCGATTCAAGTGTCAGCGCGGGACAACCCAGCTAGTAGGCTGTAGATTAGCTGCACTAAGGAGTGTTGCGGAAAACATGTACAGGCCAGACGTTTGTTTTAGACGAGTGAAAAATCTTAATGGAAGCCTGGAGGCGAGTTACTACAGTACCTGTGTTGTTGTCACCTGTCCCATGCGGTCAGATGATTGACATATCAATCTCACGCTTCTGCTGAAGTACAGTCATTGGCAAATATAATGGCGTTCTGTTCGTAACTATGTAACGTGTACTTCCGCGTCACACAATACTTCGATGTCGACTGCACTGGTCTGAACGATGGTGTCGTCACGTGCTGAAGTCTGGAATTCCATTACATCAGACCGGTGGTGACAACTATGAAGCGAGAGGGTGAGAGAGATACTGTGTACAGGCTTACCCGCAAGCTTCAAGGTCAAGGGCAATCGTCTAAAACAAACTTCCAACTTGTAGCAATTGACTGTAACGAACTCAAAGAGCATTGAAGCCCACCTGTGGAACTCGTTAAACGCCAACGTGTAGAGTTTGCAATCAACTCACTTATTCACTTGACCCATCAAGACTACAATGAATCTAGTCAGAAGTGTGTTGTGGTTTTAACAGGCGGAACAGAGCAGACAGTGTGATGTGCAAATAAAAACAAAATCAAAGTTTAAAACAAATATTATTTAACTTACAGTACCAAACTCAAACATGTATGACAAAATTTAAAAGAGATGACAGATATTTACAATATCAAATTCAAATGAACATTATAAAATACCAAAAGTATAGTGAGAAAACTATATATTCATAATGTCGTTTTAACACTTGGGCAATAAAAACAAAACATAGTCTTAAAATCAAGCTTAAGAGAAGAATTTCATGGAAGAAATCTAGTCATGTCCCTTAATCCATATGATAAAGTGGATACGAAAACCGTAAGTTGCAAATATGCTAATGACACTGGTCTCTCTCTACTTTTTTTTATTAAACCTGAAGTTGGGGTACATCCGAGCAAACACGTCAATGATAATGGAAAGTAAAGAAAACTTGTATTTACGGCAACAATTTTGCAGCATTCGAGGAAATATTACTATTTTATCATTAAATAAATGTAAAAGTTGCATCACTTACACTGCCTGTGAAGTATGGCGAAGAAAATACGCTACTCAGGTCATGCTTAATATATAGGTAATATTGTACAGAGAGTTTAGTTTGTATCTGACAGAGACCCTCGCTTGCCCACTCGCCCGCGCCGCGAGCCCGTCTCCCGCTACGCACTTTGTTGTTATGCGGCGCCTGCACAGCACTGAGTCATTGAGTATAGGAATTTGTACTTGCCTAGTTCACAGCTGGTGCTGAAAATGTTCGCCATTCACCGTTTGAACTTTTTTGCTAGATCTTTTATTGTATGGACGCTAGGCAGTGGTCTGTTTGGAAATTTCTGACGGAATTTCCGTCGTGTTTTCGCACAAGATTTCCTGTACTTTATGAAGGTATTATATATATATACACACGTTCACGTAATGAAAATTGCATTGGAACAGCACACTGAGCACTAAACACGTGTGTCCCGTGGCTCATGATCGCAAGATTAACAGTCACGTTAAACCACAAGCTTCGAGCGTTCTTTTACTAAACACGTGAACAATTGACTAAACTGAATCTCACACTGTTAATGCTCTCAGCAGACTGCAAAGGAGGGAAACTTGTGGCGCGAAGAAGCGGATTACGGCCAAGTGGTCGGCGGGAGACCGGCTCGCGAGTCTCCGTCAGATACAAAATATACTCTCTGTATTTAAGCTTATGTGAAAAAAATAAAAATAGGCAAACCAATTGGTCTGGATAAAGATTACTGATGCGCAAGTACTCCCACCATGTGTGACAAACCCATGGGTGCATATATGGCCAACGCAACCCTGCACTAACTAAGTATTGGTCGAGGAAAAAAAAAAGTTTTCTTGTTGCAAGATAACTATTTGTCCATAATTCACATGTATAAGTTAATGGGGAACATGCTGGAATTTTACTATATAAGTTGTGATCTAACCTGGAAGGGTCGAAAATGGCGGTTGGGTTAGGTGCACTCATATTTTTTAAATGATAAAATAGTTATATTTCTTAATTCCACAAAATGTTTACTTGATTTCGCCTTAAATACAAATTTGGTAACGCTTCAGGAGTGATTAACCTACAGTGACGATCCTTCCTATAGAACTGAGACTCGCAAAGGTGCATGGCGGCCAAGGCACTCCGTATTGCAGCGTAGTTGAACACATTTACACTTTTTAACATATTTAATAATTATAATTATAATTTCAGAGTAGTTGCTGGAAATGCTGTCCTTCAATTTCTAAACACACATTGCACCAACGTAGGAAGTTTTGGTACACTCGCTGTAATTCATCCTCACTGATATTTTGTATCAGTGCAGTTATTTCGTTCTTGAGAGCCTCCAGAGTATGCATATTGTTTGTGTATACCTTTTGTTTGAGATTCCCCCACAAGTAAGAATAGCACGGTGCTGAAACTTATGAACAAATTTACTGCAAACTACTTCTTGAGAAGATAAGTTTCCACTAGGAAAATTTGTTGTTTTGTTCTGGCCTTCCTAACCATGTTCACGTGATACAAGAGCAGCCTACAGTACTTCACCACAATTCATTATCTCAACTAAGGTATCTTGCCAGCTGTGTATGTAATATATGCTATGACAGCATCCACGGCTTTCCGACCAGGTTGTAATCGGTAGGCCCTACATACTATAAATCTCGTGGTGAGTCATTGTGACCTTTCCATTGCACAGCCACTGTCAGACTCCGTTCTACAGGGAGGGGCCTTACTGTAGTACAACACTACAGAGAAATTAGTTTGGATGTATCGGAGACCATCGCTAGCCCGCGACGCGAGCCTGTCTCCCGCCAGGCACTTTGCCGTTATGCGGCGCCTACAAGGCATTGAGTCATTGGGTATAGGAATTTGTATTTCAATGTCATCCTTGACCAATTTTTTGACGAACTGACTTACGGAGAGCGATTGTCAACTTATTTTCAACACGATTCTGCCACTGCTCACACTGACGAAGCATCCATGACAGAATTGCGTCTCTTTTTGGTACTAGGATTATAAGTCGGAATGTGTGGCCCCCGCGAAGCCCAGACTTATCACCATGTGACTTTTATTTGTGGGGGACGCTTCAAAATTGAGTGTATGTGAGAAACCCTCCACTATAAATGAGCTTCAAAACTATATTTCAGCTGAAATACAGTCAATCGGTGCTGAGGAACTTCAGAGAAGTACATGCCAGTTTCATAAAAAGGTGCCAGCGATGTGTAGCAGTGAATGGCAACCATTTTCAGCACCAGCTGTGAACTAGATAAGTACAAATTCCTATACTCAATGACTCAGTGCCGCGCGGGCGCCGCATAATAGCAAAGTGCGTGGCGGGAGACAGGCTCGCGCGGCGGGCTAGCGAGGGTCTCCGATATATCCAAACTAATCTCTCTGTACTTAAATTAGCCGAAAAACCTTGTGTAATGATGAATAATAATTGTGGAAATGATAGATGTTTTATCCTCCGCTGCCTATAACCCACCTGCCATCCCCTTTTTATAACACGATTTATATAGTGAAATTTCAGATGTGTCGGACATTGTACACGTGATTTATGGGACAATGTTGCCAACCCCACACATACGGTAAGCGTGGCCGTGTAGTGTTTGTTTTATGCTCAGCTTGCTTCTTCGAGTTTCTATGATAAGGTTTTACATACAAAAACAAACCTAACCTGGGGCAGACGTCCACTTACTTGTAGTACAAGCAGTAATTTTTGGCCAGACAAGCCAATGGAATCTCACTCCACTCGCTACGCATAACCTGCGTTTTTTTTTTGGTAGGCTACCTTACATTTGCAACAGTGAAATAACATCAATATATATGCCTGTGTGCATCTCGGTAACAGTTGAAGACCTAACGCACCTCTTTCAGTAGCCGATGAGCAATGACGATTGCTGTCATTGAATGGACAAGATATAATGACTTAAGTCACATATTTACAGGATTTAGCACAAATTTCCTGTGCAGTAGTGATAATGGACAGTAATTTCAATTGGTAATAACTCCCAGAATATCAAATAAGGTATGAAAATGTTGGATCCAGGATCATCACTCCCGAAGAATTACCCAAGTTTTGTTCATATTCTGTGCAAAAGAGTTCCATTATCATTCGTGTGTTTGCTTGGATGTCCCCCTGAAGTTGTTCAACATCGGCACAAGAAAGACTAAAACTTATCATCCCCTAAAATAGGGGAACATAAATTTGTCAGCCCACACACGGTGACAAAACATTCATTAACAATTTCAAATAAACACATCTCAAACTTCGCTGCAAATATTTTGAACATTTTAATCCTCTGATTGGATCGTTCGATATGCACTCTGGCACTTGCAATCACTCTGTTTAAGAGGGCTTCTTCGCGACTGAACCTTTCTTTCCCTCTCAGAAATGGAGGTCGAATCAAGGTTATCTTGTGTTGAGCACAAGTGCTGTCAATTAAGAAACCTTTAACTACCATGATAGCATCCCCTACCTCCATTAGTGATATAAGTCCTGACTGGTCAAAAATTGTCTTATCTGACGCTTTTCCTCCATATGCAGTACTCACATAACTTATCAACCCAGCAGGCGTAACACCAGTCATAAATTTAACTGTGAGCCCCGACTTATAATGTGAATACAGTTTAATTCTACACACTAAACATTTGCATTTTTGTATCGGAATTTCAGTACAATCTAATACAACTCTTACGTTTTTAAAGTTTTCGAAACACTTCGGCATTCTGTTTAAAATTTCTTCTTTCGGTGGCCATGGTACCACTGCTTTCAAAATTTCAGATAAAACGATCACTGTTTCTTTAAAAATGGTTTTGCATGTTGTAGCAGTTACATTGCCAAATAAAGCACTCAACAAAGAGAACGACAGATTCTGCTTTTGTTTTATGAGCGTCAACACCACTCGCTCATAAGCAGGAAGTTTATGAATTCTTTTATCATTAGTTACTAAAGTGACTTCCTCCACCAACCAATGCAAAATGTCAAAACTGGGCAAACCTGTAAAAAGGTTCAACTTTTTTTCACTATCAATGATAGCGACAAAATTGCTCATCAAATCCCCACTCGACACTTGATGGCATTTATCACTTTTGCTTGGGCCTAGGTCTGTAGGACTACGAAGCTCTTCTGATAAAAGATTTAAATGAGGATGACACTTGGCTAATTCCAACAGGGCAAATGCTGCCTCCTCATGTTCAGTTGACACTTCCTTCGGTGGTGATGCCTTCAGTGTTTCTCTATTACATGCCCTAGCTGCCCTCATCGCTGCACTGTTGGTCACCTTTGAAAGACTTCGCTGACTGGACCTCTGAGGAAGGACAGGAAGATTCTGGGATGGAACAGCATTCTTTTTCAATATTCTCCTCCTTGCTGGCGTGCCTACAGACATAAAAGTACTTTGACGATTGGTGCTTTAAGGGGGCATGACTGCAAGGTCATTTGCCCCAAATATGTTATCACTTGTTACATGCATTAGTTGTATGCATTGAGCAATAAGTTTTGTTGAGTTTGGAAGATGACATTTCCAACCTCAAAGTTGAAGAAACAAAGGCAGGCCTAGCCTATTAAGAAAAGACCCACTAAAACTCAATTGTAATAACTTAAGTGTTGCATATAAATTCTATTCAGTGAAATTATTATTAATTACAATAAATCAAAGAATTAGCTCTTAAAAATCACACTACCTACTTGCTCATGAAAAAAAAAGGACCCACCTGCAGAAATAAAGTCGTCTTCACTAAAATGAAAAGAGCACACTCTCATTGAAGGCGTCACTTTCTTCCCCATCTTCAACACCAACGTCCAAGCCAACTGTATTCCAACCCGCTCCTGTTGCCCGTATTTATTTTGTATAGTCACCTTTCGGCTATTGCTATTTGCATCTTTTGGGAAGTGATGAAAACTTATATCCGCAGCCCTCTTATACATCGACTTACAGCCGTAAACTGAGCAATACACTTTGCTTTTACTCATTTTGCACTCTATCAACGAGTAAAACTTATTATTTATGTATAAAGGCACGAAGAATTTACGACGAACTGCTTACCAATACAAGAAACCATATACAAACAGTCACCACGTGGGAATGTATCCTACTTGGTAAGTTTCTCATATTTACCGCTAGATGTCATATCAGATAGCTGGAGTTGCCAATAGTCTTATATAGTGCATAACTCTAACACTAAGTATACAAATCCAACATGGCGACCATCCGAAATTTTTAGACGGTTCTCAAATCTACGAATATCTTACAGCAATCATACTTAAATTTTGTATGTTGATATAGGCAATCAACATAAGTAGGATAAATGAACAAAGTGACATTTTAGGGTTTAATCATATTGTGTTCAAATTTTAACTATTTCTTTCTTTATTCATATTCATTCACTTATTACTTTATTGTATCTTTAGGGCACTGCCGGCTGGATCGCAACACTCCTGGTTGCTTTAAACTGCCTGCCCATTCGACGATTACAGCATTGGTTTGAGCGTACAACTTCGTTTCCAAATAAAGGCGCTAGGAAGCAGCACCAAGGCTCTGTGGCAGACATAAGTTTTGTATTGATGTTAATGGCGAAGTTGTGTTCAGAATGTATTCTGAATAATTGTATAATGCTGTACTGCTGCGTGCCCTTTTGTAAATCAGAACAGGGCTAGTTAGAATACCGGGGAATCTCATTTCATGAGATACCATCGGACAATTCACTGCGTGGGATGTGGTTACGTGCAATTTCCAGAGAAGGTGACGCAGGGGATGCAAATAAATAAATAAATAAATAAATAAATAAATAAATACATACATACCGGTACATCAATGAATGATTGAGTAAATACGTGAGACAATAAAATGTAAGTAAATAAATATGTAAGTAAATAAATATGTAAGTAAGTTAATATGTAAGTAAGTAAATACATAATTTAAGAAATATGTAAGTGAATAAATAAGCAAATAAATAAGTAAACAAATAAATAAGAAAATAAATAATTAAATAAATAAGTAAACAAATAAATAAGAAAATAGATAAGTAAATAAATAATTAAACAAATAAATAAGAAAATAAATAATTAAATAAATAAATGTGTAAGTAAATAAGTAAATAAATAAGTGAATAAATAAGCAAATAAATAAGTAAACAAATAAATAAGAAAATAAATAACTAAATAAATAAGTAAACAAATAAACGCATGCCGGGTACAGCTTGTAACTAAATAAATATGTAAATAAATAAGTGAATAAATAAGTAAATAAATAAGCAAATAAATAAGTAAATCAATAGATAAGAAAATAAATAAGTTAATAAATAATTAAATAGATAAATACGTAAGTAAATAAAGAAATAAATACAAAATAAATAATTAAATAAATACATATGCAAGCAAATGAGTAAATAAATGTATACGTGAATAAATAAATAAGTAAATAAATAAGTAAACAAATAAATAAGAAAATAAATAATTAAATACATAAATATGTAAGTAAATAAACAATTAAGTAAGTAAATAAGTAAGCAAATACATAATAAAATACACAATTAAATAAATAAACATGTAAGTAAATAAACAAATACGTAAATAAATACGTAAATAAATAAATAAGCAAATAAATAAGTAAATAAATAAGAAAATACATAAATAAATTTGTAAGTAAATAAATAAGTAAAAAAATAAACAATCTGTCCAAAAAATCTGTAAAAATGTATAATACAGCCATCACAATAAGACGGGTTATCAGACAAATTCACCTCACACCCAAGTACATGGGGCTACATGACCACGATGTCGCAAAGCCCCTAAATAAATCATCATCCCATTTTTCGGGGGCCGGAGGCATTTCTTTTCCCTGTCTTTTACTGTCCTTATTCTTTTCTTTTCATCTCGCCAAGTATGTAAGTTAGATTTAAGTCACTTAGAAGTTGTTATATTTTTATTATCGTCTGCATAATTACGGGAAAATGAGCTAGACATTTCGCCCCTTAAAAACAATCGCCTCCACGACATGTATTTTTGCTTTCCTTTAACTGAAAATTTGCCCGTAAGTATGTGTCTGAATACTTTTAGATGCTAGAATAACAAAGAAACTAACTTAGTGTAATGTTTTCACGTCCGTCAATCTCGATATTAAGCCTCCAAACATAACAATACTTCGTTTCAGGTATCTTCCCCTTTAAAAAGCCGCGGCAATCTCAGTGCCTTGGTGCTGCACCTAGCGGCGAATTAATGCATATATCTTGTACGCCTGCGAGTGTCGAATGGGCAGGCAGTTTAAAGCAACCAGGAGTGTTGCGATCCAGCCGGCAGTGCTTTAGGGTAAACATCTTCCATCTTTCTTTATGATGCACCATAATAGGTTTATTACCGGGTGAGTTAGCCGTGGTCGTTACGGCATGACTAATGGCAGTCGCTCACATCCGGGAGGCGAGGTGGTTCGAATCCCCCCGCCGGCAACCTTGAAGATGGTCTTCTGTGGTTTCCCATCTTCCTTCCAGGCAAATGCCGGGGTTGGTCCCTAACTATAGGCCACAGCCGCTACCTTCCAACTCCTCGCTCTTCCCTTCCAATTAGGTCTCAAAACATGTCCCCAATTACCACAAAATGATCATTTATTAAAATAAAAGTTTTGATTAGATGGAACTTCTGCCACAATTATTACTAATTAGTTCATCAATACAGAACTAGAGTTATTTTCACACACCATAATCGTCATTTTGACGTTATTTACATTAAGTTCATATTTCAAAATCGGATCAGCAAAACTGGGGTGATTCTTGGCAATCTCCACTGATTGAAGCAAAATTTATAGATCTGACAAGTGACACTAATCATTGACTGAAATATAAGAGCTTTCGAAGAGAGAAAAAAAAATAAAAAAATAATAATAATAATAATAATAATAATAATAATTATTATAATAATAATATGCCAGCGAATGCCTCTCGATGAATTACAAGTTGGAGAAGCTAGAGATCCTAGAAAGAAGAATACTACGGAAAGTCATGGGCCCAGTCCAGACTGAAACCGGCTGGAAACTTCGGAGCAACAATGAAGTCTATAAAAATGTGGAGAGAATCTCAGAGACCATGAAGAAGAGGTGGTTATCGTTTCTCGGACACTTGTACAGAATGGACAAAACTAGACTAACCAAACAGTTATTCGACTACGTATGGAACAAGAAGACAACAACGACATGGATTAAGGAAGTTCGAAAAGATCTCGAAAATTCCAACATCCAGGAAGTTCAGATGTCAAACAGGGAAACATTTCGGTACATAATTCAAAATTTGGAAGGGTTTCACGTCACAAGAACCACAAAGAAGGGAAGAGCTTGGACGGATGAGCAGAAGAAACAGCATAGCGCCCATATGAAGGAGTACTGGAGGAAGAGGAAACTTCAGGCAAAGAAAAAATGAAATTGTAGCGTGATCCGAAGTGGTCAATTCGCAAATAAAAATAAATAAATAATAATAATAATAAATATTTGATAATTGAAAAAATGTAATTATTGACATTGGAATGTATTTTCCATACTGCTCCACATATCGATTAATGAATTATTTGAACACTGATTTTTATCAAGCCACTACATGAATTGGCAACCTTATTTGACGTGACGTCATTTCACTCTTCCTAATAGATTCGACTAGTATCATGAAGTTTATTTGATGTGCAAGTCTACTTATTATATTGGATTGCCACTTTTAATAATCTGAAGCTTTTTATACACATTATGGGGCAGGATTGCCACTATCGCAACATAGCCCATTGACCTGAGGATTTACCCCTAAACATTCTGAGCTGATCAGGGGCGGTTCGAGTGTGGGGTTGGGGGGGGGGGGGTGTCTCACCCCCTCAGGTATTTTCTCAGTCGGCAAATACGACATCAGTCGGCAGTCGGCAAATCCTGAAAAAGTCGTAACATTTCCCAAAACAGCATTTAAAAAAGCAAAACTGGGCATGGCCATATACGATTTGGCCCGATTAAATATATATATACTGACAGTCGGCATTTTTACCGACAGTCGGCACAAAAGGACGCTGCAATAATTTCGTACAGCCAGGCAATTGCCCAGTGCGGCACGGGGAAGAGTCGGCAAAATAACCATTTTAAAAGTTTAACTTCCAGCCTCGGTGCACCGGCTGCCACTTGCCATTTCGTTTCTTTGTGTGGAAACTGAAGAAAGAATGACAGATGAGCAATATGGGACCAAGGACAAGGGATGAACTCATCGCCACGTTCCTGGATGGGTGTAACATCCCGCGTTCATTATGCAGAGCGACTCAGCTTCACAGCGAAGCGAGCCCAGCATCAGAGCCATGTGGCTAGACAAAAGGTGTTGGTGAACGCATTGATAACTTCAGGTCAAGCCAACTCATTGAGGTGTTGTCGGAGGAATGTTATGACCTGCTACCGCTTGTCTTGGCGCGTCCTCAGATATCCGCGCTAATGTGACAAAATTGACAGATTTATGGTTCCAAGGTCCCTCAAGGGGAGGGGTGCTCACTAAGGTCAGTGCAGTGGTCACCGAGAATGAGAGAAAGCAGTCGTTCCTGAACCAGCAACTTTTACAGTGATAACTAGGTGCAAATACAGTGGCAGTGGGACGTGAGTTTTCGCCGACACGGAACATTTTCACGGAGCATCGCGTATTCATCAAACGAAAGCAATAATAATACAATAAATGCATGCGTATTCTCAGCCATGTTTATGTTTAATGGTGTTAACAAGGAAAATGATAAGAATGATCGCACGCTGGATTAAGTCAGTGGCACAAATTGAAAAGTCGCGGAAAGAAGAAAAAGGGCAAATTACAAGAACACTTTACTTCAGAAGCAGCGATGGCAGATTTGTGCCACATTGTCAATGGAAAATGCCACGAAGACGTTCTCCTTGGTAAACTTTTACGGACGATCAGAATTGAGGAAGAACAAGAAAAGGAGTTCCACAAAATAGTTATCCAGATACTTATTGACACAGTAAGAACCCTTGGTCGACAAGGTTTGGCTTTCCGAGGTCACGAGAATGGAATCACTCAAGATAATGGAAACTTCACGCAAATTGTAAAGTTTCTTTCACGGCATAGTCCGGTCATGAATAGGTGGTTGAAAGAAGTGAATACGCGGAAGCACAACGTTACGTATATGAGCAAGGACTCTCAAAATGAATTCACCCTTCTACTTGGAGAGAAAACTCGTGAAATAATTGCAGAAGAGATCAAGAACGCTGGTGTGTTCACCGTTATAGCAGATACTACTCCCGATATGTCACATAAAGACCGTCTCGCGTTGAATATCCGATACGTCGTCGAAAAAGATGAAGAGCTCGTTCCTGTGGAGCGTCTTTTAAAAATAGACGCTGTTTTAACACACAAAAAACACTGGAGAGGAGTTGGCTGAAAAAATATTTTTTATTTTAAATTCAGAAGAACTTTTACTTCCACTCGATAACCTTGCGTTTCAATCGTACGACTTTGCTAGTAACATGTCTGGCATATACAACGGCACTCAAAAAAGCTATCAGAGAAGTGCAAAATAGATATTCCGTACGTTCCATGACAAGCTCACAGGTTAAACATTTTCGTAGAGACAGCTTGGATTAATGCTAGCGCGCTTGTCCGAGAGATTTGTTTACACTGTTGAAGCATTGTACGTTTTTTTCGGGTAGCACGAAACGACATTTAAGCTTGCAGAAAGAGCTGAATAAAATTGAAAATTCACTTCAACTTAAGAATTTATCAAAAACAAGGTGGACTGCGCGCGCCGAATCGGTGAGAGCTGTTTCTACGTCTTCTGAAGAGATAGTCACAGCATTGGAAACAATAAAAACCTCATTCGATTCTGAATTTGACAGAAAACCCGAACTTTTGGGTCAGGCTTGCACAAAAAGCTTCTAGACTTTGATTTTATCTGCAGCATCGGGCATGTACTTTACCAAAGGCATCATGTATAAAATTAAGAACGTAACCGAGCTTTTAGAAGCGGAGGAACTGAATGTAGTAGACGCGATGCAGCTGATTCAGATCGCTTTGAAGTATTTTGAAGATATCAACGACGACGGCAAGATGAATGCTTTAATAAAGAGTGTATCATCATTTGCGAAAAGTATGCAAGTAAATGCGGAGGAAGACTTCTTAAAGCATCACAGGGCCCGGCGACTTGCAAAGAAGTATGACGCGCACGCTGAAACAACAGCAGAAATTTCTTTCCTTACATTCTACAGAAAGGAGTTCCGAATACTTGTGGATGTATTTACTACAAGCGTGCAAGATAATCTCGCAAAACTAATTTCTTTGCTAGAGCCATTCCACATAATTTTCAAGATACCCGCTGATAGAAAAAACTGCACCATCGAGCGCGTCCGATCTATAAAGCAATCACACCCGAAAATCATCTTACAAGATGAAGAGCTTGTGCTGGCTGAGCTTGAAATCCTGCTTGATGCAAGTAAACAGTGCTCATCTTTTAAAGAAATCGCAAAAGTTGCTGTTAAATTAAAGAGGATTATCCCGTGTATTTATCAAGTAGTTCGACTGATTTTAGCATCCCCAGTGTCTTCTGCTTCTTCCGAACGGTCCTTCATTAAGTTGAAGTTCATTTTCAATCATTTGCGGACATCGATGGGTGAGGACCGCTTAGACTCCCGCATGATGTTGTTTTAAACGAAAGATAAGGTCGACGACATTGAAATTACCGAGATAGTGGAGATGTAGTCCGTGTTAAAACATCGTAGAGTAGGGATTTAGAAAGAATAACTAGAATTGTTTTATTCTAGTAATATTTAAACACTTATTTTGTTCATTTATCAAAATTTCCTGCGATTTAAAATTCTGGAACTAATAAAGTACATTTTAAATGAAAGCCCTTAATTAAGTATATTAGTCTTGTGTATCGTTTGCCGCCCCTCACCCCCTCCTCCTCTTTTCCACCCGTTGCTCAGATTTTAAGCGTATAGTCGACAATGTTCAACAGCCAGTCGGCATTTTTAAAATTCTCACCCCCCCCCCCTAAATGTACAAGGTCGAACCGCCCCTGGAGCTGATACTCAGGAAACAACATTTATCAAACTGGGATTAAACACACATCCCTATACCATTATATTCCAATCGTAGGCTAATTAGATAATTACGCTTCAATTACCACGTGTCCAATATTAGCTTAAGGATCACTTGATTCCTCACTCTCAAATAATTATTTATAACAATATCAATCATCACATTACAGTATTAGATCAAAGACCGTCACTTTTCATAATAATTCAGTGTTAGAAAAATATGCAGAGTTATTATTATTCTCAAACATGAAGAATATTATTATTATTATTTAATTCGTGTTCTGATAGTGTCAATTAGGGCTTTTGAGGTGTCACTAATCCTGTTGCCTTTGAAAACATAGGGTAAGACCTCCTATAATATTATGCATTTAATTTAACTTAAGGAGGATCCACCTCATCTTCAAATATAAGCATAAACTCCAGGCACTGATGGTAATAAACTTCAAAGTATTTCGCAGTGCATTATAAAGACGCAAAGTTACGGAAGTTTGGAAATTAATGGCAAAAATAAGATTCACATGGCAAATTTGAAGGTTTTAGATAATTAAAGTGTCAATCCAATATAATAAGTTGAGTAAAAATTCAGACTTTCACGACCGGCGTTGAAACAGAGATTTCTATAATAAGTTGACTTCCACATCAAATAAACTTAGCGATGTCTTGAAGTTGGAAATCCCTCTGCGCGGAATGGAACCAGGCAGCACGATTCCGTAAGGACTCCATTCTCGGGAAAGATCTATCCCAGTTTTCGCCTACTGCTGGCTCCAGGTTCGCAGCAACATGCCAGGGATGGCATCACCTTCAATTCTCCATTCTTCTTGCCCGGCATCGTCCACCTACCCTCCTAGACCACTAGCCCATTATGGTCTCCATACAGATGGTCGGTGACGTCACGTTCCCGTTCACTCGCCTCAGAATAGTCCAAATACTATCGTGCGTGTTCGGCATTTATGATGTTTTGGTCAACAGTCTTTATCGATGGGTTAACTGACTTAATTGATAGCATATCTCAAGTATAATCGGTAGAATGTTTCAATAATAACTACTACGTTCTCTGATATCGATGTAATATTGCACTCAAAGATATGCCTGGCCTATTTCAAGCCCTGTGTTCACAAGTAGTAAAACGTGAAATTTCCCAAGTCCACAACATCATGGTCAGTTTAACGAACCCCTATTCTAATTTGTTTCGAAGTCCACAAGGTTTTGAGCGAAGCTCACAATCAGTCAGAATCTGTCAGCTAGTTTAAGAAGTAATGGTACAATCACTAGCTATGTCCACATACCTGTCATATTCAGAGTATTCACGGAACACCTTTGAAATAGATTCAAGACGTGAATTTTGCACAGTCACTTCAGTGACACTTTCAATAACACGATACCACTGTCGGTTGTAATACCGTGCCAACGGCGTGTAAAATTATAACTTGACCGCTTCACCGCAGAACAAGTCACATGACAAACACGAAGAGTAACATGCGAAGTCACTTTGATGATTAACATGCGGCGTAACCTCGATGATTAACATGCCTCTGCTATCCAAACCTCAGTTTATATAGGCCTCCAAGGTCAAGAATCGACTCTCGCAGTGACATTACGTAATGCGATACGCTTTATTCTATTGGCTCTCGTATCAGTAATTTTCAGAATACGTCTTCTGTGCAATAAAAATTCTTTAAATTCACAGGGTATGAACTTAAAACAGTACTCTCGTGTGCTTATGCAGTCAACATCCGTAGATATGTAAAACAAGTGGATTATACACAAGCACTTCCTGGCATGCTCTTGTGCTACGTGCTACGTTCAAATATGGCAGATAAACACCGAGCAGCGACCTTGGCCTCACCTCCGCGCGCTGAATTCAAATAGTATCTCACGCCAGTCTTCTCGCTACCTCCCATCAGGGCACAATACATTATATTCGTTTCAGAAATAAATATTTATGGCATTATTATTTTTATTTAGCATATGATGCTTGCAAGACAGTACTGTAATTAATAAATATAACTTTTCAAATAAACAATTTACAGCATTAGGACCCTTCATATATGGGCTGCCAGGTCTTGAATCCATTCAAGAGCTTGTGGAGTGGCTGCATGGAGCTCTTCTAAGGTCCCAGAATACACATATTGAGGGCATTCCTGCACGACATGCTTGATGGTTTGCACTTCATATCCACAATCACAAAGAGGCGAGTCTATCCAACCCCACTGATGTAAGGCTGCTCTAGTTCGAGCAGTGCCACATCGAATTCTGTTCAGACGGGACCAGACAGCTCGAAGGAGATGGAATCCAGGTAGTTTGATGGTAGGATCAAGTACTTCAATTAGGCCACGAGGTGGATAGGTAGACCATTCAACTTTCCATGAATTTCGGGGGTTGAATGGAGCTGAAGTAATTTCCATAGCCGTCTTGTAGGCTGGTTTCCGTGATTTCAACCTGGATGTGGAAGGTTGATTAACGTCTTGGTGGATTGGGAGAACTTCATTATTCATAATTCTGCGCCACAGGCGGGAAAGAACTTGCTGTCTCCTGATGTGAGGAGGAACAATATTACACAGCATGGGCGTAATTACGGGGTGGCAGTTGCCACCCCAGAATTCCCAAACCCCACTTTTTGCCTACAAACAAGTAAAAAATTAGTTTACAAACTTGGTACAAACTTGATTTTGTTTTTAACTGTATCTCTCAGAAACAATTTAATTACCCATACAATAATAGCTTTCATTTTCAAAATGATGGCGTAAAAAGTAATAAAACCATTTGCGTGAATAATGGGACTAAGCGATTAAGCGATATAAATGTCACTAGGTGGCAACCCTGTAATATGTAATGCAAAGCAGATATCAGCTGTTGTCTGTCGTTTGCCTTTTCGAAAGAGATCTATCGTACTATTCTACCTGTAACGTGTTGCCTTCATTTTCTTGAAATTTCTAAGTTTCTTTCAGTGAACTATCTGCATCATAGGATTGGATTTCATGTACTGAGACATGGTAAGTTAAATTAATTTCAGTTCAAGTGTCTACCTATTTTATAGGTTAAGTTATAAGCCAGTTTCTCCCACAGCGCACAGAATAGTATAGTGAAGCCAGTGTCCGCAATATTGATGAGGTCTAGACTCTAGAGAAAGCAAAATCACGCGTCTGAGAACGGTCTTGAGTAAAATAAAAGACGGCCATTCACTTACACTGCGGTTTAACACGTTGACTGCGAAATTTGGCCTCATTATGTTCCCAATATGCGAACAGAGAAATGCACTAACCGCGAAAATAAAGCGCCACGAAAGTGCCGAGCGCGGGAAACTGAGACCACGCGAAATTTAAACTCGCCACAGAGTCAGCTGTCAGAGAAACATAACCTCAAACGCATAGCATAGAACAAGTCTAGTGTTGTCCAATGTGCTGTAACAAAAAATAAACAAAATATTTTTGCGTTTTTAAGTAACTTTGATATGGTTGGATTTATTTAAATGTTTTTTTTAATCCAAACAAATTTTATTTTTTTCTAAGACGTTGCTACTGAAAGAAAAATATTGTGTGCCTGGTTATTTTTGCAGTTTTCCACGTTATTTCCGTTCCTCCATGTTCACATTATTTGCCTTATCATATTACAGTTATTATTTTTTGATCTTGTTCTAACGAGGGAAAAATTGCCTCAAAACATACAGTATATTTCCTCCATGTTCACATTATTTGCCTTATTATATTACAGTTATTCTTTTTTGATCTTGTTCTAACGAGGGAAAAATTGCCTCAAAACATACAGTATATTTTCACCGTTCCTCGTGTTGTGTGTCATTTTAAGCCAGCCTTATTTTGTTGTTTATAAACTGAGTCTAATTTTCCCCTCAAATTACACTAAACCCTTTTCTTGAGGTTGATACTATGGTAAAAAAAAACTTGCAACTTGTAAAAAAATTAACTTGTAGGCCCTATACAACTTTTTATTTACCATGAGACAGATATCTTGTAAATTTTTGAATTGTTGGTGTTTGAAAACAAGTTTAATCCCTTTCTTTTCAGGCTCAGAAAAACAAAAAGGGACAAAGTTCGTTGTTGTCTTACTTTTGCTCAGGCCCACCAAGCAAGAAGAAACTGCGTCTAGAAGATGAACCAACAGAAAAAGATTCTTTGGAACATAAGTCAGAGCCACCTCAGCCAACAGAAGAAGTGTTAGGCTCCTCATCCACTCAGTCATCTACACTTACGAAGGGCAGTACTTCGAGTGAGGAAAATTTACCAAGTTCCAGCTGTTCCTCTACTGCAATTGACCAATTATTGTCAATTGGACTGATCAACAAGCGTGATCCTGCCCATGGTCCAGATATGGCCATATTGCATGTTAAGGAAGGATCATTTCAACCACAAGATTTCGTTTTCCCTAAAAAGGATGGAAGAAAATTTAGGCCTGAATGGTACAAAATGTTTTCTTGGCTGGAATATAGTCCTCTAACCGATAAAGCATTCTGTTTTGTCTGTCGTGTGTTTTACAGGACGGAAAAAAATGCTGAAGACGCTTTCACAATCAGTGGGTTTTCGAAGTGGAAGAAAGCTGTAAAAGTGTTTGAAAAACATGATTGTAGTAATTTGCATAAGACTAGTATGACTAAGTTCACCTCTCTACAAGAGGCAGATAGAAGTGGTACTGTTTGAAAAAGTAAATGAAAAGTACTCCAAAGAAGTTGAAGAAAACCGATTGTATTTAGGAGCTTTGTGTGAATCGTTAATATTTTGTGGCAGGCAATCCATTGCTCTCAGAGGACATGATGAATCTGCAGAATCAAAGAACAGAGGAAACTTTTTGGAGCTGATGGAGCTTCGTTCTAAATATAGTGATTTGATCAAGAAGTTCTACACTGAGCATCGAAAGAATTTTCAGTACACTTCAGCGACTTTCCAGAATGAGTTACTGTTCATTATTGGAGAACAAATCAAGCTGCACATTGCCAAAGAAGTTAAAGAGTCCAAAGTGTTTGCCATTATTGCTGATGAGACTCAAGACATAGGAAAGCACGAGCAAGTAGCTGTCGTTTTAAGGCATGTCAACGATAAATTACTAGTTTATGAGTCGTTTGTAGGGTTTTATCGAGCCAAAAAAACTGATGGTGAAACTCTGGCATATGAACTAAAGAATGTTTTGATTTAACTGGATTTGAACATTAAAAATCTGCGTGCTCAGTGCTACGATGGGGCCTCAAACATGAGGGGTCCATATAAAGGAGTGGCAGCTAGAATTAAGGAAGAAGCTCCAACAGCAATGCATATTCACTGCAATGCACATATATTAAATTTGTGCATTGTAAGCAGTTGTACAAGCGTAACATCAATAAGAAACACTTTTTTTGTGATTCAAAGTCTTTACAACTTTATTGAGAAATCAACTAAACGACATGCTGTTTTTGAACAAATTCAAAACAGTTCCAAAAGCTTTAGTGGTGGAACTGTAACATTAAAGTCTTTAAGTGATACCAGATGGGCTTGCCGTGTTGAAGCAGTGCGGTCTTTGTTAGACAATTTCGAAACAACTTTGAACACTTTACAACAAATTGCACACATAGACCCTGATAGTGGTGGACAGGCCAATGCTTTGTTAAAGAGCATGGAGGATTTCAGCTTTGTGTTTGACTTGCTGTTACTGAGGAGAGTTCTTACGCAATGTGATGTACTGTCAAAAACATTACAAGCAAGCGATGTGACCTACGAAGTTGTGAAATCTGTCAAAATCAGCACAATTGAAGTCTTACAATCCTTCAGAACAGATGAATTTTTTATTAAGTTATTTAACCACTGCACAGAAATCTCTGAGCACTGCGGATTCCAAGCAGTACACATGCCAAGAAGAGGGAGAATTCCATCAAACATTGGTGGTGGGGATAAAACTCCTTTTGAAACAGTGGAACAATATTACAAGGTTTCAACCCTTTGGCCAGTTATTGACATCCTGGTGCAAGAGATAGAAGCCAAGCTTCAAGAAAACAATCTAGATGTACTGAACCACTCAAGCAAAGTTCTTGGTGCAACTGACGTGGAACTTTCCAGTGTACAGTATTTGTGCAAGTACTACAGTATGGAAAGTGAACTGCTCCTCTCTGAACTAAGATGTTTTTACAACATGGATGAGTTCATAAAGAAAAAGAGTATTCAAGAAAGAGCTGACCTTCTGGTTAAAAAATCTTTGAAAAGTGTGTTCCCTCTTCTTTTTGAACTGTTCCGCTTATATTTTACAATTCCCATGAACTCAGCATCCTGTGAAAGGTCTTTTTCATGTCTAAGGAGGTTAAAAAACTACACCAGAAACACTGTTGGCCAAGAAAGGTTGTCGTCATTGGCCCTTCTGGCAATTGAAAGGAGTGTTGAAATAGATATTCCCCAAGTAATTGATGTTTTTAACTCAAACAAAAGAGAAGGCTTCATTTTGTGTAAAATAGTTTTTGTAGAACTTACGGTGTTATCAAGTAAAACTTCAATAAAGCATTGTTATTTTAGTATGATGTTTTCTTAATTTATACTTAACTAGGGTAAGCATTAAAATTATTAATTATCAACAACAGACCAAACTTTAAAAAACTATGTATGGATGGTATTTTTTTCAAACTATTTTGTTGTTGAAGTTATTAAAAATAACACATTTTGGTATAACTAGGCCCATAAATAATAACACAGATCATTGGTAAAAATGATTTACATTTATGCTGGTATGGTATGTAAAGCAGTTTAAAAAGTGCTTGTAAACTACAGTTTTAACGCAAAATTTTAAAAAAATTCCGGGGGAGGGCCCCCGTACCCCCTTTTACCTGGGGGGTATTCCATACCCCCCAGACCCCCCGGCAAGATTTGCCACCCCAGTTACTTACTTACTTACTTAATTCCTGCCGCTCCTTCCGGAGCATAGGGCCTTGGCGAAATTTCTCCACGCAGTACGGTTCCTGGCCATTCTCTTCACTTGACTCCAGTTCTTGTCCACCTCTGCAATTTCATTTTCGATCGTCCTCTTCCAGGTCTTCTTAGGTCGACCTCGCTTCCTGGCGCCTTGAGGATTCCAGTCTAGCGCTGCCCTCTCAATAGCTCCGTCTGGCTTCCTTAGTGTGTGACCAATCCAGCGCCATTTCCTCTCCTTGATCTGGATGCTAATCGGTTGTTGATTGGTGATGGTCCAAAGATCTTCATTTGAGATTATGTCCGGCCACCTCACATTCATGATGCGACGCAGACATCTGTTAATGAACACCTGTAGCTGGTTGTTGATCGGTTTTGTGACTTTCCATGTTTCACAGCCGTAGAGAAGAATCGACTTTACGTTGCTATTGAAAAGGCGGAGCTTGGTCTTCCTGGAAATGTTTCTATTTCTCCAGATGGGGTAGAGCTGGACAAAGGCACCATTTGCCTTCCTGATACGGCTTCGAACATCTTCCTCTGCTCCCCCATCATTTGTGACTATACTTCCAAGGTAGAGGAAGGACTCAACTCGCTCGATGTCTTTTCCGTTGACTGTCAAACTAGTCGTGATGTCAGAATTTATCCTCATCTCTTTGGTCTTGTTGGTGTTGATCATCAGTCCTGCACGTTCTGCTTCTCTCTGCAACCTCCCCAGCTTATCTTCTATGTCTCGGTACCGTTGTGCCATAAGACAAATGTCGTCTGCGAAATCCAGATCTTCAAGCCTGTCATTTATACCCCATTGAATACCCCTCTTCCGTCCTCCCATTACCTTCTTCATCACACTATCCAGGACCAACAGGAACAGAGTGGGGGAAAGGACACACCCCTGTCTCACTCCGGAACTGACCTTTATCTCTGTTAATTTGCCTTCGTGAAGAACCTGGCACTCATACCCTTCGTACATTTCTTCCATGATTCTGATGATCTTTGTTGGAATTTTATATTCCTCGAGGGTCTTCCACATAATTCTTTGATTTACGGAGTCGAAGGCTTTCTCCAAGTCAACAAATGTGAGGTAAAGGGTATTCCGCCACTCCACACTCTGCTCCAGGATGATTCGGAGGGTGTTGATGAGATCCACACAGCTGCGATGTTGTCGAAATCCAGCCTGTTCCTTCCGAAGCCTTTTTTCTACGCAGTCTTTTATACGATTCAGGATGACTCTCGCCAGCACTTTGCTTGGAATGGACAGCAAGGTGATACCCCTCCAGTTGTTACAGTTTGTGGTGTCCCCTTTCTTCGGCAACTTGACTATCAACCCCTTCTTCCAGTCGGTTGGTATTTTCTCCTCCTTCCAGATCTTCTCCAACAGCGGGTGCAGCAGATCGATCGTAATATCCAGGTCTGCTTTCAGTACTTCCGCTGGGATATTATCCAGACCTGGTGCCTTCCCGCATTTCATCTGCTTCAACGCTGTCCGTATTTCGCCCCGAGTTGGGGAGTCGAGGCTGATGCTTGGGTCACTTTCTGCTTCCTCTTCATCTTCTCCTCGCTGCTTACTTTCTGGTCCTCTATCTCTATTAAGAACCTCCGCAAAGTGTTCTCTCCATCTTGTCAGCTGCTGTTCACACGTCGTGAGGATCTCGCCCGTCTTGCTCTTCACAGGCCTAGTTTTATTAAAACCTTTCTTCGAAAGCATCTTTGTGATGCCATAGAGCTCCTTAACGTCCCCCCTTCTTGCCGCTTCTTCTGCTTTCTCCGCCTGCTCATCAATCCACCTCCTATGATCCTTCCGTACACTCCTCTTTACCTCTCTGTTTGCTGTTGAATACTTTGCTTGTGTGAGAGCCTTCTGCTGCCTAGTCTTGCAGGTGTTGAGCTTGGCCTTAATCTCCTTCCTATAATTTATCTTGTCCCAGGTCTGATCGGATATCCATTCTTTCCGCAGGTAGTTCTTGTATCCGAGCTGCATCACACTAGTTTCCACGAAGATATTCTTTACCTCGCTCCACACAGTCTCCACGTCCTTCTCTGTCTCCGAGTCCAACACCTGGAATTTATTTCTGAGCTCCAGTTTAAATTGGTCCAATCTCTGCTGGTTCTTAAGCTTGCCCACATCAAACTTGTTGTGCCGAGTGTTAAACTTTCGGCGGACTGCGACGATCTTCATGCGGAAGTTGGCAACCACAAGATGATGGTCACTACCAACATCCGCTCCTCTCTTGTTCCTAACATCTTCCAAGCTTCTTCTGAACCTCCTGCTCACCGCGATGTGATCAATTTGATTTTCTGTGACTTGATCAGGAGACACCCAGGTGACCTTGTGGCACCGCCTATGAGGAAATACCGTGCCACCCATCACCAAATCCTGACAGGCGCAATATTCCGTAAATTTCTCCCCATTGTCATTCATCTCACCAAGGCCATGTTTACCCATGATCTGCTCCAACCCCTCATTGTTTGAGCCCAACTTCGCGTTGAAGTCTCCCATAACAATGAGAATGTCCTTCTTACTTGTTTGTCTTGTGACATCTCTCAGAATTTGGTAGAATTCTTCCTTCTTCTCTGGCTCCGATTTTTCTGTAGGCGCATAGCATTGGATGATGATCACATTCCTGATCTTTGTCTTGAACCTAGCAAACATGAGCCTACTGGAAATTGGCTTCCACTCCATAAGGCTTCTCTTTGCATTTCTGTTGAGCAGCAACCCCACTCCATCCCTGTGTTCTTCATAATCGCCCCCAGAATAGAGAAATGTAATTCCATCTGTTGTCTGTATTTCACCAAATCCTGGCCACCTCACTTCACACAATCCAAGGATATCCAGCCCATAGTTCTTCATCTCCCGTGACACTTGTTTCAGTCTGGTTTTCTCCATCAAGGTCCTCACATTCCAGAAACCGATTTTCGTAGTCCTCTTCATGCCAAAAGCCGTCATCAGTTTATCCGTCCGGTTTTGTAATTTCGCTTCAGTTTCCGTAATCAGTTTATTTAAGAGGAGCGAGTGATTAACCCACTGCCTCCGAGTGCCTTGGAGGGGCTGCCACCTTAAGCCTGAGGCACCAGGCTGATTTTCTGTCAGGGTTTCTTCCCTTAGCCTTTGAAGAACCAACTCCAAACTACAAGGCAGCAGTTGTTTCACCAGAGCCCCGTTAGCCGTAATTTCTTCAGGGTTCCTGTAGGGCCTTCACAGCTACCGTAGCGGTCTTGAGGCACACAAAGTCCCCACTGTACTTCACCCCTACAGGCAATCCCCTACTTAATTACGTTGCCCATCTCCCACGACGATGACGAGGGGTTGGATTTGTGGGAGACGCCACCCCAGTTAAAAAGCTGAAATTACGCCCATGTTACACAGTACAGGTAGCCACTGTGAGGGAGTGCAATGTAGAGTGCCAGAGATAATCCGCATTGTCTGCCGGAGTTGAATATCAACCAGTTGGCAAAGGGAGCTGTTCAACCATACACCTGCACAGTATTCAGCTGGAGAGTAAACGACAGCCAAAGCAGTAGTCCTGAGTGTGTTGGCATCAGCGCCCCATGATGTACCAGCTAACCTACTTAGTAAGTTTATGGCATGCCTACACAGTACAAAAGTAAGGGCACAGTCAAAAGAGTTCAGTGGGAGAGGAAAATTTAAGATAAGTTGTAAAAAGGATGAAAACAAAGGAAATACTATTCAGGAAGGCAGAAAGGTGCAATGGAATTCAGGCACACGCATTAAAATGAAGAATGGATTCCGGAAATCTGGAAAAAGGCACAATACTGTTGGTCATATGTGTTTATTAAATGAGGCTTGTATAAACACATACAGTATAACATTTATAATGTGAATTAACGAAGTTTGATGTTTTCAGCCGGTGAACACGATTGTACCCAATTGTGATGGGTTACTCCCTAATCCTAAACAGGTAGTTCCGTGAAGAACTAAAGCCTATTTTCATATAACCTACTTATATTAATTGCCACTATCAACATACACATTTTCAGTTTGTTTGCTGCAATATATTCGTAGATATTGAGAACCGACTAAATATTTTGGATGGTCGCCATGTTGGATTTTTATATATGTAGGTCTTGGTTATGTACTGCTACATGAAGATTATTGTGTACGTGTGGTATTCAAACTTCAATCGCATGATTAGGACACAATAAGTAAAAACGAGATTTTGAAATTTTGCACAGCTGCCATCTTCTGGTTATGGAAACAATTGAAATAAATTAGATGCTAGTTGATTAACATTTGTAAAAGGATTTACTGTACGAAGTGTCATTGCACTCGGTTGATGAAATAGCGAGAAACGTCCATGTAAATATTTATACCTCGCGTCGCCGCCATGTTGGATTTGTGATCACCAGGCTATTGAAAGTCATGTAGGTGAACTTATGTTCATAGCCCCTATGAACGTTCAAAATCAGTTTGATTGCTGTAATAGATTCGTAGATATTGAGAACCGTCTAAATATTTCAGATAGTTGCCATGTTGGATTGTTATATGTATACAGTAGGCCATAGAGTCATGTACCATTAAATTAAAATTATTGCGCAGGTCCATTATTCAAACTTTCACTTCGATCGCATGATTACGACACAAGAAATAAAAACTTAATTTTAAAATTCGCACAGCCACCATCTTGAGGTTATGTAAACAATTGAACTAAATTAGATACCAGTGCATTACAATGTGTATAAACATTTCTTGTACCAAGTTTCATTGCGTTTGGATCATTAAATCGCGAGAAAGGTCTATTTAAAATTTTCAAATTCGCTTGGCCGCCATGTTCGTTTTGTAGTTAACCGGCCTTTGAAAGTCTCATAGATGAACTTCCAGTAGTGCCCTGCATTTCCGTACAAAATTTCAGGGTGATATCAGTTATAGTTTCGGAGATATAGAATGCCGGTGAAATATTTCGCACAGCTGCCATCTTGAGGTTATGTAGACAATTGAACAAAGTTAGATTTCTGTGCATTACAATGTGGATAAATATATACCATATCAAGTTTCATTGCGTTTGGTTGGTTAAATCGCGAGAAACGTCTATTTAAATGTCGCAATTTCGCTTATCCGTCATGTTGATTTTGTAGTTACAAGGTTTTCGAAAGTCACATAGGTGAACTTCTAATAGTTTCATTTATCACCGTACAAAATTTCAGGGTGATATTGGTAGTATTTCAGAGATATTGAATGCTGGTCAAATATTTCGCACAGCCGTCATGTTGGATTGGTGAGACGTAAAAACTTCGAAGGGCACGGTCGGGGTCGGCCAAAATGGTGGTATGACCTTACTGAGTTTCATTGAAATCGCTCCAGCCGTTTAGAAGTTATTAGGGGACACACACACATCACACAGACACACACATCACACACACATACGCGCGTAAACACACACACACACACACACGGACAAAATGTGATCTCATAAGCCTATTTTTTTTATAAAATGAAAATAGGCTAAAAATACATGAGATTAATAAATACACTTGGATGACCAGTTTCGATCGTCAAGGGTTCATCATCAGATCCATTACACTTAGGCTATAAAATATATTGAACCCTTTATCCTCTGATGGATAAATGATTCGATGTTTTATTTCTTCAATTAATTAATATTTCCACCAGCGTCATGAAATAGCCAGACGAAGATGAGGAAACTTCAAGCATTCGTTGGAGACAGTGGGAACATACCTGCAGCAGTTTGACAAAAGGCTAAATACTTTAGCATTGTGAAAAGAAAGACCCTAGCAATGTTTCAGAAGGACAGGTGGTGGCTACCTCAAAATAGAAGGGACGCGTGGTCAGACACGCTTATGGTATGTTCATTGTAATATTCGCGCCTAGAAAAAATATAATGCAGTAACGTGAGTGGCTGATGATACTACTGGACACTCCTACGAGGCCGAGGTCGGATAAAAACCGCGAAGTTATTGAAAAAGTGGAACCAATGAGAGATGAATGCTTACGAATGCGCCAAGTCTAGCTTGGGCACGCGACAGCTAGCATTAACGTGGGAGATCGGCTAGACAACATCTCTACGATCGATTCTAGGATTAATGGGCATATTCTTGACCTGCGCAATTTTACGAGTTCAGTGATATTTGTTTCATTCCTGTACCACTATTATTTTGAGAAATTTTTATATAATTTCCCCCTCAATCGATACCTAGGGCCAGTTCATTTATAAGTGGCGTGAAGAGCCAAGACATTGCTATTACTTTTGTGCGTCTGAGGACGTAGGTTATATTACATTGTGTGTGTCGGAAGACTCAGGTTATCATTACATTTTGCGCGTCTGAGGACGTAGGCACTTGTACTTTGCGTGTCATGAGGACACAGATTTTTATTAATACAAATGTGTTAAATTCAGTGTGATCGATAGTCACAGTACTATTTTGTAGGGACAGTATCATCGACAATTCGCCAACAGACTGTTCTGGGGAAATAAGTACCTGAAACGGTGAATTTAGTAAACAGATATCGGGTGTGAATTAATCTATAACTTTTTGCATCAGCACGAGAGATGACATCGCTTATCCTGGAAGAAGTTTGGAACTGTCAACACTCCATCGAGATGTTTGAGACGAGCTAAGCAGCATTAAGTAGGGAAATGGCTGCAGATGTTCGTTGACGGTGACTGGCAGAGGATGAGTACTGATTAATATTCTTATTATCTGACAAATTAACTTATGGTATATGGGACATATTTTGTTTGTAAATATCTTGCTTGTGTTGATTAACGTAGTGTATTTAGTTTTGGTCTGACACACCTTTTGCATGGAAACAGCTCGCACATATTTTATAGGCGTAAGTTCTTGTTTGTTTGATTTAACTAACGTGGTTATTTGGACGACCGTGTTCGCATATGTTTACGTAGTGCGATTAAGAAGCGTCTCTCGGAGATATGTTGTGTTTCAGAAGTAGGACTGAATTAGTATAACCATGCAGTAGATTGGAGGGTAAATTAATCTTGTAATGTTTATTATTGATCAGATTCAGTGAGTTTATTGCCGTTGGAGCAATGTGAATTGTGGCGAGGAGCAGTCAGCTCTCTCGTAGGTTTTAATATTTTTTAAATAGTTTGTGAGAATCTGATTCAGCCGACCTGTGTGAAAAATGTTATGTCATTCCCAGCAGTGTGTGTGTGTGTGTATTTTATTGGTCATTACAAGCGGGAATTTCAGCGTAGACTGATTTCTGTCAGCTTGGTGCCAAGTCCATATGGTTACCTTGCGAGGACATATGTGGCTATATCGATTAAGGTCTTACCATATGTTTATGTGGTTGAGATTTGTGGCTGTTGATTCTACGAGATAACGGTCAGTTGGTCATGTTATTTTTACACACTGGGGCTGGACGATGACCAGAGTTGAGGAAGGGGGAAGTTGTTTCACAAGGCGGGCTGAAAGGATTGCATCGAGGTCATTAGCGGAGTGCTTGTTGGCTCCGTATTTACTTGAAATTCAGAATAAGAACTGATCAATGGTAAAAATTGTTTAAATAAATGGGAGTTGCCTACGAATCACTATAATCTCCGAAGCGTTAGCTTAACGTGCATTTTTGTTCATATAAAGTAATCTCAGCCGGTGAGGCTTTTGTTGTTGATGGTTTCATTCCATATTTATGTTCCGTATTAGTGACCCGTGCAGTCACGTGCGATGCTGTCATTTCCTTGTTTGTGTATTGAGCAATTGGCCGGGTTGGCAGCTCATTTGTCAGATGCGTCATCGCGTTGAAGGAGGGTCTCGAGGGAGATTCCTGTAAATATTAGATTTTAGATTGTGTGTCAGCATTAATTTTTTAAGGGTTTTTATTAGTGTTGTGTCCCATATCCGTAAACGTTGATTTACGAGATGATTGTTCGTAAGCATCGTGGCTGTTACCCGATGTAAACGAACAGTCATCCAAGTACTCATTCCTCGTAGTTAGTCATTACGCGTACATAAAATCCAATGCAAGTTAGTGGAACTTGGATCCACATTTTTTTATAAGGGGGAGATCCGTCTGACTCCTCAACTTTTGATAAATATTTCTGTCATGGGAAGATTCAGGGAGGAAATTTATTATTGTTGTTGTCTATATTCATTTTATTTGCACTAATAGTCATTAAATTATGTTATTTTTTACGTCTTGTCACTTCCTTTCTTAATTATAGTTTTAATCCTATGACCCTTACCTCAGTAGAGCATGTTGTTTGGCGAACGTAAACATCACACTATGAACTGAGCGCGACCCCCTTGATCAAGATTCTTGCTTATAAACACTGCAATACTAAAGGGTTCATAGGAGGTAAACTGGCGCGGCCAAGCGTGGGGCGGTTCACTGTGGTGTGACGGCAAAGAAATTGCACATGTCAATGTAAGCGTAGTTGGGTTTACAAACTGACGCAACAATGAAGGTGTATTTTGTTGCTGGTTCGCTGCTGGAACACATTTAGCTGGCGTATTTGAGTAAAACTGACAGGCCACAAGTGGAGGGAGACATGACAGTATTTTAATCACCGGAAAGTGATATTTTATTAAAAGTAATTGAGGCGAAGATGATACCGCCAACTGTGTGAAATATAAATTAAAATCAGGAGTTTGCAATGTAAAATACGGTTCACGTTTTTGTCTATTGAATTAAAGTAAAAATAATATACGTGATATCGAGCGCCCAATGATTAAAGTTAAAACTAGATTTGTTTAGAAAGTCAAACTCATGAAAATGTTAGGAGGCTGGTAGCCTTAAATGACAATTAATACTTTGTTAATTAGTCAGTGTAAATATCAGATCAGGATAACAATTTAATGACTAAATATGTGTTTGGGTTTAAATTAAATTGAGTAAAATTAGAATCACTCAGAGATGCAATCGACTAGTGGGATTAAATGTAAATTATAAATGAACTGAGTAGGGTAAAGAAATTACATGTGCACTGGGATTGTATGTGTGTGTCAGGGGACATTGCTTTATGCCATTTCCCTAATGTCTCATATAAAGTGTATAACATGGCAACAGTAGAACAGATTCAAAAAATCATTGAGAGTGCTGCTAGGAGGACACATAAATTGTTAAACACTAAACTATCAGAACAGAGTGAATCATTAAACACTAAACTATCAGAACAGAGCAAATCATTAAACGCGAAATTATCTGAACAATTAAACAATAGTATGTTAGAACAAAGTGAAGCATTAAAAGCGAAATTATCTGAACAATTAAACAATAGTATGTTAGAACAAAGTGAGTCTATAAACAAATTGTCTGAGCAGAGTGAATCACTAAAAACTAAACTATCCGAACAAAGTGAATCATTAAACACTAAGCTATCAAAACAGAGCGAATCACTAAACATTAAACTATCCGAACAAAGTGAATCATTGCGGACACAATTAAATAACAGTAGGATTGAACAAAATGAATATCAGGCGGAACAAGCTAGATTACAAAAAAATGAAATCAATGACACTATAAATTCGCAGTTAGAGGCGCAGAATGTTAAAAACACGAACCAATTAGCTTCGTTAACCGCAGAGATGAAGGAACATACTAATCAACAGATGGTATTGCTGGCCCTAGATGTTAGTAAAAACAATGAAAAACAATTAGATCAGATTAAGAAAATGGAAATTATATTTGATCAAAAACTTAGCATTCTGGATGAAACGGTGTTAGGTAAATTAGAGCAAATTGAACTAGCATGCACTATGAGTAGGAGCGAGGTCAAGATAGCTCAGGATAAGTTGGAAGGACGATTTAAGGAAATGGAAAAAAGCGGCAAGGTCATTCAACAAAATTTTCAGCGGTAGATGAACATATATCCGGCATAATTAAAGATATGGACCGTCTCGAAATAAAATCAGCGGAGCAATGGGAAAGCCTAGAAGCGGATCAGGATCAATTAAAGAATACCATCGACGAAAATAGCGCGAGATTGGAAGAATGGAAAAGCCAGATAGAAAGCAATCAGGATGACACTAAGAGCCAGATTGAGGAGAAAGTAAGCACAATTAAGGAGCAAATAAGAAAAGATTGGCGAAAAATGAATATCGATTCTAAAGAGGAAAGATCAACCATCCTTAAGACAGTAGGCGAAAATCATACTCGTATTCAAGCATTAGAGCAAGAAATTAAGAGTAAACTTAAAGAACAAACAGACAGGATCATTAAAGCTGAACTGAGGTCGATAGTACAATCCTCGATATTTAAAACGGGAACAATGAAAGACAAGCAGGCCGACTCAAATAGCCCGGAGGGTACGAGCACAGCAGGTAGTCAAACTCAGACAGAGAGCCCATTAACGACAAACACGGAGGGGTTTCGCAAGAATATTGAAAGGAGTTCCACGCCACGGGACGGTCATCAGCCCACACAACTTATCCAAGTAATTCGCTCGAACGATTATAAACCGCAGAAGTACACGGAGAATTCAGGGGTGACACCTAAAGCCTTTATTAAAGAAATTGAAGATCATTACAATGACACTGGGGTACCTAAAGCACGTAGGCTAAGGATGATGGAGAGATTTTTATCAGGAAATGTCCTTACATGGTTTTTAAGCTTCAAATATACATTTGGAACTATGGCAGATTTCAAAATCGCGTTTCTGCGCAAGTACTGGTCGCCGGCATTACAACAGAGCTTAAGAATGGAGCTTTACTCTAGGAAATACCAAACTACCCAGCAAACGAAATACTCAGATTTCTTTAACATTCAAATGTTAAAATTTCGCGACCTTGATTACCCTTTAAATGAAGCGGATCTGGTGATGACTATAGCGCGGCAATTACCAGTCAACGTGCAACAAGTACTAGTCGCAGCGAACGTTAGTACGGCCTTACATGCAGAACAGATATTACGCCAGATAGATGAGACTACATCTCATAATCATTATAGAGGAGGAAGTCAACTGGAATTAGTCAATACGACAGAGGTCATAAAACCAAAACAGGCAAACACGAAAACGCAGGGTACAAATACAAGCACATCCACACCTAGGCGGAACCAGGAAGAGGTAGAAAACAGACCGTACCAGCGTAACGAGAATAATTACAACAATAGGTCATATCAAGGCAACAATAGATATCAACAGAGAGGGTATCAGCAATGGCGTGAAAATCGAAGAAATGAGAGGCCTTATGGAAGATACGGTGATTACAATGGGAATCAAAGATGGAAAGGAAGGAGAGATCAAAATCAAGGAGAGGCACGTAATTATCGAAATGACTGGGATGATAGGCACGCTCAATCACAAAATTACCTAGAGGAATTACACGCTAGTCAAGGTGGAGAGCAAGGACGATGGGAGAAAGCCATTGGGAACATGAAGAATCCAGACACACATACTGAGGAAGCTGGAAGTCTACTGAGACAGGAGGAAAGTCAGGGGCATGGGCGACAAAATGAAGATGGGAGTCGCAACGGAGCTAAACAAAATTCTAAATTTGGATAAAGGAGACAGTCTACAAACGCAACAGTCGGAAGTTGAAGATGGATGGATAGTAGCAAACATACAAGAATGGATTGCTTTGCCAGAGGATTGCCTGGAGGAGACGGTGAAACCACGGAACGATGAAATTAGGCAGTTACCCATTATTTACGCGAGGATTGGTGGAATTAATATAAGATGTTTATTGGATACGGGGTCGCGGATCAGTCTGGTATCGGAGGCCTTGGTTCGAGAGTTGGGACGGAGTCAGAATATTCCTGTGATTCCCGTACCACAACTCAAAGTGAGGGGTGTTATTCCTGAACGCACCGTCACTTGTAAACGTCAGGCATACTTAGAGCTGAACATATTGGAACACACTTTTGGGCAAACATTCATTATCATGGCAAAGATGAATTTCAATATAATTCTTGGTGCAAATTTCATTTGTGACTATCAAGCAGTGATAGATTTGCACAAGAATACAGTCAGTTTTAGAGAGTATGATCAACTGAAGAACGTGGGATTGCATATGGATGAAATCACTACCGGAAGAGATGTAAATTCTTGGGCATTGGAAGCAATATCGGAAGAGACGGAAGAGGAGATACGAAAGGCAGAAGATAACATCATAGAAGGAGCTGTTGTGGAACTAGATGAGGAGAGTGAATCCCAGGAGATATGGTCTTTATTAACAGAAGGAGATGACAGTGATGCACAATTTGAAGAGTTACTACAGGAGCGGCTCAATAACATGCAACTTGGGGGTGAACATAGAAAACAATTGGAAGAGATTTTAAGGAAGCACAAAGCAGTATTTGATACAGTACCTGGGAAAATATTAAATTTCAAATATTCAATGCAAGTCGAGGATTGGTCACCTTTCAAAAGTAGATTGTACCCAATTCCGGGAAAATATCGTGGTCAAGTCAAGGTCATTATAGATGAGATGTTACAAGCTGGAGTGATAAGGAAGACACCTACACCTTATCTAAATGCGATTTTGGCAGTCACAAAACCAAATGGATCTATTAGACTTTGTTTAGATGCCAGAAATCTCAACATGAGACTCAGTTTTTCCTGAGTATGACAGAGCGCTACTTATCAGAGACGTACTAAAAGGCTTTAAGAACAAGAGCATTTATTCATCAGTTGATTTGACGTCCAGTTTCAACCATCTTGAATTGGATGAGAAGTCACAGCTTCTAACTGGCTTCTTATTCGATAACCAAACGTTCTGCTTCGTCCGAATGCCTTTCGGAGTCAAAACAGTGGGCTGTGCTTTAATCCGAGCCCTGGATCGGAATCTAAACAAGTTAAGGAGATGACGGTGCGCTACATTGATGACATTCTGCTGGCATCCGACAACATTGAAATTCACATGGAAAATTTAGATAAAGTATTAGGCAACCTGAATGCATCCAATTTCAAAGTAAACCTGAAGAAATCGCCTTTCTTCAAGAGCGAGATCTTATATTTGGGTCACATCATTGACAAGGAGGGAGTGAAGCCAAACCCAGCTAAGATCGAAGCGATAAAGAATTTCCCTACACCAACGAGAGTCAAGCACATTCGGGCTTTCTTAGGCGTAACGGGATTCTTTAAAGAAAACTGTCCAGGTTACACGGAGACTGTAGCTCCAATGCAGGAAATGCTAAAAAAAGAATAATAAATGGTTGTGGAATGCAGAATGTGAGAAGGCGTTCCAAGCAACAAAACAGCTACTGGAAAACTGCATTAAGTTTGGATATCCAGACTTCAAGCACAAATTTATAATCCAAGCGGATGCTTCACTAATTGGTATAGGTGCCATGCTCTACCAAGAAGATCCAGCTAACCTGCAACATAAAACATATTTGGCATTTGTCAGCCAAAAATTGCGTAAGCACGAGCGCAATTATACTGTAACGGAACTAGAGCTGTTGGCCATCCTTCAAGCGCTACAACAATGGAAACGAATAATTTATGGATACCCTATTGTTGTCAGGACTGATCACAAGGCACTAACATCCTTGTTTAAGACGTCGATGGCAAGCGAACGTGTGACACGTTGGTCTATATATATTCAGCAGTAGCATTGAGATTGAACATTGTCCAGGGAAGATGAACGTGATTCCGGATGCACTCAGCAGGAACCCAGAGCCTGATGTTGAAGAAACAGCGATGGTACAACACTTGGAGTTAACACCGAAGGACCGGGAATTCTTGGAGGAGTTACGTGAGATACAGCGAGAACAGGAAGCGGAACCATGGATGAAGCTATTAATTCAATACTTCAGAAAGCAGCTACCTACAGGAACACCTGCATTTCGAGAAGCGAAAGCCAAAGAAGGAAGATATGTTTATGTCAACAATTTGCTGCACAAATGGGTAGATAATGACCACACCAAGTTACGCATACTAGTACCTGCATCTTTACAGCGAGGATTGACATGGCATACTCACGAAAGTTACGGACACGTCGGAGTAGACAAGTGCGAAGCGACAATAGGAGAGACATTTACATGGCCACGTATGAGAACAACTATATGTGACGTCATTACGACTTGTGATCCTTGTCAGAGGACAAAGCCCAATAACTATTTAATGAGGCAGTATCCTAGACCATTGCTACCTCAGAAACCCTGCGAGCTACTGGCCCTGGATTGTTTCGGCCCAATCCCGAAAGGTAGACGAGGTTGCCGTCATTTGCTAGTGTGCATTGATGTGTTTTCTAAGTTTGTCGTATTATTCCCCATTCAGAAAACTACATCGAAACAAGTACTCAGTCGTATTCGAAATAGAGTTATTCCCATCCTTGGAAAACCAGAATTTATATTGTCAGACCATGGCAGCTATTTTACAAGCGCCGAATTCAAGAAAGGTATGGAGGACATGGGTATAAAACACGTTTTAAGCAGTATCCGACATGCTCAAGCTAATCCAAGTGAGAGAGCAATACAATGTGTGACATCATACTTGAGAATCTTCATTCCCAAAGAACATCATAAGTGGGTGGATAAAATTAAGGATGTAGAGACATGTATGAATTCTACCAGGCACGAGTCAACAGGACAGATCCCTATGGTCTTACACAAAAACTAGTATCCAGTGAGAACGTGGAAAAGCATCATTAACTGCCCACAAGATCCCATGATAGCACCTGACCTGCGAATAGAGAGAACGAGAGCCTACATGAGAAAACAAGCAGATCGCAGATTACGGCGATTGAGAAATAAGAGATTTCACCATGATCTAGAAATCAACCAGCTCGTTTTGGTGAAACGACCCGATACATCTGATTCAGAGAAGAAGATCTTCAGAAAATTCTGTGAAAAGTTCATAGGACCCTATTCTATTGTAAGAAACCTAGGAAATAATGCATACAGAGTGAAAGAGTTAAGCACAGGAACAATGTCGGTCTACAATGCAGCCAACTTAAAAAAGTATCGAAGTAGCGAACCATGGGAGCGCCGAAATAATGATGCAGTTAAAATATATGGACGTCCTATATCAACCAAGTGGACGGGGGGCAGTTGAGTACGGCACGTGAAGGAGGAAGTGGAGATGGTGTTGACAAACATTAACGAGACGGGCAGAGTGTTACCTAAGGCATCAGCGCGTCACGCAAGCAGCTGAAAGGGTGAGGTCCAAGCAGGAAATAAATCGAGTAAATGCCATTCAAGACAGGAGCGGCTAGACCAAGTAGTAGAAAAGGGGTGATTCTGAAATAAAACAAATTGGCCTACGGAAATCTTTTAAAAAATTATCGACTTTATCCTAAGTTCGAAATTTTGTGAGTGGAGGAGTTGTGAACCGTTTATCCTCTGATGGATAAATGATTCGATGTTTTATTTCTTCAATTAATTAATATTTCCACCAGCGTCATGAAATAGCCAGACGAAGATGAGGAAACTTCAAGCATTTGTTGGAGACAGTGGGAACATACCTGCAGCAGTTTGACAAAAGGCTAAATACTTTAACATTGTGAAAAGAAAGACCCTAGCAATGTTTCAGAAGGACAGGTGGTGGCTACCTCAAAATAGAAGGGACGCGTGGTCAGACACGCTTATGGTATGTTCATTGTAATATTCGCGCCTAGAAAAAATATAATGCAGTAACGTGAGTGGCTGATGATACTACTGGACACTCCTACGAGGCCGAGGTCGGATAAAAACCGCGAAGTTATTGAAAAAGTGGAACCAATGAGAGATGAATGCTTACGAACGCGCCAAGTCTAGCTTGGGCACGCGACAGCTAGCATTAACGTGGCAGATCGGCTAGACAACATCTCTACGATCGATTCTAGGATTAATGGGCATATTCTTGACCTGCGCAATTTTACGAGTTCAGTGATATTTGTTTCATTCCTGTACCACTATTATTTTGAGAAATTTTTATATAATTTCCCCCTCTATCGATACATAGGGCCAGTTCATTTATAAGTGGCGTGAAGAGCCAAGACATTGCTATTACTTTTGTGCGTCTGAGGACGTAGGTTATATTACATTGTGTGTGTCGGAAGACTCAGGTTATCATTACATTTTGCGCGTCTGAGGACGTAGGCACTTGTACTTTGCGTGTCATGAGGACACAGATTTTTATTAATACAAATGTGTTAAATTCAGTGCGATAGATAGTCACAGTACTATTTTGTAGGGACAGTATCATCGACAATTCGCCAACAGACTGTTCTGGGGAAATAAGTACCTGAAACGGTGAATTTAGTAAACAGATATCGAGTGTGAATTAATCTATAACTTTTTGCATCAGCACGAAAGATGACATCGCTTATCCTGGAAGAAGTTTGGAACTGTCAACACTCCATCGAGATGTTTGAGACGAGCTAAGCAGCATTAAGTAGGGAAATGGCTGCAGATGTTCGTTGACGGTGACTGGCAGAGGATGAGTACTGAATATTCTTATTATCTGACAAATTAACTTATGGTATATGGGACATATTTTGTTTGTAAATATCTTGCTTGTGTTGATTAACGTAGTGTATTTAGTTTTGGTCTGACACACCTTTTGCATGGAAACAGCTCGCACATATTTTATAGGCGTAAGTTCTTGTTTGTTTGATTTAACTAACGTGGCTATTTGGACGACCGTGTTCGCATATGTTTACGTAGTGCGATTAAGAAGCGTCTCTCGGAGATATGTTGTGTTTCAGAAGTAGGACTGAATTAGTATAATCATGCAGTAGATTGGAGGGTAAATTAATCTTGTAATGTTTATTATTGATCAGATTCAGTGAGTTTATTGCCGTTGGAGCAATGTGAATTGTGGCGAGGAGCAGTCAGCTCTCTCGTAGGTTTTAATATTTTTTAAATAGTTTGTGAGAATCTGATTCAGCCGACCTGTGTGAAAAATGTTATGTCATTCCCAGCAGTGTGTGTGTGTGTGTATTTTATTGGTCATTACAAGCGGGAATTTCAGCGTAGACTGATTTCTGTCAGCTTGGTGCCAAGTCCATATGGTTACCTTGCGAGGACATATGTGGCTATATCGATTAAGGTCTTACCATATGTTTATGTGGTTGAGATTTGTGGCTGTTGATTCTACGAGATAACGGTCAGTTGGTCATGTTATTTTTACACACTGGGGCTGGACGATGACCAGAGTTGAGGAAGGGGGAAGTTGTTTCACAAGGCGGGCTGAAAGGATTGCATCGAGGTCATTAGCGGAGTGCTTGTTGGCTCCGTATTTACTTGAAATTCAGAATAAGAACTGATCAATGGTAAAAATTGTTTAAATAAATGGGAGTTGCCTACGAATCACTATAATCTCCGAAGCGTTAGCTTAACGTGCATTTTTGTTCATATAAAGTAATCTCAGCCGGTGAGGCTTTTGTTGTTGATGGTTTCATTCCATATTTATGTTCCGTATTAGTGACCCGTGCAGTCACGTGCGATGCTGTCTTTTCCTTGTTTGTGTATTGAGCAATTGGCCGGGTTGGCAGCTCATTTGTCAGATGCGTCATCGCGTTGAAGGAGGGTCTCGAGGGAGATTCCTGTAAATATTAGATTTTAGATTGTGTGTCAGCATTAATTTTTTAAGGGTTTTTATTAGTGTTGTGTCCCATATCCGTAAACGTTGATTTACGAGATGATTGTTCGTAAGCATCGTGGCTGTTACCCGATGTAAACGAACAGTCATCCAAGTACTCATTCCTCGTAGTTAGTCATTACGCGTACATAAAATCCAAGCAAGTTAGTCGAACTTGGATCCACAATTTTTTTTAAGGGGGAGATCCGTCTGACTCCTCAACTTTTGATAAATATTTCTGTCATGGGAAGATTCAGGGAGGAAATTTATTATTGTTGTTGTCTATATTCATTTTATTTGCACTAATAGTCATTAAATTATGTTATTTTTTACGTCTTGTCACTTCCTTTCTTAATTATAGTTTTAATCCTATGACCCTTACCTCAGTAGAGCATGTTGTTTGGCGAACGTAAACATCACACTATGAACTGAGCGCGACCCCTTGATCAAGATTCTTGCTTATAAACACTGCAATACTAAAGGGTTCAATATGTCTGAAAAATATGGGTGAAAGTATTTACAATATGTACACTTATTTAGTTGCAGTATTAGTTAAGATAATGCATCTCGTCAATGTTTGTTAGTTGTAGTCTATGTGATGTTTTGTTGAGATACTGGAAGTGGTGATTGACCTCCAAAATTTGCTTGTTTAGAGCGAATATGTGATTGCTAATGTAGATTGTATTGCACAGGCTACTTATCTGGTTAAGTCTTGCACGGTCCTGGAGAGAACAGTTAACTTGGTGACTATCTGCTCTCGACTGATGGGAGTTTCCTATGTGTGAGGGTCCCTTATCTCGCTGGGCTTTTCCCCCTCTCGCATTCCTAAGTATCTGTGTTTATCCTACGAATGTAACTGTGATTTGCCAAGTATAGTCTCCCTAATGTGGTGTATGTTACTGAATACTTGACAATCTTCAACTATTAAAGTCCAGTTTTCATTCTCGCCACGCATAAGCTAAAGAGCCATATATAAGCGCAAACGATCTTAATGAGAATGTTATGGAGTCTTTAATACTGCCGTTGATGCCAGCCTCGGTTTATTCGTTATGTTTCAACATAAAGATGTAGCCAAGCTAGATAAGGGATTAATAAGGAATGCATGTTATTGGATCAGGATGTACGATATATCTTTTTCTTCAATAAACCGAGGCCGGCATTAACGGCGGTATTAAAGACTCCGGAACAATCTCATTAAGATCGTTTGCGCTTAGACATGGCTCTTTAGCTTATGCGTGGCGAGAATGAAAACGGGTTTTTAGTAGTTGAAGATTGTCCAGTATTCAGTAACATACACCACATTAGGGAGACTAGACTTGGCAACTCACAGTTTCATTCGTAGGATGAACACATATACTTAGGAACGCGAGAGGGGGAAAAGCCCAGCGAGACAAGAGACCCTCACACACATGAAACTCCCATCAGTCGAGAGCAGATTGTTACCAAGTTAACTGCTCTCTCCAGGACCGTGCAAGGCTTAACCAGATAAGTAGCCTGTACAATACAATCTGAATTGGCAATCACATATTCACTCTCAACAAGTGCATTTTGGAGGTCAATCACCACTTCCAGTATCTCGACAAAACATCACACAGACTACAACTAACAAATATTGACGAGTTGCGTTATCTTAACTAATACTGCAAGTAAATAGGTGTACATCTTGTAAATACTCCACCCATATTTTACAGACATAGATTTTATAGCCTAAGTGTAATGGATCTGATGTTGATCGCTTGACGATCGAAACTAGTCATCCACGTGTATTTATTAATTTCATGTTTCTTTTTCAGGATTAAGGAATAACCCATCACAATTAGGTACAATCGTGTTGACCGACTGAAAAACATCAAACTTTGTTTACTAAGGCAACACTGAAAATGGCTTCAAACACCAAAATGTGAATTAAAATAAAACGTAGTTAGTATTGATGAGGTGGTGTATTTTTACAATATAAATTCTATTTTTCAAAATATAATTGTCTTGTATGTTCTAATACTCAATTTGAATTAGAGTTGAAGAAATCAGCATACCTTTGATTTTGTTATTAATTATTTTACTTGCGGCATCTCTCCCGAGCAAAGTCGGCATCTATACCGGGTTCCAGGGAGAGACGCCGCTGATGCAACAATTTCTTTGTTCCTTCTTCTCACCGATTTATTTTCAATTACTAATGCTTTACTCATATGTGGTCTATTGCAAACATTTTAAAATTATGCTCGATCAATTTGCTAGAATTTTTAAAGTAATTATACTGAGATATAACAAAAGTTATAAAAAGTGCGGCAACACTCCTGGATTTACCGTATCATACTTTGATTGAGATTTAATTATTACAGCTTATACAAGTGTTTCTCTTACCGATCTCAAGTACTGTAGTTCCGGTACGCATTTTAGAAACACAATAAATCCAATCCACAACCATTTAAAAACCTTGACCACCAGCGATAACATCGTTTAGATTTCTTGTTCAATTGACCTACCTCGTGCCTCTCTGTGCCAGTGCTGCGGCCATGAGACGAATCTATTTCCATACTCACTGAGTAAGGTCGGGGCTCTGTGGCAGTAGTTCGCAGCATATTTCCTGAGATGGAGATCTGTTTGGGTTTTAAATATCGAAGTTGAGTTGTGTGTGCTATGTGTATTCTCTGCCTTATCTGTGAAGCCGTATCTGAAACGAATCGCCAATATTAGAGACCATGTAAGTACAGTTTTTTTGCACATTTAAATTATTGTATGACATATTTGTATGATGGACATAGCATGTTTCAGCGAGAAACTGTGGTAGTCCAATATTTTACTACAGCATTACAATTGCCGAAAGTTTACGTTACTTTAAGAAAGAATGTAATTCGAGGACAACCGCTATCCTTATTGTAAATGTTGGTACTACTGTAAGTAGATATCCTGCAAATACGTGTCACTCTTTCTTAACAATATAAATTGTAACACCTCTGTTGTTTGCAATAATAAGTGCTGATTAATTATGGAGAGTAGAGTTAAAAGAAAATTGCGTTCTGGAAAGTATGTTAAACGAATGGGTTCTGATAAAAGTGACAAGAACTTCGTTCGTTTAAGTTTCATGAAACATTAATAGATCCACTTTCCTTCAGTATGACATGGTTTCTCTTTGCATCACTTTTTTCAGGACTAAATTGAATAGTAATGGGGATGAAATATCTCCCTGTCTGACTTCTGTGTAAATTTTGAACAGCTCAGATATTTCTCCTAAGAATTTAACATTTTCGCTGTCGTGCCAGTTAGCGTTCACTTGCTTAGTTCTCTTGTTTTTCTATCTACTTTCATTCCTCCAGTGTGTTCTCAACAGCTCCTGTCTGTCGATTGAATCATATGATATTTTTGAAATGAACAAAGGTTATTACAGTTTGTATAGTTGTAAAGCGGTTTTTAGATTTAGGATTTATCCGGACTTGGGACCAGCAACAGCAACTACGGAGCTACTCAATCCACCCCGTAGTTACTGCAGGTGGATTATTATTATTATTATTATTATTATTGTCGTTCGTCTAAGAACTGCGTGTTAACAACCATCTTTTATCCAGTGTCTTGATCTTGGACATCCCGTCAGTATCACTTGAGTCCATCGATCAGCGCTTTCTTCGGCTCCTCAGATAACGGCTCCCTCCATTTTCTGGTTTGTGGCTCCACCATAAAATCTTGACAACTTTTCAAAATCCTTCTGAAGCTATCCCTGTCATTGACTGGTCCTCCTCAATGCCCATCTATCTCAAATCTTTCTAGCACTCTTAGAACCACGCATTACGCTTTAGAAAATTCCAGACTTCTTTATGAGTCGGTCATTATCCACACGGATCATGTCCTCGTAAAACAGTAATTTTCTCTTTTTAATTGTTATTATTGTTTGAATCGTGAACCCTGGCTAGGGGATTGGAGAGTTAAGATTAATGTTAGTAAATGTTCCGCCACTCTGTTTACCAAGAAACGTAAACATACAGAACTCCAGGATCTCAACTTCTTTGGCGAGGTAATCAGGTGGCAACCTGCAACTAAATACCTGGGAGTCACGCTGGACCGAGGCCTTACTTTCGATCAGGAGGTTTCTCAGCGCGCTATTGAAGCGAAAGCGGTCCAAGCAAAGCCCTGACCTTTAATCAAAGCCCAGAGCTCTCTTGATGAATCCAGCAAGCTCTTGTCTTATATCACCCTTGTGCGCCCTGTGATGGAATATGCCATCCCTGTTTGGGGTTACGCAGCTCCCTCAACTCTCAGGAAACTTCAGGTTGTCCAGAACCGAGCCCTGCGCACGATATCAGGCGCCCCCTGGTACGTTCGCAATGCTCAGCTACACGCTGACTACAACCTTTCGACCAACAGTCAGAGGATTCACCGACAGGCAGTCAAAACATATAGAACATCTACACTCAGCACCAACCCTCTCATAAACAGTTTGGGTGATTACCGAGCAAGGGGGTGCCACCATATGCGCCCCCGTATCATTATAGAATAAACCTTTTTCTTAACATGCTACTATAGCACTCTCTCTCTTTTCTCCGAAAACCTCTATCTTCACATCACTCTTCACTTTACGATTTCACTTTCACGAACTTCTCACTTCTACTATCCTTTATTAACTTCTGTATTTATAATGTCCTAGTACATCAGGTCATATTCTGGCCAACTTGATTCAAGGCAATCACCCAAACACCCCTCATTCAATTGTAGTTGGTCGTATTCATTTGTCAAATCACTCAAGGCCCTCGGGCCGATAGGTTAAGAATCAACGCATCGAAGCCGGCTTCGCCCTTTAACTCATATGTTGCCTAAGATATTTCACTTAGCCTGCATTCTCTTTTAAGTAAGAGACCAACTCGTCCTTTTTAGCCTATTTTCATTTTATGAAAAAAAAAGTAGGCTTTTGAGATCTGCTTTTGTCCGAGTGTGTGTATGTGTGTGCGTATGTGTGTGTGTCTCCCCTAATAACTTCTAAACGGCTGGAGAGATTTCAATGAAACTCGGCAAGGTCATAGTACTATTTCGGCCGACCCCTACCGTGCCCTTAAAATTTTATTACGTCTCACCAATCCAACATGGCGGTTGTGCGAAATATTTCACCGGCATTCTATATCACCGAAACTATTACTGATATCACCTTGACATTTTGTACGGTGATAAAAGGCACTACTAGAAGTTTACCTATGAGACTTTCAAATCCTGTTGATTACAAAACGAACATGGCGGTCAAGCGAAGTTGAAACATTTAAATAGATTTTTCTCGCGATTTAATGATCCAAACGCAATGAAACTTGGTACAGCAAATGTTTGTGCACATTGTAATGCATTGGCATCTAACTTAGTTCAATTGCTTACATAATCTCAAGATGTCGGTTGTGCGAAATATTTCACCGGTATTCTATATCTCCGAAACTATTACTGATATCACCCTGTAATTTTGTACGGTGATAAAGAACACTACTTAAAGTTTACCTATATGACTTTCAAAAACCTGTTAACTACAAAACGAACATGGCGGCCAAGCGAAGTTGAAACTTTAATAGACTTTTAATAGACCCTCCAAACGCAATGGAATTTGTTACAGCATATGTATAAACACATTGTAATGCACTGGCATCTAATTTAGTTCAATTGCATACATAATCTCAAGATGGCGACCTTCACTATTCCAGAATGGCCTTTTCTTAGATACAGTTAAAAAGAAGCGGAGAGAGTCTATCTCCTTGTTTGACCCCAGTCTTTATTTCGAAGGATTCTGAGATCTTATTCTTGGATTTTACCTTTGAAATTGTGTTGGTTAGAATCTGCTTAATCCAGTTCCTGGCCCAAACTATTAAATAACATTCAATAACAACTCTTGTTCATTCGAGTCGTATGCTTTTATGAAGTCAACAAATACAACTATGTAGTCAAAACTTCAAGTTGTCTTGCATCTGATGATGTTCTTCAGATTGAAAATTTGTTCTGGGCAGGAAGGACCCTTTCTGTGTAAAACCAGCCTGACCCTCTCTAATCTGTGCTTTAGAAATGATCTTGTACTGTCGATAGATCCTTATAATTATCAACGTTGTTATTTATTAGCACCCATTATTGTGCTGTGGTTTTAGAAACGCCAGTTGCCAGAATATTACCCCCTAAAGGAATTTTTATAAACTTGCTATTGACCCTACTGGAACGGGACTATCACGTTTAAGCATCCTAAAATGCCCACTGACTGTGCCGGAATTCGATCCTGCAAACTTGGACACATTAGGTGAGACTACGCCAAAAGGCCGGCTCGGGTATAGAAAGAGAATCATAAAAGGCGGGATCGAAGGTCATTTTAGTCTTTAGTAGGCAACCTAATAGCGTAAGGCAAGAATCGGACAAGAGTTTTGATCACGAGAGATAGGACAGGATATATGCGAGCCTGGCATGAGTAAGTGTACTTAAATTAAGAATAAGATATGGGTCCCAGAGGGGAGCATCATTTAGTCTGAGCCGAGGCTAACAAGTTGCGTTGCAAATTCTGCTGTGCTTATTGTGGGTGACCAGTATGAAGTTGACTGAAGTGCGCAAGGGAGCAAGCTGCTGTAACCCGGTCGTGCGACGATAATCTAATCAAATGATGGCACAGGGTAGTGAATAGCAAGCCCATGTCAACGTCAAAAGAACCGCAGTCGCATGACTAAACCAACTCATCATAACACGGGACTGGTACAGCAAGCAAGCAAGCAGCGAAACAAAACCGCGACCGTCCTAATGCCCTAATGGGCTCTCTAACAGTTATCAACATTCCCCTTGCACGAGTGAAACACATACTGAGGTGAATGAAGCAGCGCTTATTCCGATTCTCATTTTGTTCAGTTTTGGACACTTTCTGTGGAGTGGAAGCTCTTTAACAATACTAGCGTGGATTTATTAAGAACGCTTATGAAGCAAACTTGCTTGACGTATCAAAATCGAATACCAGAAACAGTGGTACATTCAAGGTACGCAAGGCGGTACTTTACTCTCTTCGCTTTTTAATCTCTATACATAAAGCAAACTTTCTGTCTGAACATTTGGTTTTTCTGCTAAAACTTTGTTATTACCCCGAAGAGATGTATAAAGACCAAATACACCCTTAGTTTCCTTTTAATCTGTTTGCCTGTTGTCTGTTTTTTAGCCTACCTTCGATTTTTGCAAAAAAATAAAAATAAATGAAAGTAGACATGAGATCTACACGGACCAAAAGTTGTCAGTCTGTGTGTGTGTGAGTGTGTGTGCGTATATCTGTCCCACTCCCCTATCAATTCAAACATGACGAAACCAAATTGAACGAAACTGGGTACAGAGGTAGCACTAGCAAAGTACACCTCAGTGTCATGTATTATATCGCCGCCATCTTGACGGAAACGGAATGGCGGCCACTCAAATGTTCGAAGCTTAAATCAAATTACGACTAACCTAATCATCTGATCTCTACCAAATTTTTCAACAATTACCATTATGAGGGAAACGTTTTTTTGCCCAAACTACAAGGTCATCAGCCAAACAGTTTGAAGATGGCGGCCGTATATGTGTGCAAAACAGATCCACCCTATCAATTCAAACACGACGAAACCAAATCGAACCAAATTTGGTACAGAGGTAGCGCTATGAAAGTACAACTCAATGTCATGTTGTGAATCGCCACCATCATAACGAAATAGAAATGGCGCCAACCCAAATGTTCTAAGCTTTAATCAAATTACGACCAACATAATCATCCGATCTCTACCAAATTTTTCACCAATATACCATAATGTGGGAAGCGTCTTTTGTCCAAACTACAGGGTCATCAGCCAAATAGTTTCAAGATGGCTGCTGTATGAATCATGCAATTAATATAGCCTAAGCGTAATTTACGATTCAAAAAGACCTTGCCTCACTAAATCCTCTTATCGTTCAGAGGGTGGTTTAAACTGTCCTCAAAGAGGTGACCTGTAGGATATTAACATTTTATAATATAATATTATTCCGTAGTAGTGACTAATAGTTCAGGCTGACCGTGCCGTATCGTGCTTGGCCGTGCCGCCCCGTTGGGTCAAAACGAAGGCTATTGTTTCTTCGCTAGTTCATATTTCAGTAGATTGATATCCTTTTAGGAATGCACTGAAGAAAATAATACAAATTTAGTATCAAATGGTTTATAAAAACGGCAGAAAACACTAATGAAATTGTGCTTTCCAAGACAAAATATGCTATACAGTTGTACTAAACCAGTTGATAATGTAATACTAGCATTGCCCATGTATAGCAGCGGGCTAGGGTCTTTAACTCTTAACCTCCAGGTTCGTGGTTCGAATCTAAGCGCGTTCAAATATTTTACTTGATTTTTTTCTATTTATTGATTTATAACTACTCACACGTTATAATGTTAAGCATAGGCTATATAGTGTGTATCTGCAATCAAAAATGTTATATGGTATACTTAGACTATAACACCACATAATTCAACACTCAACTTCAGAGATAAAAATTCGTTGTCCTTGATCCACTGTACAGACTGTTGTTGTTGATGATTCTTTAGGGGCTTTGCGGCATTATGGTCATGTAGCCCCGTGCACTTGGGTGTGTGTAGAAGTAGTCTGATAACCTTTTGTCACTGTGATGTCTGTACTAGTGTATGTTTGTTAATGAGGTAGGCTTTGTGTAGGAAGCTGTCCTTCATCCGCGGTAGAGTCTGTTGTTGTTGTTGTTGATTTTTAGGGACATTGCGGCATCGTGGCCATATATCCCCGTGTACTTTGGTGTGTGTAGAAGTTGTCTGATAAACTGTGCCACTGTGATATCTGTACTAGCGTGTGTACTTTTATACGAGGAAGGATTTGGGTAGGAAACTGTTGTTTTTCCATTTGAGAGACTTGGACAACATTGTCATTTAGCCCCGTGTACTTGGGTGAGTGTGTTGAATTTTGTCTGATAACCTGTGTTATTGTGATGGTTGTATTAGTGTGTGTATTTATACTTCAGGTGAGGATTCAATCAATCAACGAATAATATAGCATGTTATATTTCAACAAGCTACTACAACCAATATTCAATTACCGGTACTGCATAGGCCTACTCCTTGAAAAGGACAAGGAGTCACTGTATAACTATAACCATGTATTTAGGAGAAAGTAGGCTATATGTTCTTTATTGAACATCTTGTTCTTTATGAGTTGAAGTCAAAACTACCGGAGTGAATGGCATGAAAATTCACATTTAAATAGTAGGTCATCAAAAAATACGAGTAAAAACTAGGCAACACATTATTTATATTGTCCTATGAAATGGGGGTTGAGGGAGCCCTCAATTGGTTTTTGCTCTCTTCTTCAAAGTTATTGGGATTTTAAGTAAGTTATGAACGTTTCCAGTTAATGTTTATGATGAAATGTACCCTTGCTGTCTAGGGAAGTAAGATAATTGTATAGCAGTGGCGGCCGGTGGTAAGTAAAGCTGGGTGTTGCACCAACATTTCTGATGTCGCAATTTTATATGGGAAGTTTACACATGTAACAAAAATCAATTAACGTTAGATAAACTACATTTCTATAAAACTAAAATACATGGGTTTTCCAAACTAACTGTACGTTCGACAAATAGACAAATTTTAATGGCTCTTTTGGGCTTCTTCCTATAAGAATTCATAAAAAATCATATGTATGTATTTACGCCCTATGCCTGAGTTAATTGGAAGAATTTTAAACACAGCAGGTTGTCTAAGGTTGGGTCTCTATCTCCAGGATAATAAACATTCTCAACATAAAAACATGGCAACCGAAAAGTTTGTACGTTACGAAAAATGATATTACTAACAAAGACGGGCACATATTCTGCATAAGGATAGGATTTTTTTTTTTACTATAGCTTGAACCCCATCAGAGGAACCAGCCATGAAGTGCGCTCTGTCATACGTCTGCGCAATTCATTTTTGCGGAGTTTCATTCAATTTTTGCTTCTTTAATTAATCCAGTAAACACGCTGCTAATGTGTGTGCATCATGTTTGGTTTGCCTCTTACTACGTAACTTATCGGTACACAACAGCCATCTGAAATATGTTTGAAATATCACTAGTTTCATCTGCTATAATGGCTAAAATTTCCGATTCCTTTATTTGCTTTGATACTTCTTCTTGGCAAACCACCAACATAATCTGTAAAATTTAATTTTGAATTGTTTTGGACGTTCCTTTGAAAACAGTTGCCCTTACCAAAATGACCTTTAACACAGCATCCAACTCAACGCTAAAATTAATTAGTTCTCTCAAAACACCTGGATTTGTTGATGTTACACTTTCATCATGATCACGCAAGGCCAGTTCGAAAGAGCCACAGAAACGAATACAGTTTATTACAATATTTAACACATACCTATTGTGCCTAACTTCTTCGTTATATTCCGCAATTTACCTTCTATAGACACTGTCCAATTGTGCAGTTTCGTTAACAGTTCCAAAAAGTGTCAATTTCAAACAGCTGAAGATTGGTTGGTTCCTCAGTTTAGGAGCTGCGACAACGCGGTCATATCCTGTACTTTGGGTGTGTGGAGAATCTGTCTGATAACCGGTGTTAATTGTGATGGCTGTATTAGTGAGTGTCATCTGTTTTTAATTCAAGTGAGGACTGCAGACATTGAATTTCAAGCAGTTCCTACTTTTGGCGCCAAAGGCCACCGTAAACGACTACTAGTTCAGAACTTGGTTACTACACGCCACCGCAGTCGGCTCCTGGCGACGAACGTTGGAACCTAAGAGCGTTGTTCAAATTTTAACCTATAATTTAGCTTCACACAGGTGTAATTAGTGGGAGATTCTTTAACATGCCATAAATCTATGACATGGGACCGCCGGCTTTACTTCCCCTCTGAAGGAATGCATACTGAGGGATTTTTAATGCTCTTTAAATCCGACGACTTCGGCCGGGTTTGAACCCGCGATCTTGGACATAGAGGCTCAGCATGCTACCAACTACGGCACCAAAGCCACTCAGCTGAAGATTCATGTTTCTTTATTTTAGGGATTAATTTCCGTAACTCCTATTTTGGTACACGCGGATTCTCCACCAACAAACATGGAAAACAGAATAAAGTTTTTTTTAATGTCGCATTCACATAACCAATTCTTCTTCTTCCTTCGATTTTGGCCTACTGTGGACCACGGAAAACTACTGATTTGTTGGTGTCTTTTTTTCTTCTCCCAAAATTTCTTCATCCTTTCGCTGTGGTTCCTCCTCCTCCCATTATTATTGCCTTAAATATATCCTTTAAACGCCCTCGTAGCCTATACTTATATTTTGGACAATACTTATCTGGTAATGGTCAACCGAGTGTTTTTACTGTGAGTTTATCGTCATCAGGGAGCTGGGAAAGCTGTCTAACTAGTAAATTACTTGCTCTATTAATTTTCACTTACACTCCACAAATTAATGTTTCAAACTAAACATTCCGTTTAAATAAAATACTAACTTACAAGATGCACAGATGATACATCTGGGTGCTATATCGGAAAGTGGCGCGAAAGGCAAACTAACAAAACACTGAATTTTTCTAGCCTGAAATTTCGTAGTGAATGCATAGTAGTGAATCAACCAAACAATAATAATAATAATGCACGGTTATGTATCTGCCTGGAACCAAAATACTCAATCAACTAAATACAGAACTAATCGCAACCCAAATCCCGCAAGAACAAGAGTGGTAAAAGCAAACATAAACCGCTACAGTACACCAACAATACGTCGCAAAATAGTTCAGCCAATTATCTACTGTACTTATAGCAATGGGGGCGTTCTTAAGCTCGCTTCACAGAACAATTGACAAAAATATTAAATGAAGTTATGATGAGAAAACATCTAAAAATAATTGGGTGTGAACCAACTAAGGTCTCCCTATGAAATTCCGATATTTGTACTGTTGCGGGTGGTGTAGCATTCCCTAGTGGTGTGGGAAAGAAACTACCCTTCAGGGGTGGATGACCTCGTAGTTCCGCCCCATAAAACAACAGTAACTAACTAACTAAACTACCCTTCGCGGGATAAGAGAAATCGAGGGTGTTGTCATTTCCAATGAGTGGTGCAATCTAACGGGGCCATTTGGAACTGAGTATTGCCAGGGAGCTGGCAGCTCGTCTGCAACTCCCTACAACCCATGCTGGCCAGCAAGCTATGTACAAGCTTGGCCTCGTCCCAGCCGGCCGCGCTGTCTACTTGGGAGTCGCAACAAGAGAGCTAACCCCCTGGAGTTTGATTTGAAGGCGGCAGCTTTTATAAGTACAGTGTGAAGCATTACGATAAGTAATAACAAAATATCGATGATTTAAACACATTTTTGAGTGCATTAGATCTATAAAACTAAAACATTAAAGGAAAAAAACGACGAATTAGTTGTAAAATTATTGGGAGTTGTGCAACGCTGCAACAATATCACCAGCCGCCCTTGATAAACAGCAATCACTTCCTTTCCTCGCAGATAAACTGGCTTCGATGGCAAGGGCTCATTGCCCTAGCCGTCCGTCAGCACATTACATGTGAAGGTGAGATAAATGTGATAATGGGTAGGCCTACATGGGTCCCAATCAGCTTCTTTCCTTTGTTCTTTCTTTTCGGCCGGCGTGGACTAGCGGTAAAGTGGTTTCGAAACTGAGAACGCGCTCGGCTGACGGTTCGAATCAGACCACGGGCATGGATGTATGTGTTGTCTTTAATTGTAAATTCATGTATTTATATGATGCAATAAATATATTCCAACCATCTTAAAAAGATCAAAAGCCAATATTAAAAATAACTCTTCTTTAGAATTTGCGTGCTGGATTATAGTTATTCTTTTAACTATGTTTAATGTTTATTGTTTACACTCCAATAGTTCTCTTTTATCCGTACCTAATTGCAAGTAGAATAATGTGCAGGGTGGAAATGACGGGTACTGGCCAAACAAAGTCTTGCAGCCTTGCCGTAGTTATGCCAACCGCAGTCATCAGTCCCGAGCGCTGTTCTATTTTTAGTCCTAGATCATAAACACGTCAACGATGGGTATGGAAAGCTAGTGCAGTATATAAAGAACATGTGATGGAAAATGCTTGCAGTTTTTATGTGACGTTAATCTTGTGGTCATAAGTAACGAGACCTCATTGAACCCGGCCAAAGTCGTCGGATTTTTTAAGAGCGTTGAACATCCCTCAGTATGCCTTCCTTCGGAGGGGAAGTAAAGCCGGCGGTCCCATGTCATAGATTTATGGCATGTTAAATAACCTTCCACTAATTACACCTGTGTGAAGCAAAATTGTAGGTTAGGTTAAACATTTGACAATCGCTCTTAGGTTCCGACGTTCGTCGCCAGGAGTCGACTGCGATGGCATCTGGTAACCACTTTTGAACTTATGACGCCAGTGATTACGAATTCACTTATAGCGGGACCACTATCTTTGGGAGTTACGGGCAGATGACCTCATAGTGCCGCCCCTTTAAACAGCAATAACTAACGATAACTATCTTTGGGAAGTCGAAAATGTCATTTAAATTATTTTTTCGTGTGCTATGAAATATTATAATCAGTTATGGAGTGTTTTCGACATCCCTTATACACTCCACGTTATAAACTAAATTTTGTGAGGAACATTAGAAGCTTTACAACATTTTGGCGAGTTAGTCATTCGTTTTCTCTTATAGTTTTTTTTTCATATCCATTTCCCTGATAATTCACAAAGTTTTTAAGATACTCAACTTCTGCAGTGTATTGAGAAGAACAACCCGTAGTTGAAGTATAGCTCTGCAACTTAAAGTTTCATTTTTATACAAGGTGTTCAGTAAAGAACATACAGTCTACTTTCTCTTAATGTGTGTATATAGTTATAACTCTTTGTCCTTATCAAAGAGTATAATTTAATGTTCTTGTGTCGAACGTTAAGAGTATCTATATATATATATTGTGCCCGTTTCTCCAATGGGACAGGCGATCACCCGGCCAACATCCCGGCCCCATCGGAAGAAACGGCCAAGGGAGAGGGTAAGAAAGCTAGGGCGTGAATTTTGGTTCAAAGAAACGAAGAATAAAAGAAATTCTCTAGCGAGCCAGAGACAAAGTATCTCGGGTCGTTTACGGGTTGGGATGGCAAGTAAACTGAACCAAGATTCAAAGGCAAACACCCTAACTTGAATTAACAAAAAGAAAAGAAAGCCCATCGTAAAATCACACTGCCCCTTTATTGGCCAAAGGGTAAACAAACATACTACCTTCCTAACACGCACGAGTGTCAAAGTTAGGGTGGGACAAAGTCCGAAATGAAAAGGTAAAGTTCATAGTCCCTAAACAAAAAATTAACACTTGCTCCAACTCGTGTGTGTCTTACTTAGAAATTCGACCAGGAGGCTGCCCAGCCAAAATTAACACAACCATAATTCCATTAGTGCACACGCATAATAATAACAAAAGACAAATTTACTGGCCACTTATCCCAAAGTTTACCTGTGGCATGAGCTCAGAAAAAAAAGAACATATCATAACATGTCAATCTACCTTTATACATCGATGGATACGCCTCCTGTATCGAACTAAAATTTACCATCTAAAGAGCATCAAACAAAATCACACCATAAATTTTCCCAACATCAACTGGACGTCACCTAATGTGGAATTAGATAACCAACCGAAATATAAATCATTTACATTTACAACTAGTGTTTAAATATTTACACAGCACATTCTTATTGTTCTATCTGGTCTACAGGCTTGACCGTCCCAATTACCTTGATCCTCATTAATATATCCACTTGCATAAGTAAGTTACCGGTATGTCATATGCTGACGTCTAGAAATGGTTCACAACTTTCATAATAGGGTACCTCAGTGTGTTTCATTTTCGTGACAAACATTTAATCATAGCCATTCAGTCACCACTATGTGTGAGGATCTGAGTAACCTTACTGCATAGCATACCCTCAAATACATCATTGCTCTGTTCAACACTCAACCCTATGAGGAAATGCAGCACATCCATCCATCTAGAGCGAGGAACCTGTCCTTACAATTACAAATTTTCAGGGTCATACATAGCCCCCTGAATAACCTTGTTACACATAACTGAATATCACCACATTAATCTACCTCGTCACACATGACGGAATACCATATTAATCTCATCACAAAAATTGCGCTTAATAGCATACCTCGAACCCACACTTAACACAGTAATTCAACCTTATCTGGACAATGAAGTCATACGATAACATGAAACCGTGTCCAAGGAACCATATCATACCAGACGACAATTAACCAAATCCAGCGTCTTATTTCATATCACATTTCTGGATTTCGTAAGAGACCCTTTTGGAATAAAAATTGTTCCATGATTTTCATGCCCAATTATCCCGAACGATATTTCTGTTTCATGGCCAAGCGTGATTATCTCCAACTATATTTTCGGTACTGATTATAGCAGTATTTATCAACCTTTAACTAAGATACCCCAAAAATGCAATGTCAACAATCTTTAATCAAAATGGACAACTCGTATCCTCGTTACTCGTACCCCAAAAATGTATTATTGTTATTATATAATTATATTTCAAAGCATAACTATTTATCTTCCTCCTGACATTGATACTGTTTATGGTAAAAGTCAAAACGACTCGAAGTTAAAGAATCTTTGCACAACCTTAGGAAAACGAAAATGATGCTCTTATTTAACCTAGAATCACTGATTGTTAATAGCGTTAAACTATGTGAATGGGATTAAGTTACACGACCCCAAGTCATCTTATGGCATGGCTATTCGAAATGGATATTCTCTTCTTTACGATGAACGGGAGTGAGAAAAATATATCTTACTTTGGATCCGGCGTCGTGATGAATCCTGGTCCTTGGGAATAAGAGACGTCGATGTTTCCTGGCCATGCGTACAGCGTCGTTCCACCCGCGTCTCCCGGCACTCCAGTGGAAGCATGCGTCCCCAACATCTCTCAATCTCCAGGCGACGACCATGACCGCCCTCGACTGCACCTCTCCACCAACGGCGTCGGCGTCTCTTATCATCTCGTTCCATGTCCACGTGTCCATTTCCTCGCGACCGTTCATCCCCTGGCAACCCCTAATGAGTTTACTGCAACATACTTTGGGTATTGAGGTCCGTGTAGATTCCCAACATGTCCGAGTCTGCGTTCATATTGTTTACATTGCTGTGTGACCACATTACATTCCACTACGCCGTAACACTTTCACATCCACACGCTACAATATCCGGTTCTTAGTTCATTCAACTTGACCTGCTCACGTCCCACACTCTATGTTTAGACTGTTCGCCTCGCCTGCACAACCTGCAACCGTCAACGCAAGCTTAAAGCAGATATATCCTTTCCTTATGCTCACACTGTGTCTCTTAAATGCCAGCTTGGCTGTTCATCTTTAAATGACGTAACCGGTCGGCGTTATAATTCAGGTTTATTTTCCGGCCTTCGATCAAATGTCCAGACATTCAAATGTGTAGGCGCACACAACTTTATCCGATTATTGCCACAGTACATTCCTTCAGTGTTTTATTCCCGTTAGCTGACCCGGATCACGTGCGTTTAACTTCATAATACAAAGAACGGCGAAGAATTCTGTGATATTACGCACTCTGCATAACCCAATCGCGGCGCTGGCATAAACTACACATACCTCCGTCAATCAGTTGTGGTTCTTCCTTCGCGTGCCGGCGTGTGCGATATATGTATATCGCGATGGCGACACTTCACCCAAACACAACTCTAACTCGCTTCACGAATGATTTCTTCCAACACGCGGCGACGAGTATTAACCATGCCCATAAAAAACTATCCAGTGCCCGATGCGGAATTTAACTCACGTGGCTTCTCTGACCCCTGCATCACTCACTCGTCCTAGCCGAGTCGCATAAACAACTTCCTCGTCCGGGCCAACCGTATCACCGAACCTTCCGGAACCGTGTTGACCTCTCGAGTAAAGGGGCGGAGGGGTCGGGATCTTCTGGAGCATTCCCCTACTCTAGCGGTTGCCTCGCTGCGTCACACCATGACGTCATACTGACCTTCCGGTCTCGTCGTATCTCCAATCATCCGGGGCCGGTATTTGACCCTGACGTATATAAAACTCAATGTTGGTTTGTCTGCTTGTCTGTTATTTATACAAATCTACACCGTTACACCGGTCTGAACCGAAATTTGTATACTTACCCTTTGGAACCCAGCGGGTAACACTATCTACTTAAAATTTCGGACAGACCACTCCATTCCCTTCATTTAGGCCCTTTTGCACAAGCATGTTGAGCTTCTATGCCCAAGATCGCGGTTCAAACCCAGCCGAAGTCGTCGGATTATTTAAAAACGTTAAAAACCCTCAGTATGTCTTCCTTCGGAGGGGAAGTAAAGCCGGTGGTCCCATGTCATAGATTTATGGCATGTTAAAGAACCTTCCACTAATTACACCTGTGTGAAGCTAAATTAATATAGCTTAAACATTTGACTAACGTTCTCAGATTCCTACGTTCGTCATCAGGAGCCGACTGCGGTGGCATCTGGTAACTAATTTCTGAACTAATTGGTCGTTGACGGTGGCGTTTGGCGGCAAAAGTAGGAACTACTTGAAAATTGATCGTCTGCAGTCCTTACTTGAATTAAAACAGATACACACACTAATACAGTCATCACAATTAACACCGGTTATCAGACAGATTCTACACACACCCAAAGTACACGGGGCTACATGACCGCGTTGTCTCAGTCCCTAAACTGAGGAACCAACCAGCCAACCAACCTTTTGCACAAATGTACACCGTCTCACCGATCTAATAACTTGACGGACATATTGTCGCTAGGCCACAACGACTAGCAATAAATTATGATAGTCAACGCCGCACCATTGATGGACAGGTTGTCACTAGGCAACAACGATTTACTCTGTATCATGATAGTCCGGTAACATTTGCTAAAGGACACTTGAGAAAACATGTGTGAAGCTAAATTGGATAGGTTAAGAATGTAAACAACGCTCATAGGTTTCTATGTTCGATGCCAAGAGCCGACTGCGGTGGTGTCTAGTAGCTAAGTTCTGAACGTGGCCTAGTAATCGTTGACGGTGGCGCTTGGCGGCAAAAGTAGGAACTATTTGAAAAATTCTAAGTTGCAGTACTTAAATAAAAACAAGATGTTCAGTAAAGAACATATAGCCTACTTTCTCCTAAATGCATGGGTATTGTTATAACTCTTTGTCCTTTTCAAGGAGTATGATCGAATGTTGGTTGTAGTAGCTTGTTGAAATACAACGTGCTATAGGGATATTAAACATGAATATGAGGTGCCCTTTGCTAGTGCTACCTCTGTACCAAATTTCGTTCAATTCGGTTTCACCGTGTTTGAATTGATAGGGGGAATCGATTTTCACACATACTTGGCCACCATCTGCAAACTATTGGGCTGATGTTCTTGCAGTTTGGTCTGAATATGTTTCCCACATAAAGATATGGTGTTGCAAAATTTGGTAGAGACTAGATTATTAGGTTGGTCGTAATTACATTTTAGCTTTTAACATTTGGGTGGCCACGATTACGTTTCCGTCAAGATAGCGGTGATATAAAACATGACACTGAGGTGCCCTTTGCTAGTGCTACCTCTGTACCAAATGTCGTTCCATTCGGTTTCACCGTGTTCGAATTGATAAGGGGAATCGATTTTCACACAAAGATGGCCGCCATCCGCAAAATATCAGGCTGATGACCTATTAGTTTGGTCAAAGGATGCTCCCTCCATAAAGGTATGTTGTTGCTAAATTTGCTAGAGATCGGATGATTAGGCTAATCGTAATTTGATTTAAGCTTTGAACATTTGTGGGGCCGCCATTACGTTTCCGTCAAGATGGCGGCGATATAAAACATGACACTGAGGTGCCCTTTGCTAGTGCTACCTCTGTACCAAATTTCGTTCATTCGGTTCCACCGTGTTCGAATTAATAGGGGGAATCAATTTTGACATAAAGATGGCCGCCATCCGCAAACTATTAGGCTAATGGCCTATTAGATTGGTCAAAGGATGCTCCCTCCATAAAGGTATATTGTTGCAAAGTTTGGTAGAGATCGGATGGTTATGTTAGTTGTAATTTGATTTAAGCTTTAAACATTTGTGTGGCCGCCATTACGTGTCTGTCAATATGGCGGCGATATAAATCATGACACTGAGATGCCCTTTGCTAGTGCTATCTCAGTACCAAATTTCGTTCCATTCTGTTTCACCGTGTTTGAATTAATAGGGGGAATCGATTTTGACACAAAGATGGCCGCCATCCGCAAACTATTAGGCGAATGACCTATTAGATTGGTCAAAGGATGCTCCCTCCATAAAGGTATGTAGTTGCGAAATTTGGTAGAGATCGGATGATTAGGTTAATCGTAATTTGATTTAAGCTTTGAACATTCGTGTGGCCGCCATTACGTTTCAGTCAAGATGGCGGCGATATAAAACATGACACTGAGGTGCCCTTTGCTAGTGCTACCTCTGTACCAAATTTCGTTCCATTCGGTTCCACCGTGTTCGAATTAATAGGGGGAATCAATTTTGACATAAAGATGGCCGCCAGCCGCAAACTATTAGGCTAATAACCTATTAGATTGGTCAAAGCATGCTCCCTCCATAAAGGAATGTTGTTGCAAAGTTTGGTAGAGATCGGATGGTTATGTTAGTCGTAATTTAACTTAAACTTTGAACATTTGTGTGGCCGCCATTACGTTTCTGTCAATATGGCGGTGATATGAAACATGACAATGAGATGCCCTTTGCTAGTGCTACCTCTGTACCAAATTTCGTTCCATTCGGTTTCACCGTGTTTGAATTAATAGGGGGAATTGATTTTCACACAAAGATGGCCGCCATCCGCAAACTATTAGGCTAATGACCTAGTCATTTGGTCAAAGGATGCTTCCTCTATAATGGTATGTTGTTGCAAAATTTGGTAGAGATCGGATGATTAGGTTAATCGTAATTTGATTTAAGCTTTGAACATTTATGTGGCCGCCATTACGTTTCCGTCAAGATGGCGGCGATATAAAACATGACACTGAGGTGCCTTTTGTTAGTACTACCTCTGTACCAAATTTCGTTCCATTCGGTTGCACCGTGTTCGAATTAATAGGGGGAATCGATTTTCACACAAAGATGGCCGCCATCCGCAAACTATTACGCTTATGGCCTATTGGTTTGGTCAAAGGATGCTCCCCCCATAAAGGTATATTGTTGCAAAATTTGGGAGAGATCGGATGATTAGGTTAGTCGTAATTTGATTTAAGCTTTGAACATTTGTGTGGCCGCCATTACGTTTCCGTCAAGATGGCGGCGATATAAAATATGACACTGAGGTGTCCTTTGCTAGTGCTACCTTTGTACCGAATTTCGTTCAATTCGCATTCACCGTGTTCGAATTGATAGGGGGGGGGGCAGACATTCAGAGTACACACACTCACACACAGACACACACACACACACACACACACACACACACACACACACACACAGACACACACACACACAGACTCACACACACACATACACACACACAGACAGACACACTTTTTTCGCCCTGTGTTGATCTCATAAGTCTACTTTCATTTTTTGCAAAAATCGAAAGTAGGCTAAAAACCAGATAACACACACTGATGCAGTCATCACAATTAACACCGGTTATCAGACAGATTCTACACACACCCAAAGTACACGGGGCTACATGACCGCGTTGTCGCAGCCCCTAAACTTAAGAACCAACCAACACTTGAGAAAACTGACCGATAGACGTCTCCTTGCTATCGTATGCACAGTAAATCAGCATATTAGCAAAATGTAATGTAATGCTATCCTGTCAGAGACACATAGTGGCAAACATTCCTATACTCTCCCATCACTATTTTGCAGTTTTCATGTGTAGACAGTTGTTATTTCATTTGCGGGGCTTAGACATCGTGGTCATGTTGCCCCGTGTACATGGGTGTGTGTGTAGATTGTTTGTGATAAAATGCGTTATTGTGATTGTTGTACTAGCATGTGTAAATTGAAGATAGGATATGGTATTTGAAGCCATTTTTCAGTGTTGCACAAGGATTTATTGGACTGTAGCATTCTCTATCCTATCGTATCCACAGTTAATATTTCATTTGCGGGGCTTAGACATCGTGGTCATGTTGCCCCGTACACATGGGTGTGTGTATAATTTTTGTGATATCCTGCGTTATAGTGATTGTTGCACTAGCATGTGTAAATCTATCTAATATATAAAAGTGAAAGTCTGTATGTATGTATGAATGTATGTGGGTTGGTTCCGTATACAAATCTGCACCGTTCCACCAATCTCTACCATATTTTGCATACACATAGTTTAGGACCCAGAAGGAACCGCTGGCTACATGAATTTTCGATAGTCTTTCTCATTCTTCTGATTTCGGTCCTTTTGTACTCGAGCAAAGGCTAATATAAAGTCATAAAATATACTCATGAAGAAATGGCAAGGCAGATCATTTCCATGGCAACATAGCTCAAGTAGAGACACTGCCGACTGGATGCGAGATGCGCTCTGTACTACTGGTATAGAAAATGAGGATCTTTACTTGAAATCCCGTTAGTTACTCAACTGCTCACACAGCACTGTCAACCGAGTATAGCATAACAAAGACTTGACACTATGTACTATATATTTGTCAAATACCACTCACTCACTCATTCATTCATCATGAAATCTCAGAAACCACCGAACGGATTGGAATGAAATTTGGTATGCAGCTTCCCCAAGGGCCGCAAACGCCCACTAAGAAAGGATTTTTGGATATTCAGGTTCTAAAGGGAGTGTTAAGGGGGTAGACCTGCATTTCATTGAATAGCAATATCTCCCGATTGGTTTCATTGGGGATGTGATACTCGGCATATAAACTCATCATTAAAAGTAAGAAGACACGTGTCTGAGGGATTTTCGATGTGGTGTATATTATGAGGTGAAAGGGGGTGAAAGATGGGGGTTTAAGGATTCCTAAAGAGAGCGTGTATCTCTTTAACGACATAGGCGAGGAGAAAAATCAGCTTAAAAATAAGTAAATAGGTGTTCGACCGTTTTTTTCATAAATCCAATTTAAGGGGCCCATGGGGAGGGGTGAAATTCTGGGGGGAAAACAGGAAAGAAAGTGTCCTAACTCACTCACTCATCAAACTCAGGGGGGAAGAACAGCTCAAAAATAAGTAAATAGGTGTTCGACCGTTTTTTTTTCATAAATCCAATTTAAGGGGTTCATGAGAGGGGTGAAATTCTGAAAAATAAATGAAAGAAAATGTCCTGACTTACTCACTCACTCACTAACTCGTCATCGCCCAGCCAAAATTATTGAAGTTAGAAACATGACATTTTGGGGCTATGTTCGTTGTATGTCGAAAACGTCCACTAAGGAAGGATTTTTGGATATTCAGATTCTAAAGGGGTATTAAGGGGGTAGACTTGCATTTCATTGAATAACAATATCTCCCGATTGGTTTCCTTGGGGATGGGATACTCGGCATATAAACTCATCATTAAGAATAAGCAGACATATGTCTAAGGGTTTATCGATATGGTGTATATTATGAGGTGAAAGGGGGTGAAAAGTGGGGGTTGAAAGATTCCTAACGGAGCGTGCATCTCTTAAACGACATAGGCGAGGAGTTTGAAACTCGGAGGAAATCAATCAGCTTAAAAATAAATAAATAAATAAATAAATAAATAAATAAATAAATAAATAAATAAATAAATAAATAAATAAATAAATAAATAAATAAAAAATAAATAAATAAATAAATAAATAAATAAATAAATAAATAAAATAAATAGGTGTTCGACCGTTTGTTCATAAATCCAATTTAAGGGGCCTATGGGGAGGGGTGAAATTCTGGAAGAAAAACGTCTACTAAGGAAGGATTTTTGGATGTTCACTCTCATCGACCAACCAAAACTATTAAAGTTAGAAGAATGATATTTTGGGGATATGTTTGTTGTATGTCAAAAACGTGTACTAAGGAGGGATTTTTGGATATTCAGGTTCTAAAGGGGTGTTATCGGGGTTAAACCTGCATTTCATTGAATAACAATATGACACGACTATGACGCGAGCGAAGCGAGACTAAAAATATGATGGTGTGTGTCTGTGTGTTACTCAATCACGCAAGTACCACTGGTCCGATTTACATGAATTTTACATGGAAGTAGCTGATTTACCTGATTAACATATAGGCTACTTTTGATTTCAATACTTTGCACTATTTAAAGATGGCGACCATTTTAGTGACGTCACTACACCCTTTGGTTTCAAACTTTCATATTTCCATTTCAAATAAAAAGATAACTCTAAGAAATAGCAAACTTTTGATGGCATATACGAGGTTTAAAATTACATTTTCTATCCGAAAGGTATCTTCAATGGTTAGCGAGTAAAACCTAAATTTGTGCTATAAAACACGGTCAACGCCGAGCGGTGTAGTTGGACAAAATGTTCCATACTTAATCTCCCTCTGCGCAGCACTTCGCCTATCCCCTGTTTTAATTGTCACCTTCACATTTTAATTTATCTATGATGCGTAGCGAAGCATGGGTACTTCAGCTTGTATTATATAAAACTCAATGTTGGTTTGTCTGTCTATTATTTATACAAATCTACACCGTTTCACCGATCTGAAACAAAATGTGTATACATCCCCTTTGTAACCCTGCGATTAACACTGTCTACATGAAATTTCGGATAGACCACTCCATTCCCTGCATTTAGGCCCTTTGGCACAAATCTACACTGTTTCACCGATCTGAACCAAAATTTGTATACTTACCCTTTGGAAACCTGCGAGTAACACTGTCTACATAAAATTTCGGACAGACCACTCCATTCCCTGAATTTAGGCCCTTTGGCACAAATCTACACGGTTTCACCGATCTGAACCAAACTTTATGTAACCGTTTCATCTAATTACAACGAATTTTACATACCGTTTGAAACCCTGCCGGTAACAATGTACTTTAGATATTTTGGACAACCCTCTCCATTCTCTATATTTAGAATAACAGACAAAAGGAACTAAAGAAACACGTTTTAAGGCCCTAGAACCATTCATGTACATAGTAGTGTAACTGTGTGCTGCGCGGAGGGAGATTAAGTATGGAACATTTTGTACTAAGTCTTTTGTTGACTGACAAAGCGGGGTGCATCACGCCGCCCCTACCCGTGTTCTGGTGCAGAATTGCGAAAATAGTGTTGCATCTTGCCCTGCTTATAAATTGCAGTCACGGGGAGTACTTAGTACAAAAAAAATTCTTAGGCCCCTGAAAAAATTTATCATAATGAATATATTATGCCTCTGTATAAGTGCGATCGTGTTGGTGCAGTACATTGAGGTGTAGATCAGCTGCAATAAGCGTTGGTGCTTTCAAATTTACTTTCATTTATTCCGATCCTTATCCTTCTGCGCTATGTGGCGCTAAATGACACCGTTGTTACCTCAGGAGCTCGGGACAGCTAAAGTTTTCCAAAGTGCTGTGATTATTTTCCTACAGCGCTATGCGACAACAGACGACACTATTGGTCTCTCCTTTTCTAACAGCCAATGAGATATAGGCCCTAGGAGGTGTCTTTTATTTAACTTACTCCTTTTTTTAAATCATATTTTTCCATTGTGTCAGTACTGCAGTTAGTAAATAGCCTTTTCCCCATTCATTATTATCATTATCATTACGGGAAAATGACGTGAATGTTTGTCCATTATACCGTACTACGTATTGTTCTGCCCTTTTCGTGAGGGTGAAACTAGGGGGTGAGTATGTGCGGAGGGTGGTGTGTAGTTAGGGGAAGTTTAGCGGATATGTTGAACCGTCGGATGGGTGTTGGAGAGTGTTGAGGGTAAAGGGTGAAGCTCTATGAACGAAGGATCACAATTAAGGAATGCACCCTCGGACGGAAGGCAATACCTGGCAAGCTAAAATGGAACGAGCGAAGCTAGTAATGCTGATGGTGCGGTGTTACGAGCAATGTGCGCGCGTGCTCGCTAGAGAACAAGATCGCCTGAGTGTAAATAAACTGGTAGTGCTGGCACATAAATCTTAGGGTGGGACGGTGTCTGAGTGAGGAGTGTGTGGGGAATCAGGTAGTATAGTAGGGTGAGGGCAACAATAATAACAATCGGGCGTTGATAATCAAAATGTACTAGTTTACTAGTGGCATTTGTGTAGATGTAGATGCGCTTCCCTTGGATGTAGGGATAGCTCAAACAAATGTAATTACAATGTGAACAGGTGTCACAAGTGGGAAAGACAATAATCAAGTGTAGGATCGTGAGAGTTACACACTCACCTGAGGTACGAAGACAGCGATATTCGTTCGGGCAGCGATACGGGATGCGACAGACCCCCTCTCCTCTTTTGGAAGGTCTAATTATGTATTTTAGGTTTGCTGACTGTTGGAAGATTGCACATAGCTAGTTCCTGTATTCTTGTTTGTGAATGTTGTAAGCGTTTATGCAAGAGCTGTGGTTTAGCTCTGCTAGCTTGGTGTAGCAAGAAGTGTATTGCTGTTTTTGTTGGTTACATCCTAGGGGTATCTTGAAGGGTGAAATAGTGTAGGGTGCTGGACAGATGTTGTGAGTGGCGTAGATAGCAGGGGTGTGCTTGTGGGTAATTATAGATGTAGAGTTAGTCGTAGATTAGTCGTATGTTTGTAGGTATATGTGCGTATACCTCTTAAGGGTTCTATGCGACCTTAATGCCCTAACAGTATCACCTCCACTACCACCACAAAAAGTTATATTTTTACATTTATGCATAATGTGCCAGTTCTGTAGTAGTATTCTTTTTCATTAATAAAACATATAAATCCACCGGGCGGAGCCTGGCACTACTGCTAGTCCTACATAAGTCTCCCCGTTTGCTAAGTTTCGTTGTTATTTTGCTTTTGCATCCAGATGGATTGATTAGAACAAAAGAAAAGTACGTCCATCTACCATCTTGAATGTATGGAATCGTTTATCTTGCGCCTTCTACAGAGAAAGCCTTTTATGTGAGACTACACTTTTGCTGCGTTTCGTTATTGTAACTAATAGAAAGTAATGTTTTCGGCCTATATAGGCTATATATCCAAGATGGCAGCTGTTTGCTATATGCAGTGTGATAATCGTATGCCTAATGCAAGCGAAGTATCTTATCTGCTTCGCCCTTCTTACAAAGTTTCGTGTTAATTGCACAATTGGATCCTGAGTTTATTGCTTTTGATGTTTTAATAGTATGCTCAGCCACCATCATGAATATATGTCAGGGGTGTTTTTATACCTTCGGCATACAAAGCCAATATACGGTTCTACATTAATGCCAATTTGAGATATCCTATTGCATCTCTAAAATATATAGATTCTTTGTTTGTATATTTTATAATTTGAAGATGGCCGCTGTGCGCTATATTAAGAGTGATATTTCTATGAATATTGGTAGCGATTTCATTCGTATGGTACCCTATCTCACTAAATTTTGCGCCAATTGTGGTATTATATTGTGAGTTGAATACTCTTAAGAATACGTCTAGCCACCATCATGAACGGATGAGTCGCTGTTCTTTTGAATTTGTCATAGGAAACTACTTACAAGGTTCTATATTACTTACATTTCATTTCAAAATACTTTAAATTCTATATTTTCAAGATGGTCGCCGCGCGTTGTATTCAATGTGTTATTCTTATGGCTCATTTCAGCAAGATCCCTTACATGGCACTTTTTTCTTACTAAGTTTCGTTTTAATTTCGCAATTACATTCTGAATGATTCACTATCACTACGCCCGGCCACCATCCTGAATATTTAAAGCCGCTGTTATTTTCCTGTGGGCATACGATACTCCATATAGGTTTCTATCTCACCACTAATTTTTCCTATTTCTAAAACATAGGAAGTTATTTATTTTTAAATTATAAAATTTCAGGGTGACCACTGCTCCCTATATTCAGTGTGATACATTTATCATTAATGTTACTGGTGCCTAATATACAATACTTCTCATCTGTCAAGTTACTAATCTGTGGGATACACTTAAGTAGTACACCTAGCCGTCATTTTGAATCTATGGAGTCACTGTTTTATTACTTTGGGCATACGAAGCGACTTTCATTTTTGTATTTTATAACTAAATTTCGTTATTATAGTAATAATAGTAATAGTAATTATAGTTCTAAGATACCGAAAGCTATTAATTTATTTTGAAATTTCAAGATGAGCTCTGTGCGCTATATTCAGTGTGATAACCGTCTCACGAACGCAAGTGAGAGCTCTTATATGATTCTCATCTCTTGGCAAGAATAGTTTTAATTACCCGATTTCATTCCGAGCTGTCGATTTTAAAGTTCTAATAGTTCGCGCAGCCGCCATCTTGAATGTATGGAGAGTCTATTCTTTTGCCTTGGCCGTACAAGGCCAGATATACGGTTTAAGTGTTGAGAGTTATTTAACTTTATATTTCGTAATTTCAAGATGCCGGCTGAGCGCAATATGCACTTCCATACAGTCATCACGTTGGTAACAAATAGTCCTCATATAAAACTATCTGAATGCCAAGTATTGTGATCATTGTATCATAAGTCATGGATTATAATGCTTGCATGATTATCACGGACGCCGTCTTCAAATTGTTTGACGGGTGACCTTATAGTTTGGGCGCAAGTCGCATCCTCCATAAAGGTATGTTTTCCAAGATTTGTTAATGATCCGATGATTATTTTAGTTGTAATTTGATTTAAGCTTGGAACATTTGTGTGTTAGCCATTTTGGTTTGGTTAACATGGCGTGTTTGAATTGGTAGTGAATGGGGGATACACATGGGTATTTGGCCCGTGTAGAACGCATACGTCTACTGCACTTCCATTTATTACAAAAGTCGAAAGTAAGCTAAAAAAAAAACTTTTGAATGGAAATGTTAACACATTCGTGTTCTTGAAAGCAACTTGATTGGAAATATATTGACTCTTGAAATAAATAAGTTGTTCTACTAGGGATTGTAAATACAGCACTTATAGCCTAACACTGGTCAACAGCATTTTTGTTACAAATAAAGTGAATGGTGTTCCTAGCTAAGTCGTGGGTGCTGAATTCGAAAATGAAATCCGTTTTCGTCTATAGGGCTCAGTTTTCGTAATATGGTATTTTCTGTAACCTAAAATGTGTAGGTTACAGAGACTCCTTCTAGTTTCTTTCTGTTTGTTATTATTTTTTATAATTTTTATCTGTTTGCCAGCCGTGGCCACAATTGGTAGACCACCACAGGGTGTCTTACGTGTTCTTGGTCATAGAGATTCTCGGTGGTGGTCTGGCTGTTGCTGGTAGGTGGCTTTGCAAGATAACTAGGTGGCTTTGATTTATTGGCAAAGGTTCCTTAATCTTAGGGCAAGGTTGCCATGGAATGTTGTTGAGAATTGCCAGGCAAAATGGAAGCTAGTTGATTTTATGAGAATGGGAATGAATTACTCTTGGTGTTGATTTGATAGTATGGAAGCTGGCTTGAAAAAAATGTTATATGTTGACATGCTGGAGAATTAGAACTAATATCTGGCAAGAAGAAGGACTGAAAGACACGTTTAAGAAAATGCAAGTAGAAAAGAAAGAAGAATATTAAAATACAGTAGTGAAGTCTGTGCAACTGTCTTGTGTGATATCATTTTAGCAAGTATATTGCCGCTCTACTCTGAGGTGATACGTTTTATAATAGTTTCAATCGTAGCCCAACAAGGGGCAAGTTTTATAATTAATTACAATGACGCCCAACGTGAAAGCACGAAGAATTTAAATGAATCACACAAAGTCAGGAGTAGGGATGGGGGAAAACAAGTTAAATAAGGAAGGTTCAATGATGGCCATGTTGGAGACGCTTCTGGTCCGATATGAGAGGAGGAATAAGATGGAGAAGAGGATTACAAGCCTGACGAACAGTCGGATGAATAGCATGGAAGTACGGATGTTCAGCCGGATGGATGGTATGGAGGTGAGAATGTCAGAGAAGCTTGACAAGGTCAAAGAGCAGGTGGCTAGCATATGTGTTGTAGAAGAGAAAGTTGAAATGGTGGCATTTGTGAGTGTGTCTGTGAAGGAGGAGAAAGAGGAGAAGAAATGTGTTGTACGTGATGATAGGGGGCGTAAAGAAGTGGAAAAGATAAGGTCAAGGAAGCATGGCGATGTCCTTGATGAGGTCAGTGAGCATATGTCTGAGAAGCTTGACAAGGTCAAAGAACATTTGTCTAGCATATGCAGTGTAGAAGAGAAAGTTGAGATAGTCGAATCTGAGAGCGTGTCTGTATAGGAAGAGGAGGAGATTTGTGATGTACGTGATGCTAGGGGGGTAAGAAAAATAAACAAGAAGTGGAAAAGATAAGGCGAGCTTGTAGTGGTATATGTTGGAGAGACCATACCAGGCGAAGAAGAGAGAGCAGTTGCCGAGGTAGACACAAAGGTCGCCGTCGACGTGACAGAAGAGGACGTCAAATGGAGGGGAATAAAACTGAAAACAAGGAGAAAGATGAGAGAGAAGATAACGTGAAGAAGCGTAGGAGGAGAAGGATAAGAAGGATAGGCAGGAGAACAAGTTGGAGGACGAAATGGACCAGAAAGAAGGCAAAGAGAAGGTGTAGGAAGAAGATGAGATGTTAGGCAGATGGAAATAAGAGAGTGAAGGATCAGAAGAAGAAAAAGGAGAAGAAGATAAAAGGTATAAAGGGAAAGAGAAAAGAAAAGATGAGAAGAAAAGAATTGCTGAGCAAGATCAGGCATATGAAGAAAAAGAAGGGAAAGGAGAGGAAGGAGACTGAAGGCGGAAGGCAAGTGGCTGACGCCCAAGCACAAACCAGACCATACGCGTGCTCAGGCCTTGCTGCAGGCTCGCATGGCCCAAGGCATGGAGCTGCCTGTGACGGGCGACCGCAAGCTTCCTCGGCCTGGCACCAGGATACGGCCCAACAAGACCAAGCAGCAGCAAGCCACCGCCGACCAAGAAGAACATAAGGTGGAGGAGGAGATTGTGGAGCAGTTTCCCCTGCCGTCGGAGGACACACGGAACACAAGAAGGATGAGGAAGAGGAGGATGTGAAGGACACCTGGGATACCGTAGAAATCGTAGAGAAAGTGCGGGAGGCGGACGATAGTGACTGCGAGGAAGTGGTCGGAAGTACTATGAAATCTGCGGCGCAGAAGAAGAGGGAGAAGGAGGACAGGGAGAAGCAGAAGAAACTGGAACAGAAGAAGAAGGAGGCAGCCAAGATTGAAGCAGGAGAAGCACCTACAGAAGGAGACGATGCGGAGGGAGATGGCAAGAAGAAAAAGAAGAAGAAAAGGAAGAGCAAAGAGGAAGGCTTTGATGAAGGTGGTGATTCTGGATCAGAAGAGAACCTGCTGCAGGAATTTGTATCATATTGTTACGTGACACTGTAGCGTTTTTTAATGCCCCATGTTGGTAGCGACAAATGTAACAGTTTGGCTAGCCCACACTGTTGGGTGATAAATGTAACTGTTTACCTTTGCCTAAGCTATGTTGTTTTAATGGGCGCCAAGACCTCAATGCAATGTTGAAATCTAAATTTGTATTTAACAACGTCTAGCTCTGGCAGAACACCTTCAAGACACTATTCACTCAGATCGTGGTATGATTTGATCATTAACCCAACAAACAATTGTATCAGGAGAAGGAATTGGTCTATATCTAATGCTACCTACTGAAAGCAAAGATTGCATTGTAAAAGAAATGAATTTATTATATAAAACCAGTATAGCAAAATTAATAATAATAATAAGTACAAAATTTAAATTGGAGCGTTGTGATTTGAATATTACCGATAGAAAATTACGTGAAAACGGAGTCTGATAAATTGATTTTACTCTTATTTCCAAGCTATGAAGTTACTGAAATATGAAATGTAAAACAAAGAAAAATGAGAGATTGCGTATTTCTGCGTCATTTGCGCTTACCATTGGAAATTGCCAAGGCATTTCCCTCGTACTTGCTGATGCTGTGAGCTTCCCACAGTCTCCTGGACGTCGTCATCTCCGTCGGAATTTGATGATATTCTGGTAGCTTAGATAATTCTATGGTCCGTACCTCGGACCCAAACACTCGTACAACCGCACTGGTTAAGTTTTGCAAAAGTTAGTCTTCAACTCCACTGAACATCGGAGCGACACGCACTTGCAACTGTACTCCGCAAGTTCTACACAGATAGTCCTCGTTTCACGGCGCGTCGAACGATATATGCACACGTTGGCTCCCCCACTCTTCAGCCGGCTTCAGCTTGCGTGGTCCTCACTGATTGGTTGACCCACCGCTAGTTCCCCTCCTCTGGTTTCTTTACACTCGGCGCGCGAGAGGGAGAAGTCGTTTTCCGTTCCAACAATTCGCCTTTTCTAGACCTTGCGACCCAAGATTGCGTCATGCTTCTCGACAAGATTAAGCGTGTACTTGAAATCCCAGTGAGTCACGTCTCTCGATATACCCTAACTGACGAAAACTCCGTAAAATTCCGTAATCAGATAATTTTCTATGATATCGTCGTTCGTAATAATTTGCTGGATAGCGTTTTCTAAGACATAGAAAACCTATCTGAATGCTAATAATTTTTATAAAATGCTCCGATAATACCTTAATAATAATTATAATAAATTAATAATAATAATAAATTACCATGAAAAATTCTCTTGGCTGAACAATTTGCCGCGTAAATAAATATAGAATGGCTTCCTACTGACTTATGCCAGTTGCATAAAACCCCTCGAAAAACACGTTACATATTCGCCTCGGATCATCGGATGATTTACCGTGACGATGGTCCATTATCCGATTATCCCAGACACGTTAATAAACCCCATCCAAAATACATATTACATAAATGAAATCACCCTAAATTACAGATATATACACTCATATTTTTTCTTCACGCACTTTGCGTCAAAGTTTGTTGTCACTATGGATCGCACTTTGCAACCAGTTCAATGTTTTACATAGGGAATAGTGTTCCACGGATATTTCCGCCTCTCAAATTTCTCTATGTTGGAGAAATAGACATAATTAATGTGTGAGCACTATGTATTTATGATGTCATATCACACGCATTGAAGGTGTTCTGATATATTTATATCACCATAGAACTTCCTAATTTCACTGGAGGTCCCCTCCTTATGGTGACATTTAATTCCACTTATCACTCAGCACACGATCACACTATTGTGGCAGCGCCTCGTGACCATAATACTTAATCTCTCTTTAACGTAGATTAAATTAATATTGACTTCTGAAAAAAAAACAGTAAATGCGCATTACATATAACACCAAATATTTCTGTGCCGTAAGCGCCCTGTCTTGTTAAGTTCCCGTTAACCATATTCTACTTAATACTAGCTCTCAACACAGACCATTTCTCCTCACACAAATAATACCATTGTACAGATTATCTTAAATTACACACTTACAAATCTTACATGGTGAGGCCGTAAACAGAAATCACGTGTGCTGATATGTATGAGTTTCATGAAGGACTGTCTCGCATTCTGATGGCCCATCTTTTATCTCGTGGACGCCTTAAGCTAACAAGCCCTATACAAGCGCTCCCCCATCTCTTGGAGATAAATGGGAACCCATCAGCGCTGCCAAAATGGCCTTGGTGCATCGAGACAATTTAGTGTTCAACAGCATCCGACAATCCCGTCATATTTCCCTGTACCTTAAAAACTCTCATTTACTTACATACTACCCCCCTGTGTGACTTCTGATACGCCTGCCTTAAGACCAGATCTTCCACGCACCAGACACCACACTTACTCATTTGATAGGCTGGCTCGCCAGCTAAACACACTCACTTTATGACACATATTTTCGTAGACTATGTATATTATACGTTCCGTATAATCTGTTTCCCTCACTATTCTCCAGCACATATGCTGTTTTCCCAATACGTTTGGAAACTCTAAATGGGCCCTCGTAGAGATGAAAGAACTTGGACATGACTTTCTCTAGCTTATTTGACTGTTTCGGCACTCTAAGTAAGACTCTGTCTCCCGGCTCGAATAGGTCAAATTTAGTTTCTTTTTGTTGGCGAATTCTCTTTTGTGCTGACTTAGATAAATTCTGTTTCGCCAACTGGACAGTGTAATCTATCCCCGGTTGCTTACCCTCATTTAATCCCAACACCCTCGCTAGTTCATTTTGTGGTCTTTTTCCGAAGTGAACTTCGTATGGCGTCAATTTCGTGCTCTCATGCTGGACAGAATTCAGCCAAGTCTCGACCTTGGGAAGATGTCCAACCCAGGCCGCATGCTTGTCATGCACTAGAGTCCGAAAAAGACGAGCCACTTCCCTTAATGGACGCTCTGCAGAATTACCCTGAGGGTACCTTACAGAGGAATGAACGTGTGTAATACCAGCTTCCTGCATACTGGTTCTCCATTTCTTTGCAGTAAACTGTGGTCCACTGTCAGATAGTATCCTGAGAGGAATGCCAAACTCAGGTACATACTTATTAATGATCAGACGGCTACACGCTAGTCCCGTGGCTTTCCTTAGCGGATATAGCTTGACATACTTACTAAAAGCGTCAATAACTATAAAAATGTACTCGTAGCCGTACTGTCCTTTAACGATCGGGCCAAATAAATCCACACACAGTAGTTCGCCGGGACTACTGGTGAGAACTGCAGATCTCTCCCCCACTAAATATTTAACTGGATATTTACTCCTTTGACAGGTGTCACACTTAGCTAAAATCCTCCTAACGTCCCTTCCCATTTTACTCCAAATGAAGTCACGACCAATTTCATAGAAGACCTTGGCAGCACCAAAGTGTCCTAATTCCCTATGAATGAACCAAATTAGCTCCTCCCGCAAAGTGGCAGGAACACATATTGCCCACCGATTATTCCTACATTTCCTTGCAAGAAGCCCATCCTGCATCTTGAACGTGAACCGTCCTACCTTCACATACTCTTCTTCACCTATTTCCAACCTAGCCAGTGGCTCCTTTAACTTAACGTCATCACGTTGCTCCACTAGAATATTACTCAGTGTCTGTAACGATGCCCTGTTGCTACTGTCCACACATGCACATATTAAAATACCGTCCTCTGCTTTAACCACAGGATAATCCCTACATAAATTAGTGTCCCTCGATAGCATGTCTGCAAGAATGTTATCTTTACCTTTAATATATTTTACTGGGAATTCGTATTCCTGCAGAGCAAGAATCCACCTACTAACTCTGTTAGAACTGAGTTTACAAGTCCTCATATACAGTAATGCATGGTGATCTGTGTGGATCTCAAATTTCCCCCCTACTAAATACATTCTAAATTTCCCTAAACTGAAAACAATACCTAAAAGCTCTAACTCAGTAATCGTGTATCTTTTCTCCGCTGCTGTCAGTCCTCGCGAGGCTAAAGATACAATGCACAGATTACCCTCATCATCTTTCTGACATAATACTCCAGCAATGCCGATATGTGAAGCATCTGTCATAACCACATATTCCTTATCTTTTAACGGATATTTCAGCACTACAGCTTTCTCAAAACCTTCCTTCAGCGCTCTAAAAGCTTGATCATGCTTGGACTCCCATCTCCACCGAGTCCCACTTTTAAGCAATTCCCTGAATGGTTCTACCAACCCTGAGTATTTAAGAACGAACCTCCTGAAAAAGTTGCAAATTCCCAGGTAAGTTTTTAACTGTTTAACATTCTGTGGCACCTCTGCGTGAAGTATCTTATTAACCCTACTTTCCTCTGGTGTCACACCTCTACTCGACACTCTATGACCTAAAAATGTCACTTCTGACTGACAGAATGACGACTTAGACAGCTTCAAAGTGAACCCTGCCTGATCTAACTTCAGAAAAACTATATTTAAATGACGTAGATGCTCCTCAAAACTGCGTGAACTAATTACCATATCATCTATGTAAATGGTTACAAACTCTCCTGTGTCATCCCCTAATGCGATGTTTAAAGCCCTAATTAAAGCTGCTGAACTACTCTTTAACCCATAAGGTGTTCTACAAAATTGATAAAGGTTATATTTATGACTAAAAGCTGTAAATGGTCTATCTTCGTACATAAGTGGCACTTGCCAAAAACTGGAACTCAAATCTACACAAGTGAAATACTTCTTCCCCTCAAATGTTTGCATTAATTCTTCTATTGACATAGATTTCAGCTGATCTGAACTAATTCTATTGTTAACCAAACGAGCGTCTAAACAAATACGAACAGTGCCGTCGGTCTTGGGTACCGTGATCAAAGAATTAACATATGGACTGTTAGAGTGCTCAATAATCCCATCTTCAAGCATCTGGTTAATTTGTGCCTCAACTGCACTCTGATAAGCGAAAGGTACAGGATATCTATGTCCTGTGAATACTGACCTATCAATAACGTTCAATGAATGTGTATAGCAATTGGCCATACCAATGCGATCCTCAAAAACTCTCCTATTACACCATAACACATCATAGAGCCGAACACATTGTTCCACCTCTATATTTCCCTGAAATGCAGCCTCACGTAACGAGTCCTCTAGACTTCCGTTCGTAATCACACTGCCCACAAAACATGGAGAACCCCGCTCTACGGCTGGCGATATCTCATTTAAAGTACAAATCACACCTACAATACTACTCCTCTGAATATGGTCATTGAACGCTACTTCTACTTCAGAATCTCCCCATTTAAATTTCAAACTCCCTACATCATAACATAAGTTACCAGACACTCTACTTAGCCACTCTGAACCCAAGATAACACTGAATACTAAATTTGGAATTACAAGGCAAATCTGCTTCTCTATATGATTATTAATTTTAATGTCTACTAAAACTTGCTTAGAAATTACTTTAGACCTCTTCCCAACAGCTGTGATAACAAAAGTGCTTTTAATTGGCATCTCCTCAAAATTTACTCCAGTTCCTTTCATTTTATCATAAAATGCACTACTTATGCAACTCTTCATACAACCACTATCAATTAAAACATCTGTGTACGCCTCGGACACGTTAAATTTAACTATGGGGCTCTTACTAACCACTTCCTGAATAATACCTTCATCATTTAGTTCATGTAATAATTCATTTCTTACATTTAGGTCATAGGGTTCCTGTATAATTGTATGGACAGGGCATGCTACAGACTGAGATTCTGACCTTACTTCGCAGCCTGGTTCGCGTTTAAAGAACCGCTACAGCTGGCCGTAGTACTACTAACTACTAAACTGGTCTGGTTGTTCTGGGCTGTGTTGTCATTGTTTGGCTGTATATTACTACCACTAGGCTGTCCTCTTCCTTGACCCCTATTCTGGTTGTAATTATTGTCATTATAATTTCTCCCTTGATTTCCCCTGTAATCATTGTTCTTCCCTTGATTTCCCCTGAAATCATTGTTCCTCCCTTGATACTGATTACCATAGCCATTTCCTCTGTTCTGATATAGCTGATTATTATTATTTCTATTTTGAGCGTTGGCCCCTTCGCCACCGTTCCCTTGAACTTCTTGATGCCTGGCTTCATTAGGTCTATTATTATTATTACCCTGGTTCCGATTGAAATTGTCCTCATAACCCCCTCTCCCTAGTGCATCAAATGTGCTTAACAAATTTTCTACTTGTGATATTGTCTTTACATTCTGGATTCAAGCAGCCTCCTTGATCCTATAGGGAAAGTGCCTAAGTAGCAACCTTACCACATCACTTTCCTCCTTCAAGCCATCCAGATATTTACACACTAATACCTGCCCTAAAAAGTATTCGGTCATGGTGGAGCTTCCTTTAGGGTTATATTTACCACACACTACTCCCTCACGATGCTGCGACTGAATAACCTCATTCCAGAACTTTTCACAGAATTTCATTTTAAAATCATTAATATCAGTAAACTTGTCTCTGTAGACAGCAAACCAATTCCTCGTTTCCCCCACAAATACTTGTTCTAAAATTTCAACTACCTGGCACCACTCAATACTACCATTTTCCAACCTCTCTCCGAATTTATTTTCTATAGTGTTCATGAACTCCATTGGGCACCCCTGTCGATTGCTGAACTTACCCAGTTCTACCTCCCTGTGTGTGCTATTCACAAAAACTGGCCTATTCTGACTATTTTCTTGCCTGATCCTAGCTTTTAATTTTAATTCTAATTCTGCGATTTTCTCCTCAGCCTTCCTCTCAATACTGTTTACTGTTAATTTAATGTTTCCTTCTGATTCTTCTACTTTATCATATAGCTTTGCTTGTTTCTCCTCAATCTTGCTAATGCTCTCTCTATTACTCTCTCTTAAATCATTTACTTCTGCAAATATTTGCGAGTGGACTTTCTCAATTCTACCCCCCAGCTGTTCCTTAACCTCTTTAGTTGCTACCTGAATTTTGTCAATTTCTCCCCCCAATTGCTTTTTGACCTGCTGTGTTTCCAGTTGCACTAGTTCTTTTAAATTTTCAGCCTGTGTACTGATTCTAATTTCTAACTCCTCCTGTACTTTTCCTAATTTCTTGTCTACATCTGCAATGATCTCTTTAACCTTCTCTTCCATTACTCCTCTGATTTCTCCTCTAATCTGCTCCATTTTCACACTAATTTCCTTGTTGTTCTTATCTAATTTTGCATTATTCTGTTCTAATTTTGCATTTAAAGCTTCTGTACTTTCTTTATTTTCCCTACTGTTTTGTTCTAATTTTGCATTTAAGGCATCTGTACTTTCTTTATTTTCCCTACTGTTTTGTTCTAATTTAGCATTATTTTGTTCCAGTTTTGCATTGTTTTGTTCTAATTTAGCATTTAAGGCATCACTACTAACTTTGTTCTGATACATAAACTCGAGAAGTAAAGTTTTTAATTCTGGTTGGCCGCCTACACTCCCTGTTTCAGTATCGGGATTTACCTCCGCTACCCCGGTACTACCATCACTCGACATACTGCTCGTATCATCACTCTCCCGTTGATGACCACTACGTAACCTCATCTGTCTTTCTTTCTCATCCCCCATAATGATATACACTGATACAGACAAATAACCCCCAAAATACAGGCACAGAAATATATACCCTTCTCCTTCCACAAATGTTATTAGGTTTTCATCCCCAAGTTGTCGGCGACAAATGTAGCGTTTTTTAATGCCCCATGTTGGTAGCGACAAATGTAACAGTTTGGCTAGCCCACACTGTTGGGTGATAAATGTAACTGTTTACCTTTGCCTAAGCTATGTTGTTTTAATGGGCGCCAAGACCTCAATGCAATGTTGAAATCTAAATTTGTATTTAACAACGTCTAGCTCTGGCAGAACACCTTCAAGACACTATTCACTCAGATCGTGGTATGATTTGATCATTAACCCAACAAACAATTGTATCAGGAGAAGGAATTGGTCTATATCTAATGCTACCTACTGAAAGCAAAGATTGCATTGTAAAAGAAATGAATTTATTATATAAAACCAGTATAGCAAAATTAATAATAATAATAAGTACAAAATTTAAATTGGAGCGTTGTGATTTGAATATTACCGATAGAAAATTACGTGAAAACGGAGTCTGATAAATTGATTTTACTCTTATTTCCAAGCTATGAAGTTACTGAAATATGAAATGTAAAACAAAGAAAAATGAGAGATTGCGTATTTCTGCGTCATTTGCGCTTACCATTGGAAATTGCCAAGGCATTTCCCTCGTACTTGCTGATGCTGTGAGCTTCCCACAGTCTCCTGGACGTCGTCATCTCCGTCGGAATTTGATGATATTCTGGTAGCTTAGATAATTCTATGGTCCGTACCTCGGACCCAAACACTCGTACAACCGCACTGGTTAAGTTTTGCAAAAGTTAGTCTTCAACTCCACTGAACATCGGAGCGACACGCACTTGCAACCGTACTCCGCAAGTTCTACACAGATAGTCCTCGTTTCACGGCGCGTCGAACGATATATGCACACGTTGGCTCCCCCACTCTTCAGCCGGCTTCAGCTTGCGTGGTCCTCACTGATTGGTTGACCCACCGCTAGTTCCCCTCCTCTGGTTTCTTTACACTCGGCGCGCGAGAGGGAGAAGTCGTGTTCCGTTCCAACAATTCGCCTTTTCTAGACCTTGCGACCCAAGATTGCGTCATGCTTCTCGACAAGATTAAGCGTGTACTTGAAATCCCAGTGAGTCACGTCTCTCGATATACCCTAACTGACGAAAACTCCGTAAAATTCCGTAATCAGATAATTTTCTATGATATCGTCGTTCGTAATAATTTGCTGGATAGCGTTTTCTAAGACATAGAAAACCTATCTGAATGCTAATAATTTTTATAAAATGCTCCGAAAATACCTTAATAATAATTATAATAAATTAATAATAATAATAAATTACCATGAAAAATTCTCTTGGCTGAACAATTTGCCGCGTAAATAAATATAGAATGGCTTCCTACTGACTTATGCCAGTTGCATAAAACCCCTCGAAAAACACGTTACAACACCCCCCTAGTGGCACTTTTGTTAACTGGATTACGGTGGGTAGAAAGCAAAACACCAATTACTGCTTAAAGAAATAATTAACTATATTGTGGCCAGAAAGATACACTACTTAACAGCAAATACAAGCAATTATTACCTTACTCCAGTTTCCTCACGTCGAGAATACTTCCCCTTTCACTTGTCAACAGACCACAGTTAATCCTCTCGCTAATGAGTCCGGTCCCGTACGCTGGCTGAAAATAGCTGCACTAGGTCTGTCACTCACTGTTTTGCAACTCGCCACAATGACCTCTCTCGCACTGAGTAAGCACACTCGCTCAAAACACAGGCAGTCCCCTGTAAGCTCCTCACTCCCTTCGCTGTCAAGAGAATCGGCTTCACTAGGGGTTTCGCAAGTCTCCACACTTCTGTCGCTCAGGATAAGCGCTCGCACTCGCTCGTAAAACACAACAACCACTGCTTGACAGGTCGCACTTATATAGCAGGCCGGTGACTCAATAAATGCTTCTAGATCCATCCAGGGTTCACGGCTTCTCGAGGTTTCCATCGCTGGCTCAGTCACGAATATTCTGGACCATCCCTTTGTCCTAGTAGCCCTGTTGCATAAGGCGCACGCAATACACGAGGCAAGGCACAGCCCAGCCCTGGGGCAGTTGTGACTCATGCGGCGAGCGATGACACAAACTCACAGCCGTAACAATATATTCAGAAAAGCCTGCTGCTCGTGTTCCCATTCAGGGCCGTGGGAATGATGGAACTAGGCCCAGAAGAGCAGTTAGAGCTTGCCACGTTAGAGCACGTGCGAGACATACAGCCCAGCACTATAATGAATCTGATGATGCAGATGCTGATGATGATGACGATGACATTGAACCCAAAGGTATTGACATTTATGATAACGTTGGTGCCAAGAAAAGAGCTAAGTTGGAAGCTAAAGCTGGGAAGAAGGCCCATAGAGAGGCTGAATTACTAGAACGAGAAGAAAAGAAGAAGAAGAAAAATATGATGATTCTGAATCAGAGGAGACAGACCAAAAGAAGAGAAAGAAAGGAAAATAAGATGATTATGAAAACGGCACAGACAGGTCTGATGATGAAACTACCGTTCCTTCTGAGTATGATATTGTTGTCGGATTTTTCCGATGGAGCAGGAATGTCTGATAGACTCGATGAGATAGCTTCGGCTACTCTATCAAAAGAAAATATTTATGCTGGTGTTTCTGGTGTACCTAGAATAATTGTTTCTGCGATGATAGTGCCAATGGTTTTGCTGACTATGATGTATAATTTCTTTCTGTTTGTGATTTTTGTTTTTGTTAGTGTGTGTTTCATGTATTTTATTTGTCTATTTTGTGTGTTGATCGAGAAAGAATCTGTAACTTTGAGTTACATATTATTTTTCGAGGGGGCGTTTCTGTAACCTAACATTTGTAGGTTACGAGACTCCTTCCAGTTTCTTTCTGTTTGTTATTATTTTTATTTTATTTTTTTCTGGTTGCCAGCCGTGGCCTCAATTGGTAGACCGCCACAGGGTGTTTCATGTGTTCTTGGCCATAGAGATTCTCGGTGGTGGTCTGGCTGTTGCTGGTAGGTGGCTTTGCAATATAACTAGGTGGCTTTGACCTATTGGTAAAGGTTCCTTGATCTTAGGGCAAGGTTGCCATGCAATGTTGTTGAGAATTGTCGGGCAAAATGGAAGCTAGTTGATTTTATAAGAATGGGAATGAATTACTCTTGGTGTTGATTTGATAGTATGGAAGCTGGCTTGAAAAAAATGTTATATGTTGACGTGCTGGAGAAATATAACTAATATCTGGCAAGAAGAAGGACAGAAAGACACGCTTAAGAAAATGCAAGTAGAAAAGAAAGAAGAAAAGAAAGAATAATATTAAAATACAGTATTGTGAAGTCTGTGCAACTGTCTCGTGTGATATCGTTCTAGCAAGTATATTGCCGCACTACTCTGAGGTGATAAGTTTTATAAGAGTTTCAATGGTAGCCCAACAAGGGGTAAGTTTTATAATTAATTACACCTCTATCTTTAAACACCCTGAAAATGATGCATTTTTGGTTACGTTGGTATTGCTTAATTAATTTGCTTTCAGTTTTCTCTTGCGGATGTAATTGTTGGAAAACAATCGTACTATATATACAAGGACGTCCATTCATTATTCTCAGTTCCGAAACCCACCGCCAAGGTACGAATGAGGCGGATGAGTCAAGAGGCAAAGTATCGTCGGAAATCAGGAAAAATGAACTATTTTAGCTTTCTTTATTCACTTGTCTTTAAATGTAGCTAATTTCTTTGATTAATTTGTGTACTATCACAGATTTTTTTTAGCCTACTTTCGATTTTTGCAAAAAATGAAAGTAGACTTATGAGATCAACACAGGGCGAAAAAAGTGTGTCTGTCTGTGTGTGTGTATGCGTGTGTGTGAGTCTGTGTGTGTGTGTGTGTGTGTGTCTGTGTGTGTGTGAGTGTGTGTACTCTGAATGTCTGTCCCCCCCCCCCTATCAATTCGAACACGGAGAATGCGAATTGAACGAAATTTGGTACAAAGGTAGCACTAGCAAAGGACACCTCAGTGTCATGTTTTATATCGCCGCCATCTTTACTAAAACTGAATGGCGGCCACTCAAACGTTCAAAACGTAAAATCAAATAACGACTAACCAAATCATACCTTCGTATAGGATGCGTCTTGTGACCAAACTACAAGGTCGTCCGCCATACCATTTCAGGATGGCGGCCGTGCGAATTATGCAAACTTTATAATCCATATCATGGGACCCACCAGTTCCGATTATCGAGCCGAGAATCGTTTTAACTGTTCTAAAGGAAGAGGCACGTTCGAAATTAAAAGCTTATTTTGTAATACTATAGTGCAGACGTGATTTTAAAAAGCTGAGCCGATTCAGAAATAAGACAAGATGGCAGCGGATATCTTGTGCCTGACTTATATTTCACTAATTTGAGTATTGCATGCAATATAGCGTACTGATACAAAATAAATAAACTTTCTATGAAATGCTTTATATATAAATAATATACTCCAGTGATGAAATCGTTTAGTATAAATCATTATTTGCTAACAAGTTCTATGTAAGTCATTTTATATAGAACAAAATTTGTTGACACAATTAGCTCAGTGGTAGAGCGTTAGCCTATCGCTCGAATGCTTATGGTTCAAACCCGATCAGAGCTAGTTTTTTTGCTTGAAATGTTATATGTTTATTGTTTTGTAATTACTCAGATGTTTTAAAATTAAGCGTTATATTGTGCATATTATGGTGTAAAATATATATTTAATTAAAACATAATTCGCCAGCAGATTTACTCGAGACATCTAGCTGCCAAAAAGGTAACTGCACACCGACCTACTTATTAACTTCCAGATTTTATTGAAAAGTTTCTTCTTCTGGCCGCTAGAATGCACTCGCTCTGTTAGGATTATATTGTTCGATATTTCACCACTAGATGTCACGACTAGTCTGCGTGGGGCTCCATTGATTACTATACCATTGGCATTCTATGCGCATCGAATTTGAAGAATGACAAGATGATACTACGATACATTTTTACTTTTTATTTTAAAGGGTTTGTAACAGCCTATTGTGCGTTATTTGAAAATGTTAATTGAAGTAAAGAACAAAACGATTTCACATAGTATCTGAACTCTACCGTTGGTGCTAGTTCAGGATATTAATTAATACTTTTATTTCAGCCAAATAGCAATCGAAAATATCCACATAGTTGGTATACACACGTCTCTGTAGGGTCATGGAAAGATTTGTTAATTCAATTAGGGTTGTGAAAGTCATACGCAGCCAGACGTGTAAAGACATGCCTCAACTCAAAGTTGGATGTTGCCCGCGTCAGGCCGATTATGTAATAATAATAATAATAATAATAATGTTATTGGTTTTACGTCCCTTTTAACTACTGTTGCTTTTAGAGACGCCGGGGTGCCAGTATTTTGTCCCGAAGGGGATCTTTAACGTGCCAGTAAATCTACTAACACGGCTCCCTCGCATTTGTGCACCCTCAAATGCCAGCTGACTGCGCCAGGATACGAACCTGAAACATACGGTCCAGCAAGCGAGAACGTTACCGCTGAGCCACGCCGCCAGTCCGGTCGATTATGTCTCCAGATCCATAACATTCTTTAGATACTTCTTATCTTTCTTTCTTCAATGATGGTAGCAGTTTTTATCTAGGTTGTGGCGTTTGGTAGAGGTAAATCGTTTCTAAGGTCTTCGACAAAGAATAGTTCTATTATACTCTTTGATAATAACAACGAGTTATAACTATACTCATACATTTAGGAGAAAGTAGGCTATATGTTCTTTACTGAACATCTTGTTTGTTCTCCTTTTGTCAGATACGTGTAATATAAAGGCTGACGCAGGCATTTACAAAATTGATTATAACATGGAGAAACTGAGGTCGATACATACATGCCGAGATTAGATCTGGATTCAGGGACAAATCATCTTCCAGAAAAAGCTTGTTTTGTTTTTGTAACGAAAAAAAAAGTAATTTTTGTAGACCAGTGTAATTAGATCAAAAGAAATACCGGTACTCATTAAAAAATATTGACATTTGTAAATGTTATCAGGAAAATGACAAATTTTTGTACGTTCTACAGCCGCTATATTGAATATCTAAATGTCTGTAATGACATATTACCGTACGTAATGCTTACATTTATGACCATGTTGGGAAATAATTGCATATTTGCTTCATCAGATTTTATTTGAGTAAGAACCCTTATTGTTGCTGAGGAACAAATGTGTCATTAAGTGAACGTTCATTATTGTTGGTCTCCCCTTAATTTCATCAAGGAAATGAAATTAAATTTAGGCAGGGTTGATTTTATGCCTCTAGGATGCAAAATTAGTAAATTAATTCCCATGTAAGGAAACCCTCCTCTGGGAAGAGAAAAGCATTTAATGAAATGATTTACCCGTGGAGGGGTAAGTTTTAAGAGCAATAAGAAAGCTTGATAAACCATTGAGAGGTGTAGGTGATTAACAGAGGCTGGGGCTATGCGATGCTGAGTGTTGGCTACGGGCCCGTACTCATGAGAGTTGGCATGGCAGTGTAAATCACGCTGATGGCGGCGGGCCAGCCAAAACTCGCTGGAATGTATAAATCTGCCAGTCGCAGCTTTCAGCTTAACAAGTGAAGGTGGAGCAAGCGCATCACAATTCACGCACACAATATGTCAATTCGTTTTCGTTTCGTTTCATTTCGTTTGTTACTGTATAATCTAGCGAATAAAAACATTTGCGTCAGTTCCATAACCTTCAAGACCCCTTAGCTCTTGTCATGTGTGAGTGTAACAAACAATATTCGCAGTGGATTTATGATGACTCCATCCTAAATATACAGCCCTGGTGGTACTTAAAGGGAGCTCCCACATGCGAATAGAGACCAGCAGACGGAAAACCAGGTTGAAAGTTCTTAAATCAGGATTTTGTAGTTCGTTTATTTTCAAATTTTTACTGGTTAAAAACTACATGTTAACATCTGAATCTAAGGTAGTTTGAGATATTCTATGAGCACCTCATTGTTTAGTGGCCAGCGTTATTGGCTGTCACCCTTGAGATCATGGGTTCGATTACCAATTACGCCAAGAATTATTAATACATTATCCTGGACAGAAGTTCTTCTAATAACGTATACTAAAATAAATACACTAAATCAGAGTTAATTCAAATATCCTGGTGATGGCCTGCCACATACCAATCCGATATCTGTAATAGGACCAGTGAAATAAAAACATACTTTCGGAAAGCAAACGGTCACCATCTTGGATTTTATAAACGATGCAAGTACAATGTAACATCGTATTAAAACTCAGCAGTTCTTCTAGGTTTGTGCCGTGTCTTGTGTGGGGTTTCGCCTAGGACACCAAGCTGGCTCATCAGCGGGATCTTGGTGTCACTGTATTGTTTAGCTCAATATATATTATTACGTGCCACCCCCTAGTGGCACTTTTGTTAACTGAATTACGGTCGGTTGAAGTACAACACAGATTGTTCCTTTAAAGAAATAATTAATTTTATTGCGGCCAGAAAGATACACTACTCATCAGCAAATACAAGCAATTATTACCTTACTCCAGTTTCCTCAAGTCTCTTGGTTATGGAGAACTCTTGCCCTCTTTCACTTGTCAACAGTTAATCTTCTCGCTAATGAGTCTGGTGGCCTTGACAGAACTACATGCAACTCTCCCCTATGTACACAAATTACAGTTACTTACGAAAACCTGCTACACGCTGCTTCGCTGTTAGGAGAAACGGCTTCACTAGGGGTTTCGCAAGTCACCACACTTCTGTCGCTCAGGATAAACGCTCGCACTAGCTCGTAAAAACACGACAACACTGCTTGACAGGTCGCTCTTATATAGCAGGCCGGTGACTCAATAAATGCTTCTAGACCCATCCAGGGTTCACGGCTTCTCGAGGTTTCTTCACTGGCTGAGTCACGAATATTCTGGACCATCCCTTTGTCCTAGTAGTCCTGTTGCATAAGGCGCACGCAATACACTGAGGCGGGGCACAGCCCAGCCCTGGGGCAGTTGTGACTCATGCGGCGAGTGATGACACATACTCACAGCCGTAACAATATATATTTCATGAGTTTAAGCCTGAGTGATTTGAATCTCATGGCTTCACGATTTGCCTGACTAGCCGTGAACATTGTGGTGTTTGAAGCCATATTTTCAGTGTTGCCTTAGTAAACAAGAGTTTAGTGCTTTTCAGTCGATCAACACGAATGTACCCAAAATAGATGGGTTATGCCCTAATCCTGAAATACATTACATGAGATTAATAATTACACTAGGTTGACCAGTTTCGATCGTCAAGCGATCATCATCAGATCCATTACACTTAGGCTATAAAATCTATGTTTGAAATACAGGTGAAAATATTTACAATATGTACAATTATTTAGTTGCTGTATTGGTATGCAACTGTCGGTGTATGCTAAATGCAAAATATATGATGTTAGGTGAAATGCTAAATGGTGATAGATATCCGGGGTTTGTACTTTGGAGAGTTTATATGGTTGTAAAAATCAACTATGGTTAAACTATAATATTATAGGCTAACTAATTATCTGATTGTCTTCCTTACTAGAGCTACTCGCAGTTTTCGTGGTCACTGTAACTCACGGTGCGGTCGACTGCAGTGGTTGTTATCTTAACGACTGGTTTTCCCCTGCCTTTTTCCCCCCTGTCCATATGTGCTGTGCGGAGTCATAGCGATGTGTAAATGTGACGTGTTGCCAACCTAGATAAGATGTATGTTATTGAATGAGGTGGGTCTACAACTATTAAAGACCCTGGATTTGTTACACCAAGTCTCACTGCACTGTTATGATTCGGTCACGAGAAAGAGAAGTTTAAAACATTTACGTGTGCCTTTGTTTGTTCGGTGCTTATTATAATATAGAAAGGCATATCTGATAACTTTCTTTTATATTCAGTGTGCAATTTATATGAATAATGGTAGTGATTTCTTTTTAAGATACTTCTCTCTCACTAAATTTCGCGTTAAGTGTGCTATGATATCGTGAGTTAAATACGAGTATATTCAAGTCTTAAGAATTTCAGGCTGGTAGTTGCAATAGCTTCCAAGAAAAAACAGTTAATTTCTTAAGATTTTTTCAGCTGCCATGTTGGTTTATTGTTTGTCTCAATTTTGAAAGTCATATCTTGGAACTTGTTACTAAGCCTTCTCTCACGACCCAAAAGTTCTGGCTTATAGCTGTAATACGTTCCGATAAAAGGCAATTACATTTTGATAATTTGTGCTGCTACCATGTTTATATCGTACGAATCACCCTTTCGAAAAATATGTTAGTGAATTTTCTTTAGAGTTTTATATCCTGGTACTGTTGTTCAGGAATACAGATGTAATAGGTCTCAAGAAAAACCAAATACATTTTGGAAATTCGCGTGGCCGCAACCTTGGTTTGGTGCTTGTCCCGGTTTTGGAAGTCATATTAATAAACATGTTTAATACTCCTCTGTCATGGCATAACATTCTAGTGTCATAGCAGTAATAGGACCTGAGAATGGAGAATGGAATTTGATTTCATGCGTGTCACAAATTTGAAAATCATATCTGTGTACTTGTTTTTATAAGCCTCTATAATGATACTAGATTTCAGGCATTTAGCCGCTATATGACCGATTTTGAAATTTCACGCTGCCACCATCTTGAGTTTGTACTGATCACAGTTTCTAAAATCATACTAATAAACTTGTTTTATGAATCTTCGTCATAGGATTTGATAGTGCAGTGGTCAAGAGGATTTTCTCTCACCATCAAAGCATGTGAGATATTCGAAGTTAAATATCACGTCCTGTGATTCGGATTCCACGTAAAAGTGAAGGTTCAGTGGCTAAAGATCACGAGGTTAACGGTCATGTAAAACTACAAGCTTCCTTCCTTCTTTGTCACACATTTTTAGGTTCATAGCTGTAAAAAGGCCCCAGAAATGGGAAATTGCTTTTGGAAATGCGTGCAGCAGCAATACTGGTCTCAAGCTTGATACTGTTATCAAAGTCATATCAATAAAATTGTTTTATACTTCTCTATTACGATACAAAATTAAAGAATATAGCAAAAAAAAAGTCCCGATGAAAGAGAATTGAAGCTTTCAAAAAAGCTTAAGAAACCGCCATCTTGGTTCCGTGCTTGTCACGATTTCGAAAGTAATATTATCTGAAACCGTGTTATTTGAAACTGAAAGATTTAATAAGGACCGAGATAGTGAATACTAGTGAAATTCTTTGCGTGGTCACCCTATTGAAGGGGTGTCAGTTTTGAAAATTTGAAAGGCATGGTTGACGTCTTACATTTTCATCAAACAAGTCGATTTAAAGTTATGGAAACATACACAAACACACACACTCAGACAAAAAGTCGATTTCATAAGCCTATATTTTCATGTGATGATAATGGGCTACAAATCTCCGTTTGATCTGGTACTAAGCATTCCAGCTTAATGGTATCAAATAGGAAGCTGCGTGTTTCTGTAGCTGGATTAGAAATGATCCCTCTATTGCACGTTAAGTCCGGTTCAGAATGCCCTATATAGTGGTCCCTTAAGTACTTGGGGATGATGATCATAATGTCCCAAGCTGGTAAAAATGAATCGACAACATCAACATGAACGTCAACAGAAAACAAATGTACTTATCGCTGTGCATGCCTCGAAATTGTTAATAGGCCTATTGCCAACTATGCGAAGTAAACAAAAAAATTCTAATCTACTAACGACCAAAGAAATCCTTTGTGTTTAACGCCCCTTTATCATGAGGTTTTAGAGACGCCAGATATTCGTCCTATAAGGGAATTTTCAAATGCCAACCCTAAACGCCAGACGCTCAACAATCAGAACACTCACCAGCGTTCCACATGTCATTATTATTATTATTATTTATTGTTTGACATCATTATCATGGCAAATACCAGCTACATTTTATGTTACAGCCTGGTTCGGCCTTAGGAAGGAACCATCTGTACTGAGGTATGTTTGTAGATTACACTGTTCAGAGACTTCACATTACTGTACATCCATGTCGAGCCTGTACTCTTCACGAGTCTCCTTCATTTATAGGATGAGCTAAATTTCCATCTGAATCATCGAGCTTTGCTGAGTGTTCGATCAGAGTATTTTCACCAAGGAACTTTCTGACAATATGGCAGGTGTTTAACAGAACTGCCTTCTGTCATTCAATATATACCTGCGGATGCAGATTCAATACTGATAGACTACTGTGGAGGGTTTTGGGTATAACACCAGTACACGATACAATTATTGGGATTGTAGTCACCGACTCAAGTTTCCACATCTGCTTTATATCAATTGTCAGCTCTGTGTACTTAGATATTTTAGTGGCGGCTGTTATTTGGATGTGCGTGCTGGGACATGCGCTATCAGTAATGTCTCTCAGTGTTCTTTATTGCAGACAACGATATCTGGCGGGTTGTAACTGACTGCAACATCTGTCACAACTCCTCTGTCCCAGTAGAGCTCGTGTGTGGCATTTTCGAGTACTGCGGATGGTGTGTATTTCCAATAGGGGACGGAGCTTTGAAGAAGTTTGTACTTCAAGGCCAGTTTCTGGTGGATAATGTTGGCAACTTGATCGTGTCGATGTTTGTAGTCAGTGTTGGCAAGGTGGAACAACCTGATATAATGTGTTGAATGGTCTCAGTACATTTGCCACAAGGCGACACTTCTCACTCTCTGTTGCTGGATCTTTGATGATAAATTTCCGTTAGCTTTGAGTGGCAACAACTTAGTCTTGGATAGCTACAACAAACCCCTCTGTTTCCGGAAAGAGGACCGAGTGGGTCAGCCATGCGTGCGACGCTAACTTGTCGATGTGAGGCTGGTCAAAATCGTGTGGAAACTTCCCATGAAGCACATTCTGTTTCCAATTCCCGATCATGTATTCAGTAGTTTTCATTTCGTTTACTGGTGAATCTAAAGATGACAGATGGAGCGGGGTGTAATTATCATCAGCTGACGATACCGACAGCATTGGCTACGCTCGCTAAAGCGCAGCGTTAGGTTATGGAGCCAAGCTCTCTGCTGACTCGGTAGACGCGTGGGCTCGAGCCCCACCGTCAGCCGTCCTTGAAATGGTTTTCCGTGGTTTCCCATTTTCAACACCAGGCAAATGCTGGGACGGTACCTTCTGACAGGCCACGGCCGCTTCCTTCCACATCCTTGCCCAGTTTCTTCCATCTTCATCCATTCCAGCTCTCATCCTGACGCGCAGGTCACCCACGGGCGTCGACTAGAAATACCTGCACTCGGCCTCTCAGGAGGCCACACAGAAAAAATAATCAGCTGAAGATACAGTGCGATGGAGGGGGGAAATGCACGCAGAGTTGTCACTTGTTTTGTATTATTATTACACTCCATCGTTGAAGTTCCTGCAGATATCGTGGAAAGCGAAACAAGCTGATAGCTTACTAATTGTACCGTTAAAAGATTTATTTTTTTGGTGAGAATTCAGAGTGACTTTCAAACATACGAAACTATTCGGTCCTGTTTCGCTTATTCCTCCCAAAACATTATGCCACCAACATTCCATCAATGAAATGCAATTGGCTGGGATACAATGCCTCTCTTCATGAACATTGATATGTATATGATATGTCTCATCACCCGACAAACAACATGTTTCTCCTCTTCAACCACTTGTTGCTCCTGAAAGTTTCAAGCCACCGCTTAACGCTTTCAAACTTCACTTCTTAAACTTGAAAGAGCATGTCATTAATGCTACGATTTACACTCTGAGACATTTACATAATAATTCTTGGAAATGAGTTCCAATGCCCGTAGTTTATCTCGTCATACATCAGTCCACTTTGTAACGCAGTGGCTAGCATTCCAGGCTATCACCCCTGAGTTCCGGCTTCGATTACTGGATCTGCCAGGAAATTTAATTCTGGCCTGAGGGCTGGAACGTGTTACACTCAGCCTCGTGAGGATGAATTGACAAGAGGTGGGTTAGATTCCCACCTCAGCCACCCTGCAGTATAAGTGGTTTTCCGTGGTTTCCCACTTCTACTCCATGCAAATGCCTGGTTCATTTCTAACCCTCACCTGAATTACAAACACAGACACTACAGTAACACAGGTTATCAGACAAATTCTTCACACACCATAGTAGAAGGAACTAATGAACGTGAAACAACAACAACAAGCCGTTTCATCATCAGCTACCATATGGAAGAGAAGTATTGTCCCTCTGTATCCCTGTTTGTCTGTGTGTGTAGCTCTCTCTATTGTCTTCTAAACAGATGCTCTGGTTTTCTGAAATTTTGTGTGAGAGGTATTGCCATTCGTCATTTTCACTTTTCGATTATATTAGTGCTGCCTACCGAAAATGTTCATAGTTTCCGCAAATAACATGCATGTGATCCTTACAATCTCAATTTAACTTGGTAGGCAATACGTGTTACTCATGAACATCAATCAAAACTATTTGAATTGTGTTAGAACTCTTAACAGCAAATAGTACGTAGTCTACAAGTTACAAACTCAATATATCTGTTCATAGGTCGTTTAAATAATTTTCCTATTTACAAGAATGTATAGTTGCATTAATGGTCAGGGATAATCTATTTATTTTAGAGGCTATATTCCATCATGTTAGTTCCACCAACTGTAAACTGCGCTAGATCGAAGAAATTTAAAGACTCCCATCGATCATCACAGAACAATAACATTTCGTACGATGTGAGAACTCCGTTAAATACTAACCTCTTTTGATAGAAATACTTTGATGCGTATGAATTGAAAATTAGTCTCGAACCAGAATCTCCTGCATTCCTGGTAGGTTGGTAAACCGATTTCACCAGGAACTGTCCACGCCCGTCTGGTTCATACTACTAATATTACTACTACTACATGTATTGATTGATTATTGTGATTTATTCTTTTTATATGCCCCCAGGGACTCACATCTAGTGGGACGTGGGTTGGCGACCACGGGGCCCCAGCTCAGTCCGGCATTGCTTCCACTTACTTGTGCCGGGCTCCTCTCCGTCTACTTTCCTGTTGACCTCACTTGGTCAACTCTTGTTCTCTTCCGACCCCGACAGTATAAGGGTATCCGAGGCCTAGGGAGTCTCTTCCTTTCCCGCCTTAATTGGCCCTTGTCTCATATTTTCTGATACCCTCCTTCTGCGAGGGGTCAGCCTTCTTTTTCTTTTCATGTTATCTCCTGCCTTCTTCCCAAGGCCCTCAAGGAGGCTGGGTGTATGTAGCCCCACCACTTCTGGTGCACCTTGGATATTGCTACACCCTCGGGGGCTCACGGCTGGTGAGTTGGGGGAGTTGGCGACCCCGATTGATTCATGAGCTGGGTCCGGTTTTCTCCCTTTTATCCATTACCTCTGGGGCGGACCCTCTCCTCTTTCACTTTCCTATCTGCCTTTCATGGCTCTCCTTCCTTCCAAGTCCCTCAATCCGCATTCTTCGAGGGTTGAGGGCATTTCTTTTCCTCCTGTCCTTTATTTGCCTTATTCGTCTTTTGTTTTGAATTTCTTCTTCTAGTATATAAGTTAGTAGTTAGTTTTAGTTATAGTTTACATTTCATTTTCATCTTCACGATCACCCAAATCATTTGGGACCGATAACCTAGATGTTAGGCCCCTTAAAACAACAATTATCATCATCATCCTTTTACATGTACTATATGTACATTGTTGTATTAAAATCACCCCCTCCCCCCCCCCCCCTCTCTCCAGTTTGTGGAGACCCCAGGGCTGGAGATGGGATAGGGAATTCACTGACTCACTCACACACTCACTTACTACTACTACTAGTATATACATATGCTGTGGGATACCCTTCCAGCCAGTGTCAGGGGCACCACCTCACTATCTAAATTCAAGACCACCTGCTGGGGCAGCCTGCTGAACACTGCTGACCGACAACAAGTGTGACTGGATGAGTGACTGAGAGTGTGAAAGTCATTATCAATGTCAAATACTATTGTTTAATTTTGTCGCCATAATATGTTTATTGTATTGTATTAATGTGGTTAAGTGTAAGAGAGGGCCAAGAGCCCTAACTGCGCCACCAATAAAGGCAATAATAATACTAATAATATGCATGAAAAGTATAATATAATAATAATCATCGAAATAATCATTATATGATTCCAGATACAACAACAATAACAAGAGACTGTTATTTTTTTTTTTATCTTTGTGTTACCATTGTCATTATAATTATAACACTGTAAATGTATTTGGAAATTTATTTTCATATATTGTATGTACACTGTTTGTCTCTACTTAGTAACTTATAAAACAAATTCCCCGATTCTTGGATGTTACGGGTAAACTCGAGAACCACTGGATGGATTTTGATGCGATTTTCACCATTCTGTAAAGGATATCTCGAGGATGATTTCTGTAGAAAATAATTTATTTATGATAAAAGGAAGCCGACCTGTAACTGAGGCGACAGTTTACGAGCTAGCTAAGGGCGAGTCTATCATCCCTGTTACAGCCTAGCTAGCGGGCGAACCTATTGCCCCAGATACAGCCAGCAGCAAACCGTTGAGTCGTGTTGAGTTAAGACTTCTGAGAAGGGTGGTTGTGTTTGGAGTTTCCCTGAAACTGCAACTCGAGTTTTCTTTTTTTCGCCTGTGAAACACAGTCAAGTTAAGATTGGACGGAAGGGGGATTTGAGTTTCATTCACCTCGCCGTTCCCTGGAAGTGCAACTCTCATTTCGCCTGTGAACTTCTCGTTCTGCAAAATTCACAGTCAAATTAAGATTGGACGGAAGGGGGGTTATATTATATTAAATTATACTGATTGGCGTATAATCTTTACTTAGTATAAAACAAAGTCCCCGATTCTTGGATGTCACGGGTAATCTCGAGAACCACTGAATGGAGTTTGATGCAGTTTTCACCATTCTGTAAAGGATATCTCGAGGAAGGTTTCCGTATAAAATAATTTATTTATGACCAAAGGAAGTCAAAGCACTAACGATAATAGTGAAAAGGTCGAAAAAAAAAACTGGTGTCCGTGCGCTTTTTAATCTTACGCTGGGCAACCCGTTAAAAATATCTATATACTATGAGGGTAAGAATTGTTCAACATGAAAAGTTCTACAAAAGTGCCCGGGAGAGAATATATCTATCTTCAATACATCGCCTACTATAAGTGTTTTTACGTATTCATTTCATCCAACAATCTCCATTCAGTTACTGAGGCTACAGTTTACGAGCTAACTAGGGGCGAGTCTATCACCCCAGTTACGGCTTAGCTAGCGGACGAGCTTATTGCCCCAGATACAGCCAGCAGCAAACTGTCGAGTCGTGTTGAGTTAAAAACTTTAGAGAAGAGTGGTTGTGTTTGGAGTTTCCCTGGAAGTGCAACTCGGCTTTTCTTCATTTCGCCTGTGAACTTTTCGTTCCGAAAAATTCACAGTCAAGTTAAGATTGGACGGAAGGGGGATTTGTATTTCATGCACCTCGCTATTCTTAAATTACGTCTGACAAGAATTTGTTGCCCATGCATCTCCATGATAATATAATTAATAGTCCAGTCAGTGATTTTAACCCATGATGCCGAGACGTAAAACGGATATTGGTCGTTGTTCATTGACATTGAAAAAAAAAGCGCTTATCACGTAATACATTCATAACTGTTCCCGGGCGAAGCCGGGTCGGGTTGCTAGTTATTAATAAATTAAACCCCACCTCCCCAGGTCTTGGGTCTTTCAGACCGGGAAAGGGTTTGGTCATTTACTACTACTACTACCACTACTACCACTGCTACTACAACTACGTTTTTTTAGTAATCACGCACCCGAGTTGAATTGATCCAAGGAAAGGCACAATAACGCTGATTGACCATATACGAGGCACGTCCAGAAAGTAAGTTCCGTTTGGTAATAAAATTAAATTGAGTACAGATACAGAAAAAATATTTATTGCATAACATTCTACACCTCTTAAACTACTTTTCCACATAACTGCCGAACTTTTGCAGGCATTTGTCATAGCGTGGTACAAGTTTTTGGATACCTTCTTCATAGAAGTTTGCCGCCGACCCGTAAACGAGAGTGAAGACTCCCCTGTAAGGTATCCTACTGTTTGGCCACCACTGTTAGGCAAATTGCGTATGTGGTCAGGAGAACTCCTAAACATACGCAGTTCTCCTGGTAAGCACGCAATTTGCCTAACAGTAGTGGCCAAACGGCAGGATATCTTACAGGGGAGTTTTCTCTCTCGTTTACGGGTCGGCGGCAAACTTCTATAAAGAAGGTATTCAAAAACTTGTGCCACGCTATGCCAAATGCCTGCAAAAGTTCGGCAGTTATGTGGAAAAGTAGTTTACGAGGTGTAGAATGTTGTGCAATAAATAATTTTTCTGTATTTGTACACAATTTAATCTTATTACCAAACGGAACTTACTTTCTGGACGTGCCTCGTATTTGCAAGGCGAGATAATTCAGCACACTCAGTGGCAATAGAATCAGACGTCAGTGACCACTTTATAACGTATGTTGAACTAGGGACTCAGCAAACGTTTCAGCAAATACCTCTCACCAGTTAGGAAACATTATAATGCTTACTGATTACAAGGTTCATGACCAGCTTAGTACAGTAATGTGGGATCAATATCTGAACCTCGAATATCCGATACAGCTATATACCCGGTTATTTAACACTTGTAGTGCAAATTATAATAACTCATATGTAACATTTAAAAGTAGACGCAGAGCAAATAAACCACGGTTTTCAAAAGAACTGCAGGTTAAATGCAGACAAGGAGATCAGTTATTTAAGAAATGGAAATCCAATAGATATTATGAGCAATATAGGAAATAATACAACTTATTTAGAAACAGGTTGAACAAGGAAATTTTCAAAACTAAAATGGCATATTACAGAAAAGGATTTATGAAAATAGTCATAATATGAGAGAAACATGGAAAATTATCAATATTATTATAGGTAGGAAAACTAACTCAGTAGATGATATTATTCAGAAATATCTTGGTAATAAACATCCTATCGATACGATTGTAAACAATTTTGCCAGAAATTTTGATGACCAAGTGCAAAGAATAACACATGCGTGTAATTACACGGTGAGTAGGCTAACTATTGACACATCACTTCATTCAATGATCCTATACGAAGTTACACCCACAGAAATATTTAATGGGGCGTGGTGGCTCAGCGGTCTAGCTGTATGCCTCTCACCAAGGAGGTCCGGGTTCGATTCCCGGTCAATGCATGTGAGATTTTCGAAGTGAAATGCCATGTCCTGTGGTTCGGATTCCACATAAAAAGGAGGTCCCGTGGCTTATGATCTACAGATTAATGGTCACGTTAAACTACAAGCTTCCTTCCTTCCTTAGAAATATTTAGTATCATAAGTAATTTAAATAGTAACAAGGGGCCAGGGAAAAACACAATTCGTGCAAAAGACATACAATACTGTCGCTGCAATATCGTCACAGTTTTAGGACATTTAATTAATCTGATTTTTGAATCAGGAATAATTCCAGAAACACTCAAAATTGCAATGGCCAGGCCTATATATAAAGGTGGCGATCATATAATTTTAGATAACTATAGACCGGTATCCATCCTATCAATAATCCCTAAAATCTTAAATAACAAGAAGTTCCGTGAAGAACTATACAGCCTACTTTTCATGCCAATGATTATTCTACAGTATATGAACCTATCTAGAATAATGACAAAATTAAGTTGGTAATATCGAAATATCTAATTAGTTCAAAATATACCTGGTATGATGTAGCCTAATAGAGCACTACAGTTGGCAGCCCTGGTGACTGAATATATTCTTAGTTCAATCTCTTAAGGTACAGAATACAAAATTTGGTTGAAGTCCAATGGACGTTACATGCAGTTAGACACTGGATCTATCAGCACGCGTAAAAGCATGTTGCCAACAATACCATGCGTGTGCTGGTCAGAAATAATCTGAAATATTATGATATCTTGTTGTGCCAATTATGGATGAAATCCATTTGTTAGTATAGAAATTACATGTATTTTAAAATTGGACATATCAGCAGGCATAGAATCATGTTGGCAGCACTGCCTTGTATTAATTACTCCAAATTAATCTAGAATGTCAGGTGCTATACGTGTGCAAAGTATAGAGCTGTTGGCTTGCATACTTTCTGGTATATTGATATTAGGGTAAAAACAATATAGACAGTATTTATTAACAGTTGGCAGCCCTGATTGCTCTCAACAATACTTATAGTCATATCTGTTATGGTACACATAGCACATACGAAATTTGGTTGAAATCCAACTGATAGTATAGAAGTTACATGTATTTAAAAATTGGTACTATCAGCAGGCTTATAATCATGTTGGTAGAACTGACGTATATAAGTTACTCCAAATTAATCTAAAATGTCAGAATATACGTGTGCATAGTGTAAAGCTGTTGGCTTGCATACTTTCTGATATATTGGTATTTGGATAAAATAAATAAACAGAGAGAGAGCAATTATTAACAGTTGGTAGCCCTGTTGGCTCTTAAGAATATGCTCATTCATATATGTTTATGTACAGATGTTACATACAAAATTTGGTTGAAATCCAATTGATAGTGTAGAAGTTATATGCATTTAAACATTGGACCTATCAGAAGGCTTAACATTATTTTGGCAACACTGTCATTGTTGGCCTCCTGGAAATTAAACTGAAATAGTATTATCTGCATGTGTGCCAATTTTGGAATAGCTCCCATGCATACCTTGCAATATATCCAACATGGAGCTCAAATTTCTAGTGCGTTTTTTCAGCAGTTGGTAGCACTGACATCATTTTCAAATATGGACGTGAGCTATTCCGGTGCACATCTTTACTCATACTAAATTTGGTTTTGATTGCTGCAGCCGTTTAGGAGTTGATAGGGGGGGGGGGGGGACACACACACAGCCAGACAGACAGACAGAAGGACAGACAGACAGACAGACAGACAGACACACATTTTCCCGATCTCATGTCTACTTTTTCCTCATTTTTGCAAAATGTGAAAAGTAGGCTAAAAATGCATCGAGACTAGACTAAACAACTATTTAGATACATTTAAAATTATTCACGATTGCCAATACGGTCTCTATAATGCTTTAAGATGGAGACACGACAATAATCTCACCCTTAATTCAGAAAAATCTAGCATTATGAATATACGAATGCCTGGTAAAATCAAGGAAGAAATTAAATTGAAATTTCATAATTTTAACTACCTGCACTTAAATCCCGATTGACAAAGCGTACTCTTTTAATGTTTATTTTCCACCGAATTCATGTCTAACTAATGCAATAAATTCTATAATAGTAATAAATAACAAGAAGTTCCGTTAAGAACTATACAGCCTACTTTTCATGCCAATGATTATTCTACAGAATATGAACCTATCTAGAATAATGACGAAATTAAGTTGCTAATATCGAAATTTCCAATTAGTTCGAAATACTGTATACCTGGCATAATGTATCCTAATAGAGCACTACAGTTGGCAGCCCTGATGACTGAATACATTCTGAGTTCCGTCTCTTACGGTACTAAATACAAAATTTGGTTGAAGTCCACTGGATAGCATGGACGTTACATGCAGTTAAACATTGGATCTAACAGCGCGCGTAAAATCATGTTGGCAACAATGTCATGCATGTATTGGTCAGAAATAATCTGAAATAATATGATCTATTGTTGTGCCAATTTTGAATGAAATCCATTAGTTAGTATAGATGTAACATGCATTTTAAAATTGGACCTATCAGCAGGCTTAGAATCATGTTGGCAGCACTGACGTATATTAGTTAGTCCAAATGCATCTAGAATGCCAGGTACTATACGTGTGCAAAGTTTAGAGCTATTGGCTTGCATACTTTCTGATATATTGATATTAGGGTAACAAAAATAGGGACAGCACATATTAACAGTTGGCAGCACTGATTGCTCCTTAGAATACGCATAGTCATATCTGTTATGGTACACATAGCACATACGAAATTTGGTTGAAATCCAAATGATATTATGGAAGTTACATGTATTTAAAGTTGGACCTGTCAGCAGGCTTAGAATCATGTTGGTAGCACTGACGTATATAAGTTACACCAAATTAATATAGAATGTCAGGGACTATACGTGTGCATAGTTTAAAGCTGTCGGCTTGCATACTTTCTGATATATTGGTATTTGGATAAAATAAATTAGGAGCATTTATTAACAGTTGGCAGCCCTGGTAGGTCTGAAGAATACGCTCAGTCATATCCGGTTATGTACACATACAACATACGAAATTTGGTTGAATTCCAATTGATAGTATAGAAGTTATATGCATTTAAAAATTGGACCTATCAGGAGGCTTATAATCATTTTGGCAACACTGCCATGTTTAGCCTCCTGGAAATTAAACTGTAATATTATGATCTGTACGTGTGCCAATTTTGAAATAGCTCCCATTCATACTTTCCAAGATATCCAACATGGAGCTCAAATTTCAATTGCGATTTTTTAGCAGTTGGTAGCACTGACATCATTTTCAAATATGGCCGTGAGATATTCAGGTATAGATCTTTACTCCTACCAAATTTTGTTTCGATTGCTGCAGCCGTTTAGGAGTTGATAGGGGGGGACACACACACAGCCAGACAGACAGACAGAAGGACAGACAGACAGACAGACAGACAGACAGACAGACAGACAGACAGACACACATTTGCCCGATCTCATAAGTCTACTTTTTCCTCATTTTTGCAAAATGTGAAAAGTAGGCTAATAATATTGTGGTGTTTGAAGCCATATTTTCAGTGTTGCCTTAGTAAACAAGAGTTTAGTGCTTTTCAGTCGGTCAACACGAATGTACCCAAAAGAGATGGGTTATGCCCTAATCCTGAAATAAATTACATGAGATTAATAAAACACTAGGATGACCAGTTTCGATCGTCAAGCGATCATCATCAGATCCATTACACTTAGGCTACAAAATCTATGTTTGAAATACAGGTGAAAATATTTACAATATGTACAATTATTTAGTTGCAGTATTGGTACTGCAACTGTCAGGGTATGCTAAATGCAGTATATATGTTAGGTGAAATGCTAAATGGTGATAGCTATCCGTAGATTGTACTTTAGAGAGATTATATGGTTGTAAACTATGGTTAAACTATAAAATTTTAGGCTAACTACTTATCTGATTGTCTTCCGTACAACAGCTACTCGCAGTTGTCGTGCTCACTTGAACTCACTGTGCGGTAGACTGCGGTGGTTATCTTAACGACTGGTTTTTCCCTGCTTTCTCCCCCCTGCTCCTACGTGCTGTGGGGAGTGATAGCGATATGTTTATGTGAGGTGTTGCCAACCTAGATAAGATGTATAATAATAATAATAATAATAATAATAATAATAATAATAATAATAATAATAATAATAATAATAATAATAATAATACTAATATAATATAATAATAAAATAAAAATAATCTGGGAGTATATTAAATTGTTGTTGTTAGCAATATTATAGTCCTAGGTGGCTTAAACATCCCTACAGAGAAATGTGTTAGTCAATATCTTTGAAATCTTAATTCGATGAAAAAGTATTATTCAGTTTTGCTGCATGTAATTTTATAACCTAAATTCTCTTAGTGACATTCAGAACATTCCAGAACTCTCGACCTGGTACTCGCTATTTATCCAAAATCATACCTGTCATTTTGGGATGCATTCCCTTAGTAGCAGAATATAACTATCTCCATACACTGTCTATTGGACTAAGTCCAACTCTTATACGATTATTCTAATAAGGAAGGTCATTTCCACTGTGATAGTTTTAAACGTATAGTATGTTATATGAAATTAATTGGAATTATCTAGATATATTCAATGGCATTGGTGAGGCAGTTTATTATTTGAAGGATAAAATTTACGCAGTATTTAATGAGATAGTTCCTGTCACAAAAACAGAAGGTAAACGTTCATACCGTAGTTGGTCTAATTTATATAGGCATATTATAAAGAATTTGAAATTGAAGGAATATCATAGAAAATGAAATCGTCTCCACCATAAGGACAATTTCATCAGACTTAGAAGGCTTCGATCGACACTCCATATCTATATGTAGTATAAATTAAAGTTGTTGTTAATTCGTATTAGGGGCTTGGGACATCTTGAAAATAAAGGCCTCGAATTTGTTTGTCCGTTAGTCCTGGCTAATTCAGAACTACTGGACAGATTTTGATGTCATTTTCATCATTCTATGAATATTTCTTCGAGAAAGGTTTGTATTATGTAGAAACATTTATTCATCACCAAAGAAATTCTAGCAAAAAGATTTAAGTGAAGCAAATCGAAGAAAAAACCAACGTCCATGCACCATATGGTGACTAAACCGTTAAAGATGTAACAATAATTCAGTTTAAATCGGACAGTGAAGTGTGACAGAAGATGGACGAGCAAGAACTCTACATTGCCCAAATAATCAGCTGAATACTTAAAATCCACATCAAAGCCAGAACACCAACCTGACATTTACTAACCAACACAGTTTATCTCACTAAACAAGTTAACTTGAAGGTCAATAACCTCTAACATATCACATACTAACAAACGCGACGAGTTACGCAAGTTTACAATAAACTTATGTAGCTAAAATAGTGTATATATCTTAAGCCATATATTCGTAGACATAGATTAATAGCCTGAGTGTAAAGGAACTGATGATGATCGCTTGACGATCGAAACTGGTCATCCAAGTGTAATAATTAGAGCCCGGATTTGTAAGCACAATCAAATGGTGAAATAAGCAAGCATATAAGCACGGAAAATGAAATAAATAAGCACAAAAAAGAAGCAAATAAAACATTAAAATTAAATCATAAATATATTGTTTCTTAGAATTCTTACCGTACGTACTGTAAGCTTGTTACAGTACACAAGAAAGCGACTTCGGTAGCGTAGTTGGTAGCATGCTGAACTGCTGTTCAAACTGGGTTCAAACCCGGCCGAAGTCGTCGGATGTTTTAAGAGCGTTAAAATCTTTCAGTATGCCTTCCTTCGGAGGGGAAGTAAAGCCCATGTCATAGATTTACGGCATGTAAAAGATCCACAAACTAAACTTGTGTGAAGCTAAATTTCTAGGTTAGATTTCGTTGGAACGCTCTATCAAAGTTCCAACGTTCACCACTAGGTATCAGTGACATCTGGTAGTGAAAGTTGGAACTACTTGAAATTGAACGGAACTTGTAGTTCACCCTATGGGTGTCCGCTTGAAACAGCTACAGCCTCTGGCGAGCCAAACATGTCCTCGGACACTCCCGGCACTAAAAGCCATACGATAAATAAATAAATAAATAAATAAATAAATAAATAAATAAGTACACAAGGAAGGTCATCTTGAGGTTTTCTTGCGTGAAGCACCTGCGTTTGTCAGTGAAGAATGTTTTACACAGTGAAAATGATCTCTCAGCGTCGCATGACGTTACAGGAACATGTGAAAAGCACCATAGTTCTTCTTGAGTGAATTCCTCTTCGATATACCAAATAGATTTTTGGACATTTTACACAGTGTTTCGTAACCAGGATTTTTCGTTAATACCTTACTGAGTTTCTCAAAGGCAGTTTTAGCAATACCGTGAGTCTTTCAAGGCAACGTTACTGAACTATCATATGTTAAAGAATGTGAATGTTCCAAGGTATTATTTCGAACTTCTAACTGTGTTATAATACCAGGTATTTTGTAGAAACGGTGATGGATGTACTCTATCGTATCTTGGATGCCAATAATAGCAAATCATTCCTGTGCTGCGGCAATGCTGGCTGCATCTTCTGCATTTAAGGAGTCCAACACTGTCTTTACTTAATTGAAATGTTCTGCGTAGTATGACACAGCCTTGAACCACGAACCCCATCGAGTTAAAACTGGCTGAGGAGGTAAAGACAAATTTTGAAGGTCTTCATGAAATTTTGAACTCTAATCAAGGATTTTACAAACACTTTCTTTCCTAACTGTTTCAGCGATACGATTTAAACCAGTGGTCGCCAAACTTTTAAGTGACTGAGCTACCTTACAGGTCATAAACCTTACCGTGAGCTACCCAACAAAGTAGGAAAATAATACATGTTTTTGTTTAAATCACACAGTTGTTTATTAGCCTACCTATAAAAATATACATTTCTAGTTGATAGGCCTAATAAAAATATAATTAAATGCAATTTCTAACATTGCAATTAATAGCATAAGAATTTATGTAACAAAATATTTGCATTAGAGAAACATAGTTTAATGTGAGGGGAAGCCCGCTTTTTGTCATCAACATTTTTTTAAATGTCAGGCTCATATGTTGTAGCAGCCATTTGAATGCAGTTGTCCAAATGTTTATCAGTCAACCTGTCCCTATACTTGTTTTTAATGAATTTCCTACTGGAAAATGAAATCTCACACGGATTAGACTATGTTGAGCTGAAAATTGCATTCACTCGTAAACCAACGTGAACCAAAATTGGATATTTTTCCTTGAAGGGACTGATTTTAATGAAAGGTCACTTTGAAAATCAATCAGTTCCATCTCCACCGCAGCGTTGTCTTCAAAATATTGCATGGCACAAGTAGAGAATTCTTCAGCATCAATCTCTGCAAAAGGGGATGTGACGAACTCTGCGAAAATGGAAATGTTTCTCAAGTCTTGAAAGCGTTAATTAAATTGAATTTTCAAGTCTATATATTGATAGTTATTGTTGTTTTAAGGGGTGGAACTACGAGGTCATCTGCCCCTCTTCAAGTCTGAAAGAGCTGCAGTACCCTGTTCTTTGTTGTTGTAAGGGGGCTGTGAAGGGCCTTGCTGGTCAAGGGTCTGCTTCAAACAGGCAAAGTGCTTGTGTTCACCCTGGGTAAGATTTTTTCCCCGCAGCTCCAGCTCTTTTGTGAACGAGACCACATCTGAAATGGTTCGACCAAATTCTTTATCTTTGCCTTGAAGCTGCAAGTTAAGGGTAATTAGCTTTTCAGTTATGTCTAAAAGAAATGCAAAATCTCGCAGCCAAACCGGATATTCTAGCTCAGGAAATAATTCACCTCGTTCTTTCGAAAATTCCACCAAAGCAGGAAGTAACTCCTTGAAACGTTGCAAAACCCTGCCTCTGCTAAGACAACGAACTTCTGTATGAAGCAATAGATCTCCATACTGGCATTCTAACTCTTCAGTCAGAGTTCTGAACAAACGTCTTTGAAGTGCATGAGCTCTCACTTTATTCACTGGTAAGACATTTTGGAAACCTGTTGTCCTTACGACACAAGGCAATGAATCCCTTGTCACTACCTACCATCGCAGGAGCTCCATCGGTTGCAAGTCCACCAGCTTTTGTACAGTAATATTTAAGGTGTCTGGTATCAAAACAACACACATCACTTAAACAAAATATTTCAGGAGACACATAAAACTGAATAAGTCCTTTGTTTACTGAGAAATAAATATGTCTCTTTTTTGAAAGTTGTAAGTGATATATTTCCCAAATGTTTCATAACTCATGCTGTTTTATATTCCTTTCTATAAGCGTTTTAATATTTGATGTGTCTTATTTTGTTTTCAAACTTGCTGATGTATCTTGTTTTGCAACTCAGTAATCGGATGTATCTTATTTTGAAAATCAAATTATCACTCTTCACAACTATAAAGTCGATTTAACACACCAATAAAAATGTAAACAGACCGGCACTAACATAACACGAAAGAATTGCAGCACAAAGAGAGCGCCCTTTCAGATGATGCGCTGATCGATGCGCAATAGACACTGCCAAGATGTCTCTTGTTCTCATTCATCTAATTGTCTGATTTTGAAATCTTCAGCATTTAAAACAGCATGATGTGTCCTGGTTTGAATACCTTTCTCTTCCCACATGTATTGAGGGCATTTAGGACTTGATAATCAGCCGTAATCTCAAAATCGCAAAAATAGTGATACCAGACGACTCATTTTCAGAGACGATAAGGTTTCTAAAAGCTGAATATGTGTCCCGTCCCGTAATATGCCCTTGGAGTGGTAAAACTTTTACCAGCTCTTCTTTTATTTGGAAATCATCAAAAAACATTCTTATAAAAATGGCCAACTGAGCTGTATCTACTATAACGGTAGATTCGTCAAGTTGCAGGGGAAAATAACTGCAGAGGTGTAAGTCAGTTTTAAGTTGTGAAACTACATCAGAACTCATTGATTCAACTCTTCTCATAACTGTGTTTGATGACATTTCAATAGATTGAATAGCAGAGATTATCTCACCTTTGTTTTTAAAATTGTTAAACAATGTATCTGCAGCTTCTAAAAATGCCTCTTTGATTAATTCATCATATTCGTAAGTTTTTTTATTTTGAGCAATAATTTTGGAAAAATTTAAAGATGCCTCAGTTGCTGACTAATTTCTCGAAAAAAAGTAGATTGTTGAGCATTTGAGATTTCAGTTGTATTGCCTTCGCTTTCCTTAAGGAAGAATTCTGAGGGAAATCCTTTTAAATACTGGAGTGAACGGTATTGTAATGACGTTCGACGTTTGCTTTCTTCCCAACTGCTACACTTGCATTACAAAGTAAGCACACACATTTGTCTTTTACCTGGGTAAAAAGTAATCAGTTACCCATTCAACATGAAAATTATAAGTTTCTTGTTTTTGCTGGAACTCGCCATAATTAGGGCAATCCGTAGTGCGCAGTATGCATAAAATACTAGAAAAATAAAATAACCTGCACTGACGATCACACACCAGCCACTGACTGACATACCCGCGGGACGCGTAGTGGGAATGAGGGGGATGAGTAGTGCAGATTAGCCAACTCTAGTGCTGCGTCTGAAATTTCCCCGCGAGCTACCAAAAATTTCCCTGCGAGCTACGGTTTGGTGACCACTGATGTAAACCAAGAGTAAGACACGTCAGGTGAACTAACTTAGGATAAAGGACTTTTATTCCAGTTCCTGCTTTAACAATATATGGAGCAGCATCACTGAGAATAACAATACGTTGTCATACCGTGCCCCTTCTGGCCACGAGATAGCTAATGAGTCATTGAAAAAGTTTGCAATAGTGGAATGATTTACTCGGTTAGGTACTTGTATATTAAGAAGATATGATTTACTGCCTGCTTTCATAGCACCAACTACAGCACTACATAGGCCCACACATTGTCCTGCTGCCTCTGTGGGTTCATAAATAGAAATCCATATTTTTCGTGCTTTAGTTGAACCCAAACATTACAAATTACGTCTTGGAAACACTGTTGCAAATAGTTTTCACAATGTAGATTCGTCCGGTATTTTTCTAAAAATCCCCGAATCTGCTCTTTATTTAATTTCCACCAAGGAATGCCCGAACTCACTAATGCTAAACACAAATCTTTGAAAAATGTTTCACTTGAACTCGATTGTTCGCCGACAGTGCCTGGAGTTAGTTACTGATTTGACTTAGAATTATTCTTAACCCTCTCCTTATGCCGCGTTGTGTTAATACGTTGTGGCCTACAATGTCACATTTTTTCTTTGTAGAAACACTCCTTTTGCACACCAAACAAAATAAGACCCTACAGTCTTCGTTAAATATATCACTTCCAAACTCGTTTACGTATTTGTGCTACAAAGCCGACTGAGATGTTTTTGTGGATGGCATTTCTTAACTTACTACAAACACTTGTTGCACGACTGAAAGAAGAATACTGATTGCATTAGCAATGTGTGCCCTAACAACTTGGGAAGCAGGGGAATCCTCAACCAAGTGACAGCATGCTGATACCGGATTAGACAGCTTAATTGCAGATATTCGGCAGGGCATCCCAAATTTCTCACATAATTTCAACTACGCAGTGTTATTTCAGAACATTCTGGGGCTTCCCCCTTTTACACTTATACCGTATTGCTTATTAACCGATATAAAATGGGGGACGAATTGCTTCAAAGATAAAATGATGGCTAAGAGTGGAATATTTAACTTTAAATTTACATGTCTTGGATAAAATAGGCTATTTTAATAAAAAAATCATAAGATAAGTAAGAAAACCCGTATTTCAACGAAGAAAGCATTTATAAACATTTCTAAGCATTTCGCTTAGAAGTCCGGGCTCTAATAATAATTAATATCATGTAATTTCTTTCAGGTTTACGGAACAATACCAATTACAATTTGTGTAAATTTCAATACTTCATCAATACTTTTCTTCAGCAGAAAACATTCTACAAAGAAATCCTCGGCACTATATATCTGTCTTAAATACATCTCCCTTTGTGAGTGTCATTAGATAAAATAGCTAATTTCAACATAAAAGCACTAATAGAGGACTATGTATTGCTGTCACGAAGTTATTTTGTGGAAAGCTTTATCCTGAACAATAGTATTGACATAGAATTGATGTAGGCTATCTTTAAAAGTTTATTCAGCGTAGCCCAATATCCTCTGTCAGTTATAATAATGTGCGAGTTAGCTAGCCAGCGAGCGTGCGAGTCAGTCAACTAGCTAGCGAGCGAGTCTTTCCCAGAATCAGGCCAGGGAAAACATTCTTGCAACATTAGATGAAAATTTCCGAGTAATAGTAGATGTGTTGCCTCTGTAAGTGGTTTAAGTCTAGCCTTCTGCCTTCAATTCAGTATTGTTCCCGTGTGAAGCCGGGAATGGCATCTATTAAGAAATATACACTGCTCACAAAAATTAGAGGATATTGTAAGGTCAGCTCATTATGGTGCAATAATTTAGGAGATCATTTAGTTTTTCAACCATGTATTACTTACATAATGCTATACTGACAGATAAAGCAGCCCATGATTCCAGAGGGCCCCTGATGAGTGTTTAAATCAAATGATATGAATGAAGAGCGAATATGGCCAACAAACAAAGCAACATTAACACTACCGTAATCGTGGGCCATGGGTGAATATTGTTCTTCAGTACGGTGTATGGCCTCCTCGAACGGCTAGCACTGCTGCACACCTGTGTGCCATTGATGCAATGAGATGATCAATGACTTCTTGGGGGATACGTGACCACTCGTCCATAAGAGCAATCTGCAGCTGTAGAACAGTTGTGGGAGGCGCTGGTCTGCCTGCAATGCGCCTGTCTAATGCATCCCACAAGTGCTCTATCGGATTTAAGTCCGGCGAAGAAGCTGGCCACTGCATACGCTGGATACCCTCCTCCTTCAGCATGTCGTCCACCAACCCAGTTCTGTGGGGACGTACATTATCGCCCATAAACACAAAGGAAGCACCTATGGCACCAGCATACGACACGACAAAAGGTCGGAGAATCTCGTCTCTATACCTTACAGCGGTCACAGTACCACGTGGGATGATGTAGAGGTCCGTACCTCCACCCAGGCTAATTCCAGCCGACACCAGCAACCCACCACTGCCATTTGTGGATCTTTCTTGTACAAAAGATGGGTTGTTTCGTGTCCCTCGTTCCCTCCAGATGCGAACACGTCGACTATCCGATTCCACGTTGAATCACGACTCGTCAGAAAACAGAGCTGAGCTCCATTCCGCATGCCTCCACCCACGATGCTCCTCCGCCCAGTTGCTGCGATCTCTACGGTGTTGTGGAGTCAACCTGGTACACACCATAGACCTACGGGCATAGAGGCCACGTGCATGAAGTCAGTTACGGACAGTTTGGGTTGATACTCTGCGTCCTGTTGCTGTTAGAAGGGCACTTCTCAGTTGAGTTGCATTCTGCCGTCTATTCCGACGGCTGTTAACACGAGGTAACGGTCATCCCTTGCTGTTGTTGCCCGTCGGCGACCTTCACCTACCCTTCTGTGAACAGTAGCAGTTGTTTGAAGACGATTCCACAGTCTTGAGTTCACACTTTGAGACACCCCAAGGGCTCGAGCCACAACTTGTTGTGTCTGTCCAGCTTCCATCCGTCCTATGGCCATCCAAGCCATTAATTCAGGTAAATTACGTTGTGGAGGCATTGCTGTCTCTAAGTCACGTCATTCACTAACTGACAACGGGAATGGAATTGCTCTGACCTCAGCAAAAAACCACCGCTGTATGACCCTTTGAGAGCAACTGTACGGACAGTGCCCTCCGTCATGTGGTGTATGTGCAGGGGTGACGCAAACACATGTTTACGCTCTCTGAGAGTAAAGGAAAGCGATTGAAACTAATGCGGTACGAAACAAATAGCATACATAGCTGAATTTACAATATCCCCTAATTTTTGTGAGCAGTGTATATGAACGATTCTGAAGATTTAGTGAGAAAAGATCCCGAGCAATTCTTTAATTTCATAAAAAACTGAAACGTAAAAATTATGATTTACCACCAGCAGATGAAAACAAAAGGCAAAAAATGTTGGAAACGAATAAGGAGATGCAGACTTTTTCGAAGTAAATGGACATTTAACAATGATCTCAACTGTCTACTCTCATTCATTGTTCACAAAAACCACAATTAAAAGAAATTGAAACTTCTACCTAGAAATAGAGGCATAAAAGGTGAAAGACATGCGTTGACACAGTACAATATCCACTGTTTGTCTTACTCAATCTCAACCCGAATCATAGCACATTTCCAGTTTGTTTCAAAATTATCCACAGTGTGTCCCATTTTCAAATTAGTAGACTCCTTTCAAATTGAAAATTACAGACAAATAACGATCATTTCCGGTACCTGTCAAAGTCTTCAAACAAATTCCTTATAGTTGAATCTCCAATCATGCAAAGCCATATACCGTACTGTGCCCAACTCTAGGAATGGGTATTCCAAGATTCAGACACCTAGATATCAAGGGAAAGGCTACAGCCGCTTTTGAAAGTTGAGATATTTGAATATCGCGCTCCATTACTTCTAGAATGGAATGGAAACTTTGAGCAGCCAAGAGCATGTTAAGTGACGTAGCGAGTAGTAGCAGAGGTCGAGACTATTTGTTGATTAAATAGTTAGCCATGGAGTAGAGACTTGAGACTTAAATCAGATTACTGGCACGGCCAAATGAAAGAGAATGCACTTAGTCTCAAGTGAATCGGACCAGAGACACCGGAGATATGAGGATTTCCAGATTTCAGCGTGATCCAGCGTGGACCCGACCGTTTTGAATAAAAGCCGACCAGCCCAAGCATCATTAGCTCACTTCGAACCAAGCTCTTGCATGACAAGGTGCTGCTGCTACGTTGAGCCAAGGCACATGGTTGCCGGATCTACGCAGAAGATATCTTTAAATTGTGATAGTCACAAAAGTGCTACGATATATGTGGAACATAGTAAGTTTCCGGCAGAGGGAATCACTAAGGTGATTGTTATTTTTCTACGGACACTGGTGAAATACTGTATTTCTATATGGACACATGCTAGACTTTGTCTAGAAAGTACTTTGTCACAGTCCAGTAATAATAATTAAATACTTGGATATTTTAATCCAATTTGTCAGTTTCATAAATTGTAACCTGATAACCACTCCGATCTTTCAGTATATTGAAGGCCAGTCTATCATGGTGTTGTTCATTAGCCGACAAAGGGAAACTATAAGTTGCTTCGCGCATGATAGATGGTGATAAACCATGCCCAGGGAACGATCTTCAGAACAGCCGTTGATTGATTTAGACTGTCAGTGTTTTCTTGTACTGAAAAGATTACCGTGAGTTATGTTACAACTGACGTATTTGAGAATAGATCATTTGGATCTGACCCCATTTAAGCGAACTGCTATGGATTTAATTGAAGCCAATATTAAAATGGATCAGCAGTTACTTCAAACTTCAAGAAATATTTCCACTATGTCGTGTTAGACAGATTGTGGGTATATAATGGCGGCCGATACAAGGATTAGACGTGCGTGTCCAATAGGGCATGTATCTGGATACATCTGGTACAGACCAGGTTCACTACGCTTCAAGACCAACGAGAAATGTAAGCCACATTTGATTTTTATATTATGCCTAGCTAATTGGAACAAACTCATTTTCTGCAGATGACCAACACATTTGTTTTTCTTCGTATTTAAATCTTGCAATGATTTACGCAAGACATATTAGAGTTATTCTGAGTATTTTCAGCACTCAGAACAGTTTAGGATCGATGACCGAGCAAAACGAGCATTTATTTGAATGTTTCATATTTTTTGATAATCACGGTAATTAGCCGAGGTAACTGTAAAAGTTAATAATTATTTTTGTTGAGAAATGGATATTTTATCCATATTCGAAGAATCGAACATGTGGATTCTCACATAATGAAACAATAATTAAACACATTTACAATAATATAACTAATAATAATAATAATAATCCACTAATAATAATAATAATGATTTTCATAACTTTTCTAAATAATTCTTGGATCTTATATTTTCTAATAATCACATTCATTGAAGTAGTTTAATCAATTCTAGTTTGGAACAGGTGATTTTCCGAAGGATAGTGGTTAGCGCAAGCCCGCATTCAACCAACATTACAGTTCTGGTTGAACAGTTAATATTTTCAATGAGCAAAGTATATTTTTCAGATAACACGGAGAGGCATGAAACGGGAAGCAAATTATATTTGTATCAATTAGGATATTTTTGTATTTATATAAAATCATGACGTAGATACACATTCGAAAGTGAAATAGAGAGTATCATAAGTGTGGTAACTTCACGATTTGAACTGAATGGTAAAATAAAATAAACTTGTAAGTTTATAAATCTTCCAGTGTTGATAATAAGCAGAGGCTTGATTTATTGTATAAATTTTGGGAAGCAAATTTATGTGTGTGGAGTAGTTGAAATGCCATTCCCAGGTGCGCATGTTTAAGTCGCAGGAATGAGGAAGTTTTTATTTGAGCATCAATCAAATAGCAGGTTCGATGACTCAGTGTTAATGAAGGAGTATTGGAACTACACATTGCGTCGTATGAATGACCCAATGGTTATTTCTTAAAAAACCATCAGTTCTTATTTCAACCTTGTTTACGGATTCCATGAAGACTTTGATTTTGATAGAACCCGGATTTGTCTGATAGTATTTTATTCTTTGCCGTTGTTGTTGGGATATTGTGTTCTTACACAAATAATAGAATGGGCCACTGCCAATTAAAAATAATTCTATAACCACGAATAATTTGAAGGACGTTTTCAATCCTAGTGTCATGAACTAAATGAATTTATTATGAAGCTACAATTCTTATTTCCGCATTCTGTTCAAGAATTGCAAGTTGTGAAAGTTACTAAAATGGCCACAAATATAAATATTTTTCTTAATAATGATTCCAAGTGGAAAATCGAATAGTTGAATGGTCCAACAATTTATTGATCAAGTTGATGATTCAGAAATCGTATATTTTGTTAGGAACTTGAAGTTCATAATCGAGTCTCTTCTCGAAACTTTTAATGTCAGAAGAACAATTAATTTTGTTGTGCTTCGCACAGTTCTTCGATGCTATGCTCAAAGGTCAGATACTTTTCAGATGTTGTTATTAGGCTAATATGTTTACATAATTTGTGTTGATTGAGAGATAATAATATTTTTTGACAATATTTTTTGAAACTGGAAAAATAAGTGAAAGTTAAAAATTCTATGAACAATTATTCTACGAGTGTTAATGTTATGTAAAAATTCAACCAGTGAACTACAATATTTCCAGTAAAGACAATTAAATTTGAACTGGATTTAATCATAAATAATGGATATAATTTTGGAACACAGTCTACAGGACTGATAATCAGACTTGTGTCTCCAAAGATAATTGTCCAATGTGTTGGAAAATTTCTGTACATTGTGTAAATAGTAATGTGGGTCGCCACACATGAATGATGCTGCTTTGAGCATTTTATTTTGCAGTCAATTTTAAATTCAGAATAAAATGAGATAATTTTACATGATGTGTTATGCCCAGTTGAATCTCCTTCTATCCTTATTGTTGCATTGAGCCAAAAATCAGTAAAGCATTTTTTTATTTGATGTCGTTTTTGCGATTAGCTTTAACCCATCTGGCGCCCCGGGATATTTTGACTCTCGTGCTGACTGATTATTGGTAAAATGCATATGTGGTCGTGCGGACTCCGGTCTAAACGGGCACATAAAATAAGATAGAGAGAGAAATGGCTTCGAACGTGGGGTTCGAGTTAGACACGGTCAATCGCATGCCGATTTAAATTGTGATAATTTTTATATAGATATTTTGGGAGTTGAGAGATGTCTGGTTTGGATGAATAAATGAGTAGGAAACCCAATTAGTGGGGAAAATTAAAAAAATTAACTGGGTTAATAATTAGAATGGGTTTGATTATTTTTGTTAATGGCTTAACCATTAGGGCGTCAAGTAAATTCAGTAGTAAACGTTCGATGACTGGACATACGCATTATTAGAATCCAGGTGGAGGATATTTGAGAACTTGCATATTTTTCTTGTCATATTGTGGTAAATGTAATTCGTAAAAGTAGAGAATTTTGTTTTTCCATCGGGTCGACATTAGGACAGATCTCATTTTATTAGAGTGTTCCAATTAGCTATTCATATTTCTTGTTCTAATTATAATCTTGTGTCTGCCAACATGTATACCCCTAAGTTTTGAATAATAATTGAAAATTATGGAAGAGATGATGAGGATGATGAGGAGTTTGGAAGAGAGTTCCAAAGAAGCTGGACTGCGTGTAGCAGCCATTATGAAAGAAAATACAGAGGCTTTGGAAAAGAAACTTAAAGAAAATTCTGATTCTTTAGAAAATAACTTGAAGGAAAATTCCGATTTGTTAGAAAGCAGGTTAAAAGATAACTTGAAAGAAAGTTTAGATGATAAACTCAAGGAAAATTCCGATTTGTTAGAAAGCAGGTTAAAAGATAACTTGAAAGAAAGTTTAGATGATAAACTCAAGGAAAATTCCGAATTGTTAGAAAGCAGGTTAAAAGATAACTTGAAAGAAAATATAAATAGTAAATTTAATTCTATGGAAAATAAATTTAAAGAGAATTCCGAAATCTTGAAAATGTCACTTGAGAGTAAAATGAATAAATTATGCGAAAAAACACATGAGCTCGAAACTTCATTAGCCACTAACGCAAGTTTAATGGACGATAAATTTCGCGATGCCATCTAAGATCCCAAAGCTTAGCTGATAGGATAGAACATGGTCTTAGGAAAGTTGGTGAAGACATGATCAACCTAGAAATCAGAGTGAAGAAAGAGAGCAATGAGATGGCAACTCTAGTTGTTCAACGTTTGACAGAACAATTCAAAGAACTCATAGTGGGAGAAATAAGAGAAGGTGTGATTAATGAATTACAAACTGAAATTAAAACCACAGTTATCGATGAGATTAAAGACACACTCAAGCTGGAGAACCAAGAGGGAGTCAAGGAAATTAGGGAATCTTTGTCATCCCATATTCAAGTAATTTCCAAAGATATTCAAGCAACTCAGAAGGACATATCAGATGTGACAGGGTCGTTGAAAAGTCACGAGGCTGTTATGAACCAGATATCCACTGATGTCAAGGAGAACTGTAAGGAAACCGAAGAAATTAGAAAAATGGCAGAAGTAAACCATAAGGAAATTGAGGCTATGAAAACCCAAATCAAGGACGAGAAACAGTCTGACCATCTGTTGAAAATGCCAAGTATAAGGGGAGAAGACTAGATACAGATAAACCTAGGAGCAGCTAGAGAAACTGATAGTCAAAGACAGGATGAGGTCAGGACAGTATTTCAATCCAACCCCATAACTGTATTCAAGAATGTAGAGGATAAGCCTTCTAAATTTTCAGGGCGAGTTTCTGTGACACCCGTAGAATTCTTGAGAGAAGCAGGTGATTACCTAAAAGATTCCAAAATCCCTAAGGAAAGACAGATCCGAGTGATAGGGAAATTTTTGGAAGGTCCCGCACTTCTTTGGTTTAGAGCTTTTAGGTCCACTCTGACCAATTTTGAGGAGTTTTCCCGTAGGTTATTAAAAACGTTTTGGTCCCCGGAAACCCAACAGCAAGTCAGAGCAGAATTATATTCAGAGAGATTCTCGACGTCACAACCTACTCGATACTCTACGTACTTTTCTGGACAGCTTTCTAAACTACAACATTTAGATCCGCCGATGCCAGATAATGAATTAATTACCGCATTAATACGTCAGTTTCCAGCAGACGTCCAAAGAACTTTGATCGCTGCTGACATTTATAATATGGAGCAATTTGACGAGGTATTGCAGACACTTGATCACACGAACGCTCAATTCTTCCATCAGAAGGGAGGAAAGAATAACAACGCTGTGTACGCTGTTATGGCCGACAGTTATTCCCAAACACCTCGAGAGATTCGAGAGGGGCGAGAAGAGAAAACGCCGAGGGAAGAGCCCAATAAAAGAGGATGGAATCAGAACAATAACAGATACAGTTACAAGCCTTATGCGAGACCGGATGGTGGATATCGATATAATACTCGATGGAGAAGGCCAAGGGATAATCAAGGAAGGTACGAGGAAAGAAGGTACTATGGTAGAAACAATAACTACAATAACAGAGGGAATGTGAACACTCGTCAGTCCAATGAAGAGTTCAATAAGGAGACGAGGAAGAACTTGGAAGAAAGATACCAAGAAAACTTGCAGTTCTTGGAACAGAAGCCAAATGAACCAAGTCCATCGGGAACACAACAATCCCGGGGGAATGGAAAAGAAAAAAAAACTTCGAATTCACAGTAGAAGATAGAATTTTAAACATTTTCACTTCCAGGATTATTAAATGGCAAGCAGAGGAGGATGACTTAATTGAACATAATGACGAACGGAAAGAAATGGGTACAAGAATTAAAATGCCAATCATATCATGCGAAGTATTCGGTATGCCTGTCGATACTTTAATTGATACTGGGGCTATGCTTTGTTTTGTGAGCGAGAAGCTTTATATTCTGTGGAAGCTCAAAGAGAATTTAGAGGAGATTCCAGTATCAGGAATTAAAATCCAAGGAATAATACCCAACAAAATATCTCTGTGTAAAACACAATTATACTTATGTGTTACTATTGGAGGACATGATTTCCGACATGTGTTTGTAGTAATGAAGGACATGGCTTTTGACATGATATTGGGAGCGGATTTCATTCTGAAATATCAAGCAGTGATAGACATGAAGACAGAGACGATCAGATTCAAGAATACCTAAGAGATAAACTTCGAGGGAAAAGAAGAGGATGACATCGAGGGAGATGCTCAATGGTCTCTGATTTTTCATGAAGCTGAAGGAAGAGAAGTCTACACTGAGAAGGAATCCCCAGAGCTAGGAAAAATTTTGGAAGAGTATCACGATATTTTTGATATTAAACCTGGTGAAATTTAAGATTTTGAATATCGTATTCGTGTAGATGATGCACCTTTCCATGCTAAATTGTATCCGGTAGCGGAAAAGCATCGAGAAATGGTAAAAGTGCTTATCAAAGAGATGGAAAGTAACAATGTGATTGAAAAGTACACTACATCTTATGTCAATCCATTAGCAGTAGTGTCTAAGCCAGATGGAAGTCTGAGACTATGTTTAGACGCGCGAAATTTGAATTCAAGATTACTGCCAGGGTATGACAGACCACCAATCATTAGGGAACTGAAATTCCAAGGCAAGGTCTGGTTCTCTAACATTGTTCTCACTTCGTCCTACCACCACATTAGGCTTAGTGAAGATTCCAAAAAGTTTACAGGGTTTATGTTTGACCAGCAGACATATGTATTCCACCGTCTACCATTTTGGGGTCAAAACATCTGGATCTGTTTTGATCAGAGCACTGGAACAAAACTTGAGTCCTGAAGTAAAAGAGATAGCAATTCGTTACATAGATGATATCCTAATTGCATCTGAGACTAAGGAGGAACATTTGTTACATCTTCAGATGTTATTCGCAGATTTGAGAAAAGCGAACTTTAAAGTAAACCTTCGAAAATGTCAGTTCTTTCGGAAGGAAATACAATTTTTGGGCCACATTTTGGATGGTGAAGGATACCGTCCCAATGAGACAAAAATACAGGTGATTGCAAATTTCCCTAGACCTACTAGAGTGAAGAATGTCCGCAGTTTTCTCGGGACATGCCAATTCTTTGCAGGGCATTGTCCAAGCTTCACCAAGACGGTTGCTCCATTGCAGGAATTATTAAAAAAAGGAAACAAATGGAAATGGAATGAAGATTGTGAACAATCATTTCAAGATGCCAAGAGGTTATTGGTAAACAGCGTGAAATTAGAGTATCCTGACTTTACCAAGAATTTCATCATAGAATCCGATGCATCCACCGTAGGGATTGGAGTTATTCTTCTTCAAGAAGATGACGATCACAAGAGACGTTACTTGGCGTTCATAAGCAGGAAACTTCGTCCATCAGAAAGGAATTATTACACCACAGAGTTAGAAGCCCTTGCTGCAATCTTCGCGTTGGAGTCGTGGAAGAAAATGTTAATTGGACATTCAGTAATTGTGAGGACTGATCACCATGCATTGGAATTTATCTTGAGAACAAACTTTGCCAGTGATAGGATAACTAGATGGTCACTTTTTATTCAACAATTCAACCTAGTTATTGAACACACTCCTGGAAAATTGAACGTTGGGGCCAATTTATTGAGTAGAGCAGTGGAGTCTACATCTAAGGTTTTTCAAGTTAACCTGACGCAGGAGGATGAGGATACCTTGAGAAGGTTAAGATTGTTGCATTTATCCCAGAGGAGAGACCGACGTTTTAGAAACATTTTTCGTTTTCTACAGGGAGACATGGATCCAAATGATGATGATTTTGTGGAAACTGAAAGAATTTCTAGAGATTATTTGATGTTAGATGGTTTAGTCTACAAGTTTGCAGATCCCGACCATACGCAGCTGAGAGTAGTGATACCTCCACGAACGCAAAAACCCATTATCTGGATGGCACATCGAATTGCAGGTCATGCTGGAGTAGATAAGACGGTCAACTTGATACAAGAAAAATTTTCGTGGGAGCGAATGCGACAAACTGTCAGGAACACTATTCGAGAATGCGACTTATGCCAAAGGAGTAAACATAATTCTAGATTATTGAGAGAAATACCAAGGCCTATTATTCCTTCTAAGCCTTGTGAAATCTTCGCGACTGATCTTTATGGTCCTCTCCCAAAGTCTAAAAGAGGTAAACGATATATTCTGGTGACCATGGATGTTTTCAGCAAATACACTATGTTACACCCAATTCAGAAGGCAAACGCAAAATATTGTGCGAAGAGAATTAGAGACAACGTAATTCCGGAAGCAGGCGAACCGGAATTCCTTTTATCAGATCGTGGACCCCAATTTACATCTTTAGAATTTAGAACCGTCATGAATAATCTTGGGATTAGACAATTGTTTTGTTCTATCAGACATCCTGAAAGCAATCCAGCAGAACGCGTGATGGCTGAAATAGCAAAATTTTGCCGCCTCTATTGTCCAAATGAGCATTGGAAATGGATGGATGTTCTCTCATTAGCATCCGAATCCATCAACTCTACAATTCATGAGAGTACTGGACAGATTCCCATGTTGCTTCATCATGGAATTAAACCAACAAGATTATGGGATCGAATCATCTCTATTCCACCTGAGATTGAACCAAATCGTCAGATGAGGGAAACTCTAGCTTTAGACAAATTGAGGAGCCAAGCTGAGAAAAGAGAGCGCAGAGTGAGAGGAAAGCGTTTTCGCAGACCCTTGCGCGTAGGAACTCTTGTTTTAGTGAAAAGACCTACACCCTCTGACGTGCAAAATCGAGTGTACTCGAAGTTTGCAAGCCTTTACGCTGGACCCTATCGTATTGTGGAAGTAAACAACAATGGAAGCTATGAAATCGCCAATACACGAACTGGTATTATCGTGGGAACTTATAATGCAGCGAATTTGAAGATTTATTATTCAAGAACCAGATGATTTAATGTGTAGATAGGAAAAATAAAAAAAATCCAATTTTTATTTTTTGCTAGGTGTGGGGTGGATGTGCCCAACTCTAGGAATGGGTATTCCAAGATTCAGACAACTAGATATCAAGGGAAAGGCTACAGCCGCTTTTGAAAGTTGAGATATTTGAATATCGCGCTCCATTACTTCTAGAATTGAATGGAAACTTTGTGCGGCCAAGAGCATGTTAAGTGACGTAGCGAGTAGTAGCAGAGGTCGAGACTATTTGTTGATTAAATAGTTAGCCATGGAGTAGAGACTTGATACTTGGATCAGATTACTGGCACGGCCAAATTAAAGAGAATGCACTTAGTCTCAAGTGAATCGGACCAGAGACACCGGAGATATGAGGATTTCCAGATTTCAGCGTGATCCAGCGTGGACCCGACCGTTTTGAATAAAAGCCGACCGGCCCAAGCATCATTAGCTCACTTCGAACCAAGCTCTTGCATGACAAGGTGCTGCTGCTACGTTGAGCCAAGGCACATGGTTGCCGGATCTACGCAGAAGATATCTTTAAATTGTGATAGTCACAAAAGTGCTACGATATATGTGGAACATAGTAAGTTTCCGGCAGAGGGAATCACTAAGGTGATTGTTATTTTTCTACGGACACTGGTGAAATACTTTATTTCTATATGGACACATGCTAGACTTTGTCTAGAAAGTACTTTGTCACAGTCCAGTAATAATAATTAAATACTTGGATATTTTAATCCAATTAGTCAGTTTCATAAATTGTAACTTGATAACCACTCCGATCTTTCAGTATATTGAAGGCCAGTCTATCATGGTGTTGTTCATTAGCCGACAAAGGGAAACTATAAGTTGCTTCGCGCATGATAGATGGTGATAAACCATGCCCAGGGAACGATCTTCAGAACAGCCGTTGATTGATTTAGACTGTCAGTGTTTTCTTGTACTGAAAAGATTACCGTGAGTTACGTTACAACTGACGTATTTGAGAATAGATCATTTGGATCTGACCCCATTTAAGCGAACTGCTATGGATTTATTTGAAGCCAATATTAAAATGGATCAGCAGTTACTTCAAACTTCAAGAAATATTTCCACTATGTCGTGTTAGACAGATTGTGGGTATATAATGGCGGCCGATACAAGGATTAGACGTGCGTGTCCAATAGGGCATGTATCTGGATACATCTGGTACAGACCAGGTTCACTACGCTTCAAGACCAACGAGAAATGTAAGCCACATTTGATTTTTATATTATGTCTAGCTAATTGGAACAAACTCATTTTCTGCAGATGACCAACACATTTGTTTTTCTTCGTATTTAAATCTTGCAATGATTTACGCAAGACATATTAGAGTTATTCTGAGTATTTTCAGCACTCAGAACAGTTTAGGATCGATGACCGAGAATAACGAGCATTTATTTGAATGTTTCATATTTTTTGATAATCACGGTAATCAGCCGAGGTAACTGTAAAAGTTAATAATTATTTTTGTTGAGAAATGGATATTTTATCCATATTCGAAGAATCGAACATGTGGATTCTCACATAATGAAACAATAATTAAACACATTTACAATAATATAACTAATAATAATAATAATAATCCACTAATAATAATAATAATGATTTTCATAACTTTTCTAAATAATTCTTGGATCTTATATTTTCTAATAATCACATTCATTGAAGTAGTTTAATCAATTCTAGTTTGGAACAGGTGATTTTCCGAAGGATAGTGGTTAGCGCAAGCCCGCATTCAACCAACATTACAGTTCTGGTTGAACAGTTAATATTTTCAATGAGCAAAGTATATTTTTCAGATAACACGGAGAGGCATGAAACGGGAAGCAAATGATATTTGTATCAATTAGGATATTTTTGTATTTATATAAAATCATGACGTAGATACACATTCGAAAGTGAAATAGAGAGTATCATTAGTGTGGTAACTTCACGATTTGAACTGAATGGTAAAATAAAATAAACTTGTAAGTTTATAAATCTTCCAGTGTTGATAATAAGCAGAGGCTTGATTTATTGTATAAATTTTGGGAAGAAAATTTATGTGTGTGGAGTAGTTGAAATGCCATTCCCAGGTGCGCATGTTTAAGTCGCAGGAATGAGGAAGTTTTTATTTGAGCATCAATCAAATAGCAGGTTCGATGACTCAGTGTTAATGAAGGAGTATTGGAACTACACATTGCGTCGTATGAATGACCCAAAGGTTATTTCTTAAAAAACCATCAGTTCTTATTTCAACCTTGTTTACGGATTCCATTAAGACTTTGATTTTGCTAGAACCCGGATTTGTCTGATAGTATTTTATTCTTCTTCAGAGGAAGACCTTTGCCGTTGTTGTTGGGATATTGTGTTCTTACACAAATAATAGAATGGGCCACTGCCAATTAAAAATAATTCTATAACCACGAATAATTTGAAGGACGTTTTCAATCCTAGTGTCATGAACTAAATGAATTTATTATGAAGCTACAATTCTTATTTCCGCATTCTGTTCAAGAATTGCAAGTTGTGAAAGTTACTAAAATGGCCACAAATATAAATATTTTTCTTAATATGATTCCAAGTGGAAAATCGAATAGTTGAATGGTCCAACAATTTATTGATCAAGTTGATGATTCAGAAATCGTATATTTTGTTAGGAACTTGAAGTTCATAATCGAGTCACTTCTCGAAACGTTTAATGTCAGAAGAACAATTAATTTTGTTGTGCTTCGCACAGTTCTTCGATGCTATGCTCAAAGGTCAGATACTTTTCAGATGTTGTTATTAGGCTAATATGTTGACATAATTTGTGTTGATTGAGAGATAATAATATTTTTTGACAATATTTTTTGAAACTGGAAAAATAAGTGAAAATTAAAAATTCTATGAACCATTATTCTACGAGTGTTAATTTTATGTAAAAATTCAACCAGTGAACTACAATATTTCCAGTAAAGACAATTAAATTTGAACTGGATTTAATCATAAATAATGGATATAATTTTGGAACACAGTCTACAGGACTGATAATCAGACTTGTGTCTCCAAAGATAATTGTCCAATGTGTTGGAAAATTTCTGTACATTGTGTAAATAGTAATGTGGGTCGCCACACATGAATGATGCTGCTTTGAGCATTTTATTTTGCAGTCAATTTTAAATTCAGAATAAAATGAGATAATTTTACATGATGTGTTATGCCCAGTTGAATCTCCTTCTATCCTTATTGTTGCATTGAGCCAAAAATCAGTAAAGCATTTTTTTAATTTGATGTCGTTTTTGCGATTAGCTTTAACCCATCTGGCGCCCCGGGATATTTTGACTCTCGTGCTGACTGATTCTTGGTAAAATGCATATGTGGTCGTGCGGACTCCGGTCTAAACGGGCACAGTACCTTAACATGGCCTTGTCCCAAATTGATTTACAACTACATCTATCAAACTTCAAGTGTCTTAGATTCACGATATCATTTTTTTAAGCCTTTGAAAAAATCAATCGCGGTATCCCACAGTATTACAGAAATTATTAGCCTTAGACTTTTATAATCAAATGTTATAGGCCTACGTAAATTAGAGGCATCTGAGTTATCTAACAGAAAGTAATACATGCCTTATGGTGAAGCAAATTCCTACGCCTACCTGTATATTGTAAATTGAATAAATAAATAAATAAATAAATAAATAAATTACGAGCCTTACAGTAGTCGCATATGATGTGTAACATCTGACATACAAGAAACCTCACGTGAAATTGTTGTAACACCGGTATTTTATAGTATTATTGGCACAAATATTAATCTAATGTAAAAGGGAGTGTTTTACAGATATTGAAGTTTATAATACGGAACTCATTTCATTAGATGATTTATAGCTTCCACCAGCACTAGCCTAAATAAAGAATACGAAATGGATCAACTAGATTAATAGACGCCACACCACTCATAACCTTAAATTCCTTATAAACAGGTCCTCTTGATTCACAGACCAACACGTAATTTCATATGGATTCTGTTAAAATGAGTCATACTGATATGATAAATATCGTTTAAAATGATAATCTGGTAGCAAAAATATCTACCCCGCCCAGGATTGGAACCCAAGATACCTAGATTCACAGTCATACGCAATAACCCCACGGCTATTTCGACTACGCAAATATTGTGCACAAGATGGTGACTTATTTCCACGTTCCAATAATACTGCATTACGGAATTAAGTTTCATTTATATTTTGCTTGTTTCGATAATATTCCTGAGTGACATTGAGTTTAAAATGCCTTATGCCAATGCAATGCCGACTACTTACAATGTTTGATATTAAGGCATTTTACCATTTAAATACTGATACGAAGACTTCGAACATGTACCATGTCATTTATTTAAATCACTTGACACCAGAGTTCGCATGAGCGTTTTCCGCTCAGTATGTCATATACATTCCACATGGCCGAGAGTGCGTCATGGTATCAATTTTCGACACCGCGCGCTGATTGTTTCTCTTACCAGTGCCAGCTGGATCGATCGATCGAGTTGACAGTGCGTCTTATACTTCCGTTCGAACCACCACTGCCAGCTAGGGCACACGTCCATTCGATCGATCGAGTGGGCAGTGCATACTTCCGTTGTCCACCACTGCCAGCTAGTACACTTCCGTTTGATCGATCGAGCGGGCAGTGCATACTTCCGTTGTCCACCACTGCCAGCTAGTACACTTCCGTTTGATCGATCGAGCGGGCAGTGCATACTTCCGTTGGATCCACCACTGCCAGCTCGATCGTTCCGATCCACTTCCGTCCCCAATTTTCAAAATCACTCCCACAAAACTATCCAGCAACCGAGCGGAAAGATGTTACACATCTATCTATCTATCTATATATATAAAAATCAATGTAACGTGATAGTTTGTCTGTGGGTGTGTATGTCTCCTATGCGTTCATATACCATTCGTCCGATTGCGATGAAACTTGGGTGAGATGTTGAGTACACTCCAAGGAAGGTTTCTGATTTAGTAAATCCATTTTACAATAGGTAGCGCACGCGTAGATTCAACAAATGAGCGACGATGCGCGAAGCATTTCAACAAAGTCCCGTATGTGTTCATATACCATTCGTCCGATAGCGATGAAACTTGGGTGAGATGTTGTGTACACTTACGTGAAGGTTTCAAAATTAGTGAATACATTTCACAGTAGATAGCGCACAAGTAGATTCAACAAATGAGCGACGACACGCAATGCGTTTCAACAAAGTCCCGTATGCATTCATATACCATTCGTCCGATAGCTATGAAACTTGCGTAAAATGTTGTGTACACTGCAGGGAAATTTTCTGGCTTAGTACATCCACTTTACAATAGGCAGCGCACGAGTAGATTCAACAAATGAGCTACGACGCGCGAAGCATTTCAACAAAGTCACGTTTGCGTTCATATACCATTCGTCCGATAAGGATGAAACTAGGCTGAGATTTTGTGTGCACTCCAGGGAAGGTTTCTAGCTTAGTAAATCCCTTTAAAAATAGGTAGAGCACGAGTAGAATCAACAAATGAGCAACGGCGCGCGAAGCGTTTCAACAAAGTCCCATATAATTTCATATACCATTCATCCGATAGCGATGAAACTTGGGTGAGATGTTGTGTACACTCCAGGGAAGGTTTCTGGCTTAGTACATACATTTTACAATAGGTATTGCACCAGTAGATTCAACAAATGAGCGATGACACGCGAAGCGTTTCAACAAAGTCCCGTATAAAGTCATATACCAGTCGTCTGATAGTGATAAATGTTTGGTGAATTGTTGTGTACACTCCAGGAAAGGTTTCTGGCTAAGTAAATCCATTTTACAATACGAAGCGCACGTTTATATTCAACAAATGAGTGACTACGCGCGAAGCGTTTCGACAACGTCCCGTATACGTTCACATACCATTCATCCGATTGCGATGAAACTTGGGTGAGATGTTGTGTACACTCCAGGGAAGGTTTCTGGCTGAGTACATCCATATTACAATATGTAGCGCAAGAGTAGAATCAACAAATGAGCGACGACACGCGAAGCGTTTCAACCAAGTCCCGTATGCATTCATGTACCATTCGTCCGTAGCTATGAAACTTGGGTGAGATGTTGTGTACACGTCATGGAAAATTTCTGGCTTAGTAAATCCACTATACAATATGCAGCGCACAAGTTGATTCAACAAATGAGGGACGACGCGCGAAGCGTTTCAACAAAGTCCCGTATAAGGTCATATACCATTCTGCCGTTAGAGGTGAAACTTGGGTGAAATATGGTGGACACTCCAAGGAAGGTTTCTGGCTTAGTAAATACATTTCACAGTAGGTAGCACACGAGTAGATTCGACAAATGAACGACGACATGCGGAGCGTTTCAATACAGTCCCCTATGTCTTCATATCCCATTAGTCCGATAGTGATGAAACTTGGGTGAGATGTTTTGGACACTTACGTGACAGTTTCTAACTTAGTAAATACATTTTACAGTAGGTAGCGCACGAGTAGATTCAACAAATGAGTGACGGAGCGCGAATCGTTTATACAAAATCAGGTATGCGTTCATATACTATTCATCCGATTACGATTAAACATTGATTAGTTATTGTGTACCCGCCAGGGAAGGGGACTTAGTAAATCCATTTCACAATAAGTAGCGCAAGAGTAGATGCAACAAATGGGTGACGACGCGCGAAGCGTTTCAACAAAATCCCCTATTGCGTTCATATAACATTCTTCGATTGCGATGAAACCTTGATGAATTATTGTGTACACGCCAGGGAAGGGCTTCGGCTTAGTAATACATTTCTCAATAGGTAGCGCACGAGTAGATTCAACAAATGAGTGACATCGCACGAATCGTTTAAACAAAACCCCGTATACGTGCATATACAATTCATCCGATTGCGATGAATCATTGATGAGTTATTGTGTACACGCCAGGGAAGGGTTTCGACTTAGTAAATCCATTTCACAACAGGTAGCGTACGAGTAGATTCAACAAATGGGTGACAGCGATGAAACTTTTGAAAGTTGTTGTGCACGCTTCCACGAATGGTTCTAAATTAGAAAATCCATTTTACGATACCTTAGAGGCAGTCAACATGTTGTGTATCCAAAAGCACTTCAAGAAACAGAATTTCAACGCCAACACTTTCTTTGATTGGCATTGCAACGCATGCCGGGTACAGCTTGTATTATATAAAAATCAATGTAACGTGATAGTTTGTCTGTGGGTGGGTATGTATGCCTCCTATGCGTTCATATACCATTCGTCCGATTGCGATGAAACTTGGGTGAGATGTTGAGTACACTCCAAGGAAGGTTTCTGACTTAGTAAATCCATTTTACAATAGGTAGCGCACGCGTAGATTCAACAAATGAGCGACGATGCGCGAAGCATTTCAACAAAGTCCCGTATGTGTTCATATACCATTCGTTCGATAGCGATGAAACTTGGGTGAGATGTTGAGTACACTCCAAGGAAGGTTTCTGACTTAGTAAATCCATTTTACAATAGGTAGCGCACGCGTAGATTCAACAAATGAGCGACGATGCGCGAAGCATTTCAACAAAGTCTCGTATGTGTTCATATACCATTCGTCCGATTGCGATGAAACTTGGGTGAGATGTTGAGTACACTCCAAGGAAGGTTTCTGACTTAGTAAATCCATTTTACAATAGGTAGCGCACGCGTAGATTCAACAAATGAGCGACGATGCGCGAAGCATTTCAACAAAGTCCCGTATGCATTCATATACCATTCGTCCGATAGCTATGAAACTTGCGTAAAATGTTGTGTACACTGCAGGGAAATTTTCTGGCTTAGTACATCCACTTTACAATAGGCAGCGCACGATTAGATTCAACAAATGAGCTACGACGCGCGAAGCATTTCAACAAAGTCACGTTTGCGGTCATAGACCATTCGTCCGATAGCGATGAAACTAGGCTGAGATTTTGTGTGCACTCCAGGGAAGGTTTCTAGCTTTGTAAATCCCTTTAAAAATAGGTAGAGCACGAGTAGAATCAACAAATGAGCAACGGCGCGCGAAGCGTTTCAACAAAGTCCCATTTAATTTCATATACCATTCATCCGATAGCGATGAAACTTGGGTGAGATGCTGTGTACACTCCAGGGAAGGTTTCTGGCTTAGTACATACATTTTACAATAGGTAGCGCACCAGTAGATTCAACAAATGAGCGATGACACGCGAAGCGTTTCAACAAAGTCCCGCATAAAGTCATATACCATTCGTCTGATAGTGATAAATGTTTGGTGAATTGTTGTGTACACTCCAGGAAAGGTTTCTGGCTACGTAAATCCATTTTACAATACGAAGCGCACGTTTATGTTCAACAAATGAGTGACTACGCGTGAAGCGTTTCGACAACGTCCCGTATACGTTCACATACCATTCATCCGATTGCGATGAAACTTGGGTGAGATGTTGTGTACACTCCAGGGAAGGTTTCTGGCTGAGTACATCCATATTACAATATGTAGCGCAAGAGTAGAATCAACAAATGAGCGACGACACGCGAAGCGTTTCAACCAAGTCCCGTATGCATACATGTACCATTCGTCCGTACCTATGAAACTTGGGTGAGATGTTGTGTACACGTCATGAAAATTTCTGGCTTAGTAAATCCCCTATACAATATGCAGCGCACAAGTTGATTCAACAAATGAGGGACGACGCGCGAAGCGTTTCAACAAAGTCCCGTATAAGGTCATATACCATTCTGCCGTTAGCGGTGAAACTTGGGTGAAATATGGTTGACACTCCAAGGAAGGTTTCTGGCTTAGTAAATACATTTCACAGTAGGTAGCACACGAGTAGATTCGACAAATGAACGACGATAGAGATGAAACTTGGGTGAGATGTTGTGGACACTTACGTGACGGTTTCTAACTTAGTAAATACATTTTACAGTAGGTAGCGCACGAGTAGATTCAACAAATGAGTGACGGAGTGCGAATCGTTTAAACAAAATCAGGTATGCGTTCATATACTATTCATCCGATTGCGATGAAACATTGATCAGTTATTTTGTACCCGCCAGGGAAGGGGACTTAGTAAATCCATTTCACAATAAGTAGCGCAAGAGTAGATGCAACAAATGGGTGATGACGCGCGAAGCGTTTCAACAAAATTCCCTATTGCATTCATATAACATTCTTCGATTGCGATGAAACCTTGATGAGTTATTGTGTACACGCCAGGGAAGGGCTTCGACTTAGTAATACATTTCTCAATAGGTAGCGCACGAGTAAATTCAACAAATGAGTGACAGCGCACGAATCGTTTAAACAAAAACCCCTATACGTGCATATACCATTCATCCGATTGCGATGAATCATTGATGAGTCATTGTGTACACGCCAGGGAAGGGTTTCGACTTAGTAAATCCATTTCACAATAGGTAGCGTACGATTAGATTCAACAAATGAGTGACAGCGATGAAACTTTTTGAACGTTGTTGTGCACGCTCCCACGAATGGTTCTAAATTAGAAAATCCATTTTATGATAGCTTAGAGGCAGTTAACATGTTGTGTATCCAAAAGCACTTCAAGAAACAGAATTTCAACGCCAACACTTTCTTTGATTGGCATTGCAACGCATGCCGGGTACAGCTTGTCATTAAATAAATAAATACATTTTGCGGAAAATTTTAGGACCACAGAAAACTGCTGACGGGACATGGAAGTACAGAAAGAATGATGACCTCTATAAACACACTGAAAAAAATACTGTCACATTGCGGAAGCGAAGGTTGAAATTCTACGGACATTTGGTGAGAATGGACGAGAACCGACTGACTAAGAGGATATTCAAGTATATTACAGAGCTGAAGGCTACAACTAAGTGAGTAGAAGAGGTTAAATGAGACGTCAAGGAAAGTGGACTCACAGTGGATGTGATCCACAACAGAAAAGAGTTTAGAAACCGAACTGACAACATCAAGATGTTCGAGGAGAAAACACCTAAAATTAGAGAGCCAAACTGGTAATATCCGAAGAGGAGCGAAAGATCAGAAGTGAATGAATGAAGAGGTTTTGGGAAGAGAAGAGGAGATTAACCAGAAAGCCTTAGGTTCCATGCGGTCCACAGGCGGCCAAATTCGGAAGAATAAATAAAAAAAAAAATAAATAAATAAATAGATAAATAGATAAAAATAGATAAAAATCAGTCAGGAAGTTAAGGTGCAGTATCATCAGAACTTGACCTTTGAATCTAATAATTGGACTGACATCGCTTTTAAGATCCAGCAGGCAGCTACCGCCACAATTCTGGCAGCTCCTAAACGAAAACATGGGTGGTGGATCGAAACCTGTGATAATGCACTGGCTCAGAGAACAGATGCATGGAGAAAATGGAATTCGACCAAGGGTCAGGAAGATTTTGATGCATTCCGTGATGCGAGGAAAGTTGCAGCCCGAGTGTTCCGATGTGCAAAGCTATCGTATGAGAAACAACAGATGGAACAGATCGATCAGAATTTCCGTAAAAACAACGTTAGGGACTTTTATCAAACCTTTAAATCTAATCTGAAAGGTTATCAAGCCCCTAGTCTGTGCTTTAGAGATGACACAGGAAAGCTAGGTATGAACGACAGGGAAAATTGCGACATTTTGGCTCAGTATTTCAACAAGTTACTCAACTGCGATGAGCCATCACTAAAACTATCCAACTCCCTTCCCATTCAAGGTCTGCCCAATTCTCAGCCACCTTGTAAGACGGAAATTAAGCTGATCATGGACAGTCTGAAATATAATAAAGCAGCTGGGGAAGATTCCATAGTGGCGGAACTACTGAAGCTAGCGAATGAGGATACTCTGGACATATGAGTCTGCCTTTTCCAGGAGATTTGGAGAACGAGTACTATACCAGTTGAATGGCAAACAGCACTAATCCATCCTCTCCACTAAGAGTGCTTTAGAGATGATACAGGAAAGCTAGGTATGAACGACAGGGAAAATTGCGACATTTTGGCTCAGTATTTCAACAAGTTACTCAACTGCGATGAGCCATCACTAAAACTATCCAACTCCCTTCCCATTCAAGGTCTAAGAAGTAGACAAGAAGAACGTTGACAATTACAGAGGTATATCGATAGTTCCTGTTCCTTACAAGATTCTTTCTAAAGTACTCCTCAACAGAATCGAAACTCATCTTGATCAACAGATTGGCGAATACCAGGCTGGTTTCCGTAAGGGCCGATCCCGCCCAGAACAAATTTTCAATCTGAAGAACATCATCAGATACAAGAAAACTGGGGGATTTGAATATGTGGTCGTATTCGTGGATTTCAAAAAAGCATACGATTCGATTGATCGAGAGTCATTATTGAATGTTCTGGAAGAGTTTGGTGTGGATGATTCGTCCAGAAATTTGATTAAACAGACTCTCACCAACACAATATCTAAGGTAAAATTCTAGAATGAAATCTCAGAGCCCTTCGAGATAAAAACCGGGGTCAGACAAGGAGATGGACTTTCTCCACTTCTTTTCAATTGTATCTTAGAAAAGGTAATTCGAGAATGGAGAACATCACTGAACAACGAAGAAGGAAATGAAGATCAGTTTCGATTAGGCCCCAAACACAAAGGAGTGTATGTTGACTGTCTGGCGTTCGCAGACGACGTAGCCATATTTGCAAACAACACCAGTTCAGCAATCAGGAAGATAAACCATCTGAAAGAAACAGCAGAGAGAGTAGGACTACAAATTTCATTTCAGAAAACGAAATATATGACTTAACATCCGTGAAGGTCCAGAATGGTTGTTCACAGACCATGGAAAGATTCGAAGAGTCAAGGAGTTTAAATACCTTGGTGAAGTAATCCAAGTGAATGGGCTAGAATAAGAAGCGACCGATATCCGCATCCTGAAACAAGAGCGAGCGTTCCAACTGACTAAAAACATCTACAATAAGAAGGTGCTAAGTATAGGAGCCAAATTAAGGCACTACAGCACTGTTGTCAAACCAGAAGGTTTATATGCTTCGGAGACCCTGTGTATGAATCGGACAGGTCAAATCAATCAGCTACTTAAAAGAGAACGCAGACTACTACGGAAGATCTTGGGCAACAGATGGGCTGACGGACAGGTTCGACTGGTGTCAAATAAAGAAGTATACAGAAAGATGGAATCGATAACAACAGCAATTAGAAAATGAAGATTGCTGTTTTATGGACACATCTTCCGTATGAATAATAACCGGCTCACAAAGAAAATCTGGAATTTTCTTAAACCGAAGATCTCCAAGTTGAAATGGTTCCAAGAGTGTGAGAAAGATATGAGACAGGTGGGCATTATGGAAGATAAAATCAAAGACAGGAATAGTTTCAGAAGGATGGTGAAAAGCTATCATGGTTTTATGGTGGAGGTGGAACCCAGAAGACGAAGAGGCCCTTTGACAGAGGAGCGGAAGAACAAGCTGATAGATGGGCTCAAGAGATACTGGCAAGATGTCAAAGCCGGCAAACGAACAAGACGCAGTCACTGAAATGAGAGTGGTTGTTAACACGCAGTCCATAGAGGCTCAAGTCGACAGAAAAATAAAAAAAAAAAATAGATAAATAAATAAATCATGAAGGACTTTCTCTCTTATTGTTAGTTTTTTTTGTTCTTTGTCTGTTAAGTGCTATATTTCTTGTAGTAAATGTAGTTAATGTTAGCTAATAATAATAATAGTGGTAGTAGTTCAGTAATCATTGCCATAATATGCTCATCGTTAGAGATGTTAAGTACCGTACCTTAAAATGAAAATACTTTTCATCATCATAATCATAATCATCATCATCATCACCATCCTCATCGGTGAGTTGTTACTGAAATTACTTCCTCTACGAAGTGCCTAGCTATTTCTTTTGTAGATAGTGGATTTAAAATATTAAAGAGTTAGATGGAAGTTTATAATTAGGGAATAATTCTGGGCAATCAGTAATCGTGTGTGCAATCGTTGAAATTTAACGGCAATTGAGTCAATTATCCTTGTGTTCGATTGCAAAATGAATACTATTGCTCAATCCTTTCAGCCAGAGAATCTGTCGCCGTGTGTAATGAGATTAAATATCGGACGAATGGTTTCACATTGGTAGTACAGTGGGGAGAGGAGGCTGGAATTAATTGATCTCTGCCCGCGAGGAATTATGGGAGAATGAGTGAGGCTTTAAATTTTACTCTCCATCAAATCCTTTACGAAGTTTTTTGTAGCCTCTTTAAAACTGCCTTCAGAAGAAGTAAAACTTTGGAAATTAAAAAGAGAAGAACGGGTCCGATAAAGTCATTTTTATCAAATCCACCAGATGAGTGGATGTATTTTTATGTTGAAATTCTTACCTTCAACGAAATGAGAAATACGGTTTTATAACCTCTCTCATATATCTAATAATATCCCCTGGCACTACAGCCCGTGAAGGGCCTAGGGCTACCAAGCGACCGCTGCCCAGCCATTTGGCCTGCAGATATTGGGGTGACACGTGATTAGCGCATCGGGTCCTCTCGGCCGTTAATCTTGGTTTTCGTAATCGGGGCGCTGCCTCGCCGTCAGACAGCTACTCAATTGTCCTCCCGAGGCTGAGTGCACCCCGTTCCAGCCCTCACGTCAGTTTCTAAAATCCCTGACGGAGCCGGGAATCGAACCCGGAGACTCCGGATGAGAGACAGGTGCTCTACCCGAACACCACGGGGCCGGCAACTTCTCTCATAATTAAGTATTAAAATGTTTTAATCAGCGAAATATTAAAAGACCACTTTAGATAATCAGCGTATTAAGACGCTAGATTGGGGAGAAATGAATTCGGAAATCGCGTCGTCGGCCATCCTGTAAACAGTCTCTCGCGGTTATCCCATTTCAGATCCAGTGAAAAACTCCAAGGGAGGAAATATTTTCTTATCTAAGAAGGAAAATATGAACTGTCAGGTATGGCAAAAATGTTTCCAAGTAAAATCAACTTGCGTGTCCCACTGATTTCGTGCAAGTCTTCGAAACTTACATAGCTTGGGTGACTTGCGTGTCAACGATACCATTCCAATACCTCAGGCCAAAATAATGTTTTTGGCAGAGCTGGTAATCGAACCTGGGCCTCCGGAGTGGTATAAATTCACGCTAACCACTATGCTACAAGGTGTACATGTAACCATGTAACCAAGTGAAATACATTAACAGTGCGTAGCATGAACGATGAGCGCCCGATTTAGTGATGTTCTGTGTAGTTACGTCATTACTCTACTGCGGCCAGACATCTTAGGGAGACTTTATGGTGTAGTGGCTAGCATTCTTGGCTGTCTCCCCTGAGGTCCATATTCGATTCCCCACTCTGCCAAAACTTGAATTCTGGTCTGAGGGCAGGAACGGGGTACACTCAGACTCGGGAGGCAGAACTGATTGTGAGAAGTGGTGGGTTTGTATCCCATCTCAGCCATCTTAGAAGTAATCATCCTTAGTTTTTCACTTCTATTTCAGATGGTTTCTAACTAAGGCTAGGGGCACTTTTCCATTCTTTGTCTCAATTACAAATACGAGGGCTATTCCAAAACTAAGGTCTGGTCAACAAAAAAAAAGCATCCAAAATAAAACTTATTTCCAAAACAATTGTTTTATTGACATTCCTTACGTATTTCTCTATTTTTCTACATAATTTCCATACTTATTTACACATTTGTCACATCGTTCCACAAGCTTTTGAATGCCTAAGTCGTACAACTCGGCCGCCTGCGAAGCTAACCAGTCTTTAACAGCTTCTTTCTCTTCATCATCCGTGTCGAAGCGCTTGCCGCCAAGAAACTTCTTTAGGTAGCAGAACAGGTGGAAATCACTTGGCGCCAAGTCCGGACTGTACGGTGGATGGTCCAACTGTTCCCATCTAAATTTCTTGATTAGAGTTTGAGTGTCATTCGCAGTATGGGGTCTGGCATTGTCATGCAACAACAACACTCCAGACGACAATTTTCGAAAATGCAAATGTTCAGACACAATTCTGTACACTGCCCTTACTTCACAATCGGCGGGCTGATTAATTGTCTTAAACATTGTGAACTGACACTATCAACAGCACACAGCAACATTCACAACGCTACTGGCGGCTTTTGCCGCGCAAGGCATGCCAGGAGTCGGCGCGCATGCGTGTTTTGTCCTTGGCGCCGCTTTCAAATATTTACTGCGAATCGGACCTTACTTTTGGAATAGCCCTCGTACATACACTTCTATAGACATGTCCGTAGGCCTAACACGGTCTATCAGACAAATTCTACCCTCGTCCAAGTAAACGTACGATGTCACAAGCCCTTTAATGAAACAACAACAATTCACCTTAGTAAACGTGACTAACGTGACCTAACCTATAAATATTTTCGTCAAATTTTCCTTACTTCAAATTCAAGGATGTGGGATTGAAAGTTAATTCGCTGAAAAAACATCGGAATTTGCCGTGAAGCGCGCCAAACAAGACCGTCTGTTAATTTATTGATGATGTATTTCAGAGGGCAGTTTTCAAAGCGCTGATTGATCACTAGTGTTAGACGGCAGAATAATTATACACATTTGTTGAGTGATGTCGAGATTAAGAAAAACAACTGTTGAATTCTTTTCACCAATACATTTCAAACTCTATCCAGCTATATAAACGTCACAGTAGAGCAAATTATTCGAGAATTCTTTAAAATGCCAATATTCTTCATTACGTCATCTTGGCATCTCTTCACAAAATATTTAGCATGTCTTCTTTTGAAGGTTGATTATGTAAATTATTGTGATAAAGTATCTAGATCATGTTGTTGTTATTACTTCATTTGAGGGGTTTGGGTATCGTGATCATTTAGTCCCGTGCACTTGGATGAGTTTGGAATTTTGTCTGATAACCTGTGTTATTGTGATTGCTGTATTGGTGTGTGTATTTGTACTTCAGGTGAGGAATGGAATAGAAGCGGCTGTGGCTTTAAGTTAAAAACCATCCCGGCATTCGCATGGAGAAGAAATGGGAAACTACGGGAAACCACTCCCAGGATGGCTGTGTTGGGAATCGAACTCACCTCTTCACAGTTTTGTTTCCCGATACTGAGTGGACCCCGTTCCAGCTCTCAGACCAGAATTAAATTTCTTGGCAGAGCTGGGAATTGAACCCGGATCTCCAGGGTGAGAGCTAAGAGTGCTAGCTGCTACACCACGACGTGGACTATCTAGATCAATGTATAAAGCTGCTGTAGGTCTATTATTTTAAATTTAATGTTATTTAGCAGTAGTAGCAAAGGGTAAGAACTCTGTTAATACTGTATACATGTTGTTATTCCCATCTCTATGGGGTCGGGGATGAGATGGGTGAAGACACAGCTTAACAGAGGAAAAAAGACCAATATTCATTCGATTGTTAAATATGCTACAAATATTGTTGACAAATGCTGCACATATCCCAGTATTGGTATGCTTCCTGGCAACCAGAAGCAACTTCAATAATGTAAAAATTCTAATTATAACTTGCTAAAATAAAATGTTCAAAATTTCCCGCCTTTTTAACAATGTAGGCTATCACTGTTTCTCTTATAAATTCCAAGTTTATAAACATTTTCGTACTTTTCCTTTTTTAATGTGTGTATCAAACCTCAACCTACAAAATGAACTTCAATCACTAACATACACTGTGATTAAGATATTTTATAGAGTTTTTAATCAGAGCACCTGAATAAAATAAAATAAAATAAATAAAAACTCGAGTTTTTATTCTGAGCACCGGAATAAAATAAAATAAAAAAAACTCCATGGACTTAGCGAGCGTAACTAGACCAACACTTAGTCAGCACTTAGTGAATATTAACTGTATTAATAGGCCCTAGAATTTCACAAGCCTAGGGGCCCATAATTTTGTAAATCTTCCATGGGCACTGAAGAAAGTATAGTTGATATGCAATTCACCTAAGTGGAGGTGTCGATTTAGAAAATCTACACCGGGCTAGTGGACCTGGGACTTTGGCGATCTGATTAATGTATTCTGAAGGCATGCTGAATTGGGGTCTAGATGTTTTAGGGTGGTTAGCTCCTTTTCCGTTCCCCCAACCAGGCAAAAGTGTATGATTACCTTTTCAATGTTGCCTCAGGCCAGAGATTTCACAAGACTTGACACTAAGCAAAACCATTGGTTGCATGCATTAACCAATCTCATCTGAAAACAATTTAAACCCTATTTCATTCCTTAGATTCCAAAATAAGTGCACTATTATGTTGCTGAAAATCAACACATTATTCAAACTGCTTTATCTCCCATAATTTCTGTCGATTCATGATGGTTATTTCCTTGTAATGAAACACTAATGTTGATATTATCTACAATTACAGTAATATAACCGATTAATATTCTCAGTCAAGCATCCCTCCTTCCCATATCCACAAATGTATTTCCAGTCAAGCATCCCTCCTCCTTGCATTCGCAGAGGTATTTTCAGTCAAGCATCCCTCCTTCCCATATCCACAAATGTATTTCCAGTCAAGCATCCCTCCTCCTTGCATCCGCAGAGGTATTTTCAGTCAAGTATCCCTCCTGCTCACATCCACTGAGGTATTTTCAGTCAAGCAACCCTCCTCCCCACATCCACAGAGGTATTTTCAGTCAAGCATCCCTCCTCCTCACATCCACAGAGGTATTTTCAGTCTAGCAACCTCCTCCTTACATCCGCAGAGGTATTTTCAGTCAAGCATCCCTCCTCCTTACATCCGCAGAGGTATTTTCAGTCAAGCATCCTTCCTGCTGACACCCACAGAGGTATTTTCAGTCAAGCATCCCTCCTCCTCCTCACATCCTCAGAGGTATTTTCAGTCTAGCATCCCTCCTCCCCACATCCGCAGAGGTATTTTCAGTCAAGCATCCCTCCTCCCCACATCCACAGAGGTATTTTCAGTCAAGCATCCCTCCTCCTCACATCCGCAGAGGTATTTTCAGTCTAGCATCCTTCCTGCTCACATCCACAAAGGTATTTTCAGTCAAGCATCCCTCTCTTGGACGCAGCAAGTCCACAACGTCTCTAGAAAAGTATTTTCCTCACTGAATTCATTGAGACGATTTGGGAATATTTTCTCTCGCGTGTTAAAAGAACGACTTGTTTCCTCCCTAGTACTGCCTCATTTTGACTATTGCGATGTGGTATACAATGACCTGTCTGCTACTCTTAAAAACAAACTCCAACTAGCACAAAATGCCTGTGTACGCTACATATGCAACTTACGGTATTACGACCACATCACCCCTGCGTACGAACAACTCAGCTGGTTGCGACTAAATCAACGCCGCGATCTTCATTCTTTATGTCTTTTCCGACAAATACTCTTAAGTTCCTCTCCAGCTTACCTGCATTCTCAGTTTCACTGCCTCTCACACGAGCATAGTCTTGGTACACGGTCAAAAAATGATTCACTCCTGCTCATACCAATACACCGTACGGTACGCTACACTAACTCCTTCGTAGTTTCTACTGCACGACTGTGGAACAACCTGCCGCGCTCTGTCAGAGGAGCAACCCCGTCTAGCTTCAGGCAGCAATGCCAGCTGTACATATCACAAAAGAAATGAAACCTGAACTCAACGCGCCAAATATTTGAATCCTTATGCTGAGTTATATTCGTGTTTCTAATTTACGTTTTATTTATTTTCTGTTTAGTTACCTAAATGTTTTCTTACATCCTTTTAAATGCGCATTGCAAAATCAATATTAGGCTATAGTAATAACTCATCCATGATGCTTATCATCATCATCATCAACATCATCACATCATCATCAGGTTCTGTTTTATTAGTGTTTGTGTTTCCCTATTATTTCCTTACTTTAGCTATAATTAACTAATTACAATAATTTTTCCTACGCCATGCTTACCTGCCATTATATGTATTGTGATCAAATCTGAAATGTATTCCTGTTAGATTTAAGTACCATTGTTAAGTTTTGCAAATAATGTAATAATGTATTAATTGTAAAATCTGGTTAGATGGAAGAGCGGGCCCAATGGCCCTAATCTTGCCAGACAAAATAAATCTATCTATCTATCCCCACATCCACAGAGGTATTTTCAGTCTAGCATCCCTCCTCCTCACATCCACAGAGGTATTTTCAGTCTAGCATCCCTCCTCCTCACATCCACAGAGGTATTTTCAGTCTGGCATCCCTCCTCCTCACATCCACAGAGGTATTTTCAGTCAAGCATCCCTCCTCCTCACATCCTCAGAGGTATTTTCAGTCTAGCATCCCACCTCCCCACATCCACAGAGGTATTTTCAGTCTAGCATCCCACCTTCCCACATATCCAGAGGTATTTTCAGTCTAGCATCCCTCCTCCTCACATCCTCAGAGGTATTTTCAGTCTAGCATCCCACCTCCCCACATCTCCAGAGGTATTTTCAGTCTAGCATCCCTCTGCTCACATCTCCAGAGGTATTCTCAGTCAAGCGTCCCTCTTCCTCACATCTACTGAGGTACTTTCATTACAGTACTCTGAAAGGCTATGTTTTTAATGCTTAAAGGAACATAACGCTTGAATGTATGAGTTGAAAGTTCAAATTTTATTTCATAGCATTTTTCACAGAAATTGGTTCTGTGGTTCTCATGAAATAACAAAATCTTACAAAAAATATTTGTCACGGAAACCAAAATTAACGGTCAAGAGGACCCGATGCGCTGACCACGCGTCACCCCAATATCTGCAGGCCAAATGCCTGGAGAGCGGTCGCTTGGTAGGCTTAGACCTTTCATGGACTGTAGTGCCACGGGGTTTTGGGTTTATGAATTGAAATAAAATGTCGTGTGGCCTTTTGGGGGGCCTGGTGCAGGCTTTCTCTCTGACGCCTCTGGCCGACTTGCGCATCGTGATGAGTATAACGTGATGAACATAACGTCACACACAACCAGCCCTTGAACCTGGAGAATTAATCTAAGAGATTAAAATCCCTATGGCATGGCCGGGAATCAAATCCGTGACCTTTCAGATCAACGCTTAGCATGCTAAATGCTTAGCCACGGAGCCGGTCTATGTTATAAATTAATATTATACTAGGGTGCCCGTACTGCTCCGCAGCATTACTACGACATTATGTAATAGTTTATAACCTTTATTTCACAATACTTCCTTACAGACAATGTTGGCTGTGCGTCGACCCTTAGGTTTAATTTCTACTTCTACATCTTTAAATGATTTTCCTCGGGATAAGGCAACATAGAACATTCCATGGCCTAAAACAGGATCAGGCAAGTAGATGATGCGTTTGACCCTCGATGAAGCGTTTGACCCTGCGCTTTGTTGATTGTAATACAAAACGCTAGTGTAATAGGAAATTTCCGACATTAGAACCTAAGATTTGATTGCTACAATGAGAAAAAATGTTGAAAAAATGAGATGTAATATTGAATGTTCACTCATAACTTTCCTCAGAATCAGCCAATTTGAATAGTTAAGAGCTCAAATGGAAGCGCTTGATTCACTGAGTGTTCTTAGACCAAAACGACCTGCGTATCTCAATTAGAACCAATGATATGATTGCTTCATTGTTGGCAAAAGTTGGAAAAAGTTGAAAAAATCAAATAATTTGAGGAAGGTGGAAGTAATACTTGATAACAAATCTGTTCATGAATACCTTTCATTAAAGAAGTATGAAGGAAATCGACCGGATAGAATGGCGGCACGGACTCGGATAAACTTTCATAAATATTTTTAATATATAGAGTGTTGTGATGTTAGGCAATACCAGTGCTTTATTTGTTTCACTGTGGTTTAGAAGACATGAAATTCTGGCCACAAATCGAAAAGTCAATAGAATTGCATAAATATTTGCTTACTTTTAACCTCGTGGTAATCCACAATACAGATTAAAACATAGTTTAAACTCGGTACAGTACAGTAGGAGTAAAGATTCAAGAATAAATAATTTTAACACTGAGATTTCCTGATGACATTCTCATCTTAGCCGATTCACCAGAGGATTTGAATGAGTTTTTAAATGGTATGGATCCTGTCTTGAGGAAAGAATTCATGATGAAAATTAATAAATGTCAAACAAAAATATTGGAATGCAACCGAAAGAAATCAGAACCCCCATGAATGTCCATTTGGCAGGTGAAAAGCTAAAGGGAGTAGAAGGCTTCAGTTCCTTAGAAATCAAAATAATCAGTGATGGACGAGGCAAAGAGGATATAATAAGTTGGTTGGCTCAGGCAAGAAAACCATATCTACAAAAAAGAAATCTGTTGACATCAAATATAGATTTAGGTATTAGGAAGTCATTTTTGAAATCATTGTCAGGAGCAGAAAGGAGGAGAATAGAAGTGATTAAAATGTGGTGTTACGGGAGAATGATGAAGATCAGATGGGTAGATAAACAAATGAAGAAGTATTAAGACGAGTGGGAGAGGAGAGATGTTTCTGGCGACTGCTAATAACGAGGAGAGAGAGGTTGGTAGGACACATACTAAGAAACCCAGGATTAGCAAACTTAGTTATGGAAGGAAGAGTTGAGGACAAGAGCTGTAGGGGTAGACTAAGGTTGGTTGGTTGGTACCTCAGTTTAGGGGCTGCGACAACGCGGTCAGGTAGCCCTGTGATCTTTGGGTGTTTGTAGAATCTGTCTGATAACCGGTGTTAATTGTGATGGCTGTATTAGTTGTGTTATCTGTTTTTAACCTATTTTCATTTATGAAAAAAAAATAGGCTTATGAGATCACCTTTTGTCCGTGTGTGTGCGCGCGTGTATGTGTGTGTGTGTGTACCTAATAACTTCTAAACGGCTGGACCGATTTCAATGAAACTCGGTAAAGTCATAGCACCATTATTTTTGGCCGACCCCGACCGTGCCCTTCAAATTTTATTACGTCTAACGAATCCAACATGGCGGCTGTGCGAAATATTTCATCTCCGAAACTATTACGGATATCACGATTAAATTGTGTACGGTGCTAAAGGGCGCTACTAAAAATTCACCTACGAGACTTTCAAAAACCTGTTAACTACAAAACCAACATGTTGGCCAAGCAAAGTTGAAAATTTTAAATAAACTCTCCTCGCGATTTAACCATCCAATCACAACGAAACTTGGTACAGCAAATGTTTATACACAATGTAATGCACTGGCATCTAATTTAGTTCAATTGTTTACATAACCTAAAGATGGCGACTGTGCGAAATATTTCACCGGCATTCTATATCTCCGAACCTAATACTGATATCTCCCTGAAATTTTGTACGGCGATAAAGGGTAGGCCCTACTACTACAAGTTCATCTATGTAACATTCAAAACCTGTAAAGTACAAAACGAACATGGCGGCCAAGCGAAGTTGAACCATTTTAATAGATTTTTCTCGCGATTTAAACATCTGAGCGCAGTGAAATATGGTACAGTATATGTTTATACACAGTGTAATGCACTGGCATATAATTTAGTGCAATTTTTTACATAACCTCAAGAAGGCGGCTGTGCGAAATTTTAAAATTAAGTTTTAATTTCTTGTGTCGTAATCATACGATCGAAGTGAAAGTTTGAATAATGAACCTACGCAACAATTTTGATTTAATGGTACATAACTCTATGGTCTATGTATATAATAATCCAACATGGCGTCCATCCGAAATATTTAGACGGTACTCAATATCTTCGAATCTATTACAGCAATCAAGCTGACTTTTTTTTATATTCATAGAAGCTATGGACATAAGTCACCTATTGGACTTTCATTAACCTGGAGAGCACAAATCAAACATGGCGGCGACGCGAAATATAAATATTGAAATGGACGTTTCTCGCGATTTAACCATCTGAGGGCAGTGTAACGGTACGGTAAAGTTTTGATCCACTGGTATCTAATTTATTTCAAATGTTTTCATAACCACTAGACGGCAGCTGTGCGAAATTTAAAATCTCGTTTTTATTTCTTGTGTCCTAATCATAAGATTGAAGTTTGAATACCACACCTCCACAATAATTTTCATGTATTTTATTATTTATCGTATGGCTTTTAGTGCCGGGAGTGTCCGAGGACATGTTCGGCTCGCCTGAGTCTGTAGCTGCTTCCAGCGGATACCCTAAAGGGTGAGCTACAGGTTCCGTTCAATTTCAAGTAGTTCCAACTTTCGCCACCAGGTATCAATGATACCTAGTGGTGAACGTTGGAACTTTGATAGAGCGTTCTGACGAAATCTAACCTAACAAATTTTGCTTTACACAAGTTTAGTCTGTGAAAGGATCTTTTACATGCCATAAATCTATGACATGGGACCGCCGGCTTTACTTCCCCTCCGAAGGAAGGCATACTGAAGGATTTTTAACGCTCTTAAAAAATCCGACGACTTCGGCCGGGTTTGAACCCGCTATCTTGGGTATAACAGTTCAGCATGCTACCGACTACGCCACCGAAGCCGCAATTTTCATGTAATAGTACATTACTCTAAGACCTATACTTATAAAATGCAACATAGCGACCATCCACAATATTTAGACGGTTCTCAATATCTACGAATCTATTACGGCAATCAAACTGAAATTTTGTATGTCGATAGAGGCAATTAACATAGGCTAAGTAGGATATATGAAAATAGGCTTTAGCTCTTCACAGTTTAATTCAAGTAAGGACTGCATACATTCAATTTTCAAGTAGTTCCTACTTTTTCTACCAAACGCCAGCGTCAACGCGACAACTTTTTGTGAACTCGGTTACTAGATGCCACCGCAATCGGCTCCTGGAGACGAACGTTGGAACCTAATATCGTTAGTCAAATATAACCTATAATTTAGCGTCACACAAGTGTAATTAGTGGAAGGTTCTTTTACATGCCATAAATCCATGATATGGGATTACCGGCTTTATTTCCCCTCCGGAGGAAGGTATACTGAGGGATTTTTAACGCTCTTAAAAAATCCGATGACTTTGGCCGGGTTAGAACTCACAACCTTGGGCATAGAAGCTACCGACTACGCCACCGAATCCGCGACCAAGATTAGAATATGTTGAACAGATTGCCTCGGATGTAGCCTATGGTGTGCTAGCTATGAAGAGATGAAAGGTTTAGCTCAGTACAGGGAGACATGGAGATCTGCATCAAACCAGTCGACTGAAGACTCAAACACACACAGCAAGGTCAAGATTCAGTAGTACTAAACTCTAGATGAAGACTTTCGACTATTGCCAGGTTATCATGTCTTCTGAACCACTGTGCAGCGCGCGAATTATCAGTAATTACGTGAGATAGGGCAGTTCATGAGGTAGAGGCTAATACTGTCTCTAGTTTCTTTTTAGCGTATGGCTTTTAGTGCCGGGAGTGTCCGAGGACATGTTCGGCTCGCCAGATTTGTAGCTGCTTCGAGGCGGACACCCAATGGGTGAGCTACTAGTACCGTCGCGCGTGTTGTGTTGTCTGGGGAGGAAAGTTTGAATGTAAGGACGAGGAGTTGGAAGGTAGCGGCTGTGGCCTATAGTTAGGGACCAACCCCGGCATTTGCCTGGAAGGAAGATGGGAAACCACAGTTGACCATCTTCAAGGTTGCCGGCGGGGGGATTCGAACCTCCTCGCCTCCCGGATGTGAGCGACTGCCAGTAGTCATGCCGTAACGACTACGGCTAACTCACCCGGTTGTCTCTAGATGACCTGTTAGCATACAGTGCTTTACGTCTATGCGGTCAACATTCTTCTCTTGACGTTCTTTTGGTGAAGAAAGCTGAAGAATGAAATAAGTGACACCAAGAATGAACTGTCTTGTCCACGTCCAAGCTCAGCCGAAGGTGGTCCATGTTTGCGCCTGAGTCGTTAGCGAAGAGATGAGGCGGTGATTGCGAACACTGCTGGGTGCGGAGAAAAGGGAGTATTTCTGCTGAACTCGCGAGCGCTCCGTAGCTTGAATTAAGAGCGTGGACCACCCCCTCTATTCTTCCCCCCTCCCCCACTTCTCCGATCTCTGCTCTGCTCAACTCTGGCCGAAATGAGTTATAAGCCAAGCAGGGAACGACGGGTGGGAGAAGAAAGGGGAGGGGGCGAAGAGATATGAGGTTGCAGATAAGAATAAAAGACACTGAGAAAGAGGGGACGATAGCAGGACAACGAAGTGAAAGAGATAAAATGGAGAAATAAAAAAATCATCTTTAGTGGGAGGGGAAGAAAGAAATCCCTTGGTTTGAAAAGTCTGTTCTGAGAACCTTCCAGTTTCTTAATTACGCTAGCAAATCTGTGGAGAGTGCAGGTTTTAGTCATTATTAGTCTGCGAATAATTTCCTCAATGTGGTATAATCTTCCCCCACAGCTGCTGCTATCAGACGAATAGTTAGCAAGCCGTTGGAGAATTCTGAATGTGCACTTTATTAAAATGGAAGGCTTGAAACAAAAGATTACAACAGATTGTTTCTGTAATATAGCCATCTTCTTATGTCAGGACTTTCAGAAATATATAATTGCAAGCATAGCTTAATACAATGCTGACCAGACAAGTTTCATCTGTGAGGGTTTGCACAAGTTTGCCAATATCTGAAATTAATATTCCATTTCATTACCTTCGGCAGAATTCGGTGGTATTGATTTGATCTTTGTTAAATAATTCGAAACTAGGCTATTTAGTTACCTTCAATTTTTGTTGTCGTTGGTAGTGAGTTTGAAAAAGTATGCTTATGAAGCAAGTTGCTATCCTTAATCACATAGGACCCCACTGAGTATTGCCTCTAACTCTTCTGGTGTTAACCGATAAGTTGGATAGTCTTAGCTTTCTGGGCACAAGGAGGGCCATGATTCGGAACATATTTGAGATGTTCACTCCTATTCCTTAGTAACTGGTATCCCGACTGTCAGGACCACTTTCTAGGCCACTGAGCCGTTGTTCATGGTTCACGAACTAGGACGTGACTATACCTATCCACACCATGAATGTTTTGTACCTAGACTAAACGCGGAAAGACATACCGTACTTAATTACTTACTTACCCGGTGATCACGGACCCTGAAGATTATGCACCGACTTTAGAATTTGCCTTCCTTTACAGTGATTCTGCGCCACTTGCCGAAGGACATTGTGCACTTTATCTTTTCAGCGCTTTCTGGGCCTACCAAACGGCCGTGTTCTCCAGGCCTTCCTAATCAGACAGCTTTGGTCCAGAGGTGTTCTGGCATGCGTGCTACGCCTTCATTCTTTGTACAATGTCGAGTTTGGGTCTTCCTGTACGTTCAGCCATTATCATCCCGCACAGGTCCAAAGATCTTCCTCATGATTCTTCACCCGAATATTAGTAGTTTCTCTTCGTCGTGCTTTGTTTTCCTCAGTATCTCTATTCCATATAATGGTGCAGAAGCTATCACGGTATTATATGCCTTGAGATAGGTGTTGTTTAATGATGTGTGCGATATCATGATCTGCTTCAGGCTGTAGAATGTCTTGGACGCATTCACAATCCACTGATTGATTTCCAGCTTCGAGTTGTTTTGCTCGTTGAACCAGATACCCAATTAATTAAAGTTTTCCACCTTGGTGGCGCTCCACTTCAATCATGTAATGGCCCATCTCCTCTGGGTAGCTTGATCACCTCAATCTTTACGTCAATAATCCTCAGTGCTATTCTCCTGGTGATGAAGGCAAGATCTACAGCATCACTGTCTCCACTACATGAAATTCACATTAGTCTAAAATAAAAATGTAAATGCTAGTATGCATGTATGTACACGGTGCGTCTGAAAGATTTGCTGAAAGATTGTCAGAAAAATAACAAAAGATACAAACAGATAACCTTTGTTGAACTTCAAAATAATATTGTCAGCTGGCACAGCACACTTTTATGGAAACTGTCAAGCAAAGGCCTCTTTATGAGTCGGTCGCTGTAACACAGTTTTGGATTGCTTCCACGTACGCAAAACATTGGTCTTTCATGACGCAGGCCAGAAAAATAAAGTCCACAGGTGCCAGATGAGGGACGTACAGACGATGAACGAGAAGAGTTACGCCACGCTAAGTCAAGAATTGGCGCACATAGATCGTACAGTGCACAGGTGCGCTATCGTGGAACATCATCCACTGCCAAGGCCTGTACAACCATCGCTGAACAACCCAGATGCGCCGTTGCAATCGTGCCTAAATTTCCTCGCAGTTTGTAGCATTCATGGTTTGATCAGCAGGAATGAATTCTTTTTGAATAATGCCATCCTTGTTGAAGAAGGCCATCATCATTACCTTGACGTAATTTTTCAGGTGCCTCTGTTAGAGTTGCGGGAAAGAGAATGAACACTCCTCTTACCACTTGGTTTACCGATCGAACATTTAGCACCAGGTCTCATCACCTGTGAGGATGATTCGTAGGAAGGATGGACCTTGGTCGCAAATGGTAATAAGATCTCCAGAAGTTTCTATTCGCTTTGACTTCTGCTCGCCTGTTATATTGTGTGGCACAAACCAGAAAAATTCTGCCACTTACCTAAATCTTCGCGGAAGATGGTGTAAACTATGTTCTTGTTTGTGCCCAATTCCAACACCATCAATCATTACCGCTCCAATACCTCATTACACTTGTTGCAGTGAAAACGTAGATAGGCAAAATGTATCAGATCATTAACATCTGGGACATTTTGCCGTAAAATCACGAGTTTATACTTAAACAAATACGACAAAAATACGAAACAGCTACAGAACGGTACACTAACGGGCATGGAAGGGATGGGGAGCTTGAGGAGAGTAATAAGGGAACCAGTGTCAACCTTGACGGCAGTCTATTGCTTACAGTAGATTGTTGTTTCATTTGAGAGCTTGGACATCGTGGTCATTTAGCCCGTGTACTTAGGCGAGTGTGGAATTTTGTCTCATAACCTGTGTTATTGTGATGGCTGTATTAGTGTGTATATGTTTGTAATTCAGGTTACGATGGGAAGCAAGCGGCCATGGCCTTAAGTTAGGAAGCATCCCAGCATTCGCCTGTTGTAGAAATGAGAAACCACGGAAAACATTTCCAGGATGGCTGAGGTGGGAATCTTACCCACCTCTTCTCAGTTTTGTCTCAAGAAGCTTAGTGGATCAGGTTCCTGCCCACAGACCAGGATGGAATTTCTTGGAAGAGCCGGGAATGAAACCCGGACCTCTGGGGAGACAGCCAAGAGCGCCAGCCGCTACACCAGGAGGTGGTGGATTCTTGTGTCCGCTCTTGAAGTACCGTACGGATTTTCCGGCCTCAACAATGTCCGGTTGGCTTGCAGACCGCACACTTACGAGCTCCTGAAGTGGCTGGTAGAACAGTGGAATATCCATTCATACGTTAGAAACATACTGATTTTCTCAAAAATGATGAAATCTACAGGCACTAATTATTTGTCAATCCTCTCTCCAAGTGTTAATTTTTGTGCATTAAATATCTTCCACCCAGTATTTTCTATTCACAGCTTTCGACCCATACATTTGCACCAATATTTCAAGCGTATCCATCACTGCTTTCCCCCCATTTTCATATGAACTTGATGATCACTCGTTGCTCCGTTGCATTATAACACTAATTCTCACATCTGACTGCTCACAGCGAGTTTATGTTGACGGCTGCGTGCACTCAACTCTAGGTTGAGCTTCTCTACGTGTCTCTGGATAGCCACATGGATACGCGCGCATCTGACCCATGTTGCTGTTGAGACACCACAATATTCACTCTTATTTTTGTACCTCTATAAGGAGGAGTTAATGCTAAGGGAGCTCTAAGCCTCCTGCCTCCCCCCCCTAACAATAGATAGGTCAGCATTTGATTAACATTTGTGTGAATTAAATAAGAAACATTTTCTGATGACAGTACTGTACTTCCAAATTAAATACTTTACGGATAAGGAATGAAAATCAGACATCTGATTTGCCAGTTGTTAGAACATGTAAATTATAGAGAGTGTATTACTGATTCCGAGGTTTGCTCTGATATAATTAGTTCTGAAAATCTTGGATGGGCTCCATATCAGTACCCAAATTGATTGAATTTATGTTCCTTATACTGTACACAGTTAACGAACTTGTACATTCATTGGTTGTCTTAAATGTGCGATATACTGTCGTCTTAGTATTTCCATTTCACTTTCAGTTTCAGGATGGTTGGAGTGATTTGTATCGAAGTTGATTACGTATACTGGCAGTGCCACTAAGATATATTCCCACAGATTGCCGAGACATGTTAAATTCAAAGAGAAGTCTATAAAGTAGCAGCAGCGGGACACTTCCAATGGAACTCGAATTCCCTCGTTCAGATTGTAATTTAGTCTTCTGTTACCGACTGTTGTAGTAGACCAGACGATACTATAACATGGGCTAGGGACCTTCACTGTTCAGAGCTGCAAGGAGCGAATACAGATTCTGACAATGGCAATTTTGAACGCATTTAAAAAAAGTTAATATCAATTCCAGGTGAATGCAGCGATTACTTCGTATTCTATTTCGAGAATTCATTTCCAAATTCTAAACCCTAATTAAAGTTACACACACGCGCGCGCATACACACACGCACACACACACACACACACACACACACACACACATACACACTTACAAAATAATAATATATGCTAACATACAAAATATGAAGTCTTCGCTCGTTAAATCACGACCAGCAAGTCCAGAGATCGCAGGTTCGAATCCCGGTGCTGACAGTGGCCATCCTCATTGTGTTTTACCCAGTTTTATTCCACACTCACTCCAGGCAAATGCCGAGATATTACCTTACTTTCTAGTCCCGGGGCACCTACCCCATTCCTGTAACGTCATAAAGTTACAAACAATACTACAGTCGTCACATATACACAGACTTTCAAGTAAGTTCAACACACACTCAACTACACGGGGCTGATGACCACGATGTCCCGAACCCCTAAAATGAACTAACAACAACAAGATTTGAAGAACTATCCATAAACGTTTATATTTTGGAGTCGTTTTAAATGCTTGAGGCGTTGGTTGTCATTAACGTCCTCATGGAAATATACAGTAATAAGAACATAAAATTATTTGTACTCCTTCGTAATAAATTATTAGAAGTGGATAGAACATTGCTAGTTCATGGAGATGTTCCAGAAAGCAGATATAGGGGCTAGTGACAAATAATAAGAACTAAGGGTGAAGATTGATATAGTCTAATTGGGGTTAAAACCATTAACTATTCTGATTTGGTGGGAGTTCACACACATTACCATGAACATTTTCGACCAACGACGTCGGGTGTCTGAAGGGTGACACTCCGAATGGTACAATGTCGGGTGTTTGAAGGGCGACACTCCGAATGGTACAATGTCGGGTGTTTGAAGGGTGACACTCCGAATGGTACGATGTCGGGTGTTTGAAGGGCGACACTCCGAATGGTAAAATGACGGGTGTTTGAAGGGCGACACTCCGAATGGTACAATGTTGGGTGTTTGAAGGGCGACACTCCAAGTAGTACGATGTTGGGTGTTTTAAGGGCGACACTCCGACTAGTACGATGTCGGGTGTTTGAAGGGCGACATTCTGAGTAGTACGATGTCGGGTGTTTGAAGGGCGACACTCCGAGTAGTACAATGTCCAGTGTTTGAAGGGCGACACTCCGACTAGTACGATGCCGGGTGTTTGAAGGGCGACACTCTGAGTGGTACGATGTCGGGTGTTTGAAGGGCGACACTCCAAGTAGTACGATGTCGGGTGTTTGAAGGGCGACACTCCGAATGGTACAATGTCGGGTGTTTGAAGGGCGACACTCTGAGTAGTACGATGTCGGGTGTTTGAAGGGCGACACTCCGAGTAGTAAAATGCCGGGTGTTTGAAGGGCGACACTCCGACTAGTACGATGTCGGGTGTTTGAAGGGCGACACTCTGAGTAGTACGATGTCGGGTGTTTGAAAGGCGACGCTCCAAGTAGTACGATGTCGGGTGTTTGAAGGCCGACACTCCGAATGATACAATGTCGGGTGTTTGAAGGGCGACACTCTGAGTAGTACGATGTCGGGTGTTGGGAGGACGCGACGCTCCGAGTAGTACGATGTCGGGTGTTTGAAGGGCGACACTCCGAGTAGTACGATCACAATTGGTGATTGCAAGATCAAATTAACATTTCAACCACAGATAGCCCAATAGAGTTCGGATTTATTGATAGGTGGCAGTGCAAGCGAAATAGGAGACTAGATCACCTACATGACTCCAACTCAAAGATCTAATCAGGTAGACCATATAATAATAATAATAACAATAATAATGAAAATCCACAGCCTGCTTCCAGTCTCCGACCGGGTCAGGAATGGAATGAATGAAGCCCCCATCAAGCGGCGAGGATATGAACTGTGCCGGCTGCCGAGGCCTGACGCACTCCTCTGGGGCAATGATTAAATGAATGACAGATGAAATGAAATGATAGTGGAGAGTGTTGCTGGAATGAAATTTTGATAGGGAAAATCGGAGTACCCGGAAAAAAACCTGTCTGCCTCCGTTTTGTCCAGCACAAATCTCACATGGAGTGACCGGGATTTGAACCACGGACCCAGCGGTGAGAGGCCGGCGTGCTGCCGCCTAAGCCACGGAGGCTTAATGATAATAATAATAATAATAATAATAATAATAATAATTATTATTATTATTACTCCGTTTACTCAAGTAGTCCAATTGGGCCCCTATAACATATATTCATTGTGTAATGTCGTTTATTTCATTAGAAACGGAGGTTAGGATCGAGTGAATTGATATCAGTTGGATCACATATGTACAAAGAACCTCGGTCGATCAGTCAAACTAACACACTGGCATTCACAGGAATGTTGTAAACCTTGCCATAGGTATAAAAGGAAATACCCAGTGTCTTACGACAATGGCGAATTCTGAATTAATTAAATGCCCGCTACCGGAGGATCGCCCGGGCACGTCTAGTTCTGGCGCAGGACGTGGCAGTTTACAAGCCACCAGTAGTGGCAGGTTGTGGATGCAGCGGACAACTGCCTTTTCATCTGAAGAAACCCCCGCTGCCAACGAAAATTCTGCTGATACCCAACATCAAGAGATCAGCACCGCCGAAAGTGCTTTGTAGAATTCATTTGCAACCACCAAGGCTGGCCGCAGTAGACAACGCATGCAATGGACACGTGAAATGAATACAGACGTCATGCGTTTCTACTTCCTAGCTACAGACAAAGAAAGAAATCTGACTGGATATAGAACTTCTCTGCATTCTAAGTTTATAAGTAAATACTCCCATTTGAATATCACAGAACAGCGAGTAAGTGATCAGCGTAGAACCATAATAAGGAACAGTCTCCTAAGCAAATTTGAAATTCAACAGATTAAAGATGGGGTTCTCTCAGAACTACAACCCATGCAGGAGACCAATAATGAAGATCATCCTGCCGTTAACATAGACACCACACCACGTCAAGGTACTGCAGAAAGTAATAAATCTTCCGTAGTCGAAATTGAAGGCAATAGTAACACACTGGAGGATCGTAGAAATGTGATGAATATTTTACAGACAGAATTAATGAAATGGGAAGATAGTGATCCAAATTCAAGGAGTATTATTCCCAAGCTAAGATTTAAAAATAATAGCAGACAAATAATTGAGGATGTAAACAATTGCTTGGCAGCTTTCTTAGAAACAGTAGATAATCTTACGGACTTCCATTTGCTCATATACTGCGCAGCTGTTACTGTGTTATCACTCCATAACCAGGTGCCCAGCAACCAAAACTTCAGTCCTCGTACAGAAAGAATACCTCCATGGGAACGACGAATCAATAATAAAATAATGTCGTTGCGTACTGTAATAGGTCTGCTCACACAATATGCTTCAGATAATAGAACTCGAAAGATCACTTCAAAAATCATGAGGATGATTCCGAACATAAAAAACAAAGGGAAGCAAGAAATCCTGAATATCATGGACGACTACAAGCAAAAACTGGCAGTATAAGCAGCAAAACTCAAGAGATACAAGGAAAGTTATCAGAGAAGAACACAAAATTATCTCTTCAGAGCTAATGAGAAAACTTTCTACGCGAATCTTGATGGCAGCCGTGAACCAACAATCTCTAAAACACCGAATGAGGAGGAAATAAGCAACTTTTGGCGTAATGTGTGGTCAAACCCGGTGCAGCATAAAGAAGATGCAGAATGGATCCATAAAATCAACGAGAAGCACTCACGCATCAATCAAACTCAAGAGTTAGTCATTAATGAACAGGACATCCAAATAGCCATCAACAAAACACACAGCTGGAAAACTCCGGGACCAGACAAAATTCAGAACTATTGGTACAAAATCTTTACCAGCACACACAGAAAATTAGCTGATCTTGTAACTCAGGTAATCTATGATCCCGAAGAGTTCCCACACTTTCTCACAGAGGGACGAACCTACATATTGCCTAAGAGTGATGACACAGTTAATCCAGCAAACTACAGACCAATAACCTGTATGCCGACGCTCTACAAGATCATCACATCGGTCATCACAAATGTAATTTACGGTCACATGTACCAGCATAGCATCTTGACAGAGGAGCAAAAGGGTTGTAAGAGAGGCGGCCAAGGCTGCAAGGAACAGCTCACCATTGACAGTGTGATTATACACCAAGCGCAGAAGCAACAACGTAACCTCTTCTTGGCTTATATCGACTATAGAAAAGCATTCGATACGGTGCCCCACAGCTGTCTCATCCATACCCTTGAGATATACCGAGTAAACAAGACACTCATCAACTTCCTTGCTATCATTATGCAATTTTGGCGTACCAAAATCATCTTGAAATCTAACATCACTACCACTGAAACAGAGGTCATACCCATCAAACGTGGTATATTTCAAGGTGATGCCTTAAGTGCACTGTGGTTTTGTTTATGTCTCAACCCTTTATCAGAGATTCTAAAGATGAACAACTGCGGATACCAAATAAAAGAAAATAAACAAAATCTTCTCAAAGTAAAGCACCTCTTTTATATGGATGACATAAATTTGTATGCAGCAAATAGGAACCAATTGACACCACTCATCAATATAAGAGATAACATTTCGAAGGACATTTGCATGGAGTTTGGGACTGGCAAATGCAAAATCAACAGCATCAACAAAGGACAGTGGTGTAGAACAGAGGGAATAAGCATAACAGCTGATGAGCGAATAGACAGCATGGGGAAAGATGAAACATATAAATATCTAGGATTTGAGCAAGTAGTTGGAATCGACAGTAAATCTGAGAAGGAGAACCTTTACCAGAAATTTAATCATAGACTTCGACTTCTGCTGAAAACCAAGCTTAGTGCTCATAACCTAACAAAAGCTATCAATTCATATGCTATATCCGTGCTGATGTATTCGTTTGGTGTTTTAAAATGGTCTCAAACAGACCTAGAGAACATTAACCGCACAATAAGAACTATGCTTACGAAACACAGAATGTTGCATCCCAATACTTGTGTAGAGAGAGTAACATCACCCAGAAATGAAGGAGGCGGAGGTATTCTTGATGCTATAGCTCTGCACAATCAACAAGTTATACATCTAAGGAATTACTTTCATTCTCGGAAAGATACCAGTGTTTAACATCGAGCGATAGCACAAGCTGACTTCAACCACACTCCTTTGAATCTCCATGAAGGAAATTTCGTCATGAAAGACAAGAACACACTGAACAGAGAGAAGGTGCAGAGATGGGCTGGAAAAGAACTTCATGGCAGATTCTACAACCAGTGCAATGACATTAATATTGACAAACAGCTTTCGAACACATGGTTGTCAAGGGGAGAGTTGTTTCCAGAAACTGAGGGATTTAACCAGGCGATACAAGACAAAGTTATCACCACAAAAAGTTATAGGAAACACATCCTGAAAGATCAGACAGTTATAGATGACGAATGCAGGAAGTGCAATACCGGCCCAGAAACCATAGAGCATATTACCAGCAGCTGCAGAATTCTAGCGCCAACATCTTACACTGAGAGGCATAACGATGTTGCCAAAGTCATTCATCAAGAACTCGCCCTAACCCGATCTCTCATACACGACCGGACGCCTTATTACAAATACTCTCCAGAAAGTGTGCTGGAAAACGAAGATTACAAGCTGTATTGGGATCGCACTATTCAAACAGACAAAACAACTCCTCATAATAGAGCAGACATAACTTTAACTGATAAGAAGAACCATCACACGTACTTGATTGACATATCTGTTCCGAATGACCATAATATCCACCATAAATACAGATAAAAGATTGAAAAATATACTCCTCTAGCTATGAAGGTTGCTAGAATCTGGAGACAAAAAAATGTGACGATTCTTCCTTTCCTCCTTTCTCCCACTGGCCTGACACCTAAATCCTTTTCAGTAAATCTAGCCACACTAAATCTTCCCATATTCACCCATACTATTGCACAAAAGGCTGCAATTCTGAAAACCTGCAGCATCGTTAGAGGGTTTTTGAATACACATTAGGATTTTTCTTTGGACCCCCTTGTGAAAAAGAGACGTGGAAGATAAGAAGAGAAGACAAAATTAACTGTCAAACATCTATGCTATTCGAAAATGAATGCTATAGGCTTACGTGTTACTTGACTCATTTTCTTGTACGTAATGTACCGATATGAGTCATGGTACCGACTGTAAGTTGAGTAAATAAAGAGATAATAATAATAATAATAATAATAATAATAATAATAATAATAATAATAATAAAGCCGTGGCAGTGGCTCTTGAACACAGGAGACTCAAACTAGATAAGGCTTACCATGCCTGTAGAAAACTATATGCTTCAAAAAATTTGTCGATGATTGTCAAACTAAGACACTACTACTTCAGTCCTCTATGCAGCAGAGTGCCTATGTCTAACTAAGAAGACCCCATTAAGAGCCCTCGAGGTACAAGAAAGAAAGTTCCTGAGACGGATAGTAGGACCAAGAATTCTACCAGATGGAAGCCGATGGTATCAACAAAATCGTGAGCTATATAAACACCAAGAAAATCTCATAGATGCCATCAGAAGAAGGCGACTGGCTTTTTACGGACGTCTATTCAGAATGGACCCAGACAGGTTATCCCATAGGATTTTCAAGGCTGCTAACAAGGGCAAAGCTACTGGATTCTTGTAGAAGAAGCAAGTGGAGAAGGATCTTTCGGAACTCCATATAAATGAAAATGACATAGCCGACCGGAGTAACTATCATACAGCTCTTAAAATTAAATCCTTCGTAACATCCCTCACAGAAGTTACCCACAGACCAAAAGACGAGACTAGTAAATGGTCTGAGGAACGTAAGATTCAATTTAGCCGGAAAATGAAGGACTACTGGGCCATCAGAAAAGCTCGAGGTACCAACATGAAAGCAGCTGCCAAACCCACCACTAAGAACACCAATCGTGGCAAGCCTGACGATGACATCAAGAAACAGCTAAAACACAAGCACCGTGGTCCATAGATGGCCCTAACGAAATTTAAAAAAATAAAGCCGCTAAAGTTCAAGTTAAAACGTTAAAGAAAATTACCCAACAAACTGGTCTGCAAATATTGTATGAGAAAACAGAAGTAATGTCTAACATCAAAGAAGCCCCACCAAAACTCCATACGAAATACGGGGACACCACCCGAGTAGACAAATTGAAATACCGGGGTGAGAACATCATTAAAAGTGGACTGGACAAAGAAGCACTTCAGGAACGAGTACGCAAACTGGAAATAGCCTACCAAACATCCCGCACATTCTACAACAAAAAAGGGCTTTCCCAAAACACCAAGATGGTCACTATGAAACAGTTCTGAAGGCAGTAGTTCTATATGCAGCCGAAACCCTATCTCTAAATGCCAACAAAGGACTCATTGACGATCTGGAGAACAAAGAGCGCAAAATTGTGAGAGGAATCTTAGTATCAAAGTACAAAAACGGAATCCATCAAAAGAGATCCAACGAGGATGTCTACAGCAAAATAGAGAAAATTACCTACACAATCCGAAAAAAACGGGCACGATTTTATGGTCACCTGAAAATAATGGACGGAAGAAAGATGACTTTTTTTGATTCAAAACCCAAAACCACAATTCCCTGGTTTAGAAATACCAAAGAAGACCTGCAAATGCTATATATCTCAGCTGAAGGCGCCCTTAACAGACATCTCTTCCGTAAGAAAATATTGACGAACGGGCTAAACCGAGACGAGCAACTTAGACAGAGGAGCGTAAGCAGGCCCACTTACAAAGAATTAGGGAAATCTGGGCTCTGGAGAAGGCCAAGTTCAGTGTCAAATGCTATAAAACTTAACGTGGTTCTTGACGGCCCCAGTGAATTACTGTAACTTATTATATATATCTTCTTATATATAAAAGTGAAAGTCTGTGGGTATGTGGGTATGCGGATTTGTTCCGTATACAAATCCACACCGTTCCACCAATCTCAACCAAATCTTGCATACACATAAATTAGGACCCAGAAGGAACTGCTACCTACATGAATTTTCGATAGCCTTTCTCATTCTTCTGATTTCAGCCTTTTTGCACTCGAGCAAAGGCTAATAAAGTCAGAAAATAAACAGATGAATTAATGGCAAGGCCGGCCATCACCATGGCAACAGTAGCTCAAGATGGGACCACCAAGTTTCCATCTATCTCAGTAAGAGGCCATGCTACACCCACTGCCAGCTAGTTTGCATCTCTCCAAGCTGCTTTAAACTGCCTGTCCATTCAACACAACATAGGTTGCAGCACCAACCCATTGTGATCGCCGCAGCATTTTCACTGCCAACTGGATCGCATCCCTCTTGGCTGCTTTAAACTGCCTGCCCATTCAACACTCAGACGCGTACAGGATATACTGTATATTAATTCACCGTTTGGTTGCAGCGCCAAACCACCGCGGCTTTTTAAGGGGACGATACCTGAAACGAAAGCTTTTTAACTTTGGAGGCTTAATATCGAGATTGAAAAAACGCGAAAATATTGCACTAAATTAGTTATTTTGTTATTCAATCAGCATAAAGAATATGATATTGATTCAGACACGTACTTACGGGCAAATTTTCAATTTATAGGAAAGCGAAATCTCAGACGGGTACAATACATGGTGGTGGAGGTGATTGTTTTCAAGGGGCGAAATGTCTAGCTCATTTGCCCGTAATTATACGGTACGGATGATAGGCCTAATAAAAATACAACTACTTCCAACTAATTTAAATCTAACTTACATAGTAGACGAGATGAAAAGAAAAGAATAAGGGCAATAAAAGACAGGGAAAAGAAATGCATCCGGCCGCCGAAGAATGGGATGTTGATTAATTTAGGGGCTTTGCAACATCGTGATCATGTAGCCCCGTGTACTTGGCTGTGAGTTGAATGTGTCTAACAACCCGTCCTATAGTGATGGCTGTATTAGTGTGTGTATTTATAAGTCAAGTGAATTGTCCGATGGTAACTCATGAAATGAGATTCCTCGGCATTCAAACTTGCTCTGTTCTGATTTACAAAAGCGCACATAGCAGTACGTCAGTAAAACACAAAACACAACTTCACCATTAACATCAATACAAAACAAATGTCTGTAACAGTGACTGGAAATGGCGGCGATTACAGTGGGTTGGTGCTGCTCTTAGCGTCTATATTTGGAAACGAGGTTGTACGCATAAACCAATACTGTAATCGTTTAATTGGCAGGCAGTTTAAAGCAGCCAGAAGGGATGCGATCCAGCAGGCAGTGGCCACACCATTTATTTTCTAAAGCACGATAAAACATAAGAAATCTGAACGGAATAAAAATCTGAAACCGCATCTCTTTCATTAACAGGGGTCGTAATAGGGAAATGAAATTAAAAAAGAAATACATTGGCAAAGTCCTGCATTCAACATACTATTGGTGATTGTTCTTAAAGTAGCATTATTTTCTTTGTGATTACATTTCGTATGATAAGGACCAAACAGTAATTGCGGCGGTAGTAACACAGTTTGCCACGTGGGACCGATGTGGCGGTAATAACACAAAATTATACCCGGTACCGCAACGGACAGAGACAATCCAAAGATATTAGTGTTGACCAAAGATGATATAAATAAAGTGTTGACTAAGGCTAGCGGTAGCCATGAATACAGTTTTGTTATTGACAGACGAGTCCTGGTCTTTGTACATGTATTAGCCATTTCAGTGCTTACTGACGAATGATATTGTATAATAGTGTAGTTATCACGAAATCTAAACATTCTGAACTCCGCTATAGCATTTTAGAGATCATTACGGTATGGGTTTAGAGAATATATTTCTTATCTTACGAAATACCTTAGGGGCTAAAGAAGCCCAATGTGTTCTCAATCAAAGCATCTTATTTGACATTATACTGGGATTATACGTTGCTGCATTTACTTTAACTAGGTGAGATAGGTTGGTTGGTTCCTCTGTTTAGGGACTGCGACGACGCGGTCATGCAGCCCCATGTACGTTGGATGTGTGTAGAATCTGCCTGATAACCGGTGTTAATTGTGTGTTATCTGTAATTCAGGTAAGGACCGCAGACAGTCAGTTTTAAGTAGTTCCTTCTTTTGTTACCAAATGCTATCGTCAACGACACCTAGCTGCAAACCTGGCTAATAGATGCCACCGCAACCAGAACCTGACGGAGAACGTTGGGACTTAATAGCGTTAATCAAATTTAACCTACAAATTTTATCTTCACACGAGTGTAGTTAGTGGAAGGTTCTTTTACATCACATAAATCTATGACATGGGCCCACTGGCTTTACTTCCCCTCCGAAGGAAGACATACTGAGGGATTTTTTTCGCTCTTCAAAAATCCGATGACTTCGGCTGGGTTTGAACCCGCGATCTTGGGCATAGAAGCTCAGCATGCTACCAAATACGCCACCAAAGCCGCCCAATATGAGATAATAGGCATGTAAATACAGCAATACTATTCCCTAATATGCAGCTATAGTAGCCTACACACTGACCTATGTACATGAATAAGCTATTTCTCATTAATCACACCATTTGTGCGGGGTTAAGAATCGTAAGTATATTTGACTCCAGAATGATGACTTTATATTCCAAACATTGAATAATTTAAAATATTGTTTCCTTTCAAAAAGGTAGATGCAACAATTTTAAAATTACAGAGAACTATGTGAACAAGACGTCTAAATTACACCCATTAAAACAAAATTAAAGACTATCAGGAAAGTACTGTAATTGTGAGACTAGGTCCTTGAGAAATGTGCATATACAGCCCTTTTTGTTATTGATGCATTCTCTACTACGTTAGTGTACTCCACAGTACCTTTCGCCAAGATTTACAGTGAGCTAATATTGCTCCTGATTAACTTCAGAGCCCAGGAGAACTATGTTTTAAACTCACTTAGGGGCAAAGTGAATGTACTTTGCGAAATATATTGGCATGTATCTTTCTATAACATGTAAATACACCTCCCGGGCAACGCCGGGTAAAATAGCTAGAAAAATATATATATATATATATATATATTGTGCCCTTTTAGCAAGAAATATGCCAATCACAGTATACCAGCGTAGCTCAATTCGGAATTTTCGGGGCAGCGGTAAGTTCCCCCACTCTGTGACTCACATATTTTGGATTAATTAGAGGATACACTTGCAAAAATAACAACAAAATCAACTCCTATTTTAACACATTTAATTAATAAAATTAATGGCGCTACAAACACTTTAACAATTTAATTACTGACCCATAATCATCTACTTGTTCCAAATGAACAAGGGATCACAAATATAATAAAACAAATATTGTATTTAAAACATGTGGTTTCCACATAAACCAACAATTCCTACTTAGTCTTACTTCCATAAAGCATTAACTGTAAGTTTTATATAACTCCGAGCTCTATTGGCTCCATGCTTTACATAATAATGGTGTCATTCTTGTACACCTCAAATACTATCCTTTATATCTTCTTAATTCTCAAAAAAACAAATTTGTAATTACATTTAAAATTTATGTTAATTATCTAACTCAATATTTTGGGCATGTCCACACATTCAGTTGTTATCATCTCTCTTTATTTTCACAAATATATTAAGGTAATCAGGAAATCAACTGTGTACTCCAGAGCATGAAGATACTTGACACAGTCAAAAAACTATAGTTACTCCCGAAACTTAGTTGCCTTCAATTAACTCGTGGAATCCTACGTCCATACATCATTACAATAGGGATTGTTATTTATCTCTTATGTCTTATAAGACCATTATCATATAAGAAACTACGATCTGAACAGGCAAACGAAAATATCAATCTACAAGGACCTCGGTTCAACGCCCGGGTCGTTAACAACTTTAAACACTCCTGGTGTATTCATTTCTCTTTACAACATCTTACGAGACGGTTTCTGGCCACTCTCTCTCTAAGAGACCCTTCTACTCGGGCGCGATTTATGACACGGAGGGTGACGGCGACTCCCTGTCTAACCCACGTTAGTAGCTTATTTCCAAGGCTTTCAAAACAAACCTTCACATTATATTCAGTTCTGGGGAGAGACCGGGCTTTTATTGTACCGTATTCATTCAAACAACTATTCTTTGGTTCATAGACCACTTTCGTAACCTTGGCATTTATTAATTATGAGAGGGTCCTCATTGATTGGGAAGATTAATACACTTTCGACGACGAAGAATAAAGGGACTTTTATCATAAGAAGATTCTGCGTTCGAATCTTTTCACATGCCTCGGGAACCATTCCCTTACAGAGGTCTTATACCAAATGCGATTTAAAGTCGGCCGTGGCCCATATGACATACGCTCAATATTTCCATATATTAGCTCCCTTTCAAATACATACACAATGCCTCGTGATACTACGTCACAAATAGAGGACTTATACAATTATCAATTCACTGCAATCAACTACCCCCCATAAGTAATTTACCAAGTATTTTAACCTCTACGCGTTCCTAGCGTGACATTTTAATATTATTGGCGCTCTTTTGCGCTATGCATTATTTTAAGCCGAATTGTCTTCCCAAGAACTGATAAATCTCATTAGTAACAATTCATATTATTTTAATTCTCATATTAATCTTTTCCGTTGCCGATAAATCGCTCCCTTTTAAAATATTCCATTGAACATCATATCTTACACATACATTAAGGCTTTAACGCTCTTATGTTCACATCAATTTATTTGATCTTTATTTAATATTTCCATATGTAGTTATTATTATTATCTTTATTCTTTACACAAGCTCAAAAGCTATTTCTTTCACATTTCAACTTTACTTTATTTGAATATCTTTCATGATAATTACTGATATTTCGCTTGCTCTTATGACATTCGTTAAATACATTAACATTTTATTCACTTATTTCCTCTACGGGATTTATTCTTTACATAATTATTGATAATTTCTCAAATTTCTATTATTGTTCAGACCGCGTTCTTGTTTATTCAGTATTTATTTATTAAAACACATCCCTTTTACTCAAAAACTCCGGTGGATTTGTACACAACCAATTTCTGACACCAAAATAGAATGAAATTCAGTACTCACATGTTTTTAAGATCGTCCCCTGATCTTTATTCTTGTGCGGTGCTTCATTTTGGGCCCACTTTGAACTTTTTACTCCATATTAAAGGAATTCATCTTATGTATAAACACTTTTTGACATATATTTAAAACACTTAACATTGACGACATTTTTATACACTGATGTGTCCCTTTTGAACACATAATAAACACTAAAAATATTAATTTAACACACAATCTTGATAAATTTACACTTCACAATTCTTGATCACTAGGCCGTATTTCTGAGCCTATTACACGTGACCTTCTTAATTTCCCGTTTCCAAGGGTGAAATTTATTCGATGTCGGCTTCCTATCCTGCAGAATACGAAAGTCTCGAAACATCTACTGTTCCCTGGAATCCAAATTCTTCTACTCCTATCTTGGATGACCGGCTATTTATCTAGCTTGAACGGCTCCTTTGTATATCTGTTTATCGATCCTAGCGAAAGTCTATTCGGATCGAGGTTTCCTCAATGACCTATAGATTTAGTTTATAGCAGCTAGTACTTCTCGAGTCTAGTACTTTAGAATAGTTCGCCTACTTTCTGGAGATAATGTTTATAGTCTCCTATCTTCTTTATTTGATCGGTTCTAGCACTCCTACGTTTCTGATGTACGTTCCGAACCTTATTCTGTTCTTCCCTTTTTGGGTTCTTTAATTTAAATAACAGTTTATCTTTCTGGTACGGTACTTCCGTACGTTATGATCTATTCGTTCGTCTATTTAACGACCTATCGCCTTTAAGTCCGACGTTCGCGGCCTGCTCTGACTATATCTTACGAACTTTCACTATAACTTGTATACAGTCGGGCCTAAATCCTGTAACTAGGATTTTCCTAATATTTCAATACGGCGATACTTTAAATTTCTTCTTGACCACTCCTTATGGAGGCAAGCAAGTCTTTAATACTGCGACGCCTATGGCTATCGGATATTACTTCTGCGGTGTAACACAGCGTTTCTCCCCTCAAGGAGTACTGGTAACTGTCTTCGATGTGACGCAGAGTTACGCCCCTCACGGACTGTCGAACTGCATTCGGTGTTTGATGTAGCTTAGTGACGTGCCCTCAGGCCGTTTGAAACTGCATGTGCTGATGATCCAGCGTTACGTCCCCCTGGACGGACTTGTACTGCGTGATGCGTGATTATGCCCCCTCACGGGCTGTCGAGACTGCATTCAATGATGATCGTGACACAGTGTCATGCCCGCAGGCTGACAATAACTGCATGATTGGCTTGGTGAAGCCCAAAGCTTTATACTATTTTACTACAAAAAAATAAGACTCTAGCCTTTTCTGTGGTCAACTTCTAAAATAATGGTGCCACAAATATAAAAATTATACCTTCCGAAAGCTCGTCTTCTCAATGTCACATAATCTTATTGCACCTAAGAATCGATCGTGCAATTCGGAGATATTAATTAATTTCTCGTCCTCAATTGTGTGGGTGTTGCATTTCTTTTGCTTTCTCCCCTCCACACAGGCTTCGGTAATTCCCCAATGACGTCGTCTTGCGTCAGCAGTTTTCTCCTGCGTAATTATTAAATGGTTTCTCTTTACTGAAAAATCTCTCATTCAAAATGATTCACTGTACTGTACTTGTTTCCTCATTATTATACTTGTAAATGGGTTAAATTTAATTATTCCTCTTCTGGCGCATAAGCGGTGTTGTCATTTTCCAGCAACATCAGCTCGAATTCCGATTCAGGCCTCCTTGTCTAATCGTTGGAAAGTTCCACTCGGTTATTAATACTCGTGACTCGCTCCCTTCTGAATGTCAAGAGGGATGATATCATCCTCTCGAACACCTGGTCCTCGTTAGTTGCACAACCTTATACTGACCTCCTAGCTTGATCTTTCTTTACGTTACATTGGAAACTGTACGTTTCTTTGATTTCTTCCTCAAATGCATGGATTCGACCATCCATGGACCTGATGGCACATGGGTTCAATATATATATATATATATATATTAATAATAATAATCTTTATTATTATTATATTAGCCTATAATAATAATAATTATTATTTTTATTATTATTCGAGAGAGTCTTGGAGCATATGAGTATAGAGCGGAAAGTCAATGGAGTTGGCTACCTACCAACAAAATAAATGCTGTGGACAATAATATCCTTGTCGTAATTGAACATAATCTTCTGTCTTTAAATTTACAGTTACTGCTGAGTAAGTACAGTAATAGGAGATGATGACGATGATGATGATTGTTGATATTTTAAGGGACGGAACAGCGAGGTAATAGGTTTTAAATCAACACTGACAAAGAACATTCTTAGATTTGAGCCACTAGAAGTATGGGGTAAATATTGGAAGTAGGCCTACAATGAAATAAAAAAAATCCTTTAGTGAAACAACTAAACTAAACTAAATTAAACTAAACTAAACTAAGCTAAACTAAACTAAACATCCTAACAGGATTTCACACAGTAAATGATCTCTCGAATGGGCTTTAATTTTTGCTATATTCACTAAATGATTTTGTTCCTTTGCGGCATGTTGGTACACCTTTCGTTGCATAGTACGCATACACATTTGTCACTCGGTTTGTGGTGGGATCTGGTTAAGATTATTATCTTTTGATGGAAGCCATGAATGGTGAGTCTCGTTGTGATGTGTCTTTGTTCTTGATTCTCGTCGGCCCACGTTCTGTCCATCATGGCGTCAGTGATATAGAAGTCTGGGTCGATCTCTCTTCTCTTTGCTTTTATACACAATAATAGGTCTGTGGATGGTCCTGTAGACAGCAATGGCATTTTCAGGGTCCTCTATGTAGAAGGTTCCCTTCGCTAGCTCGTAGACTAATCTTGTAGGGGTCATATTTCCAACCCTCAGGACATATTTTAAGAATCATGATCTTACACTCTCTATTCTTTCGAGATTGCTGATTGTAAGGTGGTCCCGGGCCATATGTCACAATGGGTGAGATGTTGGCATGGAATAGCGTCAAGGCTGTAAGAGATAGGGCTATTAGGTTCTGGATCTTGTGTATGACAATGATGGCTGTTGCTGACCTCTCTGTATATGATACCTGAATGAGGTTGCTGTAGTCTGACTACAATAGATAGAACATGTAAAGATATTCCCAAATTTAGGTACAATAGTTTAATATGTTCTAGATCCTGACAGGGAAACGTTGGTTGGAAGTAACTCGTGCCACTTTTAATATTATGTATCTATTATACAGTACTGTAATCATCTAAATATTTAACTACTCTAAAATGACTGAAAGCTATGTGTTTTGAACGGTGATATATGGAGCAGAAGCTTATTGCACGTACGCGTCACTCGTTCTTTAATTTCAGTCCTTCCATTTAATTACTTCAAAGAGCTTTATTTAACTGGTACAGTATTTCAGTTTTGTTTCTTGTGTTATCGATGTCGTTAAGCTGGCGACTTGACTTAAAGTGTTCAAATTATTATTTAGTTTCGAAGACTAACTTGGCTCACTTTCTACTTCATCAATGTCACGGAAAGCAATCAAATCACTACTATTGTGCTGTTTTAATACTATTTATTTCGGTTCCGCTGGTTAAGTTATGGATTTAGTTGGTAACATGGAAATAACATAACCACATTACGAATTTGTTATTATATGAATGATTTAGGCCAGGAAGTACTAAAAGCCGTTCAGAGAAAGGGTACTTCAGCTAGTTACAGATAAAGAAGATCTTCTCAGAGCCGCTATAACAGAGTTCTATTTCAATATTTCGCAATATTCTTACTCTCTAGGGGCCCACAAATACTGGTTGGTGACCACAGGGAATTCCTGAACTATGTCTATTTTTTCAGTTTTTCCAGTAACTTTGGGGTGGAATTTCTCCTCTTTACCTTAACCTATCCATCTTCCACGGCTCCATTTCTTTTCAAGTTCCTCATTCTTCATTCTTCAAGGGTTGATGGTATTCCCTTTTCTCTGTCTTTTTTCCCCTTATTTATATTTGTCCCTTGTGTCTTGTAGTGTGTACGTTAGGTAGTAGTACTTGTAGTAGCATTAATTTTCATTATCATTAGGGGTAGATGTATATATTTTCAAGTTTAAAACAACAATCACTACCACTTTTGTACTTAACGGAAATGCACTTGAGGAAGTAAATTAGTTCTACGCGCAAATTGTTATTAATATTTCGAGTCGCAAAGTTTAAGGGAGGGTTTTATTTCAGACTATTTTCTTTAGCAATTCATAGCGTGTACGACGGCGACGACGACGACAACAACAACAACAACGACAAAACAACAACAACAACAACAACAACAACAACAACAACAACAACAATAACAACAACAACAACAACAACAACAACAACAACAACGACAACATCGAGAATTAGCTACATAATCAACCGTCATTAAAAGCTACAGATCTAATGAACCTATCGTGGTCTGTGGTTGTGTGTGTAATTGTAATTATTAAGGTCTAGAATTAGCGTAGGTGCCTCGAGCTTGAAATGAAGTACCATCCCTGCATTTTCCTGGAGTATGAGAAACTCCGTGGCCGCTGTCAGCTTTGGGATTCGAACCTCGAATCTCCAAACTGCAGCTCCCCATTACAATCGTGGTGCGTGAATTAAAGTGTACAGCTACGCAGCTATGTCTACTAGTTTTCATTTGTCCTTTATTTACTTGCAATTACCAGAGAAATATGTTCTGTTTCTTTAACTTTTCTACAGGAGTTTGAGCCCTTGGTCTCGTAGGTGTCTACACCCTTGCTGGGATTTAAACAGAAGATTAGTTTACTTTGTTTTATAACATAAATAAGCTGACAGAAAAGCAGTATTTAAAGATTCATAAAGTGAAATCGAGTTAGAATTCGCTCTTAAATAATTTAGCTGTTATAAACAGAGCCGGAAAGGACTAGCTCTTGTTGTGGATTATATGTTCCGGGATCTAGCGCTGATTTCACATCGCTAGCGTGCGTGCACCCTCCCACAAAACAAATGCTGGATTGTATAAAGTAGTATGTTGTAACCGAGTGGGGTAACCACACACACTGATAATCAAGACCATGGGGCCAGGCTATTTCCAGACGCGGAAGACGAGGGGGTTCCAAATCTGAAGGCGGCCATCATTAAACTTGTTTTCCACGGATTCCACAAATTCAGCACCAGGCACATCTTCTTTCTTCTGACTCCTGCCCACTTTCGTTCTTCATCAAGCTAATCATCTAGTTGTAAAGTTTTGTAGCCATTCAGTATTGTCTATCGCAGGTGATAGGGTAACAGCTGTATGCCAACGGCTTCAGTGACAAGGAAAGTATCACGTAAGACAGGTCGAAACCTATCTTGAAACTTCGTGGACGCAATCGTTGCACTATAAGAGGACAACGTGCGGAAAATCAGCTGCCAGATTGAACTGCAAGGCTCCGAAATCGTACCTGACATCCTAGTACGCAGGCATGACGGGTGGGGGAGCTGGACATCCCTGCAGCACTAGGAGTAGTAGCAAGTAGTATATGCTGACTGGAGCGTGCGGCTGCTTCCCACCGGCCTTGAGCGCTTGGACCGCCAGGGCTGTCCATTCCAACATGTGTGGTACTCGCTACTTCCCATTGATTTATATGAGAGATTCGCCACATAATTTCGGAGCCTTGCAGTTCAATCTGGCGGCTGATTTTCCGCACGTTGTCCTCTTATAGTACAACGATTGCGACCACAAAATTTCAAGATAGGTTTCGACCTGTCTTACCTGATACTTCCCTTGTGAGATAAGTAACCATATACAGGGCCCGGCAGCAAAACTTCCCTTTTTTAAAATGCGCGCCTGTCAATCGGTTGATGCCGTAGCGGAGCGCTAGTGATCTCGTTCGTGAGGTGGTAGTTTAAAGTTTTGTCCCGACACAGTTCAGTCTCCATCATGTGTTGGAACAGGGAGGTGGCCTACTTTTCGAGCAGATGTTCTGTGATCGCAACCCAGCGCGCCTTTCAGAGGCGCTTTAATTTAGCCCCGTTTGCCCCTGTCGTGGACCGGATATCAATTGTTACGTGGATCACTACGTTCAGACGAACTGGAAGTGTGACAGGACGAAGAACTGGAGTCCCTCGGCCTCATCTCACTTAGGGGCGATTGGGAGTGGCCGGCCCACTATCCTGATTTTTCACCTTACGAATTTTTCTATGTTTTTTTTAAAATTGAAATCCCGTGTTTATGTGAACTGTCCAAAGACGCTACAATATTTGAAGACCAACATCCAGGAAGAAATTGCCAACATAACGCCTGATATGCTGGCAAGAGTCATGACAAACGCCAGAAAGCAGTTTACTCAGTGTATGGAGAATGGGGGACGTCACCTACCTGATCCTATCTTCGAAACTAAGTAAAACAAAACTTTATGTATGCGCCTACATTATAAAAAGAAAAAAAAACGTTTTCTGATGAATACAATGGGTTTCATTACGTTTTTAAACAAGATGTTCAGTAAATAACATATAGCCTACTTTCTCCTAAATGTATGAGTATAGTTATATCTCGTTGTTTTTATCAAAGAGTATAATTGAATCATTTCTTGGTTGAAGACCTTAGAAACTATTTACCTCTACCAAACACCACAACCTCGAAAAAACTGCTACCATCATTGAAGAAAGAAAGACAAGAAGTATCTCAAAAATGTTATGGAACTGGGGACATCATCGACCGGACTGGCTGCGTGGCTCAGGAGTAACGTTCTCGCTTGCTGGGCCCTAGGTTGCAGGTTCGTATCCTGGCGCAGTCAGCTAGCATTTGACGGTGCACAAATGCGAGGGAGCCGTGTCAGTAGATTTACTGGCACGTTAAAGATCCCCTTCGGGGCGAAATTCCGACACCCCGGCGTCTCTAAAAAAAAACAGTAGTTAAAAGGGACGTAAAACCAATAACATTATTATTATTATTATTATTATTATTATTATTATTAACTTACATAATAGACCTGACGTGGGCAACATCCAACTTTGAGTTGCGGCATGTCTTTACACGTCTGGCTGTGCATGCTTTCACAACCCCAATTGAATTAACAAATCTTTCCATGACCCTATAGAGACGTGTGTATACCAACTATGTGGATATTTTCGATTGCTATTTGGCTGCAATAAAGGTACGGTTTGGCTACAGCGATGATCGCCGGCGCACAGAGCTGGCGATGATCGCTCGGAGCACGAAGTCAGAAAAGCGGTTTCCCTAGCCAGCGATCGTCGTCCTTCGTCCACTGCCTCCTACAACAGGATCACTTTCACTTGTCAACAGCTCAGTAGCCTACTCTTTGCTTATACAGGTTCGTGGGGGGTAAATACTAATCAGCTGATCATAGTCTGAAATAATATAATGTTGCCAGAATGACCTTAAGCAGAATTACATCAGCGTTATAATAATAACCCACTGTGGTAAGCTTACATCAGCGTTAATATTGCTTCTTTTAAAAGAGGAAGAAGAGATGCTGATCGAATTAGGTATATGTACATGGAGCGAAAAAGACTCCAAACTAATAGTGGTGAGCGATGTTTGTAACGGGTAGTCCCCCTTGAGCTACATTCTGTACCCAATAAATAATAACATGTACAAAAATAGACGTACAGAAGCATGTTTTAATGCCCTGATTCATAGACACCTGCTTAGTGACCAAATAAAATTTAAGGAATACTCAAGAACAGTGGCGTAACTGGGGGGGGGGGGGGGGGGGGTGATCAGAACCAATTAATGAAAATATTAAATATTAAACTTATGAAGTTTTTAGTTTGAATAGAACCAACCTTTGGATTGATGACATCTTTGAGTAAGGGCTATGAAATCATCATACCATGTGTTACATGGTAACTTATGTTACCGTGTGTCTGTCCTAAATAACATGTATTAAAATACAGGTGAACAATAAGCACACTTACTACCACGTTTCTGTGACAAGCAACATAATTTATTAAAAGAATAAAAATCATCAGTTTATTTGGAGAAATTACAAAATACTGTCGGTATTGGAAGCCATGATACTGTTTCCCAAAGAGATGAGAGCTTTATTGTTTTTCTTTTGTTCACGAAATGACCAGCGATCATCGCCGAAATGCAATGAATTGACGCCAGCGCAGATCGCTGTAGGGAACCCAGTCCCATTTGTTTACATGCGTTCATAAAGCAACGAAGATCGCCAGCGATGTGCACCCGGCGATCATCGCCGTAGCCAAACCGTACCTTAAGAGCAGTAGTGTAGCCAGGATCGGCCGATGGAGGGGGGGGGGGGGGTTAGGCACTCAAGCCAAATTCTACAAGCATTTCGTCCCGCGGCGTAGCAGTGCTCGTCAAACGTGCACCATCAAATGACTTACATAGAACGTGTTAGCAAATAATGATTTAGACTAAACGATTTCATCAGTGGAGTAAGTTATTTAATATAAAGCATTTCAAACAAAGTTTATTTATTTTGTATCAGTGCGCTATATTGCATGCAATACTCAAATTAGTGAAATATAAGTCAGGCACAAGATATCCGCTGCCATCTTGCCTTGTAACTGAGACAGCTCAGCTTTTTAAAATCACTTCTGCACTATAGTATTACAAAATAAACTTTTCATTTCGAACGTGCATCTTCCTTTAGAACAGTTACATCGATTTTCGGCTCGATAATCGGAACTGGTGGTTCCCATGATATGGATTATAAAGTTTGCATAGTTCGCACAGCCGCCATCCTGAAATGGTACGGCGGATGACCTTGTAGTTTAGTCACAAGACGCGTCCTATATGAAGGTATGCTGTTACCAAATTTGGTAGAGATCGGATGATTTGGTTAGTCGTTATTTGATTTTACGGTTTGAACGTTTGAGTGGCCGCCATTCAGATTTGGTAAAGATGGCGGCGATATAAAACATGACACGGAGGTGCCCTTTGCTAGTTCTACCTCTGTACCAAATTTCGTTCAATTCGGTTTCACTGTGTTTGAATTGATAGGGGCAGACATTCAGAGTACACACACACACACACACACACACACACACACACACACACACACACACACACAATTTTTGGCCCTGTGTAGATCTCATAAGTCTACTTTAATTTTTTGCAAAAATCGAAAGTAGGCTAAAAAGGAAGTTATGCTGCCACACCCTGTACATAATAGAATTCAAGTGGATTCTCATGTAATTTGTTAAATTATGATGTTCTAAATTGAATACGTAGCATGCTGAGCTTCTATGTCCAAGATCGCGGGTTCAAACCCGGTCGAAGTCGTCGGATTTTTTAAGAGCGTTAAAAATCCCTCAGTATTTCTTCCTTCGGAGGAGAAGTAAAGCCAGCGGGCCCATGTCATAGATTTATGGCAAATTAAAGAACCTTCCACTAATTACACCTGTGTAAAGCTAAATTATATATAGGTTAAATATTCGACAAACGCTCGTAGGTTCCGACGTTCGTCGTCAGGAGCCGACTGCGGTGGCATCTGGTAATCAAGTTCTGAACTAGTAGTAGTTGACGGTGGCGTTTGGCGGCAAAAGTAGGAACTACTTGGAAAAAATGTAATGTCTGCAGTCCTCACTTGAATTGAAAACAGATAACACACACTAATACAGTCATCACAATTAACACCGGTTATCAGACAGATTCTACACACACCCAAAGTACATGGGGCTACATGACCGCGTTGTCGCAGCCTCTAAACTGAGGAACCAACCAACCTAAATTGAATACATGGTACTCATACGTAATTCACAAACCCTTATAACAAAACAAACTAACCTTATAACGAGATCAAACTCCGAATCGTGTTATAAATACACACTACAATTTGTTGTAGTTAGATAATATATTTGTGTATAGATTTAAATCTCTACACAGTGATCAGGATCTGATTATGACATTTTGAAGGTCAAAACGCGTAATCCTAAAATTGCCCCATTATAATAGTGATCATAACTAATACATGTAATTTTTTCCAGGAGTGTTATTTACATACAAATTCGTGTTGACTGAATGAAGAGTTACAACTGACAATCATGACATCCGTGCCACGGAGATGCAAGAAGCCTGGAGATTGGAGGGTGGCCATCCTGAGTGTAGTTTTTATCCTGTTTTTTTCCACACTCTACACTCCTGTCTGGATAGTACCATATTTCAAGTCCCGGGACTCTACCTCAATCCTACTTCCAAATAATTACAATTACAGAATTAAGGTGATGGCGATAGAAAAAAAAAAAAAAAAAAAACAGGACCTAGGCCGAAAGAAAAGAATTGCAACAAGTGGGCTATTGGTCTTGCAATACGTTTAATTCATTGAATCATAAAGATGATTCCTACAGGGTTTGAGAATTTTATGTTTGCTGTTAAACTGTTCTGATTTAATTTTGAACGGTCGCTTCTTTCTCTGAGATAGTTCCAATTACAAATACACACACCAATACACACGGGTTGTGAGACTGATTTCGCACATTCTCTTGCACAGGGAGCTGATGGTAATGAAGTTGTAACCTCTATGCTGCATTCATCTGTCCTCAGAGAGAATAAGAAAATTTGGACCTTCGTTATTGCCAACTAAATAGCTCAGGACTATGTACTAGAAAGAAAGAATGAAAGAAAGAAAGGAACGAACGATCAAATAAATAAATAAATAGATAAATAAATAAATACATAAACTCCCCCCCCCGTGGCCCCAAAGCCAATAAAGGGCCTAGACATACCGAGCGACCGCTGCCCAGTCATTTGGCCTGCAGATTGTGGGGTGATGCGTGGTCAGCGCCTCGGATCCCCTCGGCCTCACTGTCAGACAGCAACTGAATTATCCTCACGAGGCTGAGTCCACCGGGTTCCAGCACTCACGTCAGTTTCTAAAATCTCTGATGGAACCGGGAATCAAATCCGGGCCTCAGGGTGGGGGGCAGGCGTGCTACCTCAACACCATGGAGCTGGCCCAAATAAATAAATAAATAAATAAATAAATAAATAAATAAATAAATAAATAAATAAATAAATAAATAAATAAATAAATATACAGGCCTACATATTAGAAACTAGTTCCTTGCTCCATTGAGTGTTGGTGACGTAAGACGTACACACTCCAGACTGACGTGATGCTTATCCTGTGGTTGTCTAATTGGAGGGTGCTTAGAGCCTTACAGCTGTTCTCTCGCGCCGGTCTGGTCAGCTTTCCCCAGTCATTCATTATTTGGCCGTACGCGTGGCGATGGGACGGGTTAATGTGTCTGACATGTGTAACCCCACACTCCCGCGCCATTGTTCGCTGATGCTCACCCATTTCTCTTCACCTCTTTCCATGACAGCTCTATCGTCACACTGTCTTTTTCTCTCTCCATTTTTCTTATTTTCTCATGGCATTTATAAAGGAACACACTCACTAACAAATAAACAAACAAAAAATAAAACTGGAAGAAAGCAGAAAATTTTACACACAAAAAAGGAGTAGCCAAGACATTTGCCCTTGCTCATTGTTTTCTGTATTTTTCCTAACCCTTGTGTTGGGATTATTTACAACAAATTAGCTGCAGGAATGACAGCCGAGGAAGGGCGAAATGCACGGAAGTGGCTGTGTTGGCAACAGTGATGGATGTCGTGTTGACATTCACCATCAACGTTTTGCTCCACTTCCCGCATTTATCACAAGGCTTGAGCAGAGCAAGAACGAATTAAAAGTAGCAACTATTCGTCAAGCAATGTTGCAGTCAAGTTAGAATTATTATTCCTGCCATTTACTTAACCTACAATGCAGATTAAAAGGCTCACAGACTTAACTGTGCAGAGTAGGCCAACGCAACATTGTAGATAGGGAGTTATTTAGATTTTATCTCTCCTCGAGGCATAGCCGTGAACGTTAATTCGCTCACCACGACCGCAATGGGGAGCTGCAGCAAGTCCGGATATAGGAGGTTAGAATCCCGTCGCTGACAACGGCTGTCCTGAGTGTAGTACTGTTCGGGGCCAAGCTCTGTCAACTTGCGGGGTGAGGGGAAAGAGCAGGGAAGGGTCAGGCGAGAAGGATCTGTCAACAGCGCGCTGTGCTATCTGGTATTCCTTTCTATTCCAATACTGCTAACATACGGCCGTTGCTCAAACCACGGTGGTGTTACGAATGAGTGAGTCGCCGACCAATGTATTTGATTATTTATTATGCACGGACCGATCTATCTATCTATCGTATGGCTTTTAGTGCCGGGAGTGTCCGAGGACATGTTCGGCTCGCCTGAGTCTGTAGCTGCTTCCAGCGGACACCCTTAGGGAGAGCTACAACTTCCGTTCAATTTCAAGTAGTTCCTTTCCAGATATCAATGATACCTGGTGGTGAACGTTGGAACTTTGATAGAGCGTTCGGACGAAATCTCATCACTCGTCAACACCACTTCTCATAGTCCGCGATGCACATTCCTCTCAGGTTCACGCAGCTTAGACCCGAGCAATACTCCCAGGCTTTATCCACAGTCCCTTCAGGTAAATGCTGGGATAGTATCTTATTTCACGTCCTGGGGCACTTACTACATTCCCGACCCTAACGATATTACACACTATTACAATCACCACAGAAACACAGGTTATCAGACAAATTGAGCACACACCCAAGTACACGAGGCTGATGACTAAGATGTTTCATGCCCCTAAACCGAATTAATAACAACAACACATTTTATCTTCGTAACTAGAGTCAGTTTGTTTTATAGTTCGCCTCGTTGCGTAGTCGCTGGCACTCTTGGCTGTTACCACCGAGGCCCGGGTTCTATTCCAGGCTCTGCCAAGAAATTTAATTCTGGTCTGTTTTTTTTTTTTTTTTTTTAGCGTATGGCTTTTAGTGCCGGGAGTGTCCGAGGACATTTTCGGCTCGCCAGTTTTGTAGCTGCTTCGAGACGGACGGGTGAGCTACAAGTACCGTTGGGGAGGGAAGGAGGGAAGTTGGATTGTAAGGACGAGGAGTTGGAAGGTAGCGGCTGTGGCCTATAGTTAGGGACCAACCCCGGCATTTGCCTGGAATGAAGATGGGAAACCACAGAAGACCATATTCAAGGTTGCCGGCGGGGGGATTCGAACCTCCTCGCCTCCCGGATGTGAGCGACTGCCATCAGTCATGCCGTAACCACCACAGCTAACTCACCCGGTTGGTCTGGGGTTGGAACGGGGGTACACTTAGTCTCGTGACGCAGAACTGGGAAGAGGTGGGTTCGATTCCCACCTCAGCCATCCTGGAAGTAGTTTTCCATGGATTCCCACTTCTAGTCCAGGCAAATGCCGGGATGATTCCTAAATTAAGGCCACAGCCGCCACCTTCCCAATCCATATCTGAATTACAACTACACACACTGATACAACCATCACAATAACAAATAACAAATTCTACACTCATCCTAGTACACGGGGCTACAGGACCACGATGCTACAAAGGCCCTAAATGAGTCAAAAACAACAAAGTTATTATGTCTTTCACTCACCTCTATGGCGGCTTCGGTGGCGTAGTTGGTAGCATGCTGAACTTCTATGCCCAAGATCGCGGGTTCAAGCCCGGCCGAAGTCGTCGGACTTTTTAAGAGCGTTAAAATCCCTTTGTAAGCCTTCCTTCGGAGGGGAAGTAAAGCCGGCCGGGGGCCCCATGGCATTTAAAAGAACCTTCCACTAACTACAATTGTGTGAAGCTAAATTTGTAGGTTAGATTTGATTAATGCTCTATTAAGTTCCAACGTTCGCTGCCAGGTACTGGTTGCGGTGGCATCTAGTTGTCAAGTTCACAGCTAGGTGTCGTTGACGGTAGTATTTGGCAGCAAAAGTAGGAACTACTTGAAATCGATCGTCTGCAGTCTTTACCTGAATTACAGATAACACACACTAATACAGCCATCACAATGAACACCGGTTGTCAGATAGATCCTACACACACCCAAAGTATACGGGGCATGACCGCGTTGTCGCAGTCCCTAAACTGAGGAACCAACCAACCACTCACCTCTAGGGCATGGTTACCCAAATGCCAGGACGAGAGCTACACAGCTTGCTTCAGGATCCAGCGAACTCCCAGTAGGCCTACCTGGTTTGTTTCGTAACGTCATCCCTTACTCAAGGGGCGTGTTGGCGTAGCGATGAAGCTGTTTGCCTATCTCCAATGCGGGCCGGGTTCGATTTTCGGTGAATGCACGTGGGACTTTCAAGGTGAAATGTCACGTCCGATAATTCGGATTCTGTCAAATTAAGGGAGACCCCGTAGCTTGCGATCGCGGTATTAATGGAAAAGTTCTGCACTGCCGCCATGGTGAAGTTTTGAAAATGATTGAACAATATTAAATGCCGATATGTTAAGAAGTATTAAGTAATGATTTGCAGTGCCAAGTTTCATTTCGCTCGGATCATTAGATTGTCAGGAAAGTCGTTTTAAATATTTGAAATTCGCGTGTCCGCCATTTTCTTGTGTTTATCAGGATTTTGACTGCCACATACATGTAGCCTACTTACCTAACAGACCTCTATCACCATACAAAAGCTATGCTTAATTGCTGTAATAGTTTTGGGGATATTGGGATCCGGTGAAATATTTCTCGTGTTCGTCGTGCTGGATTGTTTTGTATGTATGCCATAAAGTAATAAGTCAATAGATAAATATTGTAGTAGCGGTTCTTTATGCAAAGTTTCACTTCAATTCTTTTTAATTTAGTCAATTTACCCTCTAGGTTGGTGGTTCCCACAGACTCAGCGAGAAAACGTACCACTACCGCCTCTATGGGCAGTGTCCTGGAGATTGGAACATCTGGTCGGGATGGATACAACTGGGGAAGTGTGATCAGCACTTCGCCCAGGCGGCCTCACCTGCAAAGCGAACAGGGGCCTCATGAGGGAGGGGAAGGGAAGGAAGATAGGAATGGAGAGGCTAGGAAGAGGGAAGGAGGCGGTCGTGGCCTTACAGTAGGTACCATCCCGGCATTTGCCCGAAGACGAAGTGGGAAACCACGGAAAACCACTTCGAGGATGGCTGAGGTGGGAATCGAACCCCCTCTACTCATTTGGACCACCCGAGGCTGAGTAGACCCCGTTCCAGTCCTCATACCACTTTTCAAATTTCGTGGCAGAGCCGGGAATCGAACCCAGGACCTCCGGGGCGGCAGCTAACCATGCTGACCGCTACACTACGGAGGCGACTTCTTCACTTCAATAACATTATAATATACAGTGATTTTAAAATTTTCGTAGCCATAATCTTGAATTTATCAAATAATTTGAATTACATTAGACACCAATATACTGTATCAAGCCCTACATATTTACTATTGCCAAGATTCAGTGAGTTTGGACGATTAATAAGTCGTCAGAAAGCCCATTTAAATAATTGAGGTTTGTGTGACTCTTGTCGATTTTGTGCTTATCAGGTTTTTGTAAGTCACAATTTTTACTTCATAGCCTAGCCTTTTATTAACATACTCATTTTAAGATTGCTTCCTGGGATACATTGAATATAGGTCAAATATTTCACACGACCACCATGTTTTTGTCTATTGGCATTTATTGAAATTTGAAAGGCAAGGTTGGGGCGGGCGGGATTGTAATAAGTTATTACCAAGCTTGATTGAAATCAACTGAACTCATTCTAGCCAATCAAAATACACACACACGGACAAATGTTGATCTCATACACCTATATCTCATATAATAGAATTAGTCTAAATACATGCCAAATAAATATATTACAGTGATTGGCTGTGACTGTTGGAATAATCATATGAAAAGTTAGAAAGTTTTACCCAGCATTTGCCTGGTGGTTAAAATGGGAAACCACGAAAACCATTTTCAGGATGGCCGAGGTGTGATTCGAACCCACGCTCTCTCGATGCCAGCGAGGTATAAATTAACGCGTTAGCGCTCTCGGCCACTGTAGTCAATTTGACCATTCTAATAAGATGGATATTTAGAGAAGTTTTATTCAGTGTGATCGGGCGTTCAGAAACACATTAAAATTAAATTGGAGTATGTTGTTAGTGGAATATCAACGCTTTGTGAGCTATGGGGAATCAATGGGGTTATTTTTGCAACCTCTCTGTTTTCAAATACATCTCTGTTTGGTTAGGGTTATGGTAGGAGAATTTCTAGGACCATCCGAAGGATGTACGTCTATTTCAGGAGGGTGATTTTTAGATAGTTTAAGATTATCAGAACTTCCGACCAGACTAGGCCAGGTTTTGTCAAATAAATGATAGTGGACCATCATTAAGAAAAATAACCCTTGTCTAGTCGTTGGTACTTCGTGACATGTAGACCATAGTTGCCAAATGACAAGCCCGGTACACCGTTAGATACATTTGGAATTTCGTGTTTTACATAGCCTATGTATTTGCATAGCCTTAACATATATTTTAATTGCTGTGGCTTGTGACTTGTCTGTGGATCGTAGCAGATCTAGTTGGGGAACTTCCATCGACTCCCGGATGGGCACAATACATACATACATACATACATACATACATACATACATACATACATACATACATAGGTTCCCGATAGATCTCGTAATAGATCTTTCTTTTTTCCATAAATGAGAAAAGTTAATTAAGGCTTTTGGTATTGGCTTTGGTCCGTATATGTGGGTGTAGGGCATAATAAATTTTGATCAACTGGACTGATATTAATAAAATTCTATATGGTGGTTAGTTAGTTCCATCTCCAGACATGCCTTTTAAATTTCCACAATCGTTATCAATCAATCAAAGCGAAATATTCGACCAGTACTCAATATCTCCGAAACGACTGCAGCAATCAAACTGAAATAGTGCATAGTTTTATAGGATTATTTAGTAAGTTCACATATGAGACGATAAAAACCTAATACGTACAAAACCAACATGGCCACTACGCGAATTTCAATGAATTCCGATGATCTAAACATCCGCTTGCAGTGAAACAAGGCGTGATGAGTCTTTTTATAGCTAAATGTACTGCTGTTTAAAGTAGCCTAATTATATTGGTTTGAAAATTCATGATCCTGATTTTATCCTATTCAAGTGATCAACATTAATCATTATAGGAATACAAGGAAATTGCCTAAGGGAATCGTTCGAGTATTTCATATTTCTTACTTGTTATTGTGAATATTCATTTCAATAACAGTAGGGCACTAGAGATAGGAAGCTTGATGTTTAAGAAGACTGGATCCTTCAAATACCTAGGAAGCATCGTAAATTGGAATAACAACATGGAGGAAGAGATAATGAACTGTATAAAATCTTCAGAGAGGTGCATATAAACTATTCAAGAGTAAACTGTTATCAAGGACATCAAAACTCTGTGTTTATAAGACAATTGTACGACCAGTATTAAGTATATGGGGCAGAGACAGAGACACTGAGCAAGAAAATGGAGAGGAGAATACTGACCTTTGAAAACAAAGTGTTAAGAAAAATCTTCTGGTTGGTATTAGAGCAGGGAAACCTTCAGGAGAAGAAACAAGATGTTCAGGAAAGAACATATAGCCTACTTTCTCCTAAATGTATGGGTATAGTTATAACTCTTTGTCTTTATCACCTCCTAATTTCTTCCAATTCGAAGTGCAAATTGGCACACTGGATTTGAGGAGTGGCGTTCAAATAATTTACCCCAGCATTTTGCAATTTCATCAGCAAACACTGCAAACAACGTAGGTATTCAGTATATTAACACCGACTACTTACAATAATTTAAACTTCGCTGCTCTAAACGTATCATTGGGAGAAACATATTTAATATACATATTACACAGCTAATTTGTAATCGCGCACGGCTAACGAGAAAGACAGGCCAAACCCTTCGGTGACGTAGGCAATGTACCGGTACTGCTTGATGGTGCTTGTACGAGAGCAATTCATAAGCAGCAGAAATGCAATATTTTATATCAATCTTCATAAAATGGACGCAGTTTAGATGTTCCGTGTGTTTTCAAACACGATAAATTATACTGTATAGGTTTGCAAAACTACGCTTGTTGAAGTTACTCCTTACAAAAATCCACGCGAACTAGGATTCAACGGTTCGTTGTGTCTTTAATAGCTGCAACGAGTAGGCTGCAGTAAGTTGAGTTGTAGAGTCTGTGACCTTCGATGTGAGTTAAATTATGTGCACATGAGTATAATTAGACCAAAGAATCTTGCAGCACAGTATGGATATCATTAACTTATCGTTGTTTCAAGGGGCGGAACATAAATTGCATAAATTAATTCGTTTATAGAAGAGATCTGCGGAATACACTCGCCACCGACTAACGACTTGTATCAATACCTTCTATGAAGACAAGTGATAAATGAATACCAACGTTTATACAGGTTCAATGATGTAGACAAGATGACTAGGTACCACACCGGCAGTAAAACGAAGACCAGGCAGTGGTGCAACAGAACTACATTGCCGACGTCACGAAAACTCACCAGAGCCAGTAATTCTCGTTGACCGTGATAATCGCGCCTTATCTTGGGGATGTGTACTCTCTATCAGCAAAAATAATAACCTTTTCAATTATACTGTAGACTTGGGTTCACCAACTGGCCGGTAGAGAGCGCAGCTAGCATCTAGATGGCTGTGGTTAGCTATAACATAGTTCAAGTAATTACTCTTAGATGTCACTCCGGTGGTGAATGTTGTTTTAATTAAATATTTATTTTCCATTTCAAAATGCACCATATAATACTTTATTTTAAAACGTCTCAGTACTCAAGAAATAATAAATATAAAAAATTCATGCAAAAAAGTCCAACTCTGATAGGATTTGAACCACGGCCAGCCTGATGAAAGTCCAACGCCCTGACCACTCAGCCAACACCTGTAGGCCCTGGGAGCCAACGAGTATATGCCCAGAGACAGAAAGCAATGAGACTAAAGAGTGAGGCAATGACCCGACTTCGGCTCGTGTGGCCAATTAAGTAAGTAAGTAAGTAAGTAAGTAAGTAACAGTGGGAGAGAGAAATGAGATACAGTACAACCGAGAATTGCAGCGGTTCTCAGAAAGCTGGCTATAAATTTGGGAGGACTCCGATTGAAACAGTAAAGAAATAAGAGCTACGATATGGTGCCCCGCTGTTATGAAGTTGTTGGTTCCTTTGTGTCCATGAGCACAACTCATGCAAATGGATTTCCTCGGAACAGGTTGAAGTCCGTAATTTTGCATGCATTTTCTTTGGGCATTCCTTTATCTGTGATATAGAATAGCTTCCTTATTAACATTCGGATGTTTAGAATATTTTCTTGTCTTTCATTTCAGTCATATTAAACAAACACCGAACATTTATGATAACTTTTAGTTATATTTGCCGGCCCCGTGGTGATGGGGTAGCGCACCTGCCTCTCACCCGGAGGCCCCGGGTTCGATCCCCGGCTCCATCAGGGATTTTAAACTGACGTGAGGGTTGGAACGGGGTGCACTCAGCCTCGTGAGGATAATTGAGTATCTGTCTGACAGTGAGACAGTGCCCCGGTCACGAAAACTAAGATTAACGGCCGAGGGGACCCGACGCGCTGACCACGCGTCACCCCAAAATCTGCAGGCCAATTGGCTGGGCAGCGGTCGCTTGGTAGGCCTAGGCCCTTCAAGGGCTGTAGTGCCACGGGGTTAGTTTAGTTATATTTTGTGTGACATTTATTTGCGTATTTTGGTCATTGTCACAACTATGGTCTAATTGTGCAAATCATTGCGATTTAAGGTCATATTTCGGTTATACTTGAGGATATAAATGCATTGTATGCCCGATTTCTGAGAATTACAAGAGTTAATTATTATTATGTCGGCCCCGTGGTGTTTGGGTAGCGTGCCTGCCTCTCACCCGGAGGCCCCGGGTTTGATTCCCGGCTCCATCAGGGATTTAAGAAACTGACGTGAGTGCTGGAACGGGGTACACTCAGCCTCGCGAGGACAATTGAGTAGCTGCCTGACAGTGAGGCAGCGCCCCGATAACGAAAACCAAGATTAACGGCCAAGGGGATCCGATCCTCTAAAAAGCTTGGCGATCATCACAGCAATCTGGTTTTTGGATCTAGCAGCACTGAAAAGTTCACTGGAACTACACTTGAACCATTTTTTTAGGTTGTCCAACCAAGAGATCCTTATTCTTCCTCGACTCCTTCTGCCCTCAACCTTCCCTTGAATAATTTCTTGTAGAAGACGATACCTGTCTCCTCTCATTATATGGCCCAAGTATTGTAACTTCCAAATTTTGACACAGGTAATTATCTCCTTATCTTTATCTATCTTACGCAATATCTCAAGATTCGTGATTCTAATTAGGATTCCATTCCAGTGCAATTAATACAGGTAATAGTTTATCATTAGTCAGCTTAATATGTCCATTGTTCTTGACGGGAACAAGAAATGATAAATGATTGGATACTAGAAGACAGCATACCGTTTGTATAGAAGCTTAAAACATCACGCAGACGAGTAGCTTAATGTTAAAATAGCGACATTAAATTTAAAAAAGCGTACCGGTCCACCTCGTTGTGTACTGGCTAGCATTCTTGGTTGTCACCGTGGAGGCTCGGGTTCGATTCTAGGCTCTGCCAAGAAATTTATTTCTGGTCTGAGGGCTGGAACGGGAAAACTTAGAAGAGGTGGGTTAGATTCCCATCTCAGCCATCTCGCAAGTGGTTTTCCGTGGCTTCCCACTTCTACTCCAGACAAATGCCTGGATGGTTTCTAACTTAAGGCCACGGCCACCTCCTTACCAATTCTCATCCGCATTACAAATACACACACTGATACAGCCATCACAATAACACAGGTTATTTGTTTGGTCATAGGCTATATTGTCTTTTATTCAGACATTTTAAGGTAATATTTGATTGGATTCTTACAATGGTCATTTGTTTTGTTTGTTTGCTAGTGTGAGTTCTAGTCGTTAATTGAAAAAAACGAGTTCATGTAAAGTATGTTTTTTGTGGCAATATCAGCAACTTTCTCTGCTATAATTTTCTATGGGATTATCGAGAGGACAATTTGTGTGTTTTAAATGGTAATTCAATGCGATGTATCCTGCTTGCACTGCAAGGAGTTCCGGGCCTTCTTTAGTCTCATCTTTGCACGACAACAGCTTCTTCTCAATGACCCCGAAGAATACGTTCTTATTGCCGTAGAGGGTAATTTCTATTATCTCGTCCGTTTCTTCAAGGAAAAATTTAATTGTTTTTATTCCTATTTTCGTCTCCTTTTCTTTAAGTGTTTTTAGCGTCATCTGGAATGCTCATTTGCAAGCGAAATAAAGGGGATAGTCCCTCCGAATGAAGAGGGCTGATAAGAAAAACAAGAGTTCGGTTTTGTGTTCCTTTGAATTAGTCTCAAGAAATCTCGTGGAGACGAAGTGAAACCACTCACTTACTTTAGGCAGGTCAACACTTCAGAGTATAGTCTGGGGAGGAAATGAGAGTCGTGTTTACCCCTCCACGATAACAAGCAGTAGGGTTGAAAACATTGCAAATTTGTCTCAGTGTTGAATAGCTAATTGAGTCGTCCAGTTGCAAAACTCGTTTAATCCACTTGTGAATAAGGATCATGTCGTAAAATTATTTATTTAATTATTTTATTTTATTTTAATTAATTTTATTTTACTTTATTTTATTTTGTTTTGTTTAATTTAATTTTGTTTTGTTTTTTTGATTTTGGTTTGTTTATTTTGTTTTGTTTTATTTTATTTCGTTTTATTTTGTTTTGAAATGTTTTGTTTAATCTTTTGTTTTGTTTTTTGTTTTATTTTATATTTTTATTTTTTGTTTTTAAATTTTTATTTAGTTTTGTTTTATTTTGATTTTATTTTGTTTATTTTTTATTTTTATTTTTTGTTTTATTTTGATTTTCCAGAAAAACACAAAAAACACGAAACAAATCTCAAAATTCAAAAATAAATGCAAAAGCAGAAAACAAAACACAAGAAACACAAAGCAAAAAGCAAAATTCAAAAAAAGCAAAAGCAGAAAACAAACACAAGACCAAGAAAGAAAAGAAAAAGTAAAATCAAAAGCAAAAGCACAAAGCAAACACAAAACCAAAAACCAAAATCACAAAGCAAAAAGTAGAAAACAACACAAAAGATACGCGAGGCTAAGTCCAGAGAAACGTTTTTCATGAACATGATTCTTATTCACAAGTGGATTAAACGAGTTTTGTAACTGGACGACTCAATTGATCTTGTCAGTCAACAAACACACCCAATCATTTTATACAGTGAAAATAGAAATTTAAACTAATAGTTCCCTGAAGAACTAATCCACCTATTTTCATATCTTATACCGCCCCTTTCAATATCGACCACTAGAGCTAAGTCCGCTCCGGCGCAAGTTTATGGGACCAGTATTCTCCGAACTTGGTAGGCGAGTGGTCAGGATGGATAGGCAAGGAAGAGGGTAGGAGGCGGCCGTGGCCTTGAAGAAGGTACCATCCTGGCATTTGCCCGAAGACGAAGTGAGAAACCACGGAAAACCACTTCTAGGATGGCTGAGGTGGAAATAGAACCCACCACTTCTCAGTTTTTCCTCACGAGGCTGAATGTACCCCGTTCCACTTCTACTCCAGGCAAATTTTGGGATGGTTCCTAACTCGAGGCACTCACCGTCACTTTCATCTCTTATTAACTCTTCTGATAGGTGACCATTGGGAAGGGCATCAGGCAGTAAAATAATCCACCACATAGAAACGGGAATAATGAGGGGTAGACATTATGTAGGTACATACTTACATCCTTTGGAGTTTAGAACTTCCTCTTCAGTAGAATCAAGTTCTCGTTGTTTTTTTTTCATTTGAGGGGCTTGGACATCGTGGTCATTTATCCCCGTGTAGTTGAGTGTGTGTAGATTTTGTCTGATAACTTGTGAAATTTAGTGTCTGCAGAAGCGTGAAATTGAAATTCAGGTGAGAATTGGGAAGGAGGCGCCCGTGGCCTCGAGTTAAACCATCCCAGCGTTTGCGTGGAGTAGAAGTGAGAAACCACGGAAAACCACTTCGAGGATGGCTGAGGTGGAAATAGAACCCACCACTTCTCAGTTTTGCCTCACGAGGTTAAATGTAACCCGTTCCACTTCTACTCCAGGCAAATGCTGGGATGGTTCCTAACTTAAGGCCATGATCACCTCCATTCCAATCCTAGCCTCAATTACAAAAAGAAAACCACACTAATACAGACACCACGATATCCCAGGTTATCGGACAAATTCTACATACACATCCAAGTGCACGGGGCTGAAGAGACCACGCTCTCCAAACCCCTAAATGAAAACAACAACAACAAAATTAACGTGCATGTCAACTATAATTTACGACGGTGGCTTCGGTGGCGTAGTTGGTAGCATGCCGAAGTCGTCGGATTTTTTAAGAGCGTTAAAAATCCCTCAGTATGCCTTCCTTCGGAGGGGAAGTAAAGCCGGCGGTCCCATGTCATAGATTTATGGCATGAAAAAGAACCTTCCACTAACTACACTTGTGTGAAACCAAATTTTGTAGGTTAGAATTGATAACGCTCTATTAGTTCCAACGTTTGCCGCCATGTGCTGACTCCAATGCCATCTAGTAGCCAAGTCCGCAAGCTAGGTGTCGTGGACGGTAGCATTTGGTAGCAAAAGTAGGAACTACTTGAAATTATTGTCTGCAGTCCTTACTTGAATTAAAACGGTTAACGCACACTAATACAGTCATCACAATTAACACCGGTTATCAGACAGATTCTACACACACCCAAAGTACACGGGACTACATGACCGCGTTGTCGCAGCCTCTAAACTAAGGAACCAACCAACCATAATTTACGACTGCTACACTAGAGAATTGGGTACAAGAATATCTAACGCTTCGTATAGGTTATAACCGCTTCCACTGAGATATTTTTTTTTCTTTCAACTTGCAGCAATTTAATTCTGGAAAATTAATAAAGCCCACTATCACTACCTTTCGGAAACTAGAGTATTCTGCGCAGAGGATTTACATTGTACAGTATATAATATACGGTATAGAGTACCGACAGCGGTAGCTACGTTCGCTAATGCGCAGCGCTAGGCCATGGGGCCAAGCTCTCTGTTCTAGCCTCACCGTCGGCCGTCCTTGAAATGGTTTTCCGTGGTTTCCCATTTCCAACCCCATTCAATTGCTGGAATGGTACCTTCTGACAGGCCATGGCCGCTTCCTTCCATATCCTTCCACATCATCTTCATTGTTTTCATCTCTCATTAACTCCTCTCATGAGGTTGGCGTCCAGAAGGGCATCCGGCGGTAAGAAAACTATCCGCATCGTAGATATTCATCACATATCATCCCCTACCCCGTTGAAAACGGGAATAATAAGAGGTAGACATACATACAATACAGCATGTCGAGTCAGAAAACGTTTCACTGAGACCGGTTCTATAATAATGACTTTCTGAAAATATAAAAGCGTTCTGCTACTGTAATTTACGAATACAATGTTAAGGAAACGTAGGCTATATCGACGTACCGTATTTGTTCATAGTACTGGTTCATGTTATTATCAATTATTTCTGCGATCGGATCAGCAGACACTGAGTACCAACAGTTCATTTTTAGAAGTTTGAACCAGCACCAGCTATAATTTATAAGAAGCCCAGTAGAAAATAATATGTAAAAAAAATCGATCATATGATTGGTTACTTTTGGAATAAAGGGTTGCATTCACCATGCCGCATATGGCGGTAATTGGTAAATGTGCCTGAGGACATTATTTTAGTTGGTAGGAAATTCAACAGGTAGCGTCACAGTTCAATGTGCCATGTTGAGTTTTAAATGTTTATGCTATATATTGTGCCCATTTAGCAAGAAATATGCCAATCACAGTATACCAGCGTAGCTCAATTCGGGATTTCGGGGCAGCGGTAAGTTCCCCCACTCTGTGACTCACATATTTTGGATTAATTAGAGGATACACTTGCAAAAATAACAACAAAATCAACTCCTATTTAAACATATTTAATTAACAAAATTAATGGCGCTACAAACATTTTAATAATTAATTACTGACCCAAATATCAACTGCTTGTTCCAAATGAACAAGGGATCACAAAATAAAATAAGCAAATATTGTATTCAAAACCTGTGGTTTCCACATAAACCAACAATTCTTACTTAGTCACTTCCATAAAGCACTAACATTAAGTTTACATAACTCCGAGCTCTTTGGCTCCATGCATTTTCATTATTATGGTGTCATTCTTGTACACCTCAAACACTGGCTTTTATATTTTCTTATTTCTCAAGAACAAATATATAATTATATTTAAAATCTATGTTAATTATCTAATTCAATATTTTGGGCATGTCCACACATTCAGTTGTTATCATCTCTCTTTATTTCACAAATATATTAAGGTAATCAGAAAATCAATTGTGTACTCCAGAGCGTGAAGGTACTTGACACAGTCAAAAAACTATAGTTACTCCCGAACTCAGTTGCCTTCAATCAACTCGTGGAATCCCACGTCCATACATTATTACAATAGGGATTGTTATTTATCTCTTATGTCTTAATAGACCATTATCATATAAGAAACTACGATCTGAACCGGCAAACGAAATATCCATCTTTAAGGACCTCGGTTCAACGCCCGGGTCGTTTACAACTTTAAACACTCCTGGTGTATTCGTTTCTCTTTACAACAGCTTACGAGACGGTCTCTGTTCCTTCTCGCTTTAAGAAAGCTAGACTCTACTCCTTGGGGTACGATTTATGACACGTTAGGGTGGCGGCGACATCCTGTCTGACCCAACATTAGTAGCTTATTTTCAAGGCTTTCAAAACAAACCTTCCCATTCCATCCAGTTCTGGGGAGACCGGGCTTTACTGTACCGTAACATTCAAACAACTATTCTTTGGTTCACAGACCATTTTCATATCCTTGGCATTTATTAATTATGAGAGGGTCCTCATTGATTGGGAAGATTAAATACACATACGACGACGGAGAATTTCAGGGGCTTTTATCATAAGAAGATCCTGCATTCGAATCTCTTCAGGTGCCTCGGGAACTAATCCCATACAGAGGACTTATTTCAAAATGCGATTTAGAGTCGGCCGTGGCCCATATGACATACGCTCAATAATACCATATATTAGCTCCCTTTTTAAATACATACACAATGCCTCGTGATACTAATGTCACAAAATAGAGGACTTACATAATTATCAATTCACTGCAATCAACTACCCTTCATAAGTAATGTACCAAGTATTTCACCACTACGCGTTCCTAGCGTGACACTTTAATATTATATTTGCGCTCATTATGCGCTATGCATTATTTTAAGCCGAAAATGTCTTCCCAAGAACTGATAAGATCTCTTTAGTAACAATTCATATTATTTTAATTCCCATATTAATCTTTCCATGGTCGATAAATCGCTCCCTGTTTTAAAATATTCCATTGAACCTCATTTCTTACACATAAGTTAAAGCTTAACGTTCTTATGTTCATATCAATTTATTTGACTTTTATTTAACATTTCCATATTTAATTATTATTATTATTATTATTATTATCATCTTTATTCTTTATACAAGCTCAAAAGCTATTTCTTTCATATCTCAACTTTACTTTATTTCAATGTCTTTCATGATAATTAAATGATATTTCGCTTGCTCTTATGACATTTGTTAAATACATTAACCCTTTATTCACCTATTTCCTCTACGGGACTTATTCTTTACATAATTATTCATAATTTCTCTATTTATTTTATTATTGTTCAGACCGTATTCTTGATTATTCAGCATTTATTTATTAAAACACATCCCTTTCACTCCAAACTCCGGTGGGTTTTGTACACAATCAATTTCTGATACCAAAATAAAAATGAATTTTGTACTCACATATTTCCAGATCATCCCATGATCTTAAATCTGGTGTGGTGTTTCATTTTTGGACCCACTTCGAACTTTTTACACCATATTGAAGGTATTCATCTTACGTAAAAACACTTTTTGACATATATCTAAAACACTTAATATTGACGACATTTTTATATACTGGTGTGTCCCTTTTGAACACATAATACACTAAAAATATTATCTAACACACAATCTTGATTATTTTACACTTCACAATTACTCGATCACTAGGCCGTACTTCTGAGCCTATCACACGTGATCTTCTTAAATTCCCGTTTCCAAGGGTGACATTTATTCGATGTCGGCTTCCTATTCTGAAGAATGCGAAAGTCCCGAAACATCTACTGTTCCCTGGAGTTCAATTCTGCTATTCCTATCCTGGATAACTGGCTATTTATCTAGCTTGAACGGCTTCTCTGTAGATCTGTCTATCGATCCTAACGAAAGTCTATATGGATCGAGGTCTCCTCTAAGACCTATAGATTTAGTTTCTAGCAGCTAGCACTTCTCGATTCTAGTACTATTAGAATTGTTCGCCTGCTTTCTGGAGCTAATGTTTATAGTCTCCTATCCTCTTTATTTGAACAGTTTTAACACTCCTACGTTCGAACCTTATTCTGTTCTTCCTTTTTAGGTTTCTTCAATTTAAATAACAGTTTATCTGTCTGGTATGATACTTCCGTACGTTATGATCTGTTCGTTCGTACATTTAACGACCTATCGCCTTTAAGTCCGACGTTCGCAGCCTGCTACGACTATATCTTGCGAATTTTCACTTTAACTTATATACAGTCGGGCCTAAATCCTATAATTAGGATTTTCCTAATATTTCACTACGGCGATACTTTAAAATTTCGTCTTGACTGCTCCTTATGGAGGCAAGCAAGTCGTTACTACTGTGACGCCTGTGGCTATCAGATCTTACTTCGGCGGTGTAAAACAGCGTTTCTCCCCTCAAGGAGTACTGGTAGCTGTTATCGATGTAACGCAGAGTTACGTCCCCTCACGGACTGTCGGAATGATTACTTCTACGTCGTGGAGCAGCACTTCCCCTCACGGAATGCTCGTAGGACTGCATGCGATGTGACACAGTGACGTGCCCTCTGGCTGTCTGAATACTGCATGATTGGCTTGGAAACGCCCGAAGCTTTATACTGTTTTACTACAAAAAAATAAGACTCAAGCCTTTCCTGTGGTCAACTTCTAAAATAATGGTGCCACGATTATAAAAATTATACCTTCCGAAAGCTCGTCTTCTCAATGTCAAATGATCTTATTGCACCTAAGAATCGATCGTGCAATTCGGTGATATTAATTAATTTCTCGTCCTCAATTGTGTGGGTGTTGCATTCTTTTTGCTCTCTCCCCTCCACAGAGGCTTAGGTAATTCCCCTATGACGTCGTCTTACGTCGGCAGTTTATTTCTGCACAATTATTACATGGTTTCTCTATACTGAAAAATCTCTCATTCAAAATGATTCACTGTACTGTACTTCTTTACTCATTATTATGCTCGTAAACGTGTTAATTTTAATTATTCCTCTTCTGGTGCATATGCGGCGTTGTCAAATTCCAGCAACGTCAGCTTGAATTCCGATTCAGGCTTCTCTTTCTATCACGGTGGAAAATTCCACTCAGTTATTAATACTCGTGACCGGCCCTCTCTGAAATGTCGAGTGGGGTGATCTCATCTAAGGAGCATCTGTCCCTAGTCGCTTGCACAATGTTAAGCTATATTCCTGGCTTAAAATCTCTCTCCGTTCCTTTAATAAACTATACGTTTCTTTCATTTCTTCCTTAAGGACATTGGTTCGACCGTCATGGACCCTATGGCCCATGGGTTCAATATTGTTATGCAATCGCGTCTGCCTCTCACCCGGAGGCCCCGGGTTCGATCCCCGGCTCCGTCAGGGATTTTAAAACTGACGTGAGGGTTGGAACGGGGTGCACTCAGCCTCGTGAGGACAATTGAGTAGCTGTCTGACAGTGAGACAGCGCCCCGATCACGAATACCAAGATTAACGGCCGAGGGGACCCGCCGCGCTGATCACGCGTCACCCCAATATCTGCAGGCCAAATGGCTGGGCAGCGGTCGCTTGGTCGGCCTTAGCCCGTCATGGGCTGGATAGTGCCAGGGGTTGTTGGTTGACATTGTTATGCAATTATACAACATTTCCTTGTAGTATAGCCTACTTGCACTTTGATGGTTGTTAATATTATTATTCCTGGTCACCTTTCGTAGAGAAGGGTAATGCTCGTGTGGCCTCCGGAGAGGCCGAGTTCAGGTCTTTCTAGTCGACGCCCGTGGGCGACCTGTGCGTCGTAATGAAGATAAAGTGAAGATGAAGACGTCACATACACCCAGTCCCCGACCCACGGGAATTAACATTAGGAGATTAAAATAACTGATGGCTCAGCCGGAAATCGAACCCGGGGCACTTAGTGTCAAAGCTTAGCGCGCAAACCATTTAGCCACGGAGCCGGACGCAGAGAAGAGTGTATGTGCCCGTTAGCAAGGAAACTCTATTATTGGATTTTACTGGGGGAAAAAAGTGTAAAGGCACTTTCAGCTATTTCCATATTGGGTCCTCAATTTACGAAAACTAGAATACATGATTATGAATCCATTAGATTCATTACACCTGATAGGTACAATGCGAGGAAAGAGTTGGAGATTTACAGGAGGATCAACCCTCAAGTACCAGTGGCTGCTCCATACAATTTGTGTCACTACTGTCGGAAAGCTTGCGTTTCCAGGATTGGACTATACATTCATCGAAGAACCGGGTGAGTTAGCCGTGGTTGTTACGGCATGACTGCTGGCAGTCTCTCACATCCGGGAGGTGAGGAGGTTCGAATCCCCCCGCCGGCAACCTTGAAGATGGTCTTCTGTGGTTTCCCATCTTCCTTCCAGGCAAATTTCGGGGTTGGTCCCTAACTATAGGCCACAGCCGCTACCTTCCAACTCCTCGCCCTTACATTCAAACTTTCCTCCCCAGACAGCATTCCACACGCGACGGTACTTGTAGCTCACCCATTGGGTGTCCGCCTCGAAGCAGCTACAAAACTGGCGAGCCGACATGTCCTCGGTCACTCCCGGCACTAAAAGCCATAAGCCTTACAGTAGTCGCATATGATGTGTAACATTTGACATAGAAGAAACCTCACGTGAAGTTGTTGATACACCGGTATTTTATAGTATTATTGGCACAAATATTAATCTATTGTAAAAGGGAGTGTTTTACAGATATTGTAGTTTATAATACGGAACTCATTTTATTAGATGATTTGTAGCTTCCACCAGCACTAGTCTAAATAAAGAATACGATATGGATCAACTACTGTAGATTAATAGACGCGACACCGCTCATAACCTTAAATTTCTTATAAACAGGTCCTCTTCATTCACAGACCAAAACGTAATTTCATATGGATTCTCTTAAAATGAGTCATATTGATATGATAAATATCGTTTAAAATGATAATCTGGCAGCAAAAATATCTACCCCGTCAGGGATTCGAACCCAAGATCCTAGATTTACAGTCATAAGCACTAACCCCACGGCTATTTCGGCTATGCAAATTTTGTGCACAAGATGGTGACTTATTTCCACGTTCCAATAATACTGCATTACGGAATTAAGTTTCATTTATATTTTGCTTGTTTCGGTAATGTTCCTGCGTGAAATTGAGTTTTAAATGCCGTATGAATAGGCCCTCTTGTGAGTAAAGAGAATGTATTCAGTAATAGTTCATGAAGGCTTTCTCAATTCTCGTATAACCACAACGATTATATTATATTGATGACTGCATTACCGTTATGTGGGTTAATATTTGAATAGCCATTGTGCAGAAACACAATACCGGCAATGCCGACTACTTACAATGTTTGATATTAAGGCATTTTACCATTTAAATACTGATACGAAGACTTCGAACATGTACCATGTCATTCGTTTCAATCACTTGACACCAGAGTTCGCATGAGCGTTTTCCGTTCAGTAGCCTATGTCATATACATTCCACATGGCCGAGAGTGCGTCATGGTATCGATTTCCGACACCGTGCGCTGATTGTTTCTCTTACCAGTGCCAGCTGGATCGATCGATCGAGTAGGCAGTGCGTCTTATACTTCCGTTCGATCCACCACTGCCAACTAGGGCACACTTCCGTTCGATGGATCGAGCGGGCAGTGCATGCTTCCGTTTTCCACCACTGCCAGCTAGTACACTTCCGTTTGATCGATCGAGCGGGCAGTGCATACTTCCGTTCGAACCACCACTGCCAGCTCGATCGTTCCGATCCACTTCCGTCCCCAATTTTCAAAATCACTCCCACAAAACTATCCAGCAACCGAGAGGAAAGTTATTACACATAAAAAAAACAACAACCATGAACTCACCTTTGAAAACCAATCTTACTCGGAAACGAGTGACAGCCTAATAATATGACGTAGTCTATTGTAATAAGTTTTACTGCGATCAGGTCAATCAAATACCGTATATTATTTCAGTACTGTAAATTCCTTTTGGGGCGAACATAAGTAACCGATCGTAACAAATTGGCATTCAAAAGAAAGAAAGAAAGAAAGAAAGAAAGAAAGAAAGAAAGTAGGGAAAGAAAGAAAGAAAGAAAGGAAGGAAGAAAGAAAGAAAGAAAGAAAGAAAGAAAGAAAGAGAATTACCCGAAACAGTGACGAACTGCACACTGATTTCATAAACATTGATAATCCGTTTGTAAACAAATGCTTTAACAAATAAACATGACGGTAGCCCCTCCCAGAAATGTGTCGCGTCAAGCGAGGCTAATGTATAATGGCAAAGATGTTGAAATGCGAGATTTCTCGCATGGGTCCCCTAGTAGTACACGATTATATAAATACATATTTTTAGAAATTAACACCATGCCATCTATAATTCATGAACGAAACCTTCGTGAATCATGCAATGTACTAAAATGTGCAATGTCCGGATTCATCTGATCAACTTCCGCTGTAATTGGAAAGTGGCACTGAGTAACAGGCGTTCATATTTATTTTTATATGAGTTGCTCAAATGAAACATGAACTGATGTGTTAAAACGAACAGAATATGTATTGAACAATATACACTACTACGACGACAGCATACATGTGACAATTTGAGGGATTTACCTATAAGGCACCTGTCACGTTAGGAAGCAGCAGTTTTGCAGGAAACAGAAAGAAGCACTCAAGGTCTTAATGTCCGGAATGCTAAATTTAAACATAGGAAGCGCTGATTCACAATGCCTCAGATCGACTGATCTATGACAGGGAAGGAGTGAGTGAGAGATCTTTTGCATGATAGATGTACAGTCCTAACATTAATAGAAATGAATTGCCACGCAAGCACTGCCTATTTTTAGGTTAAGCTTTAGTCATTCAAGAAGCCCCAATTGTATTGGGCGAACAATATTGACACAGTACAACTTCAATTTAATACATAAGAAAGCTCTATAAATTCAGAGATGACGACACCCACATAACACAGCTGAGAACCATTTTCAAGCTCTCAGCTCATGGACGTATGAACACTGTCAGTCCTAATGACATCAAAGTACACCAATAAAGATATAAACGTTGGATTCCGAACATCGTTATCCTTACATTGCGATTCAACCAAATAAATCACATTAGTCTACCACTAGAATAATGATCAAGATATTCCGTAATGTGATTCAACGCCCGTAGACTTCGACGACTGATGTCCTAATTATTTTTATCTTGTTTATATCGAAGTTGATGGCACACCTGGGATATTTTCCTGTTGTTTTTGTTACAATTTTCATTGTAATAGTCTGTCATAAGCAAAATATTTAGTTCATTTGGTACGTTATTAGTTTTTTATGGTTTATAAAAGTTTTCTTAGCTATAATAAGTGCGTAACGTTAGTAAATTGTTAGATTATTATTTTTCTCGGGCGACACGGTGTATATCACATGACGGAATATCTTGATCATTATTCTAGTGGTAATGCGACTTATTTGCTTGAATCGGAATGTGAGGATAGCGATGTTCGGAATCCTACGTTTATATCTTTACTAGCAGAAGTACCCATTCTTCGAACGGTCTTCGGTATTAATAACCAGACGTTATCAATTGAGCTACTGTTGCAATGGTTAGGGGCTTGGAACCTGCTTGTTGACAAAAAAAAAAAAAAAAAAAAAAATTAGTTAAAATGTGCTCTCAAACTAAATTTACCTAACGTGTTCTTCCTGACGTGAAAATAACATTGAAAACCTCGTAGACGAATCGCAATACACGTCACATACAAACTTACCCAAACCGTTGTGTCAAGTGCCCAACCACAGGAAGACCCCTATGAAAATTTAGGTTTTTAGCCTCCAATGGCCCAAATTCCTAAAATCAGCAAAAAATAGTCTACTATTTCAAATCAGGATCTTTTGAAAATAATGTTGCTGTTTGGAGATATAATAGACCTTCTGTACGACATATCGCACGTGTAAGTCGTGTGAAAAAAATCCAGGTTACTCCTTGAACCCCTTAAGCGCGTTGATGAATTTTACAGTTTTAGTTGGTTCCGTGATAACCTTATAGCCATTTGCAAACTTTCACAGAAATATAATAAATGGAGTGGCATTTCTTCCAGAAATAGATGGAAAGTTGGATGTCACCTCTTGAGATGCTGTTGTCATGGTTACTGGCTTGCATTCCTTCATTAGTTTAATAAATGAAATTCGTTTTCTGGGAATTTCTAAGAAACTGTTCGTTTTAGAGCCTTAAAATATAGATTTCGGGGTCCCTTTACTGCTCTTTAGGGGCCCCGACTTTTGTTTCTGACACCAAGGGGTTGAAAATGAGCTTTGTCTCGTCGTTGTACGCCATAATGAAAAAATGAAAATCCACAGCCTGCTTCCAGTCTCCGACCGGGTCAGGAATGGAATGAATGAAGCCCCCATCTAGCGGCGAGGATATGAACTGTGCCGGCTGCCGAGGCCTGACGCACTCCTCTGGGGCAATGATTAAATGAATGACAGATGAAATGAAATGATAGTGGAGAGTGTTGCTGGAATGAGATTGTGACAGGGAAAACCGGAGTACCCGGAGAAAAACCTGTCTGCCTCCGTTTTGTCCAGCACAGATCTCACAGTGACCGGGATTTGAACCACGGACCCAGCGGTGAGAGGCCGGCGTGCTGCCGCCTAAGCCACGGAGGCTTGCTGTACGCCATAATAATGATAATAATTAAAAGAATAATAATAATAATATAACAATATAGGGATAGGAATATAATAGACCTTCTGTACCATACCCGCACGTGTAAATCGCGTTAAAAAATTCTAGGGTACCCCTTGACCCCTTAAGCGTATTATATGGGATTGATGAATATTTCAGCTTAATTTGGATCCGTTATAACCTTATAGCCGTTTGCAAACCTTCACAGTAATGTAATAAATGGAATTGCATTGCGTCTTACAGAAATAGATGGACCTCTGAGATTCTGTTGCCATTGTTACCGGCAAGCATTCTTTCATTAATTTATTAAGTGAAATTAGTTTTCTGGGAATATCTCAAAATATGTTGGTTTTAGGGCCTTACAATGTGGTTTTAGTGGTCCTTTTTAGTGCCCCCGAGTTTCGTTTCTCACATTGAGGGGCTGAAAATGAGCTTTATCTCACCCTTCTACCCTTATTTCAGCATGTATTTTAAGGGGGTAGGCCCCCTGTTATGCGAGGTACGGAGAAGAGTTACATCAATGATTAGTGTCGTGCCTCTGTTGGATATCTGTATCAAATTTTACGTTAATCCACACAGCCGTTCTCGAGTTATAGGGACACAAAAAATTGTCCACAGACAAACAGACGGACAGACAAAAATATTATTTTTGCGTGCATCCGTCACAAAACAGTCTGAAACGGGCAAATATCGCAAAATTCCGTGGAAATTCAGAAAAAAAACAGACAAACTTTCATTTCTATATAATAGAGAAGGGATTTAATAGACCTTCCGTACCATATCCGCACGTGTAAATCGCGTGAAAAATTCTAGAGTACCCCTTGACCCCTTAAGCGCATTGTATGTATTGATGAATATTTCAGCATAATTTGGATCCGTTATAACCTTATAGCCGTTTGCAAACCTTCACAGTAATGTAATAAATGGAATTGCCTTGCGTCTTACAGAAATAGATGGACCTCTGAGATTCAGTTGCCATGGTTACCGGCATGCATTCTTTCATTAATTTATTAGGTGAAATTAGTTTTCTGGGAATATCTCAAAAACTGTTGGTTTTAGGGCCTTAAAGTGTAATTTTCGGGGGCCCCGAGTGTCGTATCTCACATTAAGGGGCTGAAAATGAGCTTTGTCTCACCCTTCTACGCCTATTTCAGCATGTATTTTATGGGGTTTGGGCCCCTTTTATGAGAGGTACGCAGGAGAGTTACATCAATGATTAGGTTCGTGCCTCAGATGGATATCTGTATCAAATTTTACGTTGATCCACCCAGCCGTTCTCAAGTTATAAGGACTCATAATTGTCCACAGACAGACAGACAGACAAACAAACAAACAAACAGATAGACAGACAGACAGACAGACAGACAGACAGACAGACAGACAGACAAAAATTTTATTTTTGCGCGCATCCGTCATAAAACAGTCAGAAACGCGCAGATAACGCAAATTTCCGTGGAAATTCAGAAAAAACAGACAAACTTTCATTTTTATATAAATAGAGATAGAGATAGAAATAGAGATTGGTGTTCTTTGATGTCATTAGGAAGGAGTTTGTTCAGTTTGTGACTGACAGCCTTCATACGTCCATGAGCTGAGAGCTTGAAAATGGTTCACAGCTGTGTTATGTGGGTGTCGTCATCTCTGAATTTATAGAGCTTTTTTATGTATTAAATTGAAGTTGTACTGTGTCAATATTGTTCGCCCAATACAATTGGGGATTCTTGAATGACTAAAGCTTAACCTAAACATAGGCAGTGCTTGCGTGGCAATTCATTTCTATTAATGTTAGTATTGTACATCTATCATGCAAAAGATCTCTCACCCACTCCCTCCCTGTCATAGATCAGACGATCTGAGGCATTGTGAATCAGCGCTTCCTATGTTTAAATTTAGCATTCTGGACATTAAGACCTTGAGTGCTTTTTTAATTAGACTGGGCAGTAGGGGTTTGTTAGTCTTGAAATTTGCAACTCTTGGTTTTCCTATCAGCTTGGTTTGAGCGTTGTGCAGTTGCAGGAGATGGCACCACAGCTGTTTTCTAATTTCCTGATGGTAAACTGTCCTTGAGATATCTGCTGAGTGCTATCCAATCCGTAGCTCGCAGCTGCTGTGTTATGAACAATTGCAAGCTCCGAATTGGATAGTGCCTGACAAATACACGTATTTCAAGGAAAATAAGGTATGACTGAAGGAGAGAAGTGCAGTCATCCGTCGACCAGAGCTAATTGAAATGAAAATCCACATCCTGCTTCCTGTCGACCGACTGGTTCAGGGAATGGAATGAATGAATGAATGAATGAAGCCCCCGTGTAGCGGCAAGGAACTGTGCCGGCTGCCGAAGCCTGTCGCACTCCCCTGGGGCAATGATTAAATGAATGACAGATGAAATGAAATTATAGTGGAGAGTGTTGCTGGAATGAAATTGTGACAGGGAAAACCGGAGTACCCGGAGATAAACCTGTCTGCCTCCGCTTTGTCCAGCACAAATCTCACACAGAGTGACCGGGATTTGAACCACGGACCCAGCGGTGAGAGGTTGGCGTGCTGCCGTCTAAGCCACGGAGGCTCTCGCATAAATAAAATATATAATAATATTTTTTTTTTCGTGTAGCCTCCAGAGAGGCCGAATGCAGGTCTTTCTAGTCGACGCCCGTGGGCGACCTGCGCGTCGGGATGAGAGATGGAATGGATGAAGATGAATGAAACTGGGCAAGGATGTGGAAGGAAGCGGCCGTGGCCTGTCAGAAGGTACTGTCCCAGCATTTGCCTGGTGCTGAAAATGGGAAACCACGGAAAACCATTTCAAGGACAACCGACGGTGGGGCTCGAACCCACGCGTCTACCGAGTCAGCAGAGAGCTTGGCCCCTTGACCTAACGCAGCGCATTAGCCCGCGTAGCCACTACTGTCGGTTATAATAATAATAATAATAATAATAATAATAATAATAATACATGATTATACATGTATGATTAATGGCAGTGTACAGTAACAACTGCTTATGGTTGACAGGAGTAAGGATACGAAGTTAGAGTTTTCGCGACGGATGATGACCTTGTCTAGCGCGTAATCCTTGGCTTTGAGTTCCAACAGATGACACTGTACAGAAACTAATTCCTTATTGTATGAGAGGTACACGGGCTGGAACTAGATCCAATTTTTAGAGAATTCTCCATGTGGAAAGACAAAACAACAGAGAATAGATCGCATTAGTAATTCTGTTGAAAGAGCATCGAGCGATATATTGTTTTTACAAGATGCTGGAAGGAGTGACACAGGGGTGTAGATTTTGAAAAGCCACCTATTTCTATCTCTCTGGTTCATAAACCACGTCAGTACTTTTCATCTGGTCGGCGCTCATATAAACACGTTCTCTCATCCACTACGGAATATCCTCTCGAGCGGAATCCGCACTACATAAATCGTTCAATTGAATGACAGACAGCCCGGCTATCCGGTCAGACTGTAGACCCGGAAATGACGTGTCAATGTGGTGACTAATGAAGCTGCTGCGGATAGCAATGCCAGGTACTAACAACCCATGTTATCAAGAAAGAAAGTTCATATTAGACACATTCACATATAATTCAGTATTATACGAGTCATCATTTCTCTCTGCTCGATTACGTACTTTATTTGGCTCAGTACCTATGACATGAAAATGGTGGTGGTATATAATTATAATTAAATTATTTAATATACCTCACGTGGTGTAGTTGCCTACCATTCCGGAGACTTGAGTTCAAATCCTGGCTCTGCCAAGAGTTATAATTCTGGTTTGAGGACCTAAAACAGTGACTTGCAAGTCACCCAAATAGCGCCAATGTCATATACATGCACCAAACCAGTGGGCCACACGAGTTAAATTTGCTTAATTAATTGGATGAAACGTTTACTGCCTGCTTTTCCACTTCATGCAAATTATTTGAAATGTTTTGATTAATAACTGAGTCGCCTCCGTAGCATAGCGGTCAGCGTGGTTAGCTGCCGCCCCGGAAGTCCTGGGTTCGATTCCCGGCTCTGCCACGAAATTTGAAAAGTGGTATGAGGACTGGAACGGGGTCTACTCAGCCTCGGGTGGTCCAAATGAGTAGAGGGGGTATGATTCCCACCTCAGCCATCCTCGAAGTAGTTTTCTGTGGTTTCCCACTTCGTCTTGGGGCAAATGCCGGGATGGTACCTCCTGTAAGGCCACGGCCGCCTCCTTCCCCCTTCCTTGCCTATCCCTCCTAATCTTCCCCTCCCTTCCCTCATGAGGCCCCTGTTCACTTTGCAGGTGAGGCCGTCTGGGCGAGGTGCTGGTCACACCTCCCTAGTTGTATCCACTCTAATCAGATGTTCCCAGCTCTATATAACTGTGTATTTTAAGAGCTTGAATTTGTAAAGAGAGATTTTGGAAATATTTCTCGTTAGAAAATGCCCAGTTACAGTACCCCAGCTAGTGAGTATTTTATTTACGGTATCCTCTACGGATGTTCAGCTATTCACACCCCCCAAAGGTAAGGATATATTACATTGTTCTGGGAACATTTTGGTAGTAAGTATATAGTAAGAACAATCTAATGTGAACCTTATCACAAAAGGACCCGGTGCGTTTATAAACTAAACGCCTCACCAGGATTTTTTTGGTCGTGTGGCCTCCTGAGAGGCCGAGTGCAGGTGTTTCTAGTCGACGCCCGTGGGCAACCTGCACGCTGGGATGAGAGATGGAATGGATTTGTTAAGGCAGACATTTGAAAGATGCGTCGCCGGTTCCAGGACCGTGCGATCAGCCCAAAGTTATTCAGTGTCACCAACGGACCAGACAAGCCGACCTATTGGTTTTTATTTAATAAAAGCGTCCCTTCCACTTCTGAAGGTGAATGAAACTGGGCAAGCATGAGGAAGGAAGCGGCCGTGGCCTGTCAGAAGGTACCGTCCCAGCATTTGCCTGGTGTTGAAAATGGGAAACCACGGAAAACCATTTCAAGGAGAACCGACGGTGGGGCTCGAACCCACGCGTCTACCAAATCAGCAAAGAGCTTGGCCCTAGGACCTAACGCTGCGCTTTAGCTTGCGTAGCCACCGCTGTCGGTGCTCACCAGAATAACTGAGATGAAATTCGAATTATCTGTCCTCAGTTTAATTCACGAGAATGAGCACACCCATTTCCAACCCTCAGAATGGAAATTATTATTTGTTGTTGATTCATTTAGGGGCTTGGCGACTTCGTGGTCATTTAGCCACGTGTATTTGTGTGTGTGGAATCTGCTTGATAACCTGTGTCATTGTGATGGCTGGACTAGTGCGTGCATTTGTAGTTGAGGCTAGGTTTTGGGTAGGAGGTGGTCGTGGCTTTAATTTATATACCATTCCGGCATTCACCTGGAGTAGAATTGGGAAACCGCGGAAAACCACTTCTAGGATGGATGAGGTAGGAATCGAACCCACCTCTTCTCAGTTCTGCCTCACGAGGATGGGTACACCTCGTTCCAGCCCTCAGACAAAAATTGAATTACCCTTGACAAAGCCTGGATCAAACCCGGACCACCGCGGTGACAGCCACTAATGCTATTAAGCCACGAGATGCGCAGCCGGGAATGAAATCAGGACGTTCGAACAGGAAGCTCAGTACGTAAGGTGGCAAGAATGGTGTAACAATTCTTAAATCTGGACTAGTAGACGTACCTGCACATCGTAATGAGGATGAAATGAATGATGAAGACGCCCCAAACACCGAGTTCACGAGCAAGGGGAATTAGCCATCCGAAGTCAAAAATCCCATGAACCGGCCGGGATTCCTACTAGGGGTCCTTTGTATCAAAGTCTTGCATGTTGTCCAACTATCTATGAAGCTGGATAGTTGGAGGTATATAGTTTCTACAATAGAGGGGCTCAGTGGAAAAAGGGCCCATCCTAACAAGTGATCGAAATTTAGCCCATATTAAGAAGCATACTGTATAATTCATATAAACCTGTGTACATTTACACCTACATAGATTAATTTGAGATCCTACGCCAAGGACGAATTTTGTGGCTTTTACATACTTTTCAAAAATATATTCTTGCAAATTCATTTAAACTAAATTTAATCTAATATAAAAGAAGATTGGTTCGATGCATCCTTGGACCAAGGAAGCCAGAAACTGACTATAACAGACCACGACCTAACAAGGAAATGTACACCCATGTGGGGAACATAATTCACACCATGCGCAAACGACAAATGCCATTTTTGGGCATGTAAATATAATTAATAATGACAGGCTAACAAAACAAATTTTTAATAAAATTTTAAAACTTCAAGTTCAACCAGCGTGGTTTACACAGACATTAAAGGATCTTAAGGAAGCCGACATTGACATTTCAGATACATATAATAGGAATTTATTTCGGGACAACATTCAAAAAGTGATCTTCAGGGAGGTAGCCTCCGTGGCTCAGGCGGCAGCACGCCGGCCTCTCACCGCTGGGTCCGTGGTTCAAATCCCGGTCACTCCATGTGAGATCTGTGCTGGACAAAACGGAGGCAGACAGGTTTTTCTCCGGGTACTCCTGTTTTCCCTGTCAAAATTTCATTCCAGCAACACTCTCCACTATCATTTCATTTCATCTGTCATTCATTTACTCATTGCCCCAGAGGAGTGCGTCAGGCCTCGGCAGCCGGCACAGTTCATATCCTCGCCGCTAGATGGGGGCTTCATTCATTCCATTCCTGACCCGGTCGGAGACTGGAAGTAGGCTGTGGATTTTCATTTCATCTTCAGGGAGGAACAAGAAAGACAACGAAAGCAGCCACGGAACATTGGACAGCTCCGAAAGCAGAGATCAGAGAGGATGACGCGAATGTGGGCAGAGAGAAGAAAGACATGTGGCAAAATTTGAAGTATTGATTTTACGTGGTCTGTAATAGTGCTATTCGATTAAATAAAAAAAATAAAAGATACGAGCCTTACAGTAGTCGCATATGATGTGTAACATCTGACATGTTATCCTACTCGTATACTACACAGCTTGGACATTCTTAAAATGTTCATTTACACTCCATTTTCATACTGGTACTATGATGAATGTATAGATTGAATTGGAGATATGCTACTGTCACATTTGTGGCGCAGCGGTCAAGCTGTTAGTCTCTCACCAAGGTAGACCGGGTTTGATTCCCGGTCAATACATGTGAGATTTTGAATTGAAATGCCATGTCCTGTGGTTCGCATTCCACGTAAAAGGGAGGTACCGTGGATCATGATCGAGAGATTAACGGACACGCAAAACTACAAGCTTCCTTCCTTCCTTTTACATTAATAATTCATAATAACAAAGTGACACACAACGTCGACAGTACTCTCAAATACTGTGAGCACATTCCTCAGTAACTATAACAATCATTATTCTCAAGGCTCTCATACAGTTCGTCGTAAACAATCAAAACATGGCTTCCTACAATCATGAAATGACCTAGTCTCACATATGATGAAAATACAGCTTTTATTCCACTCATATAACAACATTCTGTTATGCATTTAACATTTGACTACTCACCCACTGCTTGACAATAATGCCGTTACTAAAATGTCATTTGTCGTCTTTGTCCTACCTCATGTGATATTCAACCTTGAACGTGAAGCTTCATAAACTGCTCAATGACAAATGAAAGTCGGTGAAACATTTACCACTGTGCTCGTCAAACCAGTGCCTGCTAAATGCACTGCCTACTGTATTGCCATAACATTCTCGCGCTACAGAGCACACACTGCCTTGTTTCCAATACACACATTTTCAATTGTACATCCAGCTGGCAGTGCGTCTTCACTTCCGTCCGATCCACTTCCGTTCGATCCACTTCCGCCCGATTCAGTTCCGTCCCATTATTCTGGCAGTGCGTCTTCACTTCCGTCCGATCCACTTCCGTTCGATCCACTTCCGCACGATTCACTTCCGTCCCCAATTTTCAAAATCACTCCCACAAAACCATCCAGCAACCGAGCGGAAATATGTTACACATCAAAAATAAATAATAAAAGAATCCACCTGTCAAGCACCAGAATATTTATACAAAACTCAGTTCATGTAACGGGCAATAACTATTAACCTTCATTAACTATAACAATATCAAATATAGTACCTGCTAGAAAAGACTGAAAACAGTTGCTACAAAATTCACAGTTAGCCTACTATCAGCTCAGAGACCCAAATACCTCGTTCGTTCTGCATATGTGTAGAAGCTGTTAGTTGTAACTCTTCAGTCGACCAACACGAATTTGCCCAATGACTGGGCTGGGGTACAATGTAGGCCTATATAATATTATAAAATAATAAATAAGTAAAAATAGTGTTCGTAACTAATACATGTAATTTTATTGAGGAGTATTTATTTGCTTATTTATTATTTTATATTGTATACATTGTACCCCGCCAGTTATTGGACAAATTTGTGTTGACCGACTGAAGAGTTGCAAAAAACAGTTTGTATACAGTTGGCAGTTCTGAAAACATAGCTTCAACACTTTACATAGGCGTAGGAGTCCATTATACAGGTCAAATTATTTGCATATTCCATGGCTAATCATGCGTGGAGGAAGGAGGTCGAGGAGGAAACTCAGGACGACGACCGACAACAGGATACAACAACAACACAGACAATCACACGTTTCTCTCCTCCTGGTTTGCTGTAGGAGACCATTATCCAGGTGATATGTTTAATTCTTAGTACATTACATATGAAAGAAGGACGCCAAGCGGTACAATTTGGAGAATTATGGCACATCGGCTTTCACGGCCAGTGAATTAAAACTCAGCATTTTTTCTAGGTTTATGCCGTGTCTTGTGTGGGGTTTCACCTAGAAACACCAAGCTGGCTCATCAGCGGGCTCTTGGTGTCCGTGCCCGGACTCCCACAGGAGTAGCGAACTGCGCGCTACCTACCGTTTTATGAAGCGCACCTGCACCTCTTTACTGCGAAAGCTAAAAAAAGGAAGAAAGGAAAGATTGATGAGTTTTAATTTGGAGAATTGTTGTACAACATAGTACAGGGCGCCAGGAAATGTTCTCCGCTGTCCCTACATGAGTTTGCGAGAGCTAGCATCAGTAGTTTCGTTGGCAGCACTTCTGTCGCTTGTATAAAAACAAACAAACAGTACATTTTGTACTCACCACAGCCATTCATAACAGATGCTGGAAGTGTTGATGACACATACGCTCCCTTATTGCAATACACACTGACGATTTCGACAGCCTACAGCCCACACGTGTGGGATTCACCCTGTCAAGGACACCGTGCTTCCAACTAGCTCTCGCAGAAGCCGGCAGTCACTGCGGAGATCATTTCCTGGCGCCCTGTAGAAGCTAAACATAGTCGCGGTGGAAACAACGAGATCGTGTTAAATTCCTGGGGAGAAGGGCACGCTGATTATGGGGGTCCAACACGCTTGCCTAGCCATCGAATATGCAAACAAGGAATAGACATGTAGAATGGCCTCTTATACCTATGCAGGAGGCACAACGCATTTGAGTCTCTGAGTTGATTGTAATTTTGTAGCAACAGTTTTCAATGTGTTACAGCTAAAGAAGGACAACAATAGTTATTGATCGAAACATGTACGGTAGAGTTTTGTATAATTATTTTGGTGCTTTACAGATGGAGGATATAAATATTTTTTTATTTTTTATTTAGTCAATTTACCCTCTAGGTTGGTGGTTCCCACGGACTCAGTGAGGGAACTCACCACTACCGCCTCTATGGGCAGTGTCGTGGAGCTTGGAACATCTGGTCGGGATGGATACCACTGGGGAGGTGTAATCAGCACTTCGCCCAGGCGGCCTCACCTGCAAAGCGAACAGGGGCCTCATGAGGGATGGGAAGTGATGGAAGATTGGGATGCATAGGCAAGGAAGAGAGAAGGAGGCGGCCGTGGCCTTACAGTAGGTACCATCCCGGCATTTGCCCGAAGACGAAGTGGGAAACGACGGAAAACCACTTCGAGGATGTCTGAGGTGGGAATCGAACCCCCTCTACTCATTTGGACCACCCGAGGCTGAGTAGACCCCGTTCCAGTCCTCATACCACTTTTAAAATTTCGTGGCAGAGCCGGGAATCGAACCCAGGACCTCCGGGGCGGCAGCTAACCAAGCTGACAGCTACGCTACGGAGGCGACATATAAATATTATATTTAGCTATAAAAGTCAGCATGGACCCATAACATATCAACGTGCATTTATCATGTTTTTTCCCCCCACACAACTTGCCAGGATGGAGCTTTGTTCCACTAACGTCGCCTGTTGGAGGGGGACGTAACGTTGGTCCACAATAAACTGAGTGGAGCGCGGACTGAAATTCATCTGATTTCTCTCTAATTAGCTCTTGTTGTCGTGTCTCAGGTCAGACGGGAAAGGTGTCCAGAACCAAGAGCAGGCAGCCTGTGTGAGTTTACTGGAGTGTATATTGTGAAACATGTACCGTAGTGCATGCTTCAGCGAGCTGATAATAATTAGTGGAGATGTGACCCAATTATCCTTAGAGTATTTTATTAACGCTTGCTGTACTATAGGGCCAGACAGTCACTCCATCTGCTCTCTTGCTCAGTTCCCTTGCAGATACTACCCTGCCAGGGAATTGTTAGCTTGCTACGGTGGGTGAGTGGATAGCCGCGTGTCGGTCTACTAACCCCAAGATTGCAGGTTCGCTCCTGGCCGTGGTAAGTGATTTGTGAAAGGCGGCAAAAATACGACACGCATGTCATACGATGTTGGCATGTCAAAGAACCCATTTGAATTCAGTAGTCCGTGTTCATAATGTCAAAATTAATCTCTGTAGTTTCCGCCAACACAAAGTTCCTCATTTCTCTACTAGAAAGCGTTATAGTGTTCAAGGAGCTTAGATATCTAACCTCCTTGACTTTCATAGTGATTCATGGAACAACAACAAAATTCGACATGCAAGCTACCCTCTCGGTGTCAAATTACAAAGCTTGCATCCGGCATCCGTGGCCATACGATATTTTATTTTTTAGGGAATTGTTACCTCTAGACGTGGAGCGGGGCTGTTGTGTATACATTACGTCAGCTCGCGACGTTATGGCTGCTGCGGGCGGGTGCGGGGCAGGAAGCCTGCCTATATCTCAAAGTGAATTGTAGTACGAATGGCTGGTACGGAGGGAATTTTGCAGGGGATTGCAGAGTTAAAACAGCATTTTGACGCTGTTAATGAACAGAATAAGCTGGAAGCCAAGGCTTTCCAGGATGAAATAAACAATCGTTTAGATGCCAATCAGGAGGCAATTAATGCAAATCAGGTTGCAATGAATAATAATCAGGTTGAATTGAGTAATCGTTTAGATGCCAATCAGGTGGCAATTAATAAGAATCAGGAAGAAATAAATGCTAAGCTAGGTCAAATGCAAGAAACAATTAAGACCGAGGTAACAGAAACCGTTGTAAGCATTATATCAGAAATGCAGGTTAAGACCGATAAGCGTTTCGAGGCGATAGAAGCCAAACTTGAAAGTAATTTGCAGGCATGTAAGCACGCGCAGGATGAAACGAACAGTAGGTTAGATGCGCTGTCTAATGACATTAAGGATATTCAAATCCAAAATGAGGCGAATCTCGAACGCCAAGCAAAACAGTTTTCAGAATTTACTAGAACGGTAGATCAGAGATTAGAAGAAAATGACAGTAAATGGGATGAAAAGTTGAAAGGTTATTCTAGAGCGATTAACGGGGATCTAAAGAAGCAGGATCAGAACATATTAGATCAATGTCAGGAAATAGAAGAGATTAAGGCTATCGCTAACGAAAGTGAAGATGTGGTAGGCATCATAAAGGGTCAGATGAGCAAAGTACATCAAGAACTGGACCAAATTCAAAGCGACGTTGTTATCGTTAACAAAAGACAAGAGGAAAACCGAGGTGACATCGCTAAGTCCGAAATGAAATATCAAAGGTCAATGGACATATCCAAGAGGAAATTAAAGGGTTGAGAGAAAAACTCGAAGTGCGAGAAGGCCAAAAGACAGAGGCAAGCGACAAGACCCTTGCTCAAATAAAGGAAGATGTAGAGGATGAAATCTCCCATATCAAGCAAAGCCTGAAGGAAGATAAGAAGAAAATATTTCAAGTGGCAGAAGAAAATAGGGATAGGCTTAGCAGAATAGAAAAAGAGGTAATTACTCGATTGGAAAGAGCAGAGATGCGCCACAATCAAATGGAGACTAGTATAATAGCACAGGAGGAAACCCTAATGAAAGATCCTAAGTCAAGTGAAGGCAGCGTGGAAGATATGAGGAAACCCAAGTGGGCAGATTTAGAAACCCAACCTATAATAAGGAATGCCACAGGCCCAGGCGAAAGTACTTATATGACGCCAGGTGCACCGGTTGCAGCCTCTACGCCGCATGAAAACGCTATGCACACCCAAGTTATAAATGTAATTAGAGCAAGCGAAGAGAAACCAAGAACATTTTCAGGTGGCCATTGTAATATGACACCGAAGTATTGGTTGAAAGAAGTGTCCGAATATTTAAACGATGCGCGGATACCACAAGAGCGCAGGCCACGAGCCATAGAGAAACTAACGGAGGGAGAATGTGCGTTATGGTTTCGCAGTTTCCGTTATACCTTCGATACTCTCGAGGAGTTTCGGGAAGCTTTTTTGAAGAGATATTGGGACCCGATGACCCAACAGAATTTACAATTGGATTTGTACTCGAAAAGATACAGCACCAACAATCCAACGAAGTACGCTGAATTCTTCATATCTCAGATGTGTCGGTTTAAGGAACTTGACCAAAAACCTAGCGAGCTGGAGCTATGTATTGCTATTGCCAAACAACTTCCTTATGAGATCCAAAGGCTGCTGATTTCGGCAAATGCAAAAACCGCAATGGAAATGGAGGCAGTTCTTAGGCAACTCGACTTCACGACATCCAATACTATGCGTCAGAATCGAACCGTGGAACAGGTACACGTGACCAACACGCAGACTGACCAGTACCAAGCTCCGAAAAATAACAAAGCTACTAGCACTGAAACGTTGGATTCCAACGGACGTCAATGGGAACATGAACCCAGAAGATGGCAACCGAAGTACAAAGGAAATGCTGGTAGAGGAAGAGGAGGCCGAAATTCTTGGAATCAACAGAATACAAGGGGTAGACCGTACCAAAATAACAGAGGTAACAATGGCCAATAAGGCAACAATCGGAATTGGAGACCCCAGGAAAGAAGACGTAACTTTGATGACGAGGTAGAGGAACGTTATCACGCTTCATTGCAATACCTCAATGAAAGGGGAGAAGAACCCCAGAAGCAGCAAGTCCGCTGGCAAGAAGCTATGCAAAATAGGACATCACCAGACAGATATGGAGACGGAGCCAAAGGTTTGGAGTTACAGCGCAGTGAACAGGAGAGAAGAAACTCTAACGGGACTGGCGCTGTAGGAAAAAAAACCTCCAAAATTAGAAGAATTTGAGAATGATGGATGGAAGGCGGTCAACATCATTAATTGGATAGCCAAACTGGAAGAATTAATCGAGGATACAGGAGGATCACAGGTCATGATCAAAAGAGAATTGCCCATTATATTAGTAAGAGTGGCAGGGTTGAAGATAAGAAGTCTGTTAGACACGGGTTCAACGGTGTGTCTTATGACAAAAGCTTTGTATAATGAGATAGCGCAGAGAGAAAATGTTTTGAAAACACCTATCTCAAGTGTCAAAATAAAAGGTGTCATTCCTGACAAGACGAGGATATGCAAATATCAGGTATTCCTAGATTTACAGATAGGAGGCTCTATTTTTTCACAGAGTTTTCTACTAGTAAACAAATTGCCTTTTAACCTTATTATTGGGGCAGAGTTTATAAGGGAATACAGAGTGGTAATAGACCTATCACAGGACAGAGTTATGTTCCGTGTGAACGAGGAAGCCGAAGGCTTAGAGGTCTCACTCAAACAGAATGAACCAGGGACAGATGAACAAGTATGGCATACATACAGAGACATGGCTGAGGAAGAAGTGTTAGCTGTTGAGCAGTTGAAGATGAACTGAAAACACTAGCCGCAGACATGGAGAAAGATCTGGAACCCGAACTGGAAGAACATATTTCGGAGAAACTAGAAGAAGCAAAAATTGTTCCAAGAGATAAAGAAAATTTAAAGAAATTATTATTGGAACAGAAGGAAGCCTTTGACTCGAGACCTGGTCGTATAAAGTACTTCACTTATGCATTCCAAGTTAACGACTGGACAACATTTAGGCAGAAACCCTACCCTATAGCCGAAAAGCACTATGCTAAGGTCAAAGAAGCAATTCAGGAGATGTTGGAGGCCGGTGTTATTGAGAAAACACCTACGCCTTATGTAAGCCCATTGGTAATCGTACCTAAGACAGACGGGACTGTCAGAGTATGCCTGGATTTGAGGCACTTAAATACGAAGGTAATACCGGAGTTTGACCAAGTGCCACCTGATAAAGAAATCCTCAGAAAATTTAAAGGGAAGACCATATTTACAAATTTAGATATCACGTCGAGCTTTCACCATCTTGAATTGGAGAAGAAAACTAGTCTGTTGACAGGATTTATGTTTGATCAACATACATACACGTTTTTAAGATTACCTTTTGGTTTGAAAACAGATGGTTCAGCTTTGATAAGAGCGTTAGATCGCAATCTATCAGATGATGTTAAAGAGAGTACCATCAGATACGTAGATGACATTCTACTCACATCAGAATCTCTGGAGGAGCACATGAGAGACCTGAAGAAGTTGCTGGATAACCTTCGAGAAGCAAATTTTAAGGTTAATATCAAGAAATCGCACTTCTGTCAGAGGGAAGTTAAATTCCTAGGGCACGTTATCGATGAAAATGGAGTTAAGCGAAACCCAGAGAAATTGGAGGTAATTCGAAATTTTCCTCGACCTACGAAAGTTAAGCACGTCCGACAGTATTTGGGAGTAATTGGATTCTTTGCTAACCACTGCCCAAACTATACTACAACTGTGGCACCCCTGCAGGATCTATTGACGAAAGGCGGCAGGTGGAATTGGACGGAGCAATGTCAAGAAGCATTCGTGAGGTGAAAACAAATGCTTTTGGAATATGTGAAGCTGGGATACCCTGATTATACCCAGAAGTTCATAATACAGACGGATGCATCACTTGTTGAGATAGGAGCGATGCTATTCCAATAAAATGTTGATAAGCCCGAGGAGAACGTTTTTATTGCCTATATAAGTAGGAGATTGAAGGCCCATGAGAAAAATTACACGATCGCAGAGATAGAGTTGCTCGCAATTCTGTCTGTACGCATTGCAGTACTGGCGTAAACTAGTGTATGGCTTTCAAATCGTCCTCAGAACAGACCATAAAGCTTTAACATTTTTGTTAAAGACGGATTTGTCTAGCCAGAGGTTGACAAGATGGTCCCTGTATATTCAACAGTTCAATGTGGCAATAGAGTACTGTCCAGGGAAAGAGAACGTAACACCGGACATGTTAAGCCGATATCCTAGAGAAGAGGAAACTCTAGCCGTCCAGATTGAAAATCGAGATCAGAAGACCTTAGATGACTTGAAGAATCTTACCAACCTACAACGCGAAGATCCGTGGCTGAAAATGATGATTTATTACTTCGAGGGACGCTTAGCAAGGGGAACTGCAATATACAGAGAGGCAGAGGCATTATCAACAGACTATGTATGGTACAATCAGATGCTACACAAGTGGGATGATGTAGACCATACCCGTCAAAGAATTGTTATTCCTGCATCTTTGCAGAGGAGATTGGTGTGGCTAGCACACAGAGCGTTTGGACATCCCGGTATAGATAAAATAACTGCTCTACTGAAAGATTTTGGCCGAAGTTAAGAGAAACTGTAAGAAATGCTATTAGGACATGCGATTTGTGCCAAAGGGTGAAGGCAAATCCCTTTTTAATGAGACAACGACCCATTCCGTTGTTACCAGAGAAGCCAACGCAGCTAATGAGTGTAGACAACTTTGGACCACTGCCTAGAGCACGTAGAGGCAATAGACATATTTTTGTAGCCATGGATGTATTCTCAAAATGGTGGTATTATGCCCCATACAGAAGACCAGCTCAAAGCAGGTATTACAACGCTTGAAAGAGAGAGTTATTCCGATATTTGGGAAACCGGATAACCTACTTTCAGACCACGGGAGTTGTTTTACTAGCGCAGAATTTCGTCGGGAATTGGCAAATTTAGGAATCAGGCAGATTTTATCTACCATTCGCCATCCTGAGGCAAGTCCAGTTGAAAGAGTAATGAGAGAGATCCAGAAGTACATGAAGATCTACTGCTCTGAAGAGAATTGGCGTTGGATAGAATTCCTAGAAGTAATTGAATACTGTGTAAATAATACGGTACATGAGGCGACAGGTCAGGTGCCCGTGACTGTACATTTGGATCAGAGACCGGAGAGGCCATGGACTGGTGTTATTCCATTACCTGTAGACGCGCAGCCAGGACGAGAATTGAGGATCCAGCGAACCTTCGAATATCTACAAGCACAGGCAGAGAGACGCCAGAGAAGAAATCGTGCGAAGCGATATAACGACCGCTTCTCATTGGGGAAAGAGTTTTAGCCAGGAGGCCAGCCAGTTCAGATCCAGAAGCACGGACGTATAAAAAATTCAATTTCGGATATCACGGCCCGTTTGAAGTGATAAGAGACCTACAGAATAATGCATATAGAATAAGGCATTTAGAAACGGGAAACGAGGTCGTTATGAATGCAGCCAACCTCAAAATTTATTATTCACCAGAGGAATTGGATGAACAAGAGGAAGTAATAGCAGCACACACCCAAGTGGACGTGGACAGCAAAGTCGGCCAGGCAGTCAGGCTTGAAGGCTCACGCAGTGGGACGGAAGGGAAGACAAGCAGCTTGCCCAGAGAAGGAAGCAGACAGCCGGAATGCAAGTGTCTACGACTGCTGTACAAAGAAATGGTCGAAGTCGCTGGGGAGGTTGAAGCTTTGAATGAAACTCTCCGCCAAGAGAATGCACGTCTAAGGGCTGAGCTCAGAGTGGAAGGGGGATGTAGACAGACGCACTCGCAGGCAGACGAGGTGAAGGACCTCTTAGTGTAAACACAGACGGTTGGGACAGTCAGCCGGTGACTTACAGAAGGTCACTTGCAATTGACTTCTATAAGTTTAGCAAGGGGAATATGAACCCAACGAGGTTAGGCTGACTGGTGTCGAACGTGGATCTCAGAGATAGTTGAGCTCAGAATTGAGGTTCCAGCAAGGAACGAACACGAGATCTTTTGAGGGAGTTTAAGTTATAAAAATCCCTGGAGAAAATACATATTAAATCACAGTTGTGATATGAATTAATGCTGACATTATTTATTAATATAATGCAGGGAATATTAGTAGAATACTGCATTATTGGGCTGTATGAGGCATACAATTCTGGACTTGAGCACAGAAGTTGGAGCCCTTGACATTTGTCTAATGACTCTGGAAAAGGGGCGTAGTTTCTTGGAGCCGTGTCACTCTATGTGACCTCCTGAAGTCGTCTGGAGCAGGTCAAGAAGGTAAATTATTGTCAAGTTATTCCCCGTTTCAGAATAGAGAGGCTAGTGGAGTGAGAAGATACCAGCGTAATTTAATGATTACTCGTGATTGGAGCAACTCAGTGACATGAGGTTTGCACCTATGTGATTGTATAGCCGAGAGGCTAATTATCAAGCCATTAAACATTGAAATCGAGGCAGATTTAATGGAACGCGCAGGGACACAGTAGTCTCGGTGTTAGCGGCGAGATCTGACCAGGTTGCCGGGGATTTTTCGGTGACGCCGCGTGGGCACGCGCTGGCAAAGGCAATTAATATTAATTAATTGGCCGATTGATCCTCGAGCACGCATACAGATCTGTGACCGGCGAGGAAAAAGGAACCATATAAACGTTAATTCAAGACCAGAATCATACTGTGGGAGAAGATGACACTGCAGGGAAATTCTCGGTCTACTTTTCTCTCCAAACGAATATAAGGGCTGAACGAATGACAGAGGCAGTCAGTCGAACCATACTTGAGAGCAGGGAGCACGTCAACCGAAGCCCAGAGAAGGGACGCGCAGACTTTAACATTCTAAGTGCAGCAACATATAATAATGCATTAAGTCATGAATTAATAACGAGTAATGTAGTCAGTTAAATCGCAGTCTAATGCGAAGTGCGCGTTACCGAATTCAGAGAAGGGATGCTCGGACTTCAACATGAAGAGCCGTGCAGTAAGACATTTATTAATACCATTTATTAAGGACAGTCATGCCATATTTGTATAGTCGGCATTACGAGCGATTGTTATTGTGCACGTAGGAAATGTACCGTGTGATATACAAGGTATGACAATTGAGAGTAATAATTTGTACAAGTACAGTGTACAATGGTTGGGCGCAGTATGTAAAATATTGGTTAGACATATCATAGGATGTCGGACGGCGCAGATATAAACTTTGTTATGCGATTGGTGAAAATTCATAGGAATACTAATGTAATTAATGCTCAGGACGATATGCAAGCATATTTATGTGATATCAGGAAATTTATCGAAGGATAGAGATTGATAGACAGTTTGGGGAATCGATAGGAATCCTTAGGCAGAGAATCGAGACTTTCAATCAGGATGCGGATAGCAGTGAGGAGGAGATCTTCAACGTCTGCATTTCTGATATCTTGCCAGGAAAAGACAACCAGTAAGAAATGTAAATAGTGAGCGTGTGATTGTAGTGATGATCTGTTAAACATATGCAAAATTAATATTGTAACAAGTGCTATAACGTGTTGTGTGAATAAGGAAGCAATGGCTTCAATATGGAAAGGAAAAGTGCCGTGTGTTTTGTAAGGCAAAAGTTATGTAACATGTGTGTTAGAAGTATAAGAATGCCTTGCGAATTTTGCAAATAATGGCGGGCATTACTGGAAGAAATGCGTGGTTGGAGCCACCAGATTAGCCGATGTAACCCAAAAACCATGATTTTGTAGCAATTATAGTCCACTGTATGTTGAGTGATTTTAAAATTTATAAAATATGCCAATAAGAGTCAATTTTAGGAGGTAGAGCCTCAAATTAGTATTGTTGTGTTGATTTTAGTCAAGTTGAGATGTCTGTGTGCATCATTGAGTGGATAAATCGTTACCACTATTGTAAAATGGCAATTCAGTTATATAAAAACTTAACGTAACGAACACGGATGTTCGGTTATTAAAATGGTTACGTTGTGTCGGGTTATTGTAATTCATGTCAGTAATAATAATAATAATAATAATAATAATAATAATAATAATAAAAAGAATAAGCGAATACACATCAGGGAAAAATGGCTGTAAGAAAATATATATGCTAATTGGAATGTTTATCTATCCAAGCAGTAATATTATACATGAAGGGCTAAGCAAAAGCAATTTAATATCAGAGTATATTATGATAATGGAAATAAATATGCAAGGATCTAGGAAATGGAAGCGTTTAATAGAGAATTGAATTTGCAGCTTGTGAATAAGCTTGTAAGAGTAATTGATTGATTTATCTTACTAATTAAAGGACGAGATCATAGCACAATGGTCTCGGAAGCCAGGTAATCTATTCGACGTGTGAAATCTCGTATAGCCTAGGGCATACAGAGATATTTATTATGGCCAGAGCGTACATAGTGACTGACCCTAGCTCTGTGGATGGCCATGAAATGTTCCGCGTTCGAATCCAGTGGTGTATGGGAGGACAACAATGGAAACCTCAACATGACACCTGATCTCGACCGAGAACTAGCTATTGAAATAATTCAGCTCCTGGGAAGTGAATTTAATTGGCGGCAGGTTGTGCTTGACCGTAGCATTTAATGAGATGCCGGCTAGCCAGTTCGACCAGTGATTGATGAATCTCGTTCCTTCATATAATGAAATGGACCTGTTGAGGCCAGTTATTAATATCATTAGGTTAGGAATAAATGATTAAATACGTCCATCACCTATCTTTCATACAGTTTAAGTTAAATCATATGGGATGTGTAGATCCATGAGACTGCACTATGGTATTTAAAATCACTTGTCACTGCTTGGAGATAAAGTAGGAGGGAGTCAGGAAGGGACGGAACACGTGGTTTTGTGACCGCTCGACTCAGTCCTATTGTGTACAAGTAGAACCGAGGGGGAGGTGTTAAACGACCCTTGGAGCTTGACATTTAGAGTGGAGAGACTTTAATACCCTGTTTGTAAGAAAAGAATCATTGTTGTATTGTATAATGAATTTGTGTGGTTTGAAACACATTGACAATTAAGGAGTATCCTAATGACTTAAACTCAGAAAACTTTTGAGTTGCTGAAAGGTGCATTTTTTATACAGACAGTGTCACTTAGTTCAAAAGGTCGACACTAGATGCCATAGGCTATGCCCACGCAAGGGTAGCATAATATACCATCCGACACAGCGGTAACCGAAATTTTGAAATTGAAATCACAACGGCATACAGTGGAACTGTAGAAAAGGGGACTGCAGATGGGAACTGCAGAACGGGGTATGATTACAAATAATTGTGGAGTTGCAAGTAAATTTGATGTGCAACCCATAAATTGGTTAATGCATGGTAATGCATTTTGGTGGGAAAGGGGATACAAAACACAGGGGTACGCATAATGTAAATTAAGAGGTGTTGAGAGTAAAGAACTAAGATTGGGAAATGAAAGAGGTCACAACAAGTGACATAAGAATATAAGTACAGTTTATGTGTAATTTACTAGTGCATCAGCGCACTTGAGAATGAATTTTGATGTCAATCTCATGGTAAATGAATGTATAATCATCTGGATTTGCAAGGATAAAGTGTGAATATTAGTGGATTGTAGGAGTAATTTTGCATTGTTGTGTTATATTGTTGGGATTGTGTTTTTGTGTGTTTGAAGCCATGATTTAGAACTGAATTAAAGTCTTTAGAATAGAGTTGGGCTTTATCATTGTAGAGTTGATACCTTTTAGTCTCAGATCAAAAATATGCAACTGCTCAGTGGGTGGACGGTACACGCCTGAGGACTGATGCTGGCTAGAGGCAGAAGCATGTTTTCCATGGAAATTACTCACATGGGTACAATACTTCGCGTCGCCGCCATGTTGGATTTGTGATCAACAGGTTATTGAAAGACCTATAGGTGAACTTATGTTCATAGCCCCTATGAACATTAAAAAATTAAGTTTGATTGCTGTAATAGATTCGTAGATATTGAGATCCATCTAAATATTTTTGGATGGTCGCCATGTTGTATTGTTATATGTATAGGCCATAGAGTCATGTACCATTACAGGAAACTTATTGCGTAGGTTCATTATTCAAACTTTCACTTCGATCGCACGATTACGACACAAGAAATAAAGACTTAATTTTAAAGTTCGCACAGCCGCCATTTTGAGGTTATGTAAACAATTGAACTAAATTAGATACAAGTGCATTACAATGTGTATGAACATTTCCTGTACCAAGTTTCATTGCGTTTGGATCATTAAATCGCGAGAAAGGTCTATTTCAAAAATTTTCAACTTTGCTTGGCCGCCATATTCGTTTTGTAGTTGACCGGTTTTTGAAAGTCTTATAGATGAACTTGCTGTAGTGCTCTTTATCTCCGTACAAAATTTCAGGGTGATACCGCTAATAGTTTCAGAGATATAGAATGCCGGTGAAATATTTCGCACAACCGCCATCTTGAGGTTATGTGAACAATTTAACGAAGTTAGATGTCTGTGCTTTACAATGTGTATAAACATATACTGTACCAAGTTTTATTGCGTTTGGTTGGTTAAATCGCGAGAAACGTCTATTTAAAAGTCGCAAATTCGCTTGGCTGCCATGTTGGTTCTGTAGTTAGTAGCTTTTCAAAAGTCACATAGGTGAACTTCTATTAGTTTCCTTTATCACCGTAAAATATTCCAGGGTGATATCGGTAATAGTTTCGGAGATATCGAATGCTGGTGAAATATTTCGCACAACCACCATGATGGATTGGTGAGACGTAACAAAATTTGAAGGGCACGGTCGGAGTCGTCCGTAAAAGTGCTATTAACTTACCGAGTTTCATTTAAATCGCTCCAGCCGTTTAGAAGTTATTAGGGGGACACTCACACCATCACACATGCACACAGTACACAGACAGACAAACGGACAAAAGGTGATCTCATAAACCTTTTTTTTTTTTCATAATAGAAAATAGGCTAAAAAGATATGAGCCTTACAGCAGTCGCATATGATGTGTAACATCTGACATGTTTTCCTACTATGAAATTGAGATGAAATGTATGTGAAGTCACCTGACATGTTATCCTACTCGTATACTACACAGCTTGGACATTCTTAAAATGTTAATTTACGCTCCGTTTTCATACTGGTTTATGCTACTGTCACACTTGTTTGAACATACATCACATATTATATTGTAAATTAAGAGGAGGAAAGAAACCATAGTCTCTAGCCTATCTATAGACTACTAGAAATAATGTTCAATACAATAAAAAATCCCAACTCCTGCTTGGTGCAAACTATTGTAATTAAAATTAGATAAATCGTAATTTCATGTAGATTCTGTTAAAATGACGCATAATGTTACGATAGATATTTTAAATCGATAATCCGGTAGAAAAATAATTGGTGGGACTAGGGTTCGAACCTGCGACCTCATGATTCGCAGGCCAAGATGCTATCCACGCACTCATTACAACCACAGACATTTAGAGTACAAGACAGGTACTCATTTTCACGTGCAGGTAATAATATGGAAGAATGTTTATGCTCCATTAATATTTTGCTTTTTTTCGATATTGTTCCTGCGTGGAATTGAGTTTTTAATTAGTCATGAATACGCCTACTTGACAGTAAAGGGAATTCCTATGAAAGGCTAGCCCAGTTCCCGTATAAAATCATCGATGTATATTACATTGCTCACTGCATTACCGCAATGTGGGTTAATTTCTGAATAGCTATTGTGCAGAAACATAATACCGTCTTTGCCGACTAGTTACAATGATTCATAGCAATAATATCATCATTTAAATACTGATACTAAGACTTTTATGTGGTTTGTGTTTCAATCTGTTGACACCAGAGTTCGCATGAGCGTTTACCGTTCAGTGTGAAAGTGTTGAGCAAAGTTACTCGGGAAGAGGATGCCCATCACTTTTATCCAGAGATTGAAAAACAGACTCTTAATAAATCATAATTGTTTCCAGAAAATATGCTATAATGAATATTTTTACACCAAAGAACCACAACTTGATGATGATTTATTGTAGAAATATCAGTAATGGCGCCTCCAAACCTTGAAGTAATCCGTATGTTATGTATATTTCACATGGTACCACTGCCAGCTGGATCGCATCCCAGCAGCCAGGAGGGATGCGATCCAGCAGGCAGTGCGTCTTACACACTTCCGTCCGATCCACTTACGTCCCATTTTTCTGAATCACTCCCACAAAAATATCCAGCAATCGAATGGAAAGAAGTTACACATCAAAAAGGAACACAGTTCAACACTTTATTCTAAAAACTATCAGCAGATTATCCGCTATCCGCACAGCCATGCAAACTCTATCCGCATGGCGAAAATGTTTGAGGATATCCGCATCCGAGCAGGGTTTTACCTATTAGCGTTTCCTTCTGGAGGACTAGAGGTGGGGGTGCTCCCCCTTAAATTGAGTCAGATACCCCCCAGACAAATTCAGAACCCACCAACGCATAGCTCTCTCACTTTCCTCGTTAACGAGCGGTGATTCAAATGTTAGGCAGTATCACGCGCCAACAATAACCATTGGTCACTGCTGTCCAATAGCATGTTCCACTATCTCTCCACATGGATGCCAGAGTACGGTCCTGGCGGCCAGCTCGCTTGTCAGGCAGGTGACAGGTGTCCAGTCTTGCACAGCTGCACGTAGTTCTGTCCAGTCTCTCTGCTTGCTCTCAGTGGTTATGGTGGAGAGTTGACAACGCTTTGCCTCACGCTGGGAAGACCATGACTTCCTGCAGACATGGAATGCAAATATATCAGCCCAGCTAAGTTTCAAAAGCGAGCCGCTGGTTATCGAGGAATGTGAGAGAACTGTAGCTAAGCGCATTCAGCCATTCTCCGTGACTGGGAGCTGTAGGAGGTTCCGATCCTAAATCTCGGCACTGACTGCGGCCATTCTGAGAAGTGTGATTTTTTCTCGTTTTCCTCCGATACTCCCTTACAAGCATATGCCAGGATGGTACCTTACTTATATCCAGGGGCGCCTACCCCAATCCTAAACCCTAATAAGTCCAATTTAGTTATTGTTTATAATTGTTTATAATTTAGATCAAATCACCGGATCAGTTACATGAGCCCTCCATGCTTGTAATAGCAATAATAATAATAATAATAATAATAATAATAATAATAATAATAATAATAATAATAATAATAATAATAATAATAATAATAATAATATCGTATGGCCTCGTTATTTGACACCCAAAGGGTAGCTTGCATGTCAAATTTCGTTGTTCCTTGAAGCACTATGATAGTCAAGGAGGTTAGATATCTAAGCTCCTTGAACACTATATCGCTTTCTAGTAGAGAAATGAGGAATTTTGTGTTGGCGGAAACTCCCGAGATTAATTTTGCCATTATGAACACGGCCTACTGAATTCAAATGGGTTCTTTGACATGCCAACATCGTATGACATGGTGTCGTAATTTTTGCCGCCCTTTAAAGCCACTTGCCACGGCCAGGAGAGAACCTGCAAGCTTGGGGTTAGAAGACCGACACGTTAACCACTCACCCACCGTGGCAAGCATAATAATGATAATAATAATAATTGACACGTGGATGGCCAGCTTACCTTTATTTAGAGGTCCGCGTCGCTTCCACTGCAAAATCACCTCCAGATGATTTTTCCCCAACAGAAGAACAGCAAAAGGGGTGGAAGGAAAGTGGAGAAGGGGAACGCACAGGCTCGACTACAGACACCCCCCAATAACTAATAGAATTGTCGCCGACGAAATAATGCCACCACAGTTGCTTAAAAATTTAAAATAAAAATTTAATTGTTAAAATTTAAAAGATCACCTCCACCAGAAAACAGAACATGCATCCGCCAGCATAAATTACAATAAAGGCAAGAGACGGCTTAACATGTTTGCTTGCAAAGCAAACAAAATAAAAGAATTAAATTAAAATTAAAATGTTAAAGCCCAAAGATTAAAAAAAATATATACAGGCATAATTAAATGAGAAAGGGCTTGATAATTTACAAGGAAATGCAATACCGATCCGACATGCAGAGATCCAGGCCACGATGAAACGAGAAATTTAGAATTAAATTAATAAAATAAAATTGGATCAGAAAATAAATCCATAATTTGCATGACGGAGAAAAACACAGGAATATTCACCAAAAACACAAAGTTGAACCAACAAGATTAAATAAAAAACAAATTAAGCTAACACTACAACACGTTTGAGTTTACCGCTTGACGCCAAGAGACTACACTCGAGACCAGAATGCACTCGGGCCAAACAAAAACAAAACAAACATGGCCACCGGAGCAGACGACCACATGTCAAATCAAAATTACGGCAAACAATTAGCATTAAATTAATTTTAAAATCACCGGAGAGAAAAGAAAAGAGGAAAACAATTACATCTAAATACTATTAACATGAGGCTGGAGCATCGGATCGTAAAACAGATTAATAACATGCCAATCCCAAGATTGCCAAAGGAAAATAAATAATAACTTAAAACGTAAAATAAACTTAGAAATGTGTCTCCAGAAGGTACGAAGAAAAAAATAACAAAATTAATATATATCTGGTAACATTATTAAAACATAAAAAAATTAGGCCTACCAGGCGAAACAAAACACAGCATCAAACATTTATACAAGGACAATATTGGAGCTCCCATAATAAAATATATAAATATTTAGAATAACATTACGTACCTTAAAAACTTCTCAGTGGAGACACAATAAACATAAAATAATTCACACATAATTTAAAGAAAATATTATACGGCACTAAATTGCCTGAAAATGGCCCACCCAGCCATGCGCCGTTTGGGTCACAAGCACTGGTCTGCATCGAGATGCAATTACAATCCGAATTTCTTCTTCACTGCGAAACGATGAAATAATAGCCTGAAGAGCACAGGCAATTCCCTTCCATCGTATATCCATATTTCGAGGAGGCCAGAGGGTCAAGCCCGCCGGGCACGGCAATAACATTTTTGACCAAATCCCTTGTTGATTTCTTGACGACACACAATGACAACATGGCGGTGAATCTCCAGTCAAAAACAGCATTGCATTCATGTTAATTTAATTGTCCAATCACAGCTTGACACATCAAGCAACAATGTGATTATTAAGTAATTAATTTGGCGGTATCATGTATACACAGTCCTTTGTTTCATGACGTAGGAAAATAATAGCTTTCAAATATGACACGAATAGGATAAGTTTAAAGGCACCACAACACACTCTAGTGGTGAAGAAGGAACCACGTCAAGAAACCCCGAAGTCCGACAGCAGCTGCCATCTCGTGTTCACAAACGGAACCAATTCACCAGGCGGTCGTTTCAACGGTCGTGAAGTCACATCCAAGGAAGATACATATTTGAAAACGTTAGGACGGGCTCTTGCACGTAACAGTCTCCCTCCCTTAAGCGTGAACACCGTTCACGAATATGCCTAGGCATAGGCAGTACTCCAACACCAGTCGATTCACCAAGCATGTTTCCAGAAGATAATGTTCACCAGTTAACTCCAATTGATGGACGAAACCGCATCGTTTTGGTAAGGAAGAGTGCAAGGTCAGATTATCCGTGAAGGGATAATTGATCACCTCACAAACCACGTAGTTAACCGCTTCACTGTGTCCATAAGCCTTCAGAAACGCAGAACACCAGCACCAGCAGTGCTTTCATAGTCCGAGACACGTTAGGTACATTTTTCAATAAGTCCAATGTAGTTCGCTTTAAACGAAGTAGGTGGAAGCAATGTGCCAGATATCATGCGACGCGTGGGCAGCCATTTACAAAACAGAAGTTAATCTTATTTCAAAAAGTTTACAGAAATTACTACTTCTTAACATATTTTATAAAAGAGAAACAAAGTTGAATTTAAATGAAGAAAATCCTGACCATGACCTAGATCCGTGCTCACAATAGTTAATTAAATAACAAATTACCTTTTTACAAACTAGTAGTACATTTCAATAATATGCGAGTTGAATGACTATACATTTAGAAGGAACTACGGTAGAGGAATGACCACTCAAATTCCCAAGGAAACATGTAAACAAGGTTACCATGAGTTAGGTCTCCCACCGAGTCCAACTTACATGCTAGCATCTTTTATGAAAACATCAAAATTAGTTTCAATTTTACAATTTATCATAAAATGGGAATTACCCAACAGTTACAGTTTGTATCCCAGCAGAGTTTTCATATCCAGTTCAAAATTCCAGAAGGAACAGATGCCTGAAGGCCTCAATGAAGGTTAGGGTTACTCTACATTATACAAAATCAGTTTACAAAATTTATGGTAGCATTTCCTCATTAGAAACCTCTCCACCTCGTTTAATGTGCGACAGATGCACTCTGGAAATTTTGTTGGCCTTAGGGTTTCTAATAAGAAGAGTAACGGGAGTCAGGAATGCCTCTACACAACAGGGGCCCTTGAAATGAGGGGTCAACTTGCTTGAAACTAGATTACTGACGCCCTTGGGCTCGAAATTGCGGACGTACACAACATCTCCAATTTCCAAATCAGTTGGCTTGCGACAGGCATTGTGTCGCTAGGCAAGTTGGTCATGTGATACCTTAATATTCTCTCTAGCCTTGTCGAATTTCGCCCTCATATCCTCGGGCGTGAAACTGTCTGGAAGGAGATCGTGCAGGTTCCACAGATTAGACAACGGAGAATTAGCCATAAAGGAAAACATTAACGAAAAAGGGGTGGCTTGCGTGCTCTCATGCACGGCGGTGTTGAAAGCAAAATTGAGCCAATGCAAATAAGAATCCCACTTGGAATGGTCGTCGTGGTGGAAAGCAATCAGAGCAGAACGGAGATTACGATTGACTCGCTCAGCGAGAGACGGGTTAGGAAAATAGGGAGTGGTGGTTACATGCGAAATAACATAATCAAATAAGAATTGACGGAACTGATGAGATACAAAGCACTTGGCATTATCTGATACCAGGAACTGACATGGCCCAAAGGATGAAAAGATGGAATTAAGACACTTTATGACGGAACTGGTCGTAGCCTGTCTGGTGGGGAAAATCCAACTAAACCGGGTGAAACCGTCAGTGAAAACAAGCGCAAATTGGTTTCCCCGACCAGAGCGAGGGAACGGCCCAACATGGTCGATAAAAAAGCCTCTCCATGGGTCTAGATGCTGGTTCAGATGACAACAGGCCAACCCTAGTAGAAACCGGAGGTTTGCTAATACTACATGAAGCACAATTTCTAATGAGCCTCCTGATGTCGCCATCCATACTTTGCCAAATGAAAAACTGTCTGATTTTAGCTCGGGTCCTGAATACTCCTAGGTGGCCACCAATAGGAGATTCGTGATAGTAACGAAAGATTTCCGGAATGAGTACCGACGGGAGCACAATTTTAGGTAGACGGCCATGACGAGACGAACAACACAATACACCATCCTTTAGAGAGTAGGGCTTGATCACTTCACCAGAATTGATTCGGTCAATTAGGCTAGATAAGGAGGGGTCTTCTTTCTGGAATCGTCTCACATCTTCAAAAAGCACAGGGGAATTGCTGAGAACGAGATTGACATAATTTACAGGTGATACAAGGTTTACGGGTTCACATCCTTGAATATCCTCTTCGGCTGTTTCCTCATACATGCGGCTTAATGAATCAGCTACCGCATTTTCGGACCCACGAATATGGTGGACAGTGAACTGGAATGACAGAATCCTAGTTGCCCATCTGGCAATCCTACCAGTTTTACGGGGTTTCCCTAAGACCCAGCTCAAGGCTTGGTTATCGGTCTCAAGGAGAAACTTAGTGTGCTCAAGATACATACGGAATTTTTCCAGAGCGAACAACACAGCTAAACCCTCAAGTTCGTATATGGAATATTTCCTCTCTGCATCCGTTAAGGTACGAGAAGCGTATGCAATGGGTTGCCTACCCAGATCAGACTCTTGCAGTAGGACACAACCAACACCACGCCCAGACGCATCAGTCTTCACAATGAACTGCTTCCCAAAATCCGGAAAGGCTAACACAGGGGCGTTAGAGAGAGCAAGCTTAAGATCTTCGAAGGCTGCCTGCTGAGAGGGACCCCACTCAAACTTCACAGCATTTTTGCGTAATTGATTTAGAGGAGCAGCACGGTCGGCAAAATTACTGATGAACTTACGGAAGAAGTTCACCATACCAATATAACGAGCAACACCCTTGGCGTTCTTGGGTGGTTTAAAATCTCTGATGGCCTGCGTACGAGACTGGTCCACGGAAATACCAGATTCGGAAACAATATGTCCCAAAAAGGAAATTTTGGCCTTGGCAAAGGACACTTTGGACAATTTGACGGTAAGGCCAGCGTCACGCAACCGATCAAGTACAACTTTCAGATGATCAACGTGTTCCTCGAAGGACTCAGAATAGATCGCCACATCGTCAAGGTAGTGGTACACAAACTTGAATTTAATTTCTGAAAACACCTTGTCCAGACGTCTGCTCAACACAGCGGCTCCGGTGGATAGGCCAAACGGGACACGCGCATACTCAAACAGGTTCCAGTCAGTGGAAAAGCAGTAACATGCCTGGATTCTGGAGAGAGGGAATTTGGAAGTAAGAAGAATTTAAATCGAGGATCATGAACACCTTCGCGTTGCGAAACCAACTAAAGCATGTATGAAGGTCCGGCAAAGGGATGGATTGCAAAACAACTTTTTGATTAAGAGCCCTATAGTCGACCACTGGCCGAAAACCACCGTTAGGTTTTGGCACAAGGAATACAGGGGATGAGTAGGCCGAGATAGAAGGTTGGATTACACCTTCTTCCAACATCTTATCGATAATCTTCCGAAGTTCAGCCATCTTGGTCGGGGCAAGTCGATACGGACTGGAACGCACCGACACAGAATCGGTCAGCTCAATCTTGTATTCCATCAAATGGGTTACACCCAACTTGTCTGTAAATACATCACTATACTCCTGACATAACCTCTTTATGGCATCCTTTTGAAGATTCGTTAAATTTTCCAGATCGAGATCCTCAATAGTCACAGGTTCACTAACTGAATTGACAGCAGGAGAAGATAAAACCGGGTTGAACGATAACTTACTTTGCGGATTAAACTTAAACCATAAGTTGCGGGCACCAAAATCAAGAAGCATACCAACGTGTGACATGAAATTAGCTCCAATGACCACAGAACAAGAAATATTTCTGGCAACAAAAAATTTTAACTTCCAAGAAAAATTTAGAATATGGATTTTGACTGTCATACTACCCAAAATACTTAAGTTTGAACAATTTGCCGAAATAAAAGATTCATTGTTAGGCTCTAACTCAGGTAATTTGCAAACACTCTTCATAGATAAAAACCAGTCCTCGCTTATAAAGGATGCGACACTACCAGAATCAAGCAATGCAGAAACGGGCTCGTCATTAACACAAATTTCAATAAACGGGGATATTCCTTTAGCCACAGGATAAATTCCAAAATCATTACTCACTCTAAAACGATTACAAGTAGATGACGAGGACACCCGCACCACAGGTTTCACATTATGTTTAGAATTAGGCTGACTTGCCACGACATTGCTCACCGACAGGTTAGGTAGGTCAGCGACATAAGCAGAATTAGCACGTGAAGATTTAGTTTTCAACGAGTTATCAAGATTTTCATTAGTAGGGCGACCAGAAACTTCACACGGTTTTCCCAAACTCTCATGCACAGAAATATCCTTAGAAGTAACATCCGAATTGGTCTCCACAACATTTCGTCATTTGCGATACACAACTTGGTTACTCAGACACACCTTCTTAACATGTCCCACGCCACCGCACGTGTGGCACTTAATATTAGGTCTTGGGTGGAACATAACCTTAGGCGAGGGACGAGACATCAAGGAAGGAGGGGGACAAGACATCAAGGAAGGAGGAGGAACATTAGCTACACGAAGGGAATCTGCATGTTTCACAGCCATAGCCTCTATAATGACCTGTTTTAGCTCGACAAATGACGAAGGCCTGGTACACATAGTCATGAATGACCTATATTGAGGCGAAAACCCATTTACAATCGATGACACCAACTGTCGTTCAGTTAAAGGGGATGCAAATACCTGGGCATACACCTTGATGTCACTGACATAGTCGCTAAGGGACTCGTCCAACCTTTGGACACGATACAAGAACTTTTGCTCGAGCGTACTAAGGGCACTCGCAGAGACAAAAAACCACAACACTTCCCTAATAAACATGGTTAAGGACATGCGGAGGTGGATAGCTTCAATCAGCTTATCGCGCAGCATACCGGCTGCAACAGGATACAACAGTTGGAAAATCTGAATTTCCGACATCTCAAAAATCGAGGCATGGTTACACAATTCGACCACTTGTTTTAAAAATAGGACCACTTGGGTAATGTCATCTAGGTTGAAACTCTTCAACTTAGCTAAGAAACAAAAATAGGATGAGGAATCGACCCATAATTAACGGTAGGCGAGTATGTAGCATTTGGAAAAGAGACATTGTTACCAGGGTAGCCCGCTCGCACACCCTCTACAGGAGACAAAACATTTACATTGCTAGAGAAAGAACTGGGATGCAATGGGTCGGCAGGACCCAGGAAATCATTAGGTGAACTAACATGAGAAGAATGACCGTATGCAGGTTTAAGAGGTATGGACGAGCCAGAAGCAGGCAACAGAGGGGCAGGCAAACTACTACTAGTAATCGATCCCAAAACCTCAGACCTAGTAAACAGAGGTGATTCACGTTCAACCCCAGAAGAACTCTCCAAATTCTCAAGGTTATCTCTTAAGTCAATTAAATCGAAAACACTATTATTGTCGGCCATTTTGAAAAACACAGAATGCAGACAGACAATACAGAAGGAAACAAATTTTAGGAATTACGAGGACAGTTTACACTTTCACAACAATACCATAACTACCAATTACCAACACCATAGATTAGGTTGACACTCAAACACCGCCACAATACTACACAAAATCATGCACAATGCTGCCCAGAACTGAAGACGTCACCGCTTGCTTGGCTCGAGAACAGGAAGCTAATTTACAATATTTGCCACAAAGCACATGGCGAACAGCATCAGATAGGGCTCCACGATGCCATCACACGTAGCATTTAGGCTATCAGAATATTAACAAATCCCCATTTCCCATGCCAAGAACACATGCCAGCCACTTACCGAGCATCAATTTCAGTGGGAATGTTGCATACAAACAGGATAAAATACAGCAGCAAACACCTCGTTTTGACCCGGTCACTTACATCTCACCACATGGATATTCAGAGGCAAACATGAAATTAAACAAACGACAAGGATTAGCTTTAAATAACATCAAGTGCACTGACATGACACATCTCTTCAACAACCGCTCCATCAGCACTAGGAGGGTCCATAAAACGAGCCTGCGGGTATTGAGGAGGGGATAGTTACGGAAGCGAACTCGAGCTCGGTCTGCTACCAAAATGACACGTGGATGGCCAGCGTGGATGGGCCTACTTACCTTTATTTAGAGGTCCGCGTCGCTTCCACTGCAAAATCACCTCCAGATGATTTTGCCCCAACAGAAGAACAGCAAAAGGGGTGGAAGGAAAGTGGAGAAGGGGAACGCACAGGCTCGACTACTGACACCCCCCAATAACTAATGGAATTGTCGCCGACGAAATAATGCCACCACAGTTGCTTAAAAATTTAAAATAAAAATTTAATTGTTAAAATTTAAAAGAACACCTCCACCAGAAAACAGAACATGCATCCGCCAGCATAAATTACAATAAAGGCAAGAGACGGCTTAACATGTTTGCTTGCAAAGCAAACCAAAGGAAAGAATTAAATTAAAATTAAAATGTTAAAGCCCAAAGATTAAAAACAAGATGTTCAGTAAAGAACAGATAGCCTACTTTCTCCTAAATGCATGGGTATTGTTATAACTCTTTGTCCTTTTCAAGGAATATGATTGAATGTTGGTTGATGTAGCTTGTTGAAATACAACGTGCTATAGGGATATTAAACATGAATATGAGGTGCCCTTTGCTAGTGCTACCTCTGTACCAAATTTCGTTCAATTCGGTTTCACCGTGTTTGAATTGATAGGGGGAATCGATTTGCACACATACTTGGCCACCATCTGCAAACTATTGGGCTGATGTTCTTGCAGTTTGGTCTGAATATGTTTCCCACATAAAGATATGGTGTTGCAAAATTTGGTAGAGACTAGATTATTAGGTTGGTCGTAATTACATTTTAGCTTTTAACATTTGGGTGGCCGCGATTACGTTTCCGTCAAGATAGCGGTGATATAAAACATGACACAGAGGTGCCCTTTGCTAGTGCTACCTCTGTACCAAATTTCGTTCCATTCGGTTTCACCGTGTTCGAATTGATAAGGGGAATCGATTTTCACACAAAGATGGCCGCCATCCGCAAAATATTAGGCTGATGACCTATTAGTTTGGTCAAAGGATGCTCCCTCCATAAAGGTATGTTGTTGATAAATTTGCTAGAGATCGGATGATTAGGCTAATCGTAATTTGATTTAAGCTTTGAATATTTGTGTGGCCGCCATTGCGTTTCTGTCAATATGGCGGCGATATAAATCATGACACTGAGATGCCCTTTGCTAGTGCCATCTCTGTACCAAATTTCGTTCCATTCGGTTTCACCGTGTTTGAATTAATAGGGAGAATCTATTTTGACACAAAGATGGCCACCATCCGCAAACTATTAGGCGAATGACCTATTAGATTGGTCAAAGGATGCTCCCTCCATAAAGGTATGTAGTTGCAAAATTTGGTAGAGATCGGATGATTAGGTTAATCGTAATTTGATTTAAGCTTTGAACATTCGTGTGGCCGCCATTACGTTTCAGTCAAGATGGTGGCGATATAAAACATGACACTGAGGTGCCCTTTGCTAGTGCTACCTCTGTACCAAATTTCGTTCCATTCGGTTCCACCGTGTTCGAATTAATAGGGGGAATCAATTTTGACATAAAGATGGCCGCCACCCGCAAACTATTAGGCTAATAACCTATTAGATTGGTCAAAGGATGCTCCCTCCATGAAGGTATGTAGTTGCAAAATTTGGTAGAGATCGGATGATTAGGTTAATCGTAATTTGATTTAAGCTTTGAACATTCGTGTGGCCGCCATTACGTTTCTGTCAAGATGGCGGCGATATAAAACATGACACTGAGGTGCCCTTTGCTAGTGCTACCTCTGTACCAAATTTCGTTCCATTTGGTTTCACCGTGTTTGAATTAATAGGGGAATTGATTTTCACACATACTTGACCGCCATCCGCAAACTATTAGGCTAATGACCTAGTTATTTGGTCAAAGGATGCTTCCTCTATAAAGGTATGTTGTTGCAAAATTTGGTAGAGATCAGATGATTAGGTTAATCGTAATTTGATTTAAGCTTTGAACATTTGTGTGGCCGCCATTACGTTTCCGTCAAGATGGCGGCGATATAAAACATGACACTGAGGTGCCTTTTGTTAGTACTACCTCTGTACCAAAATTCGATCCATTCGGTTGCACCGTGTTCGAATTAATAGGGGGAATCGATTTTCACACAAAGATGGCCGCCATCCGCAAACTATTACGCTGATGACTTATTAGTTTTGTCAAAGGATGCTCCCCCCATAAAGGTATGTTGTTGCAAAATTTGGTAGAGATCGGATGATTAGGTTAGTCGTAATTTGATTTAAGCTTTGAACATTTGTGTGGCCGCCATTACGTTTCCGTCAAGATGGCGGCGATATAAAACATGACACTGAGGTGTCCTTTGCTAGTGCTATCTTTGTACCAACTTTCGTTCAATTCGCATTCACCGTGTTCGAATTGATAGGGGGGGACAGACATTCAGAGTACACACACTCACACACACACAGACACACAGACACACACACACACAGACTCACACACACACATACACACACACAGACAGACACACTTTTTTCGCCCTGTGTTGATCTCATAAGTCTACTTTCATTTTTTGCAAAAATCGAAAGTAGGCTAAAAATATATACAGGCATAATTAAATGAGAAAGGGCTTGATAATTTACAAGGGAATGCAATAACGATCCAACATGCGGAGATCCAGGCCACGATGAAACGAGAAATTTAAAATTAAATTAATAAAATAAAATTGGATCAGAAAATAAATCCATAATTTGCATGACGGAGAAAAACACAGGAACATTCACCAAAAACACAACGTTAAACCAACAAGATTAAATAAAAAACAAATTAAGCTAACACTACAACACGTTTGAGTTTACCGCTTGACGCCAAGAGACTACACTCGAGACCAGAATGCACTCGGGCCAAACAAAAACAAAACAAACATGGCCACCGGAGCAGACGACCACATGTCAAATCGAAATTACGGCAAACAATTAGCATTAAATTAATTTTAAAATCACCGGAGAGAAAAGAAAAGAGGAAAACAATTACATCTAAATACTGTGCCCTTTTAGCAAGAAATATGCCAATCACAGTATACCAGCGTAGCTCAATTCGGAATTTTCGGGGCAGCGGTAAGTTCCCCCACTCTGTGACTCACATATTTTGGATTAATTAGAGGATACACTTGCAAAAATAACAACAAAATCAACTCCTATTAAAACACATTTAATTAATAAAATTAATGGCGCTACAAACACTTTAACAATTTAATTACTGACCCATAATCATCTACTTGTTCCAAATGAACAAGGAATCACAAATATAATAAAACAAATATTGTATTCAAACATATGGTTTCCACATAAACCAACAATTCCTACTTAGTCTTACTTCCATAAAGCATTAACAGTAAGTTTTATATAACTCCGAGCTCTTTTGGCTCCATGCTTTATATAATAATGGTGTCCTTCTTGTACACCTCAAACACTATCCTTTATATCTTCTTAATTCTCAAAAACAAATTTTATAATTACATTTAAAATTTATGTTAATTATCTAACTCAATATTTTTGGGCATGTCCACACATTCAGTTGTTATCATCTCTCTTTATTTCACAAATATATTAAGGTAATCAGGAAATCAATTGTGTACTCCAGAGCGTGAAGATACTTGACACAGTCAAAAAACTATAGTTACTCCCGAAACTTAGTTGCCTTCAAATAACTCGTGGAATCCTACGTCCATACATCATTACAATAGAGATTATTATTTATCTCTTATGTCTTATAAGACCATTATCATATAAGAAACTACGATCTGAACCGGCAAACGAAAATATCAATCTACAAGGACCTCGGTTCAACGCCCGGGTCGTTAACAACTTTAAACACTCCTGGTGTATTCATTTCTCTTTACAACATCTTACGAGACGGTTTCCGGTCCCTCTCGTTCTAAGAGAGCTAGACCCTTATACTCGGGCGCGATTTATGACACGTAGGGTGACGGCGACTCCCTGTCTAACCCACGTTAATAGCTTATTTCCAAGGCTTTCAAAACAGACCTTCACATTATATTCAGTTCTGGGGAGAGACCGGGCTTTACTGTACCGTACTCATTCAAACTACTATTCCATTGGTTCAAAGACCACTTTCGTAACCTTGGCATTTATTAATTATGAGAGGGTCCTCATTGATTGGGAAGATTAATACACATTCAACGACGAAGAATTTAAGGGGCTTTTATCATAAGAAGATTCTGCATACGAATCTCTTCACGTGCCTCGGGAACCATTCCCTTACAGAGGACTTATACAAAATGCGATTTAGAGTCGGCCGTGGCCCATATGACATACGCTCAATAATACCATATATTAGCTCCCTTTCAAATACATACACAATGCCTCGTGATACTACGTCACAAAGAGAGGACTTATACAATTATCAATTCACTGCAATCAACTACCCTCCATAAGTAATTTACCAAGTATTTAACCACTACGCGTTCCTAGCGTGACATTTTAATATTATTGGCGCTCTTTTGCGCTATACATTATTTTAAGCCGAATTGTCTTCCCAAGAACTGATAAATCTCATTAGTAACAATTCATATTATTTTAATTCTCATATTAATCTTTTCCGTTGCCGATAAATCGCTCCCTTTTAAAATATTCCCTTGAACATCATATCTTACACATACATTAAGGCTTTAACGCTCTTATGTTCACATCAATTTATTTGATCTTTATTTAATATTTCCATATTTAATTATTATTATTACCTTTATTCTTTACACAAGCTCAAAGCTATTTCTTTCATGTCTCAATTTTACTTTATTTAAATATCTTTCATGATAATTACTGATATTTCGCTTGCACTTATGACATTTGTTAAATACATTAACATTTTATTCACTTATTTCCTCTATGGGATTTATTCTTTACATAATCATTTATAATTTCTCAAATTTCTATTATTGTTCAGACCGCGTTCTTGTTTATTCAGTATTTATTTATTAAAACACATCCCTTTTACTCAAAAACTCCGGTGGATTTGTACACAACCAATTTCTGACACCAAAATAGAATGAAATTCAGTACTCACATGTTATTAAGATCGTCCCATGATCTTTATTCTTGTGCGGTGCTTCATTTTGGGCCCACTTTGAACTTTTTACTCCATATTAAAGGAATTCATCTTATGTATAAACACTTTTTGACATATAATTAAGACACTAAACATTGACGACATTTTTATACACTGATGTGTCCCTTTTGAACACATAATAAACACTAAAAATATTAATTTAACACACAATCTTGATAATTTTTACACTTCACAATTCTTGATCACTAGGCCGTATTTCTGAGCCTATCACACGTGACCTTCTTAATTTCCCGTTTCCAAGGGTGAAATTTATTCGATGTCGGCTTCCTATCCTGCAGAATATGAAAGTCTCGAAACATCTATTGTTCCCTGGAACCCAAATTCTTCTACTCCTATCCTGGATGACCGGCTATTTATCTAGCTTAAACGGCTTCTTTGTAGATCTGTTTATCGATCCTAGCGAAAGTCTATTCGGATCGAGGTCTCCTCAATGACCTATAGATTTTGTTTATAGCAGCTAGTATTTCTCAAGTCTAGTACTTTTAGAATAGTTCGCCTGCTTTCTGGAGATAATGTTTATAGTCTCCTATCTTCTCTATTTGATCGGTTCTAACACTCCTACGGTTCTGACATACGTTCCGAACCTTATTCTGTTCTTCCCTTTGTGGGTTCTTTAATTTAAATGACAGTTTATCTTTCTGGTACGGTACTTCCGTACGTTATGATCTATTCGTTCGTCTGTTTAACGACCTATCGCCTTTAAGTCCGACGTTCACGGCCTGCTCTGACTATATCTTACGAACTTTCACTATAACTTGTATACAGTCGGGCCTAAATCCTGTAACTAGGATTTTCCTACTCTTTCAATACGGCGATACTTTAAATTTTCTTCTTGACCACTCCTTATGGAGGCAAGCAAGTCTTTAATACTGCGACGCCTATGGCTATCGGATATTACTTCTGCGGTGTAACACAGTATTTCTCCCCTCAAGGAGTACTGGTAACTGTCTTCGGTGTTACACAGAGTTACGCCCCAAACGGCTGTCTGAATACTGATGTGCTGTGATGTAGTCTTACGCCCTCACGGGCTGTCGGAAACTGCGTGCGTAGTAACACCCTCACGGGTTGTCAGAATAACTGCATGTGCTGATGATCCAGCGTCACGTCCCCCTGGACGGATTTGTACTGCGTGATGCGTGATTATACCCCTCACGGGCTGTTCGAGACTGCATGATTGGCTTGGTGAAGCCCGAAGCTTTATACTATTTTACTACAAAAAATAAGACTCTAGCCTTTTCTGTGGTCAACTTCTAAAATAATGGTGCCACAAATATAAACATTATACCTTCCGAAAGCTCGTCTTCTCAATGTCAAATAATCTCATTGCACCTAAGAATCGATCGTGCAATTCGGCGATATTAATTAATTTCTCGTCCTCAGATGTGTGGGTGTTGCATTTCTTTTGCTCTCTCCCCTCCACACAGGCCTTGGTACTTCCCCAATGACGTCGTCTTGCGTTGGCAGTTTTTTCCTGCGCAATTATTAAATGGTTTCTCTTTACTGAAAAATCTCTCATTCAAAATGATTCACTGTACTGTACTTGTTTACTCATTATTATACTTGTAAACGGGTTAAATTTAATTATTCCTCTCCTGGCGCATAAGCGGTGTTGTCAATTTCCAGCAACGTCAGCTCGAATTCCGATTCAGGCCTCCTTGTCTAATCGTTGGAAAGTTCCACTCGGTTATTAATACTCGTGACTCGCTCCCTTCAGAATGTCAAGAGGGATGATATCATCCTCTCGAACACCTGGTCCACGTTAGTTGCACAACCTTATACTGGCCTCCTAGCTTGATCTTTCTTTAAGTTACATTGGAAACTGTACGTTTCTTTGATTTCTTCCTCAAATGCATGGATTCGACCATCCATGGACCTGATGGCACATGGGTTCATCTCTCCCCTCCTTAGGTAAATGAATTTTCGAAAATTTTTGAGGAAATTTATTTCAATTAAATTTGTATTTCTTTATTCGTCGAAGCCATCATAACGTTGTCCGTACCTTCCGTTGTTTTTACTTCTTTAAAGTCGTATCCGGTAATTGTGTAGGTCGGGTATGCTCTGTCCCTACCCTTTCTTTCTTTCTTTCTTTATTTATTTGTCTGGACTTTAAGTCCCCATAACCTCATTCTTCCTTACGGGTTTGGTCTATCCCTACCCGTTTCCTTATTTCATCATTCTCTTTTCTTAAATTGGAATTTTCTTCTTCAATAAATTCAATTATTTCTTTAATTTCCCAATATAATTTCTCCAATTCGCATTCGCACTCGAATGCTTGAGCTCTATTTTCTATTTCTTCCTTATTCTTGTTTATGTCAAAAGCGGATTCATCTCTACATGTTTCCATAACCAGGGCTTGTTCATTTTCTTCATCAAAATCTTCGGGAGGGTAATATAATTTCAAATTTGCTGAATTCATGGTCACTTCGTGATCCGTTTCACAGTGCCGAATTCTATATGCGTTATTCCTCAAATCTCTGATTATTTGATATGGTCCGTGGTACATTTTCTGGAATTTCTTGTACACACGGTTCCCTGGATCCGAAATGGCTGGTCTTTTCACTAACACCATTTCTCCTGCTAATAATGGTCGATGATACCTCTTATGCCTATTTCTTCTCTGCCTCCTGTCGGCTTGAGCTTTTAGGTGCTCAAAGGCTCTTCTAATTCGTACATCTCTTCCAGGCTGAGCGTCTGCTGGCCTAGGAATTACCAGACTCCAAGGTCTTTCTGGTTGCTCATTCCGATGTAACGTTATGGGTATCTCTCCTGTGGATTCATGGATTGTATTATTTATACAAAATTCGATAATATCCAAGATATCTATCCACTTCCAATTTTCTTCGGCACAGTATATTCTACAGTACTTGGCCGTCTCTCTCATCACTCTTTCTACAGGATTTGCCTCAGGATGGCGAATACTTGACAAAATCTGACGTATTCCAAGTCTTTCTAATTCTCGTCTGAACTCTACACTGGTGAAACAACTGCCGTGATCCGACAACAAATTCTCAGGTTTCCCCAGAATCGGTATCACTTTTTCTTTAAGTCGTTTTAACACCTGTTTGGTACTAGTCTTCTGTATGGGAGCAAGGACAACCATTTTAGTGAAGACATCCATAGCCACCATTATGTGTCGATTTCCTCTTCTTGCCTTTGGCAAAGGTCCAAAATTATCAATAGATATGATTTGGCCGGGCCTTTCGGGCAACAATGGTATAGGCTTCTGTCTCATCAGAAATGCATTAGGTTTGATCCTTTGACATAGATCACATGTCTTTAACGTGTCCCTTACAGTTTCTCTCAGTCTCGGCCATACAAATGCTTCTTTCAGCATCGAGACTGTTTTGTCGACTCCCATATGTCCGAACGATCTATGGGCTAACCATACTATCTTCCTCTGCAAAATTGCAGGTACAACAATCCTTAATTTTGTATGGTCAGAGTCTACAAACTTATATAATAACCCATTATAAAACGTGTAGTCTTGAGCTATCTTATCAGCTTCCGTGTACGCTGGTGTTCCTCTTATCAAACTTCCCTCAAGGAAAGATATGAGCATGTTCATCCATGGATCCTCACGTTGTCTTTGACTAATGCTTCTTAACTCATTAAGAGTACGCTGATCCCTGTCTTCCAAATCTATAGCCATTACTTCCTCTTCTATGGACTCTGGCTGTCTACTTAAGTAGTCTGGAACTATATTTTCTTTTCCTGGGCAGTACTCTATCTTGACATCAAATTGTTGAATGTATAAAGCCCAACGCATCAACCTTTGACTGGACAAATCAGTCTTCATCAAAAAGGTTAAGGCTTTATGATCCGTCCTTAGAATGACCTGAAACCCATATACGATCTTCCGCCAATATTGCAACGCGTGCAATATTGCTAACAGCTCGATTTCGCTAATCGTATAATTTTTCTCGTGCGGTTTCAGTCTCCTACTTGTGAAAGCTAGATAGTTCTTCTTATCAGGGTTTTCCGGGTTCTCCTGATATAGCATTGCCCCTATTCCAATCTGGGATGCATCTGTTTGAATGATAAATCTCTGATTAAAATCAGGATATCCTAGCTTCACGTAATTTAAGAGCATTTCCTTGGCCTCTACAAATGCTTTTTCTGCTTCCTCCGTCCATTTCCACTTGCCCCCCTTCTTCAGAAGGTCCTGTAGTGGTGCAACAGTTTTGGTGTATGATGGACAATGTCCTGAGAAGAACCCAATCAATCCCAAAAACTGGCGAACGTTCTTTACCTTCAAAGACCTTGGAAAATCCTTTATCGATTCCAATTTGCATGGATTTGGTTTAACACCATCCTTGTCAATCACATGCCCTAAAAATGTCACTTGCCTTTGAAAAAAATTCGACTTCTTTAAATTTATTTTAAAATTTGCCCTTCTTAAGTCTTCCAATAATTTCTTCAAATTTTCTAAATGTTCCTCAATGTTCTCCGAGGTAAGCAAAATGTCGTCCACGTAACGGATAGTGCAATCTTTCACTTCCTCTGACAGGTTTCGATCAAGCGCTCTTATTAATGCAGATCCTGCAGTCTTCAATCCAAACGGACATCTTCTAAAGCAATATGTTTGTTGGTCGAACTGAAATCCAGTCAACAAGCTGGTTTTCTCTTCCAGTTCGAGATGATGATACGAAGAAGTCATGTCAATATTTGTAAAAATCTTCTTGCCTTTGAACTTCCTCAGTATTTCTTTTATGGGTGGTGCCGAATCATTTTCTGGTATGATTTTTGCATTTAAATTTCTGGCATCTAAACACACCCTTACTGAGCCATCTGGTTTACTCACAATCACTAATGGACTAACATATGGTGTCGCCATCTTTTCTATAACACCTGCATTCATCATCTCCTGCAGTGTTTTCTTAGTTTGTGGGTAATGTTTTTCCGCAACCGGGTATGGTTTTTGTTTGAACGGTGCCCAATCATTGACTTGAAATGCGTATTTAAAATTTTCAATCATTCCTGGCTTGGAATCAAATACGTCCCTATAATCCAATAATAATTTCTTTAACTGTTCCTTAATTTCGAGGCTGACTTTAGCTTCCTCCATTTTTCCTGACAGGTTGGTATCGAACTCATTTTCCACATTATCTTCGAGTTCTATGTTGAGGACTTCAAATATCTTTTCTATGTCCTTATAATCTTCCTCACTCACTTCTTCCATATGCCATACCTGTTCTTCTATTTTCGCATCCTGTTCCTGTAGGTTAATATTTTGCTCGTCCACATCCTCTCTTTGAACTCTAATGCAGTTTTGCGCTAGGTCTATGATGACCTTGTTCTCACGGATAAAATCAATACCTAATATGACATTATACGGTAATTGATTTACCAGCAAAAAGCACTGCGAAATTTCAGCGTTACCCATGATCAGATCAATGTATACCTGAAATTTACATGTCAAAGATTTTTCAGGGATAATTCCCTTAATCTTTACACTTGATGTGGGAATCTTTAGTACTCGGCCCCTTGTTTCCAATTCATTTAAAAGGGTTTGTGTAATTAGACTTATTGTGGATCCAGTATCAATCAATGCTCTGACCAGTAATCCTTCTATCCTAAGCATAATTATAGGTAATTCTCTTTTAACAGGTGGGATTCCTTCCACATCCTCGTTAATTAGTTCATCTGGTCTGGCTATCCAATTTACAATTTCTACCTCCTCCCAGCTCCTGGTATGTTTCCACTTTTGACAATTTAAATTTGGAGTTTTCTTTATCCTGAGGGCTCCCTTTTCCCTCATTCTTTAACTGAGCTTGTAATTCCAAGCTTTGAGCTCCGTCTAGTCGGTCGGGTGATTTCCGGTTCTTGATTGCCTCACTCCAACGGACTTTTTGCCTATCAGGTTCATCTGGTCTTTCGTTCATATAACGAAGACTTTCCTGATATCTTTCTTCTATTTCGGCCCGATATTCATCATCCCTATCGTCTGGCCTTACATTCCTTCTGGGATAATTCTCCCATTTCTTTCTGTTTTCTTGCCTTTGATGGTTATTGTTATAGGGTCGGCTTTCTTGTTGCCTATAACCCGTAGTTCTAGGATTTCTTCCTCGATATCCTCCTCTGTAATATGGCTGTATCCTTCTAGGCTCCTGGTGCCCATACTCTCGATCTAGTCCTTGAGTATCCGTGCTGGTGGACTGATTCCTGGTCGCTGGTTTTTCTCCTGTTTCCTGACTGCTGGCCATGTGTACTTGCTCAGTCTGTCTTTGATGCCGAGGAGTTACGTGCGAAGTCGTCATATCTAACTGACGTAATACACTTTCCACTTCCACAGCACTTCTGGCTTTGGATGAGATTAGCAGCCTCTGAATCTCATACGGAAGCTGTCTTGCAATGGCAGCACACAGGTCGTTTTCTGCCGGAGCAATATCCAGTTCGCGGAATTTACACAGCTGAGCGGTGAAAAATTCCGAGTATTTAGTAGGTGCATTGGTGCTATACTTCCTAGAGTACAGATCTAGCCTTAAATTCTCTTGGACGTCTGCTGCCCAATATCTTTTTAAAAATGCTTCCCTAAAGCCTTCCACCGTATCGAAGGTGTATCTGAAGCTTCTGAACCAGGTGAGACAATCACCTGCCAACAGTTTTTCAATAGCTCTCAGTCTCCGATCCTGAGGAACCTTCATTTCGTTTAGATACTCTGCCACTTCTTTTAGCCAGTATTTTGGAGTAATAGACATGTTATTACCCGTAAACTTTACTGGTCTGTCCTCATTGGATTTAATAATGTTTATTATCTGGCCATTTGTCTGATTCATGTACGGGGTTGACATCGCCATCGGATATCCTGGGTTCTTATAAGGGCTCTCCCCTCCTAAGTCCCTCTCCGTATCTGTGCCTTGTTCACGAGAATCTACCCATCCTGTCTTTGGAAACTCCTCCTGATTCTCGAATTCTAACTTCCTTTCCCTTCGGGCACTTTCTTCATTAGCCATAAGTTGGATTTCTATTTGACTATTCTTATGTTCAGTCCTCTCTAATCGGGATCTTAATTCATTCTGAATTCTTTCTTGATTCCTTTTAATATCTTCCTCTACCTTTTTGAGTTGGAATTTCTCATCCCTGAAGCTATCCCTAAACTCATTTATTTGGTCTTCTACCTCTTTCTTAATGATCTTAGCCTGTTGGTCTGTAATTTCTGGTTTCACGTCACCTATGGTATCCAGGCCTTCTCGTATCTCCTTTATTTGCTTCTCTACTTCTTTTCGTCCTTTAACCATATCTACTTTAATTCCTTCAAGCTTTCCCTCAGTTTTCTCTTGACTCTTATACAATTTCATCATTTCATCTTGGACCTGATTTACTTCCTTATTGGTTTTTCCTACATGAACCTTTAATGTTCCGATGGTTTCCTGAACCTCATTAATACCCTTGCTTATTTCATTTATCTTATGGGTACTTTCTTCATTTTCTTCATTTCGTTGTTTTCTTTCTCTCTGAAGATGCTCTCCGTATTCACTTAAATTTTTATTTATTTCCGCTTCGTACTTCTTCAGGTTCTCATCTACCTGCCCGGTAAAAAGATCAGTCTGCTCTTTCATATCCTTAACATCCTTTTGATTTTGATTTTTCAACTCAGTTACTTCGGTTTGAACTTCATTGACCTTTCCCTCAAGTTTTCCCATTTTTTTCTCAACCCCTTTAAATCTATCTCCTAGCTCATTCACGCTTTGTTTTATTTCATCCCGGGAACGTTCACAAATATTCTTGTTAGATTCTATCTGAGCTTTCAATTCTGTCTGCACACCTTGGATCTGGGTTACAAGTTCATTTCTACATTTGTCTACATTCTCTATACAGGCTTTTTCCATGCTATTTAATTTAGTTTCTATAGAACCAAAATTATTTTCCATGGAACCAATTTTACCCTCAATAATTTTAAAATGATTTTGACATTCATTTTGTGACTCTCCCATATTTTTGTTCATAGTATTTATTTGGACTTGCAATCCTGAATGAAATCCTTCATTTTCCTTTTTAATCTTACTGGTGATTTCCTCTTTTAACTCAGTTAACTTGTCCTCCAACCTAGTGTCAAAACCTTGAAATTTGTCATTCATTGTTTTTTCTAAACCTTTGGACCCCTCTTTTATTTCCTTAATTTCAGCCTTCACTTCATCGTTCATTTTTATACATTTAGTTTCGATAATCTCTAATTTAGTGCCCATATTAGCACTATCAGTTTTTAGTAACTCTAAACTTTGATTCATGGATCCTAACTTTTGGTTATTTTCCTCCTGTTGGCTGTCCAACTTATTGTTTATAGCTCTTAACCCTTCTTTATTTTCAGTCTGTTGGCTATCCAACTTATTTAAACTCTCATTTATGGATTAGAACACTTTGTTATTTTCATCCTTTTGGAGACCCAATGTATTGTCTATTGTTCCCAATTTATTGTTCATGGCCTCCAAAAGCCTTTGCACTTCCTCACTAAATGCCATCTTATGAGAATACAGTGGGCCACTAATGCCACCACACTAGTACATGCTTGAGAGATGATACTCTGAATTAGTGTGTCCCAATTTCTTTTAAAACTTTTACTTCGGTACGGGTATTCACTTACAACGTACCCTTTTGATACTTTTATTCAATTTCATAAACCTTTATGGAAGTATTTAAAATTCAAAATTTCGAAAAACCATTTTTTTCAAAAAATGAAAATTTTGATTTTTCGAGAAAACTCGGGTTTTCCCTAGGAAAACTCAGCCCTGCGTACTGGGCGCCAAAATTAATGTTTGCTAGGGGGTTGATAATATAATACAGGGCTGCTCGGTATGAGTTTCTAGGGACCCATGCGGCCAGTTAAGATTTTATGTTGTAGCTACACCTATCATTACTTTAATTTACATGAAATGACCGTCTTAAGTGTTCCTCTAGTTATTAATCCAGCACATTACTTATACGACCCCCATGTGCCCTTTTAGCAAGAAATATGCCAATCACAGTATACCAGCGTAGCTCAATTCGGAATTTTCGGGGCAGCGGTAAGTTCCCCCACTCTGTGACTCACATATTTTGGATTAATTAGAGGATACACTTGCAAAAATAACAACAAAATCAACTCCTATTAAAACACATTTAATTAATAAAATTAATGGCGCTACAAACACTTTAACAATTTAATTACTGACCCATAATCATCTACTTGTTCCAAATGAACAAGGAATCACAAATATAATAAAACAAATATTGTATTCAAACATATGGTTTCCACATAAACCAACAATTCCTACTTAGTCTTACTTCCATAAAGCATTAACAGTAAGTTTTATATAACTCCGAGCTCTTTTGGCTCCATGCTTTATATAATAATGGTGTCCTTCTTGTACACCTCAAACACTATCCTTTATATCTTCTTAATTCTCAAAAACAAATTTTATAATTACATTTAAAATTTATGTTAATTATCTAACTCAATATTTTTGGGCATGTCCACACATTCAGTTGTTATCATCTCTCTTTATTTCACAAATATATTAAGGTAATCAGGAAATCAATTGTGTACTCCAGAGCGTGAAGATACTTGACACAGTCAAAAAACTATAGTTACTCCCGAAACTTAGTTGCCTTCAAATAACTCGTGGAATCCTACGTCCATACATCATTACAATAGGGATTATTATTTATCTCTTATGTCTTATAAGACCATTATCATATAAGAAACTACGATCTGAACCGGCAAACGAAAATATCAATCTACAAGGACCTCGGTTCAACGCCCGGGTCGTTAACAACTTTAAACACTCCTGGTGTATTCATTTCTCTTTACAACATCTTACGAGACGGTTTCCGGTCCCTCTCGTTCTAAGAGAGCTAGACCCTTATACTCGGGCGCGATTTATGACACGTAGGGTGACGGCGACTCCCTGTCTAACCCACGTTAATAGCTTATTTCCAAGGCTTTCAAAACAGACCTTCACATTATATTCAGTTCTGGGGAGAGACCGGGCTTTACTGTACCGTACTCATTCAAACTACTATTCCATTGGTTCAAAGACCACTTTCGTAACCTTGGCATTTATTAATTATGAGAGGGTCCTCATTGATTGGGAAGATTAATACACATTCAACGACGAAGAATTTAAGGGGCTTTTATCATAAGAAGATTCTGCATACGAATCTCTTCACGTGCCTCGGGAACCATTCCCTTACAGAGGACTTATACAAAATGCGATTTAGAGTCGGCCGTGGCCCATATGACATACGCTCAATAATACCATATATTAGCTCCCTTTCAAATACATACACAATGCCTCGTGATACTACGTCACAAAGAGAGGACTTATACAATTATCAATTCACTGCAATCAACTACCCTCCATAAGTAATTTACCAAGTATTTAACCACTACGCGTTCCTAGCGTGACATTTTAATATTATTGGCGCTCTTTTGCGCTATACATTATTTTAAGCCGAATTGTCTTCCCAAGAACTGATAAATCTCATTAGTAACAATTCATATTATTTTAATTCTCATATTAATCTTTTCCGTTGCCGATAAATCGCTCCCTTTTAAAATATTCCCTTGAACATCATATCTTACACATACATTAAGGCTTTAACGCTCTTATGTTCACATCAATTTATTTGATCTTTATTTAATATTTCCATATTTAATTATTATTATTACCTTTATTCTTTACACAAGCTCAAAGCTATTTCTTTCATGTCTCAATTTTACTTTATTTAAATATCTTTCATGATAATTACTGATATTTCGCTTGCACTTATGACATTTGTTAAATACATTAACATTTTATTCACTTATTTCCTCTATGGGATTTATTCTTTACATAATCATTTATAATTTCTCAAATTTCTATTATTGTTCAGACCGCGTTCTTGTTTATTCAGTATTTATTTATTAAAACACATCCCTTTTACTCAAAAACTCCGGTGGATTTGTACACAACCAATTTCTGACACCAAAATAGAATGACATTCAGTACTCACATGTTATTAAGATCGTCCCATGATCTTTATTCTTGTGCGGTGCTTCATTTTGGGCCCACTTTGAACTTTTTACTCCATATTAAAGGAATTCATCTTATGTATAAACACTTTTTGACATATAATTAAGACACTAAACATTGACGACATTTTTATACACTGATGTGTCCCTTTTGAACACATAATAAACACTAAAAATATTAATTTAACACACAATCTTGATAATTTTTACACTTCACAATTCTTGATCACTAGGCCGTATTTCTGAGCCTATCACACGTGACCTTCTTAATTTCCCGTTTCCAAGGGTGAAATTTATTCGATGTCGGCTTCCTATCCTGCAGAATATGAAAGTCTCGAAACATCTATTGTTCCCTGAAACCCAAATTCTTCTACTCCTATCCTGGATGACCGGCTATTTATCTAGCTTAAACGGCTTCTTTGTAGATCTGTTTATCGATCCTAGCGAAAGTCTATTCGGATCGAGGTCTCCTCAATGACCTAAAGATTTTGTTTATAGCAGCTAGTATTTCTCAAGTCTAGTACTTTTAGAATAGTTCGCCTGCTTTCTGGAGATAATGTTTATAGTCTCCTATCTTCTCTATTTGATCGGTTCTAACACTCCTACGGTTCTGACATACGTTCCGAACCTTATTCTGTTCTTCCCTTTGTGGGTTCTTTAATTTAAATGACAGTTTATCTTTCTGGTACGGTACTTCCGTACGTTATGATCTATTCGTTCGTCTGTTTAACGACCTATCGCCTTTAAGTCCGACGTTCACGGCCTGCTCTGACTATATCTTACGAACTTTCACTATAACTTGTATACAGTCGGGCCTAAATCCTGTAACTAGGATTTTCCTACTCTTTCAATACGGCGATACTTTAAATTTTCTTCTTGACCACTCCTTATGGAGGCAAGCAAGTCTTTAATACTGCGACGCCTATGGCTATCGGATATTACTTCTGCGGTGTAACACAGTATTTCTCCCCTCAAGGAGTACTGGTAACTGTCTTCGGTGTTACACAGAGTTACGCCCCAAACGGCTGTCTGAATACTGATGTGCTGTGATGTAGTCTTACGCCCTCACGGGCTGTCGGAAACTGCGTGCGTAGTAACACCCTCACGGGTTGTCAGAATAACTGCATGTGCTGATGATCCAGCGTCACGTCCCCCTGGACGGATTTGTACTGCGTGATGCGTGATTATACCCCTCACGGGCTGTTCGAGACTGCATGATTGGCTTGGTGAAGCCCGAAGCTTTATACTATTTTACTACAAAAAATAAGACTCTAGCCTTTTCTGTGGTCAACTTCTAAAATAATGGTGCCACAAATATAAAAATTATACCTTCCGAAAGCTCGTCTTCTCAATGTCAAATAATCTCATTGCACCTAAGAATCGATCGTGCAATTCGGAGATATTAATTAATTTCTCGTCCTCAGATGTGTGGGTGTTGCATTTCTTTTGCTCTCTCCCCTCCACACAGGCCTTGGTACTTCCCCAATGACGTCGTCTTGCGTTGGCAGTTTTTTCCTGCGCAATTATTAAATGGTTTCTCTTTACTGAAAAATCTCTCATTCAAAATGATTCACTGTACTGTACTTGTTTACTCATTATTATACTTGTAAACGGGTTAAATTTAATTATTCCTCTCCTGGAGCATAAGCGGTGTTGTCAATTTCCAGCAACGTCAGCTCGAATTCCGATTCAGGCCTCCTTGTCTAATCGTTGGAAAGTTCCACTCGGTTATTAATACTCGTGACTCGCTCCCTTCAGAATGTCAAGAGGGATGATATCATCCTCTCGAACACCTGGTCCACGTTAGTTGCACAACCTTATACTGGCCTCCTAGCTTGATCTTTCTTTAAGTTACATTGGAAACTGTACGTTTCTTTGATTTCTTCCTCAAATGCATGGATTCGACCATCCATGGACCTGATGGCACATGGGTTCAATACTATTAACATGAGGCTGGAGCATCGGATCGTAAAACAGATTAATAACATGCCAATCCCAAGATTGCCAAAGGAAAATAAATAATAACTTAAAACGTAAAATAAACTTAGAAATGTGTCTCCAGAAGGTACGAAGAAAAAAATAACAAAATTAATATATATCTGGTAACATTATTAAAACATAAAAAATTAGGCCTACCAGGCGAAACAAAACACAGCATCAAACATTTATACAAGGCCAATATTGGAGCTCCCATAATAAAATATATAAATATTTAGAATAACATTACGAACCTTAAAAACTTCTCAGTGGAGACACAATAAACATAAAATAATTCACACACAATTTAAATAAAATATTATACGGCACTAAATTGCCTGAAAATGGCCCACCCAGCCATGCGCCGTTCGGGTCACAAGCACTGGTCTGCATCGAGATGCAATTACAATCCGAATTTCTTCTTCACTGCGAAACGATGAAATAATAGCCTGAAGAGCACAGGCAATTTCCTTCCATCGTATATCCATATTTCGAGGAGGCCAGAGGGTCAAGCCCCCGGGCACGGCAACAACTTTTTCGACCAACTCCCTTGTTGATTTCTTGACGACAGACAATGACAACATGGCGGTGAATCTCCAGTCAAAAACAGCATTGCATTCATGTTAATTTAATTGTCCAATCACAGCTTGACACATCAAGCAACAATGTGATAATTAAGTAATTAATTTGGCGGTATCATGTATACACAGTCCTTTGTTTCATGACTTAGGAAAATAATAGCCTTCAAATATGACACGAATAGGATAAGTTTATAAGGCACCCCAACACACTCTAGTGGTGAAGAAGGAACCACGTCAAGAAACCCCGAAGTCCGACAGCAGCTGCCATCTCGTGTTCACAAACGGAACCAATTCACCAGGCGGTCGTTTCAAAGGTCGTGAAGTCACATCCAAGGAAGATACATATTTGAAAACGTCGGGACGGGCTCTTGCACGTAACAGTCTCCCTCCCTTAAGCGTGAACACCGTTCACGAATAAGCCTAGGCATAGGCAGTACTCCAACACCAGTCGATTCACCAAGCATGTTTCCAGAAGATAATGTTCACCAGTTAACTCCAATTGATGGACGAAACCGCATCGTTTTGGTTAGGAAGAGTGCAGGGTCAGATTATCAGTGAAGGGATAATTCATCACCTCGCAAACCACTTAGTTAACCGCTTCACTGTGTCCATAAGCCTTCAGAAACGCAGAACACCAGCACCAGCAGTGCTTTCATAGTCCGAGACACGTTAGGTACATTTTTCAATAAGTCCAATGTAGTTCGCTTTAAACGAAGTAGGTGGAAGCAATGTGCCAGATATCATGCGACGCGTGGGCAGCCATTTACTAAACAGAAGTTAATCTTATTTCAAAAAGTTTACAGAAATTACTACTTCTTAACATATTTTATAAAAGAGAAACAAAGTTGAATTTAAATGAAGAAAATCCTGACCATGACCTAGATCCGTGCTCACAATAGTTAATTAAATAACAAATTACCTTTTTACAAACTAGTAGTACATTTCAATAATATGCGAGTTGAATGACTATACATTTAGAAGGAACTACGGTAGAGGAATGACCACTCAAATTCCCAAGGAAACATGTAAACAAGGTTACCATGAGTTAGGTCTCCCACCGAGTCCAACTTACATGCTAGCATCTTTTATGAAAACATCAAAATTAGTTTCAATTTTACAATTTATCATAAAATGGGAATTACCCAACAGTTACAGTTTGTATCCCAGCAGAGTTTTCATATCCAGTTCAAAATTCCAGAAGGAACAGATGCCTGAAGGCCTCAATGAAGGTTAGGGATACTCTACATTATACAAAATCAGTTTACAAAATTTATGGTAGCATTTCCTCATTAGAAACCTCTCCACCTCGTTTAATGTGCGACAGATGCACTCTGGAAATTTTGTTGGCCTTAGGGTTTCTAATAAGAAGAGTAACGGGAGTCAGGAATGCCTCTACACAACAGGGGCCCTTGAAACGAGGGGTCAACTTGCTTGAAACTAGATTACTGACGCCCTTGGGCTCGAAATTGCGGACGTACACAACATCTCCAATTTCCAAATCAGTTGGCTTGCAACAGGCATTGTGTCGCTTGGCAAGTTGGTCATGTGATACCTTAATATTCTCTCTAGCCTTGTCGAATTTCGCCCTCATATCCTCGGGCGTGAATCTGTCTGGAAGGAGATCGTGCAGGTTCCACAGATTAGACAACGGAGAATTAGCCATAAAGGAAAACATTAACGAAAAAGGGGTGGCTTGCGTGCTCTCATGCACGGCGGTGTTGAAAGCAAAATTGAGCCAATGCAAATTAGAATCCCACTTGGAATGGTCGTCGTGGTGGAAAGCAATCAGAGCAGAACGGAGATTACGATTGACTCGCTCAGCGAGAGACGGGTTAGGAAAATAGGGAGTGGTGGTTACATGCGAAATAACATAATCAAATAAGAATTGACGGAACTGATGAGATACAAAGCACTTGGCATTATCTGATACCAGGAACTGACATGGCCCAAAGGATGAAAAGATGGAATTAAGACACTTTATGACGGAACTGGTCGTAGCCTGTCTGGTGGGGAAAATCCAACTAAACCGGGTGAAACCGTCAGTGAAAACAAGCGCAAATTGGTTTCCCCGACCAGAGCGAGGGAACGGCCCAACATGGTCGATAAAAAGCCTCTCCATGGGTCTAGATGCCGGTTCAGATGACAACAGGCCAACCCTAGTAGAAACCGGAGGTTTGCTAATACTACATGAAGCACAATTTCTAATGAGCCTCCTGATGTCGCCATCCATACTTTGCCAAATGAAAAACTGTCTGATTTTAGCTCGGGTCCTGAATACTCCTAGGTGGCCACCAATAGGAGATTCGTGATAGTAACGAAAGATTTCCGGAATGAGTACCGACGGGAGCACAATTTTAGGTAGACGGTCATGACGAGACGAACAACACAATACACCATCCTTTAGAGAGTAGGGCTTGATCACTTCACCAGAATTGATTCGGTCAATTAGGCTAGATAAGGAGGGGTCTTCTTTCTGGAATCGTCTCACATCTTCAAAAAGCACAGGGGAATTGCTGAGAACGACATTGACATAATTTACAGGTGATACAAGGCTTACGGGTTCACATCCTTGAATATCCTCTTCGGCTGTTTCCTCATACATGCGGCTTAATGAATCAGCTACCGCATTTTCGGACCCACGAATATGGTGGACAGTGAACTGGAATGACAGAATCCTAGTTGCCCATCTGGCAATCCTACCAGTTTTACGGGGTTTCCCTAAGACCCAGCTCAAGGCTTGGTTATCGGTCTCAAGGAGAAACTTAGTGTGCTCAAGATACATACGGAATTTTTCCAGAGCGAACAACACAGCTAAACCCTCAAGTTCGTATATGGAATATTTTCTCTCTGCATCCGTTAAGGTACGAGAAACGTATGCAATGGGTTGCCTACCCAGATCAGACTCTTGCAGTAGGACACAACCAACACCACGACCAGACACATCAGTCTGCACAATGAACTGCTTCCCAAAATCCTGAATGGCTAACACAGGGGCGTTAGAGAGAGCAAGCTTAAGATTTTCGAAGACTGCCTGCTGAGAGGGACCCCACTCAAACTTCACAGCCTTTTTGCGTAATTGATTTAGAGGAGCAGCACGGTCGGCAAAATTACTGATGAACTTACGGAAGAAGTTCACCATACCAATATAACGAGCAACACCCTTGGCGTTCTGGGGTGGTTTAAAATCTCTGATGGCCTGCGTACGAGACTGGTCCACGGAGATACCAGATTCGGAAACAATATGTCCCAAAAAGGAAATTTTGGGCTTGGCAAAGGAAACTTTGGACAATTTGACGGTAAGGCCAGCGTCACGCAACCGATCAAGTACAACTTTCAGATGATCAACGTGTTCCTCGAAGGACTCAGAATAGATCACCACATCGTCAAGGTAGTGGTACACAAACTTGAATTTAATTTCTGAAAACACCTTGTCCAGACGTCTACTCAACACAGCGGCTCCGGCGGATAGGCCAAACGGGACACGCGCATACTCAAACAGGTTCCAGTCAGTGGAAAAGCAGTAACATGCCTGGATTCTGGAGAGAGGGGAATTTGGAAGTAAGAAGAATTTCAATCGAGGATCGTGAACACCTTCGCATTGCGAAACCAACTAAAGCATGTATGAAGGTCCGGCAAAGGGATGGATTGCAAAACAACTTTTTGATTAAGAGCCCTATAGTCGACCACCGGCCGAAAACCACCGTTAGGTTTTGGCACAAGGAATACAGGGGATGAGTAGGCCGAGATAGAAGGTTGGATTACACCTTCTTCCAACATCTTATCGATAATCTTCCGAAGTTCAGCCATCTTGGTCGGGGCAAGTCGATACGGACTGGAACGCACCGGTACAGAATCGGTCAGCTCAATCTTGTATTCCATCAAATGGGTTACACCCAACTTGTCTGTAAATACATCACTATACTCCTGATATAACCTCTTTATGGCATCCTTTTGAAGATTCGTTAAATTTTCCAGATCGAGATCCTCAATAGTCACAGGTTCACTAACTGAATTGACAGCAGGAGAAGATAAAACCGGGTTGAACGATAACTTACTTTGCGGATTAAACTTAAACCATAAGTTGCGGGCACCAAAATCAAGAAGCATACCAACGTGTGACATGAAATTAGCTCCAATGACCACAGAACAAGAAATATTTCTGGCAACAAAAAATTTTAACTTCCAAGAAAAATTTAGAATATGGATTTTGACTGTCATACTACCCAAAATACTTAAGTTTGAACAATTTGCCGAAATAAAAGATTCATTGTTATGCTCTAACTCAGGTAATTTGCAAACACTCTTCATAGATAAAAACCAGTCCTCGCTTATAAAGGATGCGACACTACCAGAATCAAGCAATGCAGAAACGGGCTCGTCATTAACACAAATTTCAATAAACGGGGATATTCCTTTAGCCACAGGATAAATTCCAAAATCATTACTCACTCTAAAACGATTACAAGTAGATGACGAGGACACCCGCACCACAGGTTTCACATTATGTTTAGAATTAGGCTGACTTGCCACGACATTGCTCACCGACAGGTTAGGTAGGTCAGCGACATAAGCAGAATTAGCACGTGAAGATTTAGTTTTCAACGAGTTATCAAGATTTTCATTAGTAGGGCGACCAGAAACTTCACACGGTTTTCCCAAACTCTCATGCACAGAAATATCCTTAGAAGTAACATCCGAATTGGTCTCCACAACATTTCGTCATTGGCGATACACAACCTGGTTACTCGGACACACCTTCTTAACATGTCCCACGCCACCGCACGTGTGGCACTTAATATTGGGTCTTGGGTGGAACATAACTCTAGGCGGGGGACGAGACATCAAGGAAGGAGGGGGACAAGACTTCAAGGAAGGAGGAGGAACATTAGCTACACGAAGGGAATCTGCATGTTTCACAGCCATAGCCTCTATAATGACCTGTTTTAGCTCGACAAATGACGAAGGCCTGGTACACATAGTCATGTATGACCTATATTGAGGCGAAAACCCATTTACAATCGATGACACCAACTGTCGTTCAGTTAAAGAGGATGCAAATACCTGGGCATACACCTTGATGTCACTGACATAGTCGCTAAGGGACTCGTCCAACCTTTGGACACGATACAAGAACTTTTGCTCGAGCGTACTAAGGGCACTCGCAGGGACAAAAAACAACAACACTTCCCTAATAAACATGGCTAAGGACATGCGGAGGTGGATAGCTTCAATCAGCTTATCGCGCAGCATACCGGATGCAACAGGATACAACAGTTGGAAAATCTGAATTTCCGACATCCCAAAAATCGAGGCATGGTTACCCAATTCGACCACTTGTTTTAAAAATAGGACCACTTGGGTAACGTCATCTAGGTTGAAACTCTTCAACTTAGCTAAGAAACTAGAAATAGGATGAGGAATCGACCCATAATTAACAATAGGCGAGTATGTAGCATTTGGAAAAGAGACATTGTTACCAGGGTAGCCCGCTCGCACACCCTCTACAGGAGACAAAACATTTACATTGCTAGAGAAAGAACTGGGATGCAATGGGTCGGCAGGACCCAGGAAATCATTAGGTGAACTAACATGAGAAGAATGACCGTATGCAGGGTTAAGAGGTATGGACGAGCCAGAAGCAGGCAACAGAGGGGCAGGCAAACTACTACTAGTAATCGATCCCAAAACCTCAGACCTAGTAAACAGAGGTGATTCACGTTCAACCCCAGAAGAACTCTCCAAATTCTCAAGGTTATCTCTTAAGTCAATTAAATCGAAAACACTATTATTGTCGGCCATTTTGAAAAACACAGAATGCAGACAGACAATACAGAAGGAAACAAATTTTAGGAATTACGAGGACAGTTTACACTTTCACAACAATACCATAACTACCAATTACCAACACCATAGATTAGGATGACACTCGAACACCGCCACAATACTACACAAAATCATGCACAATGCTGCCCAGAACTGAAGACGTCACCGCTTGCTTGGCTCGAGAACAGGAAACTAAATTACAATAATTGCCACAAAGCACATGGCGAACAGCATCAGATAGGGCTCCACGATGCCTTCACACGTAGCATTTAGGCTATCAGAATATTAACAAATCCCCATTTCCCATGCCAAGAACACATGCCAGCCACTTACCGAGCATCAATTTCAGTGGGAATGTTGCATACAAACAGGATAAAATACAGCAGCAAACACCTCGTTTTGACCCGGTCACTTACATCTCACCACATGGATATTCAGAGGCAAACATGAAATTAAACAAACGACAAGGATTAGCTTTAAATAACATCAAGTGCACTGACATGACACATCTCTTCAACAACCGCTCCATCAGCACTAGGAGGGTCCATAAAACGAGCCTGCGGGTATTGAGGAGGGGATAGTTACGGAAGCGAACTCGAGCTCGGTCTGCTACCAAAATGACACGTGGATGGCCAGCGTGGATGGGCCTACTTACCTTTATTTAGAGGTCCGCGTCGCTTCCACTGCAAAATCACCTCCAGATGATTTTGCCCCAACAGAAGAACAGCAAAAGGGGTGGAAGGAAAGTGGAGAAGGGGAACGCACAGGCTCGACTACTGACACCCCCCAATAACTAATGGAATTGTCGCCGACGAAATAATGCCACCACAGTTGCTTAAAAATTTAAAATAAAAATTTAATTGTTAAAATTTAAAAGAACACCTCCACCAGAAAACAGAACATGCATCCGCCAGCATAAATTACAATAAAGGCAAGAGACGGCTTGCTTTGCAAGCAAAAGAAAATAATTAAATTAAAATTAAAATGTTAAAGCCCAAAGATTAAAAAAAAATATATACAGGCATTATTAAATGAGAAAGGGCTTGATAATTTACAAGGGAATGCAATACCGATCCGACATGCAGAGATCCAGGCCACGATGAAACGAGAAATTTAAAATTAAATTAATAAAATAAAATTGGATCAGAAAATAAATCCATAATTTGCATGACGGAGAAAAACACAGGAACATTCACCAAAAACACAAAGTTAAACCAACAAGATTAAATAAAAAAACAAATTAAGCTAACACTACAACACGTTTGAGTTTACCGCTTGACGCCAAGAGACTACACTCGAGACCAGAATGCACTCGGGCCAAACAAAAACAAAACAAACATGGCCACCGGAGCAGACGACCACATGTCAAATCAAAATTACGGCAAACAATTAGCATTAAATTAATTTTAAAATCAACGGAGAGAAAAGAAAAGAGGAAAACAATTACATCTAAATACTATTAACATGAGGCTGGAGCATCGGATCGTAAAACAGATTAATAACATGCCAATCCCAAGATTGCCAAAGGAAAATAAATAATAACTTAAAACGTAAAATAAACTTAGAAATGTGTCTCCAGAAGGTACGAAGAAAAAAGTAACAAAATTAATATATATCTGGTAACATTATTAAAACATAAAAAATTAGGCCTACCAGTCGAAACAAAACACAGCATCAAACATTTATACAAGGCCAATATTGGAGCTCCCATAATAAAATATATAAATATTTAGAATAACATTACGTACCTTAAAAACTTCTCAGTGGAGACACAATAAACATAAAATAATTCACACACAATTTAAATAAAATATTATACGGCACTAAATTGCCTGAAAATGGCCCACCCAGCCAAGCGCCGTTTGGGTCACAAGCACTGGTCTGCATCGAGATGCAATTACAATCCGAATTTCTTCTTCACTGCGAAACGATGAAATAATAGCCTGAAGAGCACAGGCAATTTCCTTCCATCGTATATCCATATTTCGAGGAGGCCAGAGGGTCAAGCCCCCGGGCACGGCAACAACTTTTTCGACCAACTCCCTTGCTGATTTCTTGACGACAGACATTGACAACATGGCGGTGAATCTCCAGTCAAAAACAGCATTGCATTCATGTTAATTTAATTGTCCAATCACAGCTTGACACATCAAGCAACAATGTGATTATTAAGTAATTAATTTGGCGGTATCATGTATACACAGTCCTTTGTTTCATGACTTAGGAAAATAATAGCCTTCAAATATGACACGAATAGGATAAGTTTATAAGGCACCCCAACACACTCTAGTGGTGAAGAAGGAACCACGTCAAGAAACCCTGAAGTCCAACAGCAGCTGCCATCTCGTGTTCACAAACGGAACCAATTCACCAGGCGGTCGTTTCAAAGGTCGTGAAGTCACATCCAAGGAAGATACATATTTGAAAACGTTGGGACGGGCTCTTGCACGTAACAATAATAATAATAATAATAATAATAATAATAATAATAATAATAATAATCTTATTGGTATTACATCCCTTTTATCTATTGTGGCTTTTAGAGACATGGGGGTGCCGGAAGTTGGGCCCGAAGGGAATTTTAAACGTGCCAGTATGTCAACTGACACGGCTCCCTCGCAATTGCGTTCCCTCAAAATGCCAACTGACTGCGCCAGGATGGAATCCTGCAACCTTGGGAACAGTCTGTAATAGCAATAGATTGTGAAGAAGTATTCTAACATAGAACTAATCAGCTAAAAGAAACTTTATCCAAATTGTGAGCCGTTAGATTGTCCATGTTCATAGCTGAGTCATTACAGTTACCAGAGAAAAACAAATATCAGACTAATTCAATACATACCCAAATACATGGGGCTGATGACTAAATTGACCCAAGGTTCTAAATGAAGCAACAATAATAAATTAAGATGAACAATAGAATATTCGGAACCCACTGCACGACTGATTTCACTGTCGTGAATCAGCGTCATCTCAATTAAATGGATATCCAAGCACGTGGGGTTGACAAGTAGCAAATGGGGTGATGGATTGAAAATGGTGGCTGTCTGGGCAGCTGTGCAATTACTGGCAGATTTCTAGGCTACCGAATTAACGTCGTAGGTGTTGCCTCAACGAGGTCGAAACTTTTTCACATGTATTGGGATATTGTTCATACGGCGAGTCTCAGCGGAACCGTATAGATCTCATCAAAACTGATCACAGGTTGCCATAAGGTTAGGGCGTTGGCTCAAATGGTTATGAAGAAGTATACGACGGAATTATATCACGTATAAAGAGTCAGACTTTTTTAATCAACCAGGCGATCAGATTTGACTCTCATGTAAGTCAACCTTCTGAAGTTGATGAAGAGAGAAAGCTAGTTTACATCCAAGCATTCCCTTCTACCTCGGTAGATATGTACAAACTAGTCTTGCGCATAATAGTTCGCGGCTGGGAGCGATCAGTTTAGTTCGCAGCTCCTTAGCGAACTAGTTCGCTCTTTTAGTTCGTTAGTTCCCATCTCGAAGACAGATCGTTCGCTCGCCTTGCTACTGCACGCACTCCTCGTTTTTTTTTATAGCAGTCTGTCACCACTCATTACTCGTCAGGCACTGGTGCGCGTAGTAGTTCGTGGCTGGGAGCGATCAGTTTAGTTCGCACTTTCGCAGCTCCTTAGCGAACTAGGTCGCTCTTCTAGTTCGTTAGTTCCCATCACGAGCCCTGAAAGACAGATCGTTCGCTCGCCTTGCTACTGCTACTGCACGCGCTCTTTTGCTTGTTATAGCAGTTTCTTTATAACGATCAGTGCAGTCAATGCCTGGGTTATTACCCGTATTTTGGGTAATTAAACATCAAATGGGAAAATAAATCAGTAGCCTAATTTACACAAAATGTAAAATGGCATATTCAGCTATTCTGTTCTTATTAGCCTATTTTCAATTTTGAAAAAATAAGCTTATGAGATCACCTTTCGTCCGTGTGTGTGCGTGTGTGTGTATGTGTGTGTGAGGTGTGTGTGTGTGTGTGTCCCTAATAAATTCTAAACGGCTGGAGCGATTTCAATGAAACTCGGTAAGTTCATAGCACTATTCCGGGCGACCCCGACCGTGCCCTTCAAATTTTGCTACGTCTCACTAATCCAACATGGCGGCTGTGCGAAATATTTCACCAGCATTCAATATCTACGAAACTATTCCCGATATCACCCTGGAATTTATTACGGTGATAAAGGGAACAACTACAAGTTCACCTATGTGACTTTTGAAAACCTGGTTACTACAAAACCAACATGGCGGCCACGCGAATTTGCGACTTTTGAATAGACGTTTCTCGCGATTTAACCATCCAAACGCAATAAAACTTGGTACAGTATATGTTTATACACATTGTAATGCTCCGACATCTAACTTCGTTCAATTGTTTACATAACCACAAGATGGCGGATGTGCGAAATATTTCCCCGGCATTCTATATCTCTGAAACTATTAGCGGCATCACCCTGAAATTTTGTACGGAGATAAAGGGCACTACTGGAAGTTCATCTATAAGACTTTCAAAAACCGGATAACTACAAAACGAACATGGCGACAAGCGAATTTGAAAATTTTAAATAGACTTTACTCGCGATTTAATGTTCCAAACTCAATGAAATCTGGTACAGGAAATGTTTACACACTGAAACGTCTTTTTAATGCCCCATGTTGGTAGCGACAAATGAAACGTTTTGCTAGCCCACACTGTTGGGTGAGAAATGTAACTGTTTACCTTTGCCTAAGCTATGTTGTTTTAATGGGCGCCAAGACCTCAACGCAATGTTGAAATCTAAATTTGTATTTAACAACGTCTAGCTCTGGCAGAACACCTTCAAGACTCTATTCACTCAGATCGTGGTATGATTTGATCATTAACCCAACAAACAATTGTATCAGGAGAAGGAATTGGTCTATATCTAATGCTACCTACTGAAAGCAAAGATTGCATTGTAAAAGAAATGAATTTATTATATAAAACAAGTATAGCAAAATTAATAATAATAATAACTATAAAATTTAAATTGGAGCGTTGTGATTTGAATATTACCGATAGAAAATTACGTGAAAACGGAGTCTGATAAATTGATTTTACTCTTATTTCCAAGCTATGAAGTTACTGAAATATGAAATGTAAAACAAAGAAAATGAGAGATTGCGTATTTCTGCGTCATTGGCGCTTACCACTGGAAATTGCCAAAGCATTTCCCTCGTTCTTGATGATGTTGTGAGCTTCCCACAGTCTCCTGGACGTCGTCATCTCCGTCGGAATTTGATGATATTCTGGTAGATTAGATAATTCTATGGTCCGTACCTCGGACCCAAACACTCGTACAACCAAGTTTTACAAAAGTTCGTCGCTAACTCCACTGAACATCGGAGCGACACGCACTTGCGACCGTACTCTGCAAGTTCTACACAGATTGTCCCTAACTCCACTGAACATCGGAGCGACTCGCACGCGCATCCATACTCCTCAAGTATTTCACAGATAGTCCTCGTTTCACGGCGCGTCGAACGATATATCCACACGCCGGCTCCCCACTCTTCAGCCGACTCCTAGCTTACGTTGTCTCCGCTGATTGGCTGTACCCCACTCGCTATATTCCCCTTCTCTGGGTCAATACACTCGGCGGGAGGGTTCCGTTCCAACAATTCGCCTTTCCTGGACGATGCGACCCAGGATTGCGTCATGCTTCTCGACAGGAATCAGCTTGTATTCGAATTCCCAGTGAGTCATCTCTCTCAAATACCCTAACTGACAAAAACTCCGTAAAATTCCGTAATCAGATAATTTTCTATGATATCGTCGTTCGTAATAATTTGCATGATAGCGGAATTTTAAGACATAGAAAACCTATCTGAATGCTAATAATTTTTATAAAATGCTCCGAAAATACCTTAATAATAATTATAATAAATTAATAATAATAATAAATTACCATGAAAAATTCTCTTGGCTGAACACTTTGCCGCGTAAATAAATATAGAATGGCTTCCTACTGACTTATGCCAGTTGCATAAAACCCCTCGAAAAACACGTTACATATTCGCCTCGGATCATCGGATGATTTACCGTGACGACGGTCCATTATCCGATTATCCCAGACACGTTAATAAACCCCATCCAAAATACATATTACATAAATGAAATCACCCTAAATTACAGATATATACACTCATATTTTTTCTTCACGCACTTTGCGTCAAAGTTTGTTGTCACAATGGATTGCACTTTGCAACCAGTCCAATGTTTTACATATGGAATAGTGTTCCACGGATATTTCCGCCTCTCAAATTTCTCTATGTTGGAGAAATAGACATAATTAATGTGTGAGCACTATGTATTTATGATGTCATATCACACGCATTGAAGGTGTTCTGATATATTTATATCACCCTAGAACTTCCTAATTTCACTGGAGGTCCCCTCCTTATGGTGACATTTAATTCCACTTATCACTGAGCACACGATCACACTATTGTGGCAGCGCCTCGTGACCATAATACTTAATCTCTCTTTGAAGTAGATTAAATTAATATTGACTTCTGAAAAAAACAGTAAATGTGCATTACATATAACACCAAATATTTCTGTGCCGTAATCGCCCTGTCTTGTTAAGTTCCCGTTAACCATATTCTACTTAATACTAGTTCTCAACACAGACCATTTCTCCTCACACAAATAATACCATTGTACATATTATCTTAAATTACACACTTACAAATCTTACATGGCGAGGCCGTAAACAGAAATCACGTGTGCTGATATGTATGAGTTTCAAGAAGGACTGTCTCGCATTCTGATGGCCCATCTTTTATCTCGTGGACGCCTTAAGCTAACAAGCCCTATTCAAGCGCTCCCCCATCTCTTGGAGATAAATGGGAACCCATCAGCGCTGCCAAAATGGCCTTGGTGCATCGAGACAATTTAGTGCTCAACAGCATCCGACAATCCCGTCATATTTCCCTGTACCTTAAAAACTCTCATTTACTTACATACTACCCCCCTGTGTGACTTCTGATACGCCTGCCTTAAGACCAGATCTTCCACGCACCAGACACCACACTTACTCATTTGATAGGCTGGCTCGCCAGCTAAACACACTCACTTTATGACACATATTTTCGTAGACTATGTATATTATACGTTCCGTATAATCTGTTTCCCTCACTATTCTCCAGCACATATGCTGTTTTCCCAATACGTTTGGAAACTATAAATGTTTCTGCGTCACCTGCTTCCAACCTTGCAAGTGGCTCCCTTAAATGAACGTCATCACGTTGCTCTACCTAGCATATTTCTCAGTGTCTGTAACGATGCCCTGTTGCTACTGTCCACACATGCACATATTAAAATACCATCCTCTGCTTTAACCACAGGATAATCCCTACATAAATTAGTGTCCCTCGATAGCATGTCTGCAAGAATGTTATCTTTACCTTTAATATATTTTACTGTGAATTCGTATTCCTGCAGAGCAAGAATCCACCTACTAACTCTGTTAGAACTGAGTTTACAAGTCCTCATATACAGTAATGCATGGTGATCTGTGTGGATCTCAAATTTCCCCCCTACTAAATACATTCTAAATTTCCCTAAACTGAAAACAATACCTAAAAGCTCTAACTCAGTAATCGTGTATCTTTTCTCCGCTGCTGTCAGTCCTCGCGAGGCTAAAGATACAATGCACAGATTACCCTCATCATCTTTCTGACATAATACTCCAGCAATGCCTATATGTGAAGCATCTGTCATAACCACATATTCCTTATCTTTTAACGGATATTTCAGCACTACAGCTTTCTCAAAACCTTCCTTCAGCGCTCTAAAAGCCTGATCATGCTTAGACTCCCATCTCCACCGAGTCCCACTTTTAAGCAATTCCCTGAATGGTTCTACCAACCCTGAGTATTTAAGAACGAACCTCCTGAAAAAGTTGCAAATTCCCAGGTAAGTTTTTAACTGTTTAACATTCTGTGGCACCTCTGCGTTAAGTATCTTATTAACCCTACTTTCTTCTGGTGTTACACCTCTACTCGACACTCTATGACCTAAAAATGTCACTTCTGACTGACAGAATGACGACTTAGACAGCTTCAAAGTGAACCCTGCCTGATCTAACTTCTGAAAAACTATATTTAAATGACGTAGATGCTCCTCAAAACTGCGTGAACTAATTACCATATCATCTATGTAAATGGTTACAAACTCTCCTGTGTCATACCCTAATGCGATGTTTAAAGCCCTAATTAAAGCTGCTGAACTACTCTTTAACCCATAAGGTGTTCTACAAAATTGATAAAGGTTATATTTATGACTAAAAGCTGTAAATGGTCTATCTTCGTACATAAGTGACACTTGCCAAAAACTGGAACTCAAATCTACACAAGTGAAATACTTCTTCCCCTCAAATGTTTGCATTAATTCCTCTATTGACATAGATTTCAGCTGATCTGAACTAATTCTTCTGTTAACCAAACGAGCGTCTAAACAAATACGAACAGTGCCTCGGTCTTGGGTACCGTGATCAAAGAATTAACATATGGACTGTTAGAGTGCTCAATAATCCCATCTTCAAGCATCTGATTAATTTGTGCCTCAACTGCACTCTGATAAGCGAAAGGTACAGGATATCTATGTCCTGTGAATACTGACCTATCAATAACGTTCAATGAATGTGTATAGCAATTGGCCATACCAATGCGATCCTCAAAAACTCTCCTATTACACAATAACACATCATAGAGCCGAACACATTGTTCCACCTCTATATTACCCTGAAATGCAGCCTCACGTAACGAGTCCTCTAGACTTCCGTTCGTAATCACACTGCCCACAAAACATGGAGAACCCCGCTCTACGGCTGGCGATATCTCATTTAAAGTACAAATCACACCTACAATACTACTCCTCTGAATATGGTCATTGAACGCTACTTCTACTTCAGAATCTCCCCATTTAAATTTCAAACTCCCTACATCATAACATAAGTTACCAGACACTCTACTTAGCCACTCTGAACCCAAAATAACACTGAATACTAAATTTGGAATTACAAGGCAAATCTGCTTCTCTACATGATTATTAATTTTAATGTCTACTAAAACTTGCTTAGAAATTACTTTAGACCTCTTCCCAACAGCTGTGATAACAAAAGTGCTTTTAATTGGCATCTCCTCAAAATTTACTCCAGTTCCTTTCATTTTATCATAAAATGCACTACTTATGCAACTCTTCATACAACCACTATCAATTAAAACATCTGTGTACGCCTCGGACACGTTAAATTTAACTATGGGGCTCTTACTAACCACTTCCTGAATAATACCTTCATCATTTAGTTCATGTAATAATTCATTTCTCACATTTAGGTCATAGGGTTCCTGTATAATTGTATGGACAGGGCATGCTACAGACTGAGATTCTGACCTTACTTCGCAGCCTGGTTCGCGTTTAAAGAACCGCTACAGCTGGCCGTAGTACTAGTTACTACTGCACTGGTCTGGTTGTTCTGAGTTGTGTTGTCATTGTTTGGCTGTATATTACTACCACTAGGCTGTCCTCTTCCTTGACCCCTATTCTGGTTGTAATTATTGTCATTATAATTTCTCCCTTGATTTCCCCTGAAATCATTGTTTCTCCCTTGATTTCCCCTGTAATCATTGTTCCTCCCTTGATACTGATTACCATAGCCATTTCCTCTGTTCTGATTATTATTTCTATTTTGAGCATTGGCCCCTTCGCCACCGTTCCCTTGAACTTCCTGATGCCTGGCTTCATTAGGTCTATTATTATTATTACCCTGGTTCCTATTGAAATTGTCCTCATAACCCCCTCTCCCTAGTGCATCAAATGTGCTTAACAAATTTTCTACTTGTGATATAGTCTTTACATTCTGGATACAAGCAGCCTCCTTGATCCTATAGGGAAAGTGCCTAAGTAGCAACCTTACCACATCACTTTCCTCTTTCAAGCCATCCAGATATTTACACACTAATACCTGCCCTAAAAAGTATTCGGTCATGGTGGAGCTTCCTTTAGGGTTATATTTACCACACACTACTCCCTCACGATGCTGCGACTGAATAACCTCATTCCAGAACTTTTCACAGAATTTCATTTTAAAATCATTCATATCAGTAAACTTGTCTCTGTAGACAGCAAACCAATTCCTCGTTTCCCCCACAAACACTTGTTCTAAAATTTCAACTACCTGGCACCACTCAATACTACCATTTTCCAACCTCTCCCCGAATTTATTTTCTATAGTGTTCATGAACTCCATTGGGCACCCCTGTCGATTGCTGAACTTACCCAGTTCTACCTCCCTGTGTGTGCTATTCACAAAAACTGGTCTATTCTGACTATTTTCTTGCCTGATCCTAGCTTTTAATTTTAATTCTAATTCTGCGATTTTCTCCTCAGCCTTCCTCTCAATACTGTTTACTGTTAATTTAATGTTTCCTTCTGATTCTTCTACTTTATCATATAGCTTTGCTTGTTTCTCCTCAATCTTGCTAATGCTCTCTTTATTACTCTCTCTTAAATCATTTACTTCTGCAACTATTTGTGAGTGGACTTTCTCAATTCTACCCCCCAGCTGTTCCTTAACCTCTTTAGTAGCTACCTGAATTTTGTCAATTTCTCCCCCCAATTGCTTTTTGACCTGCTGTGTTTCCAGTTGCACTAGTTCTTTTAAATTTTCAGCCTGTGTACTGATTCTAATTTCCAACTCCTCCTGTACTTTTCCTAATTTTCTGTCTACATCTGCAATAATCTCTTTAGCCTTTTCTTCCATCACCCCCCTGATCTCACCTCTAATCAGTTCGAATTTGTCACTCATTTCCCTACTGTTTTGTTCTAATTTAGCATTTAAAGTTTCAGTACTCTCTATATTTTCCTTACTGTTTTGTTCTAATCTGGCGTTTAAACTATCGCTCAATTCCCTATTACTCTCTTTATTTTCCCTACTGTTTTGTTCTAGTTTAGCGTTATTCTGTTCTAACTTTGCATTTAAAGCTTCTGTACTTTCTTTATTTTCCCTACTGTTTTGTTCTAGTTTAGCGTTATTCTGTTCTAACTTTGCATTTAAAGCTTCTGTACTTTTTTTATTTTCCCTACTGTTTTGTTCTAATTTAGCGTTATTCTGTTCTAACTTTGCATTTAAGGCATCACTACTAACTTTGTTCTGATACATAAACTCGAGAAGTAAAGTTTTTAATTCTGGTTGGCCGCCTACACTCCCTGTTTCAGTATCGGGATTTACCTCCGCTACCCCGGTACTACCATCACTCGACATACTGCTCGTATCATCACTCTCCCGTTGATGACCACTACGTAACCTCATCTGTCTTTCTTTCTCATCCCCCATAATGATATACACTGATACAGACAAATAACCCCCAAAATACAGGCACAGAAATATATACCCTTCTCCTTCCACAAATGTTATTAGGTTTTCAGCCCCAAGTTGTCGGCGACAAGTGAAACGTCTTTTTAATGCCCCATGTTGATAGCGACAAATGAAACGTTTTGCTAGCCCACACTGTTGGGTGAGAAATGTAACTGTTTACCTTTGCCTAAGCTATGTTGTTTTAATGGGCGCCAAGACCTCAACGCAATGTTGAAATCTAAATTTGTATTTAACAACGTCTAGCTCTGGCAGAACACCTTCAAGACTCTATTCACTCAGATCGTGGTATGATTTGATCATTAACCCAACAAACAATTGTATCAGGAGAAGGAATTGGTCTATATCTAATGCTACCTACTGAAAGCAAAGATTGCATTGTAAAAGAAATGAATTTATTATATAAAACAAGTATAGCAAAATTAATAATAATAATAACTATAAAATTTAAATTGGAGCGTTGTGATTTGAATATTACCGATAGAAAATTACGTGAAAACGGAGTCTGATAAATTGATTTTACTCTTATTTCCAAGCTATGAAGTTACTGAAATATGAAATGTAAAACAAAGAAAATGAGAGATTGCGTATTTCTGCGTCATTGGCGCTTACCACTGGAAATTGCCAAAGCATTTCCCTCGTTCTTGATGATGTTGTGAGCTTCCCACAGTCTCCTGGACGTCGTCATCTCCGTCGGAATTTGATGATATTCTGGTAGATTAGATAATTCTATGGTCCGTACCTCGGACCCAAACACTCGTACAACCAAGTTTTACAAAAGTTCGTCGCTAACTCCACTGAACATCGGAGCGACACGCACTTGCGACCGTACTCTGCAAGTTCTACACAGATTGTCCCTAACTCCACTGAACATCGGAGCGACTCGCACGCGCATCCATACTCCTCAAGTATTTCACAGATAGTCCTCGTTTCACGGCGCGTCGAACGATATATCCACACGCCGGCTCCCCACTCTTCAGCCGACTCCTAGCTTACGTTGTCTCCGCTGATTGGCTGTACCCCACTCGCTATATTCCCCTTCTCTGGGTCAATACACTCGGCGGGAGGGTTCCGTTCCAACAATTCGCCTTTCCTGGACGATGCGACCCAGGATTGCGTCATGCTTCTCGACAGGAATCAGCTTGTATTCGAATTCCCAGTGAGTCATCTCTCTCAAATACCCTAACTGACAAAAACTCCGTAAAATTCCGTAATCAGATAATTTTCTATGATATCGTCGTTCGTAATAATTTGCATGATAGCGGAATTTTAAGACATAGAAAACCTATCTGAATGCTAATAATTTTTATAAAATGCTCCGAAAATACCTTAATAATAATTATAATAAATTAATAATAATAATAAATTACCATGAAAAATTCTCTTGGCTGAACACTTTGCCGCGTAAATAAATATAGAATGGCTTCCTACTGACTTATGCCAGTTGCATAAAACCCCTCGAAAAACACGTTACAACACATTATAATGCTCTGGTATCTAACTTAGTTCAATTGTTTACATAACCTCAAGATGGCGGCTGTGCGAATTTTAAAATTAAGTTTTTATTTCTTGTGTCGTAATCATGCGATCGAAGTGAAAGTTTGAATAATGAACCTACGCAATAATTTTCCTGTAATGGTACATGTATCTATGCCCTATACATTTAACAATTCAACGTGGCGACCATCCGAAATATTTAGACGGCTCTGAATGTCTACGAATCTATTATAGGAATCAAACTGAAGTTTTTTTATGTTCATAGGGGCTATGAACTTAAGTTCACCTATAGGACTTTAAATAACCTGGTGATCATAAATCCAACATGGCGGCGATGCGAAGTATAAATATTCACATGGACGTTTCTCGCAATTTAACCATCCGAGTGCAGTGAAACTTGGTACAATAAATCCTTATACGAATGTTAATCCAATGGCATCTAATTTATTTCAATTGTTTCCATAACCACAAGATGGCAGCTGTGCGAAATTTTAAAATCTCCTTGTTACTTCTTGTGTCCAAACCATGCGATTGAAATTTGAATGCTACACGTACACAATAATCTTCATGTAACAGTACATAACTCTAGGACCTACATATATAAAATCCAACATGGCGACCATCTGAAATATTTAGTCGATTCTCAATATCTACGAATCTATTAGAGCAATCAAACTGAAATTTCGTATGTTGATAGTGGCAGTTAACATAAGTAGGATATATGAAAATAGGCTCTATAGTTCTTCACGGAACTACTTGTTTTTTACTTTACATACATTGTGAGCGTACTCGTAGTATTTTAATTTTTAAATGGATTTGTTAATTTTTTAAATTCTTTATTTTGTCTTTCAACTGTTAATTGGATGAAAGCGTGTTTTGTTTTCATTTGCCGGATTAAATTTCCGTTTGAAGAAATATTACTTATATAATATTCTAAATACGTTTATTTTAGTAAATAAAAATACCATTATATATGGTAACAAAAATACTTCTACTATTGGGTACAGGTTAATTAGGCTATGCCGCACAAGCAATATTACCAATATTAATAACCCTTTGTGGGATAGTGGTCTCTATATTAACCACCTGTCATAAGGACAGTTTGTGCTTTCAAAGATGCTGATAGTTGAATCTTTAAGCCAAATTTCTGAGAATTTTCCTGCCGAAGTGAAATATAGTTCGCCAATTTTCTAAATAAATGGAGATATTTTCAAATAATCCCGTATGACCAAGTTAAATAAAACCGTGGAATTATCCCCACATCTAAATCAGTTAACTATCAGTAACTTCAATTTATGAACCGCCACTGTATTACATTACAAATATAAGGTAGTTATTACCTGTTAGCGTGTTAGCACTAGTAGTGTGTTATGCTGTTATTACTGTATTATAAACCAACATTCAACATTCGCCGCACCGCGCCAAAACTTGACAATCTTGCAACTAACAATAGATACACCCAATCAACTGCACCGAACTAACTGACTGAACGAACCAAAGCGCATGTGATTGTGCAATGAGTGGTGATGTGACGAGGTGACGAGCTACGGCGGTCCCGCGCTCTCGCGCTGTTAAAAGGATCGAACGAACTAACAAGCGAGGGATCTGGGAACTAGTTCGGTAGTTCGTCTGTGGGACCCGCTCTTCCGAACTAGTTCGTTCGCGAACTACACAAGACTAGTACAAACAGAAGAGATTAGAAATTATCGGTCTGATTGTTAGCGCAAGGGGTACCATAATATCACAGTTCAATACACTACTGAAAGTTTGCACATCTCTATGAGTGTTACGAAGAATATATTCCTCAGTGCCATTAAAGGATCAATAGAAATTATCAGGCATCAGATATACCAACAATAATGTCCTCCAGTACATGCCGCATGATACGACAAGATATTCTGAATGCCACAGTAAGCGCCATTGCTTGACATACAGTAATCACACCTATTACTATTCTAGCTTCGCTTTTTAATGTTCATACTTTTAAACAATTATTGGTTTTCATTTGCAATGTTATATTGTCCTATGTGACAGCCCAAACTTGAGAAAGTTCTTATATAATTAAATAAGTAAATAAATAAATAAATAAATACATAACTAAATAAATAAATAAATAAATAAATAAATAAATAAATAAATAAATAAATAAATAAATAAATAAATAAATAAACAAATAAATAACTAATCAAATAAATACGTACCAAATAAATGAATAAATAAATAAATGATTGATTGAACAAAATCATCTTTACGATGAACCCGTTTGTCAAAAAAAAAAAAAAAGTGAATGTGCTAAATCTAAATTCACCTAACGTGTACTTTCTGACGAGAAAACAAAATTGAAAACCTCGTAGACGGAACGCAATACACCTCACATAAAGACTGACCCTCACCGTTGTGTTAAGTCCCCATCCACAGGAAGACACCTTTAACATATTATAAAGGCTTGTGGTGCATGAATATTCAGTTTTTTTTAGCCTCCAATGGCCCAAATTCCTAATAGCCGCAAAAATACTATTTCAATTCAGGAATTTTTGAAAATAATGTTGCTGTTTGGAGATATAATTCTGTACGACATATCACACGTGTAAATCACGTATAACAATTCTAGGGTACCCTTTGACCCCCTTATGCGCATTTATGAATTTTACAGTCTAAGTTGGTTCCGTGATAACCTTATAGCCATTTGAAAACTTTCACAGAAATGTAATAAGTGGAGTGGAATTGCTTTTTACAGAATTAGATGGAAAGTTGGATGTCTTCTCTTGAGAAAGTGTTGTCATTGTTGCCGGCTTGCATTCCTTCATTAGTTTATTAAATTCAATTAGTTTTCTGGGAATATCTCAGAAACTGTTGGTTTTAGAGCCTTAAAATGTAGATTTCGTGAACCCTCGAGTTTTGTTTCTGCCACCGAGGGGCTAAAAATGTGCTTTGTCTCGTCGTTGTATGCCATAATATAATAATAATATTAATAATGATAATAATAATAATATAATAAATACAATATAGGGATAGGGATATAAAAGACCTTCCGTACCACACGCGCACATGAAAATCGCGTGAATAAATTCTAGTGTACCCCTAGACCCCCTTAAGCGCATTATACGTATCGATGAATTTTACAGCTTAGTTTGGTTCCGTGTTTACCTTATAGCCGTTTGCAAACTTCACAGTAATGCAATAAATGGAATTGCATTGCGTCTTACAGAAATAGATGGTCCTATGAGATTCCGTTGCCATGGTTACCTCCTTGCATTCTTCATAGATTATTAAATTAAATTAGTTTTCTGGGAATATATCAAAAACTGTTGGTTTTAGGGCCTTAAAATGTGGTTTTCGTTTGTTTCTCACATTGAGGGGTTGAAAAGCTTTGTCTCGTCCTTCTACGCCTATTTCAGCATGTATTTTAAGGGGGTAGGCCCCATTTTATAAGAGGTACGGAGAAGAGTTACATCAATGATTAGTGTGGTACCTCTGATGGATATCTGTATAAAATTTTACGTTGATCCACCCAGCCGTTATCAAGTTATAAAGACTCAAAGTAGTCCACAGACACACAGACAAACAGACAGACAAAAAAATTATTTTTGCGCGCATCCGTCATAAAACAGTCTGAAATGCGCAAATAACGCAAATTTCCGTGGAAATTCAGAAAAAACAGACAAACTTTCATTTTTATATATAGAGAGATGAAGTAACTAAATAAATGCAATCAGTATTAATGAAGCTTGTCATACAAATAGCGAATGGTGGTAATGATTATTGTTTTAAGGGGCGAAACATTACGGTAATCTGTTCCTAGTCAGAATTAGGCCTACAATCCGTCAACGCTATCAACTGCATCAACGAATAAGTTCAACTAACGGAACATAAATAAGTTTCGCTCTGGTTCAGTTACGAAATTAAAGCTATAATTTTGCAAATTGCTTCCTCGCGTACTCTATTATTTACGATAATTTCAACAGATGTGTCATAGTGAAGGTTTTATTGACCCCACTGTATTAATGAACATAGGTCAATCCTCACCGCAGTCCCCCATATTTTAACGCTGGCACACTACCTGTAATGGAATAGTAATCTGGAATCACAATTAAGTTAGAGCAAATTTAACGTAAAACAGCACGTAACTCGGTCTATTGTGAACACAGCGCTATGAGGTTCATTATAGTTAAACTGACTACTGATCTAATGAGTCCACTGGGGGTTTTCATCAATTATGGCATTTACAAATAGTATAAACCATGCGTTGTAAGGTAGAGAGAGTTTAGACTTTCGGCTTAGTACACCTTGCACTGTATAATGCACGACGTGACAGCTGAATTCCTCCACCAGTTTACTTTTAGTTGACCACCCTAATTATTCGAAGTTATACTGCATGATAAGGGACCACCTCGTGGTGTAGCAGCAACCATTCTTGGCTGTCTCCCCGGAGGTCCAGGTTCGATTCCCGGCTCTACCACTAAATTTATTCTGAATCCTAGAGCATTTTTGTACCAGAACTTTGTTCTCAATCTTAGGTTGTCGTGCACAAACTCTCTCCTTGGATAGAATGCTTTGTCCACCTAACTCATTCATTCCCTCTATGTTAGGCACATTAATGTCGAGCAGCGATCATGATTGAAGCTACCAGGAGCTTGTATTTCTTAAAACTCAGTAATATGGAGGTTCCTAAGACAGATCTAAAGGAGAGAGTGAAAGAAAGAGCGGAAGTGCTAGTTCTGAGCCAGACGCTTAAGACGAGTAGCTTGCTGTCACGTGTATATGGTGGGCTGCAGATCCCAGCATTTTATTGACTCTCTACTGATCACTGTTACGCTCCAAAATTGAGTATGGCTTCACTTTTTACCATAATGGATCAAAGATCTCCCTTCGCAAGCTGGACAAAATGCAATTTCGAGGCATCAGAATTTGCATAAGGGCTATGTGTCAACGCCTACTTATGTCCGCTTATTTGAAGCCTTAGAGTACCTCTTGAATATTCGACGTCAGTTTCTATCAGACAAGTACTTGCTAGCAACTAGATTCCTCCAAGGCTCAGTCTCTATCAATATCCATCTCTCTACAATTCTGGAAGTTACCAAGCATCAAGGGACACCAAAATGGCAACAGCACATGTCTCTACTGGAGAGTTTCGATTTCGTTACGACTATACTCCCACCTGGTCCAGGACGGAGATCTTGTTCAGTGTACGAGTCATCCTATTCACACTTCATTTTCTCCACACCGATTCATCAACTACCGACCCCATCTAACTCTTCGACAGCTATTACAACCTATTTTACCAATTTTACCCGTACTCGGTGGCCGAATGCCCTGCAAATATGCACTGATAGATCCAAGATTATTTGTCCGACGTCAGTGGGTTGGGCTTATTATTGCCTGGTCAAGTCTGAGGCCCAACAATTCAATCTTCATTGTGGAAGCTGTTGCCATCTCTCAAGCCCTCACATTCGCCGAAAACACACAACCCTCGGAAACTCGAATGATCTCCGACTCTCTCGACGTTCTCACAGCATTAGAGACACCTGTTGCGCGTTGAACATCCATCTGATCAGCATTATCAGCAAAATTCTCCACCTCTCACGCCTCAGTATTAGCAACAACATCCTATGGACCCCAGATCATGTTGGAATTCATCACATTGAGCACGTGGATAAATTAGCCAAAGAAGGTGGCCGAAACGGTCATCACTTGACCCTCCCCATACATCCACCAGAATATCTTTCACTCATTCAACAACGAGCTGAACAATCCTGGACCGAGGACTGGAACAACTCGAAGCTTCATCAAGGAACCATTACGCTGTCGTTCAACCCCATTTTCGGACAACGCCATACCTCTCCAAATGGAGGTCCAACAAACGATACATCACGTCTCTAGTCAAAATGCGTTTCAGCCACGGAAGATTTTCGAGCCATCTATTATAGGATTGGATATTGGATTCCCCTTACTGCTCTTGTGACGGACTGTCTATAAGTGACATGAACCACCCCATCTTTGGACAACGCCGTGGTCCTCCAAATGGAGGTCCAACAGACGATGTATTATGTCTCTCGACTCTTCGACTCGACTGCCTCATTCCGTGTTCCTTTCTTCTTCCTTTCCCTTTGATATATTGTTATTTTCATCTTCTTTTGTTGTGTGTTTCCATATCCCAGTGCTTTCTGCAGGACTGTGTATATCAAGCATAATTTTACAAACAATATTTCGCTTCTTCCTTCCATGTTCATTTTGTGACCGCGAACATTTATTTGAGCATTCATCAGTTTGTGTGTTTTATTATTCAGTTCGAAGTTATTCATCATGGCCAGTGTCCTGTTGTATCTAGCTGGTTCCATAGTCATTTTTAGTCATTAATAATATTAAAAAATGAGTGGCATACCGTACACAACTTATTACCCAGGAAAGTGATAAAAAACTGAAAATGATGGATCAGAAATAGAAACTGATAGTGGTTCTCAGTGAAATGACTTTCGCGTGATAAATCTATCCTAAATATCAATATTCAGTACGGTTTCGATGCAAGAAAAATGTTGTTTGTAATCATTTTAAGCGTCTTATTTATGTGCAAAAGTTACTACTGTTTTAGATACAGGAATCATTGTATTTCGTTACTGAATTTATAATAAGAAGGTTCTCAACAAATGTTCCAGTTACTTAATCATTATTCCACTTCATAACTTAAGACGTGCTTTTCTCTAAACTTGTTTTCAATACTAACGTTGTTATGGCACCCAGCACCTCAATTGCCAAAATTCTGAGAGGAAATTTTTGTAGTGGACATTCAGTGATAGACATTATGACCTGCATTGTCCTTAAAATGAGGAGGGGGTGTCAGCGTTTTGTGACATACTGTGTGCAGGTATGAGGCCTTCCTCTACATTTACGAGAGATTTTGCTTCTAAGATTTTAAAAAGGTGCTTTGAATATGCATTCCTCAAAGCCACAGCGGTTACTTGAAAATTCGAGTACTAATGAAGAAAGAGGCGTCAGGGGAGATGAGCGTTGGGCGGTCGGACATTTAACATTCACGCAGCCATATTCAAAGCGCTGTCAAGCCTTGAATAATTCACTCACCGTCGAAATGACATTTTATGAAAGAGGAAAGAGCAGAGTGACATTTCACTGCACACCAGAAATTATGATATTTTTCGTCCATTGGTGAAAGTGAAGATTAAATGAACATTGAGAGAATATCTGTAGCTTAGGGTGATGATATAGAATGATGCACAGTAGAAAAGGAGAGATAATTATGATAATAGGTGCATAGAACACTTAAGAAAGTTAATCAAAATATGAACTGATAAAGTTAAATGATAATGAACTGATGAAGTTAAAAGTTAAACTTATAATCAATTTAATTGATTTAAAATGAGCAAACATTTCTTAGCTGTCACCGCAGAGATTTGGGTTCGATTCTCGGCTCTGCCAAGAAATTTTATTCTAATCTGAGGACTGAATCGAGGTTAATCCGGTCTCCTGAGGTAGAACTGAGAAGAGATGGGTTCGATTCCCACCTCAGCCATCTTAGAAGTGGTTCTCCCACTTCTACTCCAAGCAAATGCCGGTATGGTTCCTTATTTCAGGGCATGGACGTCTCCTACCTAAATTCTAGTCCCAAATACAAAATACACATACTAGTAGAGCCACCACAATGGCACAGATTTTTCTACACCTGGACTCTGTTTATTTCTCCATATTACCATCCTGAGAGAGTGTCACAAGGCCTTAATATGAATCAACAACAACAACAACAACAACATGCTGAGCTTCTATGCCCAAGATAGCGGGTTCAAACCCGACCGAAGTCGTCGGATTTTTTAAGAGCGTTAAACATCCCTCAGTATGCCTTCCTTCGGAGGGAAAGTAAAGCCGGCGGTTCCATGTCATAGATTTATGGCATGTTAAAGAACCTTCCACTAATTACACCTGTGTGAAGCTAAATTGGATAGGTTAAGAATGTAAACAACGCTCTTAGGTTTCTACGTTCGTTGCCTAGAGCCGACTGCAGTGGCGTCTGGTAGCTAAGTTCTGAACTAGGCCTAGTAGTCGTTGACGGTGGCGTTTGGCGTCAAAAGTAGAACAGATACACACACTAATACAGTCATCACAATTAACACACCGGTTATCAGATAGATTCTACACACACCCAAAGTATGCGGGGCTACATGACCGCGTTGTCGCAGCCCCTAAACCGAGGAACCAACCACCAACCAACCAATAACAACAACTAAAAAAAACAAAAACTAACTGTTTAAAGTCAAATAGTTGGCAAAAGGTCTGCAGTTAAACAATAAAGATGTTTGACTGTGTATTCTCTCAGGATGATAACACGGGGAAATAATAATAATCATAATAATAATAATAATAATAATAATAATAATAATAATAATAATAATAATAATAACAATAATAATAATAATAATAATAATAATAATAATAAAAATATCGTATGGCCTCCGGTGTCGGGTGCAAGCTTTGTTATTTGACACCCAAAGGGTAGCTTGCATGTCGAATTACGTTGTTCCTTGAAGGACTATGAAAGTCACGGAGGTTAGATATCTAAGCTTCTTGAACACTATAGCGCTTTCTAGTAGAGAAATGAGGAACTTTGTCTTGGCGGAAACTCCCGAGATTAATTTTGCCATTATGAACATGGCCTACTGAAATCAAATGGGTTCTTTGACATGCCAACATCGTATGACATGGTGTCGTAATTTTTGCTGCCTTTCAAAAAAATCACTTACCACGGCCAGGAGCGAACCTGCAAACTTGGGGTTAGTAGACCGACACGTTGACCACTCACCCACCGTGGTAAGCTATGGGGAAATAAATAGAGTCGAGGTGTAGAAAAGCCAATACAGTGAACTGTCCGTTGCGATGTACAGTATTCTGTAAGAATAAATTTAGTATAGCGACGAAACTCTCCCTACATTGCCCAGTATTTAGACCTACCTTGCTATATGGAAGTGAGAGCTGGGTAGATTTAGGATATCTGCTACGTAAACTAGAGGTAACTGTTATGAGGGTAGCAATGGCGAGATGATACTCGTAAGGAAGAGATAAAGGCTAAGTTAGAAATAAACAAACTAGATGAAGCTGTTCGTATGAGTCAACTTAGAAGAGGTTAATGAGTTTGGCTGTAGAGGGTAAGAGAAGTAGAGGTATACAATTATAGTTCTTTTTTACCTGGAATTTCAATATATTAAATTGGCACTATTGATCGTACGACCACCTACTGCCAGACCGCACATGTGTAGGATATAAAGCAACATAATTATTTTTGATGAACACTAGATTGTTTGTCTGGTGCACATCATATTGGTATCTTACCTATTTGGTGCAACCAGAAGCGTAAAGAGCTCACTCATTACAGATGTAAAACCGAATTTGAATCCCGGCGTTGTCAGTGACTATCCCACACATGTGATGTCTGGCAATGTCCGATCAATAGTGCCAATTTAATATATAATAAAAATACCAGGCAACAAAAAGAACTTTAATTTTATAACGGATTGATTAGACTGTGACAATTACTCAAAAATTCTCTCTGACGAATGAGAAACAATGAGCCACATTGTGTAGTATGAATTACTCCAAACTGTTCATTGGGTATATGAGTATCTGATGTATATAATTCAGAAATAATACAAAACTTATATTATTATTATTATTATTATTATATTATTATTATTATTATTATTTTGATGATAAGTCCAAGATTTCGACATAGTGAGTCCTTAGAGAGACCATTTCTCTCTGGTCTTGTCATTGTGGCGTGGGAAATGAATAAATAATTTTATTTCTTCTTCTTCTTTTTATATTTGTATGTCCATCGGGGCGCTCTATAGAACTTATTTAGCTGATGATATTGATTTTTTCTCCCCAAATCTCTTCATCTGGGCACTGAAAATTGTCCTCCGTTCTTCAGTCCACGATGTAGGCTATTGGTCCTTGTATTCATTTTCTCACCAAATTATGGTTGGTGATTATTTTGAACGGCAGTAGATCTTGCATAATTTCCTCTGTGATGCCAATTTCTCGAAGGTCTTTTTCTATTTCATTAACTCAGTCGTTTTTGACTTTCATTGGGAAGGTTGAGAATATTTTTTGTAAGCCTATCATTGTTCATTCTGAGAATGTGGCCATAGAATTGCAATCATCTTTTCCTGAAGGTGTCAGTGATCTTTTCAGAATGCTAATAAGGCTCCGGAGACTTCAGTTTCATCCATATTTCTTCTGAGCAGACTGAACCGAGAATTTTCCTCAGTATTTTCCTCTCTTGTTTCTTTACGTCTTTAATACGAGATCTGCCTCCAACGTTTTCGAGTGCTTCAGGTTTGATAATTGTGGTAAGATGTCTCAATTTTGCGTTCTTGGATGTTTTTTTTGTTATATCTGTTCCAGATTATTATTATTATTATTATTATTATTATTATTATTATTATTATTATTATTATTATTATTGTTATTATATCGGCTTCGGTGGCGTAGTTGGTAGCATGCTGAACTGCTGTGTCCAAGGTAGCGGGTTCAAACCCGACCGAATTCATCGGAATGTTTAAGAGTGTTAAAAATCCTTCAGTATGCCTTCCTTCGGAGGAAAAGTAAATCCGGCGGTTCCATGTCATATATTTATGGCATGTATAAGATCCTTCCACAAACTAAACTTGTGTGGAGCGAAATTTCTAGGTTAGATTTCGTTGGAACGCTCTATCAAAGTTCCAACGTTCACTACTAGGTATCATTGATATCTGGTAGCGAAAGTTGGAACTACGTGAAATTGAACGGAACGTGTAGCTCACCCTCTGGGTGTCCGCCCGCTGGAAGCAGCTACAGACTCAGGCGAGCCGAACATGTCCTCGGACACTCCCGGCACTAAAAGCCATACAATAAATAAATAAATAAATAAATAAATAAATAAATAAATAAATAAATAATAATAGTTATTAATATTATATTCGTTTAGCCCTCTAACTAGCTCGTAGAGCCATTAGTTGCTATTAGTCTTCTTGTTCTTTATCCCCAAACTTTCTTAGCCACTTACTAAGGGTCTGTTGTCTTTCTTGTGGCCACCCTCTTTTAGGTTTCAAATGATTTCCCGTTGAATCCTAAAGTGTGAACTTATATGAGCTAGATTCTTTCTAAATGTAGTGCATGTGGTCGCCAATCGATCAACATTGGCTTCTTTGAGATACTTTCGTGTACTTTGGACACAGAATACTCTGGTTTGTCGGCTTCTGTTAATGATAAGAAATATTTTCTTAATCAATCGTGAAATGTCTATTTGTGCTATGTGATAATAGAATTTCTTTGATCTTTTCCAGGCAATTAAACTGATTCATTCGATCAGTTTAAACAGCCTTGCCGAGCTCCAGATAAAATGTTGATATATATTTTCTTCAGTATTTGCCCTTTCATTTTCTGGAGGTATGCATCGTTTCAGTCTCAATTGCGTAGATGCTCCTGTTGGTCATGACAGACATTGGTTTTGGTGGAAAGTAATTTCTTGTTGAATTTCCAGGTGATTGTGTAGACTTTACGTAATTTTTCTGCACGAGTTTTATTGGCTACTCTTTCGTTGTCAGTGTTCCCGATAATTTTATCTATTGTTAAGTACTTGATTAACTTGTGTGAAGTTGTCGTGTCTGGTTGCAAGTGATCTCAGGTTACAGGTCTTGCAGTCGATGTACGTGGTTCTCTCATAAGATATTTTGAGGCTTTGATGGCGATGTCATGGACCTTCTCGATGATGGAACTCCGGGTAATTATTACTAAATCGTCCGCAAAGGCGAGGCATTTTAAATTGATCCGTTTACCTTTTCATCCTATATTTTATTCTTGGTATATATTTCTCCCATGTTTTAATGATCTTATCTAGTACCAGGTTGGAGTAGGGGCAACCTATCACTTTATCTTACTCCTGGTCTGATTTTAAAGGTTAGGAGATTTTCTAATTAATTTCATTTTTATTTACTTTATAACCATTTCAGTCTTCTATGGACCACGTTATTCCAACTGCCTTCTCCCTCGTTATTTAACATTGGCCCAGTGTTCGCGCCTTCTTCTTCGGACGTTCCAAGATGTCCTTATGTGATATCCCCAGTTCTTGCAGGTCTTTTCCACCTCTGTAAACCAGATCCCTTTGGTTTTCTTTCCCACAAAGTATGCACAGATTCGATTGGACAATCTTCCAGACTTCATTCGTGTTAAATGGCCATAAAAGGAGAGTCTTCTTTTGCGTTGTGTCCGTTATTTTCTCCACATGTAGATTAAGTCCATCGCTGTGTCGTCTTCTGTACTCTCTTCGTTCCTTGGCCGGACCCAAGATCTTTCTCAAAAACTTCCTCTCTTTGGTTTCCAGTTGTGCTGCCAGGTCTTTCTCATTCACCACCTGGCATTCTGATGCATAGCCTATAACGCCTCCGGGCGAATAACGGTTACGTAGTCCCTCAGTTTGGCCTTGATGGACATTGGTCGTGTTTTGTAAATGTCGTTGGTTAAATGGTAGGCCATTTCTAATTTGTTAATCCGTGACACGAAAGCTTCTCTTTCACGAATATCGAGTTCCAACCATTCACCTAGGTACAGTACTTGAATTTCTATACCTGTGTTATTTTTTGTCCTTTCACGATAATTTTACTGGGTTCTGACTTGATGTTTGTTATAAACTGCGTTTTCTCAAACGAAATCTGAAGACCTGCCTTTGCTGCTTGCACCTGTAATTGATTGGTTGTGTGGGCGTGTCGAGAGAAATGGAGAAAATTGCAACATCATCTGTGAAAGCTAAACAGTCGATTGTCAGGTTCTTGTTCTTACAGCCTAGTCTGACCCCATTCTCTACACCATTCTTACACAATTCTTTACGCCATTCTCGAATATCTTTCTCAAGAGCACAGTTGAATAACAGAGGCGGGAGCCCATCTCCCTGGCTCACCCCTGCCCGTATTGCGAAGGATTCAGAAATCTCTCCCCTGAATTTCACTTTGGAAGCTGTGTCCCTGAAACAATAAAAAAAAAAAACATATCTAATTTTTAGAAATGGATGATGCATTAATATTGAAACGTTGGAATTGCCAACCTTGAATATGTGAGTGTAAATCTGTCAGCATGGACATTCTCTCTAATAGAATATATCCTTGTGGGGGTTTGAGGCCATTTTTTCAGTGTTGCCTTAGTAAACAAGAGTTTAGTGCTTTTCAGTCGGTCAACACGACTGTACCCAAAGAGCTGGGTTATGCTCTAATCCTGAAATAAATTACGTGCTATTAATACAATCATACACTAGGATGACCTGTTTCGATCGTCAAGCGATCATCATCAGATCCATTACACTTAGGCTATAAAATCTTTGTTTGAAAATACAGGTGAAAAATATTTACAATATGTACAATTATTTATTTGCAGTATTGGTACTGCAACTGTTGGTGTATGCTAAATGAAGTATATAATTATGGTTTTAGGTGAAATGCTAAATGGTGATAGATATAATATTACAGGCTACTACTTATCTGGTAGTCTTCCTTGCTGGAGCTGCGCGCAGTTTTCGTGTTCACTGTAACTCCAGGTGTGGTCAACACGAAAACTGCGCGCAGCTCCAGCAAAGAAGTCTACCAGATAAGTAGTAGCCTGTAATATTACATTTTAACCATAGTTGGTTTTTTACAACCATATAATCACTCCAAATTACAAACTCCGGATATCTATCTCCATTTAGCATTTCACCTAAAATCATATATACTGCATTTAGCATACACCAACAGTTGCAGTACCAATACTGCAACTAAATAATTGTACATATTTTAAATATTTTTCACCTGTATTTTCAAACATAGATTTTATAGCCTAAGTGTAATGGATCTGAGGATGATCGCTTGACGATCGAAACTGGTCATCCTAGTGTATGTATTAATCACTTGTAATTTATTTCAGGATTAGGGCATAACCCAGCTCTTTTGGGTATACTCGTATTGACCGACTGAAAAGCACTAAACTCTTGTAAAATAAATTCACGGTAATTCTTGCGAGGTGAATGAAAGGGGAGTTTCACGTGAATCTAAGTACACTTATCCTCCAAGACTCGTCCATACAGTCATTCTCTTACAATGAAGTCGCGAAATTATATAATATGACCCCTATAAAAACTATAACTATCCACGATTTGCTATCTGTGAACCTTTGAGAGGACAATAACATTCCTATACACTATCTTCGGTGGCTCAGTTGTGTGGGGGAAGCACGCTTGTCTCATACCCGGGAGATCCCGGCTTCGCGAGAGATTTAAGACTTGACTTGAGGACTAGATCGGGGTGCACTCAACTACTTGATATGAGAATCAGCGCCCCATTCTCTAAAACCAAGGTAATGTGACTGAGGGTTTAGTCATGCTGGCCACGTTTCCTCTATAGTCCGCTGGGTAGCAGTCGTCCTTGCATAGGCGCGGTCCTCAGAGGAACAATCGCGGTGTAAGTTTTAATACTCTATATATACTTAAGACCTGTAGGCACGCTGGTTATACAACATATGCCTGTAGTTTAGCATACAGTATATGCATATGCTGCCACTACTTTGTGTCCAACCCTCGTATTGCACTCTCAGACTACCAGGGAGAACTGCCACATACGTTGGAGCACCACGTAGTTATCCATTGTTCTCAAGTGACGAGTATTATTATTGATCTGTCTTCGGCGGGGGCTCACAGAGTTGATGAGATAGAAGGCGGAGTGGTAATGCTGCGACGCCTTTGTGTGCAATAACACGTGCTCAACGCCTTAATATTATTTCCCACCACTTTTATAGATTCACTTAAAGTTCCTTATTCTCTTCGATATGGTGACATAAAAAGCGGGCAATATCTACACGCAGAATGCTACAACCAAACACAATAACATTTTATGTCATCCTAGTATTGATAAATGTATTTATATAGAAAATACTGATTTATGTTTTAGATATAAATCACAAACGGGTATTTACCATTTATTACGAAGATAGGCCTATATGCTTTGAAAATAACATTCCATGGCTTTGGCAACACTTGTGCTCTGATATTTATTTTACATGCAAGACCCTAATTTGCCCAAGGTTGGAGGTTCGTATCCTGGTGCAGTCAGCTCGCATTTGAGGGTGCGCAAATGTGAGGGAGCCGTGTCAGAAGATTTACTGGCACATTAAAGATCCCCTTCGGGGCAAAATTCAGCACCTCGGCGTCTTTTAAAGCCAGAGTAGTTAAAAGGGACGTAAAACCAATAACAATATTATTATTATCACATTCATTTCACCACATAAGTGGGACATATCAACATATCGTCGGCTTGTTTGCAAGACGGTATGGCTAATTCTCTTAAGGTAGCACATTGAGAAATGAGCGAACAATGGAACAGGTCTCCAAGATGACGGCCTTAGGCTATGCATGGTGATATGTAGACCAGGATGTATTACCAATATTTCTAGATTGCGAGCCAATGATTTAGGGATGATGCCGGTAGAAGAAATGACTATGGGCAAAACCACTACACTTTCCTGTGTCCGTATTTGCCACATTTCCTCAGCCAAGGGCAGATATTTTGTGTTCTTATCACAGCAGGTTTGTTGCAGATGATGGGAATTGGGCACTGCAATATCAATGAGGAAGGTTCTCTTCTGCACCTTGTCCAAAAGAACGATATCTGGCCGGTTTGCTGGTATGGTTTTATCAGTAATAACATTATTATTATTATTATTATTATTATTATTAAGACCCTAATTTCACTTGAGTCATCACTACCTTAAATCGGTCCCCACAACCGCGATGGGGATCTGCATCAAGTCCGGATATTTGAATCCCGGCACTGACAACGGCTATTTTTAGTGTGGTTTTCCCAAGAGTTTTCTCACACACTGTCAGGCACATGTCGGGATAGTACAGGAAGGCCGCTGTCAACTTCAGGATTCGAACCTCCGAGTTTGGAGCTTGTCATTACAGTCGTAAAGAGTGACTCAATGCACTCGGCTGTATCTATTGTGGTATTTCATCCCCGACTTCATTTTAAGAAACTCTTAGAGAAGATGAAATAGCACGCATTTAAACTTGCGCGCCAGATAAGGAGCAACCTGGCGGTTGCTCTGCTATATTTCTCCCTCTTCAACCTTTTGTTGATGTTGATTGATTTAGGATCTTTGCGACATTGTAGTCATGAATGCCCAGGTACTTGGGTGTGTGGTATTTGTCTGATAACCTGTGTTATTGTGATGGTTGTATTAGTTTGTGTATTTGTCAATTAGGGGTAGGACTGGGAAGGAGGTGGCCGTGGCCTTAAGTTACGAACCATCACATCAGTTATTTATTTATTTATTTAATCGTATGGTAATTTATAAAATATACAGTTATACATAACAAGGTATAATCAAACTTTAAAGTCCATCCTTCTCAACCATTCGGTTAAATCGGTTGTGATAGCGAACAAATCGTTAGAAATACTAGGGTACGAATAAAGAGGACAGCGTTGGACCAGATGTTCGATCGTCTGTTATTCCAGGTTACACTCACACATTGGTGAGCTCAGTGATTTAATTGAAAAAAAAAATAAAAAATACAGGAACTCACATTATTAATTCAGCAATTTCCAAATGGACTCGTATTGGGTGTCAAAATCAGCGGCCTCGTGTTTCCGACAAGTTGTTTCATCAGCTGAACGTCTCCCCTTTCGTAGCCATGACTTGACATATGGTTGCGGGTTAAATAAATGCACAGGAGGTCCTACGCTGCTTATGAAAATAAGTCCGCTTGATCTTTCAACCAGCAGCCTATTTCTCTTTTCGCTGTGGATCTCATTCATGGTACTGAAAGCTCTTTCAGCTTCTGCTGAAGAGATGGGAATGGTCTGTACAGTCTTGATTAAAGGCATCAGCTCCACTGGAATGTCCTTGGTCTCGACATACTTTCTAAAAGCATTAATGTACCTCCTCTTGTCTGACATGTGGAAAAAGTCACAAAGGTTGCTGACACTCTCATCACCATAGCATATATCCAAAGTAGAAGTGGAGGGCCAATTATTTTTGTATAGTACCTTTGAATCACTGATAACTTTTGTCATTCTCTCATGTCTCTGCTGACTAGAGCTGGAACCAAGATGAGATGATGTGGACACATTTTCCTTAAGCCTGTTATTTAAATTGTTCACAAGACTTCTGAAAAACTGCTTTCTGTCAATTTTTACAACTTTTTTAGAATCATGTAATCCTATGTTTCTAAACTTTTTGTTTTCTGCTGCTTTAAGAACTGTTCTGTAGTATTCTCCAGAAGCTGAGTTACACATAGATTCAAACACTTTTATAGTGCGCTTGATTGCATTTTGAGCCTCTGTCAGACTTGTCTCTCTTTTCTGCAACTCTAATGACAAAACAGCTAACTCAGCAAGAGCATCATACATAATTGCAATATTTTCTAGAAATTCTACACAAGTTAACATATTTTCTAGACCTTGGAATTTTGCCCTTTCTTAGGAGTCTCTCTGGTGGTCATTTTTGGCCTCACTAAAATGTTTTACTAGAGCACTGTAGTTTTCCCAGACAGCTTTTACAGTTCTCTGGCTTGAAACTACCCATCTTATTGTAAATATTTTCCCAATATTCTTAACTCTTTGTTTCAGTGAAGCAGCACAAATGTTGAGTTCCCTTTGATTTTTGGGAGACATGCTGTATCAAGAATACAATTTGTCAAAGAAAGAATGGAAATGGTTAACACCTGTAACTTCATTCCTTGTATCAGAAACGGCCAATTCCAAGCGATGGTTTAAACAGTGCCAGATTACTATATCTGGAAATAACTTTAAAAACTGTGCTCCAACTCCATTTTTAGCCTATTTTCAATTTTGAAAAAAATAGGCTTATGAGATCACCTTTTGTCCGTGTGTGTGTGTGTGTCCCTAATAAAATATAAACGGCTGGAGCGATTTCAATGAAACTCGGTAAGTTTATAGCACTATTCCCGGCGACCTCGACCGTGCCCTTCAAATTTTGTTACGTCTCACCAATCCAACATGGAGGCTGTGCGAAATATTTCACTAGCATTCAATATCTCCGATACTATTACCGATATCGCCCTGAAATTGTGTACGGTGATAAAGGGCACTACTAGAAGTTCACCTATGAGACTTTCAAAAACCTGGTGACTACAAAGCCAACATGGCGGCCAAGCGAAGTTGAGACTTTTAAATAGACTTTTCTCGCGATTTAACTATCCAAATGTAATGAAACTTGGTACAGCAAATGTTTATACACATTGTAATGCACTGGAGTCTAATTTAGTTCAATTGTTTACATAACCTCAAAATGGCGGCTGTGCGAAATATTTAAACTGACATTCTATATCTCCGAAACTATTACAGATATCACTCTGCAATTTTGTACGGTGATAAAGGGTACTGATACAAGTTTACCTATGTATATTTCATAAACCTGTAAAGTACAAAACGAACATGGCGACCAAGCGAATTTGAAATATTGTAATAGACTTTTCTCGTGATTTAACTCTCTGAGCGCAGTGAAATGTGGTACAGGAAATGATTTTGCACATTGTAATGCACTGCCATCTAATTTAATTCAATTGTTTACATAACCTCAAGATGGCGGCTGTGCGAAATTTTAAAATTAAGTTTCTATTTCTTGTGTCGTAATCATGCGATCCAAGTGAAAGTTTGAATAATGAACCTAGGCAATAATTGTCCTTGAATGGTTCATAACTCTATAGCCTATACATATAACAATCCTAAATGGCGAGCTTCCGAAATATTTAAACGGTTCTCATTATCTATGAATCATTTACAGCAACCAAACTGAATTCTTTTATGTTCATAGAGACTATGAACATATGTTCACCTATAGGACTTTCAGTAACCTGGTGAGCACAAATCCAACATGGCGGCGACGCGAAGTATAAATATTTAAATGGACGTATCTCGCGAATTAACTATCCGAGTGCCATGAAACGTTGCACGTTAAATGCTTATACAAATGTTGATCCACTGGCATCTAATTTATTTCAATTGTTTGCATAATCACAAGATGGCTGCTGTGCGTAATTTTAAAATCTCGTTTTTACTTCTTGTGTTCTAATCATGCGATTGAAGTATGAATACCACACGTACACAATAATCTTAATGTAATAGTACAAAAATAAAAATCCAACCTGGCGACCATCTGAAATATTTAGACGGTCCTCAATATCTACGAATCTGTTGCAGCAATTAAACTGACATTTTGTATGTTGATAGAGACAATTAACATGAGCAGGATATATGAAAATAGGCTGTATAGTTCTTCACGGAACTACTTGTTTCTACCTAACATTACAGAGGCCCCATCACATGCTAGACCAACTAAATGTTCTGCCAGAAAGTTTTCATTCATCCCATATGAAGAAAGATTCTTCAATATCTCTCGAGTAATAACATCTGCTGTAGTTGATTCAAGTTCTATCAAGTCCCAGAAAAAGGAAACAACTTCAGAGTTATCTGAAAGAGCACATCTCAAACATAATACTAACACAGATTTTACACTGACTGTTGTTGATTCGCCAATCATAATACTGATTTTCCTCTGATTTTCTGTTATAGATTTTGCTACTTTATTTCTCATTTCCTGTGAAATGTGTTCAATAATATTAGCACAACTAAAATTTGTATGAAGAACTCGTCCCACATCTAAACCATTTAATTGTTGAAGTTCAACATAAGCCTGTAGGTCTACGAAGGGTCTATTTCTTTTCGCAACTGAGTAGGCTGTTCGAAATACTCGAACGGTGGTTTCTAGGTGTTTGACATTCATAGTGTCCAAGCAACTTACAAATATCTTTTTATTGGATTCTGATTTTTGTAACATAGCTTTTTTGTGAGATTCTGAATTTTTGTGCTCAAATATTATATTCCTAAGGCTTTGTTGTTGATTAATATTATTTCCGTTGGGATGAACCTTGCATTCTACCCATACTTTCATTAGCTTAAGTCCTGCCCCTTTAGAAACTCCTAATCCTAATTTACTTTCCTCTTTACATATGAAAATAAATGAAAATCCACAGCCTGCTTCCAGTCTCCGACCGGGTCAGGAATGGAATGAATGAAGCCCCCATCTAGCGGCGAGGATATGGACTGTGCCGGCTGCCGAGGCCTGACGCACTCCTCTGGGGGCAATGATTAAATGAATGGCAGATGAAATGAAATGATAGTGGAGAGTGTTGCTGGAATGAAATTGTGACAGGGAAAACCGGAGTACCCGGAAAAAAACCTGTCTGCCTCCGTTTTGTCCAGCACAGATCTCACATGGAGTGACCGGGATTTGAACCACGGACCCAGCGGTGAGAGGCCGGCGTGCTGCCGCCTAAGCCACGGAGGCTTCCTCTTTACATATATTGCAGCCTAAATTTTTATTTCCTGCAAATAACCACTCGTTCTCCGACAAAAAACAAGATGTTCAGTAAAGAACATATAGCCTACTTTCTCCTAAATGTATGAGTATAGTTATAACTCGTTGTTATTATCAAAGAGTATAATAGAACTATTCTTTGTTGAAGACCTTAGAAACGATTTACCTCTACCAAACGCCACAACCTAGATAAAAACTGCTACCATCATTGAAGAAAGAAAGATAAGAAGTATATCAAGATGTTATGGATCTGGAGACATAATCGACCGGACTGGCGGCGTGGCTCAGCGGTAACGTTCTCGCTTGCTGGGCCCTAGGTTGCAGGTTCGTATCCTGGCGCAGTCAGCTGGCATTTGAGGGTGCACAAATGCGAGGGAGCCGTGTCAGTACATTTACTGGCACGTTAAAGATCCCCTTCGGGCAAAAATTCCGGCACCCCGGTGTCTCTAAAATCAGCAGTAGTTAAAAGGGATGTAAAACCAATAACATTATTATTATTATTACGACCTGCCGTGGGCAACATCCAACTTTGAGTTGAGGCATGTCTTTACACGTCTGGTTGTGCATGGCTTTCACAACCCTAATTGAATTAACAAATCTTTCCATGACCCTACAGAGACGTGTGTATACAAACTATGTGGATATTTTCGATAATATAATCCTAACAGAGCGAGTGCATTCTAGCGGCCAGAAGAAGAAACTTTTCAATAAAATCTGGAAGTTACCTTTTTGGCAGCTAGATGTCTCGAGTAAATCTGCTGGCGAATTATGTTTTAATTAAATATATATTTTACACCATAATGTGCACAATATAACGCTTAATAACATTTTCAAGTAACGCAAAATAGGCTGTTACAAACCCTTTAAAATAAAAAGTTAAAATGTATCGTAGTATCATCTTGTCATTCTTCAAATTCGATGCGCATAGAATGATAATGGTATAGTAATCAATGGATCCCCACGTAGACTAGTCGTGACATCTATTGGTGAAATATCGAACAATATAATCCTAACAGAGCGAGTGCATTCTAGCGGCCAGAAGAAGAAACTTTTCAATAAAATCTGGAAGTTACCTTTTTGGCAGCTAGATGTCCCGAGTAAATCTGCTGGCGAATTATGTTTTAATTAAATATATATTTTACACCATAATGTGCACAATATAACGCTTAATTTTAAAACATCTGAGTCATTACAAAACAATAAACATATAACATTTCAAGCAAGAAACCTAGCTCTGTTCGGGTTTGAACCATAGGCATTTGAGCGATAGGCTAACACTCTACCACTGAGCTAATTGTGTCAACGAATATCGTTCTATTTAAAATGACTTACATAGAACTTGTTAGCAAATAATGATTTATACTAAACGATTTCATCACTGGAGTATATTATTTATATATAAAGCATTTCATACAAAGTTTTTTTTTTTTTTTATCAGTACGCTATATTGCATGCAATACTCAAATTAGTGAAATATAAGTCCGGCACAAGATATCCGCTGCCATCTTGTCTTATTACTGAATCAGTTCAGCTTTTTAAAATCACGTCTGCACTATAGTATTACAAAATAAACTTTTAATTTCGAACGTGCCTCTTCCTTTAGAACAGTTAAAACGATTCTCGGCTCGATAATCGGAACTGGTGGGTCCCATGATATGGATTATAAAGTTTGCATAATTCGCACGGCCGCCATCCTGAAATGGTATGGCCGACGACCTTGTAATTTGGTCACAAGACGCATCCGATACGAAGGTATGTTGTTACCAAATTTGGTAGAGATCTGATGATTTGGTTAGTCGTTATTTGATTTTACGTTTTGAACGTTTGAGTGGCCGCCATTCAGTTTTAGTAAAGATGGCGGCGATATAAAACATGACACTGAGGTGTCCTTTGCTAGTGCTACCTTTGTACCAAATTTCGTTCAATTTGCATTCACCGTGTTCGAATTGATAGGGGGGGACAGACATTCAGAGTACACACACTCACACACACACACACAGACAAACACACACACACACACACATAGACTCACACACACACATACACACACACACACAGACTCACACACACACATACACACACACAGACAGACACACTTTTTTTCGCCCTGTGTTGATCTCATAAGTCTACTTTCATTTTTTGCAAAAATCGAAAGTAGGCTAATAACGGTACTGAGACTCGTTCCAACAGTCTGGAAAATCTTGTTTTCGGTAGGTGGGTCCTTGAATTTTACAGTTGATGGTAGAAGGTGCAGAACCATAACCTAGATTCTCCCTTGAATCTGCATCACACGTTTCTGCAACATTTAACCCAGGGTCTATCTCTATACTCACGTCTTTAATGAAACTAATGTTCTCGGAACTCCATTCAGTTTCGTTTTTACTTGAGCAATCACACACCTTTTTAGTATTCTTTGATTCTTCATCTTCATCCCCAGCACGTTTTTTTGAACCCATCCACTTAAGTAAACTCATTGTCACAAGTTGTGACTCACAACTCACTTTCACAGTCACTGGAAAACTTGAAAGGTACTACGGGGCTACTGATGTTCATTAACTGCACAGAGATTCCGTAATATCTGCTTCACAGCAACACATCGAGCAAAACATAAAATAAAACTTGGATTCACACAAACATAACGAGCGGAAGAAAGTTGTTGTGCTCACTTCCCGCTCTCCGTATCCAATAGCAGTGTAGCCAACCTTAGAGAACCAGAAAAACGCCCAGGAGTGTAAAAGCGACCGCATTTTATGAACATAAAACCGTAAGGTTCGATATTAGTCCGCTAGAGTACACCCGTGACGTTTCAGCGCTATGTATAGATTATAAACGATTTTTCTTACTGAATGTAAAATTGTTACGTCATTCTAAAGCGGGAAGATATTTTCCGGAACGGCGTTCCGTCCCATTCCGGTCCAACTAAACCACTGGGTGAGCTGATCCAGCCCCACTTGTACCTGAAATAATTGCAGCAACCATGTCCAGCCCTCAGCCTGTTGATGCGGCACCAGAAATTCCTCGGTAAATCAAAACGGTTTGGTTTGTTTGTGGGATCAAGATGGTGGGCACTTGTTCCCCAATGTTTTAGTTGACCACTCATGCTTCCAGCTTTCATCTAGGTAAAATCCAGCTGCAATGAGTTGCCCCGCAGAGACACTTACTGGTCTTCTAGATTGCAGTCGTTGCTGTGATGGATGGCAGAATTCTTGATGAAATGGCAAAGAGGGTGATGCAAAGATTTTCTTAGCTTCCCTTAGTAGAGCTTGCTTCCTCCTTAAGTGACGTGGGGGGATGTGACTCAGCATTTGCTTGGAATAGACGTGGGTAACCATGGAGAACCACTTCCAAGATGGCTGAGTTGGGAATCGAACCCTCCTATTCTCAGTTTTGTCTCACGAGGCTGAGTGTACCCATTTCCAGCACTCAGATCAAAATTAAAATTTCTTGGCAGAGCCAGGAATCGAACTCGGACCTTTGGGACGATAGCCAAGAATGCTAGCCGTTACACCACGAGATGGCCCCTCTTTGAACTATTGCTGTACTGCTTCGATTTTTCCAGCTGCCTGTGGACGTTGAAGTGAGTTTTGGAATGTAATATTCCATGTGACTAGTACAGTACAGCATTCATTTCGTATGAGGTACACCGCAAAAAGCAATAATTGTAATTCATGGAGTTCTAAAAGAAAAGGAAACGAGATAGGAAGTATATTGATGCTTTTGAGCTCTGGTGTTGGAGAAGGATACTGCGTATTCCTTGGACAGCCAAGAAGACAAATGTATGGGTGATTCAAAAAATCAAAGCAGATCTGTCTCTTGAAGCATTAATAACACGATTACAGCTATCATATTTTGGACACATTATGAGGCGTTCTGGTTCGTTGGAAAAGACAATTATGCTTGGAAAGGTGGAAGGGTCTCGGAGACGAGGGCGGCCAGCATTGAGATGGATCGACTCCATCAAATCCAACATGAATATGTCAGTGAAAGATCTGAAGTATATGGCTGAAGACCGAATCATATGGGGACAGTCCATCCATGCAGTCGCAAGGAGTCGACTCCGACTTGATGGCATCTGATCATCATCATCGAAAGAAAAGAGGTGGGATCCTTCGCTTAGTCCGTGGGAAAAGCCGATCCTGGAGGGTAAAATTATAGCTAAAACAAGATGTTCAGCAAAGAACATATAGCCTACTTTCTCCTAAATAAAATAAATCGAATCAGTTTCTTTCGGTCGGCAACTCGGCACTCTGTTCTGATAAGTACGCTTGCTATTGTTTGGAAGCGGGGTAAGTTGTTATTTTGTGCGTGTGGTTAGTTTAGAAGGATGAAGAAAATATCGAACAGCTATTTAACATCCACCCAGGCGTCGAAAAAGCTGAAAGTTAATGATTCGAACACAAACAATGGTCGGACACTCGCAAATTGCCGAAAATTGCAAGATCGTGATGTTTTGTCGACTAAAACTGAGAGTACCCCTTAAATGTTTTTAGAAAAAGAAGCACTGAATTTGGTCGCACCTTACAACCGTATGTTGATATTCCGTGCAACTGAACAATTCACGGTAGGGTCATTTTCCTGTGTATAGGCAGAAAGAGCAAGTAGTTCCGTGAAGAACTATACAGCCTATTTTCATATATCCTACTCATGTCAATTGCCTCTATCAACATACAAAATTTCAGTTTGACTGTTGTAATAGATTCGTAGATATTGAGAACCGTCTAAATATTTCATTTTGGATTCTTGTATGTATAGGCCATATAGTTATGTACCATAAAGAAATATTATTGCGTAGCTTCATTATTCAAACTTTCACTTCGATCGCATGATTACGACACAAGAAACAAGAACTTAATTTGAAATTTCGCACAGCCGCCATCTTGAGGTTATGTAAACAATTGAACTAAATTAGATGCCAGTGCATTACAATGTGTATAAACATTTGCTGTACCAAGTTTCATTGCGTTTGGAATACAATTTAAAGGGCACGGTCGGGGTCGGCCGAAATGGTGCTATGACCTTACCGAGTTTCATTGACATCGTTCCAGCCGTTTAGAAGTTATTAGGGGTGGGGGTGGGGGTGGGGGTGGGTGGGGTGGGTATACACACGAATCACACACACACGCACACACAGACACACGGACAAAAGGTGATCTCATAAGCCTATTTTTTCATAAAATGAAAATAGGCCAAAATGAGCTTTAAAGCCATTGTATTGTCGAAAAGTACATTTCTGTGGAGTTAAACATTCCTATAGTACAGTTTATTTAGTTTTATACACAGGAACATGACTCTAGCGTGCATTGTTCTTTTGGACGGCACATCCACATACAACTGTGGTGCGACCAATCCTAAGGTAAATGATGGAAGAGAAGAGCATTGTCAGATACGCGGTATTGCAACTTCAGCAACGATATGCGCTCTGCAGACGGTGCAGTATATAGTCCGCATGATGTCTCTCTCCAGGTCGTTGTCTCACAAGGATACCTCCAAGATGATCATCGTCAGTGGCACGGCCTAGCAATCTTGTGTAGCTTTGTGGCCTTTGCAAAGCGTGACGAACGTAGGCTACGTGTAACTCATATTGTAACAGACGAACAGATTCATAAAGCATTGAATTACGCCTTACATTTTATACCCATGCTCCACTCACGCTGGACCCTTGTGCAATAAGGCACTCAACAATACAACCCCTCTCAAACTCACTCAGTTGACAGTATGCCTGCTGTACGCACTGATGTGATATCCTTAACGACTTCAATTGATCACTGGCAAGATACACTGGCAGTGTGACCCAAGAATATTACACGTTTTATTGACCATCGGCCTCATTTCATCGTACGGCATTGCACCGTCTACAGTAAATTGGACAGGCGATTAAAACATTCAACAAAAATCCTCAAAATTATAATAATACAATATACCTATTATGTTTGTTATCAAACTTGGTTAATGGCTTTCTGCTTTTTGTCAACGGTTCGGATTGTGTAAAACATCTGCTATTGTACTTCGGTAATTTCTCTGATCGGTCTATTAGGGGCCTTAAAAAACTAGAAAGGGATTTGGGAAAATCTCAATGATTTTAGAGGGTGTTCTACATGAAAGCTCACTTTTTAAGGCTGGTTATTTGTATCCTAACAATATCAGCAATGTATCACAAACCATGTAAACAAAATATGTTAACAACAAGGGATTGAACTAAATTATATTTTAAAACTAGCTGCACCCGGCATGCGTTGCAATGCCAATCAAAGAAAGTGTTGGCATTGTAACTTTGTTTGTTGAAGTGCTTTTGGTTTCCCAATATTTTTTTCTTTTTCCGTTAACCAACTCTAAACTATCGTAAAATTGATTTACTATCTCAAAACAAACCATGGGAGCGTGCTCAAACACTCAACAAAGTTTCATCGCAATGAAATGAATGGTATAGGAACGCATACGGGACTTTGTTGAAACGATTCGAGCGCCGTCACGCATTTGCTGAATATACTCGTACTCTACCTATTGTAAAATGGATTTACTAATTCGAAAATCTTTTCTGGCGTGTACGCAACAACTCATCAAAGTTTCATCACAATCGGATGAATGGCATATGAACGTATACGTTTTTTTTTGACAATTCGCGCGCCGTCACTCATTTGTTGAATCTACTTGTGCGCCACCCATTGAAAAACAGATTTACTAATTCATACACCTTCGCAAGACTGTACTCAACTCACTAATGATTTATCACAATCGGATGAATGGTATATGAACGCATACGGAGTGTTTTTTAAACGATACGTGCGCAGTTACTCATTTGTAGAATCTACTCGTGCGCTACCTATTGTAAACATGATTTACTAAGTCAGAAACCTATCCTGGAGTGTGCACAACAATTCGCCAAAGTTTCATAGCAATCGGATGAAAGGTATAGGCACGCTTACATGACTTTGTTTAAACGAATCGCGTGCCGTCACTCATTTGTTGAACCTACTTGTGCGATACCTATTGTAAAGTGGATTTACTAAGCCAGAAACCTTCCCTGAAGTGTATACAGCATCTCACCCAAGTTTCATCACTATCGGACGAATGGTATATGAACGCATACGGGACTTTGTTGAAACGCTTCGCGCGTGTTCCCTTATTTGTTGAATCTACTTGTGCGCTACCTATTGTAAAATGGATTTACTAAGCCTGAAACTTTCCCTGGAGTGTACACAACAACTCATCCAAGTTGAGTCGCTATCGTAAAAATGGTATATGAACGCATACGGGACTATGTTGAAACACTTCGCGCGTCGTCACTCATTTGTTTCATCTACGTGTGCGATACCTATTATAACATGGATTTACTAAGCGAGAAACCTTGTCTGTAGTGTACACAACCCCTCACCCTAGTTTCATCGCTATCGGACGAATGGTATGTGAACGCATACAGGACTTGTTTGAAATGCTTCGCCCGTCGTCGCTCATGTCTTGAATCTACTCGTGCGCTAACAATTGTTAAGTGGATTTAAAAAGCCAGAAACCTTCCCTAAAGTGTACACAACATCTCACCCAAGTTTCATCGCTATCAGACTAATAGTATATGAACGCATACGGGACTTTGTTGAAACGCTTCGCGCGTCGTCACTCATTTGTTGAATCTACTCGTGCGCTACCTATTGTTACATGGATTTACTAAGCCAGAAACCTTGCCTGTAGTGTACACAACCTCTCACCCAAGTTTCATCGGTATCGGACGAATGGTATGTGAACGCATACCGGACTTTGTTGAAACGCTTCGCGCGTCGTCACTCATTTGTTGAATCTACTCGTGCGCTACAACTTTCATATTCATTCACCTTTTAAACCTTCTCTGGACTTCCACAAATAGTTCAAGACCAAAATTAGCCAAATGGGTCCAGCCGTTCTCGAGTTTTAGCGAGACTAACGAACAGCAATTCATATATATATATATATATATATATATATATATATATATATATATATATATATATATATATATATATATATCGCTTATCCTCTCAGTTTGGCTTCACCTATGGACTCTGCGAGGGATCATTCCTCTACCGTTGCATGGACAGTGTCATGGAGCTGAATACACTTTGTCAGCAGACACAGCTGGAGATGGTGACTGGTCGATCGCCCAGGCGACCTCTTACTTGGGTCTAAACAAGGAAGGAAGTCGATTGTGAACTTGTTGAAAGGAACCGTCCCGGCACTTGCGATGGCCAAAGTGGGATTCGAACCACGCTCTCACGATGCCAGCGAGGCACCACTGTGGCCACCGATTCTTTTCAGTATCCATGTTCAGGACATTCATTGCAATGGGAAGCAGTAAAATTAAAGAGAGAAAGAGAGTAACAAAAGCCAAAACTGATTGTAGGCAAACATCGATACCACTAAACCCCCACGACTGATCAGAACAGAAGAGGTATATTTTATCCTATTTTCATTATGGAAAGAAAAAAAGGCTTGTGAGATTATCTTTTGTCCGTGTGTGTGGGTGTGTCTACCTAATAAACTATAAATGGCTGGAGAGATTTAAATGCAACTCAGTAAGGACAGTATTATTTTGTCCAACCCCGACCGTGCCCTTCAAATTTTATTTCGTCACACCAAACCAACATGGTGGCTGTGCGAAATATTTAATTGGCATTCTATATCTCCGAAACTATGACTGATATCACCCTGACATTTTGTACGGTGATAAGGGGCACTACTAAAAGTACGCATATGTGACTTTCAAAAACTCGTTAAGTACAAAACGAACTTAGCGGCCAAGCGAATTTGGAACATTGAAATATACTTTGCTCGTGATTTTACCATCCGAGCGCAGTGAAACATGGCACAGACAATTTGTATACACATTGCAATGCACTGACATCTAATTTAGTTGAATTGTTTACATAACCTTAAGATGGTGGCTGTGCGAAATTTTAAAATTATTTTTTATTTCTTCTGTCCTAATCATGCGATCGAAGTCAAAGTTTGAATAATAAACCTACGCAATAATCATCATCTAATAGTACATAACTCTATGGCCTACACATATAAAATATCCAACATGGCGACCATCCGAAATATTTAGACGGTTCTCAATATCTACTGATCTATGACAGCAATAAAACTGAAATTTTGCATGTTGATAGACTTAAGTTCACCTATGGGACTTTCAATAACCTGGTGAGCACAAATCCAACATGGTGGTGACGGGAAATTTAAATATTTAAATGAACCTTTCTCACGATTTAACAATCCGAGCATAGCGAAACCTGGTACGGTAAATACTTATACAAATTTTAATGCACTGACATATACTTTATTTCAATTGTTTTCATAACCTCAAGATGGTGTCTGTGCGAATTTTTTTCATTTCTTGTATCCTAATCATGCGATTGAAGTTTGAATAATATACCTACGCAATAATATTCATGTAATGGTACATTTTCAGTATTTCAAATATTAAGCTTAAAGAAGATGAAGATATGAACTATCATGAATACCTGTCAACTGGCCGAGATTTACTCTGCGGACACATAAGTGGCTGCTTGAACACAGCTCGATAGTGGAGAGCTATTTCAAGGGGGGAAGGAAGTCCATTACGTCACTTGGGGGAGTATTGATGACGATCATTTGCATTTAAAGCATGCGAGAGACCTTCACTCACTTGACTAATAAGAAGTAAGCTACAATTGAGGGCCGTTTTGCTGAAGGTAAAAAACACTAATGTAGAAGTAACTGTGGAACAAATATATAGGCCTATATGAATCCCAGCATTTCCAAACGAGGTCAAGTCTCATCAATAATAATTAATGAAGATTTTTCTGCCTACTCCTTCCTGATGCACTTCTGAATAATTATACAGATCCTAACATCTTTTAGCTTTGTAAAAACACATATCGCCTAATATATTCGTTACTGGTGCATCTTTATCCCACTTTTTAAATTTTGCAAAAATGAGAAGACTGTGTTGTCAGTCTGTTCTGTTTCTGTTTCTTTATAATTGTAAATCCTGTTGTACTTAAGTGTTATTACACATTTCCGTCAAACCTAATTGAGTGTTAGTGAGCAGGATCTGATGATGTTTGGTTGACGAAAGAAACTAGTCATGTAACTAAGCCCCGGGCTAAACCTGGGCGACGCTGAACCGCATTAGGGCATTAGAGCATTTGACGGTGATCTGAGGACTCTACACTAAGTGACTCCACGTGCTCCAAAGCGGTTGGCAAATTTAGACATTTCCATTTGATTATAATAATATATTTAACGCAGCCAAATAGCCATAACTTCATTTGATTATAAAAACAAGATGTTCATTAAAGAACATATAGCCTACTTTCTCCTAAATGCATGTGTATTGTTATAACTCTTTGTCCTTTTCAAGGAGTAAGATTGAATGTTGGTTGTAGTAGCCTGTTGAAATACAACGTGCTATACGGATATTAAACATGAATATGAGGTGCCCTATGCTAGTGCTACCTCTGTAAAAAAAAAAAAAAAAATCATTCAATTCGGTTTCACCGCGTTTGAACTGATATGGGGAATCGATTTGCACACATACATGGCCGCTATCTGCAAACTATTGGGCTGATGACCTTGTAGTTCAGTCAAAAGATGATTCCCACAAAAAGGTATGTTGTTGCAAAATTTGGTAGAGATCAAATGATTAGGTTGGTCGTAATTTGATTTAAGCTTTTAACATTTGGGTGACCGCCATTCCATTTCCGTCAAGATGGCGGCGATATAAAACATGACAGTGAGGTGCCCTTTGCTAGTGTACCTCTGTACCAAATTTCGTTCAATTCGGTTTTACCGTGTTTGAATTGATAGGGGGAATCGATTTGCACACATACATGGCCGCAATATGCAGACTATTGGACTGATGACCTTGTAGTTTGCTCAAACGATTCTGTATGCATAAAATTGCCAACGGCCTAGCCGTGTTGAAACACCGGATCCCATGAGAACTCCGCAGTTAAGCAACATTGGGCGCAGTCGGAACTTGGATGGTATGCCGGTTCTAGGCACTACGCGCTGTTGGCCAACATAATGAGGAGCGGGAAGGCCCTGGCCACCCTACCGCAAGTAAAATCCAGCTGGGGGTAGCCTCTTCGGAGGCTCGGAACTGCCTTCGGGCAGAATACCAATTAGTTAATTTAATACATAAAGGTATAACGTCATTTGTTTTGTAGAGATCAGATGATTACAGTACGTTGGGCGTAATTTGATTCAAGCTTTTAACATTTGGGTGGCCACCATTACGTTTTCGTCAATATGGCGGCGATTTAAAACAAGACAGTGAGGTGGCCCTTGCTAGTGCTAACTCTGTACCAAATTTCGTTCAATTCGGTTTTACCGTGTTCGATTTGATAGGGGGAATCGATTTGCACACATGCATGGCCGCCATCTACAAACTATAGGGTTGATGATCTTGTAGTTTGGTCAAAATATGTTTCCCGCATAAAAGTATATTGTTACAAAATTTGGTAGAGATCAGCTTATTAGGTTGGTCGTAATTTGATTTAAGCCTTAAACATTTGGGTGGCCGCCATTACGTTTCTGTCAAGATGGTGGCAACATAAAACATGACACTGGGATGCCCTTTGCTAGTGCTACCTCTGTACCAAATTTTGTTCAATTCGGTTTCACCGTGTTTGAATAGATAGGGGGAATCTATTTGCACACATACATGGCCGCCATCCGCAAAGTATTGGGTTGATGACCTTGTAGTTTGGTCAAAGGATTCTCCATACGGAAAGGTATAATGTTGAAAAATTTGGTAGATATCAGAATATTAGGTTGGTCGTAATTTGATTTAAGCTTTTAACATTTGGGTGGCCGCCATTACGTTTTCGTCAAGATCGTGGCGATATAAAACATGAAACTGAGGTTTCCTTTGCTAGTGCCACCTCTGTACCAAATTTCGTTCAATTTGGTTTCACCGTATTTGAATTGATAGGGGGAATCGATTTGCACACATACATGGCCGCCATCCGCATAGTATTAGGCTGATGATCTTGTAGTTTAGTCAAAATATGTGTTCCACATAAAGGTATGTCATTGTAACATTTGGTAGAGATCGGATGATTAGGTTAGTCGTAATTTGATTTACGCTATGAACATTGGGGTGGCCGCCATTACATATCCGTCAAGTTGGCGGCGATATAAAACATGACACTGAGGTGCCCTTTGTTAGTTTTACCTCTGTACCAAATTTCGTTCAATTCGGTTTCACCGTGTTCAAATTGATAGGGTGGGGGACAGACATTCAGAGTACACACACACACACACACACACACTCACTCACACACACACACACTCACAGACAGAAACACAATTTTTGGCCCTGTGTAGATCTCATAAGTCTACTTTCATTTTTTGCAAAAATCGAAAGTAGACTAATAGATATTTTTTGTGTACTTGTAAAACCATACAATAGAATAAAGAAAACATTTGTGTAAGAAGTGTTTTGTTAAGTGTATAAATAATTCATGTATTTATTTCAGGTACTAGGAAATCCCTATATCCCTATATCCCTATATCCCTATATCCCTTCCCTATATATATTATAATTGTGAAAGTCTGTGTGTGTGTGTGTGTGTTAGTTTGTTACCTCTTGACACTAAAACGGCTGGACGGATTTGGATGAAATTTGAAATGGAGACAGCTTATACCCTGGGATAACATATAGGATGCCTTTCACTCAGAAATAAATCATTGTTCCCGTGGAACGAGCAACATAACTGAAAAGTCACTAAAAATACTCAACTAGGACAAAATATCGAAGTTGTCGCATAAAGACCGGACACAGCTCATTTTACGCCCCTCGATGCGAGAAACAATACTCGGTAGGTCCCTACGGGACACCGAAAACCACATTTTAAGGCCCTAAAACCAATAGTTTCAAAGATATTTGCAGAAAACTATCTTCGGTCTGATAAACTGAACTAATGGCAAGTCCGTTTCCATGGCAACACTACCTCAAGGTATGACATCCGATTTTCTATATATCCCTGTAGGAGGCAATGCCAATCCAATTGTTATCTTTTTCAAGATATATATAAACACAATAAGAACAGGGTAGCGCGCCTGCCTCTCAACCGGAGGCCCTGGGTTCGATTCCCGGCTCCGTCAGAGATTTTTGACACTGACGTGAGGTTTGCAACGATGTGCATTCAGATTCGTGAGGACAATTGAGTAGCTGTCTGATAGTGAGGCAGCGCCCCGGTCACGAAGAACAACATTAACGCCGAGGGACACGATGCACTGACCACGCGTCACCACAATATCTGCAGGCCAAATGGCTGGGAAGCGGTCGCATTATAGGCCTAGGCCCTTAATGGGCTGTAGTGCCAGGGTTAAAAAAATTAGAGGAAGCGCCTTCTAATGCCACCTTTAATTTTTAAACACTACAGTAGCGGCTGGCCGGCCCCGTGGTGTTGGGGTAGCGCGCCTGCCTTTCACCCGGAGGCCCCGGGTTCGATCCCCGGCTCCGTCAGGGATTTTAAAACTGAGTGAGGGTTGGAACGGGGTGCACTCAGCCTCGTGAGGACAATTGAGTAGCTGTCTGACAGTGAGACAGCGCCCCGATCACGAATACCAAGATTAACGGCCGAGGGGACCCGACGCGCTGATCACGCGTCACCCCAATATCTGCAGGCCAAATGCCTGGGCAGCGGTCGCTTGGTAGGCCTTAGCCCGTCATGGGCTGGATAGTGCCAGTGGTTGACAGTAGCGGCTACTAAATAAAGTTAGCGATCAAGCTACGTTCAATTTCATAAACACTAGGCTCACAAATCCCGTATAGTTAAGTACAAATATCAGTCTGGTGGTTATGTCAGTAGCAACGAAGCTCTGTGGCGGCTATTGCCGTTTATGGAAATATACAATAAAATGTTGGCATATCTGAGTTCAAGGAACTGCTGTTCAGAATAGGCTTTCGGTGCAGGTTATGCGGCCCATGTTCGTAACATGGAATGTTTTCTTTTGACAATGCATCTACACCATGTGCGAGGGCAACGCATTTCAAATATCTCTAAAAACACAATAAACAGGAAGTTGGAGAAAATTTTTAAGTGGGAGCAAAGATTCAAGGAGAAATAATTTCATCTTTGAGATTTGCTGATGACATCGTCATCTTGACCGATACGCCAGAGGAATTGAATGAGTTTTTGAATGGTATGGACTCCGTCTTGAGGAAATAATTCATGATGGAAATCAATAAATGTAAAACAAAATTATTGGAATGCAGCCAAAATAAATCAGAAACCTCTATGCACATCAAATTGGCAGGTGAAATGCTACGGGAAGTAGGAGACTTCTGTTACTTAGGAAGAAAAATAGCCAGTGATGGACGAAGCAAAGAGGTTGGCTCAGGCAAGGACATCATTTCTACAGAAAAGGAATTTGTTGACATCGAATATACATTTAGATATTAGGAAGTAATTTTTGAAAGCTTTTGTCTGGAGCGTGACACTATAAGGAAGTGAAACTTGGACTAATGGTGCAGCAGAAAAGAGGAGAATTGAAGCGTTTGAAATGTGGTGTTACAGGAGAATGATGATGATCAGATGGGTAGATGGGGTAACAAATAAAGAGCTATTAAGACGAGTGGGAGTGGAGAGATGTTTCTGGCGACTGCTATTGAAGAGAAGATATAGGTTGGTACGACACATATTAAGACACCCAGGAATAGCAAGCATAGTTATGGATGGGAAGGTTAAGGACAATAACTGTAGGGTAGACCAGGGTAAAACAGATTGCCTCGGATGTAGGGTGTGGTAGCGATATAGAGATGAAACGATTAGCTCAGGAGAGGGAGCCATGGAATGCCGCATCAGTCCAGTCAAGAAACTGAAGACTCAAACAACAACAGTTGGGAATTTTAATTACTTAGAGAGGCATGTGAGGCAAAAGGGTTGTTGCAGAATTTCAATCCCTGGGATGTAACACTGGAAGAGAGTGCATAATGTACATCAACGGCCAATGTCAGAGATATTTTACTATAGGTAAGGAAAAATACTTTTGATTCCCCATATTCCGATAGATTTGCCATTCCAGTGTGCAAGAGTACAGTTCCCTCTTCAAACAATATTCGCAATTTCTATTAACAAATCGCAATCGCACACACTTAACAGCAGGTGTACAATTGCATCGTCCCCATTGACTTGATCGCGAGCGAAGCCGCGGGTACCTGCTAGTCCCTATATATATTATAAATGTGAAAGTCTGTGTGTGTGTTAGTTTGTTACCTCTTGACACTAAAACGGCTGGACGGATTTGGATGAAATTTGAAATGGAGACAGCTTATACCCTGGGATAACATATAGGCTGCCTTTCACCCAGAAATAAATCATTGTTCCCGTGGAACGAGCAACATAACTGAAAAGTCACTAAAAATACTCAACTGGGACAAAATATCGAAGTTGTCGCATATAGACCGGACAAAGCTCATTTTACGCCCCTCGATGCGAGAAACAATACTCGGTAGGTCCCTGCGGGACACCGAAAACCACATTTTAAGGCCCTAAAACCAATAGTTTCAAAGATATTCGCAGAAAACTATCTTCACTCTGATAAACTGAACTAATGGCAAGTCCGTTTCCATGGCAACACTACCTCAAGGTATGACATCCGATTTTCTATATATCCCTGTAGAAGGCAATGCCAATCCATTTGTTATCTTTTTCAAGATATATATAAACACAATAAGAACAGGGTAGCACGCCTGCCTCTCACCGGAGGCCCTGGGTTCGATTCCCGGCTCCGTCAGAGATTTTTGACACTGACGTGAGGTTTGCAACGGAGTGCATTCAGATTCGTGAGGACAATTGAGTAGCTGTCTGATAGTGAGGCAGCGCCCCGGTCACGAAGAACAACATTAACGGCCGAGGGACACGATGCACTGACCACGCGTCACCACAATATATGCAGGCCAAATGACTGGGAAGCGGTCGCATTATAGGCTTAGGCCCTTCATGGGCTGTAGTGCGGGGTAAAAAAATTAGAGGAAGCGCCTTCTAATACCACCTTTAATTTTTAAACACTACAGTAGCGGCTACTAAATAAAGGTAGCGATCAAGCAACGTTCAATTTCATAAACACTGGGCTCACAAATCCCGTATATTTAAGTACAAATATCAGTCTGGTCGTTATGTCAGTAGCAACGAAGCTATGTGGCGGCTATTGCCGTTTCCGTAACACTAAAGGCATCCCGCCGTCACATAGTCAATGTGCACTTATAAAATTGTGAACCACACTCACTACCTTTAGCAAAATTTACACAAGACGTGATTTTGAAAGCACTCTTCTGTATGTTGAGGTACAGAGATATACCACATGGAAAGATACAATAAAATGTTGGCAAATCTGAGTTTAAGGAACTGCTGTTCAGAATAGGCCTTGTGTTAAATCTGCAGAAGCTTTCGGTACAGGTTATGCATCCCATGTTCGTAACATAGAATGTTTTCCTTTGACAATGCATCTACACAATGTGCGAGGGCAACGCATTTCAAAGATCTCTAAAACACAGTAATCAGGAAATTGGAGAAAATTTATAGTGGGAGAGAAGATTCAAGGAGAAATCACTTCGACTCTGAGATTTGCTGATGACATAGTCATCTTGGCCGATACGCCAGAGGATTTGAATGAGTTTTTGAATGGTATGGAATCCGTCTTGAGGAAAGAATTCATGATGAAGATCAATAAATGTAAAACAAAAATATTTGAATGCAGCCGAAAAAGATCAAAAACCTCTATGGACATCAAATTGGCAGGTGAAACGATACGGGCAGTAGGTGACTTCTGTTCTTAGGAAGCAAAATAACCAGTGAAGGACGAAGCAAAGAGGATATCAAAAGTAGGTTGGCTCAGGCAAGGACAGCATTTCTACAGAAAGGGAATCGGTTGACATAGAATATATTGTAGATTTAGGTATTCGGAAGTCATTTTTGAAAGGTTTGTCTGTTGCGTGACACTATAAGGAAGTGAAACTTGGACTATTGGTGCAGCAGAAAAGAGGAGAATTGAAGCGTTTGAAACGCGGTGTTACAGGAGAATGATGAAGATAGATGGGTAGATAGGGTAACAAATGAAGCGGTATTAAGGCGAGTGGGAGAGGAGCGATGTTTCTGGCGATTGCTTATGCAGAGAAGAGACAGGTTGGTAGGACAAATATTAAGACACCCAGGAATAGCAAGCTTAAGTTATGGATGGGAGGGTCGAGCCCAAGAACTGTAGGGGTAGACCAAGGTTAAACAGATTGCCTCGGATGTAGGGTGAGGTAGCTATGTAGAGATGAAACGATTAGCTCAGGAGAGGGAGGCATGGAGGTCTGTATCAAACCAGTCAAAAGACTAAAGACTCAAACAACAACAATCAGGAATTTTAATTACCCAGAGAGGCATGTGGAGAATTTCAATCCCAGGGATGTAACATTGGAAGAGACTGCATAATGTACTCCAGCGGCCAACGTGAGAGATATTTTACTATGGGTGTATTAATAGCGACATGTTGACGTTCAAACCATCAATAAGTGTGCCAAAATTACACCGTGAATAGCTTAAGGAAAAATACTTTTAATTCCCCATATTCCGATAGATTTGCCATTCCAGTGTGCAAGAGTGCAGTTCTCTTTTCAAACAATATTCGCAATTTCTATTAACAAAGCGCAATGACAAACACTTAAGAGCAGCAGGTGTACATTTAGACAAAACCATTTTTTTCCCATGAACAACTGTATGTGGCCTGCTCACGAATATCCGGACAACAAAATTGTTATGTCTCAGCAGAAGATGGCAAAACCAAAAACGTAATTTTCAAATGTGTTCACATAAGGTAACATCATACCCTGTGGACTTTCTCAACTCTATGAAAGTCCCACTTTGCTGCTCATATCAATACACTGTATGTATTAGAATTTTGAGAATTAGAATGGACCCACCTGTAGCCGCGATTGATGTGATAGAATAGACCAATTTTCAGAATAATGCATCGTCCCCATTGTCTTCATCGCGAGCGAAGCCGCGGGTACCTGCTAGTATATTATAATTGTGAAAATCTGTGTGTCCGTGTGTGTGTGTGTGTGTGTGTGTGTGTTAGTTTGTTACCTCTTGACACTAAAACGGCTGGACGGATTTGGATGAAATTTGAAATGGAGACAGCTTATACCATGGGATAACATATAGGCTGCCTTTCGTCCGGAAATAAATCATTGTTCCCGTGGAACGGGCAACATAACTGAAAAGTCACCAAAAATACTCAACCGGGACAAAATATCGAAGTTGTCGCATAAAGACCGGACAAAGCTCATTTTACTCCCCTCAATGCAAGAAACAATACTCGGTATGTCCCTACGGGACACCGAAAACTACATTTTAAAGCCCTAAAACCAACAGTTTCAAAGATAATCGCAGAAAACTATCTTCGCTCTGATTGATGAACTAATCGCAAGTCCGTTTCCATGGCAACACTACCTCAAGGTATGACATCCGATTTTCTATATATCACTGTAGGAGGCAATGCCAATCCATTTATTATCTTTTTCAAGATATATATAAACACAATAAGAACAGTGTAGCGCGCCTGCCTGTCGTCCGGAGGCCCCGGGTTCGATTCCCGGCTCCGTCAGAGATTTTAGACACTGACGTGAGGGCTGCAACGGGCTGCACTCAGATTCGTGAGGACAATTGAGTAGCTGTGAGGCAGCGCCCCGGTCACGAAGAACAAGATTAACGGCTGAGGGGACACTATGCACTGACCACGCGTCACCACAATATCTGCAGGCCAAATGGCTAGGAAGCGGTCGCATGATAGGCCTAGGCCCTTCGTGGGCTGTAGTGCCAGGCGTAAAAAAATTAGGGGAAGCGCCTTCTAATACCACCTTTAATTTTTAAACACTGCAGTAGCGGCTATTAAATAAAGGTAGCGATATAGCTACGTTCATTTCATAAACACTGGGCTCACAAATCCCGTATAGGTAAGTACAAATATCAGTCTGGTCATTATTTCAGTAGCAACGAAGCTCTGAGGCGGCTATTGCCGTTTCCTTAACACTTAAGGCATCCCGCCGTCATATACAGCAATGTGCACTTACCATATTGTGAACCAGTCTATTTTACTGACTCAACCAGGACAAAATATCGAAGTTGTCGCATAAAGACCGGACAAAGATCATTTTACTCCCCTCGATGCAAGAAACAATACTCGGTGTGTCCCTACGAGCTGTTGAGGAGAAACAACGATTCAATAGGTTGGGAATTTATAAGTTGTTAAAATTAACATACAATTACTGAGGTGAAATTAAATAATATAACTTAATTTATTTTCTGTCCTACGGGACACCGAAAACTACATTTTAAAGCCCCAAAACCAACAGTTTCAAAGATATTCGCAGAAAACTATCTTCGCTCTGATTGATGAACTAATCGCAAGTCCGTTTCCATGGCAACACTACCTCAAGGTATGACATCCGATTTTCTATATATCCCTGTAGGAGGCAATGCCAATCCATTTGTTATCTTTTTCAAGATATATATATATAAACACAATAAGAACAGTGTAGCGCGCCTGCCTGTCGTCCGGAGGCCCCGGGTTCGATTTCCGGCTCCGTCAGAGATTTTAGACACTGACGTGAGAGCTGCAACGGGCTGCACTCAGATTCGTGAGGACAATTGAGTAGCTGTGAGGCAGCGCCCCGGTCACGAAGAACAAGATTAACGGCTGAGGGGACACTATGCACTGACCACGCGTTACCACAATATCTGCAGGCCAAATGGCTGGGAAGCGGTCGCATGATAGGCCTAGGCCCTTCGTGGGCTGTAGTGCCAGGCGTAAAAAAATTAGGGGAAGCGCCTTCTAATACCACCTTTAATTTTTAAACACTACAGTAGCGGCTATTAAATAAAGGTAGCGATATAGCTACGTTCATTTTGTAAACACTGGTCTCACAAATCCCGTATAGGTAAGTACAAATATCAGTCTGGTCATTATTTCAGTAGCAACGAAGCTCTGAGGCGGCTATTGCCGTTTCCTTAACACTTAAGGCATCCCGCCGTCATATACCTCAATGTGCACTTACCAAATTGTGAACCAGACTATTTTACTGAAAAGAATTTCTACTAGCGAGTATCCACTCCGGCAAAAAACACACTCACTACCTTTTCCAAAATTTACACAAGACATGATTTTTAAGGCACTCTTCTGTATGTTGAGGTACAGAGACATACCACATGGAAAGATACAATAAAATGTTGGCAAATCTGAGTTCAAGGAACTGCTGTCCAGAATAGGCTTTCGGTACAGGTTATGCGGCCCATGTTCGTAACATGGAATGTTTTCCTTTGACAATGCATCTGCACCATGTGCGAGGGCAACGCATTTCAAAGATCTCTAAAAACACAATAATCATGAAATTGGAGAACAATTTAAAGTCGGAGTGAAGATTCAAGTAGAAATAATTTCATCTCTGAGATTTGCTGATGACATCGTCATCTTGGCCAATACGCCAGAAGATTTTAACGAGTTTTTGAATGACATGGACTCCGTTTTGACGAATGAATTCATGATGAAAATCAATAAATATAAACAAAATTATTGGAATGCAGCCGAAATAAATCAGAAACCTCTATGGACATCAAATTGGCAGGTGAAACGCTACGGGAAGTAGGAGACTTCTGTTACCGGTACTTAGGAAGCAAAATAACCAGTAATGGACGAAGCAAAGAGGATATAAAAAGCAGGTTGGCTCAGGCAAGGAAAGCATTTCTACAGAAAAGGAATCTGTTGACATCGAATATACATTTAGGTATTATGATGTCATTTTTGAAAGCTTTTGTCTGGAGCATGACACTATAATGAAGTGAAACTTGGACTAATGGTGCTGCAGTAAAGAGGAGAATTGAAGCGTTTGAAATGTGGTGTTACGGGAGAATGATGAAGATCAGATGGGTAGATAGGGTAACAAATGAAGAGCTATTAAGACGAATGGGAGAGGAGAGATGTTTCTGGCGACTGCTAATGAAGAGAAGAGATAGGTTGGTACGACACATATTAAGACACCCAGGAATAGCAAGCTTAGTTATGGATGGGAGGGTCAAGGACAACAACTGTGGGGGTTAACCAGGATTATACAGATTGCCTCAGATGTAGGGTGCGGTAGCTATGTAGAAATGAAACGATTAGCTCAGGAGAGTGAGGCATGGAGGGCTGCAACAAACCAGTCAAAAAACTGAAGACTCAAACAACAACAATCGGGAATTTTAATTACTTAGACAGGCATGTGAGGCAAAAGGGTTGTTGGAGAATTTCAATCCCTGGGATGTAACACGGGAAGAAACTGCATAATGTACATCAGCGGCCAAGGTGAGAGATATTTTACTATAGGTCTATTAATAGCGACATGTTGACGTTCAAATCATCAATAAGTGTGGCAAAATTATACCCAGAATAGCTTATGGAAAAATACTTTTAATTCCCCATATTCCGATAGATTTGCCATTCCAGGTGTACGTTTAGAAAAAACAATTTTTTCCCACGCGCAACTGTATGTGGCGTGCTCGCGATTATCCGGACAACAAAATCGGTATGTCTCAGCAGAAGATGGAAAAACCAAAACCAAAATTTTCAAATGTGTTCACATAATGTAACATCGTACCCTGAAGACTTTCACAACTCTATAAAATTCCCACTTTTGCTGCTCATATCAATATACTGTGTTTATCAGAATTTTCAGAATTAGAATCGACCCACCTGTAGCCGATATTGCTGTAATAGAATAAACCAATTATCAGCAATAATGCATCGTCCCCATTGTCTTGATCGCGAGCGAAGCCGCGGGTACCTGCTAGTTAATTATAATTCTCCACCCAAACTAATTGGGAACACTCGTGTTGACCGACTGAAAAGCTCCTATTAATAGACTGTAAATATAATATGTTGACTGACGGAATTAGTTATTACGATAATGCCATGGGTTTCACGTGCCTTTTGACTGTTGCGTCATTTAAAGACGCTAGGGTGCCGAAATTATGCCCTGAAGGGGATCTTTAACGTGGTAATAAGTACTGACAAGACTCCCTTGTTTTTAAGCATCCCCCCTCAGGGGCTCACGACTAGTGGGGCGTGGGTTGGCGATCACGTCACCCCAGCTGAGTCCAGCATTGCTTCCACTTACTTGTGCCGGGTTCCCCACTGTCATATTTTCTGTCGATCTCCTATGTTCTTAAAGGTAAGATTTGGATCCTCGCCGTCAAGGCGGCACGCTGCTGCTTCAAAGGCGGCGCGCTGCCATGGCGGCGCTGCCTGGGCAGTTGTGGTGTTTTCGTTCCTCGCTGCCTGGGCAGCGCGGCAGAGGTTCAGTAGGCTATTTACATTGATGAAATTTAATAGAGGTACGATCATCATGTGTAGTCCCGCTACCAAAACGGGAATTAGAAGATTATTGGAGGAAGAAGAAGACGCTGACAATTTGATTCTAGCCCTATTGGTGCGAAAAAGAAAAAGGAAAGCCACTAAATAAATCTACAAAACCCGAGAGAGAGTGAGGGGTGTTTTAAGATATTGATTGAAAGACATCTGAAAAGAACGAAGATCCTTTTTAGACAATACTGCAGGCTCAACTATGACCAATTCGAGATGTTTTTGGGGTTGGTTTCCGAGGATTTGATGCCACTCCAATCCATACTTAATTTAGCCAAAGGACATATTTCTGTTACATAAAATTGGTCTAAAATTAAATGAAATGTCATTTAAATGTTCTTTAGATGGCGTATTATATGAATAATTTACTTTCTTGGCATTAAAAGAGGCAAAAAATAAATTATTTTCCAATATTTGTTACGGGCACATTAGTGACAAGTCGAGACATCTAGCGGACTTTTATGAAACGCCATTTTGGATAGCAGTTTTATGCTCCATTCCGGGCTTTGTATAATTTCATTGCCAACGGTGCGGCGCCGCAGAGCCGCCAGACCGGTCCGGGCGCGGCTGGGCGGCCTCGCTGCCCATGCGGCGCCGCACAGGCAGCGTTGCTTAGGCAGCGGCGGCAGAGTTCGAAATGTATCCCGTCTAAATACATGGGGAGCGATAGTGAGCTTCCGCCGCCATGGACATCTACTCTTGCCTGTACGGCCTCAACTTTATTATTTACTTCATTCAACTGGGTGTTTAAATTGCCAAATTTGGTGTCCATTTGTTCATTCATTTCACCAATTTTATCGTTTACCTGGCGGCGAGGATCCAAATCGTACCTTGACCGATCCCAACGATATTAGGGTTTCCGAGGCCTAGGGAGTCTTTCATTTTCCCGCTTTAATTGCCTCTTATCTCATCTTTCCTGTTTCCCTCATTTTTTGATGGATCAGACCTCTTCTCTTCTCCTCATAATATCTCCTGCCTTCTGCTTAAAGCCCTTAAGGAGGCAAGGTGTAGGCCTATGTAGCCTTATCACTTCTGGTGCATCCTAGATAGTGCTGCACTCTCAAGGGCTTACGGGAATTTATGACCTTAAGGGATTCCTGAGCTGGGTTAGGGGTTTCCCTCTTTTTTCATTGCCTCTGCTGCGGACCCTCTCCTCTTTCCCTCTCCCATCTGCCCTTAATGGCTCGCCTTCATTCTAAGTCCCTAGTAGTTCCGCCCCTTAAAACAACAATAACTAACTAACCTAAATCCTTATTCTTCGAAGTTTGAGGGCATTTCTTCTCCTCCTGTCCTTTATTTACCTTACACTTTATTTGTTTACCATTTCTTCTTCTAGTGTGTAAGCCTGTAGTTAGTTTTAGTTATAGTTTTCATTACATTATCATTTTCCACTATCACCCAAATCATTAGGGGCCGATAACCCAGATGTTAGGTCCCTTAAAAGATCAATAATAATCATTCGATTGCGCATGGATTCGATCTCGTAACCTTGGGCACTGCAGGCTAGTCCTTTACCGCTACGCCACGCACCTGCAAAGTGATCAAATAATCTCTTTTTTCGTTACCGTTCTACCCTCGAGAGTTGGCTTTTCCCACAGCCTAAGCTAGGGATCCCACCTCTACCGCCACTGAGGGCAGTGTCCTGGAGCTTGAGATTATGAGTCAGGGGATGCAACTGGGGAGTGTGACTAGCACCTCGCCCAGACGGCCTCACCTGTAAAGCGAACAGGGGACTTATGACGGGATGAGTAGATTGGGAGGGATAGACAAGGAAGAGGGAAGGAGGCGGCCGTGGCCTGACGGGAGGCACCATCCTGGCATTTCCCGGAGACGAAGTGGGAAACAACGGAAAACCACTTCGAGGATGGCTGAGGTGGGAATCGAACCCCCTCTACTCATTTTGACCACCCGAGACTGAGTAGTCCCCGTTACAGTCCTCATACCACTTTTAAAATTTCGTAGCAGAGCCGGGAATCGAACCTCGGACCTCCGGGACGGCAGCTAAGCACGCTGACCACTACACCCCGGAAGCGACAATCTCGTTTATAATGACGGCAATTTCCTTGTCCCCCTGTGAACATATAAGCACGTAGTCTTCTTATCGAGTTAGCTTCCTAATGGGTGCATCAAGGACTGTTGATTTGACTCGGGAGAGTACTAGCCCCAGAAGCTATAAAGCAACTGTGATGATACTCGCGCAAGAACATCGCATTTGGGACAACATTTTTTAATCAGACTCAGTATAATATCGTGAGTTACACTCTCCCCTGATGACTCGTGACGTCACTACTGGGAGCGATAAAAAGCGAACAGCTGATAACTGGGCAAATGTTCAGCCGACCGTCCGTTTATCTGACTGTATTTGCTACTAGGTCAGGTCACTGGACTATGTGCTTCATCATAACATTGCATTTATAAGCGCTTGCCAGGTGGAAATATTGTAATGCAACGTAGCTGCTTGCGTTGAGTCATGCATCACAACGACAGTCCGGAGATTTAAGATTCAAATCCGGCCACTGACTGCGGCTTCCTGATTCTGGTTTCTCCCCGTGTTATTCATACTCACTGTTGGCAAAAGATACATTTTTGCTTTGTGTACCGCAACCGATGTGACTGCGCGTATTATTTAGAGTCACTAGGGCTGTCAATTGTTGATAAATGCTCGTAGTCAATTTTGATCCATGTTCATCGTCTAAGGCACCATCCCATGTGTTGGACTATAGAACGATTAATCGCATTTTGCCAAAATTATAAAGAAAGTAGATGTATAAGATCAATCCGGGCATATATTTGTGTCTGTCTGCCCTTCTGTCTGTCTGTCTGAGTGAGTGTGTGTGTGTGTGTGGGTGTGTCCCTATCAACTCTTAAACGGCTGCAGCTATCGAAACCAAATTTGGTATGAGTAAAGACTAATACCAGAACATCTCAAGATAATATTTGAAAATTATCTCAGTGCTATTAACTGCTCAAAAATAACAATTGAATTTGAGTTCTAGGTTGGACATCTCTGAAAGTATGGATGGGAGCTATTTAAAAATTGACACACATATATATTAAAGCCATCATTACTTCCGACTTGACGTTTCAGTGTTACCCTAGAGTTACTTAGCGGTCAGAAGGTAAATCACTTTAACTAGACAATCACAGGAAGTCATTCAAATCAATATATCACGACAAATCGAGTTTCGTTCGCGATGTCGTGATTTAGCGAACGAAACTCTAGCCTAGCACTGAAACGTCAAGTCGGAAGTAATGAAGGCTTTACTATAGATAATAATATTTCACATTACATGTTAGAAGCCCATACATGACAGTGTTCCCATCATGATTCTACGCATGTTGATAGGTTCAATGTTTATACGGATATAACATCCGTACTATCTTTTGGATTTCAACCAAATTTCGTGTGTGCTTTGTGTACCACAACAGATATGACTGCGTATTATTTAGAGTCACCAGGGCTGCCAACTGTTGACAAATGCTCTTAGTCATTTTTGATCCTTGTTCATCTTCCAAGGTACCATTCGATTGTTAGGCCATAGAACGATTAGGCTAATCAGTTCATAGTATGACAGTCACTGCAATAACACATGGTATCAGGCAAGTACACACAAGTAAACGATATTGATGACTAAGGATGTCAAAATTCACAGGCCTCGAAGCAGCAGCAGCCGCAACAACAACTAGGTCTATAACAATGAAATACTAAAACAATAATTCTTCACTTTCCTTGAAACGATCAATATTTCTTACGTATCGACCGGGGGGGGGGGGGGGGGGATAAGCGGGCTCAGTGGATTTGAGGTAGTGGTCTTTCCTCGTATCTAGGACTCCGCGGTGCAGCTGTGCGTGTTAAATCGCTTACCACGATCACGATGGGGAGCTGCAGAAAGTGTGAAATACAGATGTTCAAATCCCGGCGCTAAATCTGTCTATCCTCAGTGTGGTTTTCCCGTCTTTTAACACTCCCTCCAGACAAATAGTACCTTGCTTCAAGTTGGGCACCTACTCCATCCCCTACCTTAATAATTACAGCTAAACACACTACTGAAGTCATACCAGTAACACAGGTTATCATACAAATTTGACACACAGCTAAATACTCAGTGCTGATAACCAAATATGTCCCAAGCTCCTAATAAGAATTAACAACAACAACAACAACAACAACAGCTTCTTATCTAGGAGTCATTGTTTATTCCAGAGGGGGGATAATAGACCGCCAGACAGAGTGAAATGTCCCCCACATAAATTGAAATAGTAGTCTATGCTGTAAATTGTACTTTAAAGCAACTATCTAATATATAAAAGTGAAAGTCTGTATGTATGTGGGTATGTGGATCTGTTCCGTATACAAATCTACACCGTTCCACCAATCTCAACCATATTTTGCATACACATAGTTTAGGACCCAGAAGGAACCGCTGGCTACATGAATTTACGATAGTCTTTCTCATTCTTCTGATTTCGACCCTTTTGCACTCCAGCACATGCTAATCAAATCATAAAATATACTCATGAAGGAATGGCAAGGCGGATAGTTTCCATGGCAACATAGCTCAAGTCGAGACACGGCCGACTGGATGCCAATTGCGCTCTGCACTACCGGTATAGAAAATGAGGATCTTTACTTGAAATCACGTTAGTTACTCAACTTCTCACACAGCACTGTCAACCGAGTTTAGCATAACAAAGACTTGACACTATCTTCTACTATATATTTGTCAAATACCACTCACTCACTCATTTATTCATCACGAAATCTCAGAAACCATCAAACGGATTGGAATGAAATTTGGTATGCTGCTTCCCCAAGGGCCGCAAATGCCCACTAAGAGAGGATTTTTGGATATTCTGGTTCTAAAGGGGTGTTAAGGGGGTAGACCTGCATTTCATTGAACAGCAATGTCTCCCGATTGGTTTCATTGGGGGATGTGATACTCGGCACATAAACTCATCATTAAAAACAAGATGTTCAGTAAAGAACATATAGCCTACTTTCTCCTAAATGTATGAGTATAGTTATAACTCGTTGTTATTATCAAAGAGTATAATAGAACTATTCTTTGTTGAAGACCTTGGAAACGATTTACCTCTACCAAACGCCACAACCTAGATAAAAACTGCTACCATCATTGAAGAAAGAAAGATAAGAAGTATATCAAGAATGTTATGGATCTGGAGACATAATCGACCGGACTGGCTGCGTGGCTCAGCGGTAACGTTCTCGCTTGCTGGGCCCTAGGTTGCAGGTTCGTATCCTGGCGCAGTCAGCTGGCATTTGAGGGTGCACAAATGCGAGTGAGCCGTGTCAGTACATTTACTGGCACGTTAAAGATCCCCTTCGGGCCAAAATTCCGACGCAGTCAGCTGGCATTTGAGGGTGCACAAATGCGAGGGAGCCGTGTCAGTACATTTACTGGCACGTTAAAGATCCCCTTCGGGCCAAAATTCCGGCACCCCGGTGTCTCTAAAAGCAGCAGTAGTTAAAAGGGATGTAAAACCAATAACATTATTATTATTATTATTATTACATATATGACCTGCCGTGGGCAACATCCAACTTTGAGTTGAGGCATGTCTTTACACGTCTGGTTGTGCATGGCTTTCACAACCCTAATTGAATTAACAAATCTTTCCATGACCCTACAGAGACGTGTGTATACAAACTATGTGGATATTTTCGATTGCTATTTGCCTGAAATAAAAGTAGTAATTAATAACCTGAACTAACATCAACGGCTTCAATTCAGTTACTATGCGAAATCGTTTTGTTCTTTACTTCAAATAACATTTTCAAGTAACGCAAAATAGACTGTTACAAAGCCTTTAAAATAAAAAGTAAAAATGTATCGTAGTATCATCTTGTCATTCTTCAAATTCGATGCGCATAGAATGCCAATGGTATATTAATCAATGGAGCCCCACGTAGACTAGTTGTGACATCTAGTGCTGAAATATCGAACAATATAATCCTAACAGAGCGAGTGCATTCTAGCGGCCAGAAGAAGACATTTTTCAATAAAATCTGGTCGGCGTGCAGTTACCTTTTTGGCAGCTAGATGTCTCGAGTAAATCTGCTGGCGAATTATGTTTTAATTAAATATATATTTTACACCATAATCTGCACAATATAACGCTTAATTTTAAAACATCTGAGTCATTACAAAACAATAAACATATAACATTTCAAGCAAAAAACCTAGCTCCGATCGGGTTTGAACCATAGGCATTAGAGCGATAGGCTAACGCTCTACCACTGAGCTAATTGTGTCAACGAATATCGTTCTTTATAAAATGACTTACATAGAACTTGTTAGCAAATAATGATTTATACTAAACGATTTCATCACTGGAGTATATTATTTATATATAAAGCATTTCATACAAAGTTTATTTATTTTGTATCAGTACGCTATATTGAATGCGATACTCAAATTAGTGAAATATAAGTCAGGCACAAGATATCCGCTGCCATCTTGTCTTATTACTGAATCAGCTCAGCTTTTTAAAATCACGTCTGCACTATAGTATTACAAAATAAACTTTTAATTTCGAACGTGCCTCTTCCTTTAGAACAGTTAAAACGATTCTCGGCTCGATAATCGGAACTGGTGGGTCCCATGATATGGATTATAAAGTTTGCATAATTCGCACGGCCGCCATCCTGAAATGGTATGGCGGACGACCTTGTAGTTTGGTCACAAGACGCATCCTATACGAAGGTATGTTGTTACCAAATTTGGTAGAGATCGGATGATTTGGTTAGTCGTTATTTGATTTTACGTTTTGAACGTTTGAGTGGCCGCCATTCAGTTTTAGTAAAGATGGCGGCGATATAAAACATGACACTGAGGTGTCCTTTGCTAGTGCTACCTTTGTACCAAATTTCGTTCAATTCGCATTCACCGTGTTCGAATTGATAGGGGGGGGGGACAGACATTCAGAGTACACACACTCACACACACACACACACACACAGACACACACACACACACACACACACACAGACTCACACACACACATACACACACACACACACACACACAGACTCACACACACACATACACACACACAGACAGACACACTTTTTTTCGCCCTGTGTTGATCTCATAAGTCTACTTTCATTTTTTGCAAAAATCGAAAGTAGGCTAATAAGAAGACACGAGTCGGAGGGTTTTTCGATGTGGTGTATATTATGAGATGAAATGGGTGAAAAGTGGGGATTGAAAGATTCCTAACGGAGCGTGTATCTCTTAAACGACATAGGCGAGGAGTTTGAAACTCAGCGGAAAAAAATCAGCATAAAAATAAGTAAATATGTGTTTGACCGTTTCATCTAAAATCCAATTTAAGGGGCCCATGGGGTGGGGTGAAATTCTGGAGGGGGGGGGGAGAAACAGGAAAGAAAGTGTCCTAACTGATTGACTGACTCACTCACTCATCAAACTCAGGGGGAAAAACTGCTTTAAAATAAGTAAATAGCTGTTCGACAATTTTTTTCATAAATCAAATTTAAGGGGTTCATGGGGAGGGATGAAATATTGAAAAAAGAAAATTGAAAGAAAATGTCCTGACTCACTCACTCACTCATCATCGCCCAGCCAAAATGATTGAAGTTAGAAACATGACAGTTTGGGGATATGTTCATTGTATTTCAAAACAGTCTACTAAGGGAGGATTTTCGGATATTCAGGTTCTAAAGGGGTCTTAATGGGGTTAAACCTGCATTTCATTGAATAACAATATCTCCCGATTGGTTTCATTGGGGGATGTGACACACGGCATATAAACTCATCATTAAAAAGTAAGACACGTGTCTGAGGGTTTTTCGATGTGGAGTATATTATGAGGTGAAAGGGGTGAAAAGTAGGGATTGAAAGATTCCTAACGGAGCGTGTATGTCTTAAACGACATAGGCGAGGAGTTTGAAACTCAGCGGAAAAAAATCAGCATAAAAATAATAAATATGTGTTTGACCGTTTTTTTTCATAAATCCAATTTAAGAGGCCCATGGGGAGGGGTGAAATTCTGTGGGGGGGGGGGGGGGGGGACAGGAAAGAAAATGTCCTAACTGATTGACTGACTGACTCACTCATCAAACTCAGGGGGAAAAACTGCTTTAAAGTAAGTAAATAGCTGTTCGACAGTTTTTTTATCAATCAAATTGAAGGGGTTCATCGGGAGGGGTGAAATTCTGAAGGGAAAAAATGAAGGAAAATGTCCTGACTCATTCACTCACTCATCATCGCCCAGCCAAAAATATTGAAGTTGGAAACATGGCATTTTGGGGATATGTTCGTTGTATGTCAAAACCGTACACTAAGGGAGGATTTTTGGATATTCAGGCTCTAAAGGGGTCTTAAGGGGGTTAAACCTGAATTTCATTGAATAACAATATCTCACGAGTCGTTTCATTTGTGGATGTGATACTCGGCATATAAACTAATCATTAAAAATACGCAGACATGTGTCTCTGGGTTTTTCGATGTGGTGTATTATTATGAGGTGAAAGGGGTGAAAAGCGGGGGTTGAAGGATTCCTAACGGAGCGTGCAGGCCTATCTCTTAAACGACATAGGCGAGAAATTTGAAACGCAGCGAAAAATCATCAGCTAAAAAGATAAGTAAATCGGTGTTCGACCGCATTTTCATAAATTAATTTAAGGGGCCAATGGAGTGGGGTGAAATTCTGGGGGAAAAAAGGAGAGAAAGTGTCCTAACTGACTAACTCACTCACCAAACTCAGGGGAAAAAGACAGCTTTATAAATAAGTTAATAGGTGTTCAAGCGTTTTTTCATCAATCCAATTTAAGGGGCCCATGGGGAGGGGTGAAATTCTGGTAAAAATAATTGAAAGAAAATGTCCTGTCTGACTCACTCACTCATCACGCCCAGCGAAAACTATTAAAGTTGGAAAAATGAAATTTTGGGAATATGTTCGCTGTGTGTCGAAAACGTCAACTAAGGAATGATTTTTGTTTATTCGGGTTTTAAAGAGATGTTATGGGGGTAAACGTGCATTTCATTGAATAACGATATATCATGAGTTGTTTCTTAGGGGATGTGATATTCGGTATATAAACTAATCATTAAAAATAATCAGACATATGTCTAAGGGTTTATCGATGTGGTGTATATTATGAGGTGATAGGGGTGAAAATTGGGGGTTGAGGGATTCTTGACGGAGCGTGTATCTCTTAAAGGACATAGGCGAGAAGTTTGAAATTCGGCGGGAAAAGAACAGCTTAAAATACAAGTAAATAGGTGTTCGACTGTTTTTTTTCATAAATCCAATTTAAGGGGCCCATGGTGAGAGGTGAAATTCTGTGGAAAAAAAACCAGGAAAGAAAGTGTCCTAACTGATTGACTCACTTACTCACTCATCAAACTCAGGGGGAAAACAGCTTTAAATAAGTAAATAGGTGTTCGACCGTTTGTTTCATAAATCCAATTTAAGGGGTTCATGGGGAGGGGTGAAATTATCAAAAATAAATGAAAGGAAATGTCCTGACTGACTCACTCACTCATCATAGCCCAGCCAAAATTATTAAATTTAGAAACATGACATTTTGGGGATATGTTCGTTGTATGTCGAAAACGTCCACTAAGGAAAGAGTTTAGAATATTCAGGTTCTAAATAGGTGTTAAGGGGGTTAAACGTGCATTTCATTGAATAACCATATCTCACGAGTGGTTTCATTTGGGGATGTGATACTTGGCATATATACTAATCATTAAAAATAAGCTGACACATGTCTAATGGTTTTTCGATGTAGTGTATATTATGAGGTGAAAGGGATGAAAAGTGGGGGTTGAAAGATTCCTAACGGACCGTGTATCTCTTAAACGACATAAGCGAGGAGTTTGAAACTCGGAGGAAATCAATCAGCTTAAAAATAAATAAATAAATAAATAAATAAATAAATAAATGAATAAATAAATAAATAAAATAAATATGTGTTCGACCGTTTTTTCGTAAATACAATTTAAGGGGCCTATGGGGAGGGGTGAAATTCTGCAAGAAAAACGTCCCCTAATGAAGGATTTTTGGATGTTCACTCTCATCGACCAACCCAAACGATTAAAGTTAGAAGAATGATATTTTGGGGATATGTTTGTTGTGTGTCGAAAACGTCTACCAAGGAGGGATTTTTTGATATTCAGGTTCTAAAGGGGTGTTAATGGGGTTAAACCTGCATTTCATTGAATAACAATATGACACGACTATGACGCGAGCGAAGCGAGGCTAAAAATGAGATGATGTGCGTCTATGTATTACTCAATCACGCAAGTACCACTGGTCCGATTTACATGAATTTTACATGGAAGTAGCTGATTTACCTGGTTAACATATAGGTTACTTTTGATTTCAATACTTTGTACTATTTAAAGATGGCGACCATTTTAGTGACTTCACTACACCCTTTGGTTTAAAACTTTCATATTTCCATTTCAAATACAAAGAGAACGCTAAGAAATAGCAAACTTTTGATGGTATATACGAGGTTAAAAATTACATTTTCTATCCAAAAGGTATCTCCAACCGTTAGCGAGTAAAACCTAAATTTGTGCTATAAAACACGGTCAACGCCGAGCGGTGTAGTTGGACAAAATGTTCCATCCTTAATCTCCCTCTGCGCAGCACCTCGCCTATCCCCTGTTTTAACTGTCACCTTCATATTTTAATTTATTTATGACGCGTAGCGAAGCACGGGTACTTCAGCTAGTAACTTATAAATTCTCAATCAACAAAAGTGTTATCAATTTAACGATTTTGTTGCTAGATGTAGTGACATAAAGATATCATTTAGTTACTAAATGTTTTATTCTTTTTATTGTATAACTGGCAATTGTGGAACAAATTAGCTATAGTGACAAACATATTAATAATTAGCTATTGGTCAGAAAACCAACCTCTTCTGTGGTGAAACTAACCAGCAAACTGTTGCTAAAATTCTCGGATATCAAAACAGGTTAATTAGAGAGTCAATAGAGGTCGTGAAACATCCCAATAAATTCAATCGCGAAGATGGTTTCAAACTTAGCAACATTTGGAAAGTTCTCCTACCCCACGGCTGCCAGGGGCGCGGACCAATCAGGGAGCAGCATGACGACAATGCAGTGCAAGCAGTGCTGGCTGGCAGTAACCGTTAGTTTGAGTATGGACACCAACTCGTACTTACCCATGAGTAAGGCTGCTGCAATGTCAGCCGAAACGTCGGGAAATAATAACCGATATACGACGCGGTTCAATCTGGCAAGCCTAGATGATAAACTAGACACCGGCCGCGAAAGTCTACGATTTAAATATGTTACCTTCATTAGTCTATTGATTATCACGAAAGAAAGAAAGAAAGAAAGAAAGAAAGATGATAACTTCAACTGCTAGAGGTGGAGCCAGGAATTCCTTAGTAAATTTTTAAAATGTTGATAAAAGTGACCTAAACATTCAGTGTCTTTAAAGAACTTAACCCATTGAACAAACTGATGTATTGTTGCTGTCTCAATAGTTTTTCCTGAGGCAGATGAATTGAATGTTCCCCCATTTTAATTAACTATCATCACCCCACTAATCGAAAATATGTTCTATTACTTTTGAGTGTTAGAGTACACAAGGTACCGTAAATTTTAAAATACTGTAATTCAAAACTATGGAAAGAGGGCATGGTGAAATTTGCCTTGGAACATCGCTGTCATATAGCTACGTTTACTTGGGTGTATGTGTGTGTGTGAGTGTTATCTGTCTGTTAATCTGTGTTATTAAGATGTTTCTGCTACTGTGCTTATTAGAAGGTGAGACTAGGATTTGAGTAGGAGGCAGTCGTGGCCTTAATTTAGGCATTCACCTGGAGAAGAAGTGAGAACCCACGGAAAACCAATTCTAGGATAGCTTATCAATTCTGCCTCATGAGGCTGAGTAAACCCCGTTCTAACCATTAGACCAGAATTACATTTCTTGGCAGATCCAGGAATCGAACCCTGACCCAGGCAAGATTGCAAGCCAGTACGCTACGAGGTGGTCTGGACGGATATAGAATAGTTCCTTGGGAATGGTCCACTAATAAGATGGTAGGCCTATCTCTAAAATTTATTTCAGAACATTTAAATTATTCATCCTTTTAAATTTAACGTAATTCCTCTAAGCGAACGGAAGCATGGCTCGTGGTGATTTTCTTTTGAACAATAATTGCTGCTGATGATAATCTGTTGTTTTAAGAGGTCAGACTCACAGTTCTATAAACCTGTACCATGTTCTTGAGTGCCATCATGTGTTTTATACTGGTACGGCTAAATAACTGTCCATTTACGAGAGAGCAGTCGATCTATGAGGGAACGGGTGTAGTTTTAGCGTAATTAGTCTCTAATACACCGTTTTACGAGGTTCTAACCGGCGTACTTGTTCGAGTATAATGCCATATTAAACTGGTAACGTGTTAATGTAATATCATTTACGTCTTGCGGGGCTATGAAGCTTTCATAATGCCATTGTTCAGATGATTAGAGCACATTATTATTATTATTATTATTATTATTATTATTATTAATATTGGGTGATTCAGTATAGCTACTTGTTTCTCACTAAGGTGAACTGGGTTAAATTCCTGGTTAATATATGTGAGAATTTTCAAATGAATGTTTATGACCAGTGGTTCGCATTACGCGTTAAAATAAATTCCGTGACCAATCATCGCGAGATTACGAGCCACGTAAAATAATGAGCTTACTTACTTCATTCCAACTCCTTGCACAATTTCATTCGCCGTCATTAATTTAATTACTTATTTACTATTCTGATCAGCTTGGCGTCAGTAAGGCATCTGGGAGTAAAAACTATCCACCACATAAAATTTCAGCTCACAACTGATCCCGTGAAACTGGAATTGAGTAGCGACATAGCAAAATCACAAGCTCCGTTGTTAACGAAATTGAGAAAAACACAAGAGACCCATAGTCATTGTTTTAATTTGTGTTGTAATTTTGTTTGATTACTGGTTGTAGTCCCAACGATATTAAAGCTGAAAATCATAGTGACGTAGTTTCGAAGATAATAAATGAAACTCTTTTAAGTTGGCTGATTTTTGCTGCGACACTCTCATTTTAATTTGTTTCTAGACACAACAAAATCCTTCACAAGTCGTTTGCACAGCTTACAAAAACAATTGCTAGTACACTAAAGAATAACCGTGCATCACTCCTGGAACTGTAGTACAAGACAGAGAGTGACCATTTACCCTCTAAACTGTTTCTCCAATAATTTATTTCCATTTCTTTAATAGCAATCCAAAGTGCGTCCTAAGCAATAATTAATTCCGATCGGGTAGTTGAAGAAAAATATCATCATAGTAGCCTATAGGTAGGCTTGCCAGATATCTAAAATGTTCAACCGGGACCCCCCCCCCGGTTCTAGGTTATTTAAGGGTACACACCCTTGACTGGTTTTTATAGTTTTAGAGGGTAGTATATTCCTAATGCTATAGATAATAAATGACAATTATAAATTGTAACATGTTAATATTTATTAGTTACAAGTAAGAAAAACACTTTGAATAATGAATAAAACTTGGACAATATTTACATGTACTTTTCATTGGCTAGGACTTTTTTTAGAAAGTATTTTTTGGTTTTAATTTTGTTGTAAAAATCTTCACAATCTAATCCAATGTTAATTTTACAAATCATCAAGCCTTTAACTGTAGATTCCTTCATCAAACCTCTATCATCAGTTCATGCGTTGTTCATCAAAGAAAGTACTCTCTCAACTGGTGCTGATGTCCCAGGTAAGCAGAAGGCATACTCAACAATCTTGATCAGATTGGGGGCTGCTATGCGATTCTCGTTGAAGTGACCAAACAGCCTTGGCCATTTTTCTTCGCTTGAAATAATCACGTCTCTGGTAGTCTCTTCTTGCTTCCACCGTTCCCAATTTGACTGCAATACTCCTTAGCAAGCACAACTTCGTCAAACAGCTGATCATTGTTTATTTTCATATTTTCACCAAGAAGACTGCTATTGATGATTTCAGCAGAAGTTTCGACTTTTTCCCAATCAACAGCATCTGTTTTCGTCAGATTGACCCATGAAAACTATTCAGCGTTTCCAAAGCTGTTCTCCCAGAGTTCTAAGTAAGCAATGCATCTGTCATAAAAGCCACCAAATTCTTCTTTCACACTGTTACGTACTTTCTCATCTAGACTCCTGTAGACGTTCTTTGCACCCGTAGGGATAAAGTTTGAGGCCTTTCTTTCTGTTAGGTTTCTTTTGAGAGCTTTGTGAGCTTCAGCAACCTCAAAAGCTGTCGTGTTATTTTTTCCATTACCAGGATGTCCTTGTTAAATAGTGCAAGCTGTCCGTGGACAAACCACAAGTAGAGCTCGCCCTTTGAATCAGTAAATAAGTTTTTTATTATTGATGGGCATATTTCTTGGTCTAAAAAACCGCTTCCAGACCTTCAAACATCTGTAGAATTCTTTCCAGTGCCGGAATCGTTGATAGAAACCGAGTGTTTCCGTGTTGAATTGGTTTACGGTACTCTATCTCTGCATATTCACAAAATGATTTTAGTTTAGTTACACGGACTGTGTATATGTGGAATTATTTATAAATCTTCACCACTAAGGCCTCAATATCGATTGGGAGACTATCTACTGCAGTTTGCACACAGTTGTGCACAATGTGTGTGCTCTACATCCGATTCCATTGATTTCCCGTCCTAGGCTATTCTTGAGCCGATGGAAAACATTGTTTTTCCCTGCTCTTTTCACACCACCGAAGTTAGTGTTGCAGTTATCGCCACAAAAGCCAACCACTTTGTTGTTCAATTCGTTTTGCAACAGAACAGAGCCTAAGTGATTTGTAAGAATTTCAGATGTTTCACCCTCCACGGATTTGAAATCTAACAGCATGACTTGCACACCGGAATTAGGATTAAAGTAGCGCACAACAATTGGCACAAGTTTTATATCTTTTCTGTGTGATGCATCCATACTTACAGATACGTAGTTTGACTTGGTCAAGTCTTCTTTAAGCTCTTCCTGAGCTAATGGAGCTATGACATTTAATACTCTTGCTTCACACTTAGTTTATCCGAGTGAGAATTTAGGTTAAAAACATTAGAAATTAGTTTTGATGAACAAGAATTGGAATTGAAACTTAATCTATAGTTTGCTGTGTGGTAAGCAAAGGTCGCCTCTTTTGCTGCTAAATCTAAGTTTTTGTCATTAGAACTCGCAGTCTTAAAAAACTGGTCAGTTTTGATGAGCTAACGGCACATGCTAAACTCTTTTTGTGTTTACTTGATTGCAAATGATCTTTTACATCAGATCGACCACCATGAGAAACCGAAAACTCAGAATTACAATGTGAACATTTAACTGTATCGTCTTGATCTTGATTACCAGTACATACCTTCTTCAAAAAAGGGAATTCATTCTGTAAATCATCGGTAAATTTACACGACCGTTTTGGCATTTTAACAGAGAAAGAGTAAACTTTTAACTTCAAACATAAATAAAACAGCGCTAGCTCGCTAACACAACACGCACCGCTGACAAAGACTGACAACTGACTGAGTTTCATCTACATCTCTATCGCAACCCTAGTGCCGACGTGGGCGAGTCCAATGTTATTGCACGAGGGAGTGTACTGTGCAGCGAGTACCCAGTACTAGACTCGCCCGGAGAGACTATCCCATCGCGTATAGTCACGGTTGGCTAAACAAGACGATACGATGACAATATTATTTACTACGTAGAAAACCATCACTCTTCTATAGTTTTACTTTTCATACGGTGCAGAATTAAAAAACAATAATATGATTATCCTTAATAACCCTACACAATTAATTACTTTTGACTTTTTTGGTAATCTAAAAATTCGATTTTATTTTTTTCCGGGACGTGAAGGAAACCTGCCGGGACACCGGGACGTTGTCTGAAAACCGGGACTGTCCCGGTCAAACCGGGACGTCTGGCAAGCCTACCTATAGGCCTACATAAGGAAATCATGGTTTGCTGTGACACGTCAAGTGCAACGCCAAGTTTTTCAAAGTATCGTATCAAACGTCACTACAATAATGCATCCCACTGTGTGTGGTGTTGCAGTAAGTCTCGAGATAGGACGTTCGAATCCCGGCGCTCACACCAGCTATCCTAAGTGTGACTATTTCCGTCTTTTTCCATATTGCTTTAAGGCAAATGCCTAGATAGTACCTTATTTCAAGTCCCATGACACCTATCCCATCCTTCACCCTATTACTTACAGTTACACACACTAAGTTACTACTACTACAGTCAAACAGAAACACAGGTTATCAGACAAATTGAAGACACAACCAAGCACGGGGCTGATGACCAAGATGTCCCAAGCGTCTGAAACGAACTAAAATCATGTACAACAACAACTACTACTACTACTACTACTACTACTACTACTACTACTAATAATAATACTAATAATAATAATAACGCAATGCTACTGATGAATCTTTCTTTTTTGTGCAGGCTGGCTTTGCTCTGATAGAGAGATTCTATAAACAAGGCCTCCCTAATATCACGTGACAGTCAACTACCTCGTGGTGTGGCGGCTAGCATTCATGGCTGTCGGCTCGGAGGTCCGGGTTTGATTCCCGGCTCTGCCAAGAAATTTTATTATAGTCTCAGGACTGGAATAGGGCAAACTCAGCATCATGAGGTAAAAGTGAGAAGAGGTGGGTTCGATTCCCACCTCTGACATCCTGGAAGTAGTTTTCCACTTCTATATAATAACTATAATAACCCCTGGCACTACAGCCCATGAAGGACCTAGACCTACTAAGCGACCGCTGCATAGCCATTTGACCTTCAGATATTGGGATGACGCGTGGTCGACGCATCAGGTCCCCTCTGCCGTTAATCTTGGTTTTCGTGACCGGGGTGCTACTTCACTGTCAGACAGCTACTGAAATGTCCTCACGAGGCTGAGTGCATCCCGTTCCAGACCTCACGTCAGTTTCTAAAATCCCTCATGGAGCCGGGAATTGAACCCGAGGCCTCCGGCTGAGAGGCAGGCGTGCTACCCTAACACCACGGGGCCAGCTAGTTTTCCACTTCTACTCCATGCAGACGCCGGGATAGTTCCAAACTTAAGGCCACGGGTGCTTTCTTCTCAATCCTCACCGGAATTACAAATACACACACACTACTACAGACACCTCAATCAGACAAATTCGATACACACTCAAATACACGGGGCTTGTACACGCCCCTCAAATGAAACAACAACAACAACAACGTTCCGTTCACTGTACATTCTTTGTCGCAGGCACAGTATCGCATGTAAGAAGTCTGTGCAGTAAAACTTTCTTTGATGGTGATTTTTTAGCCTATTTTCATTTATGAAAACATAGGCTTATGAGATCACCTTTTGTCCGTCTGTGTGTGTGTCTGTGCTTGTGTCCCCCTAATAAAATATAAACCGCCAAAGCGATTTCATGAAACTCAGTAAGTACATACTACTACCTCGTCGTTAGGGGCAGATGACCTCGTAGTTCCAACCCTTAAAACAACAACAACAACAACAACTCATACTACTACATCGTCCGACCTCGAACGTGCCTTTCAAATTTTGAAACGTTTCATCAATTCATTATGGCGGCCACACGAAATATTTCACTGGTATTCTATATCTCCACAACGGTAACATATATCACTCTGAAATTTTGTTCAGTGATAAAGTGTACTACTACAAGTTGACCTATGCAACTTTCATAAACCTGTTATGTACAAAAACACATGGCGGCCATGCGAAGTTGAAACATTTGAAACTAATTTACTCGCATTTTAATCATCCGAGCGCAGTGAATCTCGGTACGGTAATGTTCATACTGCACCCTTCAATAAAGCATGGTTTTCTCAAGAGTCATCTACGGGGTCGTGTTCAGTCCTGATTGCGTTACGCAGCAAAGTTCGCTTAAAAACAATATGCTCTAATGAATAGAAAGGTTCATGACAGAGGCTATACTAGAAATAAAATGAATAACAAGTAGAATAAAAGAAATTTAATGACTGAAAATTATGTGCATAATAATAATAAATAAAAGAAATCCTCCCTGACTTTCACCCCTTAATAAATAAATATAACACTGAGCGGTAGGAACTCGCTCGTCACAACAAAACAATGTGAATACAGCTTCACACAAAATAATTAATCATAACATAAACTTTGAGCTGTAAGAACTCGCTCGTCAACATATGGATACAAGTCCATTTTTCCTGGTCAAGAAGTTATATAATGTGTGGTGTACTGCTCGTTAATAAGAAACTGAGTACTGATGCGGGTCCGTTTACAACTGAAACAGACATGTTGCTCACGGAGTTGCATCTTTTAAATCACACTACGGCTATGGGACCCACCCTTAATTATTACACTATAATTACTACTGACACATGCAAGATCTAATAATACAAAAATATGAAGAATCTCCCCGAGATTCTAGCTGGTGCCAGAGCACATAAATGAACAAAAAGAGCATGCCAGAAATAGGCCAAAACGCTCTCATCACAACATGGGAACATAGCCTCGCGCACCCTAAGTTGACACGGGTCATTGAACGCGTAAAATAAACACACAAAAATTGAACCAACAACAACAAAATACAAGCCTAACGGCTGAACAACTATGTTTACATTTTTATAAAACGCCAGACAAACAGGAGTTTCGGTAGCTACCTTACAACTATGGACAGCACCCATTTACTCAATCAATACTCATTATAACGATCAGGTTTTGTGAATTTTAAACAACGTCTTAAATTGAAGTACAGGAACCAAGTCTGTTACTAATGACAAGTCGCGTTATCTGATTTGAGCGCGCCCCTCTTGTATGAGTCATCGCTGTCTCAATTATTTCGTCAGTGCCTCAAGCTAGGTGCAGTTTCCGTCTGGAAACGCAAACATATCTCACTCATCCCCTGGATGGCAAGAAAACACAAATATATACCGCAAGTCCAGCCTCGCGAGGTCATGAACTGGGCTGACGTGGAGCAAGTCAGAATAATCACCATGATATATTATCGCTAGCACATCATAAAAATAACACAACGCACCAAAAGCTTGGACTGACTCTCATACATATACCACTGGGTCGGCTCAAAACAGAACAACGATATTGCGTCCATTGACACATTAAAAATAATACACAACAAAAACTCGGGTGCAAAGTGCCATCCCGTTCAGATCTGCTGAAAAAGCAACTATCAAAATAATCCTGATCCGTCATAAAATTCTACTCACAAATAATCTTTACCCTCCAAATTCTTTTTTTAATCTCAAAATTAATTCAGTTCCATTTCTGTTATAAGGCATACCTCCGAATAATAATGCTTGACCGCGAATTACGCGAGCGAACGCGAGCCCGAGCTGCGCGTCGCCCCGTAAAGTTGAACAAAACACATATCACATTATTTACAAATTACACAACGCTCGGCTTGTCCCATATTTAACGTGTCAGTAAAACAAGAACTAATAATCTACATTACCAAACATGCAAATGAATATCTACAAAATATGTCCCATAATACCATAGCTGATTTAATAAATAAATAAATTCATTTGTACTCAATCCTTTTAAAACAGCATCAGGAAAACGTCTGCAGCCATCTCCTTTAAGATATTTATCTCGTCATCGACATCTTCTGGCAAATGTCCTGCTGGTTCCAAGATCTGGTCTCGTTCCTAGACGTCATCTCGTGCTGAATTAAATAAAGTTTTGTCAGATACACACACGATATATTTCCTACTATATTCACCTATCAAGTACTAAATTCCTTGACAGTCTATTTGGTGAATTATTTCGATGAACTGGTCCTACTGATAATGCTGGGACTACAAATAAATCACTGAAGTTACACTTATAACTTGACGAAACTGTTCCATGTTCAAAATAAAAATCATCGTCACGTCCTCAGACGCACAAATTAAAGAGTGTGAACGTTACGTCCTTAGACGCACAAAAATAAGTAATGACGTTACGTCCTCAGACGCACGAAAATAAGTGAGTGAACGTTACGTCCTCAGATGCACAAAAATAAGTGTATGACGTTACGTCCTCAGACGCACAAAAATAAGTCATCTCTCGAAGCATCCTGGATCCTTATAAATGAAACTGACTAGGGTAGGTGTGGAAGGGGATTTATGAGAAAATATTCCATAATAATTATCAGACTAGCATGCGATCGGTATCATTGAGTTCGTAGTAGTGTGGAGGTTACGATTATGCTTTAGCTGGCTCGAATCGATCGTCGAATTAATCTGTAGATAACTCCCGCGTTAATTTACCAGGATGCGTTATCAAGCCGAGTTGCCGCTAAAACAAGGCGTCTTGATATTAATGGCCCAGACTCTTGTATGTCTTTGCGCGCTTTTACATGTATTTCTGCAGTAGGGAGTGGTTAACATGATGATTGACCAATTGCCTCGTAGCATTCGATTTTCTTCTTGGCGCCAAGCGCTAAAAGTTGCACCTGTCCTATGTGTCAAGAATATTTATGCTACTTCCTAAAATACCACAGGAGCTTAAACCATTGTGTCCTCTCGGCCACTGATTTCTCAATATTTCCCAACGCCGTCTGGCTCTCATATCTGCTGTCTGTAGAAATGTATCAAAAGATGATGAATAATTATTAGAATCCTTTATACAGCCTGAGGATAAAGGGTTCAATACAAAATTCAATCAACTGGCATCTAATTAAATTAAATTGTTTTCAGAACACCAAGATGGTGGCAGAGCGAAATTTAATAATTGAGTTTTTAATTCTTGTGTCCTAATTATGCGATCAAAGTGAACGTTTGAATAATGAACCTACGCAATAATCTTCATCTAATGGTACATAACTCTATGGGCTACACAGAGAACAATCCAACATGGCGAATCTTATCATAGGCGGGAGAAATTTTAATAGAGAAGACCAATCTATACTAATATAATAAAGCTGAATAGTTTGTGTGATTGTGTGTTTGTGTGTTTAAATGCGCTAATCTCTGGAACTACCAGTTGGATTCGAAAAATTATTTTTGTATATGATAGCCAGATTCAAGAGGATTCAAGTTTAGGCTATATTAAATTTCGGACAAACCACTCCATTCCCTGCTTTTAGGCCCTTTGGCACAACACCGTTTAACCGATCGGATCCATAATGTGTATACTTACCCTTTGGAACCCTGCGAGTAACACTGTCTGCTTGAAATTTCGGACAGACCACTCCATTCCCTGCATTTAGGTCCTTTGGCACAAATCTACGACGTTTCACCGATCTTAACCACATTTTGTATACTTACCCTTTGGAACCCTGCGGTCGACACTGTCCACTTTAAATTTCAGACAAACAACTCCATTTCCTGCATTTAGGCCCTTTATCACAAATCTACCGTTCCTCCTAATTGTACCAAATTTTACTTACACTTTGAAACCCCGCTGGTAACACTGTCCACTTGATATTTTCGACAACGCTCTCCATTCCCTACATTTAGAATAACAAACAAACTGATCTTGGAAACCACGTATTAAGGCCCTAAAACCATTCATGTCCGTAGTAGTGTAACTGTAAGAGTATTTTAATAAGTCCATTGTTGACTGGCTATTCGGGCTGCATCACGTCGCCCCTTCCAGTGTTCTAGTGCAGAATTGCGAAAATAGTTAAATCTTGCGCTGCTTATAAATTGCAGTCACGGGGAATAATTAGTGCCAAAAGATTTCTTAGGCCCCATAAATCAGTTATCATCATGAACATATTATGCCTCTGTATAAGTGAAATGGTGTTGGTGCAGTACATTGAGGTTATCAGCTGCAATAAGCGTTGGTGCTTTCAAATATACCTTCATTTGTTCCGAAACTTATCGTTGAGCGCTATGTGGCGGTAAATGATACTATTCTACCTCAGGAGCTCGGGACAGCCGAAGTTTTCCACAGTGTTCTGATTATTTTCCTACGGTGCTATGCGACAAGAGACGACATTATTGGTCTCTATATTTCTAACAGTCAATGAGATATAGGCACTAGGCAGTGCCTTTTATTTCACTTGCTCCTCTTTCTAAACATATTTTAAATTTTGTTTGTAAATTACATGTGTCAGTGCTGTAGTTAGTAAACAGCCGTTTCCCTATTCATTATTATCATAACGGGAAAATGACCTGAATGTTACGTCCTTTATACTATACTACTTATCACCCCCACTACAACCAACACCACCACCACCGCAAAAAGTTATATTTAAAAATATTTCTTTTCTGTTAGTTTAAGTATCATGAGCCAGTTCTGTAGTAGTATTAATTATCATCCATAAAACAAATAAATCCACCGGGCGAAGCCGGGAACTGCTGCTAGTAAGATATATGAAAATCTATACTAATATAATAAAGCTTAGGAGTTTGTTTGTTTGTGTGTTTAAACGCGCTAATCTCTGGAACTACTAGTCCGATTCGAAAATTTACTTTTGTATACGATAGCCAGATTCAAGTGGGTTTAGGCTATGTAGCATTATGCTCCACCACTCAGGTAACCATTAATATTGATTTTTGTTCAGTAAGTCGGAAGAACAAGCGCTCTCGGACAGCTCCAATAATACCTAAGTCTATTGTTGCCTGGTAATGCGGGCTGCATCACGTCGCACCTACAAGTGTTCTGGTGCAGAATTGCGAGCTGCTTATAAATTGCAGTCACGGGGAGTAATTAGTGCAAAACGATTTCTTAGGCCCCTTAAAACAGTTATTATCATGGCAATAGTATGTCTCTGTATAAGGGCGATGGTGTTGGTGCAGTATACTGAGGTTATCAGCTGCAATAAGCGTTGGTGCTTTCCGATCCTTATCCTTGAGCGCTCCAGTTCTGTAGTAGTATTCATTATCAACCATAAAACAAATAAATCCCCCGGGCGAAGCCGGGAACTACAGCTAGTAGACTATATAGTTCTTCACGGAACTACATGTTTTCTTATGGGGCGTAACATCTTCCCCAAGACTTAACCCCTCCCTGCTGTGGTGTGACTGGATTGTGAACCTTCGACACTGTGTCAATGTTAATTATGATGGACATCATAAAAGAATGATGTTGTTGCATATCAATTAATCTTACATGTGGAATGAAACTATTTTAACACCGTTTTTGCCCATGTAACTATTAATTTCTGTCACGTGTGAGTGTTGGCAGACTACACACATTTCTATATAGATTGGCTGTTGATGAGAATAATCTCATTATTACCATCAATCGGGCGGGATTTCAGTTGGTAATAATGCACAAACAGTGTTTCGGTGCCGCATGGCTGCTTACGTGGGCCTCACCATTAATAACGGGCTTCATTCATCTTTCTAGAGTAGGCTAGGGGAAGTTGCCCACTCCATTATATAGGGGTCGAGCTGGGCTTTGTTCTGCCCATGATGACCTTATGAACAGCCTGTCACTTTTTCTGACTCTACTCGCTATTCACTGGCTCCATACTTCATCAACTCTAATGATGCTTGCCCCCCTTGATTAACCCTCAAGATTTTATTTATTTACAGATATATATCGTGCGCACACTACACTAACAGAAGAATTATGATGCAAAAAACTAGACGAATGCCATTCGTTGATTAACTAGCCGTTGGTCGTTGATAATTCATTGCTTTGAGGGGCTTGGGCATCGTGGTCATTTATACCTGTGTACTTGGGTGTGTGCGTTTTGAATTTGTCTGATAACTTGTGTTACTGTGTTGTCTGTGGTAGTGTGTGTATTTGTATATCGGTGAAGATTGGGAAGGTTGCAACCGTGGCCTTAAGTTAGGAACCATCCCGACACTTGTCTGGAAACCACGGTATACCACTTCCAGGATGGCTCACCTCTTCAGCATTACCTCACGAGACTGATTGTGCCCCGTTCCAGCCCTCAAACAAGAATTACATTTCTTGGCAGATCCAAGAATCGAACCCGGATCTCTGGGTCGACAGACAAGAATGTATCCGCTACACCAGGAAAGGGACTTTATGATTGATTGCTAGGAGCTTTGCGACATCGTGAACATGTGACCCCGTATTCGTAGAATGTGTCTGATAAACTGTGTCGTTGTGATGACGGTACAAACGTGTGTATTTGTAATTAAGGCTAGGATTTTAGTAGGAGGCGGTCGTGGACTTAATTTAGGTACCATCTCAACATTCACCTGGATTAGAAGTGGTAAACCATGGAGTACCACTTCTAGGATGGCTGAGGTAGGAATTGAACCCTCCTATTCTCAGTTCTGCCTCACGAGGCTCAGTTCAACACATTCCAGCCCTCAAACCACGGATGAAGTTCTAGGCAAAGCCGGGAATTTAATACGGCCCCCGCGGAGACAGGAATGCTTGTAATTACGGACGAAGGTGATTCATTAGCAATATGTGTTTATAATTCAGTATCAGGCAGGTGTCTTTGGTGGCGTAGTCGGTAGCATGCTGAACTGTGATGTCCAAGATCGCGGCTTCAAACTTGGCCAAAGCCGTCGGATTTTTAAGAGCGTTAAAATCCTTCAGTATGCCTTCCTTCGGAGGGGAAGTAAGGCCGGCGGGCCCATGTCAGATTTCTGGCATGAAAAAGAACCTACCACTACAATTGTTAGTGTGTAGCCAAATTTGTACGTTATTTGGTGAGAAAGGCTCTATCAAGTTCCAACGTTCGCCGCTGGGCGACAGTGGCGTATGGTAGCCATAGATGGAACTAAATGAATTTGAACTTTCATTCATCTTCATTCATTTCATCTCTCATTAACTCCTCTCGTGAGGTTGGCGTCAGGGAGGGCATCCGGCCGTAGAAACTATCAGCCACGTGGAATTTCATCCCATCTCATCCCCGACCCCGTTGGAAACGGGATTAGTAAGGGGGTAGACATAGATAGAGTTCAGTATCAGGCACTTCGTATATTGTAAGGCATTCTAAGAAGTGCAGTAGTTACGGTTTCTCATTAACAGCTTGGGGTATTTGCTCATCAGTCTCGTGTACTTAGGTTTGTGTTGAATTTGTCTGATAACCTGTGTTGACTGTAGTAGTACTTTAACTGTATTTATTATGGTCGACGATTTAAATAGGAGCCAGCACTTCAAAATAAGATCCCATTCTGACTTATCAGGAGTGAGTAAGAGAAACGCCATGGATGGTCATTGCCAGCGACGGGATTCGAACTTCTGATATCCGAACGCAAGCAAGCAGCGTGCATCAGATCGCTCGGGTCGCTGCAGAGTATTACAAACACAATCATATTTACTTACGCATCAATTGGAAACAGTTAAATGTACGCTAACAACATGGAAATTTGTAAGAGTAATAAAGCTCGACATAAAAAAGTATAATAATTTAATTTAATTTAAATTAGCGTATGGTTTTTAGTGCCGGGAGTGTCCTAGGACATGTTCAAGTGGACACCCATGGGTAGAGCTACACGTTCCGTTCAATTTCAAGTAGTTCCAACTTTTGCTATTAGATGTCACTGATACCTAGTGGTGAACGTTAACATTTTGATAGAGCGTTTCAACGAAATCTAACCTAGAAATTTAGCTTCACACAAGTTACGTTAATGGAAGGATCTTTTACATGCCGTTAATCTATAACATGGGACCGTTGGCTTTACTTCCCCTCCTAAGGAAGGCACATTGAAGGATGTTAACGTTCTTAAAAAATCCCACGACTTCGGCCGGGTTTGAACCCGCGATCTTGGACACAGCAGTTCAACCACCGAAGCCGCTAATAATAAACTCACCAGACAAAAGGAATGGCAACCTCTTGAAGTCATCGTTTTAATACTGTGCAACACCGCCTCTATCCTTGATTCAGTGAGGAAGGGATTCAACAAGTTTTTGAAGGTATACAATATCATCGCTGAACTTGCAATAGGCTACCGCATATCTGACAATGCTAATATTTTCCATTATTTTACTTATGATTGGTCACGCCTCCCAACTGTGTGTGGTGGTGCCGTCCAACAGAGCAACTCACGTTAGGCTGATATTCCTGTGTTATTCCTGTCTATACCAGGTGAATCAGCTGCCCCTAATAATATTGCTTTATGCAGCCCAACTAACGCATGTTGTCATGAAGGTCGGTATTCCTCTGCCTGCATTCCGAATGGTACTAATGCACTGCAAGCATATCCCGCAAACAATACTGAACACCATTACTTTTCCCTGGCCGTGAATACAGACTAATACGTGGGAAAAATAATAGTATTCAGCATTGTTTGCGGGATATGCTTGCAGTGCATTAGTACAATACCATACGGAATGCGAGCAGAGAACTGGCGACCTTCCTGACTACACACGTTATTTGGGCTGCATAAAATAATATTATTAGGGGCAGCTGATTCACCTGGTATAGCTGAAGGAAAATGAACCGTAAATGTACTGGACTGTAGGTGTGCACAACCACACGGACATATACTTTTCTACAGTTCACCTCGTTGCGTAGTGGATAGCGTTCTTGGCTGTCAACGCGGAGGCCTGGGCTCGATTCCCGGCTCTGCTAAGGAGTCCAAGGGTTGCAACGGGTTACCTTCAGCCTCATGAGGCAAAACTGAGAAAAGGTGGGTTCGTACCTCAGCTATTCTGAAGTGGTTTTCGTGGCTTCCCACGTCTACTCCAGGCAAATACCGGGATGGTACCTAACTTAAAGCCACGGCCACTTCCTACCCAAACTCCTATCTCAATAACAAATACTCACGCACTAGTAGAGACATCACAGTGACACAGGTTATCAGACAAATTCTACAAACACCCAAGTACACGGGGCTACATGACCACGATGTCACAAAGCCCCTTAAATAATCATCTCCAACAACAAAACATTTTCAACAGTACATTGAGTTGAAAGATCACTTTTAGCCTATGTTCATTTATGATGTTGGGCCGACAATCTAGATGTTAGGCCCCTTAAAACAACAATTATCATCATCATCATCATGTTCATTTATGAAAAAAACAAAAACAAAAGGCTTATGAGATCACCTTTTGTCCGTGTATGTATGTCTATGAGTGTGTGTCCCCCCCCCTAATAAAATCTAAATGCTGGAGCGATTTCAATGAAACTCAGTAAGGACGTAGTACTATATGTTCGACCCCGACCGTGCCCTTTAAATTTTCGTACGTCATACCAATCCAACATGGCCGCTGTGCGAAATATTTTACCGGCATTCTATATCTCCAAGGCACCGACAGTAGTGGCTACGCGCGCTAAAGCGAAGCGTTAGGTCAGGGGGCCAAGCTCTCTGCTGACTCGGTAGACGCGTGGGTTCGAGCCCCACCGTCGGCTGTCCTTGAAATGGTTTTCCGTGGTTTCCCATTTTCAACACCAGGCAAATGCTGGGACAGTACCTTCTGACAGGCCACGGCCGCTTCCTTCCACATCCTTGCCCAGTTTCATTCATCTTCATCCATTCCATCTCTCATCCCGACGCGCAGGTCGCCCACGGGCGTCGACTAGAAAGACCTGCACTCGGCCTCTCAGGAGGCTACACGAAAAAAAAAAAAAAATCTCCAAGGCTATTACCGATATCACCTTGAAATTTATTGCGGTCGGTGATAAAGAGCACTGCTGGAAGTTTACGTATGTAACATTTAATAACCTGTTAAATACAAAACGAACATGGCGGCGGCCAAGCAAAGTTGAAATATTTAAATAGACTTTTCTCACGATTTAACAATCCGAGCGCAGTGAAACATGGTACAGCAAATGTTTATACAACTTGTAATGCTCTTACATCTAATTTTGTTCAATTGTTTACATAACCTCAAGAAGGCGGCTGTGCGAAATTTTAAAATTAAGTTTTTATTTCTTGTGTCCTAATCATGCGATTGAAGTTTGAATAATAAACCTACTCAATAATCGTCATCTAACATTACATAACTCTGTGGCCTACATATATAAAAATGCAACATGGCGGCCATCCGAAATATTTGGACGGTTCTCAATATCTACTAATCTATGACAGCAATCAAACTGAAATTTTGTTATGTTGATAAAGGCTATTAATATTAATTCACCTATGGGACTTGCAATAACCTGGTGAGCTCAAATCCAACATGGCGGAGACGCGAAATGTAATAATTCAAATGAACGTTTCTCGCGATTTAATCATCCGAGCACTGTGAAACTTTGTACGGTAAATGCATATGCACATTTTAATGCACTGACATCTATTTTATTTCAATTGGCGGCTGTGCGAAATTGTAAAATCTCGCTTTTATTTCTTGTGTCCTAATCATGCGATTGAAATTTGAATAATAAACCTACGCAATAATCTATATAGCCTATATAAAAATCCAACATGGTGACCATCTGAAAGATTTACTCAATATTTTCGAATCTATTACAACAATCAAACTGAAATTTTCTATGATCATAGAGGCAATTAACGTAAGTAGGACATATGATAATAGGCTATTTATTTCTTCACGGAACTACTTGTTCTTTATATCACTCACAAGGAAATGAACCTAACGTGAATTGCTGTTGGACGGCGCATCCCTATACGGTTGTGAGGCGTAACCAATCATAAGAACCACCAATGGAGTGTTGATTTCTGCGTTTCACCCGCTGTTCCAAATAGTCCCACACATATCTTTATGGGGTTAAGTCGGGTGAGTCGAGGTGCAACAGGGTGTCTATGTGTACGCGTGTAAACCTGTGAACAAAAGGCAACACTTGTCACTGTGTATGCTGAAATGTGTTCATGTTCACGATGACCTGAATGAGTGGGCCCAGGTCATAGTACGAGAAACACCCCCAAAACATCTTAGAACTACCTCCGGTCTGAACTATTCCCATCACACTCTGCAGGTTTAACCCTTCACTGGGTTCTCGTGTCGGTGTACTCGATGCCTTGTCTAATTTGAAACTAGGATACATCTTGACTCGACGGACCACACTACACGCGTCCAACGTCTGTTCGCCGAGTCGAGATAGTGCGCGTAAATACTTGCACGTGGTCACTTGACTGCTTGGACAGGGAAACACGCCCAGTTCATATCATCGGCCATGCCGGACAGGGGCTGTCAAGAAGCTCCGAGATTATTAGTCATGCCGTATCCATAGGAAAGACAAGACTTGCTGCACTGTATACTGTTGCCTGTCATAAGCAGTTAAGAACTAATTAATTATTCTTCTTTTTCTTCTTCTACGCGATCAGGCCCAGTGGACCGCGCGCTGCTACAAGTTTCTTTCTCCATCGTCTTCTATCCATGGCTGCCATCCGCCAACTGTCCACACGTATCGCTGCCTGTTGCAGATCTTCATGGAGTCCATCACTCCACCGTTTCTTTGGTCTCCCTGGTGGTCTCCTTCCTGTGGAGATGAAATCCAGTAGCTTCCGTGGCCATCGGTGGTCTTCCATTAATACATATACGAACAATAAATAAACCACGCTGTAACAATATGCAACCGATAAGTCAGCCCGCTTCACATGTAGGCTATACACAGCACTGAAGTTGGCGTTGCAATCACGTGTACAACTGTGCTTACTTCCACTATCTCGACTCGGCGAACAGACTTTAGTCAGCTACTGTTGCACTTTTGTGTTGTTTGACTCATTGATGACGTGCAGCTTGGCTTCGAACACACACACACTACTTCACTGCTTTGATCATATGTCAACGGTGTAGGGTGTCATGACCGTCTGGTACCAGTGCAACACCATATATAGCGATCCATAGCAAATAGTCTGCTCTTTCTAGGAGGTGACTAATTCTTTTCTCCGGTGAACTTATGCATCAAGAGATAAAGGGTTTAGAGGAAGACCACACGGAGTAGAGATATCTGATATCTTTCTTCTCAGACTTGCGTAAATGAGACTCCAGGATGCCTTATTTCAGTCCAGGGGTACGTTCCTCAATTCTAGATCCAAATCATTTAGTTGCAGTCACTTCAACAAGCACGATATCAAAAACATTTAATCGCAATAAACTAAAGAAATCACGTTGCCGATAACCATTGTTGGTACTCAAGAACGAAGCAACAACGAACAAAGAACAAAAGCTTCGTCTTGCAGATAATAATGGAATCGAATCGGAAACGAATACCCTGAAAGTTATTAAATGCAAAACAAGTGAAATATTGCACATCTACTAACAAGTTTCTTAAAAATATTTACGAAAGACAATTTTGACCGTAAACCAGCAGCACTGATCCATTATTCAGTGCTTCGAAATGCGATTGGTTCGAATCGAAATGGATCTTTATTACTTGATTTTCCTGGTTTTGAAACAGGAGTGCACAAATATTCATAATACTCATATAACCTCGGTTACTTGGTGAAATAAATAAATAAATAAATAAATAAATAAATAAATAAATAAATAAATAAATAAATAAATAAATAAATAAATAAATAAATAAATGAATAAATAAATAAATAAATAAATGAATAAATAAATAAATGAATAAATAAATGAATAAATAAATAAATAAATGAATGAATGAATGAATGAATAAATGACTGAATGAATAAATAAATAAATAAATAACTAAATGAATAAATAAATAAATAAATAAATGAATGAATGAATGAATGAATAAATGAATAAATGAATACATAAATAAATAAATACATAAATAAATAAATAAATAAATAAATAAATAAATAAATAAATAAATAAATGGGAGAACTCAGCACAGACTTTCAAATAGAAACAGGAGTACGACAAGGCGAAGGACTGTCACCGTTGCTCTTCAATTGTACTCTTGAGAAAGTAGTTCGGGAATGGAGAAAAGCTGGTGCGCCAACACACCGACTGGGGCCAAAACTGAAAGGCATAGAATTAGACTGCTTGGCACTTGCTGATGACATGGCACTAATTGCCCAAGATATCTCTGACGCGCAAAAGCAAATTGAACTACTACAAGAACAAGCGGCGAAAATTGGATTACAAATCTCGTTTGAAAAAACAAAATTTATGACTGACATCAAAACCGCATCAAATGAACTTCAAATTGGCAACAACAAAATCTTTCGAGTAAACGAATTTAAATATTTAGGTGAATGCATTACAGCAAACTGTAACGAAAGGAAATCAATTGAATCGAGGCTTCAGAAAATGGTAACTGCTTTTCAATCAACAAAAAAAAGAGAGTCTCTCCTGGAACTGCAAAATTCGCCACTATACACCTGTAATCAAACCTGAAGCTCTCTATGCTTCAGAGACATTGATCCTCCAACACAAAATACTAAAACATTAAATAGAAGTAAACGAACGAAAAATAATGAGAAAAATCCTTAGATCAAGAACAAAAGATGGTGTACATTATCCAAAGCCTAATACCGAAATATACCAAATAAATCCAAAATCACAGACACAATGCGAATGCGAAGAATTCAATTTATGGGAGACATAGAAAGAATGGACTCGAACAGACTGTCACACAAAATACATTCTTTATTAAAGAACAAGGCTACTAGATCGAATTGGTATACAGTACATTTACAGAAAAAGACTTAAAGGAATTAGGATCACCAAACTTACATGACTGGAAGGAAATCAGGAAAATCACTCAGACGCGGGGTTTCGAGGAGGAAGAAGAAGAAGATGATGATTATTGTTTTAAGGGGCCTAACATCTAGGTTATCGGCCCCTGGAGGAAGAAGAGAAGAAGACTACACAACATCAATGGTCAGAGCAACGGAAACTGGAGGAATACTGGGCCAAGAGGAAGGCTAGAAAGTGTTGATTTCGCGTGGTCCTAAGCGACCCCTTCGCGAACAATAATAATTCAATAAATAAATAAATAAATAAATAAATAAATAAATAAAGAAAGAAAGAAAGAAAGAAAGAAATAAATAAAGAAAGAAAGAAAGAAAGAAAGAAAGAAAGAGAATACTACCTGAGTGACGTGTAGCTGTGGTTTAATTTTGTGTTGTGTAGTTGCCAAATGATCGACACAAGGAGCCGAGAATATTTCTCTCTCTTCACAACTCAAACTCCTCACACGGAGACAGAACCCCCTCATCTTGATGTAGTCTCACTACCACTGATTTGCGAGAGAGAACGGTCAGTTTTAACTCATTCGTAAAGAGGAACAGCTCGGCCAGTACATTTTAAACGCCGTTACTCCGGAGGGCATCATGCGTTTAAAGACCGACATAAAAAATCTGTTTTTAAATTGTACCCTAGAGAGTAATTCTACCGGTATTTATAGTCGCGGAAAGAGTGGAGGAATACGATACGACGAAATACAGTACTCCTGTTAGTGTTCTGTTTCACAGTGTTATAATGTACGCAGTTGATGAGCATCTCTTAGGCTTTCTCGATGGAATCCTAAATAATAATCAATTTCTCAGGCCCGTGTGATCGGGACGCTCTGAAACGTTCTTCTGAATAGAGCTGTACATATGAATCGAATAGTCGATTAATTCAACTAGTTCAAATATTCGCCAGTTCAAAATTCAAATGTACGAACAAAGCGGATTTCCGAATATTTCGGTTATTCGATTCATTCGAACAGCTGAAGTAGGCTACTCGAGTATTTCTAATAGTTGATTATTAAAATAAATCTAACAGTTCAAATACTGTATTTGAATTATTCAAAGATGACAAGTAGGCCCTACCCGAAGATAAAAGCATTTTGTGTATAGTACATCGTGAGATATAATGGCACTTCCCCTGTGCCATGGGACGGGCGAAGCGCGTTGAGTCAGCGCTAGATGAATACCATTTGCCGATTGCACAACAGCAAATCGGGAAACCCCGAATGCTGGCATTGCATTTATTACATATTTTAGTTGAGATAATTACGACTTGTGGTGAAGTACCGCATGCTATCTCGTATCCCTTGCACATGGTTAGGTATAGAACTAAACACCGAATTTTCCTAGTGGAATCTTACCTCCTCAAGAAGAAGTCTTCCAGTAAATGTGTTCGTAAGTTTCAGAGCCATAAGATGTATACAGATACAATCCGCGTACTCTGGAAGCTCGCCGAAATAAATGCACTCATATGAAATATCGGTGAGGATGAATTATAGCGAGTGTACCAAAAGTTGCTACGCCTGCGTCAGTGCAATATGTGTTTAGAAAATGAAGGACAGTATTTCCAGCAACTAATGTGAAATTCATGTAAATAATGATTGAGGTTCGTATGTTAAGGGAAAGTAATATTTTTTTCCTGAGCTCATTTTACCCGAAATATGAAAAATAAGTTTGAATGACGGGTCCCTGACCACGTTTAAAGCAATTTGATGTTGCCTATAAATGCATATTTCGACCATTTTTATTGTTTTGGTCATATTTGGTCATATTTTAGTGATATAAGGTCATATTTGGTTATAATTTCAGCATTTTTGTTTAAATTGATGCGTTAACAAGGTAGCCTACGTGTTATCTGCGTCGATTTTCAAACACAGGATTTCCCAATAGTGTAGTAGATATATTTTTCTATCTTTTCCCGGAACAGGCAGATAGCAGGTTTAGAAGACCTGATTCCAAGAATGCGCTCCTCTACGCACGTCTTTTAGCACATCTTTCTGGACAAGTTAGATTGCGACACTGTACGCATGAGGACACGGAACATGACGATAGTGTGCTCCACCTTTTAAGGCTGTGCGATCTCCACCGCCGTCAATCGCATGGCAAGAGATGGCAGCACTACTGTATCACCGATAGCAGCCGCTGCATTTGTGTTAGTGACGTGCCTACCCTTCAATTATCACCTCCTTCCGCCCCTACTCCCCCCGCTTCTCCTCGTCACTCAATGTCTTCTCTCTCTGTCTCTCTCTCACTGATAGCGTTGCTTTGCATCTGAAAAACAAACCAGACTTGCTTTCCGAGCCGTATTGCCAATTTGTGGGCTAATGTCGACCAAAGTATTATGTGTACTCGAGTTTGAAGGTAGTTTGTGACGTAACCAATAGACATACATAAAATCCAATAACATCATTATTTTCATCGTTCTATTTTACGTGAGTCCATGTAGGTTTGGAATTTTTAGTTTATATTTTAATATTTTTTATCGCAGTTGGAACACAAAAAGTGCCCGTTTTTAAGCGTATTTCAACCATGCGTCACATTTAAGAATTATTATCTCACAAACCCTTCATTGTATCGAATCCAAATTTTAACACAATATACATTGGAATGTTGTATAACTGGTTTATTAATTTCAAAATTTTTCGTGTCCAAGAAACAATGTTGTTATCTATTGTCTAAGGTAACGATTTCTCGGCATGGGGTGGTTGGAATATGTAGTTCTTGGACGCGTTATATTCCTTATACATCAAAAAGTTATGTTGAATGACTTTAAAATACGTAAATTAATTCACTTATTTTATATCGGTTTATATTTGAACGGGGAAATACGACCTCGCCTCGCTCGGCAGTGATGGGCTCCATCTCAGCAACGCTGTACAGCCTACCCCGGAGCGGCTGGCAGGTGAATCATGCCTTATTTCCACGAACAAATACAAACCGATATACAATAAGTGAATTAATTTACGTATTTCACAGTCATACAGCATAACTTCTTGATGTATAAGGATTACAACGCGACCAAAAGCGATATTTTCCAACCACCCCGAACCGAGAAAAAGTTACCTTACAAAAATGATAACAACTTTGTTTCTTGGACACACAAAATTTTGAAATTAATAAACCAGTTATACAACATTCCAATGTATATTGTGTTAAAATTTGCATTTGATCTGATGACGGGTTTTTGAGATAATAATTCTTAAATGTGACGCATGGTTGAAACACGCTTAAAAATAAGCACATTTTGTGTTCCAACTGCGATAAAAAAGTATTAAAATATAAATTAAAAATTCCAAACCTACATGAACTAACGTAAAATAGAACGGCAAAAATGATGATGGTATTGGATTTTATGTAGGTCTATTGGTTACTTCACAAACACCCTTCAAACTCGAGTGCACATAATACTTTGGTCGACAGTAGGTATTCTCCCTCCGTCCAGCCCAATAAAAAAAGAATATATTATGATATAGGCCTATTATGATTATATTTTGATATAGTATGATATGATTCACGGAGTGAGGTTGTGGTTAGGGTTGTGCAGCTGTGAGCTTTCATTCCGGAAATAGTGGGTTCGAACCCCCCTGTCGGTAGCCCTGGAGATGGTTGTCCCTGGTTTCTCATTTTCACACCAGGCAAATGGGCGCTGTACCTTAATAAAGGCCACAGCCGCTTCCTTCCCACTGCTAGTCTTTCCTATCCCATCGTCGCCATAAGACCTACAGTATCTGTGTCGGTGCGACGTAAGGCAAATTGTAATATATATATTATTTTGATATATATTGAAGATTACAACTCGCATAATAGGCCAGGCGACAGGTAGTTCAATAAGGAAATAATTAGTGGAAAGCTGGAAATTGCTTTAATCGCTTTATTTGGACCCAGATATTACTCTCCCAAGTTTCTCCCTCGAGCGAAGTCGGCGTTGGCCCTTCTGGCCCTAAGAAGGTACCATTTTTCAATTTTTTGCAAATATCTCCCAAATCTTCAACTTTATCAACAAAATAACTCTTATAAAAATAATCTAGAGTAAATTTCCTACAAAAATGTTCCCTACCTTTTGTCTCTAATGTGAACCGTTACGATGCTACGACCATTCAAAGATGAGCCCTTTTTGATTCATGCGGAAAAGCTATGGAAATGATATGCCATATCAACGTTTCTATATGTTTTAATATTTGTCAGCATTCCAGATGCACAAGCTGTTAACTTGTTACAAGTATAACAGATTTTCAATGTAAACAGCTGTGGAAAAATACCTACCATTAGTATCATTTTGCAATATTGAGTTTTCGACTACAGAATAGCATGTGGATGCACGGTGTGCGCGGATCTCGCGGGATGATGCGGACTTGAGAAAATTTGTTGGATGGTTATCAACTCAAGAGCCCTTTCCTCGTGGACAACGCGTTATTTCGTTAAGCACAGGAGTTGTCGGGGATGGACAAATCACTTGTCATATGGCCTATGAAATTGGAATAGCAGCACAAAAAGGCATAACCGGCAACAATTTTCACGATGTGAAGTTCCTTAGAAAAAATGGCGTGATGCCTCTCCGTGCGGTAAATTCGAAAATAACAAGTAGTTCCGTGAAGAACTATACAGCCTATTTTCATATATCCTGCTCATGTTAATTGCCTCTATCAACATACAAAATTTCAGTTTAATTGCTGTAACAGATTCATAGATATTGAGAACCGTCTAAATATTTCAGATGGTCGCCAGGTTGGATTTTTATTTTTGTACTATTACATTAAGATTATTGTGGTCGTGTGGTATTCAAACTTCAATCGCATGATTAGAACTCAAGAAGTAAAAACGAGATTTTAAAATTACGCACAGCAGCCATCTTGTGATTATGCAAACAATTGAAATAAATTAGATGCCAGTGGATCTACATTTGAATAAGCATTTAACGTGAAACGTTTCACGGCACTCGGATAGTTAATTCGCGAGAAACGTCCATTTAAATATTTATACTTCGCGTCGCCGCCATGTTGGATTTGTGCTCACCAGGTTACTCAAAGTCCTATAGGTGAACATATGTTCATAGTCTCTATGAACATTAAAAAAAATCTGTTTGTTTGCTGTAAAAGATTCATAGATATTGAGAACCGTCTAAATATTTCGGAAGCTCGCCGTTTAGGATTGTTATATGTATAGGCCATAGAGTTATGTACCATTCAAGGACAATTATTGCCTAGGTTCATTATTCAAACTTTCACTTCAATCGCATGATAACGACACAAGAAATAAAAAAATAATTTTAAAATTTCGCACAGCCGCCATCTTGAGGGTATGTAAACAATTGAATTAAATTAGATGGCAGTGCATTACAATCTGCAAAATCATTTACTGTACCACATTTCACTGCGCTCAGAGAGTTAAATCACGAGAAAAGTCTATTAAAATATTTCAAATTCGCTTGTTCGCCATGTTCGTTTTGTACTTTACAGGTTTATGAAATATACATAGGTAAACTTGTATCAGTACCCTTTATCACCGTACAAGATTGCAGGGTGATATCTGTAATAGTTTCGGAGATATAGAATGTCAGTGAAATATTTCGCACAGCCGCCATTTTGAGGTTATGTAAACAATTGAACTAAATTAGACTCCAGTGCTTTACAGTGTGTATAGACAATTGCTGTACCCAGTTTCATTACGTTTGGGTAGTTAAATCGCGAGAAAAGTCTATTTAAAAGTCTCAACTTCGCTTGGCCGCCATGTTGGTTTTGTAGTCACCAGGTTTTTGAAAGTCTAATAGGTGAACTTCTAGTAGTGCCCTTTATCACCATACACAATTTTAGGGCGATATCGGTAATAGTTTCGGAGATATCGAATGCTAGTGAAATATTTCGCACAGCCGCCATGTTGGATTGGTGAGACGTAACAAAATTTGAAGGGCACGGTCGAGGTCACCGGGAATAGCGCCATGAACTTACCGAGTTTCATTGAAATCGCTCCAGTCGTTTACACACACACACACACACACGCACACACACACGGACAAAAGGTGATTTCATTAGCCTATTTTTTCAAAATTGAAAATAGGCTAAAAATCCGCAACACGGATATTCCTGGTGATCCTCTTGTGCTTTTCCAATGCATTTGCCTTGCAAAGAAATCCGATGCAGAATTGAAACAATATTTCCAGTTTGAATTAGCTCCGTATCCGGTTGCGATCTTTGATAAAGCGGGAATGCGTAGACGCAAAAGTCTGTGTTCTATAAATTATTCGATCCTGTTACCGATGAGCCCATATTTGAGGACCTACATCATGTTCTCGACGGAGGATATCTTCTGCACCGTGTAATTTGGCACCAAACCGATACTTTTGTCGACATTAGTGCCAAATATGCGAGTTACGTTAAAAGATACTTTAAAAACAGTGTCATTATTTTCGTTGGGTATCCTGACGACCCAGCAGCTCGCAGTACCAAGTCCGTTGAACGTCTTCGACGATCGCACAAGTATGAAGCTGCTAATGTTTTTTTTTTATGAGTCCATGACGGCACCTATGCCACAAGCAAACTTTTTGTCTAATGTCACAAACAAACGAAGATTGATCGACTTGTTGCGCGTCAAATTCGAAAGCGAAGGAATCGAAACCAGACAAGCTCCACATGCTGATGTGCTCATCGTTACCACCCCACTCGAGTTATCTCGGCCTGACAATTCAGTCATTATAGTGGCTGAAGATATAGATATCCTGGTCATCTTGGCGGCTTGTGTGCCACCCTCCACGAAAATGTATTTTATGAAACCCGGCCAAGGTTCAACCAAACAACAACTATTTTGCACAACAAGTTTCAATCTCCCAACATGTGTGCAAGAAAACTTCCTCTTTTTGCATGCGTTTAGTGGGTGCGATATAACGTCTTCGTTTCACAGGCAGTGCAAAATGAAATTCGTAACACTGCTGAAGAGTAATGAGGAACTGCAGACAGCTGTTAGGGTTTTCCGAGATGTGAACGCAAACCCCGATGAAATTGACAAAGCGGGCCAGTTGGTTTTGGCTGGGCTTTATGACAACAAAACCACAGGAAATACCCTGAATGAGCTGCGGTTCCAACTGTTTGAAAAATCTCTAAGCAAACATCGATTTAATCTCGCAAGCTTACCTCCCACCGAATCAGCGGCACGTGATCACTCTTTAAGAACATATCATCAAATCCAAACATGGTATGGAAATGATACAAATCCACTGGATTGGGGCTGGAAAAATTCTCAATGTGGTTTGGCTCCCATACCTACGAGGGATCCGGTGCCACAAACGCTTCTAAACACAGTGTCCAGCAAATGTTCGGAAGGATGTAACGCAGCTTGTGGTTGCAGGAAAACGGGCCTCCGATGCTCCAGAATCTGCATGAATTGTATGGGACGGTCATGTACAAATGCTGCCGAGGAAGATGATATGGATGATTGTGACGGAGACATCGATGTTAATCTTGAGCGCCCTGTGACGTCGGACAAAAGTACCGATACAGACGATGAAAGCGATGACGGAGAAATTGAGGCCACAGCTGTTTACATTGAAAATCTGTTATACTTGTAACAAGTTAACAGCTTGTGCACCTGGAATGCTGACAAATATTTTATAATATGTAGAAACTTTGATAGGGTAGAGCGGGGCTATTCCGCTCATTTCAAATTGTAAACATTATAAATCAAAAACTATTATTTTTTCTAAGATGGAACCAACAGCAAAGCACACCTTATTTATTGCTTATTACATACGAATGTTGTCAAAATACAGTTATAACAATATACCGGCGTGATGAAATAAAATATAAATCAAAGCATAAATGACGAATCACAAATTTAATGGGGCTATTACGCCCATGCTTGGGGCTACTTCGCTCACTGTAATAATGCCCTTTCCTCAACGGCATTTACCACAAACGAAGTTTTTCCTTCCTGTAGCCCCAACATACATGTCATGATACCAAGTTTCACAGTCTTTGCATTGAATCCAACCACCCTTTAATGATGACTGAGCGGTATAAAAAGTTACGCCACAAAATCCACATGGTGTTTCTTCCTTGTCAAAGTCTTTTGGTCGTACGGATTGAAGGTACCGGACATTTGTCTTGCAAATGTCTCGAAAATGTTTTTGGCAACCTTTCCTTTACGGGCCTTATCAAATTTTAAGCTCCGTTTTGCCCTTCGAATCTGTTCTGGTGTGCATCCAAAACCTCTTGCTGCCAAGCATGTTAGCCGGGAAGTTAACTCCGTCTCCTCTTGCATACTAAATGCTGTGGGATGACCCGATGGTTTGTCCACTATGATATTCCCCAAGGGTCCTTGTCGTTTACGCAAATGAACACGATTTTTAAGTGTTGAATAAGGCACATTGAATAGTCCAGCTGCACCTCTCATGCTCACTTCGCCTCGTAATACAGTTGAAATAGCTCGGTCAATATCTTTCTCCGTCCATTTTCGAACTGACCCTTTCCTTTTATACGTCCGTAACATCTCTAACGTAACAAGGAAGAGATACTAATTTGCTATCTGAAATAATTTGGTTGCAATATTATAACAAGAGAGAAGTCTTGGCCGAGCGGAATAGCCCCCATATTTCTGGGCGGAGTAGCCCCAATTACTGGAATTTACAATAGCGCGTTCTGTGATAGCTGTGACCAAGGAAACGCGCTACCTGCTATGTCCAGATGTAACTTAACCTTCAGACTGCCAGGCGCCACACTTCCGGGAAAAGAAAAGCCACTACTGTGGACACTAATCCTTAAGTTACAAGCACAAATTCTTAATGACGACAAATTCCACAACATTAACAATGTACCTTGCAGTATTCTTCCTTTGTTTTACTCAACACTCAAGCTGTCACTCTCAAACAAACGATAGATGTAGTAGCACAGAGACCGAGGGTCACACTGAACACAAAGGGCGATATCAGCTGAGCAGGGTGGCTACTCAGTGCAACGTCAAGCTTATTTTGAGCGGGATAGCCCCGTGGGCGAATTAGCCCCGCCGTACCCTATGGCATATCATTTCCATAGCTTTTCCGCAAGAATCTAAAAGGGCTCCAATTTGAATGGTCGTAGCATCGTAACAGTTCACATTAGAGACAAAAGGTAGAGAGCATTTTTGTAGAAAATGTACTCTAGATTATTTTCATAATAGGCATTTTGTTGATAAAGTTGTTGGTTTGGGAGATATTAGGGGGAAAAAAAAAGGAAAAATGGTACCTTCTTAGGGCCAGAAGGGCCAACGCCGACTTCGCTTGAGGGGGAAAATTGGGAGAGTAATATCTGGGTCAAAATAAAGCGATTAAAGCAATTTCCAGCTTTCCACTAATTATTTCCTTATTGAGGCTTTTGTTTTTCGACCTGTCGCCTGGCCTATAAAGTTCTATTGATCTTAAACATGATTTATTCTGCGAATATAACTTACAGAATTTTATAAAGTAACTCATAAATAATTTTTAACATTCTGTAAACGAAACACACACATATTTTATTATGAGTAAATATTCCCATGAAAATAAATTTTATTATTTCAGATTTTGAAAAATCATTTACATATCATATTGTTCTATATTGAAACATCTTTTTTTAGTAATAATCTGATACAGGTACGAAGTACACCATTTTATACTGACTGTATAACAATATAAAGTATTGACAGTAAGAAAACAAAGAATAAAATTTAACAAAAAAAAGGGACTTAATAACAAATTCATTGGAAATTAAATAACAAATAAAATAAATAACAGAGGTTATAAAGATATGTATGTGAGTCGTCCAATTCCAGAACTACCTAAGTCAATTTCATGAAATTTGTGAGAAAGGGCAAAAAACTGTCTTGAGTTATCCGTGCGCGTTTAAATAGAAACAGTTTGTATAATAGTTACAATATACGATTAGTTTTCATTTTATGTATGTTTTAAAAATACAGTAAAAGCAGTTTTTACGTAATAATAGAAAATATATTCCACTTAAGCAGTTTTGATACAGGATCTAGGACATAAGTAGTTTTGGATTAGTTTCATTAAGTCAGTAATTATGGTTTCTATGTGAAAGTGAAATTATTGCTATATTTTAAAGTTCTCTAAGAAACTACCCAGTATACAATAAAAGTAACCTTTCAACCTTAAATTTCCATTCACAATATGCTCACAGCTTTTCAAACTAGGCGAAATAGAGTCCATTGGACTGCACAGCAACGTCATTCCATGGGGTCTTCTTCTTCTACTTCAGATACATTTTGTCGAGCTATGTCTTCGCCACATAGTAGCAAGTCTCGGTAGAAGCCTAGATCCTCTCTGTTGTGCCACTCAGGGCCGAAATGCTTTGACAAAAGCTGTTTCACATCAGTCACTTACATATATATATAAATATATAAAAGTGTACCCGTTCCTACGCCACTTTAACATGTTTTCTTGGCGTTGATTACAGTAGCAGTGTTTAGCTATGGACAAGTTCATTGTTAAACGTAAACGCCTGGAGAGTGAAAGTGAGCAGTCGGCTCCTACTCCCGAACCGTCGAATTCAACATAAAGAAGACAAACGAAAGAAAAGAACATACCAGGACAGTTACGTAGTGTATGGATTTACGTGGAATAAGAACGAGGAAAACCCTATCCCTGCGTGTTTAGTTTGTGGCGAAACACGAGGCCATGGTACCTAGCAAACTGAAGTGGCATCTCACAATTAAGCATCCTAGTGGGTCTGGGAAGAGTGTGATGTATTTTTCACGTGTACTAGAAGGGGAGAAAAAAAAACAGCTGTGCGAATGGTAAAGAGAATGACCATAAGTGATACTTCTCTTGAAGCCTCGTTTAAAGTAGCAGAACTGATAGGAAAAAAAATCACACACACACCTCATACTCTTGGAGAGGAAATCATAGGTCCTGCATGGAAAATTATAGTTTCAACAATACTTGGTGAAGGAGCAGTAATCAAATTTCGAAATTTCCTCTTTCCAACAACACAATCAGTCCCAGGATATCTGAAATGTTTGCAATATCAACGAACAAGTCGTGGGGAAAATAAAAACTGACAGAGCATTTGCTTTGCAAGTAGATGAGAGTATCGATAGTTGTGACAAACTGCAACTCCTTGGTTTTACCAGATATATTGATGATAAAGATATTAATGAGGCGTTTCTGTTCTGTAGACCGCTGGAGACTACAACCTCAGGACATGATATTTTTGTTTCTATTAATTCCTTTCTCAATGACCAAGATCTTTCATGGAAAGACTGGTTGGTTAGTTCTTAAGTTTAGGGGCTGCGACAACGCGGTCATGTAGCCCCGTGTACTTTGGTGTGTGTAGAATCTGTCTGATAACCGGTGTTAATTGTGATGACTGTATTAGTGCGTGTTATCTGTTTTTAATTCAAGTAAGGACTGCAGTCGTTTGAATTTTGAAAATAGTTCCGACTTTTGCTGCCAAACGCCACCGTCAATGACTACTAGTTCAGAACTTAGCTACCAGACGCCACCGCAGTCGGCTCTTGACGACGAACGTAGGAACCTAAGAACGCTAGTCAAATGTTTAACCTATATATAATTTAGCTTCACACAGGTGTAATTAGTGGAAGGTTCTTTAACATGCCATAAATCTATGACATGGGACCGCCGGATTTACTTCCCCTCCGAAGGAAGGCATACTGAGGGATTTTTAACTCTCTTAAAAATCCGACCACTTCGGCCGGCATGGAAAGACTGTTGTGGTATATGTACAGATGGTGCACAATCTATGTCTGGGAAATTTAAAGGTTTTTACTGCAAGAGCTCAAGATTTTGCTGCAGTGTTTAACGAAGTTGTGAAAATGATGAACTACATCAAGTCTCGACCTTTAATGTGCAGGATTTTTAAACAGTTATGTCTCGCAACGGATGCACCTCATACCTCTTTGTTACTTCATACAGAGTAAGGTACTTGTCGCGGGGTCGTGTATTGAAGCAGTTTCTTGAACTTAGAGAACAGGTGAAAACTCTTTTTAAAGATGAAAATCAAGATACATTTTATGAGCTGTTACTAACTGATTCTTGGTGCTTGGAACTGTCGTATCTGGCAGATATTTTTCATAAACTGAATTAACTGAATGTTTCAATGCAGGGTAGACAGGAAATAATAATTTCCTCAACCAATAAAATGAAAGATTTTAAAAGAAAACTTAGTTCTTGGACGTCTGCAGTTCAGAAAGGAGATCTTTCAAACTTTCTTCATCTGGCAGTAGATAACGATCTGGGTAAGCTGAAAGACCGCATTTGTGATCACTTATCAAGATTGCAAGAAGCAATAGATACATACTTTCCATCTACTGTATTTCCACTATGAATGTCAACTGGGTTGTCTCACCATTTGATTTCATAGATAGTGCGAGGAAATAGATTTCACTGGTTGCGAACGAGATGAATTTATTGATCTTTGTGCCGATTCCACACTCAAAAGTAAGTCCACCAAGAGTGAGGCGTCGGTGGCTACTTTTGGGCTTCAGCGGAGAGAGTAGTATCCTAACCTAATGAAGAAAGCAATTAACACACTTTCGCCCTTTCCAAAATCCTATCTATGCGAGCAGGCCTTCTCTGCTCTGGTGACAATAAAATCCAAAGCAAGAAATAGACTGAATAACCTTGAGGATGATTTGCGTGTTTCATTGTCAACTGCAAGGCCCGATATCACGTACCTGTGCTCTAAGCATCAATCACAAGTTTCATATTAACGATTTATCGAACAAAATTTTGATGTATTTTTACTCACTGACTGTAGTAAAGTAGACTGTATTATGTTATGGTGTACGTTACTTATTATAAAATATTTCAATAAATTTACATATGAAACATAATTTTTTTTTATTCAAGGAAGGGTGCCCCTAGTGTTTAATGTTATTCCCAAGGGTGCCGTGAACTTCAAAAGGTTGGTAAACTCTGCTCTAGTCTGTGGTCGTGTGGAATGGCATGATGAGTCAGGGCGGGAGGGAGGCGGAAGCTGCGATAGCAAAGGTGTTGAAGGAGAGGATAAGGCAGGTGCCCGAGCGCGCTCTTGCCCAAGACCTTGTCTTACCGCTGTGTGTGTGCGCGCGTGTGTGTATGTGTGTGTGACTGATTCAACCTGCGTTTTGTAGAGTCTGAAAGGTACAATCACCACGGGTATATCGCTGAACCAATTTTCTTTATCGAACTTTTCTACTGCTCAGAATAAGAGCCACATCAAATTAATAAAACTTTGAAGTTAATATAACAATTTTTTCTCACTAAAAATGGTATTCAAATCTGAAGAGGTTAATACAAAATTTGAATTTCGTAATAAGAATTGTTCCTATTGCAGGTACTACTACAGGGGTTGTTGTACATAAATTTCGGTGTCTTCCGATTATTAGTTTCGTCGTGGAGATTGTACCTTTAACGCTCAAAATAGCCACTTTGAAGCCATGTCCTCAGCAAACGAGCCGTCGTTATTTTCTTCAAAACGCATATAATATCTCACAAAGACCTACATTAGAGATTAAGAGTAAAAATAAAAATTAAAATAAAATTTCAATTTTTGACCGCACAGCCTTAATATAATGTCACTCTAGTAGATATATTTAGCTCAGAAGCAATTAGCAAACAAGGACATGGCATGGTTTTTAGGTCATATTTTATAGTTTTAGGCCATATTTGCTTGCATATTTTGTACCTCTTTAGGTCTTAAACTTCAGAAATCAAGTAATGATTATTAAATACGTAAAAAAGTGTTAAACGTGTTAGGCACTACGCTACTACTAGCGCCAGTGCCTTTCTCGACACAGTGACCCGGCCGTCACACGGTGCATCCGAGGCTCCGTTCTATAAGAAGGGCTCTCACTGTAGATCTTGTTGGTGTTTACAGAAGCAATGTTATTGTTAGGTAGATTTCATTAGAAAGCTAACTATTGCAATGGGTACCATGTTTCGACTTCCGGAAAATTTCAGACATATCTTCGCGTTTCACATCCCCTAGACCCCAAAACCACCGGCAGTTCAAAAGTTTATAGGCTATATAATATATATATATATATATATATATATATATATATATATATATATATATATATGTAGGCCTATGTCGACTGGCTGCGTGGCTCAGTGGTAACGTTCTCGCTTGCTGAGCCCAAGGTTACAGGTTCGTATCCTGGCGCAGTCAGCTGGCATTTGAGGGTGCGCAAATGCGAGGGAGCCGTGCCAGTAGATTTACTGGCACGTTAAAGATCCCCTTCGGGGCAAAATTCCGACACCCCAGCGTCTCTAAAAGCCAGAGTAGTTAAAAGGGACGTAAAACCAATAACATTATTATTTTATATATATATGTATGTATGTATGTATGTATGTATGTACGTATATCACTTTCTTGTGGACACGATAACTACCGCAATTTTGCACCAATCACTTTGAATTTTTAACATAATATGTATCCCTATAAAATCTCGGTCGAGTTCGTTAATGGGCACAATCGATCGAAGGGGGTGAAAATGGGGAGCCTTTTTTTTTCGAAAAAGTGAAATATCGCTATAACTCTCTTAATATTTGAAATATCGAATCCATTCAAAGTTCAAAAAATGTGTCGGATAAGGAACAAACATTTATGTTTGAAACTTTTTTGATTACACCAACCATTGACCAAAGGGGTGGGAAAAAGTGGGTTTTTCGGGAAACATTAATCATATCTCCCTTAATAGGCACAATATCAAAACCGTACACAATGGACTATATTCCCTCAATAATTACCTAAAACTTTTGTCTGAAATAATTTTTGATATGACCCACCATTACGCCAAGGGATGAACAAAATGATTTCGGAATTAGAAGAAAATGCCCAGAGCCATCAGAGGTTACCATGACAACGCTTCTAAATTGATGAGGGATGAGCTATCAGAGGTTGGCATGACAACGCCACTGCACGAGATCACATTCAGTTTTCTATCTGACTCTGTGGGAAGCGGCTTCGGTGACGTAACCGGTAGCATATTGAACTTCATGCCCAAGTTCACGGGTTCAAAGCCAGCCGATGTCGTCGGATTTTCTAAGAGCGCTAAGAATCCATCAGTATGCTTTCCTTAGGAGGGGAAGTTCCAACGTTCGTTGCGAGTTGATGGTTGTGGTGGTATCTAGTTGCCAAGTTCACAGCTAGGTGTCGTTGACGGTAGTATTTGGTACAAAAATTGGGAACTACTACTTGAAATTGACCGTCTGCAGTCCTTACCTGAATTACAGACTAATACAGCCATCACAATTAACACCGTTTATCAGACAGATTCTACACACACCCAAAGTACACGGGGTTACATGACCGCTTTGTCGCAGCCCCTAAACTGAGGAACCAACCAACATCTCTGCGGGAGATAAAATTTTGCGTGAAGAAGTTAGACTCTTAGAAAGTTGCACATCAGTGTCGTAACCTTGCATAAGGACAGTGTGACCACAAGTATAAAAATGAATCCCAAATGACAAGAAGGTTACCGTCCCCATAAGACAGTAAAATGTTAAAAATATGCATAGAAAGACGAAAACAAAGTTAATTAAGCTCCAATTTTAAAATGCTTTCTGGCAATAAATGAGGACTGATCCTTCTACGAAACCCTGCATATTTTGCCAATTATAGCCTATCCCCCAGTTTGCCCGGTGAAATCTTCCTCCGCCTTCCGGCGTGCCGAGAGGATTTTTTTTAAATACCAGACAGTGCACCATTTTATATGCTTTCTGCTGGCAGACGACTGGCTCGAATTGCACCTCGGGGTTTACATTTTAGCCTACATGTTGGGCTCACGCATTGCATCTTTGAGCTAAAGAGATTAGATTAAGAATTGTTGATGGATTCATTGTAGCTTTTACGGCTACTTTAGCAAAACCTCCTGCCTGAAGGGAAAGATTTGCTGGTCTGCCTGAAACAAGCAGGGGCATTTGTTCTTCCTTCAGTTCCTGTAATAACTCGCTGGTGGACATGGCTGAAGGCAGGAAAATATCATTGCATCACTCTCAAGGCAGTCCAACAGTGGATTGATTTGGAAGATGTGAGGGCAGTGCTGCTGCACCAAACTTAAAGTGAAGGATTGAAAATAAAGAGCTTGTATTGCAACTCAGAGCTATAATCTGACATTTCTGTTGGGCTCTGCAATCAAATACATATTTTGTAATCAGATAATCAAGATTCAACAAAGATCTGGCTTTTTCTTTCATCAGTTCTTCACATAGTTCAATGTTCAGGTGCAACGTGTACTAATTTGGCAGGATATTATGAATGAACATCATTCTGCTCTAAATTTCTGGAAGGAAGTTCAGAATTTAGATCCAACATTGGTTGTTCCTGAAAAGATTTCTTCCACTTTTTACATCGGGTGAACTGAAACGTTTCTCTGCCATTGATGATTCAATGGAAGAAATATCAATATAAGCGGCAATGGTGCATGGGGAAAATTTGTCTTCCACTTATGTCTTATCTTTCTGACAGAAACATTCCAGCAAGATGCCTATCCTTGCTGGCAATGAAGGCAATTATGGTTCCTCTGTTATCTGCCTCCGTTGAGAGAGGCTTTTAGGTAGATTTCTTTAGAAAGCTAACTATTGCAATGGGTCCCATGTTTCGACTTCCGGAAAATTTCGACATATCTTCGCGTTTCACATCCCCCAGACCCCAAAACCACCGTCAGTTCAAAAGTTTATATATAATTTATGGCTTTTTTTTCGAAAAAGTGAAATATCGCTATAACTCTCTTAATACATGAAATATCGAATCCCTTCAAAGTTCATAATATGTGTCGGATAAGTGCCAAAAATTTATGTCAAATAAGTTTTTTGATAGCACCAACCATTGACCAAAGGGGTGGGAAAAAGTGGGTTTTTCGGGAAACATTAATCATATCTCTGTTAATAGGCACAATATCAAAACCGCACAAAATGGACAATATTCCTCCAATAATTACCTAAAACTTTTGTCTGAAAGAATTTTTGATATGACCCACCATTACGCCACGGGGTGAACAAAATGATTTAAATTATAAGAAAATGCCAAGTGCCAAGAGAGGTTGCCATGACAACTTTACTTTTAATTGATAAGGGATGACCATCAGCAGTTGCTATGACAACGCCACTGCACGAGATCACATTCAGTTTTTAGCCTACTTTTCACATTTTGCAAAAATGAGGAAAAAGTAGACTTATGAGATCGGGCAAATGTGTGTCTGTTTGTCTGTCTGTCTGTCTGTCCTTCTGTCTGTCTGTCTGGCTGTGTGTGTGTCCCCCCCTATCAACTCCTGCAGCAATCGAAACAAAATTTGGTAGGAGTAAAGATCTATACCTGAATATCTCACGGCCATATTTGAAAATGATGTCAGTGCTACCAACTGCTGAAAACTCGCAATTGAAATTTCAGCTCAATGTTGGATATCTCGGAAGGTATGAATGGGAGCTATTTGAAAATTGGCACACGTATAGATAATAATATTGCAGTTTAATTTCCAGGAGGCCATACATGGCAGTGTTGCCAAAATGATTACAAGCCTGCTGATAGGTCCAATATTTAAATGCATATAACGCCTACACTATCAATTGGAATTCTACCAAATTTCGTATGTGCTATGTGTTCATAAACAGATATAACTGAGCGTATTCCTAAGATCCACCAGGGTTGCCAACTGTTAATAAATGCTCTCAATTTATTTTTTCAAAATACCAATATATCAGAAAGTATGCAAGCCGACAACTTCAAACTATGCACACGTATAGTACCTGACATTCTGTATTAATTTGGAGTAACTTATATACGTCAGTGCTACCAACATGATTCTAAGCCTGCTGAGAGGTCCAACTTTAAATACATGTAGCTTCTATACTATCATTTGGATTTCAACCAAAATTTGTATGTGCTATGTGCACCATAACAGATACGACTATGCGTATTCTTAAGAGCAACCAGTGTTGCCAACTGTTAAAAAATCGTGTCTCTATTTATGTTTCCCTAATATCAATATATCATAAAATATGCAAGCCAATAGCTCTAAAATTTGCACACGTATAGTACCTGACATTCTAGATTAATTTGCAGTAATTAATATACGTCAGTGCTGCCAACATGATTCTAAGCCTGCTGATAGGTCCAATTTTAAAATGCCTGTAACTTCTATACTAACAAATGGATTTCATTCAAAATTAACACAACAAGAGGTCATATTATTGCAGATTATTTCTGACCAATACATGTATGTCATTGTTGCCAACATGATTTTAAGCGCGCTGTTAGATCCAATGTTTAACTGCGTGTAACGTCCTTGCTATCCATTGGACTTCAACCAAATTTTGTATTCTGTACCTTAAGAGATGGAAACATGAATATATTCAGTCACCAGGGCTGCCAACTGTAGTTCTCTATTAGGCTACATTATGCCAGGTATACAGTATTTCGAACTAATTAGAAATTTCTATATTACCAATTTAATTTAGTCATTATTCTAGATAGATCCATATAGATTAATCAATGGCAGGAATTTTAAATTTTAAGAAAAGTAGGCTCTTTAGTTCGTCACGGAACTTCTTGTCATATGTCAGTGGGAAGCGACTTCGATATCGGAACTGGTAGCATGCTGAACTTCTATGCCCAAGGTCGCGGGTTCAAACCCGGCTGAAGTCGTCAGATTTACTAAGAGCGCTAAAAAACCTGAGTTTGCTTTCCTTCGGAGGGGAAGTTCCAACGTTCGTTGCGAGTTGCTGATTGAGGTGGCATCTAGTAGCCAAGTTCACAGCTAGGTGTCGTTGACGGCAGTATTTTAGGTAGATTTCATTAGAAAGCTAACTATTGCAATGGGTACCATGTTTCGATTTGCGGAAAATTTCGACATATCTTCGCGTTTCACATCCCCCAGACCCCAAAACCACCGTCAGTTCAAAAGTTTATATATAATTTATGTAATATATGTATATATACGTATATCAGTTTCTTGTGGACACGATAACTGCCGTAATTTTGCACCAATCACTTTGAATTTTTTACCGAATATGTATACCCATACCAAGGCGGTCCGGGTTCGATTCCCGGTCAATGCATGTGATATTTTCGAAGTGAAATGCCAAGTCCTGTGGTTCGGATTCCACGTAAAAAGGAGGTCCCGTGGCTCATGATCTCTAGATTAACGGTCACGTTAAACTACAAGCTTCCTTCCTTCCTTAAAATCTCGGACGAGTTCGTTACTGGGCTAAATCGGTCGAAGGGGATGAAAATGGGGGACTTAAAAAAAAAAAAATGAAATAATGCTATAACTCTCTTAATATGTGAAATATCGAATCCGTTCAAAGTTCATACTATGTGTCGGATAAAGCTCAGAAATTTATGTTTGAAACGTTTTTTTGATAGCACCAACCATTGACCAAAGGGGTGGGAAAAAGTTGTTTTTTCGGGAAACATTAATCATACCTCTGTTAATAGGCACAATATCAAAACCGTACAAAATGGACAATATTCCCCTAATAATTACCTAAAACGTTTGTCTGAAAGAATTTTTGATATGAGCCACCATTGCGCCAAGGGATGAGAAAAATGATTTCGGAATTATTAGAAAATGCCAAGAGCTATCAGTGGTTGACATGGCAACACTACTAAATTGATGAGGGATGAGCCATCAGACGTTGCCATGACAACGCACTTGCGCGAGATCAGATTCAGATTTCCATCTGACTAAGTGTGAAGCGGCTTCGGTGACGTAACTGGTAGCATGCTGAACTTCTATGCCCAAGGTCGCGGGTTCAAAGCCGGCCAAAGTCGTCGGATTTTCTAAGAGCGCTAAAATCCCTCAGTAAGCTTTCCTTTGGAGGGGAAGTTCCAACGTTCGTTGCGAGTTGCTGATTGAGGTGGCATCTAGTAGCCAAGTTCACAGCTGGGTGGCGTTGACGTTAGTATCTGGTAGCAACATTAGGAACTACTGCTTGAAATTTAGCGTCTGCATTCCTTACCTGAATTACAGACTAATACCGCCATCACAATTCACACCGTTTATCAGACAGATTCTACACTCACCCAAAGTACACGGGGTTATATGACCGCGTTGTCGCAGCCCCTAAACTGAGGAACCAACCAACATCTCTGCGGGAGATATAATTTTGCGTGAAGAAGTAACAGACCGTTACATAGTTACACATCAGTGTCGAAACCTTGCATAAGGACAGTGTGACCACAAGTATAACAAGTAGTTCCGTGAAGAACCTTATAGCCTATTTTCATATATCCTGCTCATGTTAATTGCCTCTATCAACATACAAAATTTCAGTTTAATTGCTGTATCAGATTCGTAGATATTGAGAACCGTCTAAATATTTCAGATGGTCGCCAGGTTGGATTTTTATTTTTGTACTATTATATTAAGATTATTGTGTAAGTGTGGTATTCTAACTTCAATCGCATGATTAGAACACAAGAAGTAAAAACGAGATTTTAAAATTACGCACAGCAGCCATCTTGTGATTATGCAAACAATTGAAATAAATTAGATGCCAGTGGATCAATATTTGTGTAAGCTTTTAAAACGTGCAACGTTTCACGGCACTCGGATAGTTAATTCGCGAGAAACGTCCATTTAAATATTTATACTTCGCGTCGCCGCCATGTTGGATTCGTGCTCACCAGGTTACTGAAAGTCCTATAGGTGAACATATGTTCATAGTCTCTATGAACATAAAAATTTCAGTTTGGTTGCTGTAAAAGATTCATATATATTGAGAACCGTCTAAATATTACGGAAGCTTGCCATTTAGGATTGTTATATGTATAGGCCATAGAGTTATGTACCATTCAAGGTCACTTATTGCCTAGGTTCATTATTCAAACTTTCACTTCGATCGCATGATTACGACACAAGAAATAAAAACTTAATTTTAAAATATCGCACAGCCGCCATTTTGAGGTTATGTAAACAATTGAATTAAATTAGATGGCAGTACATTACAATCTGCAAAATCATTTACTGTACCACATTTCACTGCGCTCAGAGAGTTAACTCACGAGAAAAGTCTATTAAAATATTTCAAATTCGCTTGGTCGCCATGTTCGTTTTGTACTTTACAGGTTTATGAATTATACATAGGTAAACTTTAATCAGTACCCTTTATCACCGTACAAAATTGCAGGGTGATATCTGTAATAGTTTCGGGGACATAGAATGTCAGTGAAATATTTCGCACAGCCGCCATTTTGAGGTTATGTAAACAATTGAACTAAATTAGACTCCAGTGCATTGCAATGTGTATACATATTTGCTGTACCAAGTTTCATTACGTTTGGATAGTTAAATCGCGAGAAAAGTCTATTTAAATGTCTCCACTTCGCTTGGCCGCCATGTTGGTTATGTAGAAACCAGGTTTTTGAAAGTTTCATAGGTGAACTTCTAGTAGTACCCTTTATCACCGTACACAATTTCAGGGCGATATCCGTTATAGTTTCGGAGATACTGAATGCTAGTGAAATATTTCGCACAGCCGCCATGTTGGATTGGTGAGACGTAACAAAATTCGATGGGCACGGTCGACGTCGCCCGGAATAGTGCTATGAACTTACCGAGTTTCACTGAAATCGCTCCAGCCGTTTAGATTTTATTAGGGGGACACACACACACACCTCACACACACACACACACACGCACACACGGACAAAAGGTGATCTCATAAGCCTATTTTTTCAAAATTGAAAATAGGCTAAAAATGGACTCCAAATGACAAGAAGGTTACCGTCCCCGTAAGACAATAAAATGTTTAAAATAAGTTTAAAATGAAGAAAAACAAAGTTAATTAATCTCCAATTATAAAATACTTTCACGCGATAAATGAGGTCTGATCCTTCTACGAAAACCTGCATATTCTGCCTATTTTCGCCTATCTCCAAGTTTGTCCGGTGAAATCTACCTCCGCCTTCCGGCGTGCCGAGAGGACTTTTTTTTTACTCTGAAATTTGATCTCTAAACGGTCATATCTGGCAGAAGAAAATCTACAGTCTCACTTACAACTTGATATTAATCAAAATCAACTTCAAGAGGGTGTTGTTCATCTGGAAAGTGTGATTGAGAGTGAAAACACTTAACACCTGTTCTATAAATCAACATTAGTGACAAAAACAAAATAGAGTTTGATGATATAAACAGTATTTTACTTAAACCTATTGGTATATTATTATTATTACATATTATTTAGGTAGGTGGAAATAAATTTAAAATGAAGCATAAAAAAGCATGGAAAAAGATATAGCATAATTATAACAAAACATAGAGCATGATGTTGGTTGCTCCACTAATGGCAGTTATGTAAGGGAAGAATGTTGTTATAGATTAATTCTCTCACCCCAGTCGCCGGTCATCTCAGATTACGAGCGAGGAGTATTCTATTGGTTCCCGCGTTAAATAGCGCAGACGGGACGGAGAAGTACGAGGCAGATTTTATGCGTGTTTCTCGATTTCCACGGCTTTCAGGGAGGTACGTCCTCCCTTGTTCAGTGTGAGAGAGGAGGGTGAATTCCTGACGGCGCGGCACGGTGTCTCCACCTCCCGCCACTTAATAGAGCGGGCGTCTCACACATTAGCATGGAGATGAATGAAATTAGTGGCGGACACTGACTACAGATCATTCAATTACCTAGAAACCTCAGCGGAATGAAGAATACCAGAGTGACGAGGAGCAAGCAATAAACTCGAGTACACTCCACCTTAATCCCAATAGGGCACTCAGGATAGTCCCTGAAAATCACCAGGTAACCACTTCATTTGCTTATTATTTTAGTTAAATATTTAAATACATGTTAATTAAGCTACTCACGGCCCAAATAACAGTCTTGATATTTTGGTAAATTCTGGTTGAAATATGAAACCTAAATGAAATTACTGTATATGTTTCGCTAGGAATGTTGCCTGTTCTGTTAATGGTTCTTAAGGAACATGTTCAAAATTGAGCGTGTGGCAATGATATTATGAAATCAACATGTGTGATCTTATCACATTCAAAATTGAATGATTAGCCTAATAAAGAAAGCTTTTCAGTCGGTCAACACGAATTGTGCCCAATTACATAAGCAGGGAACAATTCGTGTTGACCGCCTGAACAGCTTGCTTTATTATAATCACTACAATTTTATTAGCCTATTCACCTTGACACCGTACAGTATGCAATTATGAAGCATCGAATGCGATCAAGCTCAACTTTTGACAGGGCAGCCATTTTTCCTAGCGGAACGTCTGGGATAATTTCATTTAGTTTTCACATTTTTACTCGAAAAATATCCCCCCCAAAATATCATGACTGCCTAATTTTAGATTAATGTTATTGTTTACGCATCGTTTTAAGCATATTCGTTTGATTCTTTGTTTATTGTTGTTGATTCAATTGGGGGTTTGAATCCCACCTTAGCCATCTTGAAAAAAGTTATCCTTGATTTCCCACGTCAAATGCCAGGATGGTTTCTGACATAAGGCCACGGCCGTCTACTTCCCAATTCTCACCTGCATTTCAAATTCACACACTAATACAGACATCACAATTCCCGCCACTGCCATGAAATACATACTCGTGTGAGCGTTGCAACGGGGTGCACTCAGTATCGTAAGGAAAATTTGAGAAGAGATGGGTTTGATTTCTCTCTTAGCAATCCATAAGTCCAAATCTACGATGGCCACGACCACTCCCTTTCAAATATTCCTCTAACTACAAATATACTCATTCGTATGGACAACACATTGACACAAGTAATCAGATTCTACATACTGTACACCGAAGTACACAGGACTGATATATAAAGCACCTAAAGGAAACGAGAAAACCAAGCAACCAACCAACCGATCGACCGACTGACTGTCCGACCATCTGCCCGACCGACCGATCGATACCCCAACCGACCGACTGATGGACCACCCACCCGACTGACCGGCCGACCGCCCGACCGACCGACCGACTGACCGGCCGACCGACCGACCGACTGACCGGCCGACCGCCCGACCGACCGACTGACCAGCCGACCGCCCGACCGATCAACCAACCAACACTAATTTGTCGTGAAGGCGGTTTCGGTGGCGTAGTTGGTAGCATGCTGAGCTTCTATGCCCAAGATCGCGGGTTCAAACCCGGCCGAAGTCGTCGGATTTTTAAGAGCGCTAAAAATCCCTCAGTATGCCTTCTTTCGGAGGGGAAGTAAAGCCGGCGGTTCCATGCCATAGATTTATTAAAGATTTCCTTTATTGAAACAAAGAACTGTAAGTTACATCCTAACTGAAAACACAATAAAGGAAAAAGGATCACCCGAATGGGCATTAATTTTTACCATAATCACTTAATGATTTTAATCTTTTGCGGCACGTCGTAATATGGTATCTGGTACACCTTTCGTTGCATAAAATGCAAACACAATTATCATTCGGACTATGGAAGGATCTGTTGGAGCATATCTTATGATGGAATCCGTGAATGGCGAGTCTCGTTATTACGTGTCTTTGATCTTGATTCTCGTTAGACCACGTTCTGTTCATCATGCCATAGATTTAAGGCATGTTAAAGAACCTTCTACTAATTACACCTATGTGAAGCTAAATTAGGTTAAACATTTGACAAACGCTTTAGGTCCCGACGTTCATCGCCAGGATCCGACTGCGGTGGCATCTGGTATCCAAGTTCTGAACTAGTAGTCGTTGACGGTGGTGTTTGGCGGCAAAAGTACTTGAAAAAATTCAATGTCTGCAGTGCTTACTTGAATTGAAAACAGATAAGACACACGAATACAGTCATCACAATCAACACCGGTTATCAGACAGATTCTACACACACCCAAAGTACACGGGGCTACATGACCGCGTTGTCGCAGACTAAACTGAGGAACCAACCAACCTTTGTCGTGAAGGGGGAAAGAAAGGGTCAATAAGCCGCCCGTCGCTCCTTGGAAGAGGCAATGCATACAACCGAATGAATGTTATAGCGATCTTAAGACAGTAATGAGGATGTAGCACAGTAGTAAATAAGAATAATGCTCATGTACTTCGTAAATAACATAAACTAAGGTACTCGTGATTCGTGGTCACTTACTCTCTAAGAAGGAATCAGTATTGTTCAAGTATTTTTCTGAGACTTGTGATAAGCGATTATAAGAGCAGAGTGCCATTTCGATCACCAATATCGAGAGGTGGTTCCCGTCATGAAGTGTGTCTACGTGTTGACCTTCAACTCGCTCAATGATGTCATCCAACAATATTTCTACAAAAATTAAAGCGTTTGTCCACACATGACTTGTTTTCTAGGTCACAATTACATTTCGTTGGATGTCTGACACCAACAAGTGTACATAGGTGTTAAACAATCTATTTTACCCCAAGGTGTACCCGTGCTTGTTCAATCGTGTACCTCGGCTGCGAGTACAGCTGCAGCATGTCCAGAGATCGGAGGTTCGAATCTCGGTGCTGACAGTGGCTATACTGAGAGTCATTTTTCCACGCTTTTTCCCCCGCTACCTCCAGGCAATGCCGGGATAGTAGGCTACCTTGCTTCAAGTCCGGGGGCACCTACTGTCACTACTACAGCTACACACACTAATACAGTCAGCACAGAAATACAGGTTATCTGACAAGCTCAACACTCACATAACTACACGGAACTGATGACCAAGATGTCCCAAACCCCTTAAATGGCTCAACACAACACTATATTTGTGGAGTGATCGATATTGCAACAAGGTGTATTTAGAATTGTACCTAGTATACAATTTTGAATGCCATTGAGAAATGGGAAAATAAAATAATTGATCTTTCATCAAAATATTATATTTTGTTGACTTTATAATAAAAATTAGTGTGGATTTTTACATTGCATTCTGTGAAATACAACTGTGTGTTTAGTGCTCGAAATTCAAGACATAGATGAAGAGCACACAGCTTAGCGACTTTCTGAACATCCGTGAATTCGATGGACGACGTTACCTGATTTAGTTCTTAATGTTGCCTTTGTGGTTTAAATGGCGTGCATGTGTATTTATCTAAAATTTCATTAAATATTTTGTGCATTATTGAGCCTTCCGCCTTCAATTCAGTACTGCTCCCGTGCGAAGCAAGGAATGGTAGGCCTATATTATAAATTGAAGTTGGCGAAAGCGTGGATATTCAAAATGCTCTTTGTGCAATTTTGCAGAACTACTTATCCTTACAGATTGAATCACTGGAAATGATTTCGAAAGTATGGGGTCTAGAGCGATAATCCAAAGTGGGGTCTTATTTTCAGTTTGCAGCAATGGCGCAGTTGAAAATATGAATAGTCAGATGTCCCTACGGAGGAATTGACGCGCATGCCTTTCTTTTCTAACTGTGCAGGTCTCCAAAAGTTATAAGAGGAAACATACACACATACCTACAGTACATACATATATACATACATATATACATACAAACGTACATACGTACATACTGTGCCCGTTAACTACCGGTACGCCATGACAAGTCACTTGGCACCGGTGAGTCACCATACACATATGTGAAATTTGAGAAAAATGCAAGCACGAGATGGACCTCAGGGCGACCTGGGTGTATAGTCGAGATATACGCAACATTGTCCTCAATTTCCACGCGAGGCAGGGAAGCAGGAAAATAATGAACACATCGGAGCCAGAGGTTTTGTTAAAATAATTGTAGCTGTGACTTATTTTCTTAGAAATTATAGCCTATTCCAAACTTAAATATATCGGCTTCCCCCATGTCAATAGTTGTTATAGCAGCAGACGACACGCAGCCAGTGAAAGAAGGAATGTGTTGAGTGAGTAGAGCAAGTTGTGATCAACTTAATGTTTTTGGAATGCGCGATACCCAGTGAGCGGGAAGACATATACAGTTCAAACCTGGCACGATCTCAATACCTGTCAGAACTAGTGACGACGCTCCAGACGTAAAATCTGTGTGAACTGAATGGAAATCATGGCCGATTCATGTAATACGTACTTGGCGAATGGTGTCTCAACAAGTACAGCGTTAGCGAACTGGTTGTCTCCTTGAAGACTAGCGAATGAGTGACCTTGTTACTATTAAGACTTGCTTGTGAGTCATCTTGTCACCACAAAGGCAACTTTATGAATGAATATCTATTGCATCTTCCTGCTGTTATATACCCTGGTGGGGCACTGACGTCATGGGGTCTACATTAGTGGCCGCACGGAATCCTCACTAATCCATAATCGGCTCACTGTATTAAATCGAAATTTATAATAGGCGTTCTTCATCATAACTGGTCATCCGTTTGGGATGTCAGAAAAGTATAACGTTATAGCTATTATGTTAATGCATATATATCTATGCAATTTTCTGTATTGTACGTGACAATGATGGGAGTTAACAATGTTTCTCTTTGCAACAATGACTTCTGCGAGACAACGCAGCAGTGTAGTTCATAGTGCAATCACCAGATGTCAGGTACAGAACGGTACACGTTAGCGTGCGTTCAGTGCTCAGTGCTGTTACAGAGTTGAGTGAAGATGGTCGTTACACCACAAGAACGCGCTCAGTGTGTCGTATTGTATGCCAAATTTTCGAGTGTAGTGAAGACCCAGAGAGCTTTCAGACGTCAGTGCAACGTTAGGGATGTTCCATCACATCGGGACATTGTTAAATGGTACAACATGTTTTTGGAAAATGGATTGCAGATGCCTCACACAGGTGGAAGGCGGCGTGATAGCAACAAGGAGGAAGATATTCGACAAGCCATGACGCAGAGTCCACGAACGTCACTCAGCCGCTTATCAACAGAGCAGAATACACTATACACAACATGTCACAGGATTGTTAGGCGTTATCTTCACAAGCGTCCATACCGTATGCATCGTCTGCAAGCATTGACACAGCTGAATTACGGAACTCGACTCAGTTTTGTTACGACGATGTGTGAGCGGCAGGAAGGTGACGATCAATGGTTAAAACGATGGATGTTCATGGACAAAGCCACATTCCATGTGAGGGGCCGAGTCAACACGCATAACTGCATCATTTGGGTAACAGAACATCTACATGTCTCATACGAACTCGAAAGAGCCAGCCCTAAAGTGAAAGTGTGGTGCGGAGTGACCTCTGAGAAAGTCTACGGACCATTCTTTTTTTTTTTTTTTTTTTTGCGGAGGACACTGTTCGTGCCGTCAATTATCTTGACATGATCGAGCAGTATGTGGTCCTTATATTACAGCAAGATGGGATACTGGACATGATTATCAATCAACAGGATGCTGCTCCACCGCATTGGGCTATCATGGTGAGGGAACAATTAAACCTCATATTCAACGATCGCTGGTGCGGCCGTGATGGACCTATCCCATTGCCTCCTAATAGCCCTGACCTAACTCCTCCAGATTTATTTGTATGGGGCTATGTCAAGTCGACAGTGTACGCACAAAGACCACAGAATCTGGCTGATCTACGGAGGGAGATTACATCGGCCTTTCAGCAAATCACTCCAGAAATGCCACATGGCGCAACATGGATTCGAGGTATCATTTGTGCCGCGTGCGCGATGGTGGACATGTTGAATACTAATGTGCTGTGACACAAACTCCAGACTCTCCTTAACACGTATGTACCGTTAACAGGCAATACATGTGCATAGTTTCTTGTGTATTACGTTTTACTTTTCTGACATCTCAAACGGATGACCCTGTAGTTTGCTGTACTCAGAAATCTTATAATTCCATTCATTTAGCTGGATTTCACTTTTCTCCGTGCCTTTGAATATTTTCTATAATATTCTTACGACAAAATACGCGTCTTCAATAATATATAGTAGCCATAAGTGGCTCTCGGGCCACAAACATATACATATACAGAAACAAACATACGTACATACACCCATATAAACATAGAAACCGAACGACAGACAAAAAGCTCCTGACTGATATAATCTTAACCGTACATAATGTTCTTACCGACAGTGATAGCTACGCTCGCTAAAGTGCAGCTTCATGGCATGGGACCAAGCTCTCTGCGGACTCCATAGACGTGGGTTTGAGCCCCACTGTCGGCCATCCTTGAAATAGTTTTCCATAGTTTTCCCATTTTGAAATCCAGAAAATGCTGTGACGGTGCCTTCTGACAGGCCCTGACCGCTTCCTTCCACATTCTTGCCCCATTTCATTCATCTTCATTCATTTCATTTCTCATTAACTCCTCTCATAAGGTTGGCGTCAGGAAGGGCATCCGGCTGCAAAAATCATCCGCCACAAAGCCTGTCATCGCATCTCATCCCTGACCCCATTATAAAAAGTGGAATAATAAGAGGTAGACAGACAACCTAACATAATTTTCTTAAACTGTAGACTAATAGGACAATACCATAAAAGCAAAATACAAAATTTATTTTATACCTAAATTCTTCTATGATTAGAATCTATCGCAATCATCATCGCGAATTTTTGACCTAATGTAGTAATTCATCGATTTTCGCTTACGACTCTTGACTTTCTAAGGACGATGTGTTGTGATACTGCTCGATGAGACAAAGCATTTAAATATTTCTCAGAGCACACTAAATCGGACACAATTTTGGAAACACTATAGCACCGATCACACGGAGTGCTCTTACAATGAAACATTCTTTTATCTTCGCATCAACTCGGCTGACTTCCAACGAGCTGTTTGAAATTAGTACGGTACTGATGTCAGAGCGTTCGTTCTTTCAAACATTCGGAGTATCCAGTTCAGAAAACGTCTCTACTACATGGTGGCCACTCAAATCGGTCAACGATTTTCCAGGAGTTTTCCAGGAATGTTTCAGGAGTAATTCTCATTTTTCCAGACTTAAAAATAAGCGCAAGTCCCGGGAGGAGGGGCTTTATCCTTCAAGACCAAAATAAAGCAGTTATGTTTGGTTTACTTATACAGATGTTGACAAAAAATAGTGGTGATTGCGTTATTGATACGTAAGCCTACACACAAATGATTTAATTGTTGTTTTAAGAAAGCCTTTGTGACTGAAATATCTGCTTAAAAAAGAAAAGAATGCCGCCTACAATTTTATTGTGGTGAAGTTGTCTATACTCAAAATGTTTTACAAAAATACTATCGCGTGTTCTCCCACACACAAACGGGTAGCCTGAGGAGATTTCTTTCGTTAACGATAGAGTGCTCACCCAAAACCAGAGCGGGATTGTGATTTAAGATGGAAAGATTTTTATAATTAACTAGCTGTACCCGGCATGCGTTGCAATGCCAATCAAAGAAAGTGTTGGCATTGTAACTTGGTATGTTGAAGTGCTTTTGGATTCCCAATATTGATTCTTTTTTTCCGTTAACCACCTCTAAACTATTGTAAAATTGATTTACTATCTCAAAAATATCATGGGAGCGTGCTCAACAATTCACCAAATTTTCATCGCAATGAAATGAATGGTATATGAACGCATACGGGACTTTGTTGAAACGATTCGAGCGCCGTCACCCATTTGTTGAATATACTCGTACGCTACCTATTGTAAAATGGATTTACTAAGTGAACATCTTCCCTGGCGTGTACACAACAACTCATGAAAGTTTCATCTCAATCGGATGAATGGCATATGAACGCATACGGGTTTTTGCTAAAATGATTCGCGCGACGACACTCATTTGTTGAATCTACTTGTGCGCCACCCATTGAAAAACGGATTTACTAATTCATACACCTTCGTAGGACTGTGATCAACTCCCCAAAGTTTTATGATAATCGGATGAATGTTATATGAACGCATACGGGACTTGGTTGAAACGATTCACGCGCTGTCGCCCATTAATTGAATCTAATCGTGCGCTACCAATTATAAAATTGATTTACTAAATCAGAAATCTTTGCAGGAGTGGAAACAACATTTCTCCAAATTTCATTGCAATCGCATGAATGGTATATGAACGCATACGGATTTTTTTTAAACGATACACACGCCGTTACACATTTGTTGAATCTAATTATGCGATACAAATTGTAAAGTGGATGTACTAAGCCAGAAACCTTCCCTGAAGTGTAAACAACATTTCACCCAAGTTTCATCGCTTTCGGACAAAAGGTATATGAACGCATACGGGACTTTGTTGAAACGCTTCGCGCGCCCTCGCTCATATGTTGAATCTACATGAGCGCTACCTATTGTAAAATGGATTAACTAAACCTGAAACTTTCCCTGGAGTGTACACAACAACTCACCCAAGTTTAGTCGCTATCAGACGACTGGTATATGAACGTATACGGGACTATGTTGAAACACTTCGCGCGTCGTCGCTCGTTTGTTTAATCTACTTGTGCGATACCTATTGCAAAGTGAATTTACTAACCCAGAAACCTTCCCTGAAGTGTACACAACATCTCACTCAAGTTTCATCGCTATCAGACGAATAGTATATGAACGCAAACGGGACATTGTTGAAACGCTTCGCGCATCGTCGCTCATTTGTTGAATCTACTCGTGCGCTACCTATCATGCCATGGATTTACTAAGACAGAAACCTTGCCTGTAGTGTACACAACCTCTCACCCATGTTTCATCTCTATCGGACGAATGGTATGTGAACGCATACAGGACTTTTTTGAAACGCTTCGCCCGTCATCGCTCATTTGTTGAATCTACTCTTGCGCTACCTATTATAATATGGATTTACTAAGAGAGAAACCTTGCCCGTAGTGTACACAACCTCTCACCCAACTTTCATCGCTATCGGACGAATGGTAGGTGAACGCATACAGGACATTGTTGAAACGCTTCGCCCGTCGTCGCTGATTTGTTGAATCTAATCGTGCTCTACCTATTGTTAAGTCGATTTACTAACCAGAAACCTTCCCTGAGGTGTACACAACATCTCATCCCAGTTTCATCACTATCAGACGAATAGTATATGAAGGCATACGGGACTTTGTTGAAACGCTTCGCTCGTCGTCGCTCATTTGTTGAATCTACTCGTGCGCTACCTATTATAACATGGATTTACTAAGCTCGATGCATTGCCTGTAGTGTACACAACCTCTCACCCAAGTTTCATCGCTATCTGACGAATGGTATGTGAACGCATACAGGACTTTGTTGAAACGCTTCGCCCGTCGCAGCACATTTGTTGAATATACTCGTACGCTACCTATTGTTAAGTGGATTTACTAAGCCAGAAACCTTCCATGAAGTGTACACAACATCTCACCCAAGTTTCATCACTATCAGACGATTGGTATATGAACGCATACGGGACTTAGTTGAAACGCTTCACTCGTCGTAGCTCATTTGTTGAATTTACTCGTGCGCTACCCATTATAACATGGATTTACTAAGCCAGAAACCTTGCCTGTAGTGTATACAACCTCTCACCCAAGTTTCATCGCTATCAGACGAATGGTATGTGAACGCATACAGGACTTTGTTGAAACGCTTTGGCCGTCGTCGCTCATTTGTTGACTCGTGCGCTAGCTATTGTAAAATGGATTTACTAAGTCAGAAACCTTTCCTGGAGTGTGCACAACAATACAACCAAAGTTTCATAGCAATCGGATGAATGGTGTATGAACGCATACGGGACTTCGTTTAAGCGATTCGCGTGCCGTCACTCATTTGTTGAATCTACTCGTGCGCTACAACTTTCATATTTATTCACCTTTTAAACCTTCTCTGGACTTCCACAAATAATTCAAGACCAAAATTAGCCAAATCGGTCCAGCCGTTCTCGAGTTTTAGCGAGACTAACGAACAGCAATTCATTTATATATATATATATACACACATCAAAAAAAGTTTTGCATCACCTCGGTTCCCAGATCTCCGGCATATAGACGTTGACTGTGTATATTGTATCCAAGATACAGTCCCTTTGACTGTTCATAGATGTCACTAAAACTGCTCAAAGATGTAAACAACCATGCATGAGCAGGGCCTATTAGACGGAGGGGGTACGACAGCCGATCAGTTCCAGTCATTCCACCAGGACGAAGGTACGCTGCTCATGTTGTCTGTAGTTCTACCATGCCTAGAAGGTCAATACCGCAGTTCGATCGCGTCCGCATTGTTACTTTGTGTCAAGAAGGGCTCTCAACAAGGGAAGTTTCCAGGCGTCTCAGAGTGAACCAAAGCGATGTTGTTCGGACATGGAGGAGGTACAGAGATACAGGAACTGTCGATGACAGGCCTCGCTCAGGCCGCCCAAGGGCTACTACTGTAGTGGATGACCGCTACTTACGGATTGCCGCTCGGAGGAACCCTGACAGCAATGCCACCATGTTGAATAATGCGTTTCGTTCAGCCACAGGACGTCGTGTTTCAACTCAAACTGTGCGCAATAGGCTGCATGATGCTCAACTTCACTCCCGACGTCCATGGCGAGGTCCAGCTTTGCAACCCCGACACCATGCAGCGCGGTACAGATGGGCCCAACAACATGCTGAATGGACCCCACGGAATTGGCATCACGTTCTCTTCACCGATGAGTGTCGCATATGCCTTCAACCAGACAATCGTCGGAGACGTGTTTGGAGGCACCCTGGTCAGGCTGAACGTCTTAGACACACTGTCCAGCGAGTGCAGCAAGGTGGTGGTTCCCTAATGTTTTGGGGTGGCATTATGTGGGGCCGACGTACGCCACTGGTGGTCATGGAAGGCTCCGAAACGGCTTTACGATACCTGAATGACATCCTCCGACCCATAGTGCAACCATATCGGCAGAATATTGGAGAGGCATTTGTCTTCATGGACGACAATTCTCGACCTCATCGTGCACATCTTGTGAATGCGTTCCTTCAAGATAACGACATCGCTCGACTACAGTGGCCAGCATGTTCGCCAGACATGAACCCTATCGAACATGCCTGGGATATGTTGAAAAGGGCTGTTTATGGACGTCTTGACCCACCAACCACTCTGAGAGATTTACGCCGAATTGTCGTTGAGGAGTGGGACAATTTGGACCAACAGTGTCTTGATGAAGTTGTGGATAGTATGCCACGGCGAATACAGGCATGCATCAATGCAAGAGGACGTGCTACTGGGTATTAGAGGTAGTGGTGTGTACTGCAATCTGGACCACAAATGCTGAAAGTCTAGCTGTATGATGGTACAACATGCAATGTGTGGGTCTCATGAGCAATAAAACGAGCTGAAATGTTGTTTGTGTTGATCTCTATTCCCTTTGTATTTAACGGTTCCGGAACTCTTGGAACCGAGGTGATGCAAAACTTTTTTTGATGTGTGTATATACTAGCAGAAGTACCCATTCATCGAACGGTCTTCGGTATTAATAACCAGACGTAATCAATTGAGCTACTGTTGCAATGGTTAGAGACTTGGAACCTGTTTCTCGACAAAGAAAAGTGATTAGTTAAAATATGCTCTGAAACTAAATTTACCTAACGTGTACTTTCGGACGTGAAAAAAAAAATTAAAACCTCGTAGACGAAACGCAATACACGTCAAATAAAACTGACCTTCACTACTGTGTCAAGTCCCCATCCAGAGAAAGACCCCTTTAATAATTTATAAAGGCTTGTGGTGCATGAAAATTCAGGTTTTTTAGACTCCAAAGGCCCAAATTCCTGAAAGAAAAAAAGAAAAAAAACTACTGTATTTCAATTCAGGAATTTTTGAAAATAATGTTTCTGTTTGGAGATATAATAGACCTTCTGTACGACATAACGCACATTTAAGGCGTGTGAAAAAAATCTAGGGTACACCTTGACCCCCTTAAACGCAGTGATGAATTTTACAGTTTTAGTTGATTCCGTAATAACCTTATAGCCATTTGCAAACATTCACAGAAATTTAATAAATGGAGTGGCATTACTTCTTCCAGAAATAGATGGAAAGTTGGATGTCACCTCTTGAGATACTGTTGTCATGGTTACTGGCTTGCATTCCTTCATTAGTTTATTAAATGAAATTCGTTTTCTGGGAATATCTCAGAAACTGTTGGTTTTAGAGCCATAAAATGTACTTTTCGGGGACCCTTTACTGCTATTTAGGGGCACCGAGTTTTGTTTCTGACACCAAGGGGCTGAAAATAAGCTCTGTCTCGTCGTTGTAGGCCGTAGTATAATAATAATTATTATAATAATAATATGAAAATATATGGATAGGGATATAATAGACCTTCCGTACCACACCCGCACGTGGAAATCGCGTGAAAAAATCTAGAGTACACCTTGACCCCCTTAAGCGCATTATATGACATTGATGAATATTTCAGCTTAATTTGGATCCGTTATAACCTTATAGCCGTTTGCAAACCTTCACAGTAATGTAATAAATGGAATTGCATTGCGTCTTACAGAAATAGATGGACCTCTGAGATTCTGTTGCCATTGTTACCGGCAAGCATTCTTTCATTAATTTATTAAGTGAAATTAGTTTTCTGGGAATATCTCAAAATCTGTTGGTTTTAGGGCCTTACAATGTGGTTTTAGTGGTCCTTTTAGTGCCCCCGAGTTTCGTTTCTCACATTGAGGGGCTGAAAATGAGCTTTGTCTCGCCCGTCTACGCCTATTTCAGCAAGTGTTTTAAGGGGGTAGGCCCCCTTTTATTGGAGCTACAGAGAAGAGTTACATCAATGATTAGTGTCGTGCCTCTGAAGGATAACTGTACCAAAGTTTACGTTGATCCACCCAGCCGTTCTCGAGTTATAAGGGAACATACTTGTCCACAGACAAACAGACAGATAGACATACAGACAGACAGACAGACAGACAGACAGACAACATTTTTATTTTCGCGCGCATCCGTCATAAAACAGTCTAAAACGCGTAAATAACGGAAATTTCCATAGAAATTCAGAAAAAACAGACAAACTTTCATTCTTATATATAGAGAGAAGATAGATTAACCGTGGCTATTTTCCAGGAGTTTTCAAATTTTTCATCATTTTCCAGGAGTTTTCCCGATCTAATAAAATCCAGGAGTTTTCCAGGATTTCCAGATTTTTCAGGAGTAGTGGCCACCATATACTACTACAACTATTACTAATATTAATAATTATATATGCTGCCAATACATTTCAGGCACTGAGACGAATGGGCTTATGCTCCCGTCTTCTGGGGGATGGGCCTTCGTATTACGATAATTGTATATTACAAGTTGATCTTCATAAAAAGAAAATAACAATCTATCTTTCTGATCATTTATCTAAAATGTTATAATGAATTGAACAAAGACCAAGAAGAAAGAAAGGTCTTCGTTACAGACCATAAATTTATCATGAGATGTTCCGTAAGATAAGCTTCAGATTGCTCTCATAGCGTCTGGAGATGTCGGCAATCAAGTCGAGCTGACGTGACACGGGATCGAGAGTGGCATGATCGATTATTCTGGCTCGTTGGCAAGTCTGCACGAAGTCCATATCACCTGTAGTTCTGTATGCCAGCCAGTAATCCAGCCATCCATATGGACATTTAGACTACTTGGAGATACAACTAGATTATTCGTAGAAATGACTTTAACCTATCTTAAGGCAGTTATACTTCAAACGTTATTTTTGTTAATAATAATAATAATAATAATAATAATAATAATAATAATAATAATAAATAATAATAATAATAATAATAATAATAATAATAATAATAATAATAATAATAATAATAATAATAATAATAATAATAATAATAGGAAAGGGGAAAATCAAGCATACGAAAGCGTTCATGGGTGAGTGGATAGACCCCAATCTCTCCGAGAAGGCAGCTTTCGAGTCACGATTTAGGAAAATGGAAATGGCATATAATCTAACAAAAACCATTTATAACAAGAAATCCATATCTATAAATGCCAAGTTAAGACACTACCAAACAGTCACCCATCCAGAGGCCTTGTATGCTGCGGAGTGCCTTATAATGCATCGCAAGGGACTAATATAGAAACTGGAAATGAAAGAAAGGAAAATTCTAGGAAAAATCTTGGGCCCAGTAATGGAAAAAATACTGTAGGAAAAAATAACTGACACCATGAGGAAACGGAGAATTACCTTTTACGGTCATACAACAAGAATGAACCCAGCGCGATTGTCAAATAGAATTTTCACCTACTTCCTCAAAAATAAAACCAAGGGAGCATGGTTCATTGAGGTGGACAAAGATTTGCAAGAAGTGGGAATTACAAGCGAAGATATCTGGGAACGTGCCACCCTTAAGCAAAAACTAACAGCACACCGATGTTTCCAAGAAAAGCCTAAGCTTCCAACAGGCAAGAAGTGGACTGAGGAAAGGAGACAACAGAATCGAGAACTAATGCGAAAGTACTGGGAGGATGTTAAAGCTCGATGCTACAAGAAGCAGTTGAAGTGACGTGGTCCTTTGATGGCCGAATCGAAAGAAGAAGAAGAAGAAGATGGAGAAGAAAAGAAGAAGAAGAAGAAGAAGAAGAATAGTAATGATAGTAAAACCGGCCACGATTTCTCTGGTAGTGGAGTCGCATATTTCTTTCGAGAGTGGGGCTTCCTATTGCGATATTATGGATTACATTGAGAGCATTGCGATCATCTGCCCCTATTATATGGATGTTAAAGGGAATTATTAGGCCTACGATTATTGCTACCTACTTTCAATATTACATATAACAACTTCCTTACAGCTAACGAGGGTAGCCTAATATAGGAAGGAAGGAACGAACGAAGGAAGGAAAGTAACGGAAAGGAAATGAAGGAAGGAAGGGAGGTAGGAAGGAAGGAAGGAAGGGAGGAAGGAAGGAAGGGAGGAAGGAAGGGAGGGAGGAAGGGAGGGAAGGAAGGAAGGGAGGAAAGAAGGGAGGGAAGGAAGGAAGGAAGGAAGGAAGGGAGGAAGGAAGGACGGAAGGAAGGAAGGGAGGAAAGAAGGGAGGAAGGAAGGAAGGAAGAAAGGAAGGGAGGAAGGAAGGAAGGGAGGAAGGAAGGAAGGGAGGAAGGAAGGAAGGGAGGGAGGAAGGAAGGACGGTACTAAGGAAGGGAGAAAGGAAGGAAGGAAGGAAGGGAAGAAGGAAGGGAGGAAGGAAGGGAGGAAGGAAGGGAGGGAGGAAGGAAGGGAGGGAGGAAGGAAGGGAGGGAGGAAGGAAGGGAGGAAGGAAGGGAGGAAGGACGGTACTAAGGAAGGGAGGAAGGAAGGAAGGGAGGAAGGAAGGGAGGAAAGAAGGGAGGAAGGAAGGGAGGGAGGAAGGAAGGAAGGAAGGGAGGAAGGAAGGGAGGAAGGAAGGAAGGAAGGAAGGACGGTACTAAGGAAGGGAGGAAGGAAGGGAGGAAGGAAGGAAGGGAAGAAGGAAGGGAGGAAGGAAGGGAGGGAGGAAGGAAGGAAGGGAGGAAGGAAGGGAGGAAGGAAGGAAGGAAGGAAGGGAGGAAGAGAGGGCGGAAGGTAGGAAGGAAAGGAGGAAGGAAGGGAGGAAGGAAGGAAGGAAGGAAGGAAGGAAGGACGGTACTAAGGAAGGGAGGAAGGAAGGGAGGAAGGAAGGAAGGAAGGGAAGAAGGAAGGGAGGAAGGAAGGGAGGAAGGAAGGAAGGAAGGAAGGGAGGGAGGAAGGGAGGAAGGACGGTACTAAGGAAGGGAGGAAGGAAGGAAGGGAGGAAAGAAGGGAGGAAGGAAGGGAGGGAGGAAGGAAGGGAGGAAGGAAGGGAGGAAGGAAGGAAGGACGGTATTAAGGAAGGGAGGAAGGACGGTATTAAGGAAGGGAGGAAGGAAGGGAGGAAGGAAGGAAGGGAAGAAGGAACGGAGGAAGGAAGGGAGGAAGGAAGGGAGGGAGGAAGGAAGGAAGGGAGGAAGGAAGGGAGGAAGGAAGGAAGGTCGGTACAAAGGAAGAGAGGAAGGAAGGGAGGAAGGAAGGAAGGTAAGAAGGAAGGGAGGAAGGAAGGGAGAAAGGAAGGGAGGGAGGAAGGAAGGAAGGAAGGGAAGAAGGAAGGAAGGGATGAAGAAGGGAGGAAGGAAGGGAGGGAGGAAGGAAGGAAGGGAGGAAGGAAGGGAGGAAGGAAGGAAGGGATGAAGAAGGGAGGAAGGAATGAAGGGAGGGAGGAAGGAAGGGAGGAAGGAAGGAAGGAAGGGAAGAAAGAAGGAAGGGAGGAAGGAAGGGAGGGAGGAAGGGAGGAAGGAAGGGAGGAAGGAAGGGAGGAAGGAAGGAAGGGATGAAGAAGGGAGGAAGGAAGGGAGGAAGGGAAGAAGGAAGGGAGGAAGGAAGGGAGAAAGGAAGGGAGGAAGGAAGGGAGGGAGGAAGGAAGGAAGGGAGGAAGGAAGGGAGGAAGGAAGGGAGGAAGGAAGGAAGGGAAGAAGGAAGGAAGGGATGAAGAAGGGAGGAAGGAAGGGAGGAGGTAGGAAGGAAGGAAGTAGTTTTACGTGACAGTTAATCTCGGGAACATAGCCACGGAACCTCCTCTTCAAGTGGAATCCGAACCACCGAACGTAACATTTTACCTCGAAAATCCCACATCAATAACCGGGAATGAAACCCGGTCCGAATTAGTGGGAAGCAAGCAGCTTGACAACTGCGCCATCACGCAGCGCTAACTAGGAGAAGAAATGTCCTCGGCTTTCGAAAATTAAGTATTGAGTGACTTGGGAAGCAGTGGAATCATGAAGGATAGATAGGAGACGGAAAGAGAAGACGGTTCGAAACAAAGTCACTGGAAAAAGGAAAAGGGACCAAGGGCGTGAATACCTCTAGGTCACCAAATCCCGATTTCTGTAGTCGTGAGCCCTTAAGGCGTCAATACTACAAATATTTTGTGCCTTGTAGCGGCCTTCTCAGTGTGCACTAGCCACTATTCCGGACGACCCCTACCGTGCCCTTCAATATTTGTTACGTCTCACCAATCCAACATGGCGGCTGTGCGAAATATTTCACCTGCATTCAATATCTCCGAAACTATTACGGATATCACCCTGGAATTTTGTACGGTGATAAAGGGAACTACTAGAAGTTCACCTATGTGACTTTTGAAGATCTGGTAACTACAAAACCAACATAGCGGCCAAGCGAAGTTGCGACTTTAAATAGACGTGTCTCGCGATTTAACCAACCAAACGCAATGAAACTTGGTACAGTATAAGTTTATACACTTTGTAATGCACCGACATCTAACTTCGTTCAATTGTTTACATAACCCCAAGATGGCGGCTGTGCGAATTATTTCACCGGCATTCTATATCTCTGAAACTATTATCAGTATCACCGTGCAATTTTGTACGGAGATAAAGGGTACTGCTGGAAGTTCATTTATGAGACTTTCAAAAACCGGAACTACAAAACGAACATGTCGGCCAAGCGAAGTTGAAAGTTTCAAATAGACTTTTCTCGCGATTTAATAATCCAAACGCAATGAAACTTGGTACAGCAAATGTTTATACATATTGTAATGCACTGGTATTTAATTTAGTACAATTCTTTACATAACCTCAAGATGGTGGCTGTGTGAATTTTAAAATTAAGTTTTTTTCTTGTGTCGTAATCATGCGATCGAAGTGAACGTTTGAATAAATAACCTACGCAATAATTTTCCTTTAATGGTACATGACTCTATGGCCTATATATATAACAATCCAACATGGCGACCATCCGAAATATCTAGACGGCTCGGAATATCTACGAATCTATTATAGCAATCAAACTGATTTTTTTTAAATGTTCATAGGGGCTATGAACATAAGTTCACCTACACGACTTTCAATAACCTGGTGATCACAAATCCAACATGGCGGCGACGCGAAGTATAAATATTCACATGGACGTTTCTCGCAATTTGACCATCCGAGTGCTGTGGCACTTGGTACAGTGAATCCTTATACAATAATGTTAATCCACTAGCATTTAATTTATTTCAATTGTTTCCATAACTACAAGATGGCAGATGTACGAAATTTTAAAATCTCGTTTGTACTTCTTGTATCCTAATCATGAGATTGAAGTTTGAATACTACACTTACACAATAATCTTCATGTAACAGTACATAACTCTAAGACCTACATATATAAAAATCCAACATGGCGTCCATCCGCAATATTTATACTAGAGCCATCCTTACTTCCGACTTGAAGTTTCAGTGCTACGTCACAACTACACTCTAACCAGCCAATCACAGGCAGTCATTCAAATTGATATATCGAGATAAATCGAGTTTCGCTGACGATGTTGCCAGCTAACATCTTACGTTCACATGTTGTTGTCAGCTGTTTGCATTGTGCTTGGTTAGTTTCATTGCCGATCTTTGTGTATTCTCGTGTATTTTTCTTTTTGATATTAATCTAGCCTGTTGTTATTTAATAGCTTAGTATTTGTTTGTCGTTTGACATAGTGTAGTATAATTACGTGTAGTTGTAGGTTAGCTTTAGGTGAGTGTTAGTGTTATTTCTGCCATGCGTGTGTGTAGGCCTAATAGTTCATGCCGGGGTCTAGCACGAGGAAGCCACGCGCCAAGAGAGGAAAAGCCTTAGGACAAGGGACTCCACTAAGGAGTCAAACCCGGGAAATGATTAGTAATGTGCGATCACATTTGTTATGGACAATGTCCCGTAAGTTATCATAAATGTCATTCACGACAAAGCTCCAACAATGGCAGCAAGAATGTGCTCATTGAGTGGGGTCAGACGGCAATAGTGACTCCAAAATGAGTGGCGTGTTCTCTTTATAGGTTTTATAATACATTTTCTCGAACTATGAACATCTTCGACTCCGGACGCGATACGGTAATGGTGAGTAATTTATTTGTTACAATTTTTTTCTGCTTCATTATCAGAAATATTCTGTTAACCGCAGTATACGTGTATTTTCTGCTACTATGTACTTATTCACTAGTATGCTGTTGTGTGTAAACATGTCTGTTCACATTAGGAGTGCTTTGTTAACTTTACGGTTATATTCATGTACGTCAGCTGATTCGCGTTAGTGGACTGGCAACACCGTATCGCCAGCCGGTGAACTGTCAAGTCGGAAGTAACGATGGCGGCACTATAGTCGATTCTCAATATCTACGAATCAATTACAGTAATCAAACTGAAACTTTTTATGTTGATAGTGGCAATTAACATAAGTAGGTTATATGAAAATAGGCTTTAGTTCTTCACGGAACTACTTGTTGATAATGCCACACATGGACTTACCTCACCATCTAGACGTCTGTGATTTTCTCCTACATCTATTCGTGACAAACGGCACCCGCATTGAAAGCAATGTAGCAGGTTTGCTTCAATAACAATCGGAAATAAACAGTTAGGCAGACAAGGTGGAACCCTCTCAACTCCGTGCAAGCTCCTCGCTAATGAGATGATTAAAATCCCTTTCCACTTCCCTCCTAGTTTATACACACAATCACAACACCTTGCTTTGTAGCGCGACTTGTCAGGCTTCTGAACCACCACAACAAGACAGCAAGCAATACTAATATTACGGCTTGTGAACCGCATGCTCTAGGACTTCAAACACACCTACAGTAAATGAGGGTTTATATGAAAGATAACCGTGGGTGAGCAGAATGGATTACATACAAGATCGTGCGTATCCTATTGATTAAGTTTAGGTATATCTGTGCTGTTCAATACAGTCATATTTATAAATTAAATGAGATGAGATTTCGGCAAAGTATTTGATTTTCATCAATGTTACCAACTTTAATTTGATGAAAATTGCTAGATAGTAGTAGTCATAATTCATTCGATTATTATGTCATCAATGTTTCTGGTAAAGTACTGTAGTTAGTGAAAACTGGCACAGGGAATTTTTCTTTAGAGATAAATTAGAATTTAATATGGTTCAAGTATTTTCAAAAACTCAAGATGGTGGCTGTATAAAATTTCAAAAAATCTTTTTTATTTCTTGTATCCAATTCAACCGATTAAAGTGAAACGTTGAATAATAAACCACTACTATAGTTTTTTTTTATCTACTGGTACATAACCTATGGTGTACAGTCAATGATTTTACAGTATATGGCGCACAAGTCAATTATTCAGGGATGATTTCCTCCAACTTGTTACGGAATGATCGGATCGCTGTGAATCTTGATGTAGTGGACTCTCTACGTTAATCTAAACCCACAGGTAGATAATCTATTGCTTCCTTTCCGCAAATAATCGATGACTCGCATATAAATTATGAATTTTTCTAACTCGTCAGGGAATTATCCCATCTTAGTAAAACTTGGTAAGGTATTCCGATGCTGTGAGTGAAACAATATGGTATGCAGTATAATTTTCTAGAGAAGTTCGTCTTAGTTATAAATTGCACTCGTGTTATAATCTAAAATAAACGCATATTTCTTAGTGTCTATTGATCCAATCGTAATGAATGTAGAACATACTAGTATGATGAACGCAATAAACTGATGTATTTTTTAAAGCGTTGCATTCACGAATTATAGATGGCGTGCATTTGTATTTCTGGAAGTATGGCCTATTTATGAATTTGTTATTTTTGTCCTGTATTTTATCATAATGCAGATCAAAATCGAAAAGCTATTTAGTTCATTACTTGAAACATTTAATTGAATCGCGGCTTTCCTTGAGATGGATTGGACCAGTAGAAGATATGCTAATAGATTGTGTTATTTATTCGTGGAAGTACTTGTCACCTCAGATGGTGAATTTGAAGCACCAATGTGAGAGAATTTGTTCACAGCAATCATCCTTGCCTCTTCTGACCACTTCTGAGCTCGGTTAAATTATCTTTCTATTTCGCCTTTATTTTTCCTCTAAAGTTAAAAAAAAAGTATTTTCTGCATGAAAAAGTCTACCTTTTGCGATTACCAAAGCATGAATTGTGAACAATCAACTGTTCGCAGCAAGGCGCCTGTTCCCTCTTTGCTGGTGTGATGGTCACGGTAGCCGCTGTCAACGGATGGATTAGTATCTAGAATCTCCGAACTAGTATCTCCTTATCGCAGCTGTGTCCAGTGAATTGAATCACTCGGATACGCTGGTGATCCTTTCATGAAATATTCTGTTTGTTCATGTTTCAAAATTACTGGTTTGTTTTAGAAGTGCGTCATAATTTTTTGTTCTTCCTGTAAAATGTAGCTTTGTGTACACAGTGTTCTCCCTCGGATGTCGTTCTATGGCTTAGGGTAAGAGAGGGCATCTCTTATTGATGGAGGGCCTATCATTCTTGCAGTGGAGTGTGACTACCTCAGGGAGGCTTAAATCAGTGCTGGGGAGTAGCAAGTCGTGTCGGTGGACCGGATCACCTTGGGGTGAAACACACGTACGCATCTTGGCTCATTTTCCCCTAAAAGCAAGAATATCCTGCTATGGCTTTCGATCATGCGGCCCATTTCTGGTATGGTGCAGGGAAGAGATGAATTGATTTCAGCACTTACAGGAGAGAGTGAGAAGAGCTGTCCTGGAGCTTCCCACGTACTGCCAACACTATCACCACCATAATCATTACCACCAACACCACTACTACTACTACTACTATAACCACCATCGGGCTCAGTAGCGCACGCAGCCAGTTTGAGGTTGGCATTTAAAATCCAACAGTGGTTCAGATCATGGTTCAAAGTGTGTTTAAATGCTGCTTACACGCACATTAAATAGCGATTCGTAGAAAACATTCCCGTATGATTCCCAAACACCGAAATCTCTAGAGCCACAGCAATCAAACGAGGCGTTCAACTCATATTATCTGTTACTCAGTGGTCAAACAGGTTTGATATGGCCCACTGAAAGTACATTAGGATGTAAAGAACATATTGACCAGTAATGTTTCTAGGTATATGCCGTGTCTTGTGTGGAGTTTCACCTAGGAACAACAAAGTGGCTCATCAGCGGGCCCTTGGTGTCCGTGCCCGGACCCCCACAGGAGTAGCAAACTGCGCGCTAGTTCCCTTTTTATAAGGCGCACCTGCGCCTCTTTACTGCGAGAGCTAAAAGCTCAAGTAGTCTTCTCCTCCCTATGAAGGCTTCCAAAAAGATGGTATATTGGCTTTCACGGCAAGTGAATTAAAACTTAGCAATTTTTCTAGGTTCATGCCGTGTCCTATTGGAGTCCGGGCACGGACACCAAGAGCACGCTGATGAGCCAGCTCGGTGTGCTAGGCAAAACCCCACACAAGACACGGCATAAACCTAGAAATAATGCTGAGTTTTAATTCACTGGCCGTAAAAGCCAATATACCATATTAACCAGAGTTACAGAAATGTAACCATTTTGTAAGGCGTGTCAGTTTTAAAGTACGTTAGCGTGTAAACGCACATCTGCGTCGATTTTTGAATGTTCTGGAATGTCTTTGGTTCGTTACGTACATTTTTTGGACAAAGTAAAGTAATTAAATTGTATGTCTTATTTTGCCAATATTGGAACATTCTTAGTCCGGCAATTTCTTTCCTTTCGTCTATCCTGTTATTCTTTGCACTACGCGTCTTTTGGAAATCCTTGATATTCACTATTGACACCCGAAATGGTTTTCTGTCAATTATTCAAGTTTGTTTTATCTTAATAAACTGTACATCCTTCTTATTTTCTTGAATACATTTCAGCCTCATTTTACGTCCTGATCAAAGTTTTCTTAAGTTTCTCTGTTGGTATCCATAATAATTAATATTCTCTAGATTACTGTGAATTTCTTCAAAGCTTTTCAATCTATAGTATTCTGTCCTTCTAAATGCCCATGCATGACCCAAGGAAAATGCGAATGACTTTCCTTCTCTTCCTTCTATTTTTTTCTATTTCATGCTATTCCCCAACACCTGTAACCATATTTAAACACTCAACTGGGGTGAGCAAAATGTATTCGGAATTATGCGAAGACTGGGATTCTGGTTATCGGAACATGTGGAACATTTTAAATGAGCATTCGAGTTTAATTACTGCATTGTAATCTACTGTGTGTTATTTCAAAAGGAGACCTTCCTATTAGAGGATTTGAGATACAAGTCCTTGCTGCCATCTACGGACACCTGGAAGAGGTCAATAGAAGATCGAACCCTTAGAAGGGAATATATTTGAATGGAGTTCTACACAACAGAGGCCATGACAAATAGAGCCTGGACAGAAGTGAACCAAGGCACGACATTTTGTTAACTCACTAGCTGTGCATGGCTACCACTACTTCATTTGTAAGACGAAATGCTTCCACGTATACAGCCCGATGTGCCTCTGCGAATTCTATGACCATAAATGTGAGCGCTACCATGTGACTAACTGCTCGAAATGTGGAAAATCCGTCGTAGACTTGTGCACAAACTGATGAATACACAAGTTATTATATCTTTTGGTAATTTGCGCAATTTGTGCGCATTTTTAATTAAGAAAAATTATTTCACTAAGGATTGAGAACGAATATTAAAGTAATTACATGAATGATCAATCATTAGAAGTGTCAAGACACAGGGTGCTTGGCAAATAAATTAATTTGACATTTTCATAACTCCAAGTAATTATAACACCGGCTTATATTAAAATGAGGTCTCTAAGGTCCACTTGCGATTCCAGTGATTCCAATAAATTGTAAAACATGGATGGAATGAAGCTTGTGGTGTTACTTGACCGTCGGTCTCTGGATCACAAACCACGGAACTCCTATTTACGTTGAATCAGAACCACCGGACATGACTTTTGACCTCACATATTTCACATGCATTATCCGGAAATCGAATCCTGTTTGCTTTGATGAGAGACGAGCAGTGTGACTGTTGCACCATATTGACTCGAAAATAAAATAAATCTGACAGAAAAACACATTTGTATTTGAACTGATGTTATTGTGAAATAACTTACCTATATGAGTATTGGTGAGTTTGATTTTAATGATTTCCTATATACAGTATATATATTTCCCTTTAGTTGCAATTATCACATAACTCAGTGCTAGTGTTGTCAAGATATGTTCAACAGTCTTATATTGGATTGTAAATCCGGCACTGCGTCTTTAAGAGCAAAACCAACTGAAGACAGCCCCATGTTTGTGGGAGAAGCGAGTGTCACAGTTACTCACTACAAAGTTGGTAGACTGCGGTTTGGGATGTACCATTAAGTTAAGTGGATGGTAATTTGGACATGAGAAGTTGGCCTGTTTTGTGTCTGCGAGCATTATGGAAGAAGATGTAAACTGGATTATAGAAATTAGGACAAGAGTACGTTTTTGCTTTATGCTCATCCTTCCACAGAGGATTAGAAATTGTCCGAGGAACGTTTCCTAGGATAAATGCTAATTGCTAACAAACCATAAAGTGTCCCTAACTCCACTAACATTAATGTTCGATCACTGTAACTGATGCTTCCTTCAGGGACTTGGGTACTATGGTCATCAGATCCGCGTGGTTGTGTATGGAGTTTTCTTCTAAACGCATATCCTCCCAGCTCGATTTCACCCACGGACTTTGCGAGGGATAATTTCTTTACCGTCCCAAGGATGGTATCCGGGAGTTGAATACACTTTGTCAATAGATATAACTGGGGATGGTGACAGGCCGATCGCCCATTCGACTGCTAATTTGAGTCTAATTAAGGAGGGGCCAGGGAAGGGATTTTGGAAGGAAATCGGACGTGGACCGTCTTGGCATTTGCCTGGGGGTGAAAACGGGAAACCACGAAAACCATTTACAGGACTCCAAGGTGGGATTCAAACCCATGCTCTCCCATTGCCAGCAAGGCTCGAGCCAGCGCGTTAGGTGCTCTCGGTCACCGTGTCTGGTATTTGTCTTACAAATTTTGTTAATGTGATAACCTCTGGGGAAGATGACCTCGCTGTTCCAACCCCTAAATCAAGATTGCGATACATACTCCAAAACTTAAAATAAGGTAGCATTCTGGCATTAGCCTAAAGTGAGTGTACAAAAACCAGGAGAGAGAATATACTCAATAAAGCCATTTTCAGTGACGGAATTCAAAGGTTTGATCTCCAAACCCTAGCCACTCAGTCCAGACGAGAAGTAGTCCTAGTATACATTTGCATAATTGTTTCATTTAAGACCTTGAGACATCGAAGTCATCAACCCTATTTACATCAGGTAATTCAAGCAAAAAAAAATCCCCGTTGCAACCATTCTGATTGCAAGGGTTGGGTTTGTTAGGTAAGAAAGTGGTGCTTTCTGAGAGTGCTGTTTGCATCTCTGTGTGGCATGGCAGGTGGCCTTGCCAATGAAGTTTCTTTTATATGTTCCTTTTTTTAGATGCTATTTTGTTTTTATATATATCTTTGACTATTTTTTGTTAGGGGTCCATACTGGATGATTTTGTATTAGAGTGTCTGTCCGTTTTATCTTTGGAGATTGTAATGAGATTGTTGTTGTGTGTTTTGGGAAGATGAAATTAGCTAGGAAGATTGGTTAGGTTTAGTGTGTCAGAGGTCAGATTATATGCGATTGTATAAACGTAGGAGTAGGAAGAATTGAGATGATTATTGTGTTTTTGGTCTTGGAAGTAGATAAGGTTTTGTGTGAAAAGATCCCGAGAAGTGAAGTGTTAGAGATTGATGCTCGTTGTTATATGAAAAGGAATAAATGGAAGAGATGTTTTTTTTAATTTCTCTCCCTCATTGTGATATAACAAGCACGCCCCGATAACACAGAAAGAAGTATGTACGGTTACACCGTGGCACTACAGCCCATGAAGGGCCTAGGCCTACCAAGCGGCCACTGCCCAGCCATTTGGCCTACATATTACGGGGTCAGCATCTCTGGTCCCCTCGGTTTAATCTCGGTCTCCGTGACCGGAGCGCTGTCTCACTGTCAGAAAGCTACTCAATTGTCCTCATGAGGCTGTGTGAACCCCGTTCCAGCACTCACGTCAGTTTCTAAAATTCCTGACGGAGCCGTGAATCGATACCGGGGCCTCCGGGTGCGAGGCCGGAGCTCTACCCCAACACCACGGGGCTGGCAGGTAAATTAACTACTTTTACCAATATTGTTTTCTGCATTCCAACACACATGAGATCGTCGTGAAGTCGATATGCCAATGTTAGTATCCCGTATGGCAGTAACGCCTTATAACAGTAACAATATATTCATCATAAGCCACGGAACCTCCTATTTATGTTGCATCCGTACCACCGGACGTGACATTTGACCTCTAAGATTTCACATTGATTAACCGGGAATCGAACCCTCTTCTCTGAACCTTCTGTTATTAGACCCATGTTAACGGCGCCCGGCAGATTCACCTGTCACCATCCCCAATTGTATCTGCTGACAAATTGTGTTCAGATCCCAGATACTGCCCTTGCAACGGTAGAGGAATGATCCCTCGCATAGTCCGTGGGTGAAGCCGAGCTGGGAGGATAAACGATAAAAAAAAACTTGTAAGCTGTAGATCTTTTTCCTCGCGACGAAACGAGCTTTGGGCATTCCAAGAATTGTATTTTCATGACAAATAAAGGTTCGTATAAGTCACAAATCGTGCCAGACATGTCTGCACCAGGAAATATATCCGGACTGGCTGTATACGACTGCAAGGACTTTCCTCAGTGTTGAAAGACGTTTACGAACATCAAGGGTACTTCAGATGACATCACATGTCCGCAAGAAGACCATAAAGTCTCGTGAGAATAAGAAGGCTGTTCTGGTCACAGCTCCCAATAACCCACGCATGAGCCTCACAACGCGACGAGGGTGCCTCGTCATTAGACCTCAGAAGTTTGTGGAAAAATATTCATGCATCTATGGACTAAAATGTTTTAAATAGGCCTATGCATTCAAAATACAAAATGCAAACAGTAAGTTATACTCTATCCATAATTTGTCACAATACTCAGTTGGGAGATTAAGGTTTGCTTGCCACTCTGACCGGAAAATAATGCATTTAACCTGTAAGCTGTAGCTCTTTTACGCTCCCTTTTCAACGTGTACAAATGCTACTTCACCTAAGGAAACGCAACATTAAAATTATAAACCTCGTGACGAAACAAGATTTGGGTATTCCAAAGTTCGCTCTTACCATCTACGCTATACTGCACCGCGGCACTATGTGTACAGATCGCAGCTAATGTGATAGTTATAACACGGTCGCAATGTCCTCATCGTGTTTCAAAATCGTTTCATTTGCATATCAGATAATTAGAGAGCGCACTCGTGGTTTCTATCATTATTTAATAATATTATGGCATCACAGTTCTATTTTTGTGAAGGCCATAAATACAAGTGTACTCAAGTACTGTATAGCGAAAAAGGAAGAATAGTTCGAAAGTAACTGGATGTGATAAAATGAAAAAACTAAACCAAAACTTGAATCAATCTGACTCCCCGGTTTCTGATCTGACAACTTCGTCTTTTAAGAGTCGTTAGTTGCTGAATATTACTACTTACAGTCCGGCCCCGTGGCGAATTGGTTAACGCCCTCCGCTTTGGACCGAAGGCTCCCTGGCTTTATTACTGCCCGAACCGTCGGAAATTTTAATCTCCTGGGGTTAATTCCCATAGCTCGAAGACTGGGTTTAAGTGACGTCTTCATCACCTCATCCTCACAAACGAAGAACGGATAGCTGCCCTTAACCAAGGATTAATATAAAAATGTGGCTTACCAATTAATTCAGTTCGATTCCCGGCCGAGTCTAAGCTGCGAGGACCTGAGAGGAATGTGCATCACAGACTATTAGTAGTGGTGGTGACGAGTGATGCGGTTTCTCGGACCTTGCGTAGTAACAGAAGCAAATACATTAGTCGGTGACTCAGTCACTCATTCCCAACGCCACACTGGTTTCAGAAAAGATCCATGTTAGCAGTATTGGAATAGACGAGAATGTCAGGTAACACGGCGGGCTGTTGACAGGCTTCTCAAATCTCGCCTGCTCCTACCCTGCCTCTGCTCTTCATCCCGCAAGTTCACAGAGCTTGGAACCGAGCTAGTACTGCTCGAGTCTAAGCTGCGTGATCCTGAGAGGAATGTGCATCGCGGACTATGAGAAATGGTGTTGACGAGTGATGAGGTTTCTCGGTCCGCGCATAGAACCGAACCAAATACATTGGTCGGTGACTCACTGACTTATTCGTAACACCACACTGGTTTCAGAAAAGACCCTATGTTAGCAGTATTGGAATAGACAAGAATGTCAGGTAACACGGCGGGCTGTCGACAGGCTTCTCAATTCTCGCCTGCTCCTACCCTGCCTCTGCTCTTCATCCCGCAAGTTCACAGAGCTTGGAACCGAGCTAGTACTGCTCGAGTCTAAGCTGCGTGATCCTGAGAGGATGTGCATCGCGGACTATGAGAAATGGTGTTGACGAGTGATGAGGTTTCTCGGTCCGCGCATAGAACCGAACCAAATACATTGGTCGGTGACTCACTGACTTATTCGTAACACCACACTGGTTTCAGAAAAGACCCTATGTTAGCAGTATTGGAATAGACAAGAATGTCAGGTAACACGGCGGGCTGTCGACAGGCTTCTCAATTCTCGCCTGCTCCTACCCTGCCTCTGCTCTTCATCCCGCAAGTTCACAGAGCTTGGAACCGAGCAGTACATGGCATGCGCTCATTCTTTGTTTGAGCGGCTGTGCATCAATTCTCCAAGTAACGTGCCTAGGTCACGATATGCAGTTCATTTGTCAGCGTTGATATTCAATGATTAATGATTTTGTATTGCCTCTCTTAATCTATTGAAACTGTCAATGCAGTCTTCTGTAGGCCTGTCCTGCTGATTACAACATTCCACCACGTGCTTGTTTTAGATAGAGTATTGTATATCACGAGTCAAACATTTTATAAAATTATCTTATCTGTCTCCAAATAGACCTCGTGATCCGCTTCGAGTGACCGCTCTTGAGCGAGATATCGTCTTTGATTGAAGAAAGTGTTTCAACTGCACTCGAATGAGTCAGATATTATGAGGACAATGTGTCACAGGGTGATCGTAATCGGTGAACAAAAGGACCAGAGTCACCGACACCTTTCACTTAATAGATTGAAGTATTAGAAGCCATTTGACAGTGTTGCCTAGTAATCTATTATAGAATGCTTTTCAGTCGGTCAACACAATTGTGCCCAATTTTATTAGGCGGGGAGTACAAATATTTAAACACCCTAACCTGAAAGAAATGCTACATACATTATTTTACTCTAAATTACCACACAAACAAGGGGGTAAGGGGAAATTATTTGGATGACATGTTTCGACCGTCATGCAGCCATCTTCAGATCCTAATCACCCAGGCTTAGATTAGGCGAAAAGTAGGCTAAAATGGATACAAAATGTTCAACTTAGAACTTACAACTTATATTTTAAAAAATCACCAGGAAAAGTAAATTACATACCTTTATATTTTGGTACCTGCATTTATTCATTTTGATTTAGCTAGTGCTTAGTTGGCAGTCAGAAGAATAGAAATATCGATGAAACGTAAGTAGATATAAGGAATTGATGTTGTTGTTTGAGTCTTCAGTCTTTTGACTGGTTTGATGTAGTTCTTCATGCCTTCCTGTCCTGAGCTAATCGTTTCATTTCTACATAGCTACCACACCCTACAACCGAGGCAATCTGTTTAACATATTCTAACCTTGGTCTACCCCTACAGTTCCTGTCCTCAACCCTTCCTTCCATAACTAAGCTTGCTATTCCTGGGTGTCTTAGTATGTGTCCTACCAACCTATCTCTTCTCTTCATTAGCAGTCGCCAGAAGCATCTCTCCTCTCTCACTCGTCTTAATACCTCTTCGTTTGTAACCCTATCTACCCATCTGATCTTCATCATTCTCCTGTAACACCACATTTCAAACGCCTCAATTCTCCTCTTTTCTGCTGCACTAATAGTCCAAGTTTCGCTTCCACTGAGTGCCACGCTCCAGACAAAGGCTTCCAAAATGACTTCCTAATACCTAAATCTATATTCGATATTAACAGATTCCTTTTTATCATTTCAAATGATCTTGTCGACTTAGTCGTTATGGTTGGGGTTCATCGTTATGCATTACGGACATTGACACGGACACGGTGACGGACGTGACGTCATGCAGCCGCGCGGGAAGTGACGTCATGCAACTGCGCGGGAACGTGACGGCATGCTCACGCGGGGAGCGAGAACCAGACGCTAATGATTATTGGAGTCTGTTGAAAGAAAAGGAAGGAAGATTGTAGTTTTACGTGACCGTGAATCTTGTGATTATGAGCCACGGGACCTCCTTTTTACGTGGAATCCGAACCACAGGACATTGCATTTCACTTCGAAAATCTCACATGCATTGACCGGGAATCGAACCCGGACAGCCTTGGTGAGAGGCATACAGCTAGACCACTGAGCCACTACGCCCCCTCTGTTGAAAGAGGCCTGGCGTCGAGCGACCTTTTAAAAATCAGAAACTCACTCCACAAATCTGTATATCAGTATTCTTCCCTTGTTTCAGATACACTATTCATTAAACAAACATGTATGGCATAGTCATGACCCCTTCTTGGTGTAGGCTATTGTCTAAATCTGGACACTCATACTACATCCTTACACTAATTCAAATTTACGGCCAAATGATCCTTCTGACAGGGAGGCAAAGGTTTCCGCCGGCTTGCCTGGGATGATGGGCCACAAAATCGCGATCAAAAAGTACCCAATTTACGCTTTATTCAACCAAACACATCTCTAATACAAGTACAAGAAACACATTTCTTCCCGTGACCCTTAAAGAGGTGCCCGCGCGGGAAGCCTAAGTTAATGGGTAATGCAGTCTGTTGAAAGAGTCCTGGGGCTTCGAGCAAAGCAAGAAGCCCTCCTGAGCCTTTCTAACATGTGTAGCATTTGTAGCATGCGTCATTTGAAATGATACAACGTCTAGTCTTTCAGACTGACTGTGATTTTTGTGTAGAGAGTCACGAACTGGCCCCTTTAATATACACGCACTCGTATGATGATGTAATTGCAGTATCAACTTGAGATACGCTTATATTACCGGCAGCTGGCATCAATATTCAGACTATTAACCTGTATGTAAACCAAGTTACCGCATATTAACGAATTTACCATGTACGGCTATTAGTTACATTTCGTTACTCTACATCTTTATCGTATTATATTAGATTCAAAACACAAGATAGCCTCACGTTGTAAAGCCATTTGTAACTTTGAAATTAGAAAATATACAATAAAAATAAATATTTGCCTCATAAATGGCCTGATTTGAAATTATAAGTAAAATACAAGAATGATTAATACAATCATACTAATATATAAAAATGAGATGGTGTGTGTCTGTCTGTATGTCTGTCTGTTACACAATCACGCAAGAACCACTGGTCCGATTTAAATGAAATTTTGCATGGATGTAGCTGATTTACCAGGCTTACATATAGGCTACTTTTGATTTCGATATTTTTCACTATTTAAAAATGGCGACTATTTTCATATTTCCATTTCTAATAAAAAGAGAACGCTAGGAAATAAAAAACTTTTGATGGCCCTACGAGCTTTAGAATTTAATTCTCTATCTGAAAGGTCCTTATCACTTTTCGTGTATCTCCAACGGTTAGCGAGTAAAACCTAAATATGTATTTTAAAACACGGTCAACGCCGAGCGATGTTAGTCTATTTTAGTCTCTACATGAACTGTTTTATTTATAGAGGTAGTTTGTGTGGTCCGAAACTAGACGTGATTTTGAGTCTAATTTTATACTCTTTGTGCCGGTTATTGTATGTGAGTATTTGGATCTTTACGCTGTTTCACAATGTTATAGTGCTTTCTACTTTGCACGGTATGCTTTCATCCTTTTAATCGATTTGTTTTTCGTTAAATGAATATTTCAGTTGGCCAATATTTATCTGCTTTTTGTCGTTTTTTACCATGATCAGAAACCCAAATTCACAGAAGAATGTGTCGGAGACTAACGACTGTCACATTAGTTTATTTAGTGTTCATATTATTCTTACTGCAGAACTGGGCAAATTTATTTCAATAAAGTAGGTATTTTGACTTTCACGGCCAATAAAGAAAACCGCACAAAACACGGCGTAAACCTAGAAAAGTTGCTGAGTTTTAATTGCTTGACCCTGAAATTCAATTTACAATCATTTTGGAAGCCTTTATGGGGAGGTGAAAGACTGTTTTAGCTTTAGCACTCGCAGTAAAGTAGCTGAGGTGTTCTAAATAAGAATTGAGGTATCGCACAGTTTGCTACTCCTTTGGTAGTCTGCAAATAAACCACAAGAGCCCGCTGATGAACCATCTCGGAGTTACTAGGCGTAATCTCGCACAAGTCACGGCTTAAACTTAGAAAATTTTTCTGTGATTAATTTGTTTTTGTTATTATTACTTGGGATGATTGAAGTTTGTTCCGTTACTGTTGCTCTTTATCATGACGGTACGTACTTTCCGCAATATTACTTATTGCGGATATGATAATTGCTATCATTTTTATGTATTTTTAGTATAATGTTTATATGTTTAAATATAGTATGAAGACGTTAAACGATAGGTGTTCAATATTTAAGACAGGTTATTAAACTTTTACGACATAGAAGCTGATATTTACTTCCAATATATAAACGCAGTTTCTCACCTACAAAGCGGAGACAGACAGGCTCTTCTCCGGGTACTCCGGTTTTCCCTGTCACAATTTAATTCCAGCAACAATCTCCATTATCATTTCATTTCATCCGTCATTCATTAAATCATTGCCCCAGGGAAGTGCGACAGGCTTCGGCAGCCGGCACAGTTCATATCCTTGCTGTTAGATGGGGATTTCATTCATTCCATTCCCTGACCCGGTCGGTCGACTGAAAGCAGGCCAAGGATTTTTACTTTCCTACCTCAGATTAATAATTTGGTGAGTGAAAATGTATGTAGTATACACATGTAGTTGGTAACATGGAAATAACATAACTACATTAGGAATGTGTGATTATATATATTAATGATTTTGGCCAGCAAGTACTAAAAGCCGTTCGAAGAACGGGTACTTCAGCTAGTAAATGATAACATCCAACAACTTGACAAAGACTCTTCTTAATCCCCAGGCGAGTGCAGAGTTCCTGAATGGAACTGGCTCGTGCATAGGCCTTACCAAAACCTTATAAAACGTATAAAAGTTAGGAAGGATAACTACAAGCATCTAACTCGAAAATAAAACCTATACGACCCAATTTAAATTAATTCTATATATATACTAAAACTTAGCAACAAAAGACTCTAATTTTCACAAAAATTAAAACATTTAAAAATTAAGCCTGGCATTGATGGATTCCCTTAATACGAGTATGGACAGAACTCCACGTCATCAATAATGTTTAGGGGCAGATGACCTCGTAGTTCCGCCCCTTGTAGGCAGAGTATCGCCAATTCCTTTCAACCACCGTGATGCAGTGGAACCTGGTCGCAGTTTGCAAATGACAATCGTAGATGTTAGTACCGATACCTCAGTGCCGACACAGTTGTGGGATATTATAGCGTGAAAACAAATACAACACTCTCTAGCGGCAAGTTACATCAATACATTGTCCTTGTTTCATTCCCCAACATCCTCCCCACCCTGGCCAACCTCTAGGGGGATGACCAGCTGGACAGGTCGGACAATCTGGGTCCCCTCTGGCGTGGAAAGAATCACTGTCCGGAAAAGTCCATCTCTGCCTGGATTCAGCTCCTGAATCCGGGCCTTCCTCCACAGATGTCGAGGCCGCACCTCGTCCTGGAGTAGAACGATGTCTCCAAGCCTCAGTCGTGGTGACGTCCCTTTCGGTTGCTTCACCTGGTAGAAACTCTGAAGCTGAAGCAGGTATTCCTTGCTCCATCGTTTCCAGAAATGGTCCGCCAGTTGTTGCTGAAGTCTGTATTCTTTAATGGGGCAACCGGGCTGAGGTTCAGGTCCAGAGGGCAGTGCAATGAGTTGTCCACCGACAAGGAAGTGAGCTGGGGTGAGCACGTTGGCGTCGTCGTCTTTGGTGAGAGGTCTGGAGTTCAGTGCGGCTTCGATAGATGTCAGTATCGTCTGCAAACCATCTTCATCTACAGAAGAGCGCCCAACCATTCTTTCCCACCATCCTCCCCACCAAGCCGCGCGTGGTGCGATGAACTTCCACGTGATGTTGTGTCGTGATAGGTACTGACAAGTCTTCGTATCGGAAACGGTAGCCCATAGTCCCGCCAATTCTCGATTTGCACATTGGAATGCCTGGGCATTGACAGAATAGATAGTGTGTGGAATTCCACGTCGCGCAACAAACCGCTGCAGTGCTTGCAGAAACTTGTCAGTGCTCATATCTCGGCAATGTTCACGCTGTGGAGGGAGTTGCGCCTCAAGTACTTGACTGGGACGATTTCGGGCCATTTTGCAAGGAAGGCACCGATATAGTATCTTCTTAATGACACGAAGAGCACGCAGTATCCAAAAGGTCATCAGAAGGTCTGAAAGAACAATTCGCACTCCCAAGTGATGGAGGCGGATGTGTGTGTCTCTGATCATAAGTTGTGTAAAGTGATGGTCGCCATCGAGAATTATGGGATGCCTCTGCTGGTGTGTAATGTCGGCACTCTCCAGTCGCCCTCCAAGCCGCAGAACACCGTCTTATAGAAAGGGGTTGTAGCATCGTAGTTTGGATCGTACTGGGAGAGGGACGTTGGACTGTAGAGCTCCAAGTTCAGCAGAAAAGCAGTCTTTCTGCTCAACCTTTATCCAGTAGGTACGCGACGCAGTAAGTTCTTGAGCAGTGAGTTCCCCGTTTTCGTGGTCTTTGTGGCGAAGGATTCGCGTCAGGCGAAGTACCGAAGTTGTAACGCGTAGAAGGCGCGTGTAGGTACTGAACTGGGTGGTGTCTATGATCGATTCTGTCAAATCGACGTTAAGGACAGTCTGCACAGTGTTCTTTGTTTCTGGGAGTGATGGAAGCGATGGTGCGTCCTGAGGCCAGTAAGAATCTTCCTTCGTTAACCAGGAAGGTCCGTGCCACCATATATCTAAGGACCGAATCTGACCAGGAAAAAGTCCCCGAGAGAGGTGATCTGCAGGTTTGTCAGATCCGGGTCAGTGTAAGACTGGATCTCCGTCACACGGTTGCAGACGAAGGTCTTCCATTTATTTGCGTTCCCTCGTATCCAACCCAATGTCACAGTGGAGTCCGTCCATAAAGTAGCATGGGAAATGTAGAAATTGGTTACTTTTGCTAAATATCGTAGAAGCCGTGCTCCCACTAAGGCTGCAAGGAGTTCAAGGTGTGGTAGTGTGAATTTCTTAACGGGAGTCAGTCTGGACTTGCTGTAGGCTAGGTGAGTGGAGATATTGTCCTCATTAGTTGCACGAATGTACAAGGCTGTTCCGTAAGCTCGCTCTGAAGCGTCGCAAAACACATGAACCTGAGTGTCTTCTCTACTTGAAGTGTGGAGCCAGCGAGGTATGCGTATTGGCGAGAGCGAGGAGAGCGTAGATATCCAAGCATGCCAGTGTGCGGCAAGATCGTTAGGTAACAGTTCATTCCAATCAATTCCCCGGCACCAAGTATCCTGAAACAATCGTTTCCCAACAAGAGATACCGGAGAGAACAAGCCAAGTGGGTCGTAAAAGCTGCTGACGATCTTCAAAAGCTGTCTTTTTTTTGTGGTTGGTCCTTCTGGGATTTTATCAAGGATTTCCTTCGTGTCCACCATAAAAGAATCACTTGAAGTGCACCAGTTTATTCCTAGCACCTGAGTCTGCAGCGCAGTCTCACGTCCTTCTGCCTTCCAGACGGCTCTCAGTACATCGGAATTTGTTGCCCATTTTGCAAGAGAAAAATTGATCAGCTTCATCAAGGCAGTGAGTTCATAATACAAGGTGACTGCCAAGTTGTCATCTGCTGCTCCCACAACAATGTCGTCCATGAAGGTGTTGCTGTTGATTAGTGGTGCAGCGTTAGGAAAGGAGAGTGTGTGGTTGTCTGCATGTTCCCTGATGGTTGCTGAGAGGAGGAAAGGACTGCAGGTCAGGCCGAAAGGGAGCGTAGTGAAACGATAAGTGACTATGTCATTTGTCGTGTAGAAGTGTTCTCCGTCGTCTTCAATCACTTTGTATCAGAGGAATCTGATCAAGTCTCTGTCTTTCCTGTCCAGGGTTAGCTGAAGAAAGGCTTGTTGTATGTCGCTGATGATTCCCTGTCGATGAAGTCTGAAACGTAGGAGAATTGCCACAGCCTCTGGTAATAATTTGGTCCCATCTACAACATGTCATTAAGAGAGGGTGACAGCCTGATGAGATGATGCGTCCAATAATATTCTCCACTTGGTTTTTCCATATCTTTTCTTTCTTTCTTTCTTTCTTTCTTTCTTTCTTTCTTTCTTCACAGCTTGATGAGGAAGGTAGAACATGACGTCGGGTGAGTTTGTCGTGTTGACTTCTTCCACGTGCTGATTGTGAATGTAGCTGAACATCTGGCTACAGTACATCTGGTTGAAGTCGTCATTGCTTTGAAGTCTTTTCTGAAGGTTTCTCAGACGCGCCTCGGCATTGTGTAGATTATGGGGTAGTTCCAGAATGCCTTGCTTCTTTGGCAACGAGACTACGCGTCGCTGTTTTTCGATTCGGAAAGATGATTTGAAGTCCTCAAGGATTATGGAATCCTTCGGCGTATGTGGGCGTTCTTGATCAGCAGTTATACCAATAGTCTCGAGGTCCCAAAATCTTCTGAAGTCTTCATCGGTGTGGAAAGAAGCCTGCTCGAGGTTAATGAAATTGACTGTGGCTGAGTTCATGTGCATACCGGATCGATCCCCACTGAGTATCCAGCCGATGGTAGAAGGAGCCAACACGAGTGACGTGGAGATACGTAAGGGAGGACTGTCTCTGATAATTTTCCAGTAGTGGTCACTACCGATAAGGAGTTCAACCGGTAGATCTTCATGGGAATCCATCCTAGGATCAGCTGACTGTAACTTACGAGCATGTGGTAATGCCGTAATGTCTTGTGGAACCGACGGTTGTGGTGAAAGAACATGAATACTTTCGAAACCATGGAGAGAGACGCTCGTGTTAGTCCAAAACCCTTTCATATTGAAGCGTACGAGTCGTCTAGTGTTGGAGCTCGTAGAGTTTGACTCAAAGGCACAAACAGTCAGTTCTTGTCGTCTAATTACTTACAGCTGAAGATCGTCTACCAGTGACTTGGAGATGAATGTCGACTGACTTCCTGCGTCGAGAACACAGCGAGTAGGTTTGCTTAAACCTGTGGGTCCTGTAATCCACACCTGAGCCGTCTGTAGGTAAGTAAAGCCGGAGGTTGCTACGCTTATTTTCCCTACTGCCGTTTGAGATGACGAAGTAGAAGGATTTCTCTGTTCTCCATCACAAATAGATCTATGGTGTAACTTCTTACATGTAACACACTGCGTTTGGCCTTTCTTGCTGCAGTTCGAAACAATGTGTCCTTGATTTAAACAAAGAAAGCAGCGCTTGTTCGATTTTAGCTTCTGAATGCGATCATACACGGTTGTTATGGTTTTACAGTCTTGACCCCAATGACCTCTTCGGTCACAAAATACGCAGAATGGAAGTATCGTCTTCTTCGCTTTTGGTGACGATTTGCTTGATTTGGCGTGAATTTGGAGTGCAGCTGTAGTGGGAATAAGGGTTGCTGAAGCTATAGGATTTCCTCTGATTTTCTGTGTGTGGTTAGAGCACCGTCAACCTCTTCGTTTAAAAATCGCATCAATTTAGAAATGTGTCTTTCCATGATAGTCTCTCTCTTGGCGTGAATAATCCAACGGCGTACAATGTCCTCCGGGAACGCGCGCAGAATTTTCGGAGCTAGCATACGACCGTATTCGTCAACATTTTCTCCCAAGGCCCTGAGGGCCTGTATCCGCCGGTTACATTCGATGAATGTCATGTTTAAGGCGTTGGGCGTGACGTGTAATATAGGTTGTAGAGTCTCCAGGTAATCCAGATGGGCTTGGATTATTCTGTTTTTGTCACCGTACCGTGAAATGAGAATCTGTTTCGTCTCCTCATATGCGTCAGCGGTGATTGGAATTCCGTCAACCAAGTTCTTGGGTTCGTCCTCCAAGTATCCGCGAAGAAAAACGTAACATACTGGAAATGGAAGGGTTGCCGTCAATAGATAATTGGAATTGTTCCCAGAAACGGGACCACTTCTCTACGTCTCCTGAGAATGGTTCCAACCTGATCACAGAAAGTTTAACTGTGTGCATTAAGGGTGGAGGGGGCAGAGCGGCGTCCTTGGCAGACGCAAGACTTACATTATCGACAGAAGGTGTTTTTTCTCCAATGGCGCGTGTCGCCTTGAGAATAGCTTTCTTGGCAAGATCGGTATATTCTTCGCACGTGATGACGTCAACGTTGTACTCAGAGTCAGGAAGGAAGTCGTGGATTTGTTGATCGAGAGTGGTTAGACGGTGTAATGATTCTTGAAGTTTAATCTGATTGTATTCGTAGTTGATCTCTGAGCTAGGTGGTGCATCGTTTATTACCGTAGTGAATTTGGTAATAAGTGTTCTTACCGTCTTTCTGAAACGTTTCAGTTTATGTAATTGTGAAGTCTGGTCCGGGTTGGACATATTGGGTAGGGTATTGTAATACTAGTCAACAAGCGAAGACACAGTTCCAAATGTTGTTCCTAGAGTGCATGCGCGAGTTCGTGATGACAATTTTAGGCTACAAGCGATCTCTGTAGGAAATTCAGTATTAGTATCAAATTGTGTTCATAGATGCATGCGTGAGTTCGTGATGACAATTTTAGGCTACTAGCGATCTCTATAGGAGAGTCAGTATTAGTATCAAACTGATAGATGTCACTGTCGTCTCGTTGAGTTGAAGACCTGTGTCCGTAACTTAATCCAATAAATATTATGGCTTTCCTTTGTCACGCAGATCTCATGCATATTTCATAAATCATCCTGCGAATTTCTGATGTCATACATTAGTTAGCGAAAGTGATGACCAATAGCTTCTGAATCTCGCAGACAGACGAAGGTTAGTACCCAGGGTTGCGTGTTTGTAGAATTTTACGCAGTGTCCCGTACCACTGCTTTGAATGCCCAATATCAATTGAATGAAAACGATATTGACAATATGTTATGTGTTTTGCCTTTATAAGCATGAAACGTGTGCTAGATATCACAAAGTAATATTAGTATATAATTTTCAGTAGCTCATCTGTATGATGGTGCAAGGTAATGGCGTCTTCAAATGTAGCTGGTTGGTAGCTGATCCAATACTGTTGGTCGTTCTTCCTCGTGTGTGAAGCTAGTCCGTATAGACTGCTGGCCTAAACTATTCACCACTATAACGTAATTCTCACTAGCACTTAAAATCGGAGTTTTCGACACCAAGTGTGGGATATTATAGCGTGAAGTTAGGAAGAACCATACCGTGACATTCACTATTTTATTCCATTAGCTACTACAAATACTACACTCTCTAGCGACAAGTTACATCAATACATCGTCCTTGTTTCATTCCCCAACAACAGTCTTTCCTTAAAGACGCACTGACACAAAGCACAGTTATGATTGTTGCGGCAAATACAGATAACAGTTCTGAATAGTTATGAACTCTCGCCTAACAGCCATACAAACTCGTTGCACTTTTAAATACTCACAAATTAAGTCGTCCGGCCCAACAGCCATTCACACACGTAGCACTCCCAAGTACACAGAAATGAAGTCCTCCGGTTTAACAGCCACATAAACACGTAGCACTTCCATGAACAGAAAACCTATCTGAAAAATCAGTCCATGAATTATGCCTGAAACAGTCTTTCACAGTCGAAGAACTCCTTCCTTCTGCTACAGTACAAAACGTAGTTCCTACGCCGATGCCAACCAATCGTGACTCGGGCTGCAGTCACTGAACCCCCACTCCTTCGTCCACCAATCATATAGTTCGTCATCACTCGAGACGGAAATTTATGTCCTCCAATCACAGAGAGACACGTTCGTTGGGAGGTCCTAGTTGAAGACAACGTTGCCATTTCACTAGAGCGATGAGTCATGGGACAGGCCTATGAGTAACATGGATTTAATCTAAACTTTGAATTTCCCATGCAGGAATAATAACCTTGAGACAATATATATCCTTCCAGGTTCAATACACACATTAACGCATGAAATCTGTACATACTTATAAACTATACAACACAGAATTCCACCAAGCTTCAGAATATCGTCGAACACAATTACATATTAATTAAAATATGACTTTGAGTAACTAAAATAATGATAGTGATAATAATAATAGTGATAATAGTAATAATTATTGTGAAAATAATAATAATAGTTAAAAAAGTAGTGACACTGCGTCTACTGCAAACGGACCAATGCAATTAGATACGTTGCCAACTCGAAAAAGTATTGATATAAAATTTATATAAAGAAATTAAAAATAACAAAAACCTAAATCAAACTGTCATAGGGGGACTCATGAAAATACAGGTTACAATCGTAAAGCATTCATGAAACCAGTAGCGTGGTGTGCACTGTCATTAATAGAACGTGACCATACATTTGGCTTGATAAGATGAAGGGACAAACAAGATTGAAAGAAAACAATTTTGATATGAGACAGGAAAGTGCGAAGTTTGCGTTCACCTGCACTTATAATGGGAGGTAAACCATAATTTAGGATGATCAGAGTAGTCCCAAGCAAGGTCATTAAAATAAATAAATAAGGCAAATGTGGAATGCTTTTGTGATGTAGGACTTAGATATTGAATAAATGTTGTAACATTGATGTCATGTGTTGACAATGATAAGTTAAACAAACCCGATATTGACAGATGGATAGAGTGGATAAGGAAATATAGGTCATGAGGTGACAAATCGCAAGTTATATTGGCAGGATAATTTTGAGATGAAACTAAGACGTGACAGAGTGCTACACGTTGTTTTAATTTCAATGGGTATTTCTGGATGAGGCAGAATTGATAATGGATCTAAAATAAAGGATGGTATCCCTAAATTTGATAAGAAAGGTGATACAGTGTTTAAATCAGACATGAGAGAAATTATGGTAACAACTATCCATTTACTAAGTTTGTTTAAGAGTTTATGAGATGCACAATTATGATGAATGGATTTACAGGTTTAATTTATGAGTCATTGGTTAAGAGAAATTGTGGGAATTGTCTCAAGCTCGACTGAAAATTTATTGAAATGATACATAGGAACACTAAGATGAAATGTATGAAATACAACGACGATGTATTCTGAATGTTATAGGAATCTACGACAATTACAGTGTTCGGCAGAAAATCTGCAAGGTGTTTATGAGTTTAATAATATGATATTGTCACGATGAGGTTATGGCAAGTATGCCCTGGTATTGTGTGCATTTAGTCTGATGGATAAGAAAGATCAGTAATAATTGTTGACTTTAATGAATTATCCGATATTTGAGTGAAGTAGAGAAGGAAACGTTGTCCATTGAGAAATTTTAAGGATACGAATGTCATATTAATATTGTTTGAACATTTCCTTGAATGACATTAACAGTTTTGATCTTGATTTAGTTGGAAATGCACCGAATTACGACTGTGTTCACACATTGTAAGACGATAACGGGTGATATAGTTTGAGAAATTACCCACAGGTGTTGGGTTGTGAAAGACAATATTTTCGACAGTTGAGTTTGTTCTAGTGCTGGAAGCTCTTCAGATCGTGGTCGTGACTTTGGAAGACAGCTTCATCAATTATGTTCAGGCTAAAGTCAGGCTCACTTTTAGAGTGTTTTGATAGTAAGCATTAATATTCAAATTTAGATTAAGGCCCGGAATACTATTAAAACTATTCATTTTTTGGGATATTGCCATGTGAAAATTAAAAAAAACAAGATGTTCCGTAAAGAACATATAGCCTACTTTCTCCTAAATGCTTGGGTATTGTTATAACTCTTTGTCCTTTTCAAGGAGTATGACTGAATGTTGGTTGTAGTAGCTTGTTGAAATACAACGTGCTATAGGGATATTAAACATGAATATGAGGTGCCCTTTGCTAGTGCTACCTCTGTACCAAATTTCGTTCAATTCGGTTTCACCGTTTTTGAATTGATAGGGGGAATCGATTTGCACACATACTTGGCCACCATCTGCAAACTATTGGGCTGATGTTCTTGCAGTTTGGTCTGAATATGTTTCCCACATAAAGATATGGTGTTGAAAAATTTGGTAGAGACTAGATTATTAGGTTGGTCGTAATTACATTTTAGTTTTTAACATTTGGGTGGCCGCGATTACGTTTCCGTCAACATAGCGGTGATATAAAACATGACACTGAGGTGCCCTTTGCTAGTGCTACCTCTGTACCAAATTTCGTTCCATTCGGTTTCACCGTGTTCGAATTGATAAGGGGAATCAATTTTCACACAAAGATGGCCGCCATCCGCAAAATATTAGGCTGATGACCTATTAGTTTTGTCAAAGGATGCTCCCTCCATAAGGGTATGTTGTTGCTAAATTTGCTAGAGATCGGATGATCAGGCTAATCGTAATTTGATTTAAGCTTTGAACATTTGTGTGGCCGCCATTATTTTTCCGTCAAGATGGCGGCGATATAAAACATGACACTGAGGTGCCCTTTGCTAGTGCTACCTCTGTACCAAATTTCGTTCATTCGGTTCCACCGTATTCGAATTAATAGGGGGAATCAATTTTGACATAAAGATGGCCGCCATCCGCAAACTATTAGGCTAATGGCCTATTAGATTGGTCAAAGGATGCTCCCTCCATAAAGGTATGTTGTTGCAAAGTTTGGTAGAGATCGGATGGTTATGTTAGTCGTAATTTGATTTAAGCTTTAAACATTTGTGTGGCCGCCATTACGTTTCAGTCAATATGGCGGCAATATAAATCATGACACTGAGATGCCCTTTGCTAGTGCTATCTCTGTACCAAATTTCGTTCCATTCGGTTTCACCGTATTTGAATTAATAGGGGGAATCGATTTTGACACAAAGATGGCCGCCATCCGCAAACTATTAGGAGAATGACCTATTAGATTGGTCAAAGGATGCTGCATCCATAAAGAAATGTTGTTGCAAAGTTTGGTAGAGATCGGATTGTTATGTTAGTCGTAATTTAAATTAAGCTTTGAACATTTGTGTGGCCGCCATTACGTTTCTGTCAATATGGCGGTGATATAAAACATGACACTGAGATGCCCTTTGCTAGTGCTACCTCTGTACCAAATTTCGTTCCATTCGGTCTCACCCTGTTTGAATTAATAGGGGGAATTGATTTTCACACTAAGATGGCCGCCATCCGCAATCTATTAGGCTAATGACCTAGTCATTTGGTCAAAGAATGCTTCCTCTATAAAGGTATGTTGTTGAAAAATTTGGTAGAGATCGGATGATTAGGTTAATCGTAATTTGATTTAAGCTTTGAACATTTGTGTGGCCGCCATTACGTTTCCGTCAAGATGGCGGCGATATAAAACATGACACTGAGGTGCCTTTTGTTAGTACTACCTCTGTACCAAATTTCGTTCCATTCGGTTGCACCGTGTTCGAATTAATAGGGGAATCGATTTTCACAACAAGATGGCCGCCATCCGCAAACTATTACGCTGATGACCTATTAATTTGGTCAAAGGATGCTCCCCCCCATAAATGTATGTTGTTGCAAAATTTGGTAGAGATCGGATGATTAGGTTAGTCGTAATTTGATTTAAGCTTTGAACATTTGTGTGGCCGCCATTACGTTTCCGTCAAGATGGCGGCGATATAAAACATGACACTGAGGTGTCTTTTGTTAGTACTACCTCTGTACCAAATTTCGTTCCATTCGGTTGCACCGTGTTCGAATTAATAGGGGAATCGATTTTCACAACAAGATGGCCGCCATCCGCAAACTATTACGCTGATGGCCTATTGGTTTGGTCAAAGGATGCTCCCCCATAAAGGTATGTTGTTGCAAAATTTGGTAGAGATCGGATGATTAGGATAGTCGTAATTTGATTTAAGCTTTGAACATTTGTGTGGCCGCCATTACGTTTCCGTCAAGATGGCGGCGATATAAAACATGACACTGAGGTGACCTTTACTAGTGCTACCTTTGTACCAAATTTCGTTCAATTCGCATTCACCGTGTTCGAATTGATAGGGGGGGACAGACATTCAGAGTACACACACTCACACACACACAGACACACACACACACACACACAGACTCACACACACACATACACACACACACAGACTCACACACACACATACACACACACAGACAGACACACTTTTTTCGCCCTGTGTTGATCTCATAAGTCTACTTTCATTTTTTGCAAAAATCGAAAGTAGGCTAAAAACATTCCTAGACGTTTCGAGAGGAACCTTGTTAGCCTACTTTCGATTTTTGCAAAAAATGAAAGTAGACTTATGAGATCAACACAGGGCGAAAAAAGTGTGTCTGTCTGTGTGTGTGTATGTGTGTGTGTGAGTCTGTGTGTGTGTGTGTCTGTGTGTCTGTGTGTGTGTGAGTGTGTGTACTCTGAATGTCTGTCCCCCCCTATCAATTCGAACACGGTGAATGCGAATTGAACAAAATTTGGTACAAAGGTAGCACTAGCAAAGGACACCTCAGTGTCATGTTTTATATCGCCGCCATCTTGACGGAAACGTAATGGCGGCCACACAAATGTTCAAAGCTTAAATCAAATTACGACTAACCTAATCATCCGATCTCTACCAAATTTTGCAACAACATACCTTTATGGGGGGAGCATCCTTTGACCAAACTAATAAGTCATCAGCGTAATAGTTTGCGGATGGCGGCCATCTTTGTGTGAAAATCGATTCCCCCTATTAATTCGAACACGGTGCATCCGAATGGAACGAAATTTGGTACAGAGGTAGTACTAACAAAAGGCACCTCAGTGTCATGTTTTATATCGCCGCCATCTTGACGGAAACGTAATGGCGGCCACACAAATGTTCAAAGCTTAAATCAAATTACGATTAACCTAATCGTCCGATCTCTACCAAATTTTGCAACAACATACCTTTATAGAGGAAGCATCCTTTGACCAAATAACTAGGTCATTAGCCTAATAGTTTGCGGATGGCGGCCATCTTTGTGTGAAAATCAATTCCCCCTATTAATTCAAACACGGTGAAACCAAATGGAACGAAATTTGGTACAGAGGTAGCACTAGCAAAGGGCACCACAGTGTCATGTTTTATATCGCCGCCATCTTGACAGAAACGGAATGGCGGCCACACGAATGTTCAAAGCTTAAATCAAATTACGATTAACCTAATCATCCGATCTCTACCAAATTTTGCAACTACATACCTTTATGGAGGGAGCATCCTTTGACCAAACTAATAGGTCATTCGCCTAATAGTTTGCGGATGGCGGCCATCTTTGTGTCAAAATCGATTCTCCCTTAATTCAAACACGGTGAAACCGAATGGAACGAAATTTGGTACAGAGATAGCACTAGCAAAGGGCATCTCAGTGTCATGATTTATATCGCCGCCATATTGACAGAAACGTAATGGCGGCCACAGAAATGTTCAAAGCTTAAATCAAATTACGATTAGCCTAATCATCCGATCTCTAGCAAATTTAGCAACAACATACCTTTATGGTGGGAGCATCCTTTGACCAAACTAATAGGTCATCAGCCTAATATTTTGCGGATGGTGGCCATCTTTGTGTGAAAATCGATTCCCCTTATCAATTCGAACACGGTGAAACCGAATGGAACGAACTTTGGTACAGAGGTAGCACTAGCAAAGGGCACCTCAGTGTCATGTTTTATATCACCGCTATCTTGACGGAAACGTAATCGCGGCCACCCAAATGTTAAAAGCTAAAATGTAATTACGACCAACCTAATAATCTAGTTTCTACCAAATTTTGCAACACCATATCTTTATGTGGGAAACATATTCAGACCAAACTGCAAGAACATCAGCCCAATAGTTTGCAGATGGTGGCCAAGTATGTGTGCAAATCGATTCCCCCTATCAATTCAAACACGGTGAAACCGAATTGAACGAAATTTGGTACAGAGGTAGCACTAGCAAAGGGCACCTCATATTCATGTTTAATATCCCTATAGCACGTTGTATTTCAACAAGCTACTACAACCAACATTCAATCATACTCCTTGAAAAGGACAAAGAGTTATAACAATACCCATGCATTTAGGAGAAAGTAGGCTATATGTTCTTTACTGAACATCTTGTTTTTCAATAGAATTAAAATAATGTGGCCAACGAATGTGTGTCAATGAGCTTGCAAAGGAAAACTGGAGAAATCCCCCTGTTCTACCAAGGTCCATAAAGTAGCTTCTGGCTGCTATCTGGTGACGAACAGAGGCATATCTCAAGTTCTTTTGTAAGCTCATTGACACACATTCTTTGGCCACATTATTTTAATTCTATTGATAAAGGAGGCAAGGTCCCTCTCGAAACGTCTAGGATTTTCATCCTTTTAATTTTCACACGGCAATATCTCAAAAATATGAATAATGTTAATAATATTCAAATTTCTTATTTACGTAACGAGCTTTTGAGCTGGTTAGTTAAGTTTAACACTTAAATGTAACTGAGTTGATAATGTGGATTTGTAGACTTAGCTGATTACCGAAGGTTCCTGTATTGAAATCCGCTTCACTTCACTCTGCGGTGAGGTAGAAATAAACATTTCAAAACGGTTTTCATACTTATGCGCCTAGAAAGTACTAGCAACAAAAAACGTAACACTTATGGAAATGTATTACTATTATTGATTTAAGTCCCCTAAGGAGCGCTTATGACTAGTTTTTCTTCGATGCTCTCTTCCCAATATCTCTTGAGCCCGGTTTCTAGTTTTTCTCCTGCGAGAGGGATTTTCTTCACTTAGACACTTTGGGAGGCGGGGACCAATTGTTAACCATATCAGCAAATTTGGAGCGATGTTGGACATGAAGGTCAGTAATCCCAGCGGAATCCAAGTCTTTTTGGACTTCACTGAGCCATAGGCTTCCAGTCCTTTAAATCCTCTAAATCCAGATCCACTTGGAAATGTAATATACTAACGGAATAAGAAATAATTGGTTTAAAAATCCGACTTGTTACAAAGTTTATTACAAGACTTCTGTAGCTTAACCCTGGACAGTACAGTGAGCACTCAATGCCTCAGAGAATTTTCGTTCTCCAATTACGTTATGATGATACGCCTGATAAGTGGTCACCTCCTGTGACTTTTACTTGATTTTGACTGTCTTTCAGTCAATGTGTATACTTCTTAGTAGTGACAGCTATTTATTCCCAAAGCAGTGTCTCCAGGGCATTGAGTGCTCCGTTTGCCCACGATCCGAGGACACCAAGTCCACTGTGGTGTGCTCAGAATGCAAGATGTTTGTGCGTAAACATCAAATCTTGGTGTATTGTAGTGGATGTGGGAAGTGAAAATGGTGATTATGATTATGAGGACCATAGAAAGAATATCTACAATAACATTGAAATATTGTTAATATTTTTGTTTTAAATTATATTCACACAGTTTTTTTTTCATTTTACAGCCTTAATAGTTTAAGTATTCTGTGCTACGGGGTTGATTTCACTCATTTGTAAGTGCAGTTATTAGTAATTCATTATTTTAGTGCATCCGAGTTCTGTTTCTGTGCTGGGGTACTCAGTGCCCCAGGATACCATTACTGTTTCTGCAGAATAAGGGTGCTCTTCCAGGGTTAAAAAATTGTAAATACTGTTGTACATAAGTGTTATACACTTGTCCACTGAACCTAAATTAAGCTTAAGCGAGTTGGATCTGATGATGTTCACTTGACGCACGAAACTAATCATCCGATTAATCCCCTAATTTCTGTGCGAAGTGCTTTATAAGCGTATACACAATTCATGTAATTTATTTCAGGTACTAGGAAATTAATTGTAACTCCCCATCCAATCTATTGGTTCCTTAGTTTAAGGGCTGCGACAACGCGGCCATGTAGCCCCGTGTACTTTGGGTGGGTGTAGAATCTGTCTGAAAACAAGTGTTAATTGTGATGACTGTAATAGTGTGTGTATATGTTTTTGTAATTATAGTAAGGACTGCAACTTTGAATTTTTCAAATAGTTCCTACTTAGGCCGCCAAACGCCACCGTCAACGACTACTAGACCTAGCTCAGAACTTAGCTACTAGACGCCACCGCAGTCAGCTCTTGGCAACGAACGTAGCAACCTAAGAGCGTTGTTTACATTCTTAACCTATACAATTTAGTTTCACACAGGTGCAATTAGTGGAAAGTTCTTTAACATGTCATAAATCTATGACATGGGACCGCCGGCTTTACTTCCCCTCCGAAGGAAGGCATATTGAGGGATTTTAACGCTCTTAAAAAATCCGACGGCTTCGGCCGGATTTGAACCCGCTATCCTGGGCATAGAAGCTCAGCATGCTACCGACTACGCCACCGAAGCCGCTACCCATCCACTCTATTTGGGTACACTCATGTTGACCGACTGAAAAATGTCTAATAATGGATTACCTAGGCAACACTGAAAAATAGCTTCTAATATTTCAATATTGAAAACTGTGACGCTAAACTTCCTCACTTAGGATTTCTATCAGCCTTTGCTCTTGCAGAAACTATGTCGACCAACCCTAAAAGACACGGTGGTGCATGCCTTACGAAGTGAGGGGCACTACACCAAGAGGCGGCCATAGTGGCACTGGGGAAGGATGCAATCTTCCGCGTATCAGCTGGAATCTGCTAGTGGGATGACACTGCTCTCTACATGTGATTTAACTAAGTTAACAGGTGTGAAGACGTTTCTCTGCCTTGTCGCGAGGTCACGGACAAGGTTCGCTAAACTGACTTGACTTGCCGTAAAACAAAGAGCTCGACTTCCTGACACTCAAGACGTGCAGACATTCTTCTCCTCAATGTGAGCTGCATGCTGATTACCATGACCAGATCTAATGCTTCCTTCTACTAGTGCTAATGAATCGAGTCCCTTAACAAGGCAAATACTGTACTCTGCGGCAAGGTCGTGACGAAAATAATAATAATAATAATAATAATAATAATAATAATAATAATAATAATAATAATAATAATAATTGCAATCACACACAATCACAGAGAGATACTCTAACATCGAGTCAGATTTCCGCAAGCGACGACTGAGATTCTACGGCCACATTATGAGACTGAATGACGACCGGCTAACAAAGAGAATATTGACTTACTTACGAAAACTTAAAGTGACAACAGTCTGGGTTACCCAAGTCCAAATTGATCTCGAAAGTGCCAACATCATACCGATAGACATAGACGATCGAATGACATTCCGACATAAGATCCACAGTAGGGAAGTCACACGTGAAGATCGACCAAGGAGACCAGGGAAAGGATGGACGGAGGAACGTCGAGTCCGACACAGTGAGATGATGAAAGAGTTCTGGAAGGACAAGAAGAACAGCACCAGAACATAATTTGCTTAATGTGATCCTTTGGGTCTAAACAATGTAAATAAATAATAATAATAATCTGCCGAATGGACAATACCAGATATGCAAAAAAACTGCTTGATATAATTAATTCAAAGAAGGTCAAAATCAGTTGGTTAGAAGAAATCAAACAGGACTTAAAGGAAATAAACATTACAGAAGATAGCATCATGAATCGCAAGACTTTTGGAACCCGAGTTACAAATAACTCTTTCGCCGAAAAAGCTAAAAAGACCACTGAAAAAAAATGGACGGAGGAACGTAAGAAGGGGCATAGCGAGTTCATGAGGAGATTTTGGGAGGAGAAGAAGAGGAAAGCTCCATCAACCCGAGTCAACAAGTTCAAGCGCGCCCCCTAAGTGGGCAAAACGAAGAAAGAAAGAAAGAATAATAATAATAATTATTATTATTATAAATTAATAATAATAATAATAATAATAATAATAATAATAAGATATTCCCTCTTAGGGAAAACCTTCAAAAACATCGGAGTTTTCAACCTAGGCCTAAGCTGAAATAAAAAAAACGAGAAAAGTGCAACATCGATTGCGAATGAAAGAGTACTGAGCCAACATTAAAATGCAGAAGAATCAGTTGACATGACGTAATCCTTAGTTGGCCGTAAAGAAGCAAGATTAATATTATTATTATTATTATTAATAATAAAATATTTTTTAAATAGTTCGGCTCCACCTGCTGACTACGAGGGATCATTCCTCTACAGTCGAAAAGGACGATGTCTGGGAGCTGAACACACTATGTCAGGAGATACAACTGGGGGTGGTGACAGGCTCATCGTCCAGGTGACCGCTAACTTGGGTCTATTTAAGGAAGGGTCAGGGGCCACCGTGGCCGGATAATAATAATAATAATAATAATAATAATACATTCAACGATTATATTATTAGCAAAACTAATGACATGTCTAAAACTATTAAGAACAACCCAGATTTTACCTTGAAAATCAACAGAAATACATATTCCTGTTTCTTTGTTCCAATTACCGAAGCGGATTTACATAAGTGCCTACACAAAATAAGCGACACGAAAGCAATGGGAATAGATAACATCTGAGCTCAAATTATTACGCAGAATTTTAATTCGTTAAGAAGTCCTTTGCTAGCAATAATAAACGAGACGCTCTCACTTGGATACTTCCCAAAGCAATTAAAAATTACAATTGTAGAACCTCTACATAAAGCAGGCTGTCCTTCAGAACTAAAGAACTATCGATCTATATCGTTAACGACAAGCATATCAAAATTATTTGAAAAATGTATAAAAAATCATATTTATCAGTTTTTGAAGAAACACAATTTACTATCAACTAGGCAATTTGGATTTATAAAAAATGCTAGCACCAATGCAATTGGGGAATTAACTAGGAAAATTTATGAAAATATGAACAGTAGGAAACCAACCTTGGGCATATTTCTCGATTTGGAGAAGACATTTGACACTCTACCACACCATATTCTCTTCTCTTCAGAAGATGGAGAGATATGGCTTCAGAGACATAGCACTGAAATTGATAGAAAACTATTTGACTGAATGGATTCAATTCGTTAGAATAAATGAAACAACAAGTCTACCACTAAGAGTGAAAAGAGGAATACCGCAAGGCACTGTACTGGGTCCATTATTATTTTTGATTTCTATCAACGATAAGGAATCATCTATACATGGAATTGAAAATGTTAATGTCATATCATACGGAGATGATACGGTAGTTTGTGTTGAAGGTAGAACATGGGGAAAAGTAAAACAAGTTGCAAATGCTGCATTGAAAATGTTAAAGATATGACTAGATGGTAACGAACTATTTTTAAATATAAATAAATCAAAGTTCGTAAGATTCAGTTTAAAAGCAGTTGAAGATGATTTTAATGAACAAAAAATACACAATTTGAGCTGTAATCAGAACTGTGACTGTCCTAAAATTGCTAAAGTGGATACATACAAATATCTGTGATTATTTATAGGTAGTGACATGAAATGGAAAAGCCAATGCACACACCTTACAAGTAAAATAAGAAGAACAATTCATATGTATTTCACAACCTAAAACATAATTAAGTAAAACATAATGTCAATTACAAATTAATAAGAGACATCTACCATGCTCTAGTCCAGCCAGTTCATTCATATGGTATTATTGCCTGGGGAGGTGCCTATGAAAACGTTTTAAAAAGTGTTCGGATAGTGCAGAATCTCATACTGCGAATAATGTTGAAGAGAGACAGATTATTTCCGACTATGAGACTGTATGCCGGGACAAGGGTCTTGGACATTAAACAATTGTATGCTTTTGAAATACATGTATATAAATACATATTTAAATATAGAAATAGAATTCAAGTTGTAGGCTATGTCATGGGTATGAAACCATAAGTATAACAGAGAATCACTCTATTTTATATCAACCTAAATAGTTAAGTACCGTATAGCTAAACGTAACTTTTTGTATTTCTCACCAAAATTATATAACATTCTCCATATTAAATTAAAAGAATTTATGGGGAATCACGCAAACCTGAAGATGCATACTGAGCCCTTCAGTATCGCCGTGTTTATCTACAAGAATCTGTTCTTCGGGGTCGTGCTCATTTCAGTGGGTGCTATAATATGTTCGCCAAAACAACATGCTCTACTGGTTGAAGGGTCATATGGTAAAAACACTAAACTAAGAAAGAAAGAAAGAAAGAAAGAAAGAAAGAAAGAAAGAATAAAATGTAAAGTAAACAAATTTAATGACTGAAATATGCATAAACAAAGAAATATAACAAACAAACTCCTCCCTGACATCACTCCTCAACAAAAATCAACATAATAAAATGAGGGGTTACTCCGACCCACTCCTCATAAAGAAACTGTGGATACCAGGTCCACCGACTCGTATAAGAAATTGTATGTGTGGTTTCTGACTAACTAAAGGAATGAGTACTTGGATGAGTGTTCGTTTACAGCGGGTAACAGCCACGGTGCTCACGAACCTCCATCTCGCAGGTCAACATTTATGGGTATAGGACACTACACTTAATAAAAACAACTAAATTAATTCTGACACACACACAATTAAATATCAAAAATTTACAAGAATCTCCCAGATTATCCCCCTCAGTGCGATGACGCATCTGACAAATGAGCTTGCCAGCAAGGCCAAATGCTCAACACAACAAATAAGGAAAAGCAGCGTCGCGCGTGACTACACGGGTCACTGACACGAAACATAAACATGAAATATAAACCAACAACAACAAAAGCCTCGCCGGCTGAGATTACTTTACATGAATAAAATGCACGATAAGCTAACGCTTCGGAGATTATAGTACGACGTAGACAACACCATATTTACTCTCAAATATTATTTACAATTGATCATTTCTTTTCTGAATACAAAATGTTATAAGAAACAGGCCAACAAGCTCTGCATCTGCTAATGACCAACGGCCGTCTTATCTGATCAACCAGCCTCAAGATGTGGTTACTCACTCCCTTCCACATCTCTATCACCTGTCAGTTCCCAAGCGTGTCTAAAAATAACGATATGACCCAGTGGCCTCGTTAAACTTCGTAGAATCAACAGCAACAATCTCACCCATTTTACACAAATGGCAAGAAAACATCATATCCATGTATGCGCCTCGCGAGGTCGCAAAATGAATGAATCTGGCTTATTGCGGCATGACGGAAATCAGACGCCATGCTGAATTTCCCGCAGACAATACCAGTATAAATCACACATGACACCATATCTTGGACTGACTTAAAAATCACATCAAGGAGGTCGGTTGGATCCAGATTTTCCTACTTTCGCGTGCCAGACGCTCAAACTTTATTACCAATATTAAACCCTCGAGTTAGCTGATTGCTACTCGCAACAAAACTACATTGCAACAATGGCAATTAACAACAATGAATCTGATCAATCGTAAACTCTACACAAAGATCAAAATCACCCCCAGTCTATGTTATATTATATTAATTCAGTTCTACTTGTGTCGCATTACAAACTCCAATCTACGTTACTTAGTGGCGTTACGTTAACATATGCATACACGGCAGTGCACATAGTTACGTACATTACAACAATCAAAATATACAAATATCTACAAAATTAGCGCTAGCTGTTTCCATGCAACTACTGTGTGTCAGACAAATACAAACTCTACGTTAATAACACACAAACAAGATATTTGCACAAATTGGTCCCATACACCATAATTTGACTTGTCAATAATAACATATTATTCAGTACTCATCCTTCAGCAAATCAGCGTCATCGGACATCGGCAGCCATCTCCCTATTTAAATGCTTTTAGCTCATGACGCTCATTTCAACGAAGTGATGGTGATTCCAGACTGCTTCCATGATCGACGCTGCCATCTCTCGTGCTGATACAAAAATGTTTGTCAAATTAATACACACTCGATTTCTGTCTACTAAATTCACCTTGTTTGAGTACTTTGTTCCCCAAAACAGTCTGTTGGTGAATTGACGAAGATACTGGCCCTACAAAAATAGTACAGTGACTATCTATCAAACACTGAATTTACAACACATTTGGCTCAATAAAATCTGTGTCCTCATGACACACAAAGTACAAGTGCCTACGTCCTCAGATGCTCAAAATAATAGTCTTAACCTGTGTCCTCCGACACAAAATATAAAGTCTTACGCCCTCAGACGCACAAATTAAAGGTTAACTTGTGTCCTCCGACACACAAAAATACATGCTAATTTAATCGAGAATCGATCATAGGGATAATCTGTGTCCAGTTTCCCGCCGTAATCCGAGCTCTTGAGCATGACGCCGGGTCTGCCGCGTTAAAGTAGCATTCTTCTCCTATTGGTTCTCACTCACGTAGAACTCGTGATTTTTCTTACAGCACCCCGCCCTGTAGGAGTGTCTAGTTGATCAATCAGCCTCTCATATCATTGCATTTCTTTTGACTAGGCGCGAAACAGAACAAGGAAAATGCCAAACGCATGTGTCATCTCGCGTCTTCCTATTTCTAAGCCAGCCAGCACCTGCTTTTTGATTCATCGCTAGGCTTGGTCCCTTTCACAAATTCCACTAGCGATTAAGCTTTGTCTTTCGGCACCCAGGTACATTCTTACTGTCTCCAACCAATGCCTATAGTTTCACCATTTCTGTCTGGTTTTAATGATACTGGTAGAAATATTATATATTGCAGAAATAAAACATAGAATCATTTATACTATCAGAGAATAAAGGGTTCAATACGAAACATTTTCTCAGAGAAAACAAAATGAAAATTGAAAATATAATTAACCTGGGAGTAGTCCATGTGGCTTTTGTTACCACATGGCTCTGGGCAAATGGGAGTGAAATGCGACGTTGCTTGTCATCTGCAACCATAACTTATTGGGTTCAGCAAGAGAACCCAACTTAGCCTCTTTCACTCCAACTCCAGCATGTAACCTACAAGAGGTGCCCCTGTTAAACAGAGTAACCCAGTGGAAGGTTGGGTAACCAATCCCAGCGGGAAATTGGGTCGGTGAGCCGATCAGTGCTGGTGGCTTCAAGGCTTAGAACCTTGATAGTTAAAAACCCGTTACCTTTTAGGTAACCACCATTACGACTCTCGCAATACTCGAAACATGAAGAAAACAAATATTCAGAAATGTACCCTAGGTGGTAACCAATCCACCCCCACGCAGTTTGGGGCATGCAGGTCTTCGGACTCTGGGGAACCTGCACCTTCATGCTTCCAACTTATATCTAACTCTATTAAACGACAACCAAAGAAACACATCGAGTACTTTGCTACAATAAACATTAATTCCCTACTGAAAGTAGGTAAACTCAAACAAACACTTGACGTGATGGAAGAGCACAAAGTTATGATAGCAGCACTACAAGAGACACGTTTTACCGATGAGGATGCAATCGAGTCCGGAGTGTATAGAATATTCAAGGGGAAACCTGGTGAAAGAGTTATCAAGACACTCCCACAATTTGGTACTGGGTTTGCGGTACACCAGAAGATGGTAGACCATATTTTAGAATTCACTTTACCTAACGGAAAGACCTCCTCGTTATCCTTCAGGTCTCGTAATAGAGCACACACAATTGTAAATTTTCACGCTCCCACAAATGATACAAACCGGAAAAACCTGGAATACGTGGAGCAATGCTGGGCAACCTTAGAAGAAACTCTGGATATGGTCCATCCTTACCATTCCATCATACTCATGGGAGACTTTAACGCACAAGTCGGGAAGGAGTGGAAGTACCGAAAGATAGTAGGCCATTATCCAGTCCATAAGAGAACAAATAGAAATGGAGAACGTCTTATTGAACTATGTGACAAGTACAACCTGGTCCTAAAATCAACAGCTTTCAAACTTCTACCTAGAAAGGCCAAAACCTGGAAGAGTCCAAATTCTATGCTTGGTGAGTTCTTGCTATAGCACGACAACATCATATTGATATACAGAACGTAAAGGTATTACGAGGAGCCAACATATACTCTGATCACTACCTTTCATTTGTCAAGATTAATTTACAACACTTTAGGAAACAACCAAATCTTCAAAGTAGTCATAAGATACCCAGGTTCAACACTCTGCGACTGCGCGATGAGGATTGTGACTTTTAGAACACCCTTAGGAAGAATACAGAGAAAGACGGATGGCCTGCCTTACAAAAGGCCTTGTTGGAGGCCGCTCAGGAATAATCTGTGTTAAGAGGGGCAGATGACCTCGTAGTTCCGCCCCTTAAAACAACAATAACTAACTAACTAACTAAACTATCCCTGTATCATCAACCAAAGGCAAACACCCATGGTGGGATGCAAATTGTGATGAGGTTATAGAAGAAAGGCGTAAAACCTGGATTAGGTCGAACCAACAAAAGAATGAAGCGAATTATGAAGCCTTCCCCCTGCAAAGGAAAGCTACAGCTAACACCATCCGCAGAGCCAAGAGGAATTACCTCTGAAGTCTAATGCAACAGGCTGTAAATGACTTTCAGAGAAACAACTCAAAAGATTTGTACAAGGGACATAAGAAGCAAGCGGCTCAGTATACAGCTCCTACCCTCATCCTCCGCGGGCCGGATGGAAAACTTCGACTAAACAATAAAGACGGCACTAAAACTCTTGCAGATTACTTCCAGAAGCTACTAAACGCAGAGGAACCTAATGAAAAGCTTATTTTCCATGAGCCTCCGCACAGGAACCCTGATTCTCAAGAAATAATGAACATCATTTCGAATGGTCTCAAGAACAACAAGGCTCCAGGTGAAGACGGCATAGTAGCCGAGATGTGGAAACATGCAGATGACCAGTCCTTACAGAACATCTATCAAATCATAAAGGGCATATGGGCAACAGAGTCCCTACCCGAAAGTTGGACGTCTGCTGTGATTTATACCCTCCACAAGAAGGGAAGTAAGACAGACCTCAACAATTATAGGGGTATTTCCTTGTTATCAATTACCTACAAGATCCTCTCTGTACCCTTGCTCAATAGAGTCACTGCACAGCTAGACTCAGAATTAGGTGAATACCAGGCTGGTTTCCGTATGACCAGATCTTGCCCAGAACAGATACACAATCTTAAGACAGTTCTCACCTACACTAACCGAGGTGGCCATCCATGGGTGGTGGTTCTAGTAGATTTTCAGAAAGCTTATGACTCTGTGGATAGAGATACCCTTTTCTTCATACTACGGGAATTTGGTCTGGATGGGAAGACACTACGATTAGTCCAAGCCAGTCTGAGAAACACGACGTCCAAGGTCAGATTCAGAGGTGAACTCTCCGAAAGCTTTCCAATCAGAACAGGAGTTAGACAGGGTGATGGTCTCTCCTGTATTCTCTTCAACTGTGTACTGGAAAAGATCATTAGGGAATGGAGAACGATGCTACCACCGGGAGCTGGACTGAACCTTGGTTACAAGAGAGACAACCTCTTCGTCCCTTGCCTAGCCTTTGCTGATGACCTCAGTCTACTGGCAAATAACATAGAGGAGGCTACCTACAACCTACAGAGTCTTTATAGTATAGCAGTTAAGACTGGTTTGAAGATCAACATCCAGAAGACTGAATTTATGACCAATATCAAAGAGGCCCCTTCTAATATTCCTCTCACAAACACTACCATACGAAGGGTACCTGCAGTTATGTACTTGGGAGAATGGATTTCTGCTTATCAGAGCGAGAACCTAGCCATAGATGCCAGATGTACCAAGTTTGAAAGGGCTTATCATTCCTGTCGTAGTATCTATTCATCTAAGTGCCTCTCCAAGAACCTCAAACTCAGACACTATAACTCCGTCGTCAAGCCATCTGTTCTGTATGCTTCTGAGTGCCTTGTAATGACCAGAAAGGGTCCACTCAGAAAACAGGAGTTAAAAGAGAGGAAGATCCTGAGGAGGATATTAGGTCCAATTAGAGAGGAAGGAGGCATTTACAGAATCCGTCATAACGTTGAATTGTATGAACACCAGGAGGACATCATCACGTCTATAAGGAAAAGACGCCTGGCCTTTTATGGACACTTGGCTCGTCTGGATTCTGAAAGACTCAGCAAAAGAATATTCACAGTAACAGAAAGAGGCAAGGCTTCTAAGAACAAATGGATTGCGTCAGATAAGTCAGATATGGAACAACTAGATATCCCACTGGAACAAACTCGTGACCGGCTGATGTTCCGTCAGGTCATCCGACAAGGCGTTTTCCCAACGTCCCTTACAAGTAAGAAGACTACAGGAGCGAAGTGGACAGAAGAAAGAAGACTGACTCACAGTCAGAAAATGAGGGACTATTGGAAGAAGAAGAAAGCAACAACTTTACCGAAGAGTAGATACGAGCCCCGAGGTCCTAAGTAGGCCTAAATGATAAAGAAAGAAAGAAAGAAAGAAAGAAAGAAAGTTGAGCCTACAAGTTTATACAAACGCAAATTCACTTTTCCTTCTTATTCTTTATTTTTAGTAGGCTACATAAAGCATTTACATAGAACGTGTTATTCGACTAAGCCATCATACAATTTTAAGAAATAGTAATCAATGATATGCATGCCACACACAAGGTTGCAGCTTTTAGTGGCATATGTGATTACTCTTACTGCTCTGTATGAAATTGATATCCTATTTCGACCTGTCTTTGCCCTATTGTAACAATATAATTTAATAATTGTAAATTTACAGGTTAAATCAATGAGTAGGGATTGTAAGGAAATTCATAAAATGTGTAGTCTTTCTGAATTTTGTAAAATGAGTATATTTGTAACGATTTAATGAATTGACAATTTTTATTTTTATTTCTTCGGCTTATTCCAATTAATTGGAGTCGCCGGAGTCAACCAGGCTCATTATGGTTTTGGCCGGGGATTTAAGGCCGGATGCCCTTCCTGACGCCACGTGAGTTTTCAAGTGAAAATTAATTAATTAATAATAATAATATTCCTATTAATAATAACAAAATGAAATATACTTTAAATCGCTCGCCTTCAGCCACGGACTCTGCAAGAGATCATTCCTCTGCCATCGCATGTTTGGGCGCTGAACACACGTTGTCAGCAAATAAAACTGGTGATGGTGACAGGTAAACTCCATGGTAAACTGAGAATGAACAGAAAATCGCTTTTCTCGACGTTATAGTAACGAAGACCGCTTATCTTACCTTGGGACATACAGCCGACCCATGCTGAGCGATATTTACATAAGACGTCCAACCACCACCCACGACAGAAATACGGAGTGATAAAAACATTGGCTGACCGCGAAAAGAATTTGTGAAAAGCAGTGCCTAAACCAAGAAATTAATCACTTCAACGAAGCCCTACGCGCCAATGGGTACAGCCAGAAAGATATCCAGCGGGCACTCCATCCAAGACGTCCAACTACAAGGGTAATTGGAGACAAGCAGCCCCAGGCTAGAGCTTTCCTTCCATATATAAAAAAGGTCACGGACAGAATAGGGAGGCTACTCGAGTCCCTTGATATAAAGACCATATACAGGCCTACGCGAAAAATTAAGGACATATTTAGGCCCGCTAAAGATAAGCGACATCCTCATACCGCGGCAGGGGTTTATAACATCCCGTGTGATTGTGGCCAAGTATATATTGGAACAATGAAAATAAGTATTGCCACTCGCCTCAAGGAGCACGAACGACATAGCCGGCTGGGACAAACACATATATCCACTGTTGCAGCACACTCGCTACTCGCAGGTCACGACATAAGATATGGAGACACCGAAGTTATGTCCACCACGGTGTCTTATCATGCCAGGCTACAAATGGAGGCCATTGAAATCCTGAAGCATACTAACAGCTTCAATCTTAAGGAGGAAGCAGAACGTGTGAACAGAGCTTGGCTTCCAGTCCTTAATCCCCTCAAGCCTGCCCTCATTGACCGTCGTAGACGAGAAGATGCAATAGAAGAGCAGCCCTGTCCTTGATGCATTACTTTTATGAGGTACGCCGTTTTTATGGTAGCCTCTATGTGTGGGTTGTTGACTGTTTATATATCTTCCGTTTACTTGTTTTACCTCGCTTAATGTAACCTGTGAACATGCTGAACGCAGTCTTCAGCGAAACGTCAGGACGACAAAATGTCCTTAGAACACGGCTTATAAGCCCACGAAACAGAGATTCCTATATCACCCTGTAATTTTGTACGGTGACAAAGGGCACGAATAAAAGTTCACCTATGCAAAATAAAAAAATCTGTTAACTACAACACGAAAATGGCGGCCAAGCGAATTTGAAACATTTAAATAGACCTTTCTCGCGATTTAACCATCTGAGCGCAGTGACACTTGGTGCAGCAAATGGTTATACACATTGTAATGCACTGACATATAATTTAGTTCAATTGCTTACATAACCTCAAGATGGCGGCTGATCGAAATTTTGAAATTACGTTTTCATTTCTTGTGTCCTAATAATGCGATCGATGTGAACGTTTGAATAATGAACCTACGCAATAATCAATGGCTTACATATATAAAAATCCTACGTGGCGACCATCCGAAATATTTAGACGGTTCCCAGTATCTATTATTCTATGAGAGCAATCAAACTGAAGTATGGTATATTGGCTTTCACGGCCGGTGAATTAAAACTCAGCAATTCTTCTAGGTTTGTGCCGTGTCTTGTGTGGGGTTTCGCCTAGGACACCAAGCTAGGCTCATCGGCGGGCTCTTGGTGTCCCCGCCCGGACCCCCACAGGAGTGACGAACTGCGCGCCACCTCCCTTTATATAAGGTGCAACTGCACCACTTGACTACGAAAACTAAAAGTTCAAGCAGCCTTAACCTCCCTATGAAGGCTTCCAAAAAAGTTGGTATATTGGCTTTCACGGCCGGTGAATTAAAACTCAGCAATTCTTCTAGGTTTGTGCCGTGTCTTGTGTGGGGTTTCGCCTAGGACACCAAGCTAGGCTCATCGGCGGGCTCTTGGTGTCCCCGCCCGGACCCCCACAGGAGTGACGAACTGCGCGCCACCTCCCTTTATATAAGGTGCAACTGCACCACTTGACTACGAGAACTAAAAGTTCAAGCAGCCTTAACCTCCCTATGAAGGCTTCCAAAAAGATGGTATATTGGCTTTCACGGCCGGTGAATTAAAACTCAGCAATTCTTCTAGGTTTGTGCCGTGTCTTGTGTGGGGTTTCGCCTAGGACACCAAGCTAGGCTCATCGGCGGGCTCTTGGTGTCCCCGCCCGGACCCCCACAGGAGTGACGAACTGCGCGCCACCTCCCTTTATATAAGGTGCAACTGCACCACTTGACTACGAGAACTAAAAGTTCAAGCAGCCTTAACCTCCCTATGAAGGTTTCCAAAAAGATGGTATATTGGCTTTCACGGCCGGTGAATTAAAACTCAGCAATTCTTCTAGGTTTGTGCCGTGTCTTGTGTGGGGTTTCGCCTAGGACACCAAGCTAGGCTCATCGGCGGGCTCTTGGTGTCCCCGCCCGGACCCCCACAGGAGTGACGAACTGCGCGCCACCTCCCTTTATATAAGGTGCAACTGCACCACTTGACTACGAGAACTAAAAGTTCAAGCAGCCTTAACCTCCCTATGAAGGCTTCCAAAAAGATGGTATATTGGCTTTCACGGCCGGTGAATTAAAAGAAGAATTGCTGAGTTTTAATTCACCGGCCGTGAAAGCCAATATACCATCTTTTTGGAAGCCTTCATAGGGAGGTTAAGGCTGCTTGAACTTTTAGTTCTCGTAGTCAAGTGGTGCAGTTGCACCCTATATAAAGGGAGGTGGCGCGCAGTTCGTCACTCCTGTGGGGGTCCGGGCGGGGACACCAAGAGCCCGCCGATGAGCCTAGCTTGGTGTCCTAGGCGAAACCCCACACAAGACACGGCACAAACCTAGACGAATTGCTGAGTTTTAATTCACCGGCCGTGAAAGCCAATATACCATCTTTTTGGAAGCCTTCATAGGGAGGTTAAGGCTGCTTGAACTTTTAGTTCTCGTAGTCAAGTGGTGCAGTTGCACCTTATATAAAGGGAGGTGGCGCGCAGTTCGTCACTCCTGTGGGGGTCCGGGCGGGGACACCAAGAGCCCGCCGATGAGCCTAGCTTGGTGTCCTAGGCGAAACCCCACACAAGACACGGCACAAACCTAGAAGAATTGCTGAGTTTTAATTCACCGGCCGTGAAAGCCAATATACCATCTTTTTGGAAGCCTTCATAGGGAGTTTAAGGCTGCTTGAACTTTTAGTTCTCGTAGTCAAGTGGTGCAGTTGCACCTTATATAAAGGGAGGTGGCGCGCAGTTCGTCACTCCTGTGGGGGTCCGGGCGGGGACACCAAGAGCCCCCTCGATGAGCCAGCTTGGTGTCCTAGGCGAAACCCCACACGAGACACGGCACAAACCTAGAAGAATTGCTGAGTTTTAATTCACCGGCCGTGAAAGCCAATATACCATCTTTTTGGAAGCCTTCATAGGGAGGTTAAGGCTGCTTGAACTTTTAGTTCTCGTAGTCAAGTGGTGCAGTTGCACCTTATATAAAGGGAGGTGGCGCGCAGTTCGTCACTCCTGTGGGGGTCCGGGCGGGGACACCAAGAGCCCGCCGATGAGCCTAGCTTGGTGTCCTAGGCGAAACCCCACACAAGACACGGCACAAACCTAGAAGAATTGCTGAGTTTTAAACTGAAGTATGTTGATAGAAGCTATGGACATTATTTCACCGATGGACCTTTCAATAACCTGGTGATCACAAATCCAACATGGCGATGACGCGAAATGTAAATATGTAGATGGAGGTTTCTCGCGATTTAACCTACCGAGCGCAGTGAATCATGTTATGGTAAATGCTTATACAAATTGCAATCCACTGGCATCTAATTTATTTCAATTGTTTTCATAAGCACACGGTGGTGGCTGTGGGAAATATTAAAATCTTGCATTTATTTCTTGTGTCCTAATCATTCGATTGAAGTTTGAATAATACACCTACAGAATAATCTTCACATTATAATACATGATCCTAAGACCTACATATATAACAATCCAACATGGCGACCATCCGTTATATTTAGACGGTTCTCAATATCTACGAATGTATTACAACAATCAAACTGAAATTTTGTATGTTGATAGAGGCAATTAACATATGTAGGATATATGAAAATAGGCTATATAGTTCTTCACGGAACTACATGTTTTTTCTTTTTCCAGGGAGAGTTTTATATTTCTCGCTTGGTATAACTCAGCTTAAATGTGTGTTGGCTGGCTGAAACACGATCAATTGATTCAAATTTGTATAGACTATCATATCTAACCAATGACTGCTGATGAAAAGTCAACTATCCCCACACTCAACTCTCTACCACAGCAGCAAGATGTGGGACTTCTATCCACTAATTTCATACAGAGAATTTCTTCCAAAAACTAGATGTATGTATTTTTAGGCCTCGTTATTCCTGTTTCTACGGGTTCCGGGATTAGGCGATTTTCTCTGTGGTAATGGTTTTTCAAGGCAGATGCCATTACTGATGCCTAGATTTAAATAAGAAATGAAAAGAATGAAGATGAATGCAAGTGGGCGAGGAGTTTGGAGGAAGCAGCAGTGGCTGCAGGTACTGTCCCAGTACTTTCCTCGCTTTGAATATGATTTCAAGAATGGCCAACAGTGGGTTTCGAACCCACTTGCCCTCCGATTCAGGAGATGAGTTTGGTACTATGGCTTTTCGCCTGAAAGTGCATAGCCACCCCAGTCAGTTCTCAAAAACTATATCTCTATATTAACTACAAGCACTACATCATCATATAAATACTTTCGATGAATTTGGAGCTACCATAATTGTTAATATTTTCTGTTATTATTATTAGTTATAGGGGAAAATAATGAGAGGGAACATTCCCCACAACATCAATCGTATGAAGTTCTTTGCCGAGACTACTAAGCTTACCGACAGCCTGATACAGACTGGCCTTCTCGTTAACTCAAGTCCACCGAGCGATTTTTAAATCCCCTCAAGTCAATGGTACAATACAGGATATGAATGTAAATACAGTAGGAATTTTAAAAACTGCTACTGGATGCATCTCTTAAATATGAAGTTTGCTGGAAACACATTCAGTCGTTTCTCCGTGATAGTGAGCCAGGAAGACAAACAAACAGACGAGAAAGCTAAGAAATATCACTGGTATGGTCTTGTGCAGACATGCAATAGATAAATATACAAAAATGTTACAAAACATGAATATACAAACAGCAGACATGGGCTAAAATTTCATTTATGAAGCACTAGCTGAAGTACCCGTGCTTCGCTACGCGTCATAAATAAGTTAAAATGTGAAGGTGACAGTAAAAACAGGGGATAGGGGAGGTGCTGCGCAGAGGAAGAATAAGGATGGAACATTTTGTCCAACTACACCGCTCGGCGTTGACCGTGTTTTATAGCACAAATTTAGTTTTACTCGCTAACCGTTGGAGATACCTTTCGGACAGAAAATGTAATTTTAAACCTCATATATGCCATCAAAAGTTCGCTATTTCTTAGCGTTCTCTTTTTATTTGAAATGGAAATATGAAAGTTTGAAACCAAAGGGTGTAGTGACGTCACTAAAATGGTCGCCATCTTTAAATAGTGCAAAGTATTGAAATCAAAAGTAACCTACATGTTAACCAGGTAAATCAGCTACTTCCATGTAAAATTCATGTAAATCGGACCAGTGGTACTTGCGTGATTGAGTAATACACAGACACACACCATCTCATTTTTAGCCTCGCTTCGCTCGCGTCATAGTCGTGTCATATTGTTATTCAATGAAATGCATGTATAACCCCGTTAACACCCCTTTAGATCCTGAATACCCAAAAATCCCTCCTTAGTAGACGTTTTCGACACACAACAAACATATCCCCAAAATATCATTCTTCTAACTTTAATAGTTTTGGTTGGTCGATGAGAGTGAACATCCAAAAATCCTTCCTTAGTGGACGTTTTTCTTCTAGAAATTCACCCCTCCCCATAGGCCCCTTAAATTGCATTTATGAAAAAACGGTCGAACACATATTTATTTTATCTATTTATTTATTTTTAAGCTGATTGATTTCCTCCGAGTTTCAAACTCCTCGCCTATGTCGTTTAAGATATACACGCTCCGTTAGGAATCTTTCAACCCCTACTTTCCATCTCTTTCACCTCATAATATACACTACATCGAAAAACCATTAGACATGCGTCAGCTTATTTTTAATGATTAGTATATGTGCCAAGTATCACATCCCCAAATGAAACCACTCGTGAGATATTGTTATTCAATGAAATGCACGTATACCCCCTTAACACCTCTTTAGAACCTGAATATCCAAAACTCTTTCCTTAGTGGACGTTTTCGACATACAACAAACATATCCCCAAAATTTCATGTTTCTAACTTCAATAATTTTGGCTGGGCGATGATGAGTGAGTGAGTCAGTCAGGACATTTTCTTTCATTTATTTTTGATAATTTCACCCCTCCCCATGAACCCCTTAAAGTGGATTTATGAAACAAACATTTACTTATTTAAAGTTGTTTTCCCCCTGAGTTTGATGAGTGAGTAAGTGAGTCAATCAGTTATTTCACTTTCTTTCCTGTTTTTCCCCCCAGAATTTCACCCCTCTCCAAGGGTCCCTTAAATTGGTTTTATGAAAAAAAAAACCCGGCCGAACACCTATTTACTTGTATTTTAAGCTGTTTTTTCCCGCCGAATTTCAAACTTCTCGCCTATGTCGTTTCAGAGATACACGCTGCGTTACGAATCCCTCAACCCCCAATTTTCACCCCTTTCACCTCATAATATACACCACATCGATAAACCCTTAGACATATGTCTGATTATTTTTAATGATTAGTTTATATACCTAATATCACATCCCCAAAGAAACAACTCATGAGATATCGTTATTCAATGAAATGCACGTTTACCCCCTTAACACCTCTTTAAAACCCGAATAAACAAAAATCATTCCTTAGTTGACGTTTTCGACATACAGCGAACATATTCCCAAAATTTCATGTTTCCAACTTTAATAGTTTTCGCTGGGCGTGATGAGTGAGTGAGTCAGACAGGAAATTTTCTTTCAATTATTTTTACCAGAATTTCACCCCTCCCCATGGGCCCCTTAAATTGGATTGATGAATAAACGCTTGAACACCTATTAACTTATTTTTTAAGCTGTCTTTTTCCCCTGGGTTTGATGAGTGAGTGAGTTAGTCAGTCAGTTAGGCACCTTCTCTCCTTTTTTCCCCAGAATTTCACCCCACCCCGTTGGCCCCTTAAATTAATTTATGAAAAAAACAGTCGAATACCGATTTACTTAATTTTTAAGCTGATTTTTTTCGTTGAGTTTCAAATTACTCGCCTATGTCGTTTAAGAGATAGGCCTACACGCTCCGTTAGGAATCCTTCAACCCCCACTTTTCACCCCTTTCACCTCATAATAATACACCACATCGAAAAACCCTTAGACACATGTCTGCTTATTTTTAATGATTAGTTTATATGCCGAGTATCACATCCACAAATGAAACCACTTGTGAGATATTGTTATTCAATGAAATGCAGGTTTAACCCCCTTAAGACCCCTTGAGAACCTGAATATCCAAAAAACCTCCTTTAGTGTACGGTTTTGACATACAACGAACATATCCCCGAAATGTCATGTTTCCTACTTCAATATTTTTGGCTGGGCGATGATGAGTGAGTGAATGAGTCAGGACATTTTCTTTCAATTTTTTTTCTTCAGAATTTCACCCCTCCCGATGAACCCCTTTAATTTGATTGGAAAAAAACTGTCGAAAAGCTATTTACTTACTTTAAAGCAGTTTTTTCCCCCTGAGTTTGATGAGTGAGTCAGTCAGTCAATCAGTTAGGACACTTTCTTTCCTATCCCCCCCCCCAGAATTTCACCCCTCCCCATTGGCCCCTTAAATTGGATTTATGAAAAAACGGTCAAACACATATTTACTTATTTTTTATGCTGATTTTTTCCGCTGAGTTTCAAACTCCTTGCCTATGTCGTTTAAGAGATACACGCTCCGTTAGGAATCTTTCAATCCCCACTTTTCACCCCTTTCACATCATAATCACATCGAAAGACCCTGAGACACGTGTCTTGTTACTTTTTAATGATGAGTTTATATGCCGTGTATCACATCCCCCAATGAAACCAATCGGGATATATTGTTATTCAATGAAATACAGGTTTAACCCCCTTAAGACCCCCTTTAGAACCTGAATATCCGAAAATCCTCCCTTAGTAGACGGTTTTGACATACAATGAACATATCCCCAAACTGTCATGTTTCTAACTTCAATAATTTTGGCTGGGCGATGATGAGTGAGTGAGTCAGGACATTTTCTTTCATTTTTTTTTCAGAATTTCACCCCTCCCCATAAACACCTTAAATTTGATTTATGAAAAAGAACCTGTCGAACAGCTATTTACTTACTTTAAAGCAGTTTTCCCCCCCTGATTTTGATGAGTGAGTCAGTCAGTCAATCAGTTAGGACACTTTTTTCCTGTCCCCCCCCCCAATTTCATTTCTCCCCATGGGCACCTTAAATTGGATTTATGAAAAAATGGTCAACACATATTTACTTCTTTTTTATGTTGATTTTTTTTTTGCTGAGTTTCAAACTCCTCACCTCTGTCTTTTAACTATGTGAAATGCCATGTCCTGTGGTTCGGATTCCACGTAAAACGGAGGTCCCGTGGCTTATGATCGCGAGATTAATGGTCACGTTAAACTACAAGCTTCCTTCCTGTCTTTTAAGAGATACACGCTCCGTTAGGAATCTTTCAATCCCCACTTTTCACCCCTTTCACCTCATAATATACACCACATCGAAAAACCCTCAGACACATGTCTTCTTTTTTAATGGTGAGTTTATATGCCGAGTATCACATCCCCCAATGAAACCAATCGGGAGATATTGCTATTCAATGAAATGCAGGTCTACCCCCTTAACACCCTTTTAGAACCTGAATATCAAAAAACCCTCTCTTAGTGGGCATTTGCGGCCCTTGAGGAAGCTGCATACCAGATTTCATTACAATCCGTTCGGTGGTTTCTGAGAATCGTGATGAATAAATGAGTGAGTGAGTGAGTGAGTGGTATTTGACAAATATATAGTAGAAAGAAGATAGTGTCAAGTCTTTGTTATGCTAAACTCGGTTGACAGTGCTGTGTGAGCACTTGGGTAACTAACGGGATTTCAAGTAAAGATCCTCATTTTCTATACCGATAGTGCAGAGCACAATTGGCATCTAGTCGGCCGTGTCTCGACTTGAGCTATGTTGCCATGGAAACTATCTGCCTTGCCATTCCTTCATGAGTATATTTTATGATTTGATTAGCCTGTGCTTGAGTGCAAAAGGACCGAAATCAGAAGAATGAGAAAGACTATCGAAAATTCATGTAGCCAGCGGTTCCTTCTGGGTCCTAAACTATGTGTATGCAAAATATGGTTGAGATTGGTGGAACGGTGTAGATTTGTATACGGAACCAACCCACATACATACATACATACATACATACATACATACATACATACATACATACATACATACAGACTTTCACTTTTATATATTAGATATGCATTACTCCATTCTCCTGGAAGAACCATGCTATAACCAATAAGAACCCCGACTAGAAATCATTTGTAAATACTCATCCCACTGTATACTTAACTTATCAGTAAAGAAACTCCTTATCATTGACGACACTAAATAATCTAACCATAAAGCACTTTTTCCAAGCAAAGATGAGTTCTCCAACAAGCTTGAAGGACTTATCAGGAATGTAGACACAACCATGGAGAATAGCCCAGAAATTTTGCCCACATTCTGAACTACGAATTCATCCCAGATAATGAATGGGGGAGAACCCTTGGAATAGCCAGACTTTACCAAATATTTTTTTTTTCAAGTGTGCGAGAAAAGAGCTCGCCCTACCTATATAACAAATGAATAACTATTTTTCTCATGGAACATCGAGATATTGTTTTAAATAAAGTCATTGGAAGTAATGTTTCCATATCTCTCAAGATAATGTCATTTACCAGCTACATTACTGATATAAGATTTTCTTAATTTATTTGCTGGATTGTATCCCGATGCAGCCAATTGTCATTACATTTTGAGAGTGCAAAATTTGAGACACCCATATCAGTGGATGTATCGGCTAGTTAAAAAAAGCCTAATTTCCAGCACCTGCCGTCTCCAAAAACCACAGCAGTTAAAAGTGATGCACATTCCATTCCATTACTGTTGTTATTACCGTATTAATAGGCTTAGATTGTATGTGACATAAAAAGTTATAAATATGCAAGCAAATATAACCTTACAGGTAACTAAATGTGACTTAATGATTACAAAATATAACCAAATAAGTAGATTCAAATTTAATGACAAAACTGCTACTAGTTCAGTTTACGCAGGGACAGATCACTTTGATACTCAGCCCTTTATAGCAGGCGGCTTCGGTGGCATAGTTGGTAGCATGCTGAGCTTCAAAGTTCCTGTCCTTACTTGAATTTAAAAAAACAGATACACACATTATTACAGTCATCACAATTAATATCGGTTATCAGACAGATTCTACACTCACCCAAAGTACACGGGGCTACATGACCGCGTTGTCGCAGCCCCTAAACTAAGGAACCAGCCAACCTTTATAGCAACAATAAACATCACCACAAGCAAAATTTTCTCTACATAATATTTTAAGCTTCCATATAAAAGACATATTTTTCTGGTATTCACTCCAGTCACATTTCCTGAAAGTAATAATAACCATAATTTAACTGTGGATAAACAATCACCTGGTCTCAGTGGAAAGAAGTCTTAAGTCGGAACAAAACATCAGAACCACTCCCATGTTCACATGCATTATATGAGTAAGATCCTGTCGGTAAATATAACGGAAATATGACCTTAATTTGCAAAGAATATGCACAATACAACCAAAATTATGAAGATGACCTAAGTATGCAACTGTCTGGTAGATAAAATGCATTGGAAAGTTTCAATTCAACAAAATTCAACGTTACGTTTAAAATGAAAGCTAGGAAAGAAATTTGACATGTCCTAAACATCCGAACCTTATTTACTATTATCTTCGAAATGTCTACTGTATTAACAGACCAAGCCTTCAAATATTTCTAATTAACTTGATGCACAAAATACAAATATTATCTCAAGTACCGTTTACCTCAATGAGATTAGTGAAAAGGAGCAGAGAAGAACGAACCAAGTTATTCTTCAAACTATTATAATTTCTTATAAACTAGAAATTTGAAATCTGCCCAGGAAGAATTAGCACATGGACCCTGTCCCTAATTAATAATCGAACATTGTATAGTTTAAGCATATTGAGCTACCATAACAAAATTCCATGAAGATTGAAAATTATGACCTGGGTTTAGTGAGGTAATATGGGATCGTTATTCGACCCCTCTCCCGCCAAACATGAAAGGAATCTTATTCAAAGAAAATATTGGGAGTGTAATTTCATTAGTGTCTTACCCCTACCTTGAAGTCAATAATATACTTTTGATTTTAAAGCTGAAATTAAAGGGAAAAAAATAAAACCAGAAACATGTGCATTTGTTGGGACGGATTATATACACTCGGCTGAGGGAGCCCAACATTTCGAATAGAAGTTGCCACTTCCGTGGGCATACCAAATTTTCCAATAATTAAGAGGAAACAGAATTGACATCTCTAATAATCCTATATACACAATGAAATAGGTTAATGCATATGGAAGAGACCTGATTATGTGGGCCACATGGCTCGCACATTTACCAACATTTTTCTCAACCCTGGGGGAAACCCCATGCTGCAGGACACCCACACACAGAGTTGGCTGTGTGTCTCAAGCATAACTCCCAGGCAGGTCATGGAGCTTCTTGTCCCAGGATTGTGCCGGTAAAATCATTGAGCATAAATATCAAAGCGCCTTCACATCACATCTACCAACTAGTAGAAGCACTCCTGCATGAGGGTTGGGTGAAGGCAAAGTGTTGCGAACAGTTACGTGACATATATATATATACACTTGGTACATGCAGTACATCGGTTGGCTAGCCACCATTATAGAATCGTTACTCCTTATTTAAGTTTGCCCCCCGAATGTGAAGTATTGGCCTCGATTTGTCTTCTAAATGCAAAAGACGAGAAAGCAGTTGAAATTCATCGGTATATTAGTGAAGTGTATGGGGAACACATAATAAATGAAGGAACAGTAAAATATTTAAAGAAGGCTGTACTAATGTCCACGACGAGAAGAGTGGCGGGCGACCATCTATCATGACTGAATATTTTGTGCAGAAAATTGACAAAAAGGTTCGAGACAGAAGACGTTTTACGATTTTGTCATTATGTTAGGAGTTTCTTGAAATTTCAGGGAGTGTTCTTGTAAAATTGTGGCAGGACGCCTAAATTATCAAAAGTTGTGCTCACGCTACTGGCCAAGATACTGACGGAGGTGTATAAAACGAATCGAGAAGACAGTGCTTTGACTTTCCCGCAGTACAGTAGAGAAGATCACGAGTTCCTAAGCCAATTGTCACCGGTGACACAGCATAGGTGGCTTAAGTTACACCTGAATAAAAGCAGCAATCCATGGAAGGAGACACTCAACATCAACCAAGAACATTACGTTCAAACAAACAGTTTCAGCTCGTAAAATCATGAGCACTGATCTTTGAGACAGGCATTACGTGTTGCTTGTGGATTTTTTTTGGTACTGAGATGACACAATAAAAGCAGACTTATTGTGACACCTGACGTAAACTCCATGCTGCAATCCTAAACAAACAAGAGTAGCATGTTCAAAAAGGAGTTCTCTTGCTTCATGGCATTACCCATCCTCACACTGCTAATCGAACCCGAGACCTCATTTCAGTTTGGGAACGGCTGATCATCCTCCACGTGGCCCTACTGACTACAACTTATTCCTGCACTTGAACAATCATTAAGAAGTCAGCTCCACAATGGTGATAATGACTTAAAATTCATAATGCTGTGTTGCAGCGGCTGGCACATCAGGCAGCAGATTCCAATAATAACAGAATTCAGAAGCTGGTTTCACGGTGTGAAAAATTATGTTGAGTAGTAGTTTAAGGTACTCGCTTACATGTAAAAATGTAATTGTTGAGAAAATGTCAATAAGTTTTATTAATCCAACATGGCAGACACGATAAATATTTCACCGGTTCTCAATATCACAGAAATTAAAGTAGCTGTCTGTTAGGTAGTCAGCCCGAAGGCTAGTTGGATCCTCAAAAAGTACCGCCGTTAGGTTATGTGGGTAGATACCCGCAAAAACCCAAGGCAGCGCTATAGTGAGGCGTACTAGGCAAGATGAGGAGTGATGCAGTACTAACCCTATGAGTAGAACCTCTCACAGTATCCACAGGCACTGACTGTACCCAGAATGTCATTGCTAAGCACCACCCATACCTCAGTAGCTTCCATATAATCACAGCCATGAGTGAGACTGAGACAGCGGTGAAAAGCCACATTTTACTCTAGCCTGTGCCAACAGACAAATGCAAATGTACTGCATTCATCAAGAGATGGCAAACAGACCATATTAAAGTAGCAATCTACCTTAAATTTGTGTAATGATAGAAGACTATGAAGTAAGATCACCTTTCAAAACATTATACATTTATAAGCACAAAGCCGACATGGTGGACAAAATAAAAGTATAACAAATATTACGTTTCAAATACATGAACATATTTGTAGTAAGTTTTTAAGATCAATAAAACATTATTTGCATGAGATTTTAAGCTTTCTTTGTTTTTCTCGAAATTGCATTTTTGTCACTTGACCTTTTCTGAAATAAACGATTCAATTAATGGCAATTTAGCTAGAGAATTCTGTGCCAGAAGACTAACGTTATAGAAATAAGCTATTTATCCTACACATTTTTCCAGCAATCGGTTCAATAATGCCCACCACACACTTCCTTCCAGTTGGAAGCACAGCGGAACTACCGACTAAGCTACGTAGTCCTTTCCCCCTTTTATGAAAGAAAAAAACAAAAACAAAGACAAAACATACAAATAATTACAAGTGTGCAAAGCATCTGGCAAATAAATTAATTCTACATTTCATGAATCAGCGGTCTTTTAACAGACCTGTCTCACGATCTCAGAACTGGCAGGGTCACGGCAATTTGAGATTTTGCCAGTCGCAGTGTTTGCAGCGGGCGTGAATCTAGCCACCTTGGTTTGCAACAGAAACAAGTACAGTAAATACAGTGAAACCCCTCAATTCCGAAACCCCGGAAATCCAAAATCCTGGGTAATCGGAACGAGTTATTTTCGACAATTTAAGTTTGAAGAACACACGCAAAAAGGAGAAACGTATTTATTTAGCCATAAAACAATTATATATTTTACGTTATAACCTTAATTTACATAATTAGTTGAAAAATCAACAATGAAGTACAGTTAGCATACCTAACAATGTACCTACATACTTATCTCATCCAGGATAGGAAAACGGAAAAATTGGCTATTGTAATTCCTTTGCAAATACAACGAAATAACAATAGAAACACACAAAATATATTTCAGTTGAAATCAGTTTTCTTCAATTGTCGAAGTGACGAAAAACTTCTCGCGGAGGCAGCGTTGCATGAAGATGACATCGTGGCTGCTGCGTGTTGTTCTACGAAGCTCAATGCGATGTCAAGAGCAGATGCAGCTTCAGTATACAGTAAGTCACATTGTCTGTCGATCGAGGTCTTATTTTTTAGCCTACTTTTCACATTTTGCAAAAATGAGGAAAAAGTAGACTTATGATATCGGGCAAATGTGTGTGTGTCTGTCTGTCCTTCTGTCTGTCTGTCCTTCTGTCTGTCTGTCTGCCTGTCTGTCTGGCTGTGTGTGTCCCCCCCCCTATCAACTCCTAAACGGCTGCAGCAATCGAAACAAAATTTGGTAGGAGTAAAGATCTATATCTGAATATCTCACGACCATAATTGAAAATGATGTCAGTGCTACCAACTGCTGAATCGCAATTGAATTTTGAGCTCCATGTTGGATATCTTGGAAGGTATGAATGGGAGCTATTTCAAAATTGGCACACGTATAGATAATAATATTGCAGTTTAATTTCCAGGAGCCCATATATCGCAGTGTTGCCAACATAATTATAAGCCTGCTGATAGGTCCTAATTTTAAATGCATATACCTTCTACACTATCAATTGGATTACAATCAAATTTCGTATGTTCTATGTGTACATAAACAGATATGACTGAGCGTATTCTTAAGAACCACCAGGGCTGCCAACTGTTAATAAATGCTCTCAATTTTTTTAAATCCAAATACCCATATATCAGAAAGTATGCAAGCCGACCGACAGCTTTAAACTATGCACACGTATAGTACCTGACTTTCTATATTAATTTGGAGTAACTTATATACGTCAGTGCTACCAACATGATTCTAAGCCTGCTGAGAGGTCCAACTTTAAATACATGTAACTTCTATACTATCATTTGGATTTCAACCAAATTTCGTGTGTGCTATGTGTACCATAACAGATATGACTATGCCGATTCTTAAGAGTAACCAGGGCTGCCAACTGTTAATAAATACTGTCTCTATTTTTGTTACACTAATATCAATGTATCGGAAAGTATGCAAGCCAATAGCTCTAAACATTGCACACGTCTAGTTCCTGGCATTCAAGATTAATTTGGAGTAACTAATATAGGCCTATGCCAGTGCTGCCAACATGATTCTAAGCATGCTGATAGGTCCAATTTTAAAATGCATGTAACTTCTATACTAACTAATGGATTTCATTTAAATTGACACAACAATAGGTCATATTATTTCAGATTTCTTCTGAGCAAAACATGTATGTCATTGTTGCCAACATGTTTTTACGCGGGCGGTTAGATCCAATGTTTAACTGCATGTAACGTCCATGCTATCCATTGGACTTCAACCAAATTTTGTATTCTGTACCTTAAGAGATGGAACTAACAATATATTCAGTCACCAGGGCTGCCAACTGTAGTTCTCTATTAGGCTACATTATGCCAGGTATACAGTAATTCGAACTAATTAGAAATTTCGATATTACCAACTTAATTTCGTCATTATTCTAGATCGATCCATATAGATTAATCATTGGCCTGAAACTTAAATTTTAAGAAAAGTAGGCTCTTTAGTTCGTCACGGAACTTCTTGTTTTTATTATGTTAAGGATATTTTTCGGCTAATCCGAACAGGCTATAGCCCGAATTGGTTTGGATTTGTTATCCGTGGTTGATACGGCGTTGCTGCAGGCTGCCGCTCACATCCGGGAGGCGGAAGATGGTCTTCTGTGGTTTCCCATCTTCCTTCCAGACGAATGCCGGGGTTGGTCCCTAACTATAGGCCACAGCCGATACCTTCCAATTCCTCGACCTTCCTATACAACACTCCACACGCGACGGTACTTGTAGCTCACCTCATGGGTGTTCGCATAGAAGCAGCTACAAACTCTGGCGAGCCGAACATGTCCTCGGACACTCCCGGCACTAAAAGCCATACGCTAAAAAATAAAAATAAAGTTCGGATTTGAGTGGTTTTATTGTACGTGTATAGAGCTAAGCACCTTGGTTTGCAACATAAACGAGTATACACATGTACTGCATACAGCGAACCACACTTTCTTACTTTGGAGCCCACCTTCATAACCTAACTTTTCACTTTTGCAGACCAAAAAAAAGCATTGTTATTTCGCACGTTTCCAATAACAAACTCCTTTTTAGGTAGATTTCTTTAGAAAGCTAACTATTGCAATGGGTCCCATGTTACGACTTCCGGAAAATTTCGACATATCTTCGCGTTTCACATCCCCCAGACCCCAAAACCACCGTCAGTTCAAATGTTTATATATAATTTATGTATATATGTATCTATCTATCTATCTATATATATACATATATATATATATCAGTTTCTTGTGGACACGATAACTGCCGTAATTTTGCACCAATCACTTTGAATTTTTTACATAATATGTATCCCTATAAAATCTCGGTCGAGTTCGTTAATGGGCAGAATCGGTCAAAGGGGGTAAACATGGGGGGCTTTTTTCGAAAAAGTGAAATATCGCTATAACTCTCTTAATACATGAAATATCGAATCCCTTCAAAGTTCATAATATGTGTCGGATAAGTGCCAAACATTTATGTCAAATAAGTTTTTTGATAGCACCAACCATTGACCAAAGGGGTGGGAAAAAGTGGGTTTTTCGGGAAACATTAATCATATCTCTGTTAATAGGCACAATATCAAAACCGCACAAAATGGACAATATTCCTCCAATAATTACCTAAAACTTTTGTCTGAAAGAATTTTTGATATGACCCACCATTACGCCACGGGGTGAACAAAATGATTTAAATTATAAGAAAATGCCAAGTGCCAAGAGAGGTTGCCATGACAACTTTACTTTTAATTGATAAGGGATGACCATCAGCAGTTGCTATGACAACGCCACTGCACGAGATCACATTCAGTTTTCATATGTCAGTGGGAAGCGACTTCGGTATCGGAACTGGTAGCATGCTGAACTTCTATGCCCAAGGTCGCGGGTTCAAACCCGGCTGAAGTCGTCGGATTTACTAAGAGCGCTAAAAAACCTGAGTTTGCTTTCCTTCGGAGGGGAAGTTCCAACGTTCGTTGCGAGTTGCTGATTGAGGTGGCATCTAGTAGCCAAGTTCACAGCTAGGCGTCGTTGACGGCAGTATTTTAGGTAGATTTCATTAGAAAGCTAACTATTGCAATGGGTACCATGTTTCGATTTCCGGAAAATTTCGACATATCTTCGCGTTTCACATCCCGCAGACCCCAAAACCACCGTCAGTTCAAAAGTTTATAAATAATTTATGTAATATATGTATATATGTATATCAGTTTCTTGTGGACACGATAACTGCCGTAATTTTGCACCAATCACTTTGAATTTTTTACCGAATATGTATACCCATAAAATCTCGGACGAGTTCGTTACTGGGCTAAATCGGTCGAAGGGGATGAAAATGGGGGACTTTTTTTTTTCGAAAAAATGAAATATTGCTATAACTCTCTTAATATGTGAAATATCGAATCCGTTCAAAGTTCATAGTATGTGTCGGATAAAGCTCAGAAATTTATGTTTGAAACGTTTTTTGATAGCACCAACCATTGACCAAAGGGGTGGGAAAAAGTGTTTTATTCGGGAAACATTAATCATATCTCTGTTAATAGGCACAATATCAAAACCGTACAAAATGGACAATATTCCCCTAATAATTACCTAAAACGTTTGTCTGAAAGAATTTTTGATATGAGCCACCATTGCGCCAAGGGATGAGAAAAATGATTTCGGAATTATAAGAAAATGCCAAGAGCTATTAGTGGTTGACATGGCAACACTACTAAATTGATGAGGGATGAGCCATCAGACGTTGCCATGACAACGCACTTGCGCGAGATCAGATTCAGATTTCCTGGCTTTTCACCGATGTCTCAGTCTCACTCATGGCTGTGATTATATGGAAGCTACTGAGGTATGGGTGGTGCTTAGTAATGGCATTCAGGGCACATTCAGTGCCTGTGGATGCTGTGAAAGGTTCTACTCATAGGGTTAGGACTACTGTTCTGACTCAGTGAGGAAAGCAATGGCAAACTACCTCACTCCTCTTCTTGCCTAGAACGCCTCAATATAGCGCTGCCTTGGGTTTTTGTGGGTATCTACTCACATAACGTAACGGCGGTGCTTTTTGAGGATCCAACCAGCCTTCGGGCTGACTACCTAACAGACAGAAGTGTGAAGCGGCTTCGGTGACGTAACTGGTAGCATGCTGAACTTCCATGCCCAAGGTCGCGGTTTCAAAGCCGGCCAAAGTCGTCGGATTTTCTAAGAGCGCTAAAAATCCCTCAGTAAGCTTTCCTTTGGAGGGGAAGTTCCAACGTTCGTTGCGAGTTGCTGATTGAGGTGGCATCCAGTAGCCAAGTTCACAGCTGGGTGGCGTTGACGTTAGTATCTGGTAGCAACATTAGGAACTACTGCTTGAAATTTAGCGTCTGCATTCCTTACCTGAATTACAGACTAATACAGCCATCACAATTCACACCGTTTATCAGACAGATTCTACACTCACCAAAAGTACACGGGGTTATATGACCGCGTTGTCGCAGCCCCTAAACTGAGGAACCAACCAACAGCTCTGCGGGAGATATAATTTTGCGTGAAGAAGTAACAGACCGTTACATAGTTACACATCAGTGTCGAAACCTTGCATAAGGACAGTGTGACCACAAGTATAACAAGTAGTTCCGTGAAGAACTGTACAGCCTATTTTCATATATCCTGCTCATGTTAATTGCCTCTATCAACATACAAAATTTCAGTTTAATTGCTGTAACAGATTCGTAGATATTGAGAACCGTCTAAATATTTCAGACGGTCGCCAGGTTGGATTTTTATTTTTGTACTATTATATTAAGATTATTGTGTAAGTGTGGTATTCAAACTTCAATCGCATGATAAGAACACAAGAAGTAAAAACGAGATTTTAAAATTACGCACAGCAGCCATCTTGTGATTATGCAAACAATTGAAATAAATTAGATGCCAGTGGATCAACATTTGTGTAAGCATTTAAAACGTGCAACGTTTCACGGCACTCGGATAGTTAATTCGCGAGAAACGTCCATTTAAATATTTATACTTCGCGTCGCCGCCATGTTGGATTCGTGCTCACGAGGTTACAGAAAGTCCTATAGGTTTTTTTTGTCGTGTGGTCTCCTGAGAGGCCGAGTGCAGGTCTTTCTATTCGACGCCCGTGGGCGACCTGCGCGTCGGGATGAGAGATGGAATGGATGAGGATGAATGAAACAGGGCAAGGATGTGGAAGGAATCGGCCGTGGCCTATCAGAAGGTACCGTCCCAGCATTTGCCTGGTGTTGAAAATGGGAAACCACGGAAAAACATTTCAAGGACGGCCGTCGGTGGGGCTCGAACCCACGCGTCTACCGAGTCAGCAGAGAGCTTGGCCCCATGGCCTAATGCTGCGCTTTAGCCAGCTGAGCCAATGCTGTCATTATTCAAACTTTCACTTCGATCGCATGATTACGACACAAGAAATAAAAACTTAATTTTAAAATTTCGCACAGCCGCCATCTTGAGGTTATGTAAACAATTGAATTAAATTAGATGGCAGTACATTACAATCTGCAAAATCATTTACTGTACCACATTTCACTGCGCTCAGAGAGTTGACTCACGAGAAAAGTCTATTAAAATATTTCAAATTCGCTTGGTCGCCATGTTCGTTTTGTACTTTACTGGTTTATGAATTATACATAGGTACACTTGTATCAGTACCCTTTATCACCGTACAAAATTGCAGGGTGATATCTGTAATAGTTTCGGGGATATAGAATGTCAGTGAAATATTTCGCACAGGCGCCATTTTGAGGTTATGTAAACAATTGAACTAAATTAGATTCCAGTGCATTGCAATGTGTATAAATATTTGCTGTACCAAGTTTCATTACGTTTGGATAGTTAAATCGCGAGAAAAGTCTATTTAAAAGTCTCCACTTCGCTTGGCCGCCATGTTGGTTATGTAGTAACCAGGTTTTTGAAAGTTTCATAGGTGAACTTCTAGTAGTACCCTTTATCACCGTACACAATTTCAGGGCGATATCCGTTATAGTTTCGGAGATACTGAATGCTAGTGAAATATTTCGCACAGCCGCCATGCTGGATTGGTGAGACGTAACAAAATTCGATGGGCACGGTCGACGTCGCCGGGAATAGTGCTATGAACTTACCGAGTTTCACTGAAATCGCTCCAGCCGTTTAGATTTTATTAGGGGGGGACACACACCCACACCTCACACACACACACACACACACACACACACACGCACACACACATGGACAAAAGGTGATCTCATAAGCCTATTTTTTCAAAATTGAAAATAGGCTAAAAATGGACTCCAAATGACAAGAAGGTTACCGTCCCCGTAAGACAATAAAATGTTTAAAATATGTTTAAAATGAAGACAAACAAAGTTAATTAATCTCCAATTATAAAATACTTTCTCGCAATAAATGAGGTCTGATCCTTCTACGAAAACCTGCATATTCTGCCTATTTTCGCCTATCTCCAAGTTTGTCCGGTGAAATCTACCTCCGCCTTCCGGCGTGCCGAGAGGACTTTTTTTAATGAGATTTCTGCCCACGTTTCATTGCCTTTAAAGTAAAGTCTGAAAGCTTCGCACGGGCTAGTAAAATGTTACATTTCTAAAAGTTTCACTTGTACGTTATGCGTTATATTTGCTGTTAATTTGAAGAAAAAAAATTGAGCTTCAAATGCAAATGGCATGTAGACATAATGTTATACTACGCCACACCATCTAATGACAAGTCCGCTAAGTCCATGGGAATTCCTGGAATCGTGATAAAAGTTAATCGTTAAATAACTCAATGACTGAGAGTCATTCAACTAAAATACCGAACGTAGTTGAATATTGCTTTCATAGCAAATCCTCAGAACTAGGGCAGAATACATGAATACCATTTTGCAGACTTCGCCGGTAAGTTTCTGTTTACCTCGTTAATTACGTGAGTGCTGAGAGAGTATCTTGCGCTGCAGTTTAACACTCAGTTGATGATTATCCTCAAGGACGCGGGAGCGGAGATTGACGGTCCCGTGAGCAGTACGTGAAATGTAGCACTTGCAAGTGTATTTGAGTTTCAACGAGCTACTGTTCAACTTCTAGAGTGAGATTCGACCGATCTTTCTTATCAGTTGTATTCACAAGACTGGAGTAACCAGCTACAAGCCTCATATTGTGATTTAAAACCATCATACTACAGACGGATAGCAAATCCATGCCCTCTGTGTGGGAAAATATTAAACTGAATTTAATTCATTTGTACGATTTAAAAAAATGCTTTTCGTTTTATTTACTTGATATCAGTCATAATGAAGGCAAGCGAGGCATAGAGAAATTGGTAATTAAGTTTAGTAAGATAATGGCTTTTCAGTTGGTCAACACGCCAATTTACTCAATTAAATTAGGCGGGGAGTAAACCGCATCCAATCACACCTGAAAACCTAGAAAGATTGCTTGGATTTAATTATACATCTCTCGAAAATGATTAAGTGTATAAGTTAAATCCTGGCAGATGCGGGCAGTTAAGTTTTATTACTCACCCAATTTAATTCGCCACATTACTGTGCAATTCTTTTACAGCAACACTAAAGGAAATGAACACATTATGTAAATGTGCCGAAATACCTTTTGTAATGATTTTTTGTTGTTGTCGATTTACCCTCTAGGTTGGTGGTTCCCACGGACTCAGCAAGGGAACTCATCACTACCGCCTCTACGGGCAGTGTACTGGAGCTTGGAACATCTCGTCGGAGTGGATACAACTGGGGAGATGTGATCAGCACTTCGCCCAGGCGGCCTCACCTGTAAAGCGAACAGGGGCCTCGTGGGGGATGGGAGGGGAAGATTCACGATTGGGATGGATAGGCTTACAGTAGTACCTTATAGTAGGTACCATCCCGGCAGTTTCCCGAAGACGAAGTGGGAAACCACGGAAAACCACTTCGAGGATGGCTGAGGTGGGAATCGAACCCCCTCTACTCATTTGGACGACCCGATGCTGAGTAGACCCCGTTCCAGTCCTCATACCACTTTTCAAATTTCGTGCCAGAGCCGGGAATCGAACCCAGGACCTCCGGGGCGGCAGCTAACCATGCTGACCGCTACGCTACGGAGGCGGCTTTTGTAATGATGAATAATAATATTGTGGAAATGATGTAGTAATAGATATTTTCTCCTCCGTTCTATAATCTCGTCCCCCATCCCCATTTTAGATCACGCCTTATACAGTAAAATTACAGCTCTGTTCGTCATTACCCGGGCGAATTATGGGACAAATAAATTATTGATAACCCTACGCATACGGTCCTGTAGCTTGTATCTTGCATCAAGAAAACGTGGGGTTTGCCTAGACCAATCATTACTAGGTAACGCGACCCTCAGCCATATATGCTCCTCTGGGTTTTGTTACGTACAGTGGTAGTACTCACGCATCAATAATCTTTATCCAGACCAGTCTTTTTCCAATTAATGATTTTTCACATAATTACCAGGTCTATTTAGTATCCCACATGTTCGTGGCAGTAATGTGACGTCAATGTGTCCGCCTCGGTAACAATTGAAGAGACCTCATGCGCCTGACAAACATGACTGCCATCATTGAATGTGCAAGAAATAAAAACACATAGTTATCTAATTTAGCACATATTTCCAGTGCAGTAGAAATAATTAATGGACAGTAATTTCAATTGGTAATATCTCCCAGAATATGGAATAAGATAAGAAAATCATGCTCATATACTATCCAAGTGCAAGTGTAGAACACATGTTTTCATCTCCTATAGTTTTATTAAGCGGTCCATAGACGGTCAATATTATTGCGCAATATTTCGGGTTGTGCAATATAATTGACCGTGTGTAGACGATATTGAAAGGTTGTGCAATATATTGCGTGATTTTCAAAAAAGCTGAAAATATATTGTGCAAACGGGAAAATATTGTGCCGTCTGTTGGCAGTATTGCGCAATGTCCCACCAATTGGTATCCATAATTGGTCCCCCCAGGGGCTCACATCTAATGGGACGTGGGTTGGCGACCACGGGACCCCAGCTGAGTTCGGCATTGCTTCCACTTACTTGTGCCGGGCTCCTCTCCGTCTTCTTTCCTGTGGACCTCTCTTGCTCAACTCTTGTTCTCTTCCGACCCCGACAGCATTTGGGTATCCGAGGCCTAGGGAGTCTCTTACTTTCTCGCCTTAATTGGCCATTGTCTCACCTTTCCTGATACGCTCTTTCAGTGAAGGGTCAGCCTTTCTTTTTCTTTTCATGTTATCTCCTGCTTTCTGCTCAAGGCCCTCAGTGAGGCAGGGTGTATGTAGCCCCACCACTTCTGATAAGCACCCTGGATATTGCTACACCCACAGGGGCTCACGGCTGGTGAGTTTGGGAGTTGGCGATACCGAGGGATTCCTGAGCTGAGTCCGTTGTTCCCCCTTTTTCCACTGACTTTGAGGCTGTCCCTCTCCTCTTTCCCCTTCCTATCAGCCTTTCATGGCTCTCCTTCCTTACAAGTCCCTGAATCCTCATTCTTCGAGGGTTGAGGGCATTTCCGTTCCTCCTGTGATTTGTTTCCTTTATTATTATTATTATTATTATTATTATTATTATTATTATTATTATATATTTCCTCTTCTAGTAGTTAGTTTTAGTTGTAAGTATGTAGTTAGTTTTAAGTTTAGTTTAATTTCATTTTCATTTTCTTTATCACCCAAACCATTAGGGGCCGATAACTAAGATGTCAGGCTCCTTAAAACAACAATTATCATCATCAATCATAAGTAGTCGAGTTCGATTCGTCATGGGTGACACGAATGCAGAAAAACAATTTACTCGTATTTTAGAATTTGTTGAAGTGTATCCTCGCCCTCCCGGCTCTTTGGGATGTGTTGTGCAAGGATTACAGTAATCGTACCAAAACGGGCCAGCAGTATGATGTGCTCTTAGAAAAATACCACGAACAATACACAGACGCGGACAAACCAACATGTGGTAAAACAAAATAAAAATGTTTGCTTACCAACTTCCGCAAAGAATTGAAACGTATTCGCGATGCTGAGAGAAGTGGTGCCGGTGCGGAGTATGTTGAACCTGTGCTATGGTATTCTTAGGAAATGAAGTTCCTTGAAGGTCAAGAAACACCTACAGTACTGCTTCCATCAGAACGATGGACATATTATCTCAGGACACGAAACATAAAACTCTGGTGGAGACTGATTTTGCTGTTGTGTGGAGGTTGCGCAATATACTGCTATTGAGGTTGTACGTCTGAGCTCGTGTTTGCACAAAATATTGCACAACCTTCAATATTGCCTACACACGACTCAAGTTATTGCGCACACGAAATTATTGCACAATATATTTGAACGACTAGGGGTAACCGTCAAAATATTGTGCAATCTATTTTGTACAATAATATTGACCGTCTATAGGCCGCTTTAATTCTTTTACTAGATAACGAGGGCAGCACTGAAAAATGGCCTTTAAAATGTCTGTTTAATTATAGTACATTATGCAAGGAGCCTATAATGGCAATAATTAAGACACGAGTGTCTTAATTACCATGATGGCGAGTTGCATAGACTGTTTATGTTCGACGATAATTATTATAACTATTTTATGTTCGAACATAAATATTCATAAATCTGTCGATATTTCGCCAGTGTTATGTACTGAACAGAGCGCATGAGACGCAGAGAATGCCTCGTATTTGACCATGGCCTCCTCAATTACCCTACTATGACACTAGGCCAGGCAGTGAAATTTAAATTAGAAGGGCGTGGACCTCAGCGCATCTAATTATCTAATTGGTCAAACAACTGTTTCTTGAGCTCTGATTGGTGGGAGAAACTGTTTCATAATGAACAAGAAGTTCCGTGACGAACTAAAGAGCCTACTTTTCTTAAAATTGAAGAATCATGCCAATGATTAATCTATATGGATCTATCTACAATAATGACGAAATTAAGTTGTTAATATCGAAATTTCTAATTAGTTCGAAATACTGTATACCTGGCATAATGTAGACTAATAGAGAACTACAGTTGGCAGCCCTGGTGACTGAATATATTCTTAGTTCCATCTCTTAAGGTACAGAATACAAAATCTGGTTGAAGTCCAATGGATAGCATGGACGTTACATGCAGTTAAACATTGGATCTAACAGCGCGCGTAAAATCATGTTGGCAACAATGACATACATGTATTGGTCAGAAATAATCTGAAGTAATATGATCTATTGTTGTGTCAATTTTGAAAGAAATCCATAAGTTAGTATAGAAGTTACATGCATTAAAAAATTGGACCTATCAACAGGCTTAGAATCATGTTGGCAGCACTGGCGTAGGCCTATATTAGTGACTCGAAATTAATCTAGAATGCCAGGTACTATACGTGTGCAAAGTTTAGAGCTATTGGCTTGCATACATTCTGATATATTGATATTAGGGTAACAAAAATAGAGACAGTATTTACTAAAAGTTGGCAGCCCTGGTTACTCTTAAGAATCGGCATAGTCATATCTGTTATAGTTCACATAGCGCACACGAAATTTGGTTGACATCCAAATGATAGTATAGAAGTTACATGTATTTAAAGTTGGACCTCTCAGCAGGCTTAGAATCATGTTGGTAGCACTGACGTATATAAATTACTCCAAATTAATATAGAATATCAGGTACTATACGTGTGCATAGTTTAAAGTTGTCGGCTTGCATACTTTCTGATATATGGGTATTTGGATAAAAACATGAGAGCATTTATTAACAGTTGGCAGCCCTGGTGGCTCTTAATAATTCGCTCAGTCATATCTGTTTATGTACACATAGCACATACGAAATTTGGTTGAAATCCAATTGATAGTGTAGAAATTTATGCATTAAAAATTTGGACCAATCAGCAGGCTTATAATCATTTTGGCAACACTGCCATGAGTGGCCTCCAGGAAATTAAACTGCAATATTATTATCCATACGTGTGCCAATTTTGAAACAGCTCCCATTCATACCTTCCATGATATCCAACATGGAGCTCAAATTTCAATTGCGATTTTTCAGCAGTTGGTAACACTGACGTCATTTTCAAATATGGCTGTGAGATATTCAGGTATAGATCTTTACTCCTACCAAATTTTGTTTCGATTGCTGCAGCCGTTTTTGAGTTGATAGGGGGACACACACACACAGCCAGCCAGACAGACAGACAGACAGACAGACGGACAGACAGACAGAATGACAGACAGACAGACACACATTTGCCCGATCTCATAAGTCTACTTTTTCCTCATTTTTGCAAAATGTGAAAAGTAGGCTAAAAATAGTGTTAAAATGAGCCTCATTATAGTACAGTTTTCTGACATATAATAGTCAGGATCGAACATAAAGATTGTAAATAAATGTTAATAGGAGCTTATGCTATTAATGTCACTATCTACTCGATTCAATAATTTATAATCTTCTAAATCATAATTATGGTATTTTGTAACAAATATTACTAAATGAGTCAGCAAGCAACAATTTAGCATTTATATTAATGTGATATTAATTTACTATTACAGTATATGGGTTCGGTCGGGGTGTGTATGCTCATTTGTTTAGGTGACATAGTGCCCTAGCGAGACATTGTGTGTGTGTAAATATCATATTCATACTGGAGGTAGTCATGCGGTTACATTGTTAGTCCATTAAATATCCAACAATATCTTACCCCTTGTTAATAAATGTAATATTCAGAACGGCTTTTCGGGTTATTAGGTCGTATTCCTTGATATCTTCTGGCGTTTCACCAACAAGTGCGGCTAACATTTTCAAAAAATTTGTTCTAATAGTTTTAAGTGAGACTTGTATGAGGTTCATATAGACTATTTGAATTTTCTCGTAAAAACATAAAAGGTGAGCGGTTTCTGGAAGTTTTTGGTAGACAGTTCTTTTGTTTTCGTTCCCACGAGCCTATATTATTGATATATCCTATGTGATAGGTTGGGTGCTGTGGGATACTCCGCCCGTGTGTGAAGCTGTAGGACGGGGGAGTGAAGTGAAGCATGACGTCATTCAAGTTCAAGGAACTGGCTAACGGCGAGTCGCCAAATCATGTCCATATAGACTATCGCCATTTTTAGCCTACTTTCGATTTTTGCAAAAAATGAAAGTAGACTTATGAGATCAACACAGGGCGAAAAAAGTGTGTCTGTCTGTGTGTGTGTATGTGTGTGTGTGAGTCTGTGTGTGTGTGTCTGTGTGTGTGTGTGTGTGTGAGTGTGTGTACTCTGAATGTCTGTCCCCCCCTATCAATTCGAACACGGTGAATGCGAATTGAACGAAATTTGGTACAAAGGTAGCACTAGCAAAGGACACCTCAGTGTCATGTTTTATATCGCCGCCATCTTGAGGGAAACGTAATGGCGGCCACACAAATGTTCAAAGCTTAAATCAAATTACGACTAACCTAATCATCCGATCTCTACCAAATTTTGCAACAACATACCTTTCTGGGGGGAGCATCCTTTGACCAAACCAATAGGCCATCAGCGTAATAGTTTGCGGATGGCGGCCATCTTTGTGTGAAAATCGATTCCCCCTATTAATTCGAACACGGTGCAACCGAATGGAACGAAATTTGGTACAGAGGTAGTACTAACAAAAGGAACCTTAGTGTCATGTTTTATAACGCCGCCATCTTGACGGAAACGTAATGGCGGCCACACAAATGTTCAAAGCTTAAATCAAATTACGACTAACCTTATCATCCGATCTCTACCAAATTTTGCAACAGCATACCTTTATGGGGGGAGCATCCTTTGACCAATCTAATAGGTTATTAACCTAATAGTTTGCGGGTGGCGGCCATCTTTATGTCAACATTGATCCCCCTATTAATTCGAACACGGTGGAACCGAATGGAACGAAATTTGGTACAGAGGTAGCACTAGCAAAGGGCATCTCAGGGTCATGATTTATATCGCCGCCATATTGACAGAAACGTAATGGCGGCCACACAAATGTTTAAAGCTTAAATCAAATAACGACTAACATAACCATCCGATCTCTACCAAACTTTGCAACAACATACCTTATGGAGGGAGCATCCTTTGACCAATCTAATAGGCCATTAGCCTAATAGTTTGCGGATGGTGGCCATCTTTATGTCAAAATTGATTCCCCCTATTAATTCGAACACGGTGGAACCGAATGAACGAAATTTGGTACAGTGGTAGCACTAGCAAAGGGCACCTCAGTGTCATGTTTTATATCACCGCTATCTTGACGGAAACGTAATCGCGGCCACCCAAATGTTAAAAGCTAAAATGTAATTACGACCAACCTAATAATCTAGTCTCTACCAAATTTTGCAACACCATATCTTAATGTGGGAAACATATTCAGACCAAACTGCAAGAACATCAGCCCAATAGTTTGCAGATGGTGGCCAAGTATGTGTGCAAATCGATTCCCCCTATCAATTCAAACACGGTGAAACCGAATTGAACGAAATTTGGTACAGAGGTAGCACTAGCAAAGGGCACCTCATATTCATGTTTAATATCCCTATGGCACGTTGTATTTCAACAAGCTACTACAACCAACATTCAATTATACTCCTTGAAGAGGACAAAGAGTTATAACAATACCCATGCATTTAGGAGAAAGTAGGCTATATGTTCTTTACTGAACATCTTGTTTTTCTATTGAAATTGTGTGGATCGCAATCGAAATTTATAAACATACACGACATGCATGGTGAAACAGCACTTATTCACTCTGCTTGATACGAAAATTCCTTTATTTGATACAGTTTTATCTGATTAAATACTGAGCAATTCTATATTTGTTTTCAGGGCTAGAACATCGAGGTCATTGATTTTGCGAGCAACATTCTAGTCGATATTTGAAAGAAGGTGTGTGTATTAGCACTGAACATTCCACTTAAAATAATTAGGGTCGTAGGTAATTAAGAAAAAGTTACATTTTCGTTATAATCGGTTATCATAAGCAATTATTAGACAAATTATTTTCTGATATCAGATTAGCGTGAACAGAATTGTTGACCGCGGGCTTTCCGTTCTGAGAGCCCGGCAATCTGGACTTGATTAATATTCGTCGTGATAAAATATTTATGTGAGATTTGAATGATTTTATCTTGCTACGTTGGGAGTAATAATTTATCCGTCAAGCCATTTTTATGACCGTTATGAACTTAAGAATTTAGAACCAATTATTTTAAATCTCAGTCCTGGTAATGACGAACTGAGGAAGGAAATAAAGCAACCAGTCAATAAAACTGATGGACTCCGTCTTCTTTAGACGAATGTTGGCAAGAGATGAGTATCATAATAGATCTCACTCGCGTTAATCACAACGCTATCACACTGCAAATAGTGCATAGCGGCATCCTGAAATTCCAAAATAAATTAATAGCTCTAAGTATTTTAGAACTATAATAACGACGATTAGTAATAAGATAGAACCTTATAATTCATTTCAATAATAATGTTATTGGTTTTACGTTTCTTTTAACTACTCTGGCTTATAGAGAAGCCTGGGTGCTGGGTCTTATGTTAATTGCCTCTATCAGCATACACAATTTCAGTTTGATTGCTGTAATAGATTCGTAGATATTTTAAGAACCGTGTAAATATTTTGATTGGTTGTCATGTTGGATTTTTATATATGTAGGCCATAGAGTTATGTACTATTAGATGACGATTATTGCGTAGGTTCATTATTAAAACGTTGACTTCGATCACATGATTAGGACAAAATAAATAAGAAATTAATGTTAAAATTTTGTACAGCCGCCATATTGAGGATATGTAAACAATTGAACTAAATTAGATATCAGTGCATTACAATGTGTATAAACATTTGCTGTACCATGTTTCACTACGCTCGAATTGTTAAATCGCTAGAAATGTCTATTTAAATTTTTCAACTTTGCTTGGCCGCCATGTTCGTTTTGTATTTAACAGGTTTCTTAAGTCACATTGATTAACTTCTAGTAGTACCCTGTATAACCGTACAAAATTTCAGGGTGATATCAGTAATAGTTTCGGAAATATACAATGCCAGTGAAATATTTCGCACAGCCACCATGTTGGATTGGTGAGACGTAATAAAATTTGAAGGGCACGGACGGGGTCGGACAAAATAGTACTAAGACCTTACCGAGTTTAATTGAAATCGATCCAGCCGTTTAGATTTTATTAGGAGGACACACACATACGCACACACACGGACAAAAGGTGATCTTATAAGCCCATTTCTTTATAGACTAAAAGCAAGTCTCAACGTCTTGGAGCTACAATATCGCAACGACGTATTAAAGATAAACTGTATATGTGGCTTTGTATGGAAAAGGTGTTAAAATCTGCGGAATTGAAACGAAACTTGGGGAGAGAGACGTACTATATAAGGGTCCTTGCTGACAAAAAAAACAAGAATTTTACACCGAATACAGAGGTCACCATTATCATATTGAATATGATAATAAATGAATCACAAATAGTTTTGAGCTGAAATAACAAAAATTAGTTCTAATGTAGAAACGTACATGTGGCTTTCTATGACCGCGGCAAAGGAACAGCAAATTCATGAATATCCCATTAATACAATTGCTAAATTGTAGCTTGCCGACTCATTTAGTAATATTTGTTACAACATAATAGTTATGATTTAAGCTTGCCACGGTGGGTGAGTGGATATCGTGTCGGTCTACTAACCCCAAGATTGCAGGTTCGCTCCTGGCCGTGGTAAGTGATTTTTGAAAGGCGGCAAAAATACGATACGCATGTCATACGATGTTGGCATGTCAAAGAACCCATTTGAATTCAGTAGGCCGAGTTCATAATGGCAAAATTAATCTCGGGATTTTCCACCAACACAAAGTTCCTCATTTCTCTACTAGAAAGCGCTATAGTGTTCAAGGAGCTTAGATATCTAACATCTAACCTCCTTGACTTTCATTGTCAAGGAACAACGAAAATCGACATGCAAGCTACCCTCTGGTTGTCAAATAACAAAGCTTGCACCCGGCACCCGAGGCCACACGATATTATATTATTATTATTACAGTTATGATTTAGAGGATTATAAATTATTCAATCGAGTATACACTGGCATTAACAGCATAAGCTCATATTAACATATATTTATAGTCTTATTTAAATAGACATTTGAAAAGCCATTCTTCAGTGTTGCCCTCGTTATGTACAAAAGGAATTACACATTAATGTGGCGAATTAAATTGGGTGGGGAGTAAACTGCTTCTACTCACACCTACCAGGATGAAAAAAGTACATGGATTTAACTTATGCGGCACGGCAGATTTTGAATTCTTGCCTTGTATTAAGTTATTTTGATTAAACTTGTTCGTACTACTTCACTCAGTGCTGTCTCTACATGCAGTTAATATTTGGCCACCCCGTACGCTTCGTGATGTAGTGGTTAGCATTGTTGGTTACTACCCCGAAAGTCCTGGTTCAATTTTTGGCTCTACCAAGGAATGTAATTCTGGTTTGAAGTACTGGAACGGTGGACTCAATTGGTGTCAGTATGAAGAGTGGGTTGCACGAAGCTTCTTTAGTTGGAAATCCTAATTCAACAAAATTGTACTGCATGATAAGGACAAGATACATAATTATACTCATGCATTCAATTGAAAATAGGCTATAGCCTATGTTCTTCATTAAACATCCTGTTTTAATTTAATTTTACCTGTGCACCATCTGAAAGTTATAAGAACTTGCAATTACTTGCTATAATATTGTCGGTTCAGAGATCGATATTCGTTATCGAGGTGAGGCAATTCATTTCTAGTATAATAATAATAATAATAATAATAATAATAATAATAATGTTATTTTTGTTTACATCCCTTTGAACATCTGCGGCTTTATGGGACGTTGGGTTGCCGTAATTTTGCCCCGAAGGAGATCTTTAACGTGCCAGAATATCTACTGACACGGCTCCCTCGCATTTTCGCACCCTCAAATGCCAGCTGACTGCGCCAGGATTCGATCCTGCAACCTTGGACACAGCAAGCGAGAACGTTACCGCCGAGCCACGCAGCCAGTCACATTTCTAGTATATTCCACCTGTTACGGCTGTGAGTTTGTTTCATCGCTCGCCGCATGAGTCACAACTGTCCCAGGGCTGGGCTGTGCTCTGCCTCAGTGTATTACGTGCGCCTTATGCAACAGGTCTACTAGGACAAAGGGATGGTCCAGAATATTCGTGACCCAGCCTGCGATGGAAGCCTCGAGAAGCCGTGAACCCTGGATGGGTCTAGAAGCATTTATTGAGTCACCGGCCTGCTATATATGAGCGACCTGTCAAGCAGTGAGTGGTGTGTGTTTTTTTTCGAGCTAGTGCGAGCGTTTATCCTGAGCGACAGAAGTGTGGTGACGTAACTTACGAAACCCCTAGTGAAGCTGATTCTCTTGACAGCGAGGGAGTGAGAAGCATACAGGGGACTGCCTGTGTTTTGAGCGAGTGTGATTTCACTGAGCGACAGAGGAATTGTGGGGAAGTGCCGTGCGAGTTACGAAATCCAGTGACATTGTTTCCCAGTTTGTGAACAGCAAAGCAGCGTGTCGCAGGTTATCGTAAGTAACTGTAGTTTGTGTACATAAGGAAGCGGTGCAGGTATTCCACGGGTCTCATTAGTGGAGAATTAGCTGCATGACTAAGTGAAAGGGGCAAGAGCGCTCAAGGGAGAGACTTGAGGAAACTGGAGTAAGGTTCAAATTGCTTGTATTTGCTGTTGAGTGGTGTATCTTTCTGGCCGCAATAAAGTTAATTATTTCATTAAAGGAACAATCTGTGTTGTGCTTCAACCCACCGCAATCCAGTTAACAAAAGTGCCACTAGGGGGGTGGCACGTAACAACTGGTGTCAGAAGCCGGATTACGAACTCAAACACAAGCACAACACCTGACGGTCTTGGTTTCAAAACCCGAGCAGGTCATTTTTTTTTAAATTTTCCTGTGAGTGCATGCCCTTTACAAGACAAGCATCTAAAATGGAAGCGCAATTGGCAGCATTGCTTGAAAAGTTAAGCGGCATGGAAACCAAGATGGAAGACGGCCAGAATAAGTTAGCAGAGGACCTGAAGGACGGCCAGAATAAGTTAGCAGAGGACCTAACCGCCAAATTTCTGGATGGCCAGAAAAATCTGGAAGAGGGCCTGCTGACGAAACTAGAGGATAGCCAAAGGAAATTAGAACAGGGCCTACGTGAGGAAGTCGCAGCAGTGGAAAAGAAGTTCGACGCCTTACAAGAGGAAGTTGCCGAACTGCGCCAACGCCCACTGACGGGGATAGAAGAGAAATTCAACGCTTTAAAAAAGGAAATTGCTGAACTGAGCCAACACCCGCCGACGGGGATGGAAGCGAGATTCAACGCTCTACAAGAGGAAGATGCCGAACTGCACCAACGCCCACTGACGGGGGTGGAAGAGAAATTCAACGCTTTAGAAAAGGAGATTGCTGAGCTGAACCAACGCCCACCGACGGGGATTGAAGCATGATTCAACGCTCTTCAAGAGGAAGTTGCCGAGCTGCGACGACGCCCGCCCACAGGTACACCGGGAACGTCAGGAACGGGACAGAGCAGTGTGACGCCCCCAACCTTCGACGGAAAGGTCCCGTTGAGCACATACTTACGTCAGTTCGAGGCGGCCTGTTCCATAAATAACTGGAACAACACAGAAAAGGCTACAGCTCTCATTGTAGCGCTGAGAGGTGACGCCCTTAACGTCCTTCAGGCCATCCCGACTGGATCCCAGGACTACGCTTCACTAATCGCCCATATGGAGTCCCGATATGGAGATCGCCATCTTCAGCAGGCCTACCAGATGCAGCTCCGGACCAGGGTACAAAAGAACGCGGAAACCCTGCAGGATTTCGAGATGGAAATCTCACGCCTCGTAAGACTCGCCTATCCAACAGCGCCGGCCGACTTTCTGGAACAGATTGCGACGCAGACCTTCACCGACGGGCTACGGGACCCGGACACTCAACAGGCGCTGCTACTCGCGCGCAATAAGACCCTGGCAGATGCGCTGAGCCACGCACTTGAGTTCGAGACGGCAAAGCAGGTATCTAGAATGCGCGCGCGGGTGCGTCAGGTGGACGTCGACGAACCAGCCAAAGCCGACAAGACCAAGCCCCTGGCCGATGAACTGATGGAGGCACTAGACCGGTTCTTCAAGAGTCGCAGTACCACCAACAAAAACGTAGCCGAAGTACATCCGGAGAGGCAGCCCGGAAGAGGACTACCGACCTGCTGGACCTGCCGTAAGAGAGGCCACCTGAGCAAGGACTGCGGTGATCACCGCTGCCAAGGGTTTCCGTAGGGACAGTCAGTCGTAGGGAAACCGCACGGCCCAGGAAAGCAAGTATCAGCCAGCCTTGGGGCGCAAAGGTTGGCTTGTGACAGTCGTCAAGCCCGGGCAGTCCGAGTTCGTGTGACGCAGCTACGGAGGGATAATAGCAGCCTGTTGGTCGACGGAGTCGTCAACGGAGAGAGCTGGCCTATGCTAATCGACACGGGAGCATCGAGGACCATTCTCAGTCCCACCGTGATCCCGAAGTGGAGAGTGCAACCAACACAAAGGAAACTCCAGCTAATAACCGCGACCGGAGAGACCGCACCGGTACATGGCGAAGCATCACTGGAGTTCGTCATTGGTCGACGGGCGATAAATCATCCAGTGCTTGTGGCTGACGTATCAAATGAAGTGATCATCGGACTGGACTTCCTGGACCAGAACAACATAATCTTGGATCTGAGTACCAACACTCTGCACCTCGGAAGTGAGGAACTTGCTTTGCAACCAGCACAGGAGGCTGTCGCCGCACGACGAGTAAGGCTGAGAGAGGACGTCATCGTCCCCGCCAGGACGGAAGTCAGCGCTGCCGTAATTGTCGACGGAACAGCTGAGGGAGTGGTGGCTGTCATCGAGCCAAAATATGAGGACATCCAGACAAAAGGATTGCTAGTTGCCAACACTCTCATCAACACGACGTCTCGGCCGTACGTCCGCCTGTCCAACCTGAACGACTACGATATTACGGTTCACCGGGACACCAACCTAGGAGTCTGCGAGCCCGTTACCTGGATTGCCCGCATCACAGACACGACGGACGGACACCTGCAGACGGACAACCGAAGAAGACGCGCCCTGCCAGAAGAACTACAGAAGCTGTACCAAGGATCCCAGGACCATTTAGACGAGGAACAATCACGCCAACTTCGGGACCTGCTACACGAATTCCAGGATGTCTTCTCCGTGGGGAGCAAAGACTTCGGCAGGACAAGCTTGGTTCAGCACAGAATCGACGTTGGGGACAGCGCACCGATTAGGGCCCCATTCCGACGTGTCCCGCTCGCCAAGCAAGCCGACGTCGACCGGATGGTAGAAGAGATGAAGGAGCAAGGGGTGATCGAGCCATCACATAGTCCTTGGAGTGCCCCGGTCGTGCTAGTGAAGAAGAAGGGCGGTTCCACCAGGTTCTGCGTGGATTACAGGCGGGTGAATGACGTCACGAAAGAGGACAGCTACCCTCTACCCCGGATCGACGACACTCTGGACACCATATCAGGGTCAAGATGGTTCTCCACCTTGGATTTGAAGAGTGGCTACTGGCAGGTGGAGGTCCACCCTAAGGACAACGAGAAAACTGCGTTCTCTGTGGGCAGCGGGCTCTGGCAGTTCACCGTCATGCCATTCGGTCTGTGCAACGCCCCTGCGACCTTCGAAAGGCTAATGGAGTCCATTCTGAGGGGACTACACTGGAAGACCTGCCTGGTCTATCTAGACGACGTCATCGTTCTGGGAAGAAGCTTCGAGGAGCACTACAGCAATCTGAAGGAGATCTTGATGAAGCTACGGGCTGCCCAGCTGAAGTTCAGCCCCAAGAAGTGTCAGCTCTTCCAGAAGCGGGTCCAGTACCTTGGGCATATCGTCTCCGAGGAAGGGGTGCGCACCGACCCAGAGAAGACCGCAGCTGTGAGGGAGTGGCCAGTTCCGAAGGACAAGTCCCAACTACGAAGCTTCCTGGGACTCTGCACTTTTTACCGTCGCTTCGTGAGAGGATTCGCTGACATCGCCAAACCACTGCAACGACTGACTGAGAAGGACCAACTCTTCACGTGGACAGCAGAATGCCACAGTGCCTTCGAACAACTCAAGCAGGCTCTGTGCACCGCGCCTATTCTGGCCTACCCCAGACCTGGAACAAGGTTCATCGTCGATACCGATGCCAGCGACTTTGGTATAGGGGGAATCCTGTCGCAAATAGTGGACGGCGAGGAGAGAGTAGTGGCCTACTTCAGCAAAGCCTTGTCAAAGCCAGAGAGGAACTACTGCGTCACCAGGAAGGAACTGCTCGCCATCGTGAAGACCATCGAACACTTCCACAAGTACCTGTATGGGCAAGAATTTCTCATCAGGACCGACCATGCATCTCTGCGGTGGCTCCTGAACTTCAAACAGCCCGAGGGTCAACTCGCACGGTGGTTAGACAGGCTTCAACAGTACAACTTTGAGATCCAGCACAGGAAAGACCAACTGCATTCTAACGCCGACGCCCTGTCACGAAGACCGTGCCCCGAAGACTGCACCTTCTGTGCCCGAAGGGAGGAGAACACCGGGATACAGTATCGAAGGACTACCGTGGAACTTCAAGGGAGCTGGAGCCGCGAATCTTCCATGCGGGCACAAGCAGAAGATGATGACCTGGGACTGATAGCCGAATGGAAGGGGGCCTGTGTCCCCAGACCCGGGTGGAACATTGTGAGTGACTGCAGCCCAAAGTTTAAGTCCTACTGGGCGCAGTGGGACTCGCTGGTTGTGAGGGATGGCGTCATATGCCGTACCTGAGAGAGCACCGACGGGAAGACATCTCGGGAACAAGTCGTCGTTCCAAAGGCTATGACGGAGGAAGTCCTGAAGGAAGTCCATGGAGGATCATCTGGTGGACACCTAGGGATAAAGAAGACCCTGGAGAAGCTGAGAGAGCGGTTCTACTGGATCGGATGCCGAACTGACGTAGAGAACCACTGCGCGAGGTGCCACGATTGCGCAGCCAGCAAGGGCCCAGGACGAAGACGACGGGGTCCACTGAAGACCTAAAACGTGGGCGGCCCCATGGAGAGAGTGGCCATCGATGTTGCTGGGCCATTCCCGTTAAGCGAGGCAGGGAACCGCTACATATTGGTCGTCAGCGACTACTTTACCAAATGGCCGGAGGCGTATGCGCTCCCTAACCAAGAAGCCGCGACGATCGCAGAGACCCTGGTGAAGGAATTCGTCAGCCGGTACGGAGTACCCCTGGAGCTGCACTCCGACCAAGGGAGGAACTTCGAGTCGCAGGTGTTCCAGAACCTATGCCAGCTGCTGGGAATCCGGATGACAAGGACAACGTCGCTACACCCTCAGTCCAACGGGATGGTAGAGCGATTCAATCGCACCATCGAGAACCATCTCCGAATAGTCGTCAGCGAGCACCAGAGGGATTGGGACAAACATCTTCCACTATTTCTCCTGGCCTACCGCGCCGCCGTGCATGAAGCCGGGTGCACACCAGCCCGGGCCATGTTTGGGAGGGAGCTCCGCCTACCTGTCGATCTTGCCTTCGGCCGACCTGGGAATGATCCGGTCCCGGTAAGCCAGTATTGTCAAGAACTGGTCGACCAACTGGAGGACGTGCACGCGTTCGCGAGGAGGAAACTGCGGAACGAGACCGACCGAATGAAGACCCGATACGATCAACAGACGGATGCCGGCAGATTCCACGAGGACGACCTGGTCTGGCTCTTCAACCCATTACGGAAGAAAGGCCTGTCACCCAAACTGCAGAAGTCCTGGGAGGGCCCGTACCGAGTCGTGAACCGGATCAACGATGTCGTCTACAGAATCCAGCGGAGCGCGAGGGCGAAGATGAAGATCGTGCATCGAGATCGCCTGTCAGCCTACGGAGGGACACAGACGGACCAATGATTGATCGGGACGATCAGCTTTTTAGGAAGGGGGTAGTGTTACGGCTGTAAGTTTGTTTCATCGCTCGCCGCATGGGTCACAACTGCCCCAGGGCTGGGCTGTGCTCTGCCTCAGTGTATTGCGTGCGCCTTATGCAACAGGTCTACTAGGACAAAGGGATGGTCCAGAATATTCGTGACCCAGCCAGCGATGGAAGCCTCGGGAAGCTGTGAACCCTGGATGGGTCTAGAAGCATTTATTGAGTCATCGGCCTGCTATATAAGAGTGACCTGTCAAGCAGTGAGTGGTGTGTGTTTTTTTTTCTTCGAGCTAGTGCGAGCGTTTATCCTGAGCGACAGAAGTGTGGTGACGTAACTTGCGAAACCCCTAGTGAAGCTGATTCTCTTGACAGCGAGGGAGTGAGAAGCATACAGGGGACTGCCTGTGTTTTGAGCGAGTGTGATTTCACTGAGCGTCAGAGGTATTGTTGGGAAGTGCCGTGCGAGTTACGAAATCCAGTGACATTGTTTCCCAGTTTGTGAACAGCAAAGCAGCGTGTAGCAGGTTATCGTAAGTAACTGTAGTTTGTGTACATAAGGAAGCGGTGCAGGTATTCCACGGGTCTCATTAGTGGAGAATTAGCTGCATGACTAAGTGAAAGGGGCAAGAGCGCTCAAGGGAGAGATTTGAGGAAACTGGAGTAAGGTTCAAATTGCTTGTATTTGCTGTTGAGTGGTGTATCTTTCTGGCCGCAATAAAGTTAATTATTTCATTAAAGGAACAATCTGTGTTGTGCTTCAACCCACCGTAATCCAGTTAACAAAAGTGCCACTAGGGGGGTGGCACGTAACACATCTTTAGTTTATGAAAACTACTGTAATCTAAAGGATTGTTTAGCAATAGATTTAGATTTCAGTACTAGTTTATTAGCCAATACCATGTCTTCTTGTACTCGTTTCCATAGAATTTGAGATATTTAAAAAGATGGAAATTCTCACGGCACCATCTTTACTCTTTTGTAAACACTCGAGTACATTATAAACCAATATATTTAATCGTAGTGTGAATTTTCATATTGAATCCAGTGATAGGTACTGAGATACTGAATGTTGGTGCAATATTTCGCTTGACCGCCATGTTGGATTGGTTAAGTTACGGTGGTAAAATAGACAGTCGTGGCCAGACTAAGTGAAACTAAACTCCCAAACAAATTTTATTGAAATCACTCCAGCCATCTAATCATATTAGACACTTGCACCAGGACATGAAAATACTGTAGGCTAAAACACTGTCCTGTCAGCAGAGTGTTATTAAAATAATTCTCGTCCATCAAAGTTATTGTCAGAATATGGGGAATCATCTCAAGGTCGAAAATTTTCGAGAACCCAGCTTAGAACTAATACTTGCAGAGAAACATAAAATTTTATCGAGGTTCTTGATTGGGAAAAATACTAAAATATATTTTCCATTTGACAGACATTGAATTCTGTCCTACAATACACTGACGTAACATCAGCCTCTTTTGTAATCTAGCTAATACAGCTGAAAATGTTCCTTTGATGTGCACTACCAGGGCTCTACCTCATTATTTGACTGCGAGCTCTGGTGAAGAAGAAGATTGTCTCGCTAACTAGGGAGGGGCGACTTCATAAAAATCGTATTCCTGGTCTGGTGAAGGTATAGCCAATTCGGTTCGCATCACATAGCTAATACATTCATTTATATGTAAATAATAGTGACAGAGTAGGAGGGGCTTTCCCGTTCTATGACGTTGTTATTGTGAAGGGTTATGATGGCTTTGAAGTAATGTTTCAATCTTGATACCTTTGATAGACAGATAATGGAAATCAAAGGGTTCTTTATGAGCAATCAGGATGCTTTGACCTTTAAATTGAATAATTAAGTCTGTGAAGGACGCAGGAAGTTCTGACAGAACACATCATCTCACACTACAAGTCTCTAGGAAGGGACACAACTACCAGTGTTGCCAAATCCTGAAAGGAGAAAGAACTAAACCCTACGCTTTAAAAGACCATAAAATTACCAGCTGGACTCTTAGGATTCTAAATACTAGAAATACACCAAAAATTATAAATAATAAACGGCTTTTTACTTCCATTTCTTTCATTAAAAATCACTTGCGGAGCCTGCTACCGCTATTACATCTTTAGAACAGGAAGGTGTAGTACTGCTGTAGCTCTGCATACTTCCAAATTTGACCACTATTAAATCCTTCGGAAGTTCGTAGTCGTGATAGCATTTTCCCTCTGTTTTTAGTCCAAATTACACACACAGAATGGAATGCAATTTTTGAACTTTCATTCGATTTCTTTGCTTTGTTTTCACCAATTAAACTTTGCTAAACACTCTCCCTAAATCTGCATTAGATTGAGGGAGCGAAAGTACATAAACTGCCTTGGCATGAAACTGGGAAATCCCCTGGGAGCTTGGAAGAAAATAGATGATAGGTGGATTCTTTGTACAAGTGCACTTGCACTGAGCCCTGCATGTTGCGCTTAGTTAGCACTTATGCACGAGAATGAGAATTTCAGGGACTTCCCCTGCAGGAGTATTGACCTTGACAAGTGTAAGGCTTAACATTGCCTATCTTAATTGATTAACTTTATTAAAACTATTACTTGGCTTCCAGGATTTACTTATTTGTCATAGGAGACAATTTCATGAAAAAAAAACCGTTAAGCACCAGATTTGGCACTAGTTTTATTGAAATAACACCAGTATTTTGCTATGGCGCAATTAAATCATTTCTGGCACCAGACGAACTTCAGAAACACCAGATGTGGTGCTAAAAACACCAAATTGGCAACACTGAGTACTACATATTTAATATGAATTGGTTCGTCACGATTGGCGGGCTCGCCTACTAGAAAGCGGAAGGAAGAAGTAGATGGTCAGGCAGGGAAAAATGACGCAACACGCCATGCTAGAAAAGTAAACTCGGGCAGTGCAACGCGAAATCGACTGTCGACTGCAAGCCATCTTTAAGCTACTCCAGTCGAACCGAACGAACTGTTTTATCTCAAGAGCGTGATAAGACTTCAACAAAGCTTTGGGTAGCAACATTGTTCGGCGATCTAAGGTGCGAATCTCGGCGCTGTCATCGGGCATCTTAAGTGTGTTTTTTTTTTGTCTGCGTTTTCCAATCCACACACAAATACACATACTGCTACAGGTATTCTCTTTGAAGGTGGTCGGTTCAGTGTTCTGAAACAGCGGAACTACGAATCAGCGGCGCTTGTTTGTTACTGAGCTACTCACATATTCACCGCAGTGCGATTGAGAGCGTGAATTGTGCCATGTTTTACGTAGGAGCATACATTATGTCCTCTTCACTTAAAGTGTTTGTTACACCACATCAGCTTAGACCTGCTCCATTATTCGATTAGTGCACTCACTAACTGTTGACAAAGCGGTAAAGGTAACATTCAATACCCTCTGCAGTATTACTATTACTTCCCTTCTATATACCAAGTATACATATAATGCCTGTATATAGTGAATAAAGTGCAGCAACGCACAATTTTGCGGAAAATGTGAAGTTTTTAATGCAAGTTCAAATTACTTGCTGGCATAACAAACGAAACTGTACATTTTATTTTAACACACTGTAGCGTCACGAACTCATCTCTTAGTAGCAACATGTTACACTGTCGTTGTTGTTGTCGTGTGGCCTCCTGAGAGGCCGGGTGCAGGTCTTTCTATTCGATGCCCGTGGGCGACCTGCACGTCGGGATGCGAGACGGAATGGATCATGATGAATGAAACTGGGCAAGGATGTGGAAGGAAGCGGCCGTGGCCTGTCAGAAGGTACCGTCCCAGCATTTGCCTGGTGTTGAAAATGGGAAACTACGGAAAACCATTTCAAGGACGGCCGACGGTGGGGTTTGAACCCACGCTAATACCGAGTCAGCAGAGAGCTTGGCCCCATGACCTAACGCTGAGCGAGGGTGCGCAAATGCGAGGGAACCGTGTCAGTACATTTACTGGCACGTTAAAGATCCCCTTCGGGGCAAAATTCCGGCACCCCGGCGTCTCTAAAAGCCAGGGTAGTTAAAAGGGACGTAAAACCAATAACATTATTATTATTAACGCTGAGCTTTAGCCAGCGTAGCCGCTGCTGTCGGTATGTTACACTGATAGTGAGTAAAACAAACAAATAAATAAATACATGATTGAATGAATGAATGAATAAATGAATACATGAATAAATAAATAAATAAATAAATAATAGTACAGTGCATCCAACTGGAAAGCAAACATTATGTACAGGGTGATCACAAAGTCCCATTACCTCCCATGTATTACATAGATGGTAATGAATAGTTGTGTCTTATTGTTGTGAGATCATAGCAGAGGACAACTTTGAGGTAGTGTGACTATTTGTTATTATATATTCCAGGGTGTCTGTGAGTACACCATCGTTTTCATAACAGAGTATGATTCTCCTCCATGTACAATGTGAAATTCTCCTCAACATTGCTGGCGTGATGGTAGTACTGTAAATGCATGTCGAACAGCATCCTTAAGTTCGTCAACTGTTTCGTAACGTCTCTGTCTCTGTTTAATGAACCCCCATAATGCATTATCGCAGGATGAGAGATCAGGACTTCGGGGTGGCCCCTCCAAAGGCGCAGGCAAATGGACAGAACCACGTCCAATCCATTTATCAGGCGATACCTCATTAAGATATTCTCGAACGGCAATAGCATAATGGGCTGGTACTTCTTCCTGTTGGAACCATACTGGTCCAAGCAGTCCTCGATCTTGAAGATATGGAATAATCCAGTCACGTAACATGGTGAGATACGTAATTTGATTCACTGCACCGTCAAAGAAGTCTGGACCTACCAATTAGGTTGCAGACATTGCAGCCCAGATCATGACATGTGGTGGGTTGTGTTCAAGTTATTCATAAACATGTGGGTTTTCTTGACTCCAGAAATAAATGCTTCTCGCTTTTGCACTGCAATATATTGCACACTCGTCCCGAGAAAAACACTTTCCCCCTCGAAGGAACAGTCGTAAAGACATCGAGCATTCGCCCACAAGCCTGATTACGTTTTTGCATGTCATTATCACTCAATTCGTTTACAAACGAAGGTTTAAATGCCTTTAACTTCAAATCCTTCTTCATATATTTGTGTAATGTCGTGTATGGTACTACTAATTCATGTCACCGCTTACGAATGGACTTTTTGTCGAACGTTCGATAGACGCTGCAGCCTCCACACGTTTCCAGTCGTGTTGAAGGTTGTCCTCAGCGAGGCTTATCTTTTATGGAACCAGTTGCAAAGAGCTTTCTCTCCCACCGTAAAACTGTTGGTTTTGGTGGGAACGGTTTCTGAAACCTTACAGTGAAATCATGCTGGATATCTCTCATTGATTTGTCTGTATGCGGTCGTTCGTGAACCCACGTGCTCATTATGATCCGTTCCTTCATGATGTAAGTGGACTCATCCGCCATGATTTAGATGTATATCAACACCTAAAATAATAATAAACAACAATTCATTAACATCAGTGTAATGCATAGGGGGTAATGGGGCTTTGTGAACACCCTGTAGAAGTGCGGGCTCTTGAAGCTCGGGCCGTATGGAAGCCTCCCGCAGAACTGATAGGTTGCCTAAATCTGGAGGGAAATGAGAGAAAATATCCAGCCTGCTCATGTTTTCCCCATCCTCCAAACTAAGCCAGCGCTAATTTTTCTCCAGATCTTAATTATTGGGCTTTGTGAACATTTCTAACAACAATGAACTTTCCACATTGCTTGTGTTTCGCTGTTTGAAAATAGCAGCGCACAATTTTCCACTGACTATCATTGGCTCATTCTTGAGGTAAACAAAAAGAAAGGAATAAAGATTGTAGTTTTACGCGACTGTTAAACTCGTGACCATGGGCCACGAGACTTCCTTCCACAGGACGTGACTTTGAAAAAGATGTAGGATTAAATCCCTTAACCATCTTAGTGCCACGCGCCGACCTGATCGGCTTTTCCTCGTACGAAGAACGCGCGATGGTTTTGTTATCTTTCAGGTTTCCTATTTCAGTGCTTCATATTGTTGGAGAGTTGAGAGTCCATGCATGGCTGAAAAGGAAGTGTTACTTTGGATCGTGGACACCAGAAGTAGGTAATAAAGAGCGGTTCTGGGACAGGGGCTAATGGGCAAGATGGCCGCCGCGCGCAACTGCCCTGTGTTATTCTTATGGAGAGGTCAGTCATAGCTGGGTCAGGGGCTAATGGGCAATATGGCTGCCACGCCCTGAGACATTGCATGACGTCACAGAGAGAGGTTGACAGTGTAACGTTGCTAAATGGAATATTTATTATTATTATTAATATTATTATTATTATTATTATTATTATTATTATTAGGTAATCATGCATTGATCACGTACAATCAAGACCAGTCTTATATTGCCCCACTTTATGGTGTAGTGGCTAGCATTTTTTAGCTGTTACTTTAGAGACCCGGGTTTGAGTCCTGGCTCTGTCAAGAAATGTAATTCTAGGCTGAAGGTTGGAATGGTGTACACTCAAACTTGTGAGGCAAAAAAAATCAGAGCAGCTATGTTTAATTCATACCTCAGCCATTCTGCCAAACCGAACTGAACCTAACCTAACCTAACTTGAAAGTAAAAAGAAAAAAAAACTGAGAGCAAAAAATGTAATCAGAAAGTAACAGCAAATGTAAGAGCACATATAATAAACTTAGTTAAAACCTAACCTAACCTAAACTAACTTCACCTAACCTAACCTAACCCAACTTAACCTAACCTAACCTAACTTCAAAGTGCAAGCAAAAAAAGTGAGAGCAAAAATTGTAATGAAAAAATTAAGAGCAAATGTAAGAACACAAATAATAAACTTAGTTATAACCTACCCTAACCTAACCTAACCTAACCTAACCAAGCATTTCCTCACCTAATTTCACCTAACCTAACTTCAAAGTAAATGCAAATATAAGAGCAAAAAATGACAGCAAAAAGTGAGATCAAATAGTGTATGCAAGAAAGTAAGAGCAAATGAGAGAGCACAAATAATAAACTTAGTTATAACCTAACCTAACCTAACCTAACCCACAGAAACCTCATTTTAAGATTTTAGATTTTACATTTTAACATTTTACATTTTAACATTATAGATTTTTGATTTTTTTCATTTTACTTTTTTAGATTTTACATTTTTGATTTTTTGTATTTCAGTTTTAGTTTTTTTTTAGATTTTACATTTTAAATTTAATATTTTTTGATTTTAGATTTAACAATTTCCATTTTCCGAAAAGAGTCACTTACCTAACCTCACTAAACCTAACTTTACCAAACCTAACTTAAGCTAATCCAAAGGGCTAATGCACATACACAAAGTATATAAGGACACATGCAACTCTCCTTATGCTAGTCTTATTGGCTACTGTACAACATGATCACTACCCCAACCGTCTTTTTTTTTCATTTTGTTGTTTACTCATTTGTCAATTTTCCAATTTCCCATTTTCAGTTTTTTTAAATGTCAGTTTTAAGTTTTTTTAATTTCATAATATGGAAACATGGATTTTGCATTTTGTTGTTTACACATTTGTCAATTTTCCAATTTCCCATTTTCAGTTTTTTTAATGTCAATTTTAAGTTTTTAAATTTCATGATATGGAAACATGGATTTTTGCATTTTGTTGTTTACACATTTGTCAATTTACCAAATTCCCATTTACAGTTTTTAAAATTTTAGTTCAATGTTTTTTCTATTTTGTCAATATGGAAACATAGATTTTCCAATTTGTGTGTTTTACATGTTCATTTTGCATTAGGAGTGGAGAGAGGTGGGTAGTAATTAAAAATGTACAAGCAGTGTCCATACAATATTTTTTATTTTAAATACATGTACACTATTTACACTTAAATACATTTTTATATATAGTCTATTTTTTGTTATAAATTGTACAGTTGTTTTTATTTTTGTTTTCTATTTTATTTATTTTTGATTATGAATACTATTTTTTTATTTGTATAGTGCCATGGTTTTATTTACTAAATAGTTTTGTTTTATGTATTTGCTAGTTGCAGGCAGAAGATTTTGATATTCATAACTTAACTCTTTAAGCATGGTCAATGATTGAGTAATGACCATAGGCATGTGTACCTATACCATTAGCATCAATCACTCTTTTATCATCACCAGGACACAAAGCAATTTTGTTTAGCCTTATAGATGATATGTCATGTTGTTTAGAAGCGATAATGTTCATGGGTATTCTTTTTACATTGTTTTTCATGACACAATCCTTATAATCTTGAAAGCTTATACAATTTTTGACAACACCTCTGCTAATACCTTTAATCTTTTTGATTTCTTTACCATTTATGTCTAAAGCATACATTTTAGCTCTAAGTCCAACAAATGCTTTTATAATTTGTCCACAAGCCTCGTCTTTAAATTTCCCCAACGTTTTCTTGTTTGATGTAGAGTAACATATGTGATTAGTAGGATAATCTGATGTGTCCAGGTGTTGTAGGAAATCCAACTTGTCTTGATATACATCTGGGGTGTTAACCAAATATATGAACGAGTCAGTATCCATATACATGAGTTTAATATTGTTCATGCCATAATAGGGTAGCAGGACATCATAGTGGTGGGAATACATGAGAGTTTTTGAAATATCCAGTATACACATTCCAATATATATAGGCTTATTGAATACAATGTTACGTTTAGACATGTGGAAAGCAGCTAGGTTAGGGCCATAAATTGTTCTGTCGATAAATGTCGGCTTTGCTATTAGCTTTTCTGCCTTTTTGCTGTCAGTCACAAGACGTATGTCTATTCTTTTACGGATATTTTCCATTGTTTTCCCAAAAATGGCATTGTTGAATAATTTGTACAGATTTTTCTCAAAATCATTTTTGGCTTGTTTTCGAAGGTTGTTATTAAAATCAACGTATGCCTTTAACCAAGGTCTTTGTTTAAACTTTAACACACGATGAATTTTTATCAATTTTATTCCATGATCTAAAGCCTGTTTTAATGCCATGTAGTGAACAACATATCGCCTTCGATTTCCAAGATGAGGAATTAGTTTTTTCAGAGACGAATCCTTAGGTTGTGTACACTCTGGTAGGAAAGGTAAATCGTTGTGTAGATCATGAAGGTCAGATGGGTAATCAACATCAACGTCTAGAATGTATCCCACAGGATCGTCTTTCTTTAGTTTTTCTAGATCAACAGTATCTGGAGAAACCCACTGAAATCCACCATAAGGAAGGGAGTGACACATAGCCCACCCGTATTGGTTGTTGGCATCATCATAGGTAATAAACTGCGATGGTTTCTCAGAATCATAGGTTTCCATGTATTTATTGTTAGCTTCAGCATACCGATGAGACACCTGGCATATGCCTCCACGTATTCCAGACTCGATTAAAAGAATCTGATCGTAATCCTGTAGCAATTCCAGTTCAATGCCTGTGTAAAGGAGCATTGCCTCGAAACTTAAACCAGGCGAAGTAAAAAAGTGTGCAGCATCCACTCGGTGTGTTTCTAGTGTTTTGTTTCTAAAGGTTTCAAAGCTGTCTGCAAGAAGGAGTACATCTGAAGTTAGGTAGAGGTCACTATATTCCCCTAGAGTTTTAATGTTGAACTGATTCCAGACACTTTTGGCATGTTCATAGTCTTCTTGACTAACATCTTCTTGACTTAATTTGTTAAAGAATGCCTCTTTTGGAGGTAAACACGTTTCACTTAACTTTTCCCAAGAGTCAATGTAGTCATAACAAAATACCCCTTTACGAGTCATGAGCATTGCATTTTCTTTTCCAAAGTACTTGTCTGTTTCAGGGTATGATGTTAAGTTGGAAACTAAGTTTTCCAAACTACTCGGCATTAACCGAAACGTATCCACAAATCTAAGCTTAACATTTCCTACATATTTGGTAAAGGAAATGTACTTTTCTTTGGAGTTAGCGATAACATCCACTCTCTCAGTAGTACATCCCAATTGCTTTACAATGAAATTTGCGTCGTAGCCACTCATATTATGTAGAAACACAGGAACGGGGTTACGTGTTTTACACCTCAAATTACAGTTATTGTGAGCACTTCCACGGTATTCCCCTGTAATATGGCAGTGGTCTCGAACTTTCCAGTCCTGTTGGGTAAATGGTTTTTGACACAAATAACAGGTTTCAGAACATTGGAACTCTACTTCTTGATCCTCAGTTAAAGCCTTCGGAACATTTAAGCTGTAAAGGCGATCGATTTCATTAGCTATTGAAATCAAACAGTCCATAAACTTTTCTGCAGCGTCAGGTCCACGATAAATAAGAGGTCGGCTTGGAAGGTTTGTCTTTATGTGTTCCACAGCAGGTGAGAGTTTAACGTATATACCAAAGCTCATAGGAACATGACTCTGGTATGGCACTGTATAACTTGCTTCAGGATTGGGTAGACATGTTTGATAGGGTAACAGTATACTTTCAAAATCAGCATAGATAACGTAAGGTATTCTCAGCATTTTTTCCACGTTTAAAAATTTAACAATGGAGTTTTTAATAGGCATTTCAACCCTAGCAATGTCATGCTGGACACACAAAGCTCTATGTTCTTTCAATTTTTCCATTCCTTGTTGTCCATATCGATTATCAAAGTGTGTAAAACACCGTTTACACGTATATATCTTATGTTCATAGCGGGTAATCTGATGTCTTACTAGTTTATCAAAATCTTTGATAAAGACGTAGTGGTTCTGAGCGGATGATGAACTTAACAGGAGGAGGTCGCGATGGTCTTGGAGCTCTTGATCCACAATCTTTAGAGGAAACACTTTGTTGTCTTTTTCCAGTCCAAATACATTAATGGATATATCGTTGGCTTTTTCAAATTTGGGAATGTCAGCTAGTAATGTAGGAAATGATATTACAGAAAAATCATACTTGTTGTCCAGGTCCTTGTATTTACTAACGCGTTCAGCTTTCGTTTTAACCAGTTTTGCTAAAATGGCATACATAAAACACTTTTCATCCTTTAAGTTTTGAGGATTAATGCAGGCTTTTCTTGCTTGTATAGCTGCTGGTAATGGAATATATGTGCTGCCACGCAAGGGATTATACTTATTTATTTTCAATCGTACTCCTTCCACTGCTAACAAAGCCCAATTACTACCTTTTAGCTCAGATTCCTCCATTTCCGTAGTTAACTTTGTAAATTGTGTTTCCAAGAAACTACTTAAGTCCGTTTCCAAAAATAGGGCCTGATTTCGTGTTTTAAAAGCACGATCTGTAATTTCATTGGTAGATGTATGAATGAATCTACATTCAGCCACAAGATTAACTTTTATCGACTTGTGCATTGCTAGTTCTTTCTGCATAGCTTGTATTATTTGCTGTTTGGACTCTTTAAGGTATGAATTTAAATCCTTGCACGTATCGCAACGAATGAAATAGGATTTAAGTCGACCTTCAAAAGATGTCTCATATTCAATAAGTCCATTTTTGTCAGGGACCAATGACAGTAGGTAATGTTTTGTAGGCTCTGCTTTTTGTCTTTTAGCTGCCGACACAACATTACAACATTCTTCATGACGACGTCCGTTGTAGGCATTGTTGAATGTACAGCCACACGTTTTACACTCATGAAATTCCCCACACGAAACTTCATGACGCTTCCTATGATAGTCCCGAAGAAAAGTCTTTCCACACTCTTTACACATATAGCTAGGAATGGGTTCTTCCATCACGAATGTTGATTTCTGCAAACAGCTGCTTACTGCGTATCACAAGGCTAGAGGTTGGTCGGAGAGACGGTCTTTCACGATGTGAACACCATGAGAGGTAGTAGTCAACTGGTGATATTCTTGTGAAGGGTCCTCTAATATACCCCTAGTCTAGACCAACAACTCTTTACAGCGTATGACAAGGCTGTAGACTGGACAGTGAGACGGTATTTCACGATGTGAACACTGTAACAAGTAGTAGTCAACTGATTATATACTTGCTAAGGGTTCTCTAATATACAATAGTCAAGACCAACAGCTACTTACTGAGTAGTACAAGGCTGTACAATAGTTGTTTTGACAGTCTTTCACGATGTGGTCACTGTGAATAATGGTAGTCAACTGATGATATTCTTGATAAGGGTCCTCTAATATACCCCTGGTTAAGGGTAACAGCTGTTCACTGCTTATGACAAGGCTAAAGACTGGTTGCTTCAACGGTCTTTCACAATGTAAACACTGTGACAGGTAGTAGTCAACTGAAAATATTCTTATGGCCTACTCAAGGTTATCAGGTACTTACTGCATATCAAAAGGCTGTACACTCATGTGTGTTAGGCACTCTTTCTTGCTAAGGACCCCAATATTCCCTACACAAGGCTATACATGTTAGTTCTAAACACTTAGTGATTAATTGTATATTCAATTTTTGTACAAAGCATATACGAGCACGTTTTTATGAGGTAAAACTTTACCAAATAGTCAAATGCGACACGCAAAGTATGTTGCCGCTATCTAGCGGTGACTATGAGAACTACTTGACCGACCAGCATGCTACCTAGCGCTCCATTTCAATACTCGCTCACTGAACGAACAGCATACTATCTAGCGGTCGATATCAATACTCACTCAACTACCAGCCTGCTACCTATCGGTCAATATAACAACTCACTCAACTACCAACATGCTACATGGCTTTTTTGGTCAGTTTTTTGTTGGCTTATGTTGGCTTTTATTGGCTTTTGTTGGCTTTTGTTGGCTTTTGTTGGCTTTTTGTTGGCTTTTGTTGGCTTTTGTTGGCTTTCATATTTGCTCTTGCTTGTGGGGGCTTATTATTTGGTCTTGGAAAGTATGTCAGTCCTTTTTTTATGGCTGAAAATGCTTACAGCCATGTTTGTAAGCAGCAACAACAACAACAGCAACACACAAAATTCCAAAAAAAAATCCAAAGTACTCTAAGGTTTATCAATGACTCTCAACTCTTACACTTACCTCTATCCCATGCATAGTCAAAAATTAGTGTATTTTTCAAATTTTTCAAAAATATTTGGAAAGTTGGCTATATCATTAATCTAAAAATCCTGAAAAGACATATGTTAACTCCAACACCTACCTCTATACCACTCTCAGTCCAAAAATAGTGTATTTTTCAAATTTTCCAAAACATATTTCCAAAATGGGTTATATTTCCAAAATTAAAAAGTTAACAAAAACGTTTGTTTGACATAAATGAATGGCCTTTGTCCCCTCTACCACTATACCAAGTCCCAGGTCTCCAGGACAAAAAAATAAAATTTTTAAAAAGCGTTTTATTTCCAAAATTAGGAATTTTACAAACACATTTGTCTGACGTAAATCAATGGTCATTACCCCCTCTATCCCCACACTAAGTCTCATGTCTTTAGAACAACAAAAATAAAATTTTGAAAATGGACTTATATTTCCAAAATTAGGAATTTTACAAAAACGTTTGTCTGACGTAAATCAGTGGTCATTACCCCCTCTACCCCCCACACTAAGTCTCATGTCTCTAGAACAACAAAAATAAAATTTTGAAAATGGGCTTATATTTCCAAAATTAGGAATTTTACAAAAACGTTTGTCTGAAGTAAATCAATGGTCATTACCCCCTCCACCCCCACACTAAGTCTCATGTCTCTAGAACAACAAAAATAAAATTTTGAAAATGGGCTTATATTTCCAAAATTAGGAATTTTACAAAACCGTTTGTCTGACGTAAATCAGTGGTCTTTACCCCCTCTATCCCCATACCAAGTCTCAGGTCTCTAGGTCAACAAAAATAAAATTTTGAAAATGGGCTATATTTCCAAAATTAGGAATTCTACAAAAAAGTTTGTCTAACGTAAATCAATTGTCTTTACCCCCTCTATTCCCATACCAAGTCTCAGGTCTCTAGGTCAACAAAAATAAAATTTTGAAAAAATGGTCACTATTTTGGAAACTAGGAATTCTACGAAAAAGTTTGTTTAACATAAATGAAAGGTCTCTATCCCCTCTACCTGTAAACCAAGTCCCAGGTCTGTAGGACAAAAATGAAAAAAGTTCAACTGGGAAAGTAGGCGATTTTTCATAAAACCAAACATTCTAAAAAGTGTTCTATGGGTATAAAAGAATGGTCTCTATGTCCTTTATTTTTATAATAAAACTTTTTTATTTTTTGAGTTTTTTTGAAAAAGTTCAATTTTGAAATTTTTATATTTTGGAAACTAACAAGTTTACAAAAATGTTTGTTTGACATAAATAAATGGCCCTGACCCCCTCTACCAACAAAATAAATTTCAAGTCTCTAGGACTAAAACTGTACAGTAGTGGAGTAGTGGTGCTTCTAACCCACCCATTTTACATGCCTGAGGCTTAGTAGTGGGGCAAGGAGGGTTTTGGAGTGCGTTAGAAGCGCCACTACTCCACTACTGTACAGTTTTAGTCCTAGAGACTTGAAATTTATTTTGTTGGTAGAGGGGGTCAGGGCCATTTATTTATGTCAAACAAACATTTTTGTAAACTTGTTAGTTTCCAAAATATAAAAATTTCAAAATTGAACTTTTTCAAAAAAACTCAAAAAATAAAAAAGTTTTATTATAAAAATAAAGGACATAGAGACCATTCTTTTATACCCATAGAACACTTTTTAGAATGTTTGGTTTTATGAAAAATCGCCTACTTTCCCAGTTGAACTTTTTTCATTTTTGTCCTACAGACCTGGGACTTGGTTTACAGGTAGAGGGGATAGAGACCTTTCATTTATGTTAAACAAACTTTTTCGTAGAATTCCTAGTTTCCAAAATAGTGACCATTTTTTCAAAATTTTATTTTTGTTGACCTAGAGACCTGAGACTTGGTATGGGAATAGAGGGGGTAAAGACAATTGATTTACGTTAGACAAACTTTTTTGTAGAATTCCTAATTTTGGAAATATAGCCCATTTTCAAAATTTTATTTTTGTTGACCTAGAGACCTGAGACTTGGTATGGGGATAGAGGGGGTAAAGACCACTGATTTACGTCAGACAAACGGTTTTGTAAAATTCCTAATTTTGGAAATATAAGCCCATTTTCAAAATTTTATTTTTGTTGTTCTAGAGACATGAGACTTAGTGTGGGGGTGGAGGGGGTAATGACCATTGATTTACTTCAGACAAACGTTTTTGTAAAATTCCTAATTTTGGAAATATAAGCCCATTTTCAAAATTTTATTTTTGTTGTTCTAGAGACATGAGACTTAGTGTGGGGGGTAGAGGGGGTAATGACCACTGATTTACGTCAGACAAACGTTTTTGTAAAATTCCTAATTTTGGAAATATAAGTCCATTTTCAAAATTTTATTTTTGTTGTTCTAAAGACATGAGACTTAGTGTGGGGATAGAGGGGGTAATGACCATTGATTTACGTCAGACAAATGTGTTTGTAAAATTCCTAATTTTGGAAATAAAACGCTTTTTAAAAATTTTATTTTTTTGTCCTGGAGACCTGGGACTTGGTATAGTGGTAGAGGGGACAAAGGCCATTCATTTATGTCAAACAAACGTTTTTGTTAACTTTTTAATTTTGGAAATATAACCCATTTTGGAAATATGTTTTGGAAAATTTGAAAAATACACTATTTTTGGACTGAGAGTGGTATAGAGGTAGGTGTTGGAGTTAACATATGTCTTTTCAGGATTTTTAGATTAATGATATAGCCAACTTTCCAAATATTTTTGAAAAATTTGAAAAATACACTAATTTTTGACTATGCATGGGATAGAGGTAAGTGTAAGAGTTGAGAGTCATTGATAAACCTTAGAGTACTTTGGATTTTTTTTTGGAATTTTGTGTGTTGCTGTTGTTGTTGTTGCTGCTTACAAACATGGCTGTAAGCATTTTCAGCCATAAAAAAAGGACTGACATACTTTCCAAGACCAAATAATAAGCCCCCACAAGCAAGAGCAAATATGAAAGCCAACAAAAGCCAACAAAAGCCAACAAAAAGCCAACAAAAGCCAACAAAAGCCAACAAAAGCCAATAAAAGCCAACATAAGCCAACAAAAAACTGACCAAAAAAGCCATGTAGCATGTTGGTAGTTGAGTGAGTTGTTATATTGACCGATAGGTAGCAGGCTGGTAGTTGAGTGAGTATTGATATCGACCGCTAGATAGTATGCTGTTCGTTCAGTGAGCGAGTATTGAAATGGAGCGCTAGGTAGCATGCTGGTCGGTCAAGTAGTTCTCATAGTCACCGCTAGATAGCGGCAACATACTTTGCGTGTCGCATTTGACTATTTGGTAAAGTTTTACCTCATAAAAACGTGCTCGTATATGCTTTGTACAAAAATTGAATATACAATTAATCACTAAGTGTTTAGAACTAACATGTATAGCCTTGTGTAGGGAATATTGGGGTCCTTAGCAAGAAAGAGTGCCTAACACACATGAGTGTACAGCCTTTTGATATGCAGTAAGTACCTGATAACCTTGAGTAGGCCATAAGAATATTTTCAGTTGACTACTACCTGTCACAGTGTTTACATTGTGAAAGACCGTTGAAGCAACCAGTCTTTAGCCTTGTCATAAGCAGTGAACAGCTGTTACCCTTAACCAGGGGTATATTAGAGGACCCTTATCAAGAATATCATCAGTTGACTACCATTATTCACAGTGACCACATCGTGAAAGACTGTCAAAACAACTATTGTACAGCCTTGTACTACTCAGTAAGTAGCTGTTGGTCTTGACTATTGTATATTAGAGAACCCTTAGCAAGTATATAATCAGTTGACTACTACTTGTTACAGTGTTCACATCGTGAAATACCGTCTCACTGTCCAGTCTACAGCCTTGTCATACGCTGTAAAGAGTTGTTGGTCTAGACTAGGGGTATATTAGAGGACCCTTCACAAGAATATCACCAGTTGACTACTACCTCTCATGGTGTTCACATCGTGAAAGACCGTCTCTCCGACCAACCTCTAGCCTTGTGATACGCAGTAAGCAGCTGTTTGCAGAAATCAACATTCGTGATGGAAGAACCCATTCCTAGCTATATGTGTAAAGAGTGTGGAAAGACTTTTCTTCGGGACTATCATAGGAAGCGTCATGAAGTTTCGTGTGGGGAATTTCATGAGTGTAAAACGTGTGGCTGTACATTCAACAATGCCTACAACGGACGTCGTCATGAAGAATGTTGTAATGTTGTGTCGGCAGCTAAAAGACAAAAAGCAGAGCCTACAAAACATTACCTACTGTCATTGGTCCCTGACAAAAATGGACTTATTGAATATGAGACATCTTTTGAAGGTCGACTTAAATCCTATTTCATTCGTTGCGATACGTGCAAGGATTTAAATTCATACCTTAAAGAGTCCAAACAGCAAATAATACAAGCTATGCAGAAAGAACTAGCAATGCACAAGTCGATAAAAGTTAATCTTGTGGCTGAATGTAGATTCATTCATACATCTACCAATGAAATTACAGATCGTGCTTTTAAAACACGAAATCAGGCCCTATTTTTGGAAACGGACTTAAGTAGTTTCTTGGAAACACAATTTACAAAGTTAACTACGGAAATGGAGGAATCTGAGCTAAAAGGTAGTAATTGGGCTTTGTTAGCAGTGGAAGGAGTACGATTGAAAATAAATAAGTATAATCCCTTGCGTGGCAGCACATATATTCCATTACCAGCAGCTATACAAGCAAGAAAAGCCTGCATTAATCCTCAAAACTTAAAGGATGAAAAGTGTTTTATGTATGCCATTTTAGCAAAACTGGTTAAAACGAAAGCTGAACGCGTTAGTAAATACAAGGACCTGGACAACAAGTATGATTTTTCTGTAATATCATTTCCTACATTACTAGCTGACATTCCCAAATTTGAAAAAGCCAACGATATATCCATTAATGTATTTGGACTGGAAAAAGACAACAAAGTGTTTCCTCTAAAGATTGTGGATCAAGAGCTCCAAGACCATCGCGACCTCCTCCTGTTAAGTTCATCATCCGCTCAGAACCACTACGTCTTTATCAAAGATTTTGATAAACTAGTAAGACATCAGATTACCCGCTATGAACATAAGATATATACGTGTAAACGGTGTTTTACACACTTTGATAATCGATATGGACAACAAGGAATGGAAAAATTGAAAGAACATAGAGCTTTGTGTGTCCAGCATGACATTGCTAGGGTTGAAATGCCTATTAAAAACTCCATTGTTAAATTTTTAAACGTGGAAAAAATGCTGAGAATACCTTACGTTATCTATGCTGATTTTGAAAGTATACTGTTACCCTATCAAACATGTCTACCCAATCCTGAAGCAAGTTATACAGTGCCATACCAGAGTCATGTTCCTATGAGCTTTGGTATATACGTTAAACTCTCACCTGCTGTGGAACACATAAAGACAAACCTTCCAAGCCGACCTCTTATTTATCGTGGACCTGACGCTGCAGAAAAGTTTATGGACTGTTTGATTTCAATAGCTAATGAAATCGATCGCCTTTACAGCTTAAATGTTCCGAAGGCTTTAACTGAGGATCAAGAAGTAGAGTTCCAATGTTCTGAAACCTGTTATTTGTGTCAAAAACCATTTACCCAACAGGACTGGAAAGTTCGAGACCACTGCCATATTACAGGGGAATACCGTGGAAGTGCTCACAATAACTGTAATTTGAGGTGTAAAACACGTAACCCCGTTCCTGTGTTTCTACATAATATGAGTGGCTACGACGCAAATTTCATTGTAAAGCAATTGGGATGTACTACTGAGAGAGTGGATGTTATCGCTAACTCCAAAGAAAAGTACATTTCCTTTACCAAATATGTAGGAAATGTTAAGCTTAGATTTGTGGATACGTTTCGGTTAATGCCGAGTAGTTTGGAAAACTTAGTTTCCAACTTAACATCATACCCTGAAACAGACAAGTACTTTGGAAAAGAAAATGCAATGCTCATGACTCGTAAAGGGGTATTTTGTTATGACTACATTGACTCTTGGGAAAAGTTAAGTGAAACGTGTTTACCTCCAAAAGAGGCATTCTTTAACAAATTAAGTCAAGAAGATGTTAGTCAAGAAGACTATGAACATGCCAAAAGTGTCTGGAATCAGTTCAACATTAAAACTCTAGGGGAATATAGTGACCTCTACCTAACTTCAGATGTACTCCTTCTTGCAGACAGCTTTGAAACCTTTAGAAACAAAACACTAGAAACACACCGAGTGGATGCTGCACACTTTTTTACTTCGCCTGGTTTAAGTTTCGAGGCAATGCTCCTTTACACAGGCATTGAACTGGAATTGCTACAGGATTACGATCAGATTCTTTTAATCGAGTCTGGAATACGTGGAGGCATATGCCAGGTGTCTCATCGGTATGCTGAAGCTAACAATAAATACATGGAAACCTATGATTCTGAGAAACCATCGCAGTTTATTACCTATGATGATGCCAACAACCAATACGGGTGGGCTATGTGTCACTCCCTTCCTTATGGTGGATTTCAGTGGGTTTCTCCAGATACTGTTGATCTAGAAAAACTAAAGAAAGACGATCCTGTGGGATACATTCTAGACGTTGATGTTGATTACCCATCTGACCTTCATGATCTACACAACGATTTACCTTTCCTACCAGAGTGTACACAACCTAAGGATTCGTCTCTGAAAAAACTAATTCCTCATCTTGGAAATCGAAGGCGATATGTTGTTCACTACATGGCATTAAAACAGGCTTTAGATCATGGAATAAAATTGATAAAAATTCATCGTGTGTTAAAGTTTAAACAAAGACCTTGGTTAAAGGCATACGTTGATTTTAATAACAACCTTCGAAAACAAGCCAAAAATGATTTTGAGAAAAATCTGTACAAATTATTCAACAATGCCATTTTTGGGAAAACAATGGAAAATATCCGTAAAAGAATAGACATACGTCTTGTGACTGACAGCAAAAAGGCAGAAAAGCTAATAGCAAAGCCGACATTTATCGACAGAACAATTTATGGCCCTAACCTAGCTGCTTTCCACATGTCTAAACGTAACATTGTATTCAATAAGCCTATATATATTGGAATGTGTATACTGGATATTTCAAAAACTCTCATGTATTCCCACCACTATGATGTCCTGCTACCCTATTATGGCATGAACAATATTAAACTCATGTATATGGATACTGACTCGTTCATATATTTGGTTAACACCCCAGATGTATATCAAGACAAGTTGGATTTCCTACAACACCTGGACACATCAGATTATCCTACTAATCACATATGTTACTCTACATCAAACAAGAAAACGTTGGGGAAATTTAAAGACGAGGCTTGTGGACAAATTATAAAAGCATTTGTTGGACTTAGAGCTAAAATGTATGCTTTAGACATAAATGGTAAAGAAATCAAAAAGATTAAAGGTATTAGCAGAGGTGTTGTCAAAAATTGTATAAGCTTTCAAGATTATAAGGATTGTGTCATGAAAAACAATGTAAAAAGAATACCCATGAACATTATCGCTTCTAAACAACATGACATATCATCTATAAGGCTAAACAAAATTGCTTTGTGTCCTGGTGATGATAAAAGAGTGATTGATGCTAATGGTATAGGTACACATGCCTATGGTCATTACTCAATCATTGACCATGCTTAAAGAGTTAAGTTATGAATATCAAAATCTTCTGCCTGCAACTAGCAAATACATAAAACAAAACTATTTAGTAAATAAAACCATGGCACTATACAAATAAAAAAATAGTATTCATAATCAAAAATAAATAAAATAGAAAACAAAAATAAAAACAACTGTACAATTTATAACAAAAAATAGACTATATATAAAAATGTATTTAAGTGTAAATAGTGTACATGTATTTAAAATAAAAAATATTGTATGGACACTGCTTGTACATTTTTAATTACTACCCACCTCTCTCCACTCCTAATGCAAAATGAACATGTAAAACACACAAATTGGAAAATCTATGTTTCCATATTGACAAAATAGAAAAAACATTGAACTAAAATTTTAAAAACTGTAAATGGGAATTTGGTAAATTGACAAATGTGTAAACAACAAAATGCAAAAATCCATGTTTCCATATCATGAAATTTAAAAACTTAAAATTGACATTAAAAAAACTGAAAATGGGAAATTGGAAAATTGACAAATGTGTAAACAACAAAATGCAAAATCCATGTTTCCATATTATGAAATTAAAAAAACTTAAAACTGACATTTAAAAAAACTGAAAATGGGAAATTGGAAAATTGACAAATGAGTAAACAACAAAATGAAAAAAAAAGACGGTTGGGGTAGTGATCATGTTGTACAGTAGCCAATAAGACTAGCATAAGGAGAGTTGCATGTGTCCTTATATACTTTGTGTATGTGCATTAGCCCTTTGGATTAGCTTAAGTTAGGTTTGGTAAAGTTAGGTTTAGTGAGGTTAGGTAAGTGACTCTTTTCGGAAAATGGAAATTGTTAAATCTAAAATCAAAAAATATTAAATTTAAAATGTAAAATCTAAAAAAAAACTAAAACTGAAATACAAAAAATCAAAAATGTAAAATCTAAAAAAGTAAAATGAAAAAAATCAAAAATCTATAATGTTAAAATGTAAAATGTTAAAATGTAAAATCTAAAATCTTAAAATGAGGTTTCTGTGGGTTAGGTTAGGTTAGGTTAGGTTATAACTAAGTTTATTATTTGTGCTCTCTCATTTGCTCTTACTTTCTTGCATACACTATTTGATCTCACTTTTTGCTGTCATTTTTTGCTCTTATATTTGCATTTACTTTGAAGTTAGGTTAGGTGAAATTAGGTGAGGAAATGCTTGGTTAGGTTAGGTTAGGTTAGGTTAGGGTAGGTTATAACTAAGTTTATTATTTGTGTTCTTACATTTGCTCTTAATTTTTTCATTACAATTTTTGCTCTCACTTTTTTTGCTTGCACTTTGAAGTTAGGTTAGGTTAGGTTAAGTTGGGTTAGGTTAGGTTAGGTGAAGTTAGTTTAGGTTAGGTTAGGTTTTAACTAAGTTTATTATATGTGCTCTTACATTTGCTGTTACTTTCTGATTACATTTTTTGCTCTCAGTTTTTTTTTCTTTTTACTTTCAAGTTAGGTTAGGTTAGGTTCAGTTCGGTTTGGCAGAATGGCTGAGGTATGAATTAAACATAGCTGCTCTGATTTTTTTTGCCTCACAAGTTTGAGTGTACACCATTCCAACCTTCAGCCTAGAATTACATTTCTTGACAGAGCCAGGACTCAAACCCGGGTCTCTAAAGTAACAGCTAAAAAATGCTAGCCACTACACCATAAAGTGGGGCAATATAAGACTGGTCTTGATTGTACGTGATCAATGCATGATTACCTAATAATAATAATAATAATAATAATAATAATAATATTAATAATAATAATAAATATTCCATTTAGCAACGTTACACTGTCAACCTCTCTCTGTGACGTCATGCAATGTCTCAGGGCGTGGCAGCCATATTGCCCATTAGCCCCTGACCCAGCTATGACTGACCTCTCCATAAGAATAACACAGGGCAGTTGCGCGCGGCGGCCATCTTGCCCATTAGCCCCTGTCCCAGAACCGCTCTTTATTACCTACTACCAGATGTTCACGTCACTGCAATTTATCAATGGAAGTGATAAATGCAAAATATTATTACTATTTTTTAGAAGGGTTGTATTTAAGTTTATCAAAATTATAATAACCTGTTTAAGTTCAAAACTAAATGAAGATTTCAAGTTTCACAGTAGGCCTACATATTTATCAGAAACTTGACCAGATAGTTAAGAAATCAATATACTTCCTTTATAAACAAAATATGTAAAATTATCTAGTTATTTTATAGAAAACAAGAAGTTCCGTGACGAACTAAAGAGCCTAATTTTCTTTAAATTTAAGATGCATGCCAATGATCAATCTATATGGATCTATCTAGAATAATAACGAAATTAAGTTGGTAATATCGAAATTGTCATTTAGACTTTCACGGCCCGTGTTATTATTCATAATGTTGAATTTTGGGCTTATGCCGTGTTTTATTATATTGCAATTCGACGCGTTTCTTCCAGATTATTCCTGACGATGAAAGACATGGTTTCTTTCGAAACGCGTCGAATTGCAATATAATAAAACACGGCATAAGCCCAAAATTCAACATTATGAATAATATCGAAATTTTTAATTAGTTCGAAATACTGTATACCTGGCATAATGTAGCCTAATATAGCACTACAGTTGGCAGCCCTGGTGGCTCTTAAGAATACGCTCAGTCATATCTGTTTATGTACACATAGCACATACGCAATTTGGTTGGATTCCAATTGATAGTGTAGAAGTTATATGCATTTAAAAATTGGACCTATCAGCAGGCCTATAATAATTATGGCAACACTGCCATGTATGTCCTCCTGGAAATTAAACTGAAATATTACTATCTATACAAACCGACAGTAGTGGCTACGCTGGCTAAAGCGCAGCATTAGGTCATGGGGCCAAGCTCTCTGCTGACTCGGTAGACGCATGGGTTCGAGCCCCACCGTCGGCCGTCCTTGAAATGGTTTACCGTGGTTTCCCATTTTCAACACCAGGAAAATGCTGGGACGGCACCTTCTGACAGGCCACGGCCGCTTCCTTCCACATCCTTGCCCAGTTTCATTCACCATTATTCATTTCATCTCTCATTAACTCCTCTCATTAGGTTGGCGTCAGGAAGGACATCCGGCCGTAAAAACCATCGCCACAAAGACTTCCATCGCATCTCATCCCCGACAACGTTGTAAAACGGGAATAATAAGGGGTAGACATACAATTATTATCTATACATGTGCCAATTTTGAAATAGCTCCCATTGATACCTTCCAAGATATCCAACATGGAGCTCAAATTTCAATTGCGATTTTTCAGCAGTTAGTAGCGCTGACATAATTTTCAAATACGGCATTGAGATATTCAGGTAGAGTTCTTTACTCATGCCAAATTTTGTTTCGATTGCTGCAGCCGTTTAGGAGTTGATAGAAGGGGTGGGGGACACACTCACACACACAGCCAGGCAGACAGACAGATGGACATACATACATACATACATACATACATACATACATACATACAGACAGACAGACAGACAGACAGAAGGACAGACACACATTTGCCCGGATCGATCTCATAAGTGTTTTTTCCTCTTTTTTGCAAAATGTGAAAATTAGGCTAAGAAATCAAGTATATTTCCTTAAATGAGGGCATATTTGAAAAGGTGTAGTATTTTGCGTAAATAACAGCAAAAATATTGTACACTATTTAAAAGAATGTGTCTCATGAATATTCAATGCCTAATGAATGAAAATGTCGTGGCATTTTCAACAAGTATTTCAGGAAAGTCTTGGTACTGAACCCATGTACTGTTGGTTCAAGCGCCGAATCCATCATTTATTGGTAAAAGAAGGGAGGAAAAATACAGTCCTTAGAATGACTTGGAAAGATTTTATGCAAGAGGACTGGTATAATGTTGTGCAAGAATAAGAGTCCAGGTGGCACCAGGAAATGATATCATGAGTGACGCACCGATAGGGAGCCGATCATGGCTATAAATAGAATTAAAAACTTTCCGCTGTGTGTAAGCGAGAAGAGGTTTCGGAAATTGATCTTACACAGCAATAAAATGGCAACCTCGCAGTTGTGCAAGAAGAGGAATAATTAGATTTAAGCCATTTGCGAGAATATAATTAACAAAAGAAATACATCATTGTGAATCATTTTGGAATAGAGATTTTTGTGTGGGGAAAGATGTTATAATAATTGCACAGGAAAGAAGTGCAAACGCAGCATGACGTAGTTAAAAGTTCCCCGAGACCCGAGGTGGTAGGGAGTAAAAATCAACTGCAACACCCACGTATCTGAAGAGCAAATTTTATTTAATATCTCGGAATTGTACGATCGATTTTCATGTGCAAAGAAGTCAGTTTACGTTTAGAAAACAAGCTTTCCAGAGATATAATTTTCAAAAGTGTGCGACTATTGCTTCAAAAGTTAGTTATGAAAAAGACGGAGACTTTATCTTTTTGTCGCCGATTTGTATAAAAGCCCTGGCAGAGCCAGACCAATTATGCAGTACTTACTAGACCTCGAGAGGTCGTGATACGCTGTATCACCAAAGAACACCTGCAGGGGAGTGGCCGAGAAGTATCATCATAGTATCGCCGTGTGAAGACTTAGTAAAATCCTAGTACAGGATTTAGTTCAGCAAACGTCAGTCTTTATAGTGAAAGTTCAGTATTACAGTCAAAGTTAGGCTGCGAACTTAAAGAACAGGCGATAGGTCTTCAAATAACAGTTCAGTTAAACGACAGAAAGTATCGTAACGTTTTGAAGTACCAACGATAGTGAAACAAACATTTCTATCAAAGTTAAGGAACCCGATCAGGGTCGGACGAAATAAGTAACGCCTAGTGTACCGAAAAGATAGGAACTAGAGCGCAGAATAATAAGAAGTGAGAATTTAATCCAAAACGTTGTCTACAGGAGACAAGCGAACAGTAATAAGCAATAAGCTACGAAACTAAGGAATAGCAGTAAATGCTAGGGAATCATTAGGTCACCGATAAAGTATTCGAGAGGCCGTAAACAGGACAGACTTTATCTAGACAAACTAAATAGTGTCTAGAAAGAAACGACTTCGAGCTAGTAAAAATAGAAGCCGATAGTCAGAACACCGGATCTGAAGAATTACCGTTCCAGGGAGGGGTAGATTGATCGAGACTTTCATCATCTTGCCAGATTAGGGAGCCGAAGTCTAAGAGTGTCGCCCTTGGAAACGGGGAAGAAAGAAATCACGTGTGTAAGGCAAAAATCAAAGCCTCAGTGATTAAAAGCAGTGTAATGTAAATATAGTAAAATTTGTTTTAGTGTAATAATTTTTAGTGAATTTATTTATGTATGATAAAAGAATACAAAATTGTATTCAATATGTTACCAGTGTTTAAGGTAAATAATGTGTATGTGTATCAAGAAGTGTCATTGTGTGAAATGGGATTAATCAAGATAGCTTAAACACATTGAGTGGGCAAAAATGAAACATCGCTGGAGAATTCGGTCAGTGACCGTAATATCATGTGAGTAACCATTTCATTATGTTATGTGTTGGGGAAGGTTTGCGTACAATCCACCTGAGAATGAAAGAATAGGGATGTTTTTGAATAATAAATAACAGAATAATAGCGCGATCTGAACGATTAAAATTGAAAAAGTATAAAATAATGATGTGAAATAAATAAATCCCTTGGGGGAAATGTCTGAAATAAAATATCAGTGTATTTGATAAATGATTTAAATATGTGAAAGCAAGCGTAATAATAATAATAACAATTATATAAATGAATAAAGATTATGATGAATTATAGGAAAGTAGTAGCTTATGAGCTCCTTTAAAAGAATTAATAAATGTTATGAACACATGTTCTTAAGGTAAAGCGATTATTGTCACGGGAGAGGATTAATATAAAATTGAGATGTAGATCAAATGTTGATTTTGAATTATCAGTTCATTGAAGGCAATTTGGCATTAAGGTATAAGCGCCATGTAGCGCATTGAAGTAATTTGTCACGCTAGGAATGCGTTAAAGACTCGGTAACACTAATTATGAGGGGCAGTTGGTCGTGGTAATTGAACTATGGTAAGTCCTCTAAATAGTGATGTGATCACGAGGCCATGTGTGTATTGTATTGTAAAAGGGTGCGAAATATTTATTGTATTATGAGCGCAGGTTCAAGGTTAAAGGCCGCCCTAAGTCGCGAATGTTATAAGTCCTCCAGTATGGGATATGGTTCCCGAGGCATTTGAAAGAATCGAACCCAGATTCGTCTATGTTTAAGCCCCTAAATATTTGTTGTTGTATTGAATTATTCTTATCCGCCAATGAGGACGCTTCATAATTAATAAATGCCGAGGTTAAGAGAATAGGTCTTGTGAACCTCAATATGTTGTTAAAATAAGTTGAATGAAAGCCTTGCCTGTTCAAAGAACTGCATTTAAGAAACAGCTGTATAAAGCTGAGGGTAGCTTGTCTCGTGAGGGTGAGACCATGAAGTTCCTGCTCCCGGCAATAAATCACGCTAAGTGGCCCAGGCCAGACCCTTACTATTGATGTGTTGTGGTAGGTCTGGAGAGCCGTCTGTTTGAAGTTATAATACACCAGAGTGTTTAGAGTTTGTTTTAACGACCCGGTCTTCGAACCGAGGTTCTTTTAGATGAAGATTACCGCTTGCAAGTTCAGATCGTTGCTTTCTTATGAGATAATGGTCTTTTAAGACAAATAATGAGAAATACCAAATGTTATAATTATGATGTAGTGATTCACGAGTTTAGTGAAGACAATTAGATTCCGGGAGTGATCTTAATTTTTGACGTGTTCAAGTAGTCTTCTGTAGCTCGGGAGTACGCAAATGTTTCCCAATCACGGTAGTGAATTGCTGACTTGAGAGAGAGATGGTAACCGAAGAACATTGTGAAAGCCCAAAAATTTAAGTAAATGAGTAACAGTACTGTAATAAGAATTATATATTTTTGATTATAAGATATACTCATGTAATAGGAAGTGATGTGTTGTAAATGAAAAACACAGTGTATATAAAAAGTATCGAGCCATTTGGAGCTCTTGATTTTATGGAATTTTAGAAGGACACTATATGGAAGTGAAAAGTAATATGAGTTTGTTGGTTTATGAAAACCATTTACTATGATTTAATCTTTGTTTTATTATGTATTCCTTGTTCACTCAGAACAAGTATGAATTATGGGTCAGTATTTAATTTATTTAATTTGTTGTAGTGCCATATATTTGAGTTCTTAAATGTTTTATAGTAGGAGTTGATTTTGTTTATTATTTTGGAAGTGTATCCTCTATTTAATCTAAAGTATGTAAGTCACAGAGTGGGAGAACATACCATAACCCCGATAATCCCGATTTGAGCATTGCTGGCATACTGTGATTTGCATATTTCATGCTGAATGGGCACAGTACTAAGAGGGTTAATACTCTATTTTCATTTAACAATGTTTAAATCCAGTAGACCCTTGTCGATGGATTCACTAGTACATTTTAAGTTCCTTCTGTGGTTTCCCCGATATCTTAAACCCTTAAAAGAAGGAGAAGAAAAGAAGAAGAAGAAGAAGAAGAAGAACAACACTTTTCTGGATGTCCACCAGCTATTTCATTAGTACATGAGAAGAAATAAGTCTATAGTTCCAATCGGGATGAGTGAGGCATTGCCCAACAAAACCCAAGATAGACTTAATCCGATGTCTTTTAAGAATATTTAAATTAAAAAGCCACATCTTGGTAGATTCACCACCATGTTAACAAGACGTTCCGTGACGAACTAAAGGGCCTACTTTTCTTAAAATTTAAGATTCATGCCAATGATTAATCTATATCAATCTATCTAGAATAATGACGAAATTAAGTTGCTAATATCGAAATTTCTAATTAGTTCAAAATACTGTATACCTGGCATAATGTAGCCTAATTGAGGACTACAGTTGGCAGCCCTGGTGACTGAATATATTCTTAGTTCTTTCTCTTAAGGTACAGAATACTAAATTTGGTTGAAGTCCAATAAATAGCATGGACGTTACATGCAATTAAACATTGGATCTAACAGCACGCGTAAAATCATGCTGGCAACAATGTTATGCATGTAATGGTCAGAAATAATCTGTAATAATATGATCTATTGTTGTGCCAATTTTGAATGAAATCCATTAGTTAGTGTAGAAGTTACATGCATTTTAAAATTAAATTAATTTAGAATGCCGGGTACTATACGTGTGCAAAGTTTAGAGCTATTGGCTTGCATACTTCCTGATATATTGATATTAAGGTAACAAAAATAGAGACAGTATTTATTAACAGTTGGCAGCCCTAGGTACTCTTAAGAATCGGCATATTCATATATGTTATGGTACACATAGCACACACAAAATTGGGTTGAAATCCAAATGATAGTATGGAAGTTACATGTATTTAAAGTTGGACCTCTCAGCAGGCTTAGAATCATGTTGGTAGCACTGACGTATATAAGTTACTCCAAATTAATATAGAATGTCAGGTACTATACGTGTGCATAGTTTAAAGCTGTCGGCTTGCATACTTTCTGATATATTGGTATTTGGATAAAATAAATTAAGAGCATTTATTAACAGTTGACAGCCCTGGTGGGTCTTAAGAATACGCTCAGTCATATCTGGTTATGTACACATACAACATACGAAATTTGGTTGAATTCCAATTGATAGTGTAGACGTTATATGCATTTAAAAATTGGACCTATCAGCAGGCTTATAATAATTTTGGCAACACTGCCATGTATGGCCTCCTGGAAATTAAACTGCAATATTATTATCTATAAGTGTGCCAATTTTGAAGTAGCTCCCATTCATACCTTCCAAGATATCCAACATGGAGCTCAAATTTCAATTGCGATTTTTTAGCAGTTGGTAGCACTGACATCATTTCAAATATGGCCGTGAGATATTCAGGTATAGATCTTTACTCCTACCAAATTTTATTTCGATTGCTCCAGCCGTTTAGGAGTTGAAAGGTGGGGGACACACACACAGCCAGACAGACAGACAGACAGACAGACAGACAGACAGACAGACAGAAGGACAGACAGACAGACAGACAGAAGGACAGACAGACAGACACACATTTGCCCGATCTCATAAGTCTACTTTTTCCTCATTTTTGCAAAATGTGAAAAGTAGGCTAAAAATCCCCACCAGAGCAAAATCCTTTGAACCCATATTATTATTATTATTAGCCTATTTTCAATTTTGAAAAAATAGGCTTATGAGATCACCTTTTGTCCGTGTGTGTGTCCGTGTGTGTGTGTGTGATTCGTGTGTGTGTCCCCCCCTAATAAAATATAAACGGCAGGAACGATTTCAATGAAACTCGGAAAGTTCATAGCACTATTCCCGGCGACCTCGACCGTGCCCTTCAAATTTTGTTACGACTCACCAATCCAACATGGCGGCTGTGCGAAATATTTCACCAGCATTCAATATCTCCGAAACTATTACCGATATTACCCTGACATTTTCTATGGTGATAGAGGGAACTACTATAAGTTCACTTATGTGACTTTTGAAAACCTGATAACTACAAAACCAACATGGAGGCCAAGCGAATTTGCGACATTTAAATAGACGTTTCTCGTGATTTGACCAACCAAACGCAATGAAACTTGGTACAGTATATGTTTATATACATTGTAATGCACCGACATCTAACTTCGTTCAATTGTTTACATAATCACAAGATGGCGGATGTGCGAAATATTTCATCGGCATTCTATATCTCTGAAACTATTAGCGGTATCTCCCTAAACTTTTGTACGGAGATAAAGGGCACTACTGTAAGTCCATCTATTAGACTTTCAAAAACCGGTTAACTACAAAACACACATGGCGGCCAAGCGAATTTGAAAATTTTAAATAGACCTTTCTCGCGATTTAATGTTCCAAGCGCACTGAAACCTGGTATAGGAAATATTTATACACATTGTAATCCACTGATGTCTAATTTAGTTCAATTGTTTACATAACCTCAAGATGGCGGCAGTACGAATTTTAAAATTAAGTTTTCTTTTCTTGTGATGTAGTAATGCGATCGAAGTGAAAGTTTGAATAATGAACCTACGCAATAATTTTCCTTTAATGGTACATGACTCTATGGCCTATACATTTAACAATCCAACATGGCGACCATCCGAAATATTTAGACGATACTGAATATCTACGAATCTATTTTAGCAATCAAACTGCATTTTTAATGTTCATAGGGGCTATGAACTTAAGTTCACCTATAGGACTATAAATAACCTGGTGATCACAAATCCAACATGGCGGTGACGCGAATTATAAATATTCACATGGACGTTTCTCGCAATTTAACCATCCGAGTGCAGTGAAACTTGGTACAGTAAATCCTTATACGAATGTTAATCCACAGGCATCTAATTTATTTCAATTGTTTCCATAACCTCAAGATGGCAGCTGTGAAAAATTTTAAAATCTCCTTGTTTTTTCTTGTGTCCTAATTATGCGATTGAAGTTTGAATACTACACGTTCACAATAATCTGCATGTAACAGTACATAACTCTAGGACCTACATATACCGATCGAACCCATGGTGGTACTTTTCGAGAATACAACCATCCTCTGGGCTGACTATCTAGCAGACATTAATTATTATTATTACTATCGTTTAGTTTTGCACACCACGCGGTGTAGTAGTTAGCATTGTTAGCTGTCATCACTGAGGTCGGGTTCGAGTCCCAGCTTTACCAAGAAATTTCATTTTAGTCCATAGGATGAAACGGGATATACTCAACCCCGTGAATCAAAATTGAGACTGATTCCCACTTCAGACATCCTACAAGTGGTTGGTTGGTTCCTTATAGTTAGGGGCTGCGACAACGCGGTGATGTACCCCCATGTGCCTTGAGTGTGTGTAGAATCTGTCTGATAACCGGTGTGAATTGTGATGGCTAGGTGTTATCTGTGATTCAGGTAAAAGGACTGCAGACGATCAATTCTTCAAGTAGTTCCTACTATTTATACCAAATGCTACCGTCCACGACACATAGCTGCGGACTTGGCTACTAGATGCCATCGCAGCCAGCACCTGTCGGTGAACGTTGGAACTAATATAGCGTTATCAAACTAACCTACAAAATGTAGTTAGCGGAAGGTTCTTTTTCATGCCACAAATCTATGACAAGGGACCACCGGCTTTACTTTCCCTCCGAAGGAAGGCAAACTGAGGGATTTTAACGCTCTTAAAAATCCGATGACTTCGGCAGGGTTTGATCCCGCTATCTTGGGCATAGAAGCTCAGCATGCTACCAACTACGCCACCCAAGCCACTATCCTATAAGTGGTTTTCCGTGTTTTCCTACTTCTACTCTAGGCAAATGCCGGAATGGTTCGTAACATAACACCTTCCCAATCCTCAACTAAATTACAAATGCACGCACACTACTACTACTACTACTATATACGCAAATATAACACAGGTTATCGGACAAATTTCACACACACCCAAGTACACGGGGATGAAGTGACCATTTGTCCAAGACCCAAAATTAAACAACAGCAATATTACTTATTTTGAGACCAGACACCTGTAGAGACGGGATTTGTTTTGTAAGAAGACACTTGTTGGCGAAAGGAAACATTTGCAGGTCTGAGATAAGCTAACCTTTGGTTCAGTCACGCGAGCCTGGCACATACAGTAGCTCACCAGGGAGGCGTTACCTCGGAAGAACATCATGTATATTAGATAAGCGATATCTAGCTGAACATGTTATTATTATTATTGATTTAAGCCCAATACGGAGTGCTTATGACTAGTTCTTCGATGCTCTTTTCCGTTCCCAATATCTCTTGAGCCCTGCTGATAATTTCTTCTTTCTCTCCTGCGAATGGGGCTTCCGACATTTAGGGACTCTAGGTGGTGGGGTCCAAGATTCTACCATAGCACAAAATTTAAACGATCTTCTACATCAAGGTCAGCAATTCCAGCCGAATCCAAGTCCTTTAGTACTTCATTAAGCCACAGGCTTCCAGTCTTGTAGCTTTTAACCAAGGAGAAGATCTTCTTGGTAAGCCTGTTGCTGTTCATTCGTTGTCGGAGCCCGTAGAACTTTAGCCCCCGACGTCGCATACTGGTATTGGCTGATTCTAACTGTCGATACAGGTCAAAATTAGATTTCAAACGGTAGGTTCCATCTGGGAGCAATCTCGGGCCATGGATTTTCCTGAGGATACGTCTTTCGGCTTTCTCCAGGTCATCCATGGTGCCTTTTCTGTTCATCAAGAGGGTCTCTGCGGCATACAGAAACTGTGGTCTGACAGCAGTTCTGTAATGTCAGATCTTAGCATTCCTCGAAATGCATTTCTTGTTGTACAAATAGTGGGATAGTTGGTATGCTGCGTTGAGTTTGGTACGCCTTGCTAAGATGGAGGTGCCATCTCTACCATTGGGGTGGACACATTCACCAAGATAACGAAAGCGATTGACTCTTCCAATCGTTCCATGTATGGTCGTCAAAGGGGTGTTTCCGGAGTGCCGATTCTCAAAGTACTTGGTCTTATCATAAGATATCTGTAATCCAACTTCACCGCTATCTCGTGCTGAACATAAGACTACAATATTTAAATTGTATTGCATGCCGAGTGTATGTGTAAATGTTATAATAATCCATCGTACTATAATATAAAAGGAGCCTCCGTGGCTTAGGCGGCAGCACGCCGCGCCGGCCTCTCACCGCTGGGTCCACGGTTCAAATCCCAGTCACTGCATGTGAGATTTGTGCTGGACAAAGCGGAGGCAGACAGGATTTTCTCCGGGTACTCCGGTTTTCCCTGTCACAAAAATTTCATTACAGCACCACTCTTCACTCTCATTTCATTCCATCTGTCATTCATTTAATCATTGCCCCAGGGGAGTGCGACAGGCTTCGGCAGCTGGCACAGTTCATATCATCGCCGCTAGATGGGGGCTTCATTCATGCCATTCCTGACCCGGTCAGTCGACTGGAAGCAGGTTGTGGATTTTCATTTTCACTATAATATAAAATATAATCATTTAAATAGGAATGCTAAACAGAAATGGACATTAACAAAATATCTGTGACAGCAATCACATCACAAGTTTGTCGCATTAGACATTAACGGATTCAAACGTCAGCTCATTCAACCCCATAGAGTATACTGTAAAATGACAATAACGAAATAACTGCAGCATTTACAGAAATGCAATAACGGAGCAAACCTAAATTCTTATAAAACGTTTGACGTGTTACAAGTTCCAAGGAGAACATGCGTAACTTATAATAATATGATATATAATTGTACATAAGTGTTATATAAATATCCGGCGAACTTAATTAAAGCCTGGTGAGCGCCAATGAAAGTAACACGTACGGTAGGTCAGTACTGATGATGTTCACCTGACCGATGGAACATGTCTTCCAATTAATTTCCCTCCACTTGTTCGAGAAGCGTGTAAATAAGTCTATAACATTTTCATGTAATTTTTGATGTGTAACATCTTTCCGATCGGTTGCTGGATAGTTTTGTGGGAGTGACTTTGAAAATTGGGGACGGAAGTGAATCGGGCGGAAGTGGATCGAACGGAAGTGGATCGGACGGAAGTGAAGACGCACTGCCAGAAAAATGGGACGGAAGTGAATCGGGCGGAAGTGGATCGAACGGAAGAGGATCGGACGGAAGTGAAGATGCACTGCCAGCTGGATGCACAATTGAAAATATGTGTATTGGAAACAAGGCAGCGTGTGCTCTGTAGCGCGAGAATGTTATGGCAATACAGTAGGCAGTGCATTTAGCAGGCACTGGTTTGACGAGCACAGTGGCAAATGTTTCACCGATTTTCATTTGTCATTGAGCAGTTTATGAAGCTTCACGTTCAAGGTTGAATATCACATGGGGTAGGACAAAGACGACAAATGACATTTGAGTAAGCGGCATTATTGTCAAGCTGTGGGTGAGTAGTCAAATATTAAATGCATAACAGAATGTTGTTATATGAGTGGAATAAAAGCTCTATTTTCATCATATGTGAGACTAGGTCATTTCATGATTGTAGGAAGCCATGTTTTGATTGTTTACGACGAACTGTATGAGAGCCTTGAGAATAATGAATGTTATAGTTACTGAGGAATGTGCTCATAGTATTTGAGAGTACTGTCGACGTTGTGTGTCACTTTGTTATTATGAATTATTAATGTAAAAGGAAGGAAGGAAGCTTGTAGTTTTGCGTGTCCGTTAATCTCACGATCATGATCCACGGTACCTCCCTTTTATGTGGAATGCGAACCACAGGACATGGCATTTCAATTCGAAAATCTCACATGTATTGACCGGGAATCAAACCCGGTCTACCTTGGTGAGAGACTAACAGCTTGACCGCTGCACCACAAATGTGACAGTAGCATATCTCCAATTCAATCTATACATTCATCATAGTACCAGTATGAAAATGGAGTGTAAATTAACATTTTAAGAATGTCCAAGCTGTGTAGTATACGAGTAGGATAAAATGTCAGATGTTACACATCATATGCGACTACTGTAAGGCTCGTATTTTTTTTTCAGGTATTAGGGTGTTACATTAATTGTTGTTACCCACCCAATGTAATTGGACACAATTCGTGTTGTCTGATTGATAAGCATTACACTTAACAACAGCTATGCTACAGAAAGGACATTTGCTGATGTCAAATGTAGACTTGGGCATTAGAAAGTCTTTTTGAAAGCTTTTGTCTTGAGCGCGGCGCTCTTTGGACGTAAATCTTGCACATTTGGAGCAGCGCAAAAGAGGAGAACAGGAGCATTTGACATGTGGTGCTACAGGAAAATAATGATGGGTAGATACAGCAACACACGAAGAGTGTGGATAAGAGATGTTTCTGGTGAGTGCCAATGAAAGTAACACGTACTGTAGGTTGGTACTGTGGGGCACACACAGTACTAAGACAAACATTAATAACTTACTTGGTTTTGGAAGGAAGAGCGAAGGACAAGAACTGCAAGGAAATTAGAATATATTAACCAGGCTTGGTCAGGATGTAGAGCAGAACAGCTATGTATAGAAAATATGATTAGATAAGGAAAAGGGGATATGGAGGGCTGCACCAAAACCCATCTATGGACTGAAGACTCAAACAACAAATCGACTATAGGCCAAGAAGTTCTGCCATGATAATGATACTTACTGTATGTCCTAATTTGTACTCGCCTGGTTGCTGCTGTTTTACAATACCAAGCTACGTGCCTCACTATATTATGAATAAAATTAGCCTATATCAAATCCACTGCCTTTGTATTTGAATCCTGGCTCTGATTGAGACCATCCTGAATGTGGTTATCCCCGTTTTTTTTCCACAGTCGCTTCAGGCAGATGCTGGGATGGAACCTAATTCCTAGTTCCAGTTACGTTGAAATATTACAAACCATATTTTAGGCACTAGGGAATTGATTAAATCGGTCGGTGGAGAATGGAACTAAGTCCTTTTTTTAAATAGATTTTTCATTATTCCACGTAGCCTGGTGGGCAAGACATACCCTACTGTGGTGAAAGGAACTTGTGTTACCATGGCTGAAATGAACATTGAATGATATGTTCGAATTGCATTCCTCTTTCAGTATCTCAGTTTAATTAGTGTAGGGTTATTAATATACTAAAGCAAGGTGTTATTTTGTTTTTTCTTGCCCGAAATAGTTACGGTACTCAGACATTTTCAGTGATACGTATTACAATAGTGACCTGTGAAAAGGAACTCTTAGTGTTCTTATGCTGCTTATTTTGTGCCATATACAGTGAAACTTGGATAATTCGAACCTCAAGGGACCAGTAAAAAAATTCGAATTATCCAAAAATTTGAATTATGAAAGTTCTTTGAAAAGGGTAGAGGAAATATTCAAATTAAAATTTTCTGGTTCCCTTAACCTTTTTCGGCCTTTGCCACTCTCGTTTTCATTACCGAGAATGTTGTCTTTATTTTTTACGTATGTAAACAACATATTTGGAGGAATCCCGAAAGCCTTTGAAATTTCATATTTTTTCCTTCATTCTCTTTTCCACTTCTTTAATCACTGCTATTTTCTCCGCCAAAGTCAAAGTTTTGTATGGAACCCGAGGCTTTGATGACTGTTCTGTACACACACTTTAAAACACAGGAAAAACCAAACTTCTAAACAACAACCACAAATCTAATCAGACCACTCAGCACGCACTTTCAGACAGGTGTAAGGGATGACGATCTTATGAGTTAAGTTATGTGGAGCGTTGCAAAACAATGGGGTTGGGCATTGACCTTGGAAGGAGCGACGCAGGCGTGTTGTTAGTCATGTAGGCAAAACTATAGAGTAGGGGCCGCATGCCAATTATACGTCGTTTTTCAGGAATTCCTGACCCAACTGTTTGGCTTCCGATTGGCTTTTTACACGTAAAAACTTCGAATTATCCAAAATATAATTCGAATTAACCACGATTTTTTTTAGCATTGATTGTATATAAAATGCTAGGGACCGAGAGAAAAATTCGAATTAAAGAAGATTTCGAATTATAGAAGTTCGAATTAGCCACGTTCCACTGTACTGTATATTGGAATTAGTTGATAGGAAACTAATAGTCACTTCTCACATAATTTTGTAGCATTGAATCATAAATAAACTGAATTATTGCTTGAAACTAGCCAGCGGAATTCAGTCCATTTCTTTTCAAAACGTTATTTTTCAAATGCGATGCTCTATATTTCAATTCAAGACTGTTTATAATATTACAAAACGACGGTAGTTTCCATCAACAAAATTAGGAGAACATGACTGTTGTAATTTGGTGAGAAATAGTTTTTTTTCCTTCTGCTGATAAAATCCAAAAATGTGACTTAGTTCCTTTCTCCACCAACCGATTCAATTGTAAATCCTCTCCCAATCTAATTGGGTACATTCGTGTTGACCGACTGAAAATCTTCCAATAATACTCGTAGCGCAATAGAATACTACAGCCTCCACAGATATCAGAGATATTAAGCATTGCTACGCCACTGGCAAGGTACATTGGTTTTGCACTGCCAAAAAATGGATCGACTTCCTCGCGAAGGGGCTAGCATTCTTGGCTGTCGCCCCGGAGTTCCGGGTTCCATTTCCGTCTCTCCCAAGATATGTCTTTCTGGTCTGAGGGCTGAACGTGGTACACTCAACCTGGTGAGCTAAAATTGAGAAGAGGTGGGTTAGATTCTTACTGAACCATCCTTGAGGTGATTTACCACTTTTCCCCTAGGAAAATGCCGGGATGGTTCCTAACTAAAGGCCACGGCTGCCTCCTTTATATTCCTCACCTCAATTACAAATACAGACACCACAATAAACAAGTTATCAGAAAAATGATACATACACCCTAGTACACGGGGCTAAATGACCACGATGTCGAAGCCTCTCAAATGAATCAACGACAAGAAGCCAAAGAATAATGCTACAAGATCAACTTATCAGTGTGACACATCGGCGTAAAATTTCCAGTCGCATTTGGACTATAGTGTATACATACCCACTACTCCCTGTTGAGGGATATTTAGTTATTTTTTGTTCATCTAGGTTGGCACTGCCTTGTACCATGCCAAGGCCTTATGATGAAAGAAAACAACCAGCGGAACATATGACATAGTAAAACTTTACTTAGAACAACTTATACCAATTAGCAAGTCAGCACACAACACAACTCCATACATGATGACGATCACTGGCATGGTACAAGGCAGTGCCAACCTAGATGAACAAAAATTAACTAAATATCCCTCAACACTCCCAATTCTACAAGGTCGAGGATAAGGTGAGGTGAGGATCTTATGTAAGGATTTTCGATGTGTAGCATCTTTCCACTCGGTTGCTGGCTAATTTTGTGGGAGTGATTTTGAAAAATGGGACGGAAGTGTGTAAGACGCACTGCCAGCTAGATCGCAGCCTGGAGGGATACGATCCGATCCAGCTGGCAGTGGTACCAAGTGGAATGCATATAACATATGGATTACTTCAATGTTTGGAGGCGCCATTACAGGTATTTCTACAATTAATGCTCATCAAGTTGTCGTTCTTTGGTGTAAAAATATTCAGTAAATCATATTTGCTGAAAACAATTATGATTTATTAAGAGACTGTTTTTCAATCTCTGGAAAAAGTGATGGGCATCCACTCGCCGAGTTCATACTGAACGGTAAATGATCATGTGAACTCTGGTGTCTACTCATTGAAACACAAACCACATGTCTTCGTATCAATATTTAAATGACGATATGCTTTAATTTGAAGCATTGTAACTAGTCGGCAAAGCCGGTATTATGTTTCTGCACAATGGCTATTGAGATATTAACCCACATTGCGGTAATGCAGTGATCAACATGATATATATAGATTTTTTTATACGGGAACTGGGCTAGCCTTTCATAGACCACTATAGGAATTCCCTTTACTGTCAAGTAGGCGTATTCATAATTAATTTAAAACTCAATTCCACGCATGAACTTTATCGAAAAAAAGCAAAATATTAATGGAGCATAAAAATACTTCCATATTATTACCGGCACGTGAAAATGAGTACCTGTCTTGTACTCCAAATATTTGTAGTTGTAATGGCTGCGTGGATAACATCTTGGTCTGCGAATCGTGAGGTCTCAGGTCAAATCCCAGTCTCGGCAATTATTTTTGCTACCGGATTATTGATTTAAACGATTTATATCATAACATTATGCGTTATTTTAACAGAATCTACATGAAATTACGATTTATGTGATGTTTGTTCAAACAAGTGTGACAGTAGCATATCTCCAATTCAATCTATACATTCATCATATTACCAGTATGAAAACGGAGCGTAAATTAACATTTTAAGTATGTCCAAGCTGAGTAGTATTCGAGTCGGATAACATGTCAGATGACTTCACATACATTTCAACTCAATTTCATAGTAGGATAACATGTCAGATGTTACACAACATAAGCGACTACTGTAAGGCTCGTATCTTTTTTTAAAACTTTTTATGACTGGACGCTTTTTCTGACGCCAACCTTAGCAGATATGAAATTATTGTTGTTTCATTCGATAGGTTTGGACATCGTGGTCATTTAGCCCCTTGAACTAGGGTGTTTTTCTTTTTTATATTAGTCTCATAACCTGTGTCATTGTGGAGGCTGTAGTAGTGTGTGTATTTGTAATTTAGGCGAGGAACGGGAAGGAGGTGACCGTGGCCATACGTTAGGGACCATCCCGGCGTTTGTCTGGAGTGGAAGTGTGAAACCACGGAAAACCACATTCAGGATGGATGAGGTGAGAATCGAACCCATCTATTTTTTCTGAGTTTTACCTCACGAGGCTGAGGGTAGGCCTACTGCGTTCCAGCCCTCAGATCGGAATTAATTTTTTTGGCAAAGAGAGGTGAAATTACAGTACTGTAGGTACCGTGTGAAATGAATGAACCATTGAATGAAAGTGAGGAAGCGTCCGTAGCCTCTTAGAAGGTATTAATGTTAATATTATGGGTTTTTCATTCCTTTTAAACACAGAGTCCTAGAGAAACTAGAATTCCGGAATTTTTCCTTGGAGAGGTTCTTTAACTTGCCATTAAATCTGTTGTTGAATCATTTAGGGTCTTTGTGACATCGTGGTCATGTAGCGTCGAGTACTTGTGTGTATATCTGGAGTCTGTCTGATAACCTGTGTTATTGTGGTGGCTGTACTAGTGTGTATATTTGTAATTATCCCTTATGGTGCCACAGGGCCGATATATCGGCCGAGGGAGCTTCTGCTAAAAATACCACCAGTCGATCTATCGGGCCGAGTTTTCTATCTTTTTAGTGTTATTTCCAGACATGCAGCGCTAAAACTGTTGTAACAAAGACAACGCGGGAACCATTCTTTCTAAGAATATATCGATAAATGTACCGGGTGAGTTAGCCGTGGTCGTTACGGCATGACTGCTGGCAGTCGCTCACATCCGGGAGGCGAGGAGGTTCGAATCCCCCCGCTGGCAACCTTGAAGATGGTCTTCTGTGGTTTCCCATCTTCCTTCCAGGCAAATGCCGGGGTTGGTCCCTAACTATAGGCCACAGCCGCTACCTTCCAACTCCTCGTCCTTACATCCAAAATTTCCTCCCCAACGGTACTTGTAGCTCACCCATTGGGTGTCCGTCTCGAAGCAGCTACAAAACTGGTGATCCGAACATGTCCTCGGACACTCCCGGCACTAAAAGCCATACGCTAAAAAAATAATCGATAAATGTAAGTTTCGTGAATAACTGGTAGCCGATTTTTTGAACATGCTGCAGTCGGATGTCTTCCGCGTGTGTTATCTTTTGAAGTCCTGTATGTAATGATCTTGCTTGGAGCTAATTAAGACACGTGGTGATAAGTACGGCTAGCTCTTTCAAGGAAGGGGATATGAAGAAGACTTTAAGGCTGAGTGAAATGTGTGAGAATGAATTTTCTGCTGATGACGACTTTGATTTTACTGACGACAATCCGCCTAATGCCGGAAATCTTTGTAGAAATTGATCGAACTCAAAACCTATTTTTATAAAATTACTCTAAACTTGGGATATTTATATACAATTCTATAAGACTTGTATGAACATGTATATCACACAAGGTACTATTTAGATTGTTTAGGATGTCAATTATTAATATTTCCAATAATTTCTTTAACAGAAATACTTTTTAAAGATTCTTTTATTACACAAATAAAGCAAAATATTAATTATTTAACATCTAGTACGTTAAGAATATGTTTACCTGCTAGAGAAAACAATATCAACATTCTATCTTGAAAAATATAGGTGGGAGATAATTTGTAACAAACACTTGTAATTTCACTAAACTTGTCTTGGCAATTTTAGCATAATCACTCATTAATTGCTTAGCATCAGAAGGGTTAAGGGTATATGTTAAGAACCATCCTGGCATTTGCCTGGAGTAGCAGTGGAAAACCATGGAAAACCATTGTTAGGATAACTGAGGTAGGAATGGAATCACCACTTTTCCCTATTCCAACCCTCACAACAGGATTAATTTTCTTGACAGAGCAGGGAATTGAGACTCTGTATTCGAGTTTCAATAGAATACCTACCCGTCTATCAGGATGGTGGCGCCAGTTAATCTACACCCTCAAATGTCAACTGATTGCGTGGGTATCCTTGGGATCAACAGACGAGAACGTCACCACTGCACCACGCAGCCAGGTTCTGTCCCGGCATTTGACTGGAGTTGAAAATTTTTACTTACTTACTTACTTACTTACTTACTTACTTAGGCTACGCTGGCTAAAGCGCAGCATTAGGTCATGGGGCCAAGCTCCCTGCTGACTCGGTAACGCGTGGTTTCGAGCCCAACCGTCGGCTGTCCTTGAAATGGTTTTCCGTGGTTTCCCCATTTTCAACAGCAGGCAAATGCTGGGACGGTACCTTCTGACAGGCCACGGCCGCTTCCTTCCACATCCTTGCCCAGTTTCATTCACCATCATTCATTTCATCTCTCATTAACTCCTCTCATGAGGTTGGCGTCAGGAAGGGAATCCGGTCGTAAAACCATCGCCACAAAGACTTCCATCGCATCTCATCCCCGACCCCGTTGGAAAACGGGAATAATAAGGGGTAGACATACATACATACTTACTTACTTACTTACTTCCTCGGCGCTACTGCCTGGGGTAGGCTTTGGCCTCTCTCACGATTCGTCGCCAATCGTCCCTTCTCTGAGTTTTCCACCACCATCTTCCAACCCTCATAGTTCTCAGGTCTTCCCCGAAGTCTTGTAGCCATCTTTTGCGCGGTCGTACACGTCTCCTCTTCCCTTCCATAGTTCCATGTAATATCTTCCTGGGAGTTCTTTCTTCATTCATCCTCTATACATGACCCAGCCAATCCAGACGTCGGGAGTTAATAATTTTCACTATATCTTTACCTTTGATCAATTTCTTTGTTTGTCCTGATTCACCACCCTTCATCCACTTTTACCGGGCCATATATCCTTATTAAATCTTTCCGTTAAAATATTTTAAGATGAATCACATCATCTGTTGACATTGTCCACGTCTCAGATCCGTAGGCCACCACTGGTCTAATAAGGGTCTTGTAGAGTTTAACTTTCAAGTTCCTAGTTAAAAGTTTTGACTTCAAGAGCTTAGTGTTACCATAGTAAGCCCTATTTCCATTCATGATCCGTTTATGAATCTCCTCTGATAGTGAATTCTCACAATTCAGTGTAGTGCCCAGGTAACTGAAGCATTTTACATTCTCTGGAGTTGAAAAATGGAGAACCATTTTAATGAAGGACAATGGTGGGGATAGAACCAACTCGTCTTCCGAGTCTGGATATTGCCAAGCCAATGAATGGCCTTGCATCCCAACGCTTACAGCTACCCGTGAGGATCAGCATTTGCTCTACTGACAAGGGGACCCTACGTCAATCGGATTTTTGTAATATTTCCTGCTTCGTGTACGTAAAGTTCAGACCTCGAACAATAATTTCCCAAAACCGTTAGATGCCATATTCATAAATTCTCGAGAAAATCGACTTCCAAGTTTTCCGAGCGCTTCATATCCAGTCAATATGTTACCGAGTTCGAGCAGGACGCGTAGCTCACCCGGTAACGTTTGGGCCCAGTAATCGCCGGGACGTTAGTTCGAGTCTCACTTCAGGTGCTATATATCTTTTCTTTCAATTCATATACACGATACACGCAGAACTGTTATTCGGAATAATGACAAATCTCGAAGAAACCGCCATATTCAAATATTCCATCACATTCAATTTTACTCATTCTATTGTTTACATTTATTCTTCTATTTATATTTTTATTACTCTGCAAGGTGTGAATATTATTGCTGGATATTATTTTTGTCCCTTATTCGCAATTTCAAATAAGTGATAATTAGAAATGAGACGCGCGTTTTTTGTTGTTGTTTGAGTCTTCAGTCTTTTGATTGGTTTGATGCAGCTCTCCATGCCTCCCTGTCCTGAGCTAATCGTTTCATTTCTACATAGCTACCACACCCTACATCCGAGGCAATCTGTTTAACATATTCTAACCTTGGTCTACCCCTACAGTTCTTATCCTCGACAATTCCTTCCATAACTAAGCTTGCTATTCCTGGGTGTCTTAGTAAGTGTCCTACCAACCTATCTCTTCTCTTCATTAGCAGTCGCCAGAAACATCTCTCCTCTCCCACTCGCCTTAATACCTCTTCGTTTGTAACCCTATCTACCCATCTGATCTTCATCATTCTCCTGTAACACCACATTTCAAATGCTTCAATTCTCCTCTTTTCTGCTGCACCAATAGTCCAAGTTTCACTTCCATAGAGCGCCACGCTCCAGACAAAGGCTTTCAAAAATGACTTCCTAATACCTAAACCTATATTCGATGTCAACAGATTCCTTTTTTGTAGAAAGGCTTTCCTTGCCTGAGCCAACCTACTTTTTATATCCTCTTTGCTTCGTCCATCACTGGTTATTCTGCTTCCTAAGTAACAGAAGTCTCCTACTTCCTTCAGCTTTTCACCGGCCAATTTGATCTCCATAGAGGTTTCTGATTTATTTCGGCTGCATTCCAGTATTTTTGTTTTACATTTATTAATTTTCATCATGAATTCCTTCCGTAAGACGGAATCCATACCATTCAAAAACTCATTCAAATCCTCAGGCTTGTCGGCCAAGATGACGATGTCATCAGCAAATCTCAGAGTAGAAATTATTTCTGCTTGAATCTTCACTCCCACTTTAAATTTTTCTCCAATTTCCTTCATTGCTTGTTCAATGTAAAGATTGAAAAGTATGGGTGATAAGTTGCAGCCTTGCCTTACACCTTTCTGAATACCAGCTTCTCTCTCATGTCCTTCAGCTCGAATGACTGCTGTCTGGTTTCCGTATAGATTGTAGATCACCCTCCTATCCCCGTACTTTATTCCAATAGATTTCAAAATGTCAAACAATTTAGTCCAATCAACGTTATCTAAAGCCTTTTCTAAGTCTACAAATGCCATGAACGTTCTCTTATCTTTCCTTATTCTACCTTCCAAAATCAGCCTAAGACTTAGTACAGCTTCCCTTGTTCCTACATTTCTCCTGAAACCAAACTGGTCTTCACCCAACTCCGTTTCTATCTGGCTTTCAATCCTCATGTAAATTATTCTAGACAGGATCTTTGAAGCATGAGTAATCAAGCTGATTGTACGGTAATCTTCACATCTGTCAGCTCCCACTTTCTTTGGTATAGGGATGATAACATTCTTCTTGAAATCAGGGGGTACCTCACCTGTCTCATAAATCCTACACACCAAGTGAAACAACCTGATCAGACCTTCATCTCCTATGCAGCGTAGCAACTCAATCGGTATATCATCTATGCCTGGTGCTTTGTTCCTGCCTAAGTCCTCTAATGCTCTGTCAAATTCTGATCTCAATATTAAATCTCCTTTTGCATCCTCATCAATTTCCTCCTCCCTTTCCATTACATGATTCTCGATCTCCTTTCCCTTATACAAGCACTCTATGTAAGCTTTCCATCTCTCAACCTTTTCTTCCCTATCTGTTAGAGGATTTCCATTTGTGTCCCTAATATTACAGCACTTAGTCTTCTTTTCCCCAAAAGTATTCTTAATCCTTCGATAAGCTGTGTCTACTCTTCCTAATTTCAGACAATTTTCTATACCTGCACATTTCTCTTTCGCGTTTTTTAATTGCAAATTATAATTACATATCTGTGAATTACTATAGACTTGATTTTTTTTTCTTAGTCGTTTACCCTCCAGGTTGGTGGAACCCACGGACTCAGCGAGGGAACTCACCACTACCGCCTCTATGGGCAGTGTCCTAGAGCGGGGAACATCGAATCGGAAGGGATACAACTGGTGAGGTGGGATTGGCACCTCGCCCAGACGGCCTCACCTGCAAAGCGAACAGGGGCCTCATGAGGGAAGGTGAGGATGGATAGACAAGGAAGAGGGAAGGAGGCGGCCGTGGCCTTGAATAAGGGACCATCCCGGCATTTGCCCGAAGACGAAGTGGGAAACCACGGAAAACCACTTCGAGGATGGCTGAGGGGAAATCGAACCCCCTCTACTCATTTGGGTCACCCGAGGCTGAGTAGACCCCGTTCCAGTCCTCGTACCACTTTTCAAATTTCGTGGCAGAGCCGGGAATCGAACCCAGGACCTCCGGGGCGGCAGCTAACCATGCTGACCGCTACGCTACGGAGGCGACTATAGACTTGATGATTTTTATATTTCAATCACATCAGCAGTATATGAATTGAAAGAAGAAAATAAAAAAATTATAGCAACCGAAATGAGACTCGAACTAGCGTCCTGGAGATAACCGGGCCCGAACGTTACCGGGTGAGCCACGCGTCCTGCTCGAAATAGCTATTATCATTACTGGATATGAAGCGCTCGGAAAACTTGGAAGTCAATTTTCTCGAGAATTTATGAATATGGCATCGAACGGATTTGGGAAATTATTGTTCGAGGTCTGAGCTTTACGCACCCGAAGCGGATAAAAGTACAAAAATCCGATTGCTGTAGGGTCCCCTTGTGAGTATAGCAAAAACACACGAGAAATTAAAACTAAAATGACCTGACCTGGGATCGAAACAACTCAAAAGCAGCTTCCCAGTCTTCTCGTTGGGCACACTCGCAGGTAGTTGAGTACGTTCCCTATCAGCCGAGGTTTAAACATTAGACAGCAAGCTGAGAAATAAGAATACAGTATGTGCTGTGTGGAAAGTTTGTTTTTGTGTGTACCTTTTGTGATTAAACTGTTTTTGGTAAACACTTGGTGATGAACGTTGAGCCGTATGTGTGTCTGTACGATTACTGGTGTAAAGCTAATATGCTGCCTGTTATTACAGCTGAGCGTTTGTGTTATGAGTCATCGTGTAGACCAGGAGGCACCAACATTTCACATTGACGATTATCGGAATATCATTTAGGTGCGCTACACACGATGCTAATCTGCGTCTACCAGGGGCAGTATTCAATTGTAAGAATGTTCCTTTCATAAAACGAATAGCGAGGTTAGTGTTGCATTTAATGTGTGACGGTAGCCTACTGTACACATTCATACGTCCAACATCAAGGTCATACGTCCAATATCAATACAGCGGCATGAATACTGTCATGTTGATGTTTCATTTGAGAGGCCTAGATATCGGATCATTTAGCCCCGTGTACTTGGGTATGTGTGAATATTATAAAAAGAAACAAACCTCGTGGCGCTACAGCCCATGAAGGGCCTAGGCCTACCAAGCGACCGCTGCTTAGTCATTTTGCCTACAGATTATGCGGTGACGCGTGGTCAGCTCATCTGATTCCCTCAGCCGTTAATCATGGTCTCCGTGACCGCGTTGCTGTCCTACGGTCAGACAGCTACTCAATTATCCTCACGAGGATGAATGCACCCCGTTCCAGCCCTCACATCAGTTTCTAAAATACCTGATGGAGCCAGGAATCTAACCCGGGGCCTCAGAGTGCGAGGCAGGTACGGTACCCCGACACCACGGGGCCGGCATATGTCTATATAAATGATAAAATGGTTGATAAAATGGTATGATAACCTTTGTTATTGTGGTGTCTGTAGTAGTGTGTGTATTTGTAATTCAAGTGAGAACTGGGAAGTAGGCTACAATGACCTTAAATTATGAACCATTTGCCTGGCGTAGACATGGGAAACCATGGAAAATCCCTTCCAGGATGGCTGAGGTGAGAATAGAACTCACCTATTCTCACATTAGCTTCACGAGGCTGAGTGTACCCCGTTCCAGCCCTCAGACCGACAGAGTCGGGAACTGAATTGTGACCGCTGGGGCTAGACGCTACACCACGAGGTGGACAAGAATACTTTCAGAGTTTACCTCTGAATTTTAAGTCAGTCTTCATTTATTTAATTTTCCCAATAATAATGTAGCCTCCTGAGGCCTCTAATATGAATAATATGACCATAATGCAACAGCAAATATATTTAGTCTTTGACGTGTATGTTGCGAGTTCTTCCTTGCCTTATCAAATTGGGCTTACAGCAGAGAGACATCTGGCGTATTCAATACTACTGTACAGTCATCTCATAAATTATCTCCAAGGAAAGACACACATCTTGTTCTAAGAAGCAAGGTTCTAAATTTTCAAAAATCAAACCGTAACTATTTTTATCCATTTCTCAAAATTTGGTCCCTGCTTTGTGCTGACTTTGTTTCCCTCATATGTCCCAAGTTTAAAGGATGTTTTGGACTTTTTTTTTAAGTGAGTGTTAAACCATCAGCTCCAAAGTGAATCTTACTTAAACCTTTGTGACATTAATTAGTCTTTCAATAAAACGACAAAAAAATTGTTTAGTTTTTTCCAATTAAGTATGAAATAATTAATTAATAAATTGTAAATGTGTGAGCTTCTTTTTGTAGCTGCAGGTTTAACACCCACTTAAGGAAACAAAAAATCTAAAAATTCTTATAAACATGGTAGATTTGTGAGAAACGGTGAAGATCAACACAAAGCAAGAACCAAATTTTGAAAAACAGTTACGGTTTGAATTTGGAAAATTTAAAACTATGCTTCTATTTAACAAGATGGATGTGTTTCGTTGGAAATGTATATAATTGCTGTACAAGGTCTGTGACAGGCACAGTTGTAGTTGGTAGCATGCTGAACTGCTGTGCCCAAGATCGCGAGTTCAAACCCGGCCGAAATCGTCGGATTTTTTAAGAGCGTTAACAATCCTTCAGTATGCCTTCCTTCGGAGGGGAAGTAAAGCCAACGGTCCCATGTCATAGATATACAGGGTCATCGAAAAAAATGCCAACATTTTAAAAAATTATAGCACTGAAACCCTTTATGTTAAACGTGTAATTCTTTCACTGAACGTCAGCTGGTTAAAGTAAGTTTTGTTTTGGAGGGGACGTGACCTAGCTATGCGCACACTAGATGCGCAGTAGCCAAGGTCGGCCGGGGGCGCGTGCACCAATGACTGCACCGCCCGACAAACTGCACCCGATTACAAATCTGTAATTCGATGGTTTAATCAGTTTAAACAAGCAGGGACTGTAGAGAAAAAATCTAGGCCAGGCCGACCACCAACATCAGCAATGAACGCACGCTGTCCCAATGACTGGATTTGTACGTGCAATCATTTCAGGCGTAACTGTCAAGATGGCGGCAGAATTTCGCTCCCGCAGGTGCTCCAAATCCCGAATTTTTTTTCATACACAATGCTTTTAATGTATCCCCAGAAAAAAAATCCAAAGGGGTGAGGTCGGGACTTCATTGGCGCGCGCGCCCCTGGCCGACAAACTTACTTTAACCAGCTGGCGTTCAGTGAAAGAATTACACGTTTAACATAAAGGGTTTCGGTGCTATGATTTTTTTAAATGATGGCATTATTTTTCGATGACCCTGTATGTATGTTCCCCCTTATATCTATGTCTACCAATATGAGGGTGAAGCTATGTGCATTATAATACATTTATTCAGTTACAGACTTGCAAACTTGCGCAACTTGTCAATATTGTAAGTTTTGTGTGAATTTTGTTATGTTATTGTCAATGGCTAACAACTAACAAACATGATAAGTTGCGCAAGGGGCAGATCACCTCGCTGTTCCGCCCATGAGAATCTTAAAAACTAACTAACAAGTTGCGCAAGTTTACAATAATCTTCTGTTACTAAATAAATGCATATATTGTAAATAGCTTGCCACGGTGGGTGAGTGGATAGCGTGTCGGTCTACTAACCCCAAGATCACAGGTTCGCTCCTGGCCGTGGTAAGTGATTTTGTTTGAAAGGCGGCAAAAATACGACACGCATGTCATACGATGTTGGCATGTCAAAGAACCCATTTGAATTCAGTAGGGCGTGTTCATAATGGCAAAATTAATCTCGGGAGTTTCCGCCAACACAAAGTTCCTCATTTCTCTACTAGAAAGCGCTATAGTGTTCAAGGAGCTTAGATATCTAACCTCATTGACTTTCATAGTGCTTCAAGGAACAACGAAATTCGACATACAAGCTACCCTCTGGGTGTCAAATTACAAAGCTTGCAACCGGCACCCGAGGCCATACGATATTATATATATTATAACGCTGAAAATACTTTAAGCTTCCAAAACGATTATTTATTTATTAACATTATGTTTTTTTTGTGATCCAATTAGGGTCTTTGCGACATCGTGTTCATGTAGCCCCGTGTACTTGAGTGTGTGTGTGTGTGAGTAATTTGTCTGGTAACCTTTGTTACTGTGATGGCTGCAGTAGAGTATGTATTTGTAATTCAGATAAGGATTGGGATGGAGGTGGCCATGGCCTCGAGGTAGGAACCATCCCGGAATTCGCCTGGAGTAGAGATGGAAAAACACAGAAAACCACTTCCAGGACGGCTGAGGTGGAAATCGAACCCACCTCTTCTCTCAGTTTTGCCTCACGAGGCTGAGTGTTCCCCGTTCTAGCGTTCACACTGGAATTATAGTTCTTGTTGGAGCTAGGAATCGAACCCAAGCCTTCGCAGTGACAGCCAATAGTGCCAGCCACTACGCAACGAGGTGGACAGAAACATTCTAAACGCACCCATGTACACGTTGCCCAAGCCCTTAAATGAAACAATAGTTGTATGACTTCTGGTCACTATACTGTGACCAAGTGCTATAATCCTGTCTTATCAAGGCCGAGCAGCTGTTCACTTCCTGCGCGGGGAAGAATCTAGCTTCTCACTTGTTCTTGACTTAGCACATGTGTCCTTGCCCATGTGCTTAGGTTCAATGTCTGTTTTGCACTGCGGCAATCATCTGGAACACGCCTCTGGCCCACGTGTGCTGTGGTGTTATTGTAATGATAAGGGCATTGTGGTCTTGGGTGGAATCTGTTTCATAAATAGTGCTATTGCGATTACTCTACTAGTTGTTGTTTATTCTTTTGGGGGCTTTGCGATATCGTGGTCATGTAGAGCCGATTATTCGGATGTGATTAGAATTTGTCTGATAACCTGAGTCCCTGTGATGTCTGTACTAATGTGAGTATTTGTAATTAAGGTAGGATTTGAGTAGGAAGCGGCCGTGACCTTAAGTTAGGTACTATCCAGGGATTTGTCTGAAGTAGAAGTGGGAAACCACGGAAAACCACTTCCAGGATGACTGAGGTAGGAATCAAACCCACCTCACGAGGCTGAGTGTTCCTGGTTCCAGCCCTCAGACCAGAATTATATTTCTTGCCAGAGCCGGGATTCGAATCCGGGTCTCCGCGGTGACAGCCAAGAATTCTAGCCACTGCGCAACGAGATGGGCAAGACTGAACTAGTGTAAGGGGCATTTGTCTAGAGTTAAAGTGGTTATTTATTTATCGTATGGTATGGTAACACTTACATCATAATGAAATATTGAATTTAAAAAAAGATACGAGCCTTACAGTAGTTGCATATGATGTGTAACATCTGACATGTTATCCTACTCGTATACTACACAGCTTGGACATTCTTAAAATATTAATTTACTCTCCATTTTCATACTGGTACTATGATGAATGTATAGATTGAATTGGAGATATGCTACTGTCACACTTGTGGCGCAGCGGTCAAGCTGTTAGTCTCTCACCAAGGTAGACCGGGTTTGATTCCCGGTCAATACAAGTAAGATTTTCGAATTGAAATGCCATGTCCCGTGGTTCGCATTCCACGTAAAAGGGAGGTACGGTGGATCATGATCGTGAGATTAACGGACACGCAAAACTACAAGCTTCCTTCCTTCCTTTTACATTAATAATTTATAATAACAAAGTGACACACAACGTCGACAGTACTCTCAAATACTGTGAGCACATTCCTCAGCAACTATAACATTCATTATTCTCAAGGCTCTCATACAGTTCGTCGTAAACAATCAAAACATGGCTTCCTATAATCATGAAATGACCTAGTCTCACATATGATGAAAATACAGCTTTTATTCCACTCTTATAACAACATTCTGTTATGCATTTAATATTTGACTACTCACCAACAGCTTGACAATAATGCCGCTTACTTAAATGTCATTTGTCGTCTTTGTCCTACCCCATGTGATATTCAACTTTGAACGTGAAGCTTCATAAACTGCTCAATGAGAAATGAAGGTCGGTGAAACATTTGCCACTGTGCTCGTCAAACCAGTGCCTGCTAAATGCACTGCCTACTGTATTGCCATAACATGTCTTGTTTCCAATACACACATTTTCAATTGTACATCCAGCTGGTAGTGCGTCTTCACTTCCGTCCGATCCACTTCCGTTCGATCCACTTCCGCCCGATTCACTTCCGTCCCATTTTTCTGGCCGTGCGTCTTCACTTCCGTCCGATCCACTTTCGTTCGATCCACTTCCGCCCGATTAATTTCCGTCCCCAATTTTCAAACTCACTCCCACAAAACTATCCAGCAACCGAGCGGAAAGATGTTACACATCAAAAAGAAAAAAGAGAACAGATAGTCTCATAATTTAATATCTGAATTCAAATTATGGTCCACTGATGCAGGAGTCACTGATGAATGCAGTACATTTGCATTTGGCTGTTGGCTAGAGTAAAATGTGGCTTTGCACCAATGTCTCAGTGTCATTCATGTCTGTGATTATATGGAAGCTAATGAGGTATGGGTTGTACTGAGTAATGGACTCAGGGCACAGTCAGTGCCTGTGGGTGTTGTGAAATGTTCTGCTAATATTGTTAGTACTGCTGTAGTGACTCAGTGAGGAAAGCAATGACAAACTACCTCATTTCTCACCTTGCCTAGTACGCTCATTATAGTGCTGCCTCGATTTTGTTGGTTTCTACCACAAAACCTATGGTGGTGCTTCTTGAGGATCCAACCAGCCTCCAGGCTGACTACCTAACAGACAGACTAAGTGGTAATCCACAAGTCTTGTCAGTTGTCCTCAGGTGGCAAGGTTTAGCCTCTTCTAGCCCTCATAACCAAATTAATTTCTTGGTAGTCCCAGGACATTTAAGATAGGAGTCTCTTAGACCTTGTCAATGACACCTTTCTTTTCGGGAACATGTAAAGCATGCATTGTGAAATTCTTGACTATACTGACGCAGCAAAATACAACATTGGCTTCTCATTTTTACAACTCCCCAGTAGTCCAGAAGTGTAATACACGCTTCACAACTGAGGAACCCCAAAACAAAAAACAATAAATTCACTTTTGTTGCATTCATGCTTTTATGGTTCCTGGGAGGAATACAGGGTGAAATGTGATTTCTAATATGATGCTACAAACATCTTCTATCAAAGACCGCTGAATCTACATTCAAACACTTTTGAAATTCCACAAACTTATCAATGTTTATTAAATTTTCTAACAAAGGCTTTGCTAGGATTATCGGTTTATGTTCCAGTGCTGCTCAACTGGACTCAGCAGGTTGCGCTAAGCGATGTAAGATATTCATCGTGGTTTTGACGACAAAAACAACAACAATGTTCTCCCCTTTCCCTTTTGCCATCGTTTTCCATAAATTGGCTGTAAAAACGTTGATTCCCGGCAATGCCAAGAAATTTAATTCTTGTATAAGGGCTGGTGTCGCCTCCGTAGCATAGCGGTCAGCATGGTTAGCTGCCGCCCCAGAGGTCCTGGGTTCGATTCCCGGCTCGGCCACGAAATTTGAAAAAGTGGTATGAGGACTGGAACGGGGTCTACTCAGCCTCGGGTGTTCCAAATGAGTAGAGGGGGTTTGATTCCCACCTCAGCCATCCTCGAAGTGGTTTTCCGTGGTTTCCCACTTCATCTTCGGGCAAATGCTAGGATGGTACTGTCCCCGTCTACCTGGATAGTAGGCTGTCAGATATCCGCCCCCTCAATCGGATTGCCAATTATCAATTGCACCGGCATAGCTACATCAATGAAAATGGCACTGACAGATACTATCGAGATAAAAGCACAGAAGTTCACAGGAAATCATTGTGGAACACACCAAAATAGACGGGGGTTCATACTTACCGTTACTTACCTCTTAATTATCTCGGGGTTTGAGTTGACAACAGGATCACTAAAAGTCTGTTCACACAATAACCTCCACCATGACATTTAAAAATGAGCCAAGACGAAGACGAGAACTTTGAACTGTACAAAAGCTTTATTTCTAATAAAGGGTATGATTTTACTAACACAACAAAATCAACGTGGCTATCAGTAGCCCTAGTCAATCTGACTACGTCCTCAGTAGGACTTGCAAAAATTATCATACAACATGATATAAAACATTTTAGCTCCCAAGAGCTCCAAATAACGTAATATTCATAACACTATGGGATTGGAAAAGGACGTCAGGGTGTGACATATATAGAGCATTTGGTTTCCTTTTAATAAACATGAGAATGGTATTTATAGTCGCAAGGCCGAAGTGCGGACGACCTCACTCTCTGTGAACCAGATGTTGGCCCAGCTGCGAGCTAACCTCGAACCTGTTGCATACTGGTCAAATGCATTCCCTTCTCACGTGCTGAGTTGCGTAACATACAGCTTGCTCTCTCAAACTTTTATCTGTCTACAAGACAGATCACATTATATTTACGCAAATCTTTCAAGTACTTTGCTTACATCCTATTGTATCATTATGTTAATTCCCTAAATTTGTTAACTTCAATCCAAATGTTTAATTAGCTCTTAAATGTTTATAACAAAATCACATAAATTATTTATAACAATTAGAAATTGTTTATAATATTTGTCAAAGACAATAAAAATATTATAAGCACGCCTTTAACATCACTCTCGTTTCACATTATTTTCAAAAATATTTACAACAATTATTTACAATATTAACATTTTAAATTGTTTAAATTATTAATTTAATAAATACATTGACCACATGTTCATTCGGTTGATAATTTTCATAATCGTGATTTATATAATCGACCAATGAAGGTTAGTTATACATGTTAATGTCACAATCTGGTTTAATAAAGGTTTTAATAATGATTTGTGACGGCAACCTTCATTCAAAATCTTATCTCAAATTCTTTCAAAACTCGTGTTAATTATAACAGTAAATCACTTGATTAATTTTCAACGAACTATTACAATCTTACTCCAGCGGAAAATCCTTCGCTAACAAGATAATGCACAAACTGCATTAAAATTATGCCCAAAATCATCATATATTAATCTATATGGCATTAAACTTTCACATAACTTACAAAACTTCCACAAATAATTCTTTAACATTTATTCCTGTGGGAACTTCCTTCATATTCAAGGGCATTATACCTCAGCGACTTTCAACACGCGCTGCACTAGCGATTATACATTTATAGTTCCACTTAAAAATTTTTATAATCATTAATTGTTTCAAAACTGTTTTTCTATTTAACCTTCGTGGATTTCATTCATGAACCGAAATGAAGTCAAAACTTGCCAATCACAAACAAATTTAATAGTGAATACGCTTATATACGCCTGTCTGGTCTATCAAAATTTAAGATTAACATCTTAAAAAAAATTGTAGTATAAAAATACTATCTTCAAATAAAGTGCTACTAAAATGCAAAGTAGTCGAATAGAATCCAATTAGACTGGGGAATGCAAACATCGTTCTATAAATCTCTAATTGAGAAAAACTCCTAACACAAGTTCTAGACTTTAATGCATTCAATAATTCATTATTAAAGTTACTCTTTCACAAAAGTGTCTATAATGCAATGTTCATTCATAACTGACGATAAATGTCTGTGTTGCAATCAATACAAATAACGACTAGTATTTCCAAGATCGTCGACAACGTAAGAGATTTTAACGCTCTAAAATCATTTAAATGTTCTTCCTTCTTGATGATGACAGAAAATTGGTCAAAGTAATTAAACTGGGGTAGAATTACTTTAATAAAATGACACGCTGTCTGAATTTAAATCTGCCATAAAAATCATTAACTTACAGTCAAATCGTGACTACAAAAATATTAATTACTGAAAATTCTAAATATCAGTCTCAACTGATCCAAAATCATTGACTATGCCCATGACATAACAATGTCTTAATAAATCGTCGAAAAATGCAAAACTCATCAAGGTGTACTGAGAATATGAATCTCAACAAGAAAATAGGGCAAAAATACATGAGGATAAAAATATGGGAAAAATGGTTGCTCAAACATCATTAGTAAACTCAAATACAATAAACGTTCACGACTACCTTATCTGCCGATTGACGTTCCAGAGGAAAATTCCCCAAAGAAGACTGCTGATGAATCCATTTCACCACGTTAAAGTCGAGCTCCATCCTCGAAATAGGAAATAGCACCCTCGGAGAATCGAACTGCTTCCTTCTCCGGAAATCGCTCTGCTCCTCGAAGACGAATAGACATCCTTCCGGCAATAATCTTCTTTGTGAGTCGGGTCCACCCTGACCTCTCTTGAAAAATTCCCTGAAGTTCCAGTAGACAATCGTCATGAAGTTTTGTAGAAATTTCCGAAGAAATTATTCATATTCAGAGTATGAAATTGTTTCTATGGCTGTTCGATGGTATTCAGCCTTTAATTACGAAACATGGGTGTAGATGGTATTCACCGCATGTTCGCTTGTGTGGAATAGCAATTAGCGAAGTTCCATGTCGCTATCTTACTCCGTTGAAGTATGTCCCAATTGCAATAAGCTCCTTAGCCTTCCATCTGCTCTTCGGTTGTAGTGTTAGAAGAACAAACTGCCGTATTAACTTGCTCCATTATACTGTATCGTTGTGTAACCAAGCAATCTGAAGTCTTTCTATTCCACTCGCAGCGTCAGCCGTTGCGTTGATTCTGGCTTATACAAAAGTGCTTCTCTTGTGGCGAGATAATCACTTTTCTCAGTCGTATAAAACTGCTAATATCTTTCGAACTAATCGGTCGAAATTGTTCAGCTTTTCTCTATAACTGCATGAAGCACTGCACAATACAATTAGCTTATCGTAGACCGCTAACTGTTCGAAGCTAAACTTGTAGAAGCTTTCCAAGGTCCGTTTCAACTTCACCTAGTTTGACTTGGATCTCGTTAATATAGTGGCCTCGCCACGCGTTATAAAGACGATTCTTTTCACTGCTGTTCACTTCGACGTCTCACTATAATGAATGTATAAGAAAAGAACTTTCACAAATATACTTCGATGGTCTGAGAATGAGATCTCAGAATGATCAGAGAACGAAAGGGGCTCCTCTCTTCTGCGCAAGCCCTTTTATTAACTTCTCGAGGGGCGTTACCATCCCTTCCAAAGCGTGATACTGCGTCATCGCTAGAAGTTCTAACTTCGTTAATACATGACGGATTTTCAAAATTCAAAAACTGAAAATAAATTTCACCAAAATTCCAAATCAATGCTTTTACTGCAAAAGGATTTCCACAATTCTGCATTCCAAAAGTAATAAAAATACCATAGTTTCAGCAATCTCCGTCTTCCTTTAAACTATCGTTGATTGGTTCATGCCTCTCCTCCAATAGCATAGTTTCTTCCTCAGCCGAATTCCTCGTTTCCTGCGACTGCGTCGTACATCTTGGAACATTCTCGACTAAATACATGACGTCACTGAGAATCTCAGCTCAAGTAGCCTGCTGGCATAACATTTACGTCATCCGTGCTTACGTCATGACTACCCACGTCATAACTATGACAGCCATAACTCTAATTATAATTTCAAATATAGCCACCGTGGTCTCTACATAATTCAATTACGGGGGCAGTACCTTCTTCAATGCCACGGCCACCTCCTTCCCTCTTCCTTGCCTATCCATCCTGACCATCCATTACTTTCCCTCATGAGGCCCCTGTTCGCTTTGCAGGTGAGGCCGCATGGGCGAGGTGCCAATCACACCTCACCAGTTGTATCCACTCCGATTAGATGTTCCCAGCTCTAGGACACTGCCCGTAGAGGCGGTAGTGGTGAGTTCCCTCGCTGAGTCCGTGGGTTCCACCAACCTGGAGGGTAAACGACTAAGAAAAAAAGAAAAGTATAAGGGCTGGAACGGGGTACACTCAGCATCTTGAGGCAAAACTAAGAAGAGGTGGGTTTTTAAAACGCCACGGCCTAACCCTACTCAAATCCTACCTCGATACCAAGTACACACACTAGTGCAGACATGACAGTGACACAGGTCATCAGACAACTTCTACACACACCCAAGTACACGGGGCTACATGGCCACGAAGTCGCAAAGCCCCTAAAGAATCGACAACAACAATCAGACATGTTTTACACACGGAGTATGTGGTGATGACCCGAAATAAGGCAACAAAGCATAGTTTCAATTTCAATAGGGGCGTAGTGGAGGAGCGGTCAAACCGCTTGGCTCCCACTTAGGTAAATAAGATTCGATTCTCGGTTAATGAATGTGGGATTTACGAGTTGCAATGTTACGTCCAGTTGTTCAGATTCCACGTTATAAGGACGTTCTGTAGCTTACTAGTGTTAGTTTAGCAGTCAGGTGAAACAACAAGCTTCCTTGAAGTCTCGTGACCTAAGTATTAAGTCCAATGACTTGAAGTAGGAAGCTTCGAGGTGCACAACTATTGCATCGTCACGGAAGAAAAGTGTCGAAGGTTTGATCGGTGTTTTGCGAGGCCGGTGATGCGCGTCCATCAAGGCCATAGCTTGTCTATCAGTGACGTGATAACAGTGACGAATGCCGCCATGTTGGTAGGGATCTCCGGCTGGTGGAGTAGACAGTGCCAGTCATTAGTGGACGGCACGGCTTGCCGGCGACAGTACACGGTGAGTACACTCAGAATAAGTCTTACGCCGTGGTGACACATCCGTAACGTGGACTATTACAATGGTATTTTATGTTAGGCCATTATAACTGCCGAGCAGTGTACAAATTGATTTTAGTTGCGTTAAATGCTCCTGGATTTAACGATTGCTATTCACTGATAGTTAACTCGTAGCTTGCATGGTGAAAAACGTCACACTGCTTACACCTATTCACAATGGACGTGGAGAGCGAGTACGCGCCCTAGGGCTAGGACTAACGGGCCCCGTCCATATTGTTTCGTCCCCGTGACATATTGTAAATATCAAATTTGCCTTTTCATTTTTAAGGCCCACTAAAAAAACATTGATTTTGTTAATTTACCTTTTTGGATCGTACTAATTTTGTTGATCGTAAATTTGCAATGTCGTTTTTTGTTGTATCCGACCGAAAATTTTACTCTCTCATCACAAGAACAATTTCAACGCCTTTCACAATCTTATGAACTAAAATTCGAACTTTCGAAGGTTCATAAATGTAGCTTAGTAGCTATTAGATGGAGTTGAAATGTTTAGAAACTTTCCACCCTATAAACAGTGGAAACTTTACTATTTCTCTGGCCGCAAAGATATGATGATAATGGTTATTTACATGTTCTCATTATAGTATTTTGTAGCATATGTAATTGATTCAGATTCATTTATTATAATAAAATGTCAAATTTGTCAGAAAAACGTAAAATTGGGTAAATTTGTTTACTCTGGGGTTTTCTACATTCGAGGGCCCCTCAGCAAGACCGGGCCCCAGGGCTGCAGCCCAGGGACCTACAGAGGTGTGCTAATTAGTAGACTCGACGTCAGTTCCTCAAAATTACATTTATAATTTTCACGGCTTAATATACGGTACTAAATATGTTTACAAGGCGGTGAAATTACTTCCAATGTTAAACAGAGAGTCTTAATTATATTTTCTTTTAAGAAACACAAAGCAAAATGATTTTTTAGAATTTGCACTAACAGAGGAGCTTTGCTACTACAAAATGGTACAAGTTTTGTTTAGATTACTTCACTTCACTTTTCGTGTGAATTTAGAGCTGAAGGTTTTGGAGCATTTTACTGATGATCCGCTCTTGAACTAGTCAAAAATTCATGAACTATGGATTGAAATTACGTAACTTAGGGGGTATATTCCAAAGTAAATGAAATATAGAAAACCGGCCAAGCTCAGGTGTACCTCACAATACCAAATTCTGAAAGTTTGTTGATAATGCTAGGATTAATGTTTATCAAATTACTAGCTGAGCTGACCCGTCGTTGATGGGATCATAAGAATGTTCAGTGACACTGCAATGATGGCACGGGGAGATGAGAGCAACATAGAGAACATGCATCAACATTTTACAAAGAGTAGAAGGTAGTTGTTGTAAATTGCGTTTTCGCAATAAATCCAAAAGGTAAAATTTGAATTGGGAAACAGGGTATGATAGATTATTCTTAGTGCTTCTTGTGTGATGGTGGAACATACATACTGTAGCCTACATACACACACACACACACACACACTGTACATGATTTTATTTTTAGCCGTCATTTTCCACAAATCTGTCTGTAGAAAAACTTCTTACTGCCAATATGAGCACCCAGAAGTTCTCTTGAAAGAGCCTGGACTGGAATATCGGCAGAATTACTCATGCATTCCGCTCTCTGATACAATACGGCTTATCACGATAGAACTGAATAATGGATACAGCGTTGTCATTTGATCACTGTGACAGATAAGCTGTGTTTTTGTGTTGTGTACATCTGCATGTTTTTAAATAACTGATTGGTGCTAGGCTCAGGAAGGTGCCTCAGGACTGTAGAGAGAAGGGTATACCAGTAGTAGGCGTAGACTCATTGACTAATTACTGAATGTAGTGTCTTCCCTGCTTTAGTAAGCCTATACTTTCTCTAAAGCATTAAATTTTGAAATTGTCAATGTTGTTCAGTTATCCTATTTGTACAGTGAGTGTGCTCCCTACAGAACGGAGACTCACAGCCACCGTGTGGCGGCCGGGCACACTGTATTATAGCATGTCCAGCAAGGTATTGGCGCTATCAGCAGCCTAGCGCCCAACTAGATTAAACTCTCCATCAATTTCTAAACACACGTTGCACTGACGTCGGAAGTTTTGGTACACTCGCTGTAATTCATCCACACCTGATATTTCGAACCAGTGCAGTTATTTCGTTCTCGAGAACCTCCAGGGTACGCAGATTGTTTCTGTATAACTTTTGTTTGAGCTTCCCTCACAAGTAAAAACCGCACGGCGCTGAAACTTACAAACAAATTTACTGCAAACTTCTTCTTGAGAAGATAAGGAAAATTCGATGTTTTGTTCTATACCTAACCATGTTCACGAGATATGAGATAGGCTACAGTACTTCACAGCAAGTCTTAATTATCACAACTAAGGTATTTTGCCAGCTGCGTATGTAATAAATGCTATGACAGCATTTAGGGCTTCCCAACCCGCTGCTGCAATCGGTACATGCTATAAATCACGCCGTGAGTCTCGGTGACTTCCCGCGGCACGGCCACTGTCGGGTTCCGTTCTAGAGGGAGGGCGGGCGGGCGCTCACTGTATATATTAATACCACACTATGAAATGACACGTAGCCTATTAAAATCACCCCCCCCCCCTTTATCAGTGATTGATATTAATACTGCACGAAGCACCGCATACCTTCTGGAAAATTCACGATTGCATCATGGAAGGGATGGAAAGATGCACTCAGATATTTTGTTGTTGTTTTCAGACGTATTGAACACACACCTAAGTACACGGGACTGAAGATAAAGATATGCGAAGCCCCCAAAACGATTAAACTACTACTCTAATCATCCTGGAGGGTTTCAAAAAGAACCTCCATTGGCTATGTGGGTGGGAACTCCAAAATCTCAAGGTAGTGCTGTACGATAATGAGACATACTAATCAAGGCCATTTAGAAGAAACTATTTTACGTACAAAACCTGCTACTGTATGTGGTTTCTTTATGCTATCATTATTTGTTTTACCCTGAAGACTTGTCACCAAAAAAAGGGAATCTTCCAGTTCACGTTCCTGTAGTTTGTTGGTGGGATAGCGCGCCTGCCTCTCAGTCGGTTCGATTCTCGGCTCCATCAATGATTTAAAAAACTGATGTGAGGGCTGGAAGGGGGTGCACTTAGCCTCGTGAGGACAATAATTAAGTAGCTGCATGACAGTGAGGCAGCAGGATTACGGAAACAAAGATAACGGCTGAGGGGAACCGACGCGCTGACCAAGCGTCAACCCACAATCTGAAGGGCCGAATGACTGGACAGCGGTCGCTTGGTACGCCAGAGCCCTTCATGGGCTGTGGTGTGCCACGAGTGGTACATGTATTTGTGTATGTGTATATTAATTAATTAATTAAGACTAGCATAAACGACTTGCGAACAGCAAATGCCGTATGGAAAGGTGCGTAGTGGCTAATATTCTTTGCTGTCACAGCGGATGCCCGGGTTTGATTAAGAAATTTAACTCTGGTCTGGGGGCTTGAACGTAAGGCAATACTGAGAAGATTCCTACCTCAGCCATCCTGGAAGTGGATTTCTGTGGTTTCCCCACTTCTAAGCTAGGCAAATGCCGGGATGGTACCTAAATTGAGGCCCCAAATCCTACCTCAATTACACACACGCACAGCAAATGCCGTATGGAAATGTCCGCCTCATAGTGAGACAGGTTACCAGAAAACTTCTACACACACTAAGGGGCTACATGACCATGATGTCGCAAAGTCCATAGAAATAAAAAAAAAATCCTCTCGGCACGCCGGAAGGCGGAGGTAGATTTCACCGGGCAAACTAGGGGATTGGCTATAATAGGCAAAATATGCAGGTTTTCGTAGGAGGATCAGACCTCATTGATTGCAAGAAAGTATTTTACATTTGGAGGTTAAAAATCAACTTTTTTCGTTTTTGTATGCATATTTTTATCATTTTATTGTCCTATGGGGATGGTAACCTTCTTGTCATTCGGGGTTCATTTTTATACTTCTGATCACACTGTCCTTATGCAAGGTTTGGAACTGATGTGTAACTATCAGACAGTCTGTTACTTCTTCTCGCAAAATTTTATCTCCCGCAGATATTTTTGTTGGTTCCTCAGTTTAGGGGCTGCGACAACGTGGTCATGTAACCCCGGGTGTGTAGAATCTGATAAACGGTGTTAATTGTGATGACTGTTTTAGTCTGTAATTCAGGTAAGGTCTGCAGACGGTCAATTTTAAGTAGTAGTTCCTAATTTTGTACCATATCCTAACGTGAACGACACCTAGCTGTGAACTTGGCTACTAGATGCCACCGCAACCAGCAACTTGCAACGAACGTTGGAACTTCTCCTCCAAAGGAAAGCATGCTGAGGGTTTTTTAGCGCTCTTAGAAAATCCGACGGCTTTGGCCGGCTTTGAACCAGCGACCTTGGGCATATAAGTTCAGCATGCTACCAGTTAGCCGCTTCCCACAGTCAGATGGAAAAATAAATGTGATCTCGTGCAATGGCGTTGTCTTGGCAACCTCTGATAGCTCATCCCTCATCAATTTAGAAGCGTTGTCACGGTAACGTCTGATGGCACTTGGCATGTTCTTTAATTCCGAAATCATTTTTCTCTTCCCTTGGCGTAATGGTAGGTCAGATCAAAAATTCTTTCAGACAAAGTTTTAGGTAATTATTAGGGGAATATTTTCCATTATGTACGGGTTTGATATTGTGCCTATTAAGAGAGATATGATTAATGTTTCCCGAAAAAACACTTTTTTCCACCCCTTTGGTCAATGGTTGGTGCTATCAAAAAACCTATTTGACATAAATTTTTGGCACTTATCCGACAAATATTATGAACTTTGAATTGATTCGATATTTCACGTATTAAGAGAGTTATAGCGACATTTCACTTTTTCGAAAAAAAAAAAAAAAAAAAAAAAGCCCCCCCCCCCCTTTAACCGATTTTGCCCATTAACGAACTCGACCGATTTTTTAAGGGGTTACATATTATGTAAAACATTAAAGTGATTGGTGCAAAATTACGACAGTTATCGTGTCCACAAGAAACTGATATATATGCATATATATATACACACACATATATATAAACTTTTGAACTGACGGTGGTTTGGGGTCTGGGGGATGTGAAACGCGAAGATATGTCGAAATTTTCCGGAAGTCGAAACATGGCACCCATTGCAATAGTTAGCTTTCTGATGAAATCTACCTAAAATAGGCTACATAATTTAAAATACTACCATCAACGTCACCTAGCTGTGAACTTGGCCACTAGATGCCACCGGAACCATCAACTCGCAACGAACGTTGGAACTTCCCCTCCGAAGGAAAGCATACTCAGGGTTTTTTGGCGCTCTTAGTAAATCCGACGACTTCAGCCGGGTTTGAACCCGCGACCTTGGGCATAGAAGTTCAGCATGCTACCAGTTCCGATACCGAAGTCGCTTCCCACAGACATATGAAAACAGAATGTGATCTCGTGCAGTGGCGTTGTCATAGCAACTGCTGATGGCGCAACCCGTATCAATTAAAAGTAAAGTTGTCATGGCAACCACTCTTGGCACTTGGAATTTTCTTATAATTTAAATCATTTTGCTAACTCCGTGGCGTAATGGTGGGTCATATCGAAAATTATTTCAGACAAAAGTTTTAGGTAATTATTGGAGGAATATTGTCCATTTTGTACGGTTTTGATATTGTGCCTATTAAGAGAGATATGATTGTTTCCCGAAAAACCCACTTTTTTCCACCCCTTTGGTCAATGGTTGGTGCTATCAAAAAACTTATTTGACATAAATTTTTGGCACTTATCCGACACATATTATGAACTTTGAATGGATTCGATATTTCACGTATTAAGAGAGTTATAGCGAAATTTCACTTTTTCGAAAAAAGCCCCCCATTTTCACCCCCTTCGACCTATTTTGCCCATTAACGAACTCGACCGAGATTTTATAGGGATACATGTTATGTAAAACATTCAAAGTGATTGGTGCAAAATTACGGCAGTTATCGTGTCCACAAGAAACTGATATAGATAGATAGATAGATAGATAGATAGATAGATAGATAGATAGATAGATAGATAGATAGATAGATAGATAGATAGATAGATAGATAGATAAATTATATATAAACTTTTGAACTGACGGTGGTTTTGGGGTCTGGGGGATGTGAAACGCGAAGATATGTCGAAATTTTCCGGAAGTCGAAACATGGTACCCATTGCAATAGTTAGCTTTCTAATGAAATCTACCTAAAAAAGGAATCCATCAAACAGTTCTACTCCGCATGCACCTTAATTGTCCGAGCATAGCACTGCGAAACGTTAACCAATATATCATTTGACTTCATGTACGTCGCATTTGGACGAGCCGCTCCTGTATCTTACTCACATCTAATTTGTTCTCGCACTTTCTACTTAGGCTACTATATGTTTTGATTTCCTTGCCTCTGTCTCTTAACGGAAGTAAGATAACTCGCAGCTTCCCGTTGCTAGGTTGTGTGAACAAAGGCGTGTTCACAGGGAACATGTAGTACAGAGCTGTTGTTTCAATTAGAGGATTGCGGCATCGTGTCCACAAAACCCATGTACTTTGGTGTGTGAAGATTCTTTGTGATACCCAGTGGTATTGTTTTGCCTGCACGACGTGGCATGGCTCGCTCACCACGACCGCGATGGAGAGTGCAGGAAGTCCGGAGATTGGAAGTTCGAATCCCGGTGCCGACAGCCCCCCTCCCCCTCACTCGTTCCAGGCAAATGCTGTGATATAAACTTTTTCCCAACCCTCACAATTGTAAGTCACTACGGGACCGACTAACATGGTGATTGTCAGAAGGCTGGAGGAATAATGGGAAAGAAGGCTACCTTATTCTATTAGAAGGGCTAATACTGTAAACGGAAATAAAGCAGCAGGCTCCAGTATTGCAAAGTGTATGCTGAGTTAATTGAATGACACCCGGGCTCCATTCCAGCTGCTGTGATGTAAACACAACACAGTGCGTGTCAGGGCCAATAGTTCACTCGTAAACAGCCTATTGACATGTTCGAAAGTTGTCGGCATTCAAAGTATGTCTACCCCGTATTATTATAATAGTGTCTATGGGATGAGATGAATTTCTATGCGACGGATGATTTTACGGCTGGATGTCCTTGCTGAGGTCAACCACATGACTGCAGTTAATGAGACGGAATTGGCAAGGAGTTTCTGAGAAGCGGCCATGGTCTATTAGAAGGTACCGTTCCAGCATTAGCCTGAAGTTGAAATGGGCAGCCACGAAAAAAATATTTCAAGGATTGCCACCTGTGGGGATCGAACCCAGTCGTTGAGAGAGTCGCAATCTGCCTGGTCTTGCGCCTTAACTCACGTAGCCAGCACAGTCGTTATATAATATAATTTAAAAATTTTCACAAATATTATATCACCTAATAGTTAGCTTGCCACGGTGGGTGAGTGGATAGCGTGTCGGTCTACCAATCCCAAGATTGCAGGTTCACTCCTGGCCGTGGTAAGTGATTTTTTAAAAGGCGGCAAAAATACGACGTGCATGTCATAAGATGTTGGCATGTCAATGAACCCATTCGAATTCAGTAGGCCGTGTTCATAATGGCAAAATTAATCTCGGGAGTTTCCGCCAACACAAAGTTCCTCATTCTTCTACTAGAAAGCGTTATAGTGTTCAAGGAGCTTAGATATCTAACCTCCTTGACTTTCATAGTGATTCAAGGAACAACGAAATTCGACATGCAAGCTACCCTCTGGGTGTCAAATTACAAAGCTTGCACCCGGCACCCGAGGCCATACGATATTATTATTATTATTATTATATTACCTAATAGTTCAGTCAAATTAAGCAAAAGTTTGCGCCATTAAGTGACATAATTCCCAAAGTTTTGAAACTTTGCAATATTGTTTCGAAGGGTTTACTAATGAATATACCAATAGTCCCATGGATGGGGTGAGAGCGGGGGGGGGGGGGGGGGGGGGGGAGAGAAGGTAATGCGTTTTGCTAATATCTCTTAATCTATCGGACCTACAGAAATAATTATTCTTACCAAACTTAAGAACAATTACGTTCTCTACAGAAAAAAAAAGTTATATTTACTTTATCTCTGGAGTCAATACTTTGCGAGGCAAACGCATTCAAAATTGTAGAAACTTGACAGAAGTCACATCAGTGCCAGAGAGCGACTCAACTACACTTATATTGTACCTAATTAACTTAACTTAAACAAGCGTTAATTAATGTTGTGGTCAGGTGAATTAAATTATGAACAATAACTTCAAGAAATGACAATTTTATTAACTAAAACCATACAAAAATAAAAAAAAATGCGTAACAAACATATTACCGTAAGTTATATGAATGGGCAATACAGTAATTAAGCCAGAGGCACTCTGCAGCAGAGACACTAGCCTTGAGGAGAAAAGGGCAAATGGAAAAAATGGAAATCAAAGAGAGGAAAATTTTCAGGAAGATCATAGGTCTAAAATAATAGTCTTCTATAGGAACGACACCCTGTGTGTAAAGTCTGAGAGACTTTCAGATACCATAAGGAAAAGGAGGATTGATTTCTATGGACACACATAACGAATGAATCCTTCCCGAATAACAAAGCAAGTCTTGACTTATTTTCCAAAAAAGAAGATAGTCTAATTGATTTACGGAAGTGGAAAAAGACCTGCAAGAACTTCAGATTACTGAAGTCATGTTAATGAATGGTACAGCAAAGTAGTGACCAAAGACAACACTAAGTGTACGTACGTTCTTTTACCCCCACCTATGGGGGCGTGGTGGCTCAGCGGTCTAGCTGTATGCCTCTCACCAAGGCGGTCCGGGTTCGATTCCCGGTCAATGCATGTGAGATTTTCGAAGTGAAATGCCATGTCCTGTGGTTCGGATTCCACGTAAAAAGGAGGTCCCGTGGCTCATGATCTCAAGATTAACGGTCACGTTAAACTACAAGCTTTTTTTTTACCCCCACCCATCCATGGGGACTTTTAGTATGTTCATTAGTAGGCCCTCCCAAACAATATTGCAAAGTTTCAAAACTTAGGGAATTATAACTCAGCAAATCTTCTAGGTTTGTGAAAGCCAATATACTTTTTTTTTTAAATTATGTCCAGAAAAACCTAATTTGACTGGACTAAAATGCCTCGATCGGATGCCATATAAGGTTATTTAAATGTGAGCACCTCGTGGCAGTAATTCACCAACATGTTTCAGATTCTCTAAAGGGCAACATTACAACACTACAGCGTCTTTCAATCCACATCAGTTAAAAGGATTATTATTATTTATATTATGCCTGCTTAGTAATTGCGCCCCATCTGAAATGCCAGCGAACTGATTATTGTTTCTCGCTAAGAGAAGCATTCTGCGAAGCAAAGTTAGAAAGTTCTACCCATAACCTGTATGGGATCATGAATGAGCTGGCTGATTAACTTATACAGGGTGTAATTGCAATAGGGGCAGATGACCTCGTAGTTCTGCCCCTTAAAACAACAATAACTAATTTACTCCCGTTCTAGTGGTAATGGAAAGACACCATTCAGAGCAGTTATTCTGGCAACATATTTACTTATCTTTCAAGTCAATAGTAGTACTGTCTTACCCAGGAGCGTAACGAGCCAAGACTGTAATGGGGAGCTGTCTGTCTGGAGACGGTGGTTCGAACCCGACATTGACAGCGGCCCTCATGAGTATGGATTTTACCCAAATCTTCCAACCCTAGACTCTAATAATAAAACACAATAACACAGGTTATGTGTAACAACCATATGTTTAACAAGCGTCATACGTGAATACTGCTGAACCGACAACTCTTGGCCTGACTGGTTCCATCGCTGTGGCTTCACTAATACAGGGTGATTTTTTTTTTGCTGGAGCGAGGCCAGCGACGCGCGCACGCCCTCCGCCAGCCAACCGAACTCGGGTCACAGATTGCGTGGATGTAGAAACCGTAACAGAGTACATTAATTATTGGTAAATTCACCAACAAATCCTGATTAACGATCTTACCTTTTTCACAGAACATGCTGAAAATGTTCTCCATCAGCTGACCAGACAGGCGTTGTACCGTGTAATCAATTAGCGTTTACACGCAGTAATTCTCGTTCCAGCATCTTATGTGAAAAGGTAATTTCTTTAATCATGATTTGCTGGTGGATTTGCCTTTAATTAATGTACTCTGTTACGGTTTCTACCTGCGCGCAATCTGCGTAACGAGTACGGTTGGTTGGCGGAAGGCGTGCGCGTACCGCTGGTCCCGCTCCAGCAAAATAAGAGACAGTCTGAAAGACTGGACTTTATATCATTTTAAATGCCACAAATGCTGAAAAATGCCAGAAAGGCTAGAGGCTTCTCGCTTCGCTCGAAGCCAAAGACTCTTGACATGTTAGATGATCAAGAAACGATCAGAATGCTTGAAAGTTACAAGTCATGAGGGAGCTGGAGCGCGCGGTGAGGAGGGAGCTGGCTGGATGACGTCACGCTTGCTGTGTCGTTGCCGTCTCGTAACCCCAGAGCTCACCAGTGAACTCAGTACACATGCACCGAGCGGTACTATGACGTCACACATCTCAGTGCATTCTCAGTACATTTCGTGACGTCGCCGTAATGTAACGACGAAGTCGCCTAGATCATTTAAAATGATAAAATCACTCTGTATAACGCGCAGTCCTGGGTGGACAGTTCCTCCTCTGGGTTAAGGGAGCTCCTTGTCACGTGGTCCGCTACGAACATGGTTTAGGGTTCAAATGTGTGTAGCAGCGTGTCGATCAAGGCATTGGCACTAGCAGCAGCGTAGCGCTCAAGTAGTTAAGCACATTTGCACTTTTAAACGTTACATTACATTCCTTACATTAAATTCAGAATAGTTGCTGGAAATGCTGTCCTTCATCTTGTAGACCAGGGCCATCCAGACAGCGCTCCGGCCGCACTCTAAGCCAGTGCTCCGAGCGCTTTGTTGGAAGGTAGTTTCAGAACTGGTGAGAGGAGGCTGAACGCGCTGAAGTGTGCAGCCGATCCATCAGTCGCTAGTCTAGTTCAATGCGCTTTTTTGACAGCGTGTAAGTAAATCAGTTTCGCAGTGGTCATGACTGAACATCATACCAAAAAGGAGTGGCGAAGCAGCAGTCTTTAAAACAGAATGGGAAATTTCATTTTTTGATGTGTAACATCTTTCCGCTCGGTTGCTGGATAGTTTTGTGGGAGTGATTTTGGAAATTGGGGACGGAAGTGGATCGGAACGATCGAGCTGGCAGTGGTGATCGAACGAAAGTATGCACTGCCCGCTCGAACGATAGAACGGAAGTGTACTAGCTGGCAGTGGTGGGAAACGGAAGTATGCACTGCCCGTTCGATCGATCGAACGGAAGTGTGCCCTAGCTGGCAGTGGTGGATCGAACGGAAGTATAAGACGCAATGCCAACTCGATCGATCGATCCAGCTGGCACTGGAAAGAGAAACAATCAGCGCGCGGTGTCAGAAATTGATACCATGACGCACTCTCGGCCATGTGGAATGTATGACATACTGAACGGAAGACGCTCATGCGAACTCTGGTGGCAAGTGATTGAAACAAATTACATGGTACATGTTCGAAGTCTTCGTATCAGTATTTAAATTGTAAAATGCCTTAATATCAAACATTGTAAGTAGTCGGCATTGACGGTATTATGTTTCTGCACAATGGCTATTCAAATATTAACCCACATAACGGTAATGCAGTCATCAATATAATATAATCGTTGTGGTTATAAGAGAATTGAGCAAGCCTTCATGAACTATTACTCAATACATTCTCTTGACTCACAAGAGGGCCTGTTCGTAAGGCATTTTAAACTCAATTTCACGCAGGAACATTATCGAAACAAGCAAAATATAAATGAAACTTAATTCCGTAATGCAGTATTATTGGAACGTGGAAATAAGTCACCATCTTGTGCATAATATTTGCGTAGTCGAAATAGCCGTGGGGTTAGTGCCGATGACTGTGAATCTAGAGATCTTGAGTTCGAATCCTGGGCGGGGTAGATATTTTTGCTACCAGATTATAATTTTAAAGGATATTTATCATATCAATATGACTCATTTTAACAGAATACATATGAAATTACGTGTTGGTCTGTGAATCAAGAGGACCTGTTTATAAGGAATTTAATGTTATGAGCGTTGTCGCGTCTATTCATCTATAGTGCGTTTCGACCTTAAAAGACAGTACTCATTAAATGGAGCGCGCTGATGCCAGATCTGCTGCATATACAAAGTTCTTAAGGCCGGGCACATGGTGTAACATAACTCGTATACAGGCGTGCTTTTACGCAAAACTCGTGAAATTCCCAAAATATTTGTTTGTTGTATAAAATTGTACCTCATGCCTTGAAGCGAAAGACGGTACAATATTTAGATTATGATACACCGAAGCTCAGAGCGCGATTTCAATGCACACATAATAATTTATAATTTTCAATTATTCAATTATTCATGAATATGATAAGGCCTTTTTCTCGAATATCATAGGTTATAATAAATTATAATATGACATAATAATAATAATATGCTGTATTGTGGTTCACGTAATTTACCCAATTATGTGTGGTCAAGTGGGGGGTATGCAGCCGAAATTAAATTATTCATTTCTTGTTTCTTGAACGAGACGTTGTTCAATTTTATATAGTTCTTTCACTTACGCCCATACCATTTCGATGGGATTAAGTTCACTGTGGTATGGTAGTGTGGTAAGGTGACAAGCAAGAACATATTTCTCTGCTGTGATAGCCTACATTGTCTATTGCTAGGCTAGATCCTTCGGGAACATTGAGCAACAATATTGCTCGGCGAACCACTTTTCATATACTTCACCTGTCATTTTGTCGTGTGTGTCTACAGTGTTCTTTTTGGCACAGAAACGTTAACTCTGCACCATTAACGAACCCTTATTAATTCCCGGGACGAACAAAGGCAAACTACGGAAACCACTCCGAGGATGGCTGAGGTAGGAATCGAACCCACCTCTTCTCAGTTTTGTCTCATGGAGTTGAGTACACCCCGTTCCTCAGACCAGAATTACATTTCTTGGCAGAGCCGGGATTCAAACCCGGGCCTGCACAGTGACAGCACAGTGACAGCCAAGAACGCAACGAGGCGGATAATTTATAAAGAACACACAATTCACTTCATTTCTTAGTTTTACTTCACATCATCACCTAACCTCCTTCAAACGTAGTCGGGGGAGATAGCCTGCGGGCCACGTTAGTAAACCAAGTTCCGGTGCGTCAGCGCTGAGCGGGAGGACTAAGCGAAGTGCTATAACTTATGAATGCTACCTAATATTGAGCTCTGGTTTGTTTTAAAAACTATTTCAGACATTAATGAACATTTCTTCTCGCTTAGTCACCAACGTAAAGTCAACAGCAAAAAACTTTCTCGCTAGCTAACTTTTATGTGACACCATCCCAGATTTTTCAAGTAACATTTAAGAAAAAAATCATAACTTTCTTATTATGAAAATAATTAGATTCGCGCTAAAATATCGTAATTGTGAAAAATGGTCCATGTGTTAATTATTTATGGCTTTTATTTTTACACCATCATAAAGAGCGGAAAATTCTCTATAATAACACGCAAACATTTTCTTGGATTTGTCACTTTCAATTATTGGGAAATGGCAACATCGCCGGGGTAGAAGAGGACGAAGCTAATTGCAGGACATAGGAGTGCGCGAGAGAGGCAAATACTACATTTAATTCCATACTGTCTTTTAAGGTTGAGACGCTCTATAGTTGATCCATATCGTATTCTTTATTTAGGCTAGTGCAGGTGGAAGCTACAAATCATCTAATAAAATGAGTTCCGTATTATAAACTACAATATCTGTAAAACACTCCCTTTTACGATAGATTAATATTTGTGCCAATAATACTATAAAATACCGGTGTATCAACAGTTTCACGTGAGGTTTCTTCTATGACAGATGTTACACATCATATGCGACTACTGTAGGGCTCGTAATTTTTTTGTACAGCTTATAAAGAGCATGCCAAATGTTTAGTGTGCAACAGAGATGTAATGTGTTAAAAAGATCACAATTTGTTGTTGAATTTTCCTCTCTAATGTGTTCACACTTCAGTTTGGAATAAATCACAATATTCTTTACTTAACACTTTTGTTAGTTTCCTGCACATTCCATACATCGGAGTACTATTCGATTTGTATATGCGGTATATTTGTTATGGCAAAACAGCCCTATTAATATGTCAAATATCCCACAAGAGCCGTCGGTCGCACGACTGTACGTACGTATCCAGTCAGCGTGGTCCGAACATCGTCCGTCTCCTCCCTGCCGCAGTGTAGTGGTGGTAGGGGAAGGAGCGCTAGTCTGACTGCCCAGTGCTCCCCGAGCGCGACCGCGCTCCCGGAGCGCAATGACTGGATGGCCCTGTTCTAAACATACGTATCGCCGACGTAGGAGGTCGTGGTTCACTAGCAGTATTCATCCTCACTGATAATGGGCAACAGTGCAGTTACTTCGTACTCGAGAGCCTCCAGAGTACGACGATGGTTTCTGTGTACCTTTTGTTTGAGCTTCCCTCCCAAGTAAATATCGCACGGCTCTGAAACTTACTAACACATTTACTGTAAGACTTCCTCTTGAGAAGATATCCACTAGGATAATTCGATGTTTTGTTCTACACCTAACCGTGTTCATTGGATACAAGGTATACTACAGTATTTCACAGCAAATACTAATTATCTCAACTAAGGTAAACTGCGTAAACAGTGACCATTATGAGAATGGTAATAATTAATATCCGTGTTTGACTGATAGTACTATGTTATTCAAAACCGCCTCGTCGGACTGTGGTTTAATCACTGCTTAAACGTACTTGTTATTGTCACAATTTACATTTTTTTGTATATTCCAATTTGTTGCCCACTGTTTAATGAATGTTGGTTATTTTATTTCTCACCGTATCCATACTATATTTTGACTTGACAATATCCAAATTGTTTCATTCGTCTTGCACATATAAAATACTAGGTCAGTTTGGATCAAGATTATGTACTGCATTACCATATTGGACAGCTAACTTCAACAGAACGATCAAACTAGTAAGAGTCTTCTGCATTATTTCAGTTAGATAATTTTACACAATCAACATTTTAAATCTTTCACCAATATGTTAACAACATCGTAGCAACACCATAACTGACAAGTTAGACCACATCAATGTTATACAGACTACCGTATCCATTAAGGTTGATTTGTAGTCATATTACGTCCGATAATATTAAATCACACTGGAGTTGATCGTGATATAACTGCAAGATACATCATACAGCAGCGATGTCCGATTCACTGTAATCGAACCATTCATATCTCTTTTAATTATTTTTGTGAGCTTTCTTTTTATTTAAATGTCTAATAGTGTTTTGTAAGGATATCCATTTTCTCTTTTATCTTTGTAAACTTAGTTTTAAGATTATTTAATTCAATATAAGCTGACGAAGGTGTCATTGAACACCGAAACATGTACGTTTAAGCAGTGATTAAACCACATTCTTTAGCGTTTGACAATGCGGTTTTGAATAAGATGGTACAACTAAGGTATCTTGCCAGCTGCGTACGTTATAAATGCCATGCCAGCATCCAGGTCTTCCCGACCCACTCTTGTAATCGGTTCATGCTATACATCTGGTGAAGACTCATGACGACCTGTCCGCCGCACGGCCTTTGCGAGGCTCCGTTCTCTATCTAGGGCCCTCACTGTATTGTGTGATTCAGTATGATGATGCAATAATGCTTTACGTCCCTTTTAACTACTGAGGCTTGTAGAGACGTTAGCGTGCCGGAATGTTGCTCTGAAGGGGATCTTTAACATGGCAGTGTCGCGTTTCTCTTGCATTTACAGTACGCACGCTCAAATGTCAACTGGCGGCGCTAGAATTAGATCCTGTAACCTTGGCCACAGCAGGCGAGAACGTTACCGCTGCGCCACGCGGCCAGTCGCATATCGTAGAAATTGAATGAGCTTACATGCGTGCCTATGGCTGGATTTAGAGCTGAAGTTCAGTTTCAAGACCAAACTTTTACTGCTGACCCACGCCAGCAAAACATTTCGTCACTCCACGATTGGCGTCAAGTGAGTGATAGATAGCTTGCTACTTCTTAATATACGTGTCGTCTTAAAACTCAGGAGTAACAAAATTCACGAATTACAAAAAGGGGATTAGCAAGAGTGGTACTAAGTGGATTCTTTACCTGGGTCAGTCTCAAAACTCACGAACCGGCGAGTTTTCATTGAATGGATAAATGCCCAACGTACCCACATAACGACTGTAGTTATTTGAAAATTTAATCGGAATATTTGTTGTAAGTAATAAACAGTCTTCTAGTGTATTGTGTCCGTAATTTCACTACGTACAGCCATGTATGATTTTGTCTGAAGATGCAGCTAGAACTGCGTGCCCTGTTGTACAGTTCACGCCACGGTTTTTGGCCGGTCAGTCCCGGTTTCACAGTTCTACAGAGGAGTCTGCGAGCCTCACGCATGTGCAATTGATACGTGAGTTTTCAGTTGCGCGGAAAGCAACTCTCCTATGAATTGCACTTGCCTGAGGTTCACCATCTGTCCTCTGTACGACTGCGCAATTGCGGCTCACCGGCCGAAAACTGTCGCGTGAACTGTAATTGGCACCTCTTATAACAAGGTGGGCCTGCCATGTAACCTCGCACAAAGTATACGGTACGCGAAAGGGGTTGAAAGGCTGTGGGAGTCACCGTGCAACTCATCCTTTCTGCGGTCATCACATTCTCTGGAGTAGTGAATTTTGAGACTCATTAGATTGTAAATTTCATTGACGGTCCTCCATTGAAGCGTTTAAATAGCCGCGTGACCTGCTTTATTACAAAGTATGTAATGGTTTAAAATAAATATTTGACATTTATTTGGATTTTTAAACATGATTTTTATTGCATTAGTTGTTACTGTACAAATTAAAGGCATGAACATCGACCTTCATCAAGCGTCACGACACGGCACGGTGGAGCGGGCGCGAATTTACTGCCGCGTTGCTCAACTAGCCTGAAGTCACCGGTAACCATGACAACAGGAGTTCTGTGATGCGAATTCAGCCAGCAAGCGAGTCGTCTCTCACCAGTGATTGCTCATCCGCATGGTTCTCATTTTAAGCAATCTTGTACTATAAGAGTTACTCTGCTCGCTGCACGCGCAGTTCGTATATTAGATAGCGATGTGTTGCGTATGTAATATGTCTTACATTTTAAAATTCCAAGATAAGAAATACCAAAATAAATAAATATGAGTATTGAAACATTAGTGAATTACCTAAACGAAAACAGTATGGATGATGTGTTCGTGGAAGCGTACAAATTATTCCCTCTTTTTTTTAATCGTATATCGGCGACACCATCAGATTCACACCTGAACCCCCACTGGTTAATTTAGCTACTACTTTGTAGTCGTGAGTTTTGATACTATTTGCTACTATTTTTAGCTCGTGAGGTTTGAGACGTAACCTTATTATCAGGGCCTGGATTTTGATGGCCTAAAAATGTTTAAAAACTGACCTATAAAATGACTGCAAAAATCCCATAAAATGACCCCACAACTTTATAAGATGACATAAAAGTTAATTATTATTTGAGAAATAAGTTACGAATTATGTGCACACAAATACTGGTTATTATTTCAGTCTATTGTTTGGCACTCCAACTTCATGGAATGGTGACCGTAAAGGCTGCAACATCTAAAGAACAAAAAAAGAAAAGAAAAGAGAATTTCACAGTTAGGTAGACTACTCGAATTCATTATCGGATTCGAGGTAATAAGAAAAATGTGTACTTAAAATACATTGCAGGCTTACCTCACTCCGCGTTACAGATGACAGGAGATTCATCATTATGTCTTAGATTCGTTTACCTGCAGATCGTTTTCTTCTGCCCATGTTTTCAGCTTGTTCACTACTAACTTCTTGAAGGTCTTCCAGGTTTGTTGACCCCATTACCATGTCGTCAGCATACGTATACAGTGTTGTGATACTGTTCCACTGAATTCTACTGCTTTGGATACGTGTGCAGTTGCAATGTTAAATAGTATTGGACTAATCGAGTCACCCTGTATTATTTCATTGGTCTGGTAAATATCGTGTGAAAGTGAGATGCCATAACTTATGTTAACTAGGCCTATTTTGTATTCTTGGATGGTATCCAGAAGTATTGTAATGCTGTGTGTGTCTCCAATCATTCGAAGCAGTCATGGTTAGTCATCTTCTGGGGGTAACATCGAGATAATAATGTTAGCCTATTGGTTTTAAGTCCCTTTTAACAACTGTGGCTTTTAGAGACGCAAAGGGACCGACAATTTGCCCCGAAGGGGATCTTTAAAGTGTCAGTAAATCTACTGACACGGCTCCCTTACATTTGCGCACCCTCAAACGCCAACTGACTGTGCCAGGATTCAATCTTGCAACCTTGGGAACAGCAGACGAAAACGTTACCGCTGAGCCACGCAGCCAGTCGGTAACATCGAGACTTTCCTCTTGTTCTCACAATTTCTAAAGAAATCGTCTCCTAGTGTATAAGCTCCTTTCAATTCATACATAGCCTACTCACGACGTGAACTTCTCACAGGCATTAACCTTGGCAGTGACTGCGAAACGAACAGGGTCTCATTGTTCTCACAGCCTTGGAGAACGGAACTAGGATGGAAAGCCAGACAGGAAAACAATGGTTCGGAAGTGCTTTATTCACCGAATACTGGCTTTTCTCTTGTTATGGTCTTTTGCTGTTTAGCGGAATATGGAAAATTTATTTAATAGAGGGGTAGTTTTTAAAAAGACATGTACCGTAGAATGTATGAAAATGGCTATTTACTCATAGTTCTTCATGGAACAACTAGTTTTTTTCCTCGACAAAGGATACTTATAATCAGTGCTTTTTTAAACAAAATTTAAGGGGTACTCACAGTTGTAATCGACAAAATTGCAATTTTCGGCAATTTGCAGAGTCCAGTTATTACTTTATATGCTGACAAGTTAGATGAAAGGTTCAATTGGTTTAATAGATTACCTCATTAATTCATTAACTTTCAGCTTTTTCGATGCCTGGGTGGATGTAAAATAGTTATTTTCTTCATCCTTCAAAACAATTCATATTAACCCCACCTCCAAACACTAGCCTGCGTACTTAAAAGAACAGAACTTCCTTTTCACGATTGTTAGAGTATGTTACTTATTTTTGCCTAAACAAGTAAATTTCATTTTCATTTTTCAAGGCAGCAATTACACAAAGCTTTTGTCGAGCAGAAAATAATATGTCCTATTGTTTCGATTATGCTGCTGAGTGTCGAGTTGCCGACCAAAACAATCTGATTCAATAGATCGATCTAAATCTAGGATTACTCGAAATCTCCTCGAGCTGTTGTGAAGAGCACGTTGACGCCAGCTGATCGATGAACTTTCAAGTCGGAAGTTACATTTGTGGGACTAGATACAAATGTACCAATATGTTTTCTTAACTTCTTCAGATCTAAGACAATATTTGTTGTAGAGTTTCTTTTCCTGTACTTCTTATTAAATAATGGCACAAATAATATATATTTGAACACAAGAGGGCACATTCTTAATAAAATAATTAAATTACCGATCACAATTACCAATAGTGGTATTTTGGTAAGTCGCAAGTGTTTTGGCCAGCTTAGGACTGCAAACACGAGAAGGCTGAAACCCCACAATCGGTTGTCATTGGGATGTTTTTTCGTGATTTGTTTTCAACTCCAGGCAAACCCGTAACGGTAGAAATAGACCACGTCTGCTTCCTTCCGATTTCATTCCTAGTTTCATTCGTCACCGTTCATTTCATCGTAACACCTCTGAAGAACTAGGCATTAGGAAGGCAATCTGGTCGTAAAAACCATCCGCCACATGGAAACCACATCTAATACCCAACCCCGCAGAAATGGGAATGTTTAAGGGTAGAATTTACGTAATACCAAATGCTGCTGTTAAAAATATTAAAAAGTAAAGATACACATATGTGCACCCTGGGTCTGAAGTGGTTAAACAGTTTTCGAATGTTTAAGGGGTACGCGGACCTCCGCGTTCCCCCTGAAGAAATGCCCTGCTATAATTATATAGCCTAACTACTGCTCGAGTCTAAGCTGTGTGAACCTGAGAGGAATGTTCATCGTGGACTATGAGAAATGGTGTTGACGAGTGATGAGGTTTCTCGGTCCGTGCATAGTACAGAACCAGATACATTGGTCGGTGACTCACTGACTTATTAGTAACACCACACTGGTTTCAGAAAAGACCCATGTTAGCAGTATTGGAATAGACGAGAATGTCAGGTAACACGGTTGGCTGTCGACAGGCTTCTCATTTCTCGCCTGCTCCTACCCTGCCTCTGCCCTTCATCCCGCAAGATCACAGAGCTTAGAACCGAGCAGTACATTTGTCATCAACTGCATTCCTTTACTCATGATCCCGTTAACGACTAGAAAGACAGCTAGTATGCTATAAAGTTGCACTTGACTTTGCGTTGTAAGTGTTACAGTTTGTCGAGTGACAGTATTAAGGTCACATCAGCTTCAGTCCTTGCAAAAGAGGCTTATCGCGGATTATTTATAAGCTGCTATATTTCGTTCCGGAAGTGGTGATACGGACAGTGGTGACGTAACATTCTTTGACTCATGAATGAATCATTCACGAGAAATACTGGCTCAATAATATCGTATCGAGGCTACTGTCATAAGATCACCAGCGTGAGCTCCTGGATAACGTGCGCGCTGCTTCACGTGTGAACACATGTTGGCTGTTTCTTCAATTAGCGCAGTATACTTGTGTGCATGTTGTATTTGTATGGTAAACTGTGTTATTGTCTTGACTCTTGTAGTGGTTGTTGTAGTAGTTTCTTTAATTAGGAGCTTGGGGCATGTTTGGTCATCAGCCCCGTTTACTTGTTTGCATATTGTATTTGTATAACAAACTGTGTTATTGTGACTGATACAGTGAGAGAATGGAGCGTCTCAGAGGCGGTGTGACGTGAGAAGCCCGTTTTGTCAGCACTAGAGGAGTAGCATTTGCCGATGACACAAAAGCGGATCGGGTAGTACCGGATGTTGACATGGCATTTATTACGTATGGAGCTGGAAAGATACCATAGTTGAGAAAATTTAGACTTATGGTGAAGTACTGTAGCCTATCTCATATCCTGTGAACATGGTTAGGAGTAGAACAAAACATCGAATTTTCCTAGTGAAATCTTAATCTTCTCAAGAAGTCGTCTTCCAGTAAATGTGTTGGTACGTTTCAGCGCCGTGCGAATTTTACATTGTGGGGGGGGGGGGGGATCTCAAACAAAAGGTACACATACACAATCCGCCTACTCGTGAGGCTCTCGATAACGAAATAACTGAACTGATACGAAATATCAGTGATGATGAATTACAGAGATTGCACCAAACCTTCCTACGTTGGTGCAATATGTGTCTTGAAGATGGACAGCATTTCCAGCAACAACTCTGAAATTAAATTAATGATAATTAAATACGTTAAAAAGTGTAAATGTGTTGAACTAGTTGGGCGCTACGCTGCTGCCAGCGGCAGTGCCTTGCTCGCCTTGTGGCTAGCCACAGTGCCTCGGCCGTCACACGGCGCTGCGAGTTCCCGTTCTGTATACCTAGGTTGTGGTAGTTGCTATTTTTTTTTCAATTGGGAGCTTGGGGCATGTTTGCTCGTCAGCCCCGTTTACTTGTGTGCGTATTGTATTTGCATAACAAAATGCGTTATTGTGTTGACTCTTGTAGTGGTAGTTGTTCTTGTTAATTCATTTTGGACTGAGGAATGATGTTATTGTTAATTCATTTAGAACTGAGGAATGTTAAGTCATCAGTAGCGTGCTGGCAACTTGGGTGTGTATGGCGACTGTATTTATTAGGGATTACGATAATATACCAGACCCAAAACAACTGTGAACATGAGGGAGGAGCCAGATTACCTCGCTCACTCGCGCCAGCCAATAGCATAGCGCGACGTTGCCTAATTAACTCAACTCGCAGGGCTCGCTGCGTCGTACGAAATCGTTAAATCTCTCCTCGCACGAAAATAATTAATTCTTCAATTATTTTGATGACCCTATAATACAGAGCTAAACATTTTGAAGCTGACTGTTCAAACCCCGTGACGCTACGACCAGCCGTTCGGGAGATAATTAGAGAGAGAGAGAGAGAGAGTGGTTTAGGTGTTGAAATATTTAGGTTCGCTAGGGAAGATAACGAAGAGTGATAGCATTGCTGTATCAGTTCAGTAGTGGAGCTTTACCAAGTGTTGTGAGCTGAAGTTTTGAACTCATAACAATGTCCTTTAGCGAGCCGAGTGGCAGCCGAACAGTTTTACACAGTCAAACCTATGTTATTGTGGTATCAGCAATTGTTATTTTTTGTAATTCAGTCGAATAAATCTCACCTCTTCACAGTTTTACGTCACGAGGCATAGCGTACCCAGTTCTAACCCTAAGACCAGAACTAAATGTCTTGATTGAGCCGTGGATTGAATCCGGACCTCACGGATTGTTGTTATTGATGGTTTTAGCGGCTTTTCGACATCGTGGTCGTGTAGCCCCGTGTATTTGGGTGTGTGTGGAATTTGTCTGATAACCTGTGTCACTGTGATGTCTGTACTAGTGTGTGTATTTGTAATTGAGGTAGGGTTTGGGTAGGAAGCGGCCGTGGCACGTTAGGTACCATCCCGGCATTTGCCTGGAGTAGAAGTGCGAATCCACAGAAAAACCACTTCCAGGATGACTGAGGTAGGAATCCAACCCACATCTTCCCAGTTTTGTGTCACGAGGGAAGTGTACCCTGTTCCAGCCCTCAGACCAGAATTACATTTCTTGGGAATCGAACCCGGGCTTCCGCGGTGACAGCCAAGAATGGACAGCAAGTGTGCTAGCCAGTACACCACGAGGTGGTCTCCAATAAACAAAAACTGATCGCAATAAATTTTCTGTATTTCTATTACCTTATAAAGATTCTACAAGCAATGTTAATCAGAATGACTTGGGGTGTAGATTACGTCATGTGAAATAATAACATTGTTATTGTTGTTTCATTTGAGGGGCTAGGACATCTTGGTACTTTAGCCCCGTGTACTTGTCTGAAAATCTGGGTTACTGTGGTGTCTGTATTAGTGTGTGTGTATTTGTATTTTGGTGAGGATTGGAAGGAGGCGGCCGTGGCGTTAAGTTAGGAACCATCCCGGTATTTGCCTGGAGTATAAATGAGAAACAACTTCCAGGATGGCTGAGGTAGGAATCTAACCCACATCTTCCAAGTTTTGCCTCACGAGTCTGAGTGTACCCCGTCCCAGCCCTCAGACTAGAATTAAATTGCTTGGCAGAGCCGGGAATCAAACTCGGACCTCCTGGGCCACAGCCAAGAATGCTGGTCGCTACGTCAGTAGGTGCTCACTTGCACGAATAACGTTTGCGTGGCATCATATATCTGTTATTTAAACTAGTTTCAAGCTTCGACCAGTGTTTTGGAGCGGATTTACGAGTTAACTGTCCAATGATTCTCTGTGTTTTGATGGCTGAATATCATCGCTGTTATATGTTTTTAGTTTTGCTCAACAATTTCCTTGTGACCTACTTATATGGTGCACCATATTAAGTTAAATAGCTATTTATTTTTTGAGTGCTACGCTATCGTATATCTTTCTTCGGATATTTGTCTTGGCTGATGAAGGGGATAAAAGCAATTAATCCCCGAAACATGTACCAGGAGCAAGTGTAATTATAATTTATTTTCGTTTATGTATTGACTAAGGCGGATATACAATTTGTTGTTAAAACTATCATATATCTGGCTAATATCATATTGTGCGCACTCCGTTGTGAGCAAAGATATTCGTACGATTAGCCCCCCCCATCTCGTACATGCTCTTACATTCGGAGCGCCTTGGGTTCACGGAGAAGGTCGTACGTATACTGCGAGTTTAGAGCTGTGTCATCTCCGCCAGTCTCACTGTGGCAACAGTACTCAGCTGGACGCACGCTACTGGGCGAGCCCATGTTCACAGTTGTTTTGGGTCTGGTATAGTAGCTAACAGAGACTAGGGTGTCGTGCCGGATGCGACCATACCGGATGCGATCCGTGCCGCAAGTGACCACCAATTAGCCATCGTGCCACTAGCGACTCAAGCACTGATGTATCGGTGGGATCTAGTAATTTCTAACACATCTGTCTCTGCTAAAATTCCGCTTAGGTTAGGTTGGGTGCCGTAAAAATTGAAGAGATAATTTCCAAAGTGACGTAAATCTGAATTTGACAGAATTTTCAGTTTTGTCTTTCATAAGGTAAGTTTATTGGTTCTCTCAACGTATAGCTAAGGTTTTAAGTCGCAATACGTCGTATTAACCGTGATCTAAGAAGTAAGTTTATTTGCAAAGTGATGTAACTCAAACGTGTATTTATTTCCAATTTGTCTTGACCAATCCGACGGCTCTCTGGACATCACGTGATAAATCAAGGCCATGGCTATCTTTGAAGAATATGTAGAGCATCAGTTTGTATTTGTTGTTTTTAAACCTTTTAAATGTTCATAAATGCCACTCAAAGCGTATGTCAATATATGATTTATTTCCAAATCGTCCTAACTCCAACTTACAGGAGACGATTACCACCATTTCCATTGATAGGCGATTTTTAAAACACAGTGTCAGGATGTGCATAAAAGTATTGAATGAAATTACATTATATTCGTAGTCATATCTGAATTTAATTATACGAAGAAACAAAAACGCGATTTCTGAAGTTTTGCATTTCATGGATTTACGTCACTTTGGAAATAAGATCTTCAATTCTTCTCACGAACAATGGGTCGCATGGGGCACTGTAAGCTACTAGCAGGGTCGCTACAGCCACAATTTTTACTGGGTCGCATCCGGCACGGTCGCACTCGGCACGTAATCGAGACTAGTACCTCCCCGGCATTTGCCAGAGGGAGTTTGAAAAACCACACATAAGATGGCCGCAGTCAGCGGCGGCATTGGAACCTCACCTACCCAGTTCCAGTCTTAGACAGCTTGTCAGATGTCTGAAATTAGATGATTACTAACACGTATCAAATTAAAAGCATACATTTCAATGTATTGACGTGATTTAAAATACGGTAGCCTAACATTAAGGATATCATTGTACCAAACTTGAAATCACTGAATGATCGCTCATTATTGCAAGGGATTATTATGGTGTTTGAAGAATAATTATATTCATCATGTGCACAAGTACTTCCGTAGAGAACTAATTTGCTCATACCTATATATAGTGATGTGGGCCGGGTAAATACCCAGTGGGAAGGTAAATATAAATTGGGTATTTACCCGGGTATATACCCAGTGGTCATTTAAATACCCAAGATGAGGGTATTTTAGTTTTTTGAGCTTTGTACAACACTTTTTGATGTGTTGATCAAGTGTTGAACAAACAAGGACTGAAACACAGGTATTTCATGCCTTAAATTGAAATCGGGAACAATATCGATCCTTCAAAACTAAAAGAAAAGGAAAATGGACGTCCGGGTATTTTTGAGTATTTATATATTTGGCACTGTAACCTTGTCTTTAACTGTATATTTTTCCTTAAACTAAAGTAAAATATTGGATAAAACCTTTTGGTTGTTTTGTGTTTTAAATTTTTAATAAATACAAACACATTGAGTATATGCATATTAATTGAAATGTGTATGCCAAAACTCAAAAGGTTATAAAATAAATTCAATAGAAAGGACAAATGAATAAAAAGTAAATAATAATAAAAAAAAGCGTAGTAAAAGTGCTTTAAGTAATTTTTCATTCAATTTTAAATATTAAAGATTTTTTAAAATCATACTCTAAATAATATAAATGCATGTCAGGAAGTTTTTGTAGTATGTGTGCTCTATAACCGGTGAAGACGTATGCCAACAAGTATGTGATTTGGCAACACTGCTCAGCTCATCCTACCCAGAATTCAAACTGGCACTGTTAGTTTATATCTCCTGATCTAATTCCCAATTCTAATTCTGTTTTTAAATCCCAATTCTAATTAAATTAAATTTTATTAATTATCTGATGTTGTTACATTTCTAAAAAGTTAATGTAGAATAGTTTGCATACCGGTACCCTTTTTTAAGGTTCAACTGACAAGGACATGAGATTTTTAATGAAAAATCTAAAATACCTGGGTATTTACCCAAATTGGGTATTCACCCGAGTATATACCATGGGTATTTGCCCCGATTTATAAATACCTGGGTATTTTACATCACTAGCTATATACAAGTTGCCGGGCTTGAAGGCGTGGTCCAGACATGATGTTTTCTTCCGACGGTTCATTGAAAATTGCGATCGGCATTATCAAAAATCCGCTCCTTCCATTAGTCAGCAGTGGACCCACTGACTTAACGAACAGAGCGTACCCTTGATATTGAAGAACGTAGTTTTCGGTCAAACGTTGGGAGACATCCTACCTGGACCACGGCCTACAAGCCTGGACAACATGTACATTGCTTGCTTTATTTATTTATATACTAGCAGGTACCCGCGGCTTCGCTCGCGATCAAGACAATGGGGACGATGCATTAATTGGTCTATTCTATTACAGCAATCGCGGCTACAGATGGGTCAATTCTAATTCTGAAAATTCTGATACATACAGTACAGTATATTGATATGAGCTGAAAAGTGGGATTTTTTTAGAGTCGTCAAAATCTGCAGGGTACGATGTTACATTATATGAACACATTTTAAAATTACGTTTTTGGTTTTGCCATCTTCTGCTGAGACATAACGATTTTGTTGTCCGGATACTCGCGAGCACGCCACATACAGTTGCCCAAGGGAAAAAAAGGTTTTGTCTAAATGTACACCTGCTGCTGTTAAGTGTGTGTCATTGCGCTTTGTTAATATAAATTGCGAATATAGTTTGAAGAGGGAACTGCACTCTTGCACACTGGAATGGCAAATCTATCGGAATATGGGGAAATAAAAGTATTTTTCCTTAAGCTATTCTGGGTGTAATTTTGCCACACTTTTGATGATTTGAACATCAACATGTCGCTATTAATAGACCTATAGTAAAATATATCTCACCTTGGCCGCTGATGTACTCGTACATTATGCAGTCTCTTCCAGTGTTACGTCCCAGGGATTGAAATTCTCCAAAAACCCTTTTGCCTCACATGCCTCTCTAAATAATTAAAATTCCTCGTTGTTGTTGTTGTTGTTGTTGTTGTTGTTGTTGTTGTTGTTGTTGTTGTTGTTGTTGTTGTTGTTGCTTGATTCTTCAGTTTTTTTACTGGTTTGATGCAGCCCACCATGCCCCCTCTCCTGAGCTAATCGTTTCATCTCTACACAGCAACCACACCCTACATCCGAGGCAATCTGTTTAACCCTGGTCTATGTTTACAGTTCTTTTCCTCGACCCTCCCTTCCATAACTAAGCTTGCTATTCCTGGGTGTCTTATTTATGTGTCCTACCAACCTTATCTTCCCTTCATTAGCAGTCGCCAGAAACAACTCTCCTCTCCCACTCGTCTTAATACCTCTTCATTTGTTACCCTATCTACCCATCTGATCTTCATCATTCTCCTGTAACACCACATTTCAAACGCTTCAATTCTCCTCTTTTCTGCTGCACCATTAGTCCAAGTTTAACTTCCTTATAATGTCACGTTCCAGACAAAAGCTTTCAAAAATGACTTCCTAATACCTAAATGTATATTCGATGTCAACAGATTCCTTTTCTGTAGAAATGCTTTCCTTGCCTGAGCCAACCTGCTTTTTATATCCTCTTTGCTTCGTCCATCACTGGATATTTTGCTTCCTAAGTAACAGAAGTATCCTACTTCCTGTAGCGTTTCACCAGCCAATTTGAGGTCCATAGAGGTTTCTGATTTATTTCGGCTGCATTCCAATAATTTTGTTTTACATTTATTGATTTTCATCATGAATTCATTCCTCAAGACTGAGTCCATACCATTCAAAAACTCGTTCAAATCCTCTGGCGTATCGGCCAAGACGACGATGTCATCAGCAAATCTCAAAGATGAAATTATTTATCCTTGAATCTTCGCTCCCCCTTTAAATTTTTCTCCAATTTCCTGATTATTGTGGTATTAGAGATCTTTGAAATGCGTTGTTCTCGCACATGGTGTAGATGCATTGTCCAAGGATAACATTCCATGTTACGAACATGGGTCGCATAACCTGCACCGAAAGCCTATTCTGGACAGCAGTTCCTTGAATTCAGATTTGCCAACATTTTATTGTATCTTTCCATGTGGTATATCTCTGTACCTCAACATACAGAAGAGTGCTTTAAAAATCATGTCGTGTGTACATTTTGGAAAAGGTGGTGAGTGTGGTTTTTGCCAGAGTGGATACACGCACGTAGAAATTCTTTTCAGTAAATAGAATGGTTCACAATTTTGTAAGTGCACATTGAGGTATGTGACGGCGAGATGCCTTAAGTGTTACGGAAACGGCAATAGCCGCCACAGAGCTTCGTTGCTACTGAAATAACGACCAGACTGATATTTGTACTTAACTATACGGGATTTGTAAGCCCAGTGTTTATGAAATTGAACGCAGGTATATCGCTAACTTTATTGAATAGCCGCTAGTGTAGTGTTTAAAATTTAAAAGTGGTATTAGAAGGCGCTATCCCTATTTTTTTTACCCCTGGAACTACAGGCCACGAAGGGCCTAGGCCTGTCATGCGACCGCTTCCCAGCCATTTGACCTGCAGATATTGTGGTGACGCGTGGTCAGTGCATCGTGTTCGCTCGGCCGTTTATCTTGTTCTTCGTGACCGGGGCGCTGCCTCTTTATCAGACAGCTACTCAATTGTCCTCACGAAGCTGAGTGCACTCCGTTGCAGCCCTCACGCCAGTGTCTAAAATCTCTGACGGGGCCGGGAATCGAACCCGGGGCCTCCGGATGGGAGGCAGGCACGCTACCCTGTTCTTGTGTTTATATATCTCTTGAAAAAGATAATAAATGGATTGGCACTGCCTCCTACAGGGATATATAGAAAATCGGATGTCATACCTTGAGGTTCAGTTGCCATGGAAACGGACTTGCCATTAGTTCATCAGTTTACCAGAGTGAAGATAGTTTTCTGCGAATATCTTTGAAACTGTTGGTTTTAGGGCCTTAAAATGTGGTTTTCGGTGTCCCGTAGGGACCTACCGAGTATTGTTTCTCGCATCGAGGGGCGTAACATGAGCTTTGTCCGGTCCATATGCGACAACTTCGATATTTTGTCCCGGCTGAGTATTTTTGGTGACTTTTCAGTTATGTTGCCCGTTCGACGGGAACAATGATTTATTTCCGGATGAAAGGCAGCCTATATGTTATCCTAGTGTATAAGCTGTCTCCATTTCAAATTTCATCCAAATACGTCCAGCCGTTTTAGTGTCAAGAGGTAACAAACTAACACACACACACACGGACACACAGATTTTCACATTTATAATATACTAGCTGAAGTACCCGTGCTTCGCTACGGGTCGTAAATAAATTAAAATGTGAAGGTGACAGTTAAAACAGGGGATAGGCGAGGTGCTGCGCAGAGGGAGATTAAGGATGGAACATTTTGTCCAACTACACCGCTCTGCCTTGACCGTGTTTTATAGCACACATTTATGTTTTACTCGCTAACGGTTGAAGATACATTTCGGATAGAAAATGCAAATTTTAACCTCGTACATGCCATCAAAAGTTTGCTATTTCTTAGCGTTCTCTTTTTATTAGAACTGGAAATATGAAAGTTTAAAACCAAAGGGTAGAGTGACGTCACTAAAATGGTCGCCATCTTTAATTAGTGCAATGTATTGAAATCAAAAGTAACCTGTATGTTAACCAGGTAAATCTGCTACTTCCATGTAAAATTCATGTAAATAGGACCAGTGGTACTTGCGTGATTGAGTAATACACAGACACACACCATCTCATTTTTAGTCTCGCTTCGCTCGCGTCATAGTCGTGTCATATTGTTATTCAAAGAAATGCAGGTTTAACCCCATTAACACCCCTTTAGAACCTGAATATCCAAAAATCCCTCCTTAGTAGATGTTTTCGACACACGACAAACATACCCTCAAAATATCATTCTTCTAACATTAATAGTTTTGGTTGGTCGATGAGAGTGAACATCCAAAAATCCTTCCTTAGTGGACGTTTTTCTTCCAGAATTTCACCCCTCCCCATAGGCCCCTTAAATTGGATTTATGAAAAGACGGTCGAACACCTATTTATTTTATTTATTTTATTTATTTTATTTATTTATTTATTTATTTATTTATTTATTTATTTATTTATTTATTTATTTATTTTAAGCTGATTGATTTCCTCCGAGTTTCAAACTTCTCGCCTATGTCGTTTAAGAGATACACGCTCCGTTAAGAATCTTTCAACCCCCACTTTTCATCCCTTTCACCTCATAATATACACTATATCGATAACCCATTAGACATGTGTCAGCTTATTTTTAATGATTAGTATATACTGTATGCCAAGTATCAATCCCCAAATGAAACCACTCGTGAGATATTGTTATTCAATGAAATGCACGTTTACCCCCTTAACACCTTAGAACCTGAATATTCAAAACTCCTACCTTAGTGGACGTTTTCGACATAAAACGAACATATCCCCAAAATTTCATGTTTCCAACTTCAATAATTTTGGCTGGGCGATGATGAGTGAGTGAGTCAGTCAGGACATTTTCTTTCATTTATATTTGATAATTTCACCCCTCCCCATGAACCCCTTAAATTGGATTTATGAAACCAACGGTCGAACACCTATTTACTTATTTAAAGCTGATTTCCCCCTGAGTTTGATGAGTGAGTAAGTGAGTCAATCAGTTAGGACACTTTCTTTCCTGTTTTATCCCCCCAGAATTTCACCCCTCTCCAAGGGCCCCTTAAATTGGATTTATGAAAAAACGGTCGAACACATATTTACTTGTATTTTAAGCTGTTTTATCCCGCCGAATTTCAAACTTCTCGCCTATGTCGTTTAAGAGATGCACGCTCCGTTAAGAATCCCTCAATCCCCAATTTTCACCCCTTTCACCTCATAATATACACGACATCGATAAACATTTAGATATATGTCTGATTATTTTTAATGATTAGTTTATATACCGAATATCACATCCCCAAAGAAACAACTCATGAGATATCGTTATTCAATGAAATGCACGTTTACCCCCTTAACATCTCTTTAAAACCCGAATAAAGAAAAATCATTCCTTAGTTGACGTTTTGACATACAGCGAACATATTCCCAAAATTTCATTTTTCCAACATTAATAGTTTTCGCTGGGCGTGATGAGTGAGTGAGTCAGACAGGACATTTTCTTTCAATTATTTTTACCAGAACTTCACCCCTCCCCATGGGCCCCTTAAATTGGATTGATAGAAAAACGCTTGAACACCTATTAACTTATTTTTTTAACTGTCTTTTTCCCCTGAGTTTGATGAGTGAGTGAGTGAGTGAGTTAGTCAGTCAGTTAGGACACTTTCTCTCCTTTCCCCCCCCAGAATTTCACCCCACCCCATTGGCCCCTTAAATTAATTTATGATAAAACGGTCGAACACCGATTTACTTAATTTTTTAGCTTTTTTTTTTTCGCTGAGTTTCAAATTTCTCGCCTATGTCGTTTAAGAGATAGGCCTACACGCTCCGTTAGGAATCCTTCAACCCCCAATTTTCACCCCTTTCCCCTCATAATAATACACCACATCGAAAAACCCTTAGACACATGTCTGCTTATTTTTAATGATTAGTTTATATGCCGAGTATCACATCCACAAATGAAACCTCTCGTGAGATATTGTTATTCAATGAAATGCAGGTTTAACCCCCTTAAGACCCCTTTAGAGCCTGAATATCAAAAAATCCTCCCTTAGTGTACGGTTTTGAGATACAACGAACATATCCCCAGAATGCCATGGTTCCAACTTCAATATTTTTGACTGGGCGATCATGAGTGAATGAGTCAGGCCAATTTCTTTCATTTTTTCCTTCAGAATTTCATCCCTCCCGATGAACCCCTTCAATATGATTGATCAAAAAAACTGTCGAACAGCTATTAACTTACTTTAAAGCAGTCCCCCCCCCCCCCCCTGAGTTTGATGAGTGAGTCAGTCAGTCAATCAGTTAGGACACTTTATTTCCTGTTTCCCCCCCCCCCCCCAGAATTTCACCCCTCCCCATGGGCCCCTTAAATTGGATTTATAAAAAAACGGTCAAACACATATTTACTTATTTTTTATGCTGATTTTTTCCGCTGAGTTTCAAACTCCTCGCCTATGTCGTTTAAGAGATACACGCTCCGTTAGGAATCTTTCAATTCTTACTTTTCACCCCTTTCACCTCATAATATACACCACATCGAAAACCCCTCAGAGACGTGTCTTCTTCCTTTTTAATGATGAGTTTATATGTCGTGTATCATATCCCCCAATGAAACCAATCGGGAGATATTGTTATTCAATGGAATGCAGGTTTAACCCCCTTAAGACCCCTTCAGAACCTGAATATCCGATAATCCTCCCTTAGTAGACGGTTTTGACATACAATGAACATATCCCCAAACTGTCATGTTTCTAACTTCAATAATTTTGGCTGGGCGATGATGAGTGTGTGAGTGAGTGAGTCAGGACATTATCTTTCAATTTTCTTTTTTCAGAATTTCACCCCTCCCCATGAACCCCTTAAATTTGATTTAATAAAAAAAACTGTCGAACAGCTATTTACTTACTTTAAAGCAGTTTTTTCCCCCTGAGTTTGATGAGTGAGTGAGTCAGTCAATCAGTTAGGACACTTTCTTCCTGTCCCCCCCCCCCAGAATTTCACCCCTCCCCATGGGCCCCTTAAATTGGATTTATGAATAAACGGTCAAACACATATTTACGTATTTTGTATGCTGATTGTTTTCCGCTGAGTTTCAAACTCCTCACCTATGTCGTTTAAGAGATACACGCTCCGTTAGGAATCTTTCAATCCCCACTTTTCACCCCTTTCATCTCATAATATACACCACATCCAAAAACCCTCAGACTCGTGTCTTCTTATTTTTAATGATGAGCTTACGTGCCGAGTATCACATCCCCCAATGAAACCAATCGGGAGATATTGAAATTCAATGAAATGCAGGTCAACCCCCTTAACACCCCTTTAGAACCTGAATATCCAAAAATCCTATCTTAGGGGGCATTTGCGGCCTTTTGGGAAGCGGCATACCAAATTTCATTCCAATCCGTCGGTGGTTTCTGAGATTTCGTGATGAATGAGTGAGTGAGTGGTATTTCACAAATATATATAGTAGATGATAGTGTCAAGTCTTTGTTATGCTAACTCGGTTGACAGTGCTGTGTGAGAAGTTGAGTAACTAACGGGATTTCAAGTAAAGATCCTCTTTTTCTATACCGGTAGTGCAGAGCAGAACAGGCATCCAGTCGGCCGTGTCTCGACTTTAGCTATGTTGCCATGGAAACTATCTGGCTTGCCATTCCTTCATGAGTATATTTTATGATTTGATTAGCCTGTGCTTGAGTGCAAAAGGGCCGAAATCAGAAGAATGAGAAAGACTATCGAAAATTCATGTAGCCAGCGGTTCCTTCTGGGTCCTAAACTATATGTATGCAAAATTTGGTTGAGATTGGCGGAACGGTGTAGATTTGTATACGGAACAGACCCACATACATACATACATACATACATACCCACATACAGACTTTCACTTTTATATATAAGATATAGGGATATTCATTTATTGCTACAATAGGTCAGTGCCCCAATTACAGTAGCAAACAATTGTTTACACACAGATAATACATGAAAATACATTAAAATGCAATATTAAAACTTAAAAATTGAAGATTAAAAATTAAAATGTAAATTAACAAAATAATTTAAATTAAAATAAGAAATTGTTAACAAGGAATACAGTATACACAAGTTCAAGTCGCAATAACAGTAATTGAAGCATGTTTTTTAATATACGAGTACATAGATATGAACGCCGGCCGTTAAAGCCTAAACTATTAGATTAATCGGTTTATTTCCATACGCCCGATCTATCTCAGATCATTTCCTTTATCTAAATAGCTTTCTGTGTGATGTACACACACGTTCAATTAATGTTAAGAAATTAACGTGCCCTCCGTGATGTAACTCACACATTTTAAGGATTTACGTACAACTAAGTCTTTATTCGACCAGCTCGTGGTGTTGCGGTGGATAGCAATCTTGGCTGTCGTCCCGGAGGTCCGGGTTCGATTCCTGGCTCTGCCAAGGTATTTAATTCTGGTCTGAGGGCTGGATCGAGGTACACTGAACCTCGTGAGGCAGAACTGAGAAAAGGCGGGTTAGATTCCCACCTCAGCCATCCTGGAAGAGGGTTTTCCGTGGATTCCCCACTTCTACTTCAGTCGGGATGGTACCTTAATTAAACTCCGGTTCCTAGACGCAATTGATTAGTTACAAACCGCAACAATTATCATTATAACATACATTATGACGCAAATAAAATATGTACACAGGGACTGATTACCACAATGTTCCAAGCTTTTAATTAAAACGACGAAAGAAAACCAGGAAACATGAACCACAAACTCTTACTGCAAGCAGCACAGGCGTACCTTTCGGAAGTTCGTCATAAAATGTCAGATTATATCTATGATTACAAGATTACAAGGTTCAATATTTCTTCAAATGTGGAAAAGAAGAATTAGAACTCGTAGTACAAATGATGAAATATGGTATGTTTTTCATGATTGTACTGTCTTTTTTACGGCAACTCTACAAAGTTTACCAGTATAGAGCTTATAGTAACAATTTCTTCAAACTCACAGCGATCCGTGTTATCTGTAAGTGCCATAATCGTATCAGTCTGATAACGAAGAGGATGGCACACTTCAGTTATCAGTAATCAATTGAACCCTTATCATTGTGTCCAATAATAATGTTTCATATTAATAAAAACGATGGAAATACTAAATACATGATATGCTGGATATTTGAGTAATATTGATGTAGCAAGAAATCTGGACTTGGTAAGACATGCTACGTGCTGGCTGGAAATGACCAATAGTTTCACAACCAATGTTATTCTTGGATTTCTGAGAAAATCAGATATGACGCTGTGGCGTACGTGACCATAAAAGGCCACAATGCTGCGTACAAGGCAAGGAGTGAGAGAGAGAGGAGAATAGTCGTGACGTGAAAATAAGGGCGGGATTTGTAAGGTCAGAACTCCGAAGCCAACTTATCTGACCAATAAGAAAACAGGACGCCAGAACATAGCGTCAGTGTGTTTTGCGCGGCAATCGGATATAAAAAGATCTAGCGATCGGTTTGCTTGTTCGACGGCAGATTCGCGACCTGTGAGAAAATACAAGAATTTTGAGAGGTCACACATAATTATAGGCCCATTACTTAAAATATTGAGGAGCTGTTTTTCTCCCACCATTGAAACTTTAGGCTTTCTGTATATATACAAATGTCTGAGATGAACCGGGGCACTCCAAATTATTCTTCGACAGTCATTTTAAGACGTCCTTAAGACGATATGGTTTTAAAATTATAGTTGTGTGTCGGCAACGAAGTTGGAAATTTTCATAAATTGTGAGATGGCAATTAGCCATAGAATAGGGAAAGTCGACGATTCTGCATAGGACGATCTGAGGAAATAAAATACTTAGAACGCAGATAGAACAGTTTAAAAACTTTGATTTAATTGTGTTTTAACAGCAGCAAAATGTCGACCATGGAGAGAAGACAGCAAGCTTCATCCTCCATTACCATCAGTGTTATGGGCTAACGGCCTAATGATGGGAATTGACGAGGCGGGAGGCCTCTGGAAAGCAGTTTAAGTGATGAGTATTAAAAAATTGATTTATTGATTTTGGACGAGGGGAATCGCGAGAGATGTGTGGAACTTTGTATAGATTTTATTTGTGTGATTTAATTTAAATTTCAGGGTTTGATTTCTTAACTGACATGCGTGTAGTAAATTTTGGCATTGCGTGACAATTATGTTGTACAGTAAATTTTGTAATTTAAATGTTGTCCTTGTATACGTAATTCTTATTGCGAAACGGCCGCATCGATTAACGTACCTATAAAAAGTGTAGCCATGAATGAGAACCTAGGAACGACAATGATAAATGGACTGATTTAATGATATGTTAAACTAATTACTACGTGGGGGGAATATTTGCATTTGTTGCTTTGATAACTCGGGCTAGGACTGATCCTGTTATTTATTCTTTATTGTCATTTGGACATGTTGTGTGTCATTATCTGAGAGGTGTGCTGATTAATGCTACGACGAGATCTTCGAGAAATGTGCCACGTGTTTTTGGGTGTAAGTGATGATGATGAGGAGAGGTAAAGCCTGTCCATGACTGCGATTTCATTCCGGCAAACTAGTTATCCGTGGGGATAAGTTTGACCTGGAAATGTATTCTTAAAAATCCCTGAGAGGATGTTTTGAGATAATGTGTTATTTATTTGTACGCGTTTAACAGGTGGCGATTAGCAAAGGTGCTGTACGCTGGCTATGGGCCAGAATCTATATTTAGCGTGGCACTAATTACTACTTGGGGGAAGAAATCAGCCACTCTCTCGGTGATGCGATAACAGGCCCGGTTGTCTCCAGCTCGTTATGACAAGTTATGTTTGCTTTAAAGCCTAATGAGTTAAGGTTATTTTATTTGGTTTAATTTGGGAAGTTGCCATGTTGTCGATCCAAGTTTCTTTTATCATTACTACGACTTATTTGTTCATTGTTTTAAAACGCCAAACTTTCCGGCGTGAAAATTAAAAGTTATATTTTGTTGTTGTTGGCTCTTATTTTCAAGGCCATTGTATTCATATAAATATAATTTGGCAACTGGCCAAACTTGTTCATGTCATGTTATGCTATCCTAGTGTTTAAGGTATAAGACGGTAATTCCGCAGCCCTTATTTTAAATAATACACACGTGTATTTGGTTGTGGTAATCTAAGGTTAGAGCATGTCAGTAGTGTATATAAATATGTAATTGTTGTTCCCACATTTCCGTAATTCGTCCTTCGCAGTACGGAGTCCGTTCCCGAACCAACTGTTTTGGTCGGAAACGAGCGCCCGTCAAAATGCTCATTACTTGAACTAGTCTTAAAACCCGTGTCGCTCATAAATATTGAATTTTTGTACTTTTTATTTGTTTGTTATATTTGGATCTTGTGATCCGTTTTCTTTTGTTACTTTGACTTAAGTGACATTTCAGTCACAATGCTTGTTGACAGCTGTCATGCCGTGTCGTCACGGTACGTCAGGCTGATCAGTGTTAGATCTGTTCACGCGAGTGAACAATAAAAGGGTGGTTATAGTTTTCCTTTTTTATGTTTGATTCAGTTAATAAATTTCATTTGTTAGTAGATCCTGTTGTTTTTCTTGGCTTTATAATAATAATAAGTTAACCTTATGAACCCTGGAAGTTATGTTGATAGCAAAACCTCTAAATCACATTCACAAGAATCCATTACGACCCCGAAATTTTGAATCTTGTCTACATGCTATTTTCCAAAGGGTTTATAAGAGTTACTTTGGCTTCCGAACGTGTGGCATTTGTGTTTTAGAGTAAAAAAATAGATCACCGGCATGTGATAAGTTTATTAACGTAAGTTAGGCGAAGATAGTACCGCCAAATGTTTGAAAATATAAAGTCATGGAGTTTGCAATAAAGTAAATGTGGAACAAGTTAAGTGTTTGAACTTTGATTAAAATTAGAACAAACTGTTCCAGGCGCCCAATAAAATTAAATTAGCTTTGTGTAGAAAAGCCAAACTCAAAGAATTATTTGACAGGAAGGTTAGACCTTAAAAACTAATTAATACTCTATTAATTGGTTAAAATTTGTAAGTAAAGTAAGGTCAGGAAGATTATAACTGAATCAAAGGGTTAAAATTAAATGGAATAATAAGTAAATTATACTCAGTGATGCTATAGTTTGTGGGAGTAATTTAAAGTAAATGAACTGAGTATGTAAAGGGTTAATGTGTGTATATTTAATATATGTGAGCGCGCGTATCCAGGGCTCCGCCCTTATGTCATTTCCCTATGTCTCAAATATATTATTGTTGTGATGGCAACTCTGGGAGAAATCCGCGAAGTGATTGAATTAGCATCCGCTCGTACGCGAGAACAACTTAGTGAGATGAGAAAGGACATAACCAATGAAATACAGACACAGTTAGCGGCAAATAGTGAAGAAACGCAGACACAGTTAGCGGCAAATAGTGAAGAAACGCAGACACAGTTAACGGCTATAAATAAACAATCGGCAGAAACGCAGACACAGTTGGCGGCAAATAATGAAGAAATGCAGACACAGTTAGCTGCTATAAATAAACAATCGGAAGAAATACAGACACAGTTAAACACAAAACTATCTGAAGTTAACGAGAATATAAATCAGAAAATTGCTACACAAAACATTCTGGTTAGTGAACAATTACATAGGCAGTCTGAGAAAAACAATGAAATGTTAAACGCACAAGACGAAAGGAACACTCAAAATCTAGCTGCGCTAACGGTAGAAATCAAAGAGCACACAAAAGAACAGCTAATCCAATTAGCAAAGGACGTTAGCACTAACAATACCAAACAATTAGGAATAATAAAAGGTATCGAAGATTCGTTTAAAAAGGAAATAAAAGGAATGGATGAGACTGTTATGGCAAAACTAGCACAAATCGAGCAAGCGTGTTTGACCAACTCATCTGAGATTAAAGAAGCACACACAAACTTAGAAAAAAGGTTTGAGATGATCGAACGAGGGACACAGGGTATGCAAGATCAGATAATTACAGTAGATAACAATATCACGGGCTTAGTGACGGAACTCAACAAATTAGAAATACAATCAATTAAGAAATGGAAAAAGTTAGAAATTGACCAGGAAGAAATTAAACAAACATTAGAACAGAACAACATTTCTCTGGGAGAAAGGATAGATAAACTTGAAGATAATCAGGAGGCTAATCAACAGGAAGTCGAAAAACGCTTTGTTAAATTGAAGGATACTATTAGGAAAGATTGGACCAAGATGAGCGCTGATTCGAAAGATGAACGGCTCGCAGTAAGCAAGAAGCTAGGGGAAAATAACGCGAAAATACAGGCGTTAGAAGAAAATATGAAGTTAAGGTTTCAAATTCAAGAGGACCGCATGATAAAATCGGAGTTGCAGTCACTTGGACATAATACGATGTTTGCGACACTAATGGAAAAGGGGAAAGGGGAGAATGCGGAAAGAGAGCACACAATAGACAGCCACGAGCTTGGGCAAAGTCCAAGAACGGTAGACACGCAAGCATTCCAGAATTATGAGGGTCGTAGCTCGACACCTCAAAACACACAACTTCCCACGCAAGTTATACAAGTCATCCGTGGAAACGAATTTAAACCGAATAAGTTTTTACCAGAGAGCGGAGGGACACCTAAAGCTTTCTTAAGGGAACTGACAGAATATTTTTCGGACCAAAATGTTAGCTCAACGCGACAATTAAGAATGGTTGAAAAATTTTTGGCGGGCTCAGCACTTACCTGGTATCTTGGATTTAAGAACACATTTAAATCAATGGAAGGTTTCCACAAGGCCTTCCTAAGCAAATACTGGAGTGGGTCGTATCAACAAAGCTTGCGAATGGACTTATACTCGCGCAAATACCATTCCACGCATCAGACGAAATATGCAGATTTTTTCGCCATGCAACTTGTCAAATTGCAGGATCTTGATAATCCACCGAGCGAAATGGAGCTAATAACTACTATAGGAAAGCAGATGCCTATTAGCGTTCAGCAATTCTTGGTGGCGGCAAATATTACGACCGTGGTCCAGGCAGAAGAGGTATTAAGGAAGATAGATGAAACCACTAATTACATCAACCCGAGAGAGAAGAGACAGATAGAGTTAGTTAATGCAGTCGAAGTAGTCAAGACACCGAACAAAAACACGAGGTCGCAAGCTACAAACACTGGGGATAACCAAAGACGGCAGAGCACCGAAGAATATGAGCCGAGATCTCAACCGAGATACGAAAATAGGGACAGAAACCATAACAATCAGGAAGGAACTAACCGCTACCGGAACACAAACAATCAGCAGTGGCGAGATAATAGGAGATACCAAACGTCATACAATAGGAATAATAATAACGCACCTTACAATCGAGGATGGCGTGGAGGACACTATAATCAACAATATAGGCCCAGAGACAATAGGCGTTACAACCAGCAACATAACGCACAAGATAACCAGCGGTTTAACGAGCAATCTGATCCAAGGGATGATCAGAGAAATTGGAACGAGAGACACGCTGAGTCACAACAGTACCTAGAAGAACTACATAACATACAGGGAAACAATAAGAATAAATGGGAACGAGCGATGGAACACAGAGCAAATCCGGACATCCACACTAACGGGGCGGAAGGTATGCTAATGCAGCAGGAAAGACAGGACGGGTGGCACCAAGACCAGGGCGAGGGTCAAGGCGCGAAAAAAAAAGTTTAATGGAAGGGAAAGGAGACAGCCTCAGAAGCGAATGGTGTGATGGTCGTGATGGTTGGGTGACAGCGCACATTACAGAGTGGATTGCGATGCCTGAAGATTGCTTGGAAGAAATCGTGAGGCCACAAAACGAACAATTAAAGCAATTACCAATAATATATGCTAGGATTGATGGATTGAAGGTGAAATGCTTAGTTGATACAGGAAGTCAGGTCAGCCTGGTATCTGAGGCCTTGATCAAAGAAATAGGACGGAATCATAAAGTTCCAATGATACCGGTCCCGCAAATTAAAGTACGGGGTATAATTCCTGAACGATCGGTTACTTGTAAGCAGCAGGCATATCTCGAATTAGAAATTCTGGAACACACCTTCGCTCAAACTTTCATAGTTATGACGAAAATGAACTTCAATATCATTCTAGGGGCAAACTTCATCTGCGAATATCAGGCCGTCATAGATCTACACAAAAACACCATAAGCTTCAAAAACATCGAAGGGATGACGAACATAGGACTGCATATGGACGAGATAACATCTGGCAAGGAGGCGCATACTTGGATGTTACAGGCAATTAGTGAAGAAGGGGCTGAGATCACGCAGCAGGCTATTTTAAACAAGACGGACAAGGAAATAATTGAGGCATATAGCAAGGACACCACTACAGCTGTAATTGAACTTAATGAAGAGGAAGAAACGCGAGATATCTGGGCATTGTTGGCTGAAGAGGACGACAGCAATAATGAATTTGAAGAGCTACTACAGGAGCGGCTTAAGGAAGTCAAACTAGGGGTTACGGAAAAGAAGCAACTTGAAGATATTTTAAGAAAACACCAACAGGTTTTTGATACAGTACCGGGCAAGATTCTCAACTTTAAATATTCCATGCAGGTAGATGATTGGTCACCATTCAGAAGTAGGTTGTATCCGATTCCGGAAAAACATCATTCACAAGTTAAAGAAATTATTGACGGAATGTTACATGCAGGCGTAATAAAAAAGATGCCCACACCTTTTTTAAATGCAATTTTGGCCGTTATCAAACCAAACGGATCTATACGGCTATGTCTCGACGCAAGAATGCTCAACCTTCGATTGTTGCCGGAATACGATAAGGCACCCATAATTAGAGACGTCCTCAAGGGATTTAAAGGAAAGAGCATCTATTCAAGTGTGGACTTAACGAGCTCCTTTCACCATATCGAATTGGACGAGAAGTCGCAATTGTTAACAGGCTTCTTGTTCGACAATCAGACGTATACATTTGGAAGAATGCCGTTCGGCGTGAAAACAGCTGGCCGTGCCCTAATTCGAGCATTAGACCGAAACCTTACTGAGGAGGTTAAGGAGATGACGACTAGGTACATAGATGATATTTTATTGGCTTCCGACAACATCAATGAACACATGGAAAACTTAGATAAACTGTTAGAAAATTTACGCACCACAAATTTCAAAATAAACCTAAAGAAATCCCACTTCTTTAGGGATGAAATTTTATATCTAGGCCACATTATCGATCAGGACGGCGTCAGACCAAACCCTGCCAAAATTGATGCAATCAAACATTTCCCCACTCCTACAAGAATAAAACATGTCCGTGCCTTCCTTGGTGTAACGGGGTTTTTCAAAGAAAACTGTCCCGGGTACACGGAAACTGTAGCCCCTATGCAAGAACTACTAAAGAAAAATAATAAATGGTCTTGGAATGACGAATGCAACCAATCTTTCCAAGCTACTAAGTTATTGTTACAAAATTGTATCAAACTGGGATACCCAGATTTCGGCCTAAAGTTTGTAATTCAGGCAGACGCTTCGATTATTGGGGTCGGAGCAATGTTGTATCAGGAAGATCCAAGCAACCTACAGAAAAGATCTTATCTTGCCTTTGTAAGCCGTAAGTTACGGAAACACGAACGGAATTACACTGTTACAGAGTTGGAGCTCCTAGCTATTCTTCACGCCCTCCAAAAATGGAAAAAACTAGTATTTGGGTATCAAATTATTATCAGGACAGATCATAAAGCCCTCACATTTCTTTTTAAAACTAACATGGTTAGTGAACGTATCACCAGATGGTCGATCTACATTCAACAGTTCGATATAGAAATTGAACACTGCCCTGGAAAACTAAACATCATCCCAGACGCTCTCAGCAGAAACCCGGAAGAAGACGTGGAAGAAGAGGCCTTGGTTCAACACATAGAACTGACACCTAAGGATCACGAGTTCTTGAATGAATTAAAGGAATTAAAGAAAGAGCAAGAAGGTGAGCCCTGGATGCGGCAAATGATCATGTATTTTAAGGGAGAACTTCAGCCTGGATCTGCAGCTCATCGTGAGGCCCGGAGCAAAGAAGGAAAATATCAATATGTGAACAATCTGTTACACAAATTCATTAATGAGGAGCATACCAAAATGCGCATCTTGTTACCTGCTTCATTGCAACGTGGTTTGACCTGGCATGTCCATGAAAGCCTAGGCCATATCGGAATAGACAAGGCAGAATCGACCATAGCTGAAACTTTCACGTGGCCACGCATGCGAACTACCATATGCGAAGTGGTTAAGACTTGTGACGCTTGCCAACGCACTAAGCCTAACAACTATTTAATGAAGCAATACCCGAAACCAATATTACCCCAGAAACCATTGGAAATAGTGGCGATCGACACATTTGGTCCAATTCCGAAGGGAAGGAGAGGGTGCAGGCATCTACTTGTGTGTCTGGACGTATTTTCCAAATTCGTGGTTCTATGCCCTATCCAGAAAACCACCACTAAACAGATTCTAAGTAGAATAATACACAAGGTGATACCGACTCTTGGTAAGCCTGAGTTTATATTATCGGATCATGGCGCATATTTCACTAGTGCCCAGTTTAAGAAAGGAATGGCAGATTTGAATATAAAACACGTTCTCTCATCAATAAGACATCCCCAAGGAAATTCTAGCGAACGCGTAATCCGTGATATTTCTAAGTTCTTCCGGGTATTTATTCCCAAGGAACATTACAAATGGGTAGACCGAGTGAGTGACATTGAGATATGTATGAATTCCACTCGTCATGAATCTACAGGGCAAATTCCCATGGTTTTACACCACAACCAGTTTCCAGTGAGATCTTGGAACACTATTGTAACATGTCCTAACGACCCAGTACCAACACACGATCTACGGATCCAGAACACCATTGTGCATATGAGAAGGCAGGCGGACCGTAGATTAAGAAGAGTACGCGGAAAGAAGTTTCATCGGGAGTTGATCGAAGGGGAATTGGTCTTGATTAAGAAGCCACCGATATCTGATCCAGCGAACAAGATACTAAACAAATTTTGTGAAAGGTATGTGGGACCGTTCAGCATCGTGAGGAATTTAGGTAACAACGCCTACAGAGTCCGAGAGGTGAGCACAGGAAACATGGCAGTGTATAATATCTCAAATTTAAAATTGTATCATCAGAGAGAGCCATACGAACCGAGAAATAATGTTACTGCAGCAAATTAAACATTCGCGTGATAACATACAACAAAAGATACGGGGGTACACTAGTGGTGAAAGCGCTCAAAAGACAGCTCTGACGTGTTTACAAGTTCAGGCGGAAGTCGTTAATGAATATGTTGATGTTTTGAAAGAGTGAGAGGGGAGACGAGTAGCAAGGAAAGAGGCCGGAGGGCATAAGTATACAGGAATTTCCTAATGAGTTTGGAACGAGACGGCTACTGAAACAGACAGAGGCGGACAGTCATTATATTTGAGGGTGACCAGCAACTTCAAATTTGAGCCAGAAAAGTAGGGGATGTGAAATTAGACTTCATTTGAGTTCGAATTTCATCAACTAGGGGTCAGATGAACCCTTATCATTGTGTCCAATAATAATGTTTCATATTAATAAAAACGATGGAAATACTAAATACATGATATGCTGGATATTTGAGTAATATTGATGTAGCAAGAAATCTGGACTTGGTAAGACATGCTACGTGCTGGCTGGAAATGACCAATAGTTTCACAACCAATGTTATTCTTGGATTTCTGAGAAAATCAGATATGACGCTGTGGCGTACGTGACCATAAAAGGCCACAATGCTGCGTACAAGGCAAGGAGTGAGAGAGAGAGGAGAATAGTCGTGACGTGAAAATAAGGGCGGGATTTGTAAGGTCAGAACTCCGAAGCCAACTTATCTGACCAATAAGAAAACAGGACGCCAGAACATAGCGTCAGTGTGTTTTGCGCGGCAATCGGATATAAAAAGATCTAGCGATCGGTTTGCTTGTTCGACGGCAGATTCGCGACCTGTGAGAAAATACAAGAATTTTGAGAGGTCACACATAATTATAGGCCCATTACTTAAAATATTGAGGAGCTGTTTTTCTCCCACCATTGAAACTTTAGGCTTTCTGTATATATACAAATGTCTGAGATGAACCGGGGCACTCCAAATTATTCTTCGACAGTCATTTTAAGACGTCCTTAAGACGATATGGTTTTAAAATTATAGTTGTGTGTCGGCAACGAAGTTGGAAATTTTCATAAATTGTGAGATGGCAATTAGCCATAGAATAGGGAAAGTCGACGATTCTGCATAGGACGATCTGAGGAAATAAAATACTTAGAACGCAGATAGAACAGTTTAAAAACTTTGATTTAATTGTGTTTTAACAGCAGCAAAATGTCGACCATGGAGAGAAGACAGCAAGCTTCATCCTCCATTACCATCAGTGTTATGGGCTAACGGCCTAATGATGGGAATTGACGAGGCGGGAGGCCTCTGGAAAGCAGTTTAAGTGATGAGTATTAAAAAATTGATTTATTGATTTTGGACGAGGGGAATCGCGAGAGATGTGTGGAACTTTGTATAGATTTTATTTGTGTGATTTAATTTAAATTTCAGGGTTTGATTTCTTAACTGACATGCGTGTAGTAAATTTTGGCATTGCGTGACAATTATGTTGTACAGTAAATTTTGTAATTTAAATGTTGTCCTTGTATACGTAATTCTTATTGCGAAACGGCCGCATCGATTAACGTACCTATAAAAAGTGTAGCCATGAATGAGAACCTAGGAACGACAATGATAAATGGACTGATTTAATGATATGTTAAACTAATTACTACGTGGGGGGAATATTTGCATTTGTTGCTTTGATAACTCGGGCTAGGACTGATCCTGTTATTTATTCTTTATTGTCATTTGGACATGTTGTGTGTCATTATCTGAGAGGTGTGCTGATTAATGCTACGACGAGATCTTCGAGAAATGTGCCACGTGTTTTTGGGTGTAAGTGATGATGATGAGGAGAGGTAAAGCCTGTCCATGACTGCGATTTCATTCCGGCAAACTAGTTATCCGTGGGGATAAGTTTGACCTGGAAATGTATTCTTAAAAATCCCTGAGAGGATGTTTTGAGATAATGTGTTATTTATTTGTACGCGTTTAACAGGTGGCGATTAGCAAAGGTGCTGTACGCTGGCTATGGGCCAGAATCTATATTTAGCGTGGCACTAATTACTACTTGGGGGAAGAAATCAGCCACTCTCTCGGTGATGCGATAACAGGCCCGGTTGTCTCCAGCTCGTTATGACACGTTATGTTTGCTTTAAAGCCTAATGAGTTAAGGTTATTTTATTTGGTTTAATTTGGGAAGTTGCCATGTTGTCGATCCAAGTTTCTTTTATCATTACTACGACTTATTTGTTCATTGTTTTAAAACGCCAAACTTTCCGGCGTGAAAATTAAAAGTTATATTTTGTTGTTGTTGGCTCTTATTTTCAAGGCCATTGTATTCATATAAATATAATTTGGCAACCGGCCAAACTTGTTCATGTCATGTTATGCTATCCTAGTGTTTAAGGTATAAGACGGTAATTCCGCAGCCCTTATTTTAAATAATACACACGTGTATTTGGTTGTGGTAATCTAAGGTTAGAGCATGTCAGTAGTGTATATAAATATGTAATTGTTGTTCCCACATTTCCGTAATTCGTCCTTCGCAGTACGGAGTCCGTTCCCGAACCAACTGTTTTGGTCGGAAACGAGCGCCCGTCAAAATGCTCATTACTTGAACTAGTCTTAAAACCCGTGTCGCTCATAAATATTGAATTTTTGTACTTTTTATTTGTTTGTTATATTTGGATCTTGTGATCCGTTTTCTTTTGTTACTTTGACTTAAGTGACATTTCAGTCACAATGCTTGTTGACAGCTGTCATGCCGTGTCGTCACGGTACGTCAGGCTGATCAGTGTTAGATCTGTTCACGCGAGTGAACAATAAAAGGGTGGTTATAGTTTTCCTTTTTTATGTTTGATTCAGTTAATAAATTTCATTTGTTAGTAGATCCTGTTGTTTTTCTTGGCTTTATAATAATAATAAGTTAACCTTATGAACCCTGGAAGTTATGTTGATAGCAAAACCTCTAAATCACATTCACAAGAATCCATTACGACCCCGAAATTTTGAATCTTGTCTACATGCTATTTTCCAAAGGGTTTACAATTTTAGGCCAATAAATATGATATGGAGGGGGAATGACTGAACTACGTGATTATGATAATGTTACTGATTTTACAATCTGCGGCTTTTAGAGACACCGGGGTGCCGTAATTATGCCTAAAAGGGGTCCTTAAGGTGCCAGTAAATCTGACACGGCTCCCTCACATTTGCACACCCACAAATGCCAACTGAATGCACCTGGATTCAATCCTGCAACCATGGGAACATTGCGGCTGCCACCACGCAACCAGCTTTCAGAACTAGAACTTTGTTTGGAAAGCACAATAATTTTTTCAAAGGGACACGGAAGCGTCTGAAATTAATGACAGACAGGAAATCAACCGGCTCCGATAGCTTCAGAATGTTACTTGTCTGAGTCTATTGATGAAACCTGTTGTCTCAGTTGGTTCTACCTATTCACAAGCTTTTGGTTCGCTCAAACGTCCACCTCGTGGTGTAGAGGCTAGAATTCTTGGCTGTCGCCCCGGAGATCTGGTTCGATTCCCGGCTCTGCCAAGAAATTTGATTCTGGTCTGCGAGCTGGAACGGGTTACACATAACTTCGTGAGGCAAATCTGAGGAGTAGTTTCGATTCCCACCTCAGTCATCTTGGAAGTGGTTTTTTTTCATGGTTTCCCACTTCTACTCCAGGGACATGCCAGAATGGTTCCTAATTTAAGGCCACGGCCACCTCCTTACCAATCCTCAAGTGAATTACTAATGCACAAAATAATAAAGCTATCATAATAACACAGATTATAAGAAAAGAGCACACAAATACCCAAGTACTCAGGCTGAATGACCACGATGTCCATGCCCCTCAAATGAAACGACTTCTCCTCCTCCTCCTCCTCCTCCTCCTCTCGAAATAAAATTGTACGAGGGCTGTTTTTTTAAGTAAGGGCCGTTTTTTTTAAATTAACCGAACATTTTATTTCGAAACCACATTTATTTTTAGGTTTTACATACAGTCTTCTATTTTTCTACATAGTTGCCTTGTTTATTTAGGCACTTGTCATACCTTAAAACTAAGTTCTGAAATCCCTCTGCATAAAAGTTTGCCGCCTGCTCTGACAACCAAGAATTCACACTTGAGGAAAATCCATTGATAGAGTGGTTATCATGAATCTTCGGTCCTCGTGAATTTTCGTGTCAATTGCAGTCACCAAGTCATCTGTGATTACAGACCTGAGCGTTCATCGTCATGAACATTTTCACGGCCATTTTTGAACTCACGTACCCATTTTCGCACTTAAACCATCCGTCATTGCATTATCACCATACATCTCACAAAGCTGACGATGAATGTCTGCAGCCGACATGTTTCTTGCACTCAAAAATGTATCACAGATCGTACCTCACACGCGGCGGGCGAATCAATAACCTTGAACATTGTAAAGATGCCCAGTTCAGCGTACAGGTTAGCTACACAACTGCAACTGACGCCTGCTTGTTCGCAAAGGATGCCGGGAGGTAGCGCGCACGCTTGTTGCGGCGTGCGCACTAACTACGGGCTTTTATAAAAAACGGCCCTTGTATATAAGACTCTGTGTCTGTGTCTATCCTTTATTAATCCCGTTTCCAGCAGGGTCAGGCTCATAGTTTTACGACCGGATGCCCTTCCTGACGCCTACCTCACGAGAGGAGTTAATGAGATGAAATGAATGAAGATGAATGAAAGTTGAATTATCAATCTAGCGGCGAACGTTGGAACTTGATAGAGCGTTACCTAACCAGCCAAATATAACCTACAAATTTATCTACACACTACCAATTGCAGTGTTAGGTTCTTTTAAATGCCATAAATATATCACGTGGCTTTACTTCCCCTCCAAAGGGAGACATACCGAATTATTTTAACGCCCTTAAAAATTCGACGACTTTGGCCGGGTTTGAACTCGCGACCTTGGGCACAGCAGTTCAGCATGCAACCAACTACGCCACCGAAGCCACTTTATATATAAAACTACGTGTGATTGATCTTCTTCTTAGTCGTTTACCCTCCAGGTTGGTGGAACCCACGGACTCAGCGAGGGAAGTCACCACTACCGCCTCTACGGGCAGTGTCCTAGAGCTGGGAACATCTAATCGGAGTGGATACAACTGGTGAGGTGTGATTGGCACCTCGCCCAGGCGGCCTCACCTGCAAAGCGAACAGGGGCCTCACGAGGGAAGGTAATGGATGGTCAGGATGGATAGGCAAGGAAGAGGGAAGGAGGCGGCCGTGGCCTTGAAGAAGGTACCATCCCGGCATTTGCCCGAAGACGAAGTGGGAAACTACGGAAAACCACTTCGAGGATGGCTGAGGTGGGAATCGAACCCCCTCGACTCATTTGGACCACCCGAGGCTGAGTAGACCCCGTTCCAGTCCTCGTACCACTTTTCAAATTTCGTGGCAGAGCCGGAAATCGAACCCAGGACCTCCGGGGCGGCAGCTAACAATGCTGACCGCTACACTACGGAGGCGACATGTGTGATTGATATGATAATAATTGTGTATCAGTTACCGTGGTGTAGATTGAGTTGGAGCCATTGAGAGCTCTACTGAGCAACCTGTGTCTGAGATTTATTTAAACGCAGATATTCTACTAGCAGACATAGTACAACACGGAGTACCATGGATTTTTGCCGTCCTTCAAAAATATTTCCTCGGCAGGGAATCAACTCGCATTGCCGCGCGGTTACAGATGTAGCTGACAAGACGAGTGCGCATAGAGATACCAAGGGGAATTACTTCAACCGCGGTCGGCCGATGCACCGGCAAAAGCAGAGAGGAACATCACAGCGCGCGACGGTGCTGATACATAAATATAACCCTGTATTTCCCATCTATCTTCCACAGTGATGGCCTTTCCTCTAGATAAAGCCCTGTTTGGATGCGGATATCCGCGGACAAACTCGCGGATATCCGCAACATTTTTCGCCATGCGGATATAGTTTGCATGACTGGGCTGATAGCGGTTAAGCTGCGGATAATGTTTAGAGTAAATTTGCGGATAGTTTTCAGAATACCAAGTTGAACTGGATTCTTTTAAAATAATTTTACTTTTTGCCAAGATCCGCGTCTTTCACGATTCGTGTTGTTTTCCTATTTTCTTTCGCTTGGATTGTATGAGGATGTAGAGAAGTGAGAGAAGCCAGTCATGGACATACCCTCAATTAGTGTTGACTTATGCCAAAGTAATATCCTTTATGCCTGTGTAAGTAAGTAGACACCCGCTGTTGCACTTACCGGCACTCGGAGGGATGTTGGTTGGTTCCTCAGGTTAGGGGCTGCGATAACGCGGTCATGTAGCCCCGTGTACTTTGTGTTATGTAGAATATGCCTGATAACCGGTGTTCATTGTGATGGCTGTATTAGTGTGTGCTATCTGTTTTCAATACAAGTAAGGACTGCAGACATTGAATTTTTTCAAGTAGTTCCTACTTTTGCCGCCAAACGCAACCGTCAACGACTACTAGTTCAGAACTGATTACTAGATGCCATCACAGTCGGCTTCTGGCGACGAACGTCGGAACCTTAGAGCGCTTGTGAAATGTTTAACCTAATCTACAATTTAGCTTCACACAGGTGTAATTAGTGGAAGGTTCTTTAACATGCCATAAATCTATGACGTGGGACGGCCGGCTTTACTACCCCTCCGAAGGACGGCATACTGAGGGGGTTTTTAACGCTCTTAATAAAACAGACTACTTCGGCCGGGTTTGAACCCGTGGACTCAGAGGGACAAAGTCGGTCAACATTGTCTTGCGATTCACACATAGCCTAGGGGAACGAATTTCTCTTCAAATGTCTAAAATGCGTTGCTTTAATGCTAACAGGGCTCTTACCTATAGAACGGAACGTTCCAAGGCCGTGCCTCAGACAGTAAGTTCGCAATGACTCAACGCTACATTTATAGGATGACTGTGCAGATTAAAACAGCGGGCCGTGGAGCCCTGGATGCTGTCATACAATTTATTACATAAGCACCTTAGTTGTGATAATTAAGACTTGCTGTGAATTACTGTAGCCTGCCTCGTGTCCCGTGAACATAGTTAGGTATAGAACAAAACATCGAATTTCCCTGGTGGAAACTTATCATTAGTTGTGCATTACGTATCACTATTTCTCTCCCTCCCCCAGGGTCTCGCATCTAGTGGGACGTGGGTTGGCGACCACTGGGCCCCAGCTGAGTCCGGCATTGCTTCCACTTACTTGTGCCGGGCTCCTCTCAGTCTTCTTTCCCGTCGACCTCACTTGGTCAACTCTTGTTCTATTCCGACCCCGACGATATTATGGTATCCAAGGCCTAGGGAGTCTCTTCCTTTCCCGCCTTAATTGGCCCTTGTCTCGTCTTTTCTGATACCCTCCTTCTGCGAGGGGTCAGTCTTCTTTTTCTTTTCCTTTTACCTCCTGCCTTGTGCTCAAGGCCCTCAAGGAGGCCGGGTGTATGTAGCCCCACCACTTTTGGTGCACCCTAGATAATGCTACACCCTCAGGGGCTCACGGCTGGTGAGTTCGGGAGTTGGCGACCCCGAGGGATTCCTGAGCTGGGTCAGTTTACCCCTTTTGCCCCTTACCTTTGGGACGGACCCTCTCCTCTCTCCCCTCTCCACTCCTCTCCTCTTTTCATTATATTTCCTTTTCTCTTTAAGATTCCTGTACTGTTTTTGTTACTTGGTTCACCGTGCATCTAAATTCCCTTTTAGCGATTTTTGGTATTTTTAATCTACGTTGCATTTTGTAAGTTTTTTCGATCTAAATTGCATCTCGCGATTGTTTTCAACCTCAATTGCGTTTTGTAAAGATTGACAATGTAAATTGCTTTTTAGTAAGCCTTTCAATGCAGGTTGCAGGGCATTTTAGTGAGTATTTTGAATTTCAGTTGCATTTTGTAAGCATTTCAACGCTACATTGCATTTTGTACGTATTTTGAACCTAGCCTACATTTCCTGGGTCTTTTTCCATCTATTCTTTTTGTGAATCTTTTCGTTCTAAATTCCCTTTTATAAGACCATATTGTGAGTTGTTTCCATCTGAGTTCCTTTTTGTACGTATTTTCCGTCTCGCATAATTTTCGTTCTAGTTTCCATTTCATTATCATTTTCGCTATCAACCAGATCATTAGGGGCCGATAACCTCTATGTTAGGCCCCTTAAAACAACAATTATCATCATCACTATTTTCCTTATCACCTTCATTTTGACATATCATTTTCATACATTATTTCATCTTATAGGGGGGGGGGGGGGGCATTATCAATTTTAACTACTAACCTTGATCACTTTTGCACAGACTGTACCAGATAGGCTATATGTGCTATATCACGTAAATATGTGTTTTTATTTATTGTTTATTTAATAATCGCAGCCATGTTCGTCAGCGTATTTAGTATGTGAACTGCTGCAGCGAGCGCTCACAACGAGGCGCACACATTGACGTCAGTAGTTGCCAACATGTCCGATAGAAAATACACCAGACGACCCACGTAACTTTGTAATTATATGAGAAAATAAATAATAGGGCTTTTGTGTATTATTTGTATTTGTAAATAATGCTTGTGAGGCAATGGTGCCAACCTCACTTTACCGCTATCCCCTGTAGTGAGGTTTGGCGACTGAATGTACGAAAAGTACTGATGCACTAAAATGGGTGTCTGGACTAAGCCATTGGTCGCTAATTGGTTAGACGAATGTCTGGACGAAACCATTGGTCTGGACGAAATCTTTGGTCTCTACTTGGTTAGATGACTGTCCGAACAAAAATTATTGATTGCACTACAAGCAAGGGAGTCTGGGGCGTAATCCCTACGTTAGGTTTGTTTTGTATGTGGATCAGTATTGGTTCAAATGAAAATTGTTATTGAAAAAATATGATTGTAATTAACCTCAATAAACGGAGATTAAACACAACATATTATGTACTGTAATTCCTAATATTCGCTACATTGTTATAATCTCCCTTAAGTGTTACAAAGAGTATAAAAATAGACCCCATAAGACAATAAAATGTTAATACGCATAAAAGCACGCAAGACAAAGTTATTTAAGCTCACATTGTAAAATAATTTCACAGTGAGAGTTACAAAATGTGATGTCTGGTCGTTCTACGACAACCTCCATATTTTGTCTATTTTAGTCTGCCCGACTGCCAAAAATGGCAAAAATACGGGTATAAAAACTATGTTAATGCAAAAGTGTTCGGTTAGGTAGTTCTTGCGTGTAAGTTAGACAGAAACCACCACATTTCATACACCGTGTATTAGTAGGGATTACTGTTATTGTTTCGTGGCATATTTTATGTAACACCTTTAGGTCTAATTTTACGTGCAATATGAATTATTCTCTGTACGTATTGCATGGTATTAATGGCTGGCAACTTCATAGTCTTTCAAACGCAACGGTCTATATGGCTCACTTTCCCGTTCAGTCGCGGGATAGTAGAGAATTGCTATGCCTGCTACATATTTGTTTTGGAAGGTCTTGTGCGTTTATTCTAGAAGTTATTTCCTTGTTTAGAATCTCCCTAGTTTTGTATGAATTCTCGAAAGTGTTCGCCATTACGTTGTATCAGAGGAGTCTGGAAGCTTCTTTCAGAGTATTTAAAACTAAGCTTTAATGTGATGCTATAGTCCAGACAGCTAGTTTGTGGTGATGTAAGATTGACTGTATCACTAAAGTGACATATGCTGTGCGCTAATTAGACAAATGAGAATCTGCGAAGGTTATTTATTAGTAGGATACTGTAGCTATGCCACTGTGCGAGTTAATGAGTGTTTTATTATATGTGGTTCATGAGCCCAGTGAAAGTATTCTTATTTTACGTGCTCGATTGTTATTGATTTCAATAACAAGTGACACTTTTGAAGTGTACGTAAAAGGTGAAGTTATTGTCTTACGAAATTTTACAACTGAATTTGATGATGATGATGATGATGATGATGATAGTTGTTTTAAGGGGCCTAACATCTGGGTTATCGGCCCACATCTGAATTTACGTCGGGTAATCGTGGGATCCCGTCTACAATATCTCAAACAACTGTACAAGCATCAATGCGAAATTGTTCTGAGGTATTATATCAAGAAATCTTGCTATCAATTTAGGGTCGTAGAGTGAAATTTTATTAAATGCTCAATCATATTACTGGGAGGAAATGAAGGCATTTACATGATTTTTTGAAGTTCTGCCATTTTTGTCATATTTATTTTAACTAATTTGTTTTTGTTGAATGGCGCATGAAATTTAACGTGATTCCAGCCTAAGCCCTAATCGGTAGTTTTCTGAAAGCCTGGGAGATAATCCAATCATTTGTGTATTTATAATTAAATTCAAATTAAACAATCAAAATAACTAATCATTTAAATAGTATTTCCAATTATTTGAATGCGATTTAATCAATTTTCTTTTTAATACTTTATCGTATTTGGTAATTATAAAAGGCAATTTTATATAGTGTTTAATAGTGTCACGGGATAACACTACACGGTAGCTGATGAGCTCCTCATTACCCTTAATTAATTTAAATCTTCGTCAGGCCCGTGTACCTGAGTGCAAGTGCTGAATGTATTGGATAAACTTTGATATTCAAATTTAGTATCATTTGTACGGCATATGACATTTGATTGTCTGCATAGCACGCTAAATAAGTAAATAAGCAAATAAATAAATAAATAAATAAAATAAATAAATAAAATAAATAAATAAATAAATAAATAAACTGTAATAGCGTCTAGGACAGGGTATTGAGCATCTTCCTGGAGGAAGTACAGAACAGAAGAACATCACTCAGAATAGCCTCTGTCGGCACCTTCGAACCTTCGATCTCTGATCTTCCAGTTTCCTCTTGCAGTTTCGGTGTGCGATTTAACGCGTATGGCTACACTGTGTGATATGGGAACCGTGTTGTGGTATACTGAAGACTTGGAGTCCTTTAGAAACTACTTTATTTTTAATGAGTGACGACAGCACTTCCATAAGCTGCCAAGTGGAGTGTCCATGTCGCAGTCTATTGTCCGTTCTTTGTCTTAAGCTGGGCTGTGATAGGCCGCCAAGCGTGACCCCACTGGGGTTTACTGGCAAGCTCTAAGGCTCCGGGGACACCAAATCCCCCCGGCACGGTCCATTTAGTCATAACCTAATTACCTTCCTAATCCGCATCTATGATGGCCTGCCTGTAACTTCGGAAAGATAGAGGTGGCGAAGTGAGAAACTCGGCTAATGGAAGAAAGATTGCTTGAGAAGTTGAGATTGTTAGCAATCACTGATCTTAATACTGGGTGATTCAAATTGAATCTTTCCTGTTGTTTGAGTCTTCAGTCTCCTGACTGGTTTGATGCAGCTCACCGGGTCTCCCTGTCCTGAGCTAATCGTTTCATCTTTACATAGCTACCACACCCTACAACCGAGGCAATCTGTTTAACATATTCTAACCTTGGTCTACCCCTACAGTTATTGTACTCGACCCTTCCTTCTATAACTAAGCTTGCTATTCCTGGGTGTCTTAGTATGTGTCCTACCAACCTATCTCTTCTCTTTATTAACAGTCGCCAGAAACAGCTCTCCTCTCCCACTAGTCTTAATACCTATTCGTTTGTAATCCTATCTACCAAGGGCGGCTGGTGATATTGTTGCAGCGTTGCACAACTCCCAATAATTTTACAACTAATTTGTCGTTTTTTTTTCCTTTAATGTTTTAGTTTTATAGATCTAATGCACTCAAAAAATGTGTTTAAATCATCGATATTTTGTTATTATTTATCGTAATGCTTCACACTGTACCTATAAAAGCTGCCGCCTTCAAATCAAACTCCAGGGGGTTAGCTCTCTTGTTGCGACTCCCAAGCAGACAGCGCGGCGTACAGGACGAGGCTGGACGAGGCCAAGCTTGTGCATAGCATGCCGACCAGAATGGGTAGCAGGGAGTTGCAGACGAGCTGCCAGCCCCCTGGCAACGCTCAGTTCCAAATGGCACCGTTAGACTACACCACTCTTTGGAAATGACAACACCCTCGATTTCTCTTACCCCGCGAAGGGTAGTTTAGTTAGTTACTGTTGTTTTAAGGGGCGGAACTACGAGGTCATCCGCCCCTGAAGGGTAGTTTCTTTCCCACACCACTAGGGAATGCTACACCACCCGCAACAGTACAAATATCGGAATTTCATAGGGAGACATTGGTTCACACCCAATTATTTTTAGATGTTTTCTCATCAAAACTTCATTTAATATTTTTGTCAATTGTTCTGTGAAGCGAGCCTAAGAACGCCACTATGCTATAAGTACAGTAGATAAGTGACTGAACTATTTTGCGACGTATTGTTGGTGTACTGTAGCGGGTTATGTTTGCTTTTACCACTCTTGTTCTTGCGGGATTTGGGTTGCGATTAGTTCTGTATTTAGTTGATTGAGTATTTTGGTTCCAGGCAGATACATAACCGTGCATTATTATTATTATTATTATTATTATTATTGTTTGGTTGATTCACTACTATGCATTCACTACGAAATTTCAGGCTAGCAAAATTCAGTGTTTTGTTAGTTTGCCTTTCGCGCCACTTTCCGATATAGCACCCAGATGTATCATCTGTGCATCTTGTAAGTTAGTATTTTATTTAAACGGAATGTTTAGTTTGAAACATTAATTGCATTGTGGAGTGTAAGTGAAAATTAATAGAGCAAGTAATTTACTAGTTAGACAGCTTTCCCAGCTCCCTGATGACGATAAACTCACAGTAAAAACACTCGGTTGACCATTACCAGATAAGTATTGTCCAAAATATAAGTATAGGTTACGAGGGCGTTTAAAGGATATATTTAAGGCAATAATAATTGGTTATGTGAATGCGACATTAAAAACGCTTTATTCTGTTTTCCATGTTTGTTGGTGGAGAATCCGCGTGGACCAAAATAGGAGTTACGGAAATTAATCCCTAAAATAAAGAAACATGAATCTTCAACTGAGTGGCTTTGGTGCCGTAGTTGGTAGCATGCTGAGCCTCTATGTCCAAGATCGCGGGTTCAAACCCGGCCCAAGTCGTCGGATTTTTAAGAGCGTTAAAAATCCCTCAGTATGCATTCCTTCGGAGGGGAAGTAAAGCCGGCGGTCCCATGTCATAGATTTATGGCATGTTAAAGAATCTTCCACTAATTACACCTGTGTGAAGCTAAATTATAGGTTAAAAATTTGAACAACGCTCTTAGGTTCCAACGTTCGTCGCCAGGAGCCGACTGCGGTGGCGTGTAGTAACCTAGTTCTGAACTAGTAGTCGTTTACGGTGGCCTTTGGCGCCAAAAGTAGAAACTGCTTGAAATTCAATGTCTGCAGTCCTCACTTGAATTAAAAACAGATGACACTCAGTAATACAGCCATCACAATTAACACCGGTTATCAGACAGATTCTCCACACACCCAAAGTACAGGATATGACCGCGTTGTCGCAGCTCCTAAACTGAGGAACCAACCAATCTTCAGCTGTTTGAAATTGACACTTTTTGGAACTGTTAGCGAAGCTGCACAATTGGACAGTGTCTATAGAAGGTAAATTGCGGAATATAACGAAGAAGTTAGGCACAATAGGTATGTGTTAAATATTGTAATAAACTGTATTCGTTTCTGTGGCTCTTTCGAACTGGCCTTGCGTGATCATGATGAAAGTGTAACATCAACAAATCCAGGTGTTTTGAGAGAACTAATTAAATTTAGCGTTGAGTTGGATGCTGTGTTAAAGGTCATTTTAGTAAGGGCAACTGTTTTCAAAGGAACGTCCAAAACAATTCAAAATTAAATTTTACAGATTATGTTGCTGGTTTGCCAAGAAGAAGTATCAAAGCAAATAAAGGAATCGTAAATTTTAGCCATTATAGCAGATGAAACTAGTGATATTTCAAACATATTTCACATGGCTGTTGTGTACCGATAAGTTACGTAGTAAGAGGCAAACAAAACCTGATGCACACACATTAGCAGCGTGTTTACTGGATTAATTAAAGAAGCAGAAATTGAATGAAACTCCGCAAAAATGAATTGCGCAGACGTATGTCAGAGCGCACTTCATGGCTGGTTCCTCTGATGGGGTTCAAGCTATAGTAAAAAAAATCCTATCCTTATGCAGAATATGTGCCCGTCTTTGTTAGTAATATCATTTTTCGTAACTTACAAACTTTTCGGTTGCCATGTTTTTATGTTGAGAATGTTTATTATCCTGGAGATAGAGACCCAACCTAGACAACCTGCTGTGTTTTAAATTCTTCCAATTAACTCAGGCATAGGGCGTAAATACATACATATGATTTGTTATGAATTCTTATAGGAAGAAGCCCAAAAGAGCCATTAAAATTTGTCTATTTGTCGAACGTACAGTTAGTTTGGAAAACCCATGTATTTCAGTTTTTATAGAAATGTAGTCCATCTAACGTTAATTGATTTTTGTTACATGTGTAAACTTCCCATATAAAATTGCGACATCAGAAATGTTGGTGCAACACCCAGCTTTACATACCACCGGCCGCTACTGCTATCTACCCATCTGATCTTCATCATTCTCCTGTAACACCACAATTCAAACTCTTCAATTCTCCTCTTTTTTGCTGCACCAATAGTCCAAGTTTCACTTCCATAGAGCGCCATGCTCCAAAGGCTGTCAAAAATGACTTCCTAATAACTAAATCTATATTCGATGTCAACAGATTCCTTTTTTGTCGAGTTGCTTTCCTTGCCTGAGCCAACCTACTTTTTATATCCTCTTTGCTTCGTCCATTACTGGTTACTTTGCTTCCTAAGTAACAGAAGTCTCCTACTTCCTTCAGCTTTTCACCGGCCAATTTGATGTCCATAGAGGTTTCTGATTTTTTTTGGCTGCATTCCAATATTTTTGTTTTAAATTTATTATTTTCATCATGAATTCTTTCCTCAAGACGCGAGTCCATACCATTAAAAACTCATTCAAATCCTCAGGCGTGTCAGCTGACATGTCATCGGCAAATCTGAGTTGAAATTATTTCTCCTTGAATCTTCACTCCCACTTTAATTTTTTCTCCTATTTCCTTCATTGCTTGTTCAATGTAAAGATTGAAAAGTATGGGTGATAAGTTGCAGCCTTGCCTTACACCTTTCTGAATACCAGCTTCTCTCTCGTGTCCATCAGCTCGAATGACTGATGTCTGGTTTCTGTATAGATTGTAGATCACCCTCCTATCACTGTACTTCCCGATCTTTTTCAAAATGTCAAACAATTTTGTCCAATCAACGTTATCAAAAGCCTTTTCTAAGTCTACAAATGCCATGAACGTTCTTATCTTTCATTATTCTTACTACGGACAGAAATTAGTTGGCAGGTGTACAGGGTTTTTCTTTCTAGTAATAATTAAGATTCGTAAGTAAATGAAAACGTCATAATTTTTCCTGAGCTTGTTTCGTCTGAAATTTCAACAAGAAGTTCCGTGAAGAACTATACAGCCTACTTTTCATGCCAATGATTATTCTACAGAATATGAACCTATATAGAATAATGACGAAATTAAGTTGGTAATATCGAAATATCTAATTAGTTCAAAATATACCTGGTATAATGTAGCCTAATAGAGCACTACAGTTGGCAGCTCTGGTGACTGAATATATTCTTAGTTCCATTTCTTAAGGTACAGAATACAAAATTTGGTTGAAGTCCAATGGACGTTACATGCTGTTAGACACTGGATCTATCAGCACGCGTAAAAGCATGTTGCCAACAATGTCATGCGTGTGCTGGTCAGAAATAATCTGAAATACACACATCAAAAGAAGTTTTGCATCACCTCGGTTCCCAGATCTCCGGCATATAGACGTTGACTGTGTATATTGTATCCAAGATACAGTCCCTTTGACTGTTCATAGATGTCACTAAAACTGCTCAAAGATGTAAACAACCATGCATGAGCAGGGCCTATTAGACGGAGGGGGTACGACAGCCGATCAGTTCCAGTCATTCCACCAGGACGAAGGTACGCTGCTCATGTTGTCTGTAGTTCTACCATGCCTAGAAGGTCAATACCGCAGTTCGATCGCGTCCGCATTGTTACTTTGTGTCAAGAAGGGCTCTCAACAAGGGAAGTTTCCAGGCGTCTCAGAGTGAACCAAAGCGATGTTGTTCGGACATGGAGGAGGTACAGAGATACAGGAACTGTCGATGACAGGCCTCGCTCAGGCCGCCCAAGGGCTACTACTGTAGTGGATGACCGCTACTTACGGATTGCCGCTCGGAGGAACCCTGACAGCAATGCCACCATGTTGAATAATGCGTTTCGTTCAGCCACAGGACGTCGTGTTTCAACTCAAACTGCGCGCAATAGGCTGCATGATGCGCAACTTCACTCCCGACGTCCATGGCGAGGTCCAGCTTTGCAACCCCGACACCATGCAGCGCGGTACAGATGGGCCCAACAACATGCTGAATGGACCCCACGGAATTGGCATCACGTTCTCTTCACCGATGAGTGTCGCATATGCCTTCAACCAGACAATCGTCGGAGACGTGTTTGGAGGCACCCTGGTCAGGCTGAACGTCTTAGACACACTGTCCAGCGAGTGCAGCAAGGTGGTGGTTCCCTAATGTTTTGGGGTGGCATTATGTGGGGCCGACGTACGCCACTGGTGGTCATGGAAGGCTCCGAAACGGCTTTACGATACCTGAATGACATCCTCCGACCCATAGTGCAACCATATCGGCAGAATATTGGAGAGGCATTTGTCTTCATGGACGACAATTCTCGACCTCATCGTGCACATCTTGTGAATGCGTTCCTTCAAGATAACGACATCGCTCGACTACAGTGGCCAGCATGTTCGCCAGACATGAACCCTATCGAACATGCCTGGGATATGTTGAAAAGGGCTGTTTATGGACGTCTTGACCCACCAACCACTCTGAGAGATTTACGCCGAATTGTCGTTGAGGAGTGGGACAATTTGGACCAACAGTGTCTTGATGAACTTGTGGATAGTATGCCACGGCGAATACAGGCATGCATCAATGCAAGAGGACGTGCTACTGGGTATTAGAGGTAGTGGTGTGTACTGCAATCTGGACCACAAATGCTGAAAGTCTAGCTGTATGATGGTACAACATGCAATGTGTGGGTCTCATGAGCAATAAAACGAGCTGAAATGTTGTTTGTGTTGATCTCTATTCCCTTTGTATTTAACGGTTCCGGAACTCTTGGAACCGAGGTGATGCAAAACTTTTTTTGATGTGTGTATTATGATATCTTGTTGTGCCAATTTTGGATGAAACCATTTGTTAGTATATAAGTTACATGTATTTTAAAATTGGACATATCAGCAGGCATAGAATCATGTTGGCAGCACTGCCTTGTATTAATTACTCCAAATTAATCTAGAATGTCAGGTGCTATAAGTGTGCAAAGCATAGAGCTGTTGGCTTGCATACTTTCTGATATATTGATATTAGGGTAAAAAATATAGACAGCATTTATTAACAGTTGGCAGCCCTGATTGCTCTTAACAATACTTAGTCATATCTGTTATGGTACACATAGCACATACGAAATTTGGTTGAAATCCAACTGATAGTACCAATTTTTAAATACATGTAACTTCTATACTATCTGCAGGCTTATAATCATGTTGGTAGAACTGACGTATATAAGTTACTCCAAATTAATCTAAAATGTCAGAATATACGTGTGCATAGTTTAAAGCTGTTGGCTTGCATACTTTCTGATATATTGGTATTTGGATAAAATAAATAGAGAGAGCAATTATTAACAGTTGGCAGCCCTGGTGGCTCTTAAGAATACGCGCAGTCTTATCTGTTTATGTACAGATATTACATACAAAACTTGGTTGAAATCCAATTGATAGTGTAGAAGTTATATGCATTTAAACATTGGACCTATCAGAAGGCTTAAAATTATTTTGGCAACACTGTCATGGTTGGACTCCTGGAAATTAAACTGAAATAGTCTTTTCTACATGCGTGACAATTTTGGAATAGCTCCCATGCATACCTTGCAAGATATCCAACATGGAGCTCAAATTTCTAGTGCGTTTTTTCAGCAGTTGGTAGCACTGACATCATTTTCAAATATGGACGTGAGATATTCCGGTGCACATCTTTACTCATACTAAATTTGGTTTTGATTGCTGCAGCCGTTTCGAGTTGATAGGGGGGGGGGGGGGACACACACACACACACACAGCCAGCCAGACAGATAGACAGACAGACACAGATTTTCCCGGATCGATCTCATAAGTCTACTTTTTCCTCATTTTTGCAAAATGTGAAAATTAGGCTAAAATAGGTGGCGAATGAAGGGCTCCTGACCTCTCGCTTAAAGCAATTCAGGATTTGCCTATAAATGTCTATTTGGGTCGTTTTATGGTTTTCGTCGTAAATTGCTAATTGTAGTAATGTACAGTCTCATTTGGTTATACAGTATTTTGAGCACTTTAATTTAGATTTTGACAAGGTACATGTTGTCGGGGTGGAGTTTCAAACACGGGATTTCTAAATGGTGCAGTAGATAATTTATATTTATCTCTGTAGTTACGTAATAGAATAGAATCGAATACCCTCGTGTTTCAAATCTTTGATACAGAGATTGTGGTGAGAGTATTATTTATTACAACAATCACCTGATACATGTGATTATTAGTTACAAAAGTCCTTCTCAGTAAGGTTAATAAATCACAGCATGAATCTATACCAATATAATAAAGCTGAAGAGTTTGTTTGCTTGCTTGCTTGTTTGCTTGCTTGCTTGCTTGCTTGTTTGTTTGCTTGTTTGTTTGTTTGTTTGTTTGTTTAAACGCGCTAATCTCTGGAACTACCAGTCTGATTCGAAAAATTCTTTTGTATATGATAGTCAGATTCAATTGGAATAGTTTAGGCTATGTAGCATTAGGATACACCTCTCAGGTAACCTTAAAGATTGATTTTGTTCAGTAAGTCGGAAGAACAATCGCTCCCGAATAGCTTTTCCCGCGTGCGCTGGCGTTATGGTTAGTGATACGTACACCGTTTCACCGATCTGAACCAAAATGTGTATACTTAACCTTTGGAACCCTGCGAGTTACACAGTCTACATGGAATTTATGAGACACCAGTCCATTCCCTTCATTTAGGCCCTTTATCACAAATCTAAACAGTTTCACCGATCTGAACCAAATTTTGTATACTTACCCATTGGAACCCTGCGGGTGACACCGTCCACTTAAAATTTCGGACAGACCACTCCATTCCCTGCATTTAGGCCCTTTACCACAAATCTACACCGTTTCTCCTAATTGCACCAAATTTTACATACACTTTGAAACCCTGCTGGTAACACTGTCCACTTGATATTTTGGACAACGCTCTCTATTCCCTATATTTAGAATAACAGACAAAATGAACTTGAAAACCACGTATTAAGGCCCTAGAACCATTCATGTCCGTAGTAGTGTAACTGTAAGAGTATTCAAACGTCTGTTGTGGAAGTTGAAATGAAACTCAAGCCACTTTGATTCTGCTCCAATTAAAGGTTTACACACTTAGGCAGAACACACACAACAAGTTACACAGATTATCATACAAATTTCATACACATCCAAGTTCACATGAACAAAGACACGATGGCTGAAGTCCTTAGCATAAGCATCAACATTATAAATCACAATCAAGAACAGTAAATTAATTCTTGGAAAAGATTCAGAGATGGTTTGATGAATTGTGAGAGAAGCCCTACTGTTTGGGGAGCAAAATGTAATACTATGAATAATTATAAATAAGTTGATCTTTCCGGGAGGGCACCAGTTCAAAGCTAATGGCTTGAGAACAAAATAGAATGTTATTTGTTAGAGCACAGAGAACTCGCACTCGCGAGTCACCGACCAGGATTCATTTACGAATGGCAGGATTCATTATGTAATTTTAACTATAAATAACTATTATAATATAGCGGCTTTGGTGGCGTAGTTGGGATGGTCTTCTGTGGTTTCCCATCTTCCTTCCAGGCAAAAACCGGGGTTGGTCCCTAACTATAGGCCACAGCCCCTACCTTCCAACTCCTCGTCCTTACGTTCCAACTATCCTCCCCAACGGTACTTGTAGCTCACCCATTGGGTGTCCGTCTCAAAGCAGCTACAAAACTGGCGAGTCGAAGACACTCCCGGCATAGAAGCCATACGCTTAAAAAGATCCACTGACTACACTTCTGCGAAGCTAAAATTTGTAGGTTAGATTTGATTAACGCTATATTAGTTCCAATGTTCGTCGCCAGGTGCTGGTTGCGATGGCATCTAGTAGCCAAGTCCGCAGCTAGGTGTCGTGGACGGTAGCATTTGGTAGCAAAAGTAGGAACTACTTGAAAATTGATCGTCTGCAGTACTTACCTGATTCAGGGGTAACACACACTAATACAGCCATCACAATTGACACCGGTTATCAGACAGATTAGGGGCAGATGACCTCGTAGCTCCGCCCCTTAAAACAACAATAACTATCAGATTCCACACACACCCAAAGTACACGGGGCTACATGACCACGTTGTCTCAGCCCCTAAACCAGCCAAGCAACCAAAGATTCTTTTGGCATAAAAATTAAATTTATTTAAAGTGGAAACGGGAAGAAAATTATGTTAAATTAAAATTGGAGAAATGGAAGATAAAAGGGAAGTTAAAATTTGAATTTAAGAAAAAATTGTCTTAATTGAGAAGAGAGAGAATGCTACAGAGGAAACTTGTGCTATTTCATGATGTGAGCTCACCGATGGATACCAAGAGGAATTCTTGATGAAAGCGATCTCCCATTGCCATGGCTTAATCAGGGCTTCGATTCTTTCGGCAGTTGATGGACATCTCCAAGATTTGTGGGGTCGTTATACGATGCGTCGAAAATGTTAGTATTACTGATTTCAGAAATTATAAGTCATCAGAGACATAATAAGTGCCTACTACCGTATTGCGTAAACACTGACCATTATGGCAATGGTAATAATTAATAACCGTGTTGACTGATAGTATTCTCTTATTAAAACTGCCTAGTGAAACATAAAGAAACGTTTAATTACATTATTAATCGTACATGTTTCGGTATTTCATTGATACCTTCCTCAGCGGGATTGATATTAAATCTTAAAACTAGTTAACAAAGCCTAAAAGAAATGGATATCCTAAAAAAATTGGTTTAAAATCAAAATTTAAAAGCTTTCAAATAATTAAATGCCATGTATTAAAAATGATAGTAAAATGATGCTATTCAAATAAGAGATCTACCGGTACCTTATAAACTGACTACGTCAATACTTCAATAATTTTGATCGAAAACTGTAGTGACAGAAGTTGTCTCCTGTTAGAAGAATGAAGAAGGATATCCATTTCCTTTTGGCTTTGTTAACTAGTTTTAAGATTTAATATCAATCACGCTGAGGAAGGTATCAATGAAATACCGAAACATGTGCGATTAGTAATGTAATTAAACGTTTCTTTAGTGTTTGACTAGGCGGTTTTAATAAGATAATACTACCGTATTTATTGAAGATCGATGAATATGGAGTGTCGGGTGACAGCTCGAGTAATTAGTGATCCTTGATAGGTGACAGTCGAAAGAAGTGTCCTCTCCCCCTTCCCTGTTCCATTCGTTGTCTTAACCTCGAGAATCACCTGCCTCTAGCTGCATCATACAATTTCTTAGCTGCATCATACAATTTCTTAGAAGAGCCAAAACTGTAGCTAAGATCGAAGAATCTTCCTCAATCTTTAGAAACGATCCTCAATCTTTAGAAACGATGGTCAAGCCCTCACTTAAATTGCTTCTCAGAATATTTCAATGGATACGTTGAAAATTGTGCACCTGCCCCACGACGTAGTAAGAAGCTATAGAGTTGCACAAGTTCCTGTGTCCAAAATATCTACCTCTAATACTTTACCAAGGAACAGTGATTTCCTTCCATCTTTCAATTAATGCGAGAAACTACATAGATGCGTATATATACATACTGTATTGATATATGAATTAGGTTTTGTGACTAGCGAGCTCACATGTACACAGCACCACACGTTTAGCATATATCAGACAAGATTGTCTCGGGGGTAGGATGTTACATTCATGTGGGGATGAAGTGATTAGCGTGAGGGAGAGTGGGCATGAGGATGTTACAGCTAATCACTGCATCAATCGTAGATATTGCCCCCCACCAAAAAGTGATATCTAAATGTTGTGTGTGTAAAATTTGTGGATTTCAAACAACTGAATTTTACTTTCATATCCTCAACCTTTATTTTAAAAACTCCTAAGTTATTTATTGAGCCCGCCTCTCCTTTCTTAGTGGGGCGTGGTGGCGCAGAGGTCAAGCTGTTTGCCTCTCACCACGGTGGAGCAGGTTCGATTCCCGGTCAATGCATGTGCGATTTTCAAAGTGAAATGCCATGTCCTGTGGTTTGGATTCCACGGAAAAATTGGTCCCGTGGCTTATGATCTAGAGATTAACGGTCACGTATAACTTCGATCTTCCTTCCTTTTCTCCTTTCTTAAAAGTAAGTGTACTGTATGTTGAACAGATAACTTCGGATGATAGATTGGCCCCTTATATTTATAATAATGTTTCCATTTGTGTGCTTTGTTGTTTTTAACGTGCCACATTATCTGTTCTTAATGTGTAAAACTATAGTTATTTTGACAGAATATACAGAAATTATCCTAGTGATATAGGCTATTTATTTCCACTGAATGGATAATTACTTCTTAAAATATTAATTTCAACAACTCGATTTCACTGCTTCGTGCTCGTGAAATAGTGCACCGCGGCTGCGAGGGCAGTTGCAGTAGGTCTTGAGATCGCAGGTTTGAATCTCGGCGCTGACAACGACTATCATTGGAGGATTTTCAACACTCCGTCCAGGAAATTACCGGGAGAGTACTTTAATTTAAGTCCCGTGGCACCTACCTTATCCTTGACCGTGATACAGTTACACAACTCCAGTCATCACATAAATACAGGTTATTAGTAGGGCTCGGATTTTTAGGTAAATAAATATTTTTTTATGTAAATACATATTTTAAGCATTTTTTCTATAAATACATAAATTTCCGCTTTTCACTTATTAGCACATAAAGAGACATAATATTTACATTTTTAAAATCAGTATGCTTGATCTTTCAGTTTATTGCACTTTTGTTCTGTGGTACTTCAACGGGGAAGAACCTGTGAGTTTCCTAATCTTCATGCAGAGCGTAGGTCAGCTTGCAACTGAGTTATTGTTAACTTGTCGCCCCGTGCCACTCACCGTGGAAGCCGGGGATTCCCTTGTACATAGCCATATGCCGTAGCCACGTGCTGGAGTTGCCTGGAACCAGTGTCACTCACATGCAGTTCATTTCTATCACTGTGAAGTGTAAGGCAGTTCTACGACGCCTAAAGTAAAAACAACTACAAATTGCTGAATTTAAAGATAATTTTAGTCCTGATGGGGACGTTCTGTTCTGGCAACCGTGTGGGAAAGCAATCAAGGCTGAACAGCGATCTCAAGTTACTCAATACCTCAAGGGCAAGAAACATATTGCCGCAGTATCGCACCTTCAGAAGAAGTGTTTCGCGGTAATCGTCGGTCATTGGTGATGGATAACCTGAAGATGTACCTCGTTGTGTATTGTAATGCTTCAGCAGTCAGTGAGACATAGCATTAATTGCATTCGTGAGTACTGCATATTGTTTATTCACATTAATAAACTAAATCATAATTAAATATTTTTACTCTTTTTGTCACATATTTCATGTATTTTTAATACATAAAAAATAAATATTTTCCCGATTTTTATCACCTAAAAATCCGAGCCCTAGTTATTAGACAAGTTCAACACACACACTCACTCGACAACACGGAGCTGTCCCAAGCACTTAATATGAAATAATAACGACTCATTTTTCTACCAACGAATTTGATTAAACTATTTGCCTAAACGTTGGAGTTAATTAGCCGATGATGGAAAGCAATAGATTGTCATCAGTCACCGACGTTCGAGCTTTATTTTCGTACAGTTAACAGCAATTAGCCCCACTTACTGTGTGGGGCAAACAATGGGAACTTGACCGTGACGATATGACGTCAGCTGCTGCGATAGCAACAACACTAGCTCGTTTGCACCAGATTTAGGGGCTACAGAATTAAGCCTATCCTGTGGATCCAGCATCATAGCCAAGTGCATCGAGTCCCGCTCTACCACACCAAAGGGGTACTTCGTAAGTCTGAGCTACCAATCTGAACATTGGCAGAGACCAATGGTCTGGTATTATCGGGGTTTGCCACACTCACTCTAGGTCAAAATAGGGATTATGCCTTATGTCTAGTCCCTGGGTATGTACACACAGTGACTACAATAAGATAAATTATGTCATACAGTATGTCTGTCTGTTAGGTAGTCAGCCCGAAGGCTGGTTGGATCCTCAAAAAGTGCCGCCGTTAGGTTATGTGGGTAGGTACCCACAAAACCCAAGGCAACGCTATAGCGAGGCGTACTAGGCAAGATGAGGAGTGAGGTAGTTTGTCACTGCTTTCCTCATTGAGTAAGAACATCAGTACTAACCCTATGAGTAGAACCCTTCACAGCATCCACAGGCACTGACTGTGCCCTGAATGTCATTACTAAGCACCACCCACACCCATACCTCAGTAGCTTCCATATACTGTAATCACAGCCATAAGTAAGACAGAGACAGCGGTGAAAAGCCACATTTTACTCTAGCCTGTGCCAACAGACAAATGCAAATGTACTGCATTCATCAAGAGATGGCAAACAGGCCTCTCATACAGTATGCGAAGATCATAATCAAATACGCCCCAAGATCTTAATTGAAGCAGCTTCAACATGTGATAGTACTGTGTGAAACTGTCTACCACCTGTAACTTGGATCCCGCTCTTCGGACGTAGTACCTAGTTTTCTTGACTGTCACCGTGGATGTCCGGATTAAATTCCCAGCTCAGCGGGGAAAGCTGTACAGCGTTGCCGAGATGGAGCTAATCATGCGTCGTGGCGCGCCTCGCCCGGAAGTGATGGGCTCCATCTCAGCAACGCTGTACAGCTCTCCCCGGAGCTGCTAGCTGGTGACCCATGTCTTATTTCCCCGTACAAATACAAACCGATATAAAGTGAATTAATTTACGTATTTCACAGTCATACAGCATAACCTTTTGATGTATAAGGATTACAACGCGACCAAGAACTACATTTTCCAACCACCCCCTGCCGAGAAAAAGTTACCTTACCAAAATGATAACAACTTTGATCCATGGACACACACAATTTTGAAATTCATAAACCAGCTCTGGTTGGTTGGTTCTTAAGTTTAGGGGCTGCGACAACGCGGTCATGTAGCCCCGTGTACTTTGGGTGTGTGTAGAATCTGTCTGATAACCGGTGTTAATTGTGATGACTGTATTAGTGTGTGTATCTGTTTTTTAATTTTAAGTACTGCAACTTATAATTTTTCAAATAGTTCCGCCAAGCGCCACCGTCAACGACTACTAGGTCTAATTCAGAACTTAGCTACTAGACGCCACCGCAGTCAGCGCTTGGCAACGAACGTAGAAACCTAAGAGCGTTGTTTACATTCTTAACCTATCCAATTTAGCTTCACACAGGTGCAATTAGTGGAAGGATCTTTAACATGCCATAAATCTATGACCGCCGAAGGAAGGCATACGCTCTTAAAAAATCCGACGGCTTCGGCCGGGTTTGAACCCGCTATCTTGGGCATAGAAGCTCAGCATGCTACCAACTACGCCACCGAAGCCGCTCCAATGTATATTGTGTTAAAATTTGGATTCGATCTGATTAAGGTGTTTTGAGATAATAATTTTTAAATGTGACACATGATTGAAACACGCTTAAGAATGGGCACGTTTTGTGTTCCAACGGCGATAAAAAATATTAAAATATAAATTGAAAATTCCAAACCTACATGAACTAACGTAAAATAGAACAACGAAAATGATGTTATTGGATTTTATGTAGGTCTATTGGTTACATCACAAACAACCTTCAAATTCGAGTGCACATAATATTTTGGTTGACAGTAGTAGTATGTGGTTCTATATCAGTTCCCTGTATGACAAATACTCCCAAGAGTGTAATGCAGTATTATTCAATTTTATTCATGTCTAAAGACAGGAACCGAGTAGCCTACTCACGGACGGAAACTATATAAACTAAACTGTTTAAATTTGGGCATATAGGAATCTGTATTACGTCTGTTGCAGTCATCAGCTTAGTTCGTCCCAAATGAAATATAAATTTGATGTGATCATTATTCAATTGAGCTCTAATCGTTAACTTTGGCAGCCTTCAACACGATTTGTGACGTGATCAATCGCGATCGTGGAGTGTAGACGGTACCCTTTCCAATCTCGAGTGAACTGATCGTGGAGTATAGACACTAACCTCTCCAGTCGTGACTGGGCTACTAATCACGATTGAAGAGGGTAGTGTGTACGTAGTAATAGCGTGTCCAATATATCTGGGAATAGGGCAAATTCTAGATTTGATTCTGCTCTGTGTTAGTTGCAGTAGTCAAGCGAAACGGAACGGAATGGTTGATCATGGTACAATACGCGCGTGTACACACACACACACACACACACACACACACACACTGTCTACACGATACTCTCTACGATTTTGTTAAGTCTAAGGAAATCCCCAGACTCGCTAAACGAGTTACATGCGATGGGGAATTAATTCTACTGGTTTGTGATTATCTGGAATGCTCATTGTTATCAATAAAATTATTTAACGTCCCAAGTATTTAATTTTTGTAAAAAGAAAGTATAATTCGAAGTTAGTTTTATCACGACAAACTTATTAGCTATGTATTTAACAAGTGTTGCATATAGGCTTGAGTGCATAAGCGAAGAGAGAGTGGTGTTACATTTCCTTCTCTTGACGAGATAATAAACAGAAAGCTCTCCCGAGTCCGGGTTTACTTTCCTTTAGTTTTAATGTATTTTTCTTTCGTAATCCGCTCCATTAGAGTTTGTTATCCCTCAGTATTTTGTACTTCATGTTGAAACCAGGACGGCGTTCCCGGGAGTTCATAGACAAACACTTGAATTTAAAGATGGGTAGTTACAATGTAAATCGAGGAATCTGAAGTATTGTACCCATTGTTGGAGGTGTTATGTTATACTAGAAGATTCAGGAAGATTTCTTTTTAGCCTACTTTTCGCATTTTGTAAAAATGAGGGAAAAGTAGACTTATGAAATCGATCCGGGAAAATGTCTGTCCCGGCTGTCTGGCTGTGTGTGTGTGTCCCTATCAACTCCTAAACGGCTGTAGCAATCGAACTCAAATTTGGTATGAGTAAAGATCTCGATCTGAATATCTCAATGCCGTCAATGAAAATGTCAGTGCTACCAACTGCTGAAAAATCGCAACTGAAGTTTCAGCTCCATGTTGTATATCTTGGAAAGTATGCATGGGAGCTATACCAAAATTGGCCCACATATATATAATAATATTTCAGTTTAATTCCCTGGAGACCATGCATGACAGTGTTGCCAAATAATTCTGATAGGTCCAATTTTTAAATGCATATAACTTCTACACTATCAATTGAATTTCAACCAAATTTCGTATGTACTTTGTGTAGATAGACAGATATGACTCAGCGTAATCTTAACGGCCACCAGGGCTGCCAACTGTTAATAAATGCACTTATTGTTTTTATCCAAATACCAATATATCAGAAAATATGCAAGCCGACAGCTTTAAACTATGCACACGTATAGTACCTGACATTCTAGATAAATTTGGAATAACTAATGGACCTCAGTACAACAAACATGATTCTAAGCCTGCTGATAGGACCAATTGTAAATACATGTAACTTCTATACTATCAATTAAGATTTCAACCAAATTTCCTATGTGCTATGTGTACTATAACAGATATGACTATGCGTATTCTCAAGAGCAACCAGGGCTGCCAACTGTTAAATAAATGGTGTCTCTATTTGTTTACCCTAATATCAATATATCAGAAAGTATTCAAGCCAACAGCTCTAAACTTTGCACACGTATAGTACCTTACATTCTAGATTAATTTGGAGTAACTGATATACGTGAGTGCTTACAACATGATTGTAAGCCTGCTGATTGGTCCAATTTTAAAATGCATGTAACTTCTATACAAATAAATGGATTTTATCCAAAATTGGCACAACAATAGATAATAGTTCAGATTATTTCTGACTAACACAAGCATGACATTGTTGCCAACATGATTTTACGCGTGCTGATAGGTTCAATGTCTAACTACATGCAACGTCTATGCTATCCATTGGAAAAAGGAAGCTTGTAGTTTAACGTGACCGTTAATCTCGAGATCATGAGCCACGGGACCTCCTTTTTACGTGGAATCCGAACCACAGGACATGGCATTTCACTTCGAAAATCATATCCATTGGACTTCAACCAAATTTTGTATTCTTTACCTTAAGAGATAGAACTAAGAATATATTTAGTCACCAGGGCTGCCAACTGTAGTGCTCTATTAGGGTACATTATGCCAGTTATATTTCGAACTAATTAGAACTTTCGATATTACCAACTCAATTTCGTCATTATTCTAATTAGGTCCATATAGATTAATCATTGGAAAGACTCTTACATTTCGAGAAAAGTAGGCTCTTTATTTCGTCACGGAACTTATTTGTTGTAATCAGCTTGTTATTGGTAAGTAGGTTGAGTAAATCCTATAAATGTTTAGTGATAGATAAATAATCCCCTAAACTGATACCAGTCAAGTGTTGGGGTCATATGGCGCCGAGGAATGACTTTGGGGGTGGGGCTGTCGACTTCTCCATGGCGATGATAAATAAATGTTGAAGTATTACTGGAATACACATGAATCATTGGAGAGCTCTGAGAAAAATACCTCCACATTATCCAATTCAAATTTCACATGCACCGACCGAGATCTGGACCCCTGGGTGCAGTGGTGATAGGCCGACATCCAACCCTAAGGGCCACGGAGGGGCCTTCAGAGAGTACGAATGTGAATTATAACATGCGAGTTAAACGAATTTTATATCTTTCCATAATTTTAATTGGCAGTACACACGGCCTCAAACGTCATTTCTACTATCTGTAGATTGGAGTAGATAACATTGATAATTCGGTCACACTTACATAGGCTACACAAATACATACATGGACAACAGTCGCCTACATGAGGCGTCTTAATATGAATGTAGGCCAAGACGGTGTAAAATAATATGTTCGTCGGGTGCTTGTTACCCACAGTTACATTTAATGGCTGTGCTTTTCAGTCGGTCAACACGATTGTACCCAAATGAGATTGGTTATTCCCTAACCCTGAAGAAAATTACATGAGATTAATAAATATTTCTTTATTGACAGACTGAAAAGCATAAAACATTTGTTTACTACGGCAACACTGAAAAATGGCTTCAAATTCCATAATTTAATGGCTGTGGTACGTGTCGTATCGACGAAGACCGCTATTAGATGTCCTTGCTCTTGTTTCAGTGATGCAAACAGGCTGAGTCCACGAGGTATGTGTTGTGGCCATGGCTTCAGACGTGGAGAATCGCAAGGAGATCTTGATGCCACCTGACGGGGGATGGGGATGGATGGTCGTCCTCGGGGTGGCCCTTGCCAATGTGAGTACCGGTAGTATATTTATATTCACACTATTACATGAGGTAGATATTACCGACAGTAGTGGATACGCTGGCTAACGCGCAGCATTAGGTCATGGGGCCAAGCTCTCTGCTGACTCAGTAGACGCGTGGGTTCGAGCCCCACCGTCGGCCGTCCTTGAAATAGTTTTCCGTGGTTTCCCATTTTCAACACCAGGCAAATGCTGGGACGGTACCTTCTGACCGACCACGGCCGATTCCTTCCACATCCTTGCCCAGTTTCATTCACCATCATTCATTTCATCTCTCATTAACTCCTCTCATGAGGTTGGCGTCAGGAAGGGCATCCGGCCGTAAAAACCATCACCACAAAGACTTCCATCGCATCTCATCCCCGACCCCGTTGGAAAAACGGGAATAATAACGGGTAGACATACATGAGGTAGATATTATTAAATTTCAGCTGGTATGTTTCAATTTCCATAGAAATGATGTTCACACCTGTATTTAACTTACGATTTTCAGCTGCATGTGGAGATGTCTCCGCAGCCACTGTTTCATCCGGGAACAAGTTTCTGGTAGATTCCAAGACACCGGACTCCCCATATTTTGAAAGTTTTAATTTTACGGTTTTGTAATAAACAAATCTCACTTTGTGGTAAAATCATCAGAAGATTAGTACCTGTTAGTGTGTTTCCAGCTCTTTCAGGGGGTTTTCTTCATTAGCTTCTACTTTGCTTCTTTCTCGTTCAAAATAACTAACAAAAAGCACCAGTCACCAAAGTACAATCAATCATATAGCTGGATAATCCAGCAGCACAAGGAAAGATTTAAACTTCTCAAACACCCTACTCTCCTCTGAAGGTGGCATGGCATGCATACATGACATTAGGCTTGCTTGCTTCTAATTCTACGTGGCTCGTGACCTTGCGGTTTTAAGCCACGGGACCCACAAAGAATGCGAACCAGAGGACGTGACGTTTCATATCGAAATCAAACCCGGTCCCCTTTGTGAGAGGCAAATCACCGCTGCATTATCACGTCCTAGAGCACATCAAAACACACCAAAATGGGTATACCAACTTCGTCCTTATAACTTGACAACCCCTCTCCCGTCTTCCTCTTTACAATCAGGCATGCATGAAAAACTCTTTGTAGCATTCACACAACAGCGTCTAGCTGTTCACTTGACCTTTAGAGCTCAACAGAAGGAGCGGGGCGTAGAGCGGTGCGGGGAACATGATGAAAAATTCCCTATCTGAGAATATTAACGCGCGTGACAGTAGGTTCACACAATCAGACTCAAACACACACACACTCTGGCAAATGTTTTACGCTGCAGTAGTATACCGGAGGAGTGGGATGGAGAAGTGCAGAGCTACGTGCCGGTAACTGTAAAATAATCCCTGGCACTACAGCCCATGAAGTGCCTTGGCCTACCAAGCGACCGCTGCCCAGCCTTTTGGCCTGCAGATATTGGGGTGACGCGTGGTCAGCGCATCGGGTCCCCTCGGCCGTTAATCTTGGTATTCGTGACCGGGGCGCTACCTCACTGTCAGACGGCTACTCTATTGTCCTCACGAGGCGGAGTGCATCCCGTTCCAGCCCTCACGTCAGTTTCTGAAATCCCTGACGGAGTCGGGAATCAAACCCGGGGCCTCCCGGTGAGAGGCAGGTGCGCTACCCCAAAACCACGGGGCCGGCGCCGGTAACTGTACCTTGGCGTTTAAAGCTGGCATGGCATGGATACAGGACACCATGCACGAGAGTACACGAAATATCTCAACACAAGAGACCCGAGTGCTAGGTACATTCTCATACACGACACACACACACACACACCTTACGTTAGCCTCTCTACCTTTCTTGCCTTCTCAGACCACTTTAACGCCTACTTATCAAACGATAGGATCATTTGAATAACTTGGAGTGGCTACCCTATGTCTGCTGAATATGACTTTGAACATGTTTCGCAGTTGACATTCGAACCCGAATCCCCTGCTGTCCGGACAGGCGCACTCACCCACTTATACCACTGAATGTTAAAGCCACAGTTCTTTAAAAAATTTTTTTTTCATGCTGTGCGTAACTGTTCTTCTTAGTAAAGCATTATCTACGAGTCGTCCAGTCTGAAACAAATAGTCATTCGATATGGTAGCTTTTATTGTATTGCACTCATCAAGCTGAGCTACCTGGAAAACTAAAAGCGTGTGGATGTGCAGTATCTCTGGAGGGTTACGCTTATTGTATTTTACCTCCAATAACACGCCCTAACACAAATACTTCAACTTGCAAGTTAATTGACTGTATAATACGCTCGTTAGGGCACAGCGCTAGTTTTAGGGGCCAGGTTATCTGCGGAAGCGATAAGCAAGTAGGCTACATTCAAACCCCACAGTCGGCCGTCTTCAAAATGATTCCTGTGGTTATCCATTATCAACTGCAGGCAAATGCTGAGACGATACCTTCTCATAGACCACGGGCTCTTCTTTCAGACATCTTAATTGATTTAATCTCTCATTAACCCCACTTAGACGTTGGCATCAGAAAGGGAATTTGGTAGAAAACAAGTAGTTAAGTGAAGAACTAAATAGCCTATTTTCAAATATATACTGTATATGCTAATTGCCTCTATAAATATACAAAATGTCAGTTTGATTGCTGTAACAGATTCGTAGATATTAATAACAGTCTAAATATTTCGGATGGTCACCATGTATAGGCTATAGTTATGTACCATAAATGATAATTATTGCCTAGCTTCATTATTAAACTTTCACTTCGATCGCATGATTACGACTCAAGAAATACAAAATTAAATTAAAAATTTTGCGCAGCCTCCATCTTGAGATTATGTAAATAATTGAAACAAATTATATGCCAGAGCATTACAATGTGTATAAACATTTACTGTACCATATTTCACTGCGCTCAGATGGTTAAATCGCGAGAAAATTCTATTAATAGGTTTCAAATTAACTTGGCCGCCATGTTTTTTTGAAAGTTACATAAATGAACTTGTAGTAGTGCCCTCTATCACCGCACAAAATTTCAGTTATAGTTTCGGAGATATAGAATGCCGGTGAAATATTTCTCACAGCCGCCATCTTGAGGTTATGTAGACAATTTAACTAAATTTGATGCCAGTGAATTACAATGTGTATACGCATTTCCCGTACCAAGTTTGATTGGGTTCGGATGGTTAAATCTTGAGAAAAATATATTTAAAATTTGCAAATTCGCTTTGCCGCAATGTTCGTTTTATAGTTAACAGTTTTTTTAATGTATCATAGGTGAACTTCTAGTAGTGCCCTTTATCACCGTACGAAATTTCAGCGTGATCTCGGTAATAGTTTCGGAGATATAGAATGCCGGTGAAATAATTTGCACAGCCACCATGTTGGATTGGTGAGACGTAATAAAATTTGAAAGGCACGGTCAGAGTCGGCCAAAATGGTGCTATTACATTACCGAGTTTCATTAAAATCGGTCCAGCCGTTTAGAAGTCATTCGGGTGGACACACATAAGCACACACACACGGACAAAAGGTGATCTCACAAACCTATTTTTTCATAAATGAAAATTGGCTAAAAAACAAGATTTTAAAATTTCGCACAGCCACCATCTTGTGGTTATGAAAACAAAAGAAATAAAATAGATGTCGGTGGATAAGAAATTGCATAAAAATCTATCGTACCAAGTTTCACTGCGCTCAGATGGATAAATCGCGAGAAACTTCCATTTATATTATTAAATTTTGGGTCGCCTCCATGTTGGATATGTGCTCATCAGGTTATTGAAAGTCATATAGGTGAACTTATGTTAATAGCCTTAATCAGCATAGTCTACAACATTTCAGTTTGATTGCTGCCATAGATTAGTAGATATTGAGAACAGTCTAAATATTTCGGATGGTCGCCATGTTGGGATTTTTATATATGTAGTTCATAGTTATGTACTGTTAGATGAAAATTGTTGCTTGCGGCTTCGGTGGAGTAGTTGGTAGCATGTTGAGCTTCTATGCCCAAGGTCGTGGGTTCAAACCCAGCCGAAGTTCTCAGATTTTTTAAGATCGTTAAAATCCCTCAGTATGCCTTTCTTCGGAGGGGAAGTAAAGCCGGCGGTCACATGTCATTGATTTATGGCTTGAAAAAGAACCTTCCACTAACTACACTTGTGTGAAGCCAATATTTGTAGGTTAAGTTAGATTAATGCTCACACACTAATAGTCAGCACAATAAAAGCCGATTATCTGACAGATCCTACACACACCCAAGGACACGGGGCTACATAACCGCGTTGTCGGAGCCCCTAAACTAAGGAACCAACCAACCAATTATTGCGCAGGTTCATTATTCAAACGTTGACTTCGATCACATGATTAGGACACAAGAAATAAAAAATTAATTTAAAAAATTCACACAGCCGCCAATCTTGAGATTATATAGACAATTGAACTAAATTAGATGTAAGTGCATTGCAATGACCATAAACATTTGTTGAACCAAGTTTCACTGCGCTCGGGGGGTAAAATCGCGAGAAACATATATTTAAATGTTTCAAATTCCCTTGACCTCCATGTTAGTTTTGTACTTAACAGGTTTCTGAAAGTTACATAGGTGAACTTCTAGTAGTGCCCTTTATCAGCGTACAAAATTTCAGGGTGATATCAGTAGTAGTTTCGGAGATACAGAATGCCGGTGAAATATTTCGCACAGCTGCCATGCTGGATTGGTGAGACGTATTAACATTTGAAGGGCACGATCGGGATTGGACGGAATAGTACTATGTCCTTGCTGTGTTTAATTGAAACCTCTCCATCCGTTAAGATTTTATTAGGGGGGAGGGACGCACATACATACATACATACATACATACTGTTACATGCCACCCCTAGTGGCAAGTTCGTTAACTGGATTACGGTGGGTGAAAGCACAACACAATTGTTTCTTTAACGAAATATTAGCTTTATTGCAGGCCAAGGAAAAAAAACTACACAACACATTAAGCACTGAACCTCACTTCATAAGATTTCGAAGTGAAATGCCATGTCCTGTGGTTCGGATTCCACGTAAAAAGGAGGTCCCGTGGCTCATGATCTCGAGATTAACGGTCACGTTAAACTACACGCTTCCTTCCTTTCCTTCACTTCATAAGACACTAGTAGTCACTATAGCTTCCACACTTAGCCTACGTTCACACTACTGTCCTCGCTATTAATATCTGCAACTCTGCCTTGTACGCAAACAGTTATTTACGATGGACAGTCACTCACCACTACACACTGCTTCGCTGTCCGCTTGCTAGGGAACAGCCCCCTGTGTTTCGCAATTCACCACAATATCTCTGTCGCACTGGGTAAGTACCTAGGTACACACTCCTCAAAACTCAGTCCCTCCGTATGATTCACGCTGCCTCGCTGTTTGGAGAATCAGCCTCGCTAGGGTTACGTAACTTCGCACGTCAGGTCGCCGCAATACTGTCCTCAGGTAAAAGCACGCACTAGCTCAAAAAACAGTCCCTCCGTCGCTGATGAGACCACTTATATAGCAGGCTGGTGACTCAATGAATGCTTCTAGAATCGTCCAGGATTCACGGCTTCTCGAGATTTCCATCACTGGCTAGGTCACGAATATTCTGGACCATCCCTTTGTCCTCGCAGCCCGTTGCGTAAGGCGCAGGTAATATACAGAGGCAGAGCATAGCCCGGGGCAGCTGTGACTCACGCGGCGAGGCGACGAAACAAACTCACAGCCGTAACAATACATAGATACATACGCTGACAGAAGGTGATCTCATAAGCCTATTTTTTCTTAAATGAAACTATGCTAAAATGTCTTGTCACATGGAAATCCATAGCATCCCGTAGAAATGGGGAACAAAAACGGGTAGACAAACCTGTAAGTAAATAGGGCTTCTACAGTGAGCACTTCTCTATAGAACGGAACCTCTCCTTCACCGTGTGACGGCTGAGCCACTGTGGCTAGCAGCAACGTAGCGCCCGACTAGTTAAGGTATGTTTAAACGTTGCGAAATAAAATCTACATTTGTCAACAAACTCGTTTGAGATTTTTGCCACAAAGCACACACCATTGGACTAAGATAGTCATATATTGAAATCAGTATTATCTGTTCTATCTTCACAATAAAAAAATAGTTTAATAAAAAAACACATCAATTTTCAAAATGTGATAAAATTTCCAAAAATGTTTTTGCCCGGATTTTTACTTCACTAAGTTGAAGTATACCCTTTATAGATAAGGAGCTAGACAATACATTTGAAAAAGACGTTTAAAATTAATTAATTAATTATAATAATTAAAATAATTATAAAAATAACTTCATTCACAACATGAAAATAGTTCCAGTTTACAACATTCCCACATTCATTAGCTTTAATTTGATGTATTAAAAAATTCCCTACCTCAACTGTAAGGTTATTTATGTTTATTTGAAATATACGAAGTGTACAAAAATTTAATATTAAGAAAAACATCACTGAAGTTTTAGAACCATGTTGTGAACATAACACACTCACTTGGGCTTCTTAGAACTCGCCTGCTCCATAGGTTGGTCCCTCTTTTTGAAGTTTCTTGTCTTCTTTGAGTTTTCTTCTGCCTCTCAGGTATCGCTCAATATTTACAGAAGATAATTTGGAGTGAGAAGTACTAGCCTTTACATTACGCCTACCTTCTGATTCGCTATTTACATTAACAGCACTATTAACACTGACATTCATCTTATTGTGTCTGTTCCCTTGATATTTCCGCTTTTTCTTCGCACCAGATCGGCTTTTAGAACCCATTTTATACGCACTCACAAAGAAAAGCTCACAAGTCACAATGAGAGAGATCACACGGACACAAGGTAGCTGACATATTTGTTTATGTCTGTTGCTCGGCAATGGAATCCTACACCAAAGAGGTTATTCAAACACTGAAGTCTTTGGAATATACAAGTAATGACATCTATTGTTCACAACCAAAACTAAGAACTATATACCCAGAAGGAATGCAAGGAGGGAGATTCGAAAAAGAAAATCTGACAAGATATTCACTGTAGGATGTAGGCAGGACACTGCAGCCACTCCCTATGACACGTGCGCATGAGGCTATTTAAGTCTTATTTTCAGGCACTTACAGTTGGAATATATGTATGAATTATATCTCATTTTGAAGAAGATATCTAGCTTTCATTTCCGATGAAAAAAATTAAAAGAATTTTTTAGCGAAAAATGAAATTTTCAACGTTGCAACAAACCTTAAACACATTTACACTTTTTAACGTATTTAATAATGAGTACTTACATTAATTTCAGAGTAGTTGCTGGAAATGATGTCCTTCATTTTATAAACACACATTGCACCATCGTAGGAAGTTTTGGTACACTCGCTGTATTTCATCCTCACTGATATTTCGTATCAGTGCAGTTATTTTGTGCTCGTGAGCCTCCAAAGTGCGAGGATTGTTTCTGTATACCTTTTGTTTGAGGTTCCCCCACAAGTAAAACTCGCACGTCGCTGAAACGTACGAACACATTTATTGGAAGGCTTCTCGAGAAGGTACTGTAAGTTTCCACTAGGAAAAATCTATGTTCTGTTGGCTACCTAACTATGTTCACGGGATACGAGGTAGGTACATTACTTCACTACAAGTCTTAATTATCACAACTAAGGTATCTTGCCAGCTGCGTATGTAATAAATGCTATGGCAGAATCTAGGGCTTCCCGACTCGCTGTTTTATCATTTTAAATGATTATGTCGACTTTATCTGGGGTCTGGCGTTACCTTACGGTGACGGGACGAAATGTACTGAGAATGTACTGAGGTGTGTGACTGCATAGTACGATGAAGCAGCAGAGTACCAAGAAGGCAGTGCGAGAACAGAGTTTCAAGAAGGCAGTGCGAGAACAATCAAGTAGGCAGTGAAGAAACAAAATAGAATCGTGAAACTCTGTTCTCGCACTGCCTTCTTGGTACTCTGCTGCTAGCATTTAAAATGATATAAAGTCCTGTCTTTCAGACTGACTATCCGTGTCTTTTTGTTTTGTGCTGTTTTGTAATCGGCACATGCTAGTCATCTGGCGGTGACTAATCACGCTCCGCACGTCACATGGCCACGGTGATGTTCCGTTGTTTAAAGAAGGGTCTCGCTGTATAATAAATTAATGCAAATCCACTAATTGATTTGATGGTTAGTCAAGCAATGGGGAACACTATTTCGAGTTGTCAGACACGAGAGAACATGGCGAGAGTTGTAGAAAGCTTGTGATGGTAGCGGTCAATATTGTCTCACACTCTGAGCCGAAGCAAGTGCCAGCTCAACGAGAGTTGATCCGCTAGAGCAAGCGGTTAGGTGCATGAGCACGCACAGTGTCTGGGACAAACTCTCTCCGCCCAGCGTCTTGGGACTCTGGTGCGGTCTGGCTCAGGGTGGTTTCAGGCTCAATCACAGAATATTACAGACAAGTTAATGTGTCCACGTTCTGAATACAGTTTACCTCACAGCCCCATATATAATGGTATATTGGCTTTCACGGCCAGTGAATTAAAACTTGGCAATTCTTCTAGGTTTGTGCCGTGAGATCTTAGTTATCGCAGTGAAGAGGTGCAGTTGCGCTTTATATAACGCGAGGTAGCGTGCAGTTCGCTACTCCGGTGGGGGTCCAGGTGGGTACACCAAGAGCCCGCTGAAGAGGGGGCGAAACCCCACACAAGACACGGCACAAACCTAGAAGAATTGCTGAGTCCTATCTATAATTTTTATTCGCATGCTGTGCGAGTTATGGATGTGCATGCTTCGAATAAATATAAAATTCGAATATAATTATTCACTTTACCACACTGCGTAACCAGATGGAAGTCGGGAGATTAAAGTTTCGAGTTTCGGTGCTGATATCAGCCATCTGAGCGTGATTCTCTCCCATCCCCTTTCTGTTCTTTTGCTCTTCCTTCAGACAAATAAGCTACTTGGATATTGCCTTTTTTGTAGTTCAGAGCTGCAAACAATGTGAAAGACTTGTTTTAATTCTATTGAAAAAGAAAAGGCAAGGTCCCTCTCGAAACGTCTAAGAATTTTAATTTTAATTCTAGTTCTATTGAAAAAGAAAAGGCAAGGTCCCTCTCAGAACTTCTTAAGAATTTTAATTCTGATTTTCACCCGGCAATATCTCTAAAGTAGGAGTAATGTTAACAAATACACCATATGTTTTGCTTGTTGTTAGGTCCTCTATCGAATCCCCAGTGTTTTCCCACATATTTAGTTACACCCTGTATATTGTACCCCCACCCAATTATCTTGGGCAAATAGTATGTTGACCGACTGAAAAATAGATATTGAGAGTTTCAAACCCCTGAATCGCATTCTAATATATCATTATTTAGGCTATGCTTGTCATCTCTTGATGAATGCAGTACATTAGTATTTGTCTGTTGGCACAGGCTATAGTAAAATGAAGGGGGCGTGGTGGCTCAGCGGTCTAGCTGTATGCCTCTCACCTAGGTGGTCCGGGTTCGATTCCCGGTCAATGCATGTGAGATTTTCGAAGTGAAATGCCATGTCCTGTGGTTCGGTTTCCACGTAAAAAGGAGGTCCCGTGGCTCATGATCTCAAGATTAACGGTCACGTTAAACTACAAGCTTCCTTCCTTCCTTTATAGTAAAATGTGGCTTTTCACGGATGTCTGTCTCACTCAAGGCTGTGGTTATATGGAAGCTACTGAGGTATTGGTGGGGCTTAGTAATGACATTCAGGGCACAGTCAGTGCCTGTGGATGCTGTGAAGGGTTCTACTCATAGGGTTAGTACTGCTGTTCTGACTCCGTGAGGAAAGCAATAGCAAACTACCTCACTCCTCATATTGCCTAGTACGCCTCACTATAGTGCTGCCACATAACCTATCGGTGGTACTTTTTGAGGATCCAACTAGCCTTCGGGCTGACTATCTAACAGACAAGTGAGTGAGTGAGGATGAGTGTAGGAGCTTTTTGGTTTTATGCATGGTCGGACCAATGCTTCTGACGTAATATCAAAAGATCTAAATCTTGTGTAATACCAAAATGAACATTGCAATGCTTATCATAATATCTATTGATTGATATTTCAGGTGGTGACTCAAGCTTTAATGTCAGTGTTCGGTTTCCTGTTCGCTGACACTCTACATGACATGGGCGTGGAGACCACAGGCGCTGCTATTCTCTCTAACGTCATGGTGGCCGTCGTTAACTTCTCTGGTGAGTATGGGCTAGTTTCACCGCACAGCGAGGTTTCCGTTAGTCGTATTTCAATGAACTGAACTGAAACAATCCCAGTTGTCTCGTTAAGATATCGTGCATATTACAGAATCGTACACACACTTCGATATAAAGAAAATCAGTATAGTACTATGTGACAGGGGGGGATGTCTACCGCCAAACGTTTATCGTGAAAAGTCTGCTAGTCCGTTGAGAATAGGCGTATTACACTAGCCAAACATGCATGTACGATAAGTTCCTGATTCAGCTAAAGATACTGCACCGCCACACACGTGTTCGAGGAGTTGCCTATTCCGGCTTTGCTAGGGTGAAGCATGTTTCAACCGCTCATTTAATTCGTAACGAAGTGTGCATGTACACCAATAGTGGAGAGAAGAATGTTGTACTGTGAACAACCAAATATTCTGAGAAACCTTCATAGAACTAGACTCGTTCTTGCGTATGTCCTATGTTGTTGGTTGAAAACTAGCCACGAATCGAAGGTGAAGTTGGACCTAGGTAGTGAGTAACTTCTTGCTCGCCGCTCGTAATAGTTTCAGTAACCCTCCAGGGGCTTATAACTAAAGGCGTTGGTTGGTGACCACGGGACCCAGGATGAGACTGAATTGCTTTCATTTACCAGTTTCGGGCTCCTTGTCACCTTCCTTAGTCAACTCTTGTTCTCTTCCGACCGCGACATTATTAGTATATCCAGATTCTAGGGTGTCTTTAATTTTCCTATATTAATTGACTCCGATTTTTCTGGGGGTTAGACTTTATTCTTTTTTTGGAAGATGCCCTAAAGGGTTAGGGTAGGCGTAGTCCACCACGCATGGCACACCCTGAATAACATTAAGTGGTCTACACCCTAGCTTGGGATTAAGTCACCTCGAAGGGTTCCTTAGGTGGGTTTCTAATTAATTCCATTGCCTTTGGGACAACTAACTCCTATTTGCCTGGCTCTACTTTATTCAAAGTATCTCAGTCCTCATTATTCCAGGGTTCTTTAATGTAATTTATTTCATTTTCTCATTTCTTCTTCTATAGGGTTTGCAAGTTAGTTTTAAATCTGTTAATATTTATCAGAAGTAATATATAATACTTCTCAATAGAGGTATATAGCCTTGATGTTCAACCCATTAAAAAAGATAGTACTACACCTCCACAGTTTCAGTGAAAGTATGCTTCCCACGCTTCTGAAACATCCTGTTGGAGTTCTTTGCATTCTCCTCCAGATTCCTTTGAATGGGTGCCTTCAGCAGCTGTCGTTGTTTGTGAGAGTCACTTGGAGTCTGTCACAAATTGTACCAGTACCATAGTAATCTGGAGAAGAGGCTGGACGTTGCTACACTCTATTAATATACATAGCTTGGCAATCATTTTTCAGTGTAGCCTTATTGACAATTGATATTGTAAATTTTCAGTCGGTCAACTCGAGAAGAATACAACATCAACACTCTTATTAAGTTACTCTAATGGAAAAAGAGATGAGACGAGGCAGCGAAACGCCTGATTACTACAGATGAGCATTGCACTCACACTGTGTAATCCGTTGCTTAAAATTTTCTTAGCAGATCGTTGACGGTCACTCACAATATTAACACTCAGTGCAAAAGGACGTTTCTGAACGAATGCGATGGAATGGTTGAAATATACCTTACACCAGTGGTACACCAGCGCATTATTTAGTTTTATGTAAACCAAGCTACAGTGCATTAAGTATCTCCTTAAGGTCTATATTGCTCTGAATCCTGCCTGGGTGTAAACTGAGCCATGTAACTAACCAAGGGAAAACTACCCTTCCCGGCCAATCCTACGCTCCGTTGAACGAACATGTGACTTTCCGTAAAATACAAAAACGTACGCATCACACGTATCAAATTAATAGGCTGTACCATGGTCTGTACTGGTAGAAAGTTAATTAACTCTGTAAACCAATATTTAAAACTCTAGCAGGTAACAGAGGATATTAACTTCCGATGTAGAAAGCCGTAATTTAGTACTACTCATCCAGCGAGTATCAGGTATGTTTTCTTAGTGGCATGAGTCGGTAAAGTGACAATCAACTGTAGTATCTGATGTCGGTAGTGTAGTGGTTCGAATCCAATCTACCCCATTGTAATGGGGACACAATGTCTCTCCACAACTGCCACGTGTCACAGCAATTATCGTTCACTCAAGATGGATTCTATAGAAGAATACGTTGGTATGTAACTAATTTATGAAGAAAAAGAGGTTGAATGGATTCTCTTTGCAACGCTTGGACGGATTCCAGTGATTAATTGCGCACTTGACCCTGAGAGCTCAGTGGTAAGAGTGGGGCGTAAGGTGGTGTGGGGATCGTGCCGAATATAACCCTGGCTGAGAATATCGACGCACTCAGTACCAAGTTCCCTCGGACGTTAGTCATCTTAACCCAGTGCCACTTGGTGTGCCACATGATTTACGCTGCAGTAGTATTCAGGAGGAGGCGGATGGGCAAGTTCAGACCTAGTTGCCGGTAACTGTATTCTTGAACTGGTTGCCTGACGTAAAAATTACCAACCACAAATACGTTCCGAAACCTTGGACGACGATTGCCATAAACTACTACCTCCTGTAACGTCTGGTTCAAATAAAAGTTTGTTATGGACACTGAACGGAATAATCCTCATATTAGTACACGGACACGCGCACAACAAAGGGTGAATATGTGAATAGAATTTACCCGTACCATCTGCAGTACAGCAGCAGCTCCACAGATAATGTTTCGATGCCCGAGTGACATTTCTGTGGGCATTATGCAATTTGACTAATATTGTTTTTGGGATGGGGGGGTCTAGCCAAACTTTGTGTGATATAATAGATTAGCGTTACACACGAGTAAGTGTGTAAGCCTCCGTGGCTCAGGCGGCAGCACGCCGGCCTCTCACCGCTGGGCCCGTGGTTCAAATCCCGGTCACTCCATGTGAGATTTGTGCTGGACAAAACGGAGGCAGACAGGTTTTTCTCCGGGTACTCCGGTTTTCCCTGTCAATTTCATTCCAGCAACACTCTCCACTATCATTTAATTTCATCTGTCATTCATGTAATCATTGCCCCAGAGGAGTGCGTCAGGCCTCGGCAGCCGGCACAGTTCATATCCTCGCCGCTAGATTGGGGGCTTCATTCATTCCATTCCTGACCCGGTCGGAGACTGGAAGCAGGCTGTGGATTTTTTTTTACGAGTAAGTGTGAAGACTACTGCACACCTTGCTCCTAAGCAGGCGCGCGCATCTCTGATGCCTTTATGCGCATGCGCCATATTATGTTTAATCTTGAGATGAATACTAATCCAGCATTTCGATGACAAGCTGTTAGTTCATTTTAGTGGCTTGGAACATCTTGATCATCAGTCCCGTGCAGTTGCATTTGTCTGATAACCTGTATTTATGTGACGACTGTAGTAGTGTGTGTAACTGTATTTTATATTTAGGGATGCGGTAAATGTCCCGGCACTTGAAATAAGGTAGACTTCTATCCCAGCTTTTGCCTGGAGGGAGTGAGAAAACATAGGGGCGAAAGTATACTCAGGATAGCCGCTATCAGCCCCGGAATTCGAACCTACGATCCCCGGACTTGCTACAGCAGCCCACGCGGTCGTGATTCACGATTAGACGAGCACAGCTACGCCACCGGACTCGACAAGTAGTAGTACAGGTGTCGACGTCATGTCGAGCAGATTTCTTAATCATTTGACGACTCGAGACTACATTTCATACTTCTCTCATCGTCGTCCTTAAGTATCTAGCACTAGCTCTTCTTTTCTCCTTCTGGATTGGTACTTGTCCTCGCAACTTCAATGCAAAAATAGCTAACTTTGTATGTCAACAACGTTATAAATAAACTGGTATACAGAACTATCCTCATGCAAATTGCTAGTGGTGTAAACACGTGCTCGCCTGTAATATATCCTACTTAGAAAGGTGAACAAGTATTCATCATCCCTATCTGAAATACATATCCACGATTCAATGTTGCTCAGTGTAGTGGAGGAACTTTCTTTCTTCTTAGGAGTTCTCTTTTCAGATAAATCACGACTTAAAATGGTACTGTTAATTGGCGCAATTTGCACTATTGGAACGTAGAGAAAGAATCTCCATTGGGTAGGACAGGACGCATTTCAGATGCAGTGGGGTAGTATTATCTTTTGATTACTTAATCCAACCATGTTTCTTCGGCGGCCATTTGAAGGGAGAATTTTCTTGAAAATGAACTCACGGCTACCATGGCGTAGCTATTTTGAATTGGAGCAAGGTGATCTACTTTTAAATTTATAAGTTTTGTGTGGTGTTGAAATAGTTAATGCACGTACTACACCGGGTGTGTGGGGTAGGCTACATTGTAGTGCACTCGAATGAAAGTAACTTTGGAGCCACTCGTATGCACTCGCAAGCGGACCCGTGCGAGAACTCTTGCATAATGGGTTGTGTGCGCCCCATGTGTACAGACTACCCACCCGGCTTTTGTGCTATGCGGGCTGTACGCGATGCCAGGGGCTATCGTCTAGTTAATTTGTCTAAAAGCACTTTGGTTGGTTGGTTGGTTGGTTGGTTGGTTGGTGGTTGGTTAGTTGGCTCTTAAGTTTAGGGGCTGCGACAACGTGGTTATATAGCCCCGTGTACTTTGGGTGTGTGTAGAATCTGTCTGATAAACGGTGTTAATTGTGATGATTGTATTAGTGTGTGTTATCTGTTTGTTTTTAAATTCAACTAAGGACTGCAGACTTTTGCATTTTTCAAATAGTTACTCCTTTTGCCGCCAAACGCCACCGTCAACGACTACTAGTTCAGAACTTAGCTACCAGACGCCACCGCAGTCTGGTCTTGGCAACGAACGTAGGAACCTAAGAGCGCTGTTTACATTCTTAACCTATACAATTTAGCTTCACACAGGTGTAACTAATGGAAGGTTTTTTAACATGCCATAAATCTATGACATGGGACCGCAAGCTTTACTTCTCCTCCGAAGGAAGGCATACTGAGGCATTTTAACGCTCTTAAAAAATCCGACGACTTCGGCCAGATTTGAACCCGCGATCTTGGTCATAGAAAATCGGCATGCTACCAACTACGCCACTGAAGCCGCCTTAAAAGCACTTTATAAACAAATGAATATATTTCCGTTGACTTTTCAAGAAATGCAAGATTCTTCCTGTACTATTGAGACTATTTGGAAGATTTTGGTAAAAACCACACCTTCTAACTCCCTCTGGTTTAGGAGCTTGATTTGTGCGAAACATACATCGTCATCTTGGCCGACACGCCTGAGGATTGGAATGAGTTTTTGAATGGAATGGAGTCCGTCTTGAGGAAATAATTCATGATGAAAATTAATCAATGTAAAACAAAAACAAGATGTTCAGTAAAGAACATATAGCCTACTTTCTCCTAAATGCATGGGTATTGTTATAACTCTTTGTCCTTTTCAAGGAGTATGATTGAATGTTGGTTGTAGGAGCTTGTTGAAATACAACGTGCTATAGGGATATTAAACATGAACATGAGGTGCCCTTTGCTAGTGCTACCTCTGTACCAAATTTCGTTCAATTCGGTTTCACCGTGTTTGAATTGATAGGGGGAATCGATTTGCACACATACTTGGCCACCATCTGCAAACTATTGGGCTGATGTTCTTGCAGTTTGGTCAGAATATGTTTCCCACATAAAGATATGGTGTTGCAAAATTAGGTAGACACTAGATTATTAGGTTGGTCGTAATTACATTTTAGCTTTTAACATTTGGGTGGCCACGATTACGTTTCCATCAAGATAGCGGTGATATAAAACATGACACTGAGGTGCCCTTTGCTAGTGCTACCTCTGTACCAAATTTCGTTCATTAGGTTCCACCGTGTTCGAAATAATAGGGGGAATAAATTTTAACATAAAGATGGCCGCCATCCGCGAACTATTTGGCTAATGACCTATTAGATTGGTCAAAGGATGCTCCCTCCATAAAGGTATGTTGTTGCAAAGTTTGGTAGAGTTCGGATGGTTTTGTTAGTCGTAATATGATTTAAGCTTTAAACATTCGTGTGGCCGCCATTACGTTTCTGTCAATATGGTGGCGATATTAATCATGACACTGAGATGCCCTTTGCTAGTGCTATCTCTGTACCTAATTTCGTTCCATTCGGTTTCAGCGTGTTTGAATTAATAGGGGGAATCGATTCTGACACAAAGATGGCCGCCATCCGCAAACTATCAGGTGAATGACCTATTAGATTGGTCAAAGGATGCTCCCCCCATAAAGGTATGTTGTTGCAAAATTTGGTAGAGATCGGATGATTAGGTTAATCGTAATTTGATTTAAGCTTTGAACATTTGTGTGGCCGCCATTACGTTTCCGTCAAGATGGCGGCGATATAAAACATGACACTAAGGTACCTTTTGTTAGTACTACCTCTGTACCAAATTTCGTTCCATTCGGTTGCACCGTGTTCGAATTAATAGGGGGAATCGATTTTCACACAAAGATGGCCGTCATCCGCAAACTATTACGCTGATGACCTATTGGTTCGGTCAAAGTATGCTCCCCCCATAAAGGTATGTCGTTGCAAAATTTGGTAGAGATCGGATGATTAGGTTAGTCGTAATTTGATTTAAGCTTTGAACATTTGTGTGGCCGCCATTACGTTTCCGTCAAGATGGCGGCGATATAAAACATGACACTGAGGTGTCCTTTGCTAGTGCTACCTTTGTACCAAATTTCGTTCAATTCGCATTCACCGTGTTCGAATTGATAGGGGGGGGGGGACAGACATTCAGAGTACACACACTCACACACACACACAGACACAGACACACACACACACACACACAGACACACACTTTTTTCGCCCTGTGTTGATCTCATAAGTCTACTTTCATTTTTTGCAAAAATCGAAAGTAGGCTAATACTGGAATGCAGCCGAAAAAATCAGAAACCTCTATGGACATCAAATTGGCAGGTGATAAACTAAATGAAGTAGGAGACTCCTGTTACTTAGGAAGGAAAATAACCAGTGATGGACGAAGCAAAGAGGATATAAAAAGTAGGTTAGCTCAGGGAAGGTAAGCATTTCTACAGAAAAGGAATCTGTTGACATCGAATATAGATTTAGGTATTAGGAAGTCATTTTTGAAGGTCTTCGTCTGGAGCGTGGCACTCTAAGGACGTGAAACTTGGACTATTGGTGTAGCAGAAAAGAGGAGAATTGAAGCATTTGAAATGTGGTGTTACAGGAGAATGATGATCAGATGGGTAGATAGGGTTACAAACGAAGAGGTATTAAGACTAGTGGGAGAGGAGAGATGTTTCTGGCGACTGCTAATGAAGAGACGAGAAGAGATAGGTTGGTAGGACACATACTAAGACACCCAAAAATAGCAAGCTTAGTTATGGAATGAAGGGTCGAGGGCAAGAACTGTAGGGGTAGACCAAGGTTAGAATATGTTAAACAGATTGCCTCAGATGTAGGGTGTGGTAGCTATGTAGAGATGAAACGATTATCTCAAGGCAGGGAGACATGGAGGGCTGCATCAAACCAGTCAAGACTGAAGACTCAAACACACACACACCTTACCGAATTATATAATAAGATCTAGAACCGATATCACACTGCAGGACTAGCAGATGAGAAGCAGCATTTGAAAGTCCACAGTGTTAAGTTGAAACAATCTTAATAGTAGAGTACTTTGTACTCCAGGGTGCTTGAGGGTTAAGACTTCGTCCTCCTTTCTTACTCTAGCCCCACATATAAATACATACACTGGTATAGACAAAGCCTTAATTCACGTTATCACACAGGGGCTAATGACTAAAATGTTAGTAGCCCCTAACAAATACAACATTGATAAAATAAAGAGGAATACCCCCCAGCACCTCGCATGTTAACGAGGACAGAGGAGCAGGTGGTCTCTGTCATGTCACGGTTCCTGAAGCTTTGTGGAATGTTATGCTAGTCAAAGAGACTGAATAGTTCTCCCGGTTACTCTGGTATTCACAGTTCGATGCTTGGTTGGAACGTACATGGTTTACTAATGAGCTGTGCTTCGATTATTTTATGTTTCAGTATAAATTAAGTTACATTCACTGCAATAGTACATTATGCAACAAGCCTATAATGGCAATAATTAAGACACGAGTATGATTATAAAACGAGCGTAGCGAGTTTTATAATTTTCATAAGAGTGTCTTAATTACCATTATAGGCGAGTTGCATATGACTGTTTATGTTCGACGATAATTATAACTGTATTATATGATTTAACATAAATATTCATTTAATATCTGTGGGATTTTAACATAAATATTCATTTAATATCTGTGGGATTGAGTTACTTCAGCTAGTGAACAGGGCGTGCTGGCTTTGCTGACTGAACAGAGCGCATGCGTGGGTCAAAACACTTCGAAATCAGAGCCCATTTACTTTGCTTGGCAATGCTACTGTTTACAGACTGCATGATGACTAGTGCCGTTCAGCTCTAGCATTCACTAATATTTTAACCGAACTAGTTTGAAAGCAATGCGCTGTATAGAAATTGGAGTTCGGGATATTAAGGTACAGTGCTATTTCTTGTCTCATATTTGCTAGTTTATTTACGCGAACATATGGACGGTGCACTTCCCATGTCGGTACATTATATAGAAGGATGGTGTGTTGCTAACTTCTGGACGTAGATTCATAAATTTCTTGCATACGTCATAGTATTTTCTTGTTTCCGTGAAGGTTCGTACTGATTTTGTCTTTGTGTTTGGGATTGTAACTACAATAGTTGATCCGATATCCAATTTGGACTTTAGTAGGTTAGTAAGTTATTATTGTTTTTAGGGGCGGAACTACGAGGTCATCTGCCCCTATTTGAACTTTCAAATCATGTAATTCATGTCCGACATGTTGGATTTTGAGCGCATGCGCGAAGCTATCCTTACCTAATTGGTCAATGAATGAGCTCTGATTGGCTGAAGAAACTGTTTCATAATGAAGAATAGTACTATAATGAGCATCATTATGATACAGTTTTCTGACATAATAATATTTACATTTCGACATCGTCGAACATAAATGTATATTTGAGCTCTGACACGTCTGAGTTTGTAAATAACTGATTATAAGAGGTCATTGACTGTTGTCACTAGGTAGGTGCGGAGTAGCCTATCCGATGTAGCGTGGTAGCTCGATATGTTAACGTACAAGGTCATGCGCCAGGTTACCTTCGCTCTCGAGAGACAAGTGGGTTCAAACGCTCACTGTCGGCCATCCCTGAAATAGCTATTTGCAGCTTCTCATTTTAAACTCAAGGCAAATGTCGGAAGGATATCTTCCAATAGATCATGGCTAATTTTTTCCAACAACTTGACCAATTTCATTCATTCATTCATTCATTAGGGTACGATGGTCTCGATGTTCAACCTCTTAACGTGACACTCACAGCATCATCACCACCATGACGTCATTAAGAAGAAATTTCGCTCTGAAGGGACTTATATTTCCTTTGCCATACTTGCAATGAAACAATTTATTGAAAGCACCTTGTGTGGTTTCAGGGTACGTTCTAATGGTCCATAGTTTGATTCCCGGCTCTTTCAAACCATCCAATTCTAGTCTGAAGGTTGTTACGGATTACAGAGGAGGTGGGTACAATTTCCACCTCAGCCACCCTAGAAGTGGTTTTCTGTGGTTCCTCAATCTACTCCAGGCAAAGGTAGGGAAGGTTCCTAATTTATGGCCACGGCTGGCTCCTTCCCAATCCTCACCTCATTTTCATATACACACACTAAGCCTACTGAAAATACCACACTGCAATAACACTGTTATCATAATCTACACACTCAAGTACACGGGGGATGAAATGACCATGGTATTGAAGCCCCTAAATGAAATATAAAGAAAGCAACAGAATTATTTAGGTGTATAGGAAGGAATATTACAAACTGTCAAGAATATCTATGTTTATTTCTCTTTCTCACAACTTTACTTTGTGGAATCGATGATCCATTTTTAGCCTATTTTCAATTTTGAAAAAATAGGCTTATGAGATCACCTTTTGTCCGTGTGTGTGTGCGTGTGTGTGTGCGTGTGCGTGTGTGTGTGCGTGTGTGTGTGCGTGTGTGTGTGATTCGTGTGTGTGTCCCCCCCTAATAAAATCTAAACGGCTGGAGCGATTTCAATGAAACTCGGAAAGTTCATAGCACTACTCCCGGCGACCTCGACCGTGCCCTTCAAATTTTGTTACGACTCACCAATCCAACATGGCGGCTGTGCGAAATATTTCACCAGCATTCAATATCTCCGAAACTATTACCGATATTACCCTGACATTTTCTATGGTGATAGAGGGAACTACTATAAGTTCACTTATGTGACTTTTGAAAACCTGGTAACTACAAAACCAACATGGCGGCCAAGCGAAGTTGAGACTTTTAAATAGACATTTCCCGCGATTTAACTATCCAAATGTAATGAAACTTGGTACAGAAAATGTTTATACACATTGTAATGCACTGGAGTTTAATTTAGTTCAACTGATTACATAACCTCAAAATGGCGGCTGTGCGAAATATTTCACTGACATTCTATATCTCCGAAACTATTACAGATATCGCCCTGCAATTTTGTATGATGATAAAGAGTATTGATACAAGTTTACCTATGTATATTTCATAAACCTGTAAAGTACACAACGAACATGGCGACCAAGCGAATTTAAAATATTTTAATAGTCTTTCCTCGTGATTTAACTCTCTGAGCGCAGTAAAATGTGGTACAGTAAATGAATTTGCAGCTTGTAATGCACTGCCATCTAATTTAATTCAATTGTTTACATAACCTCAAGATGGCGGCTGTGCGAAATTTTAAAATTAAATTTTTATTTCTTGTGTCGTAATCATGCGATCGAAGTGAAAGTTTGAATAATGAAGCTAGGCAATAATTGTCCTTGAATGGTACATAACTCTATGGCCTATACATATAACAATCCTAAATGGCGAGCTTTCGAAATATTTAGACGGTTCTCAATATCTATGAATCTTTTACAGCAACCAAACTGAATTTTTTTATGTTCATAGAGACTATGAACATATGTTCACCTATAGGACTTTCAGTAACCTGGTAGGCACAAATCCAACATGGCGTCGACGCGAAGTATATATATTTAAATGGACGTTTCTCGCGAATTAAGAATCCGAGTGCCGTGAAACTTTGCACGTTAAATGCTTATACAAATGTTGATCCACTGGCATCTAATTTATTTCAATTGTTTGCATAATCACAAGATGGCTGCTGTGCGTAATTTTAAAATCTCGTTTTTACTTCTTGTGTTCTAATCATGCGATTGAAGTTTGAATACCACACGTACACAATAATCTTAATGTAATAGTACAAAAATAAAAACCCAACCTGGCGACCATCTGAAATATTTAGACAGTTCTCAATATCTACGAATCTGTTACAGTAATTAAACTGAAGTTTGTATATTAATAGAGGCAATTAACATGAGCAGGATATATGAAAATAGGCTGTATAGTTCTTCACGGAACTACTTGTTACTCATTGCATGTATGTTTGTTTGTTTGTTTGTTTGTTTTGCAGGTCTGTTAATAGGGCCTCTAATGCGGCGCTTCTCTTACCGCAAGATGGCCATTGCTGGAGGAATACTAACAGCAAGTGGTCTCATGCTGACAAGTTTGGCAAATACTCTGATCCACATGATATTCACCTACAGCATCTTCGTCGGTGAGTTCATAGACTTAAAAAGTATGTCGCATTGAGGTAAATGGACGTTGTTTGAAACTCAGAAGTAAGCTTCAATGAAGAAACCAGGTTCAGTTGTTTAATCTTATAACTCTATCTCTTCAAGTAATACGCTTTAATTGATTTACCATTCAAATAAATAAATAAATAAATAAATAAATAAATAAATAAATAAATAAATTGATAACTTAAGACCAATGTTAAAAAGGTTTCAGGATAACTTCTTAAAGTCCCTGTTAACATGAAGGAGACAATAGCCTATGTAATTTTGGACGTATGAAGTCCAGAAGGACTGTCTGTACATCCCACTAGGTCTGTATAGTTTTGTTCCTAAGCTACTAGACAAGTTTAATAATAATAATAATAATAATAATAATAATAATAATAATAGTAATAATAATAATAAAGTAGAGAAATTACTTTAGGCTAGGAGCAGTCATATCTGTTGAGTAAGACTTGGAAATGTGACAGCAGTTTGGATTTGGACCCGAATATCCTGCTTTTCGGGCAGGTGGTTTAATGCCCCTTACACCACTGCAAACATCGCTCCAATAGAGATACCTTTTCAAGTCTTAGATGGAGAGGTGATTTTGTGGTGGTTTCTGGATCGCCGAGAAAACGTACACAGAACCAACGTTTGAACCTGAATTGCGATTGTTGAAACATACAAATGGATTTAGGAACCCCGACTGCGGTCGCATTTTCTCGTCTTAGTGGAGGATAACCGACAGCAGTGGCTACGTTCGCTAAAGCACAGCGTTGGGTCAAGGGGCCTGGCTCTCTGCTGCCTCAGTAGACGCGTGGGTTCGAGCCCCACCGTCGGCCGCCCTTGAAATGGTTTTCCGAGGTTTTCCTATTTTCAACACCAGGAAAATGCTGGGACAGTACATACTGACAGACCACGGCCGCTTCCTTCCACATCCTTGCCCAGTTTCATTCATCTTCATCATTCCATCTCTAAACTCGGCGCGCAGGTCACCCAAGGGCGTCGACTAGAAAGACCTGCAGTCGGCCTCTCCGGATGCCATACGAGAAAAGAAAAGTGGAGGGAGGTCAACATTCTTTCTTTGTCAAATAATTGGATTTTGGTTAAATTTGTCATGTTGTTTATAAGTACGGTATGGATAACATACGTATCTTTGTGTTAATTACAGGGCCTTCTCATCTGGAGTAGACATTTTCCCTTTTTCTTAATGATATTTGGAGACATTTCATCTGTTCAGCATACATGGGAGCCTCGGTGGATTAGGCGGCAGCACGCCGGCTTCTTACCGCCGGGTCCGTGGTTCAAATCCCGGTCACTCCATGTGAGATTTGTGCTGGACAACGTGGAGGCAGACAGGTTTTTCTCCTGGTACTTCGGTTTTCCCTGTCACAAATTTCATTCCAGCAACACTCTCCACTATCATTTAATTTCAACTGTCATTCATTTAATCATTGCCGCAGGGGAGTGCGACAGGCTTCGGCAGCCGGCACAGTTCATATCCTCGCCGCTAGATGGGGGCTTCATTCATTCCATTCCCTGACCCGGTCGGTCGACTGGCATCAGGCTGTGGATTTTCATTTTCATCTGTTCAGCATACAGTGTATAAGCCCTAATGTGCCCGCATGTCATATGTGAATTGCAGCCAATGACTTTTTATCATTTTAAGTGATCTTGTCGACTTCGTCGTTACGCTGGGATCTGGCGTTACGTTACGGTGACGTGACGAAATGTACCCAGATGCACTGAGGTGTGTGACGTCATAGTACCATTTGGTGCATGTGTTCCCCGACAATCTCTACTTCGTTAGTATAAGACAAAAATCTCCGATTCTTGGATGTCACGGGTAATCTCAAGAACCACTGGATGGATTTTGATGCGGTTTTCACCATTCTGTAAAGGATATCTCGAGGAAATATTCTGTAAAAAATAATTTATGTATGAACAAAGGAAGCCAAGCAGTAACGATTTCGGTGAAAAAGTCGAAAACAAACTTGGCGTCCGTGCGCTTCTTAAGCTTATGCTGGGCAAACCGTTAAAAATATCAATCATACTAATATATAACAAGATGTTCAGTAAAGAACATATAGCCTACTTTCTCCTAAATGCATGGGTATTGTTATAACTCTTTGTCCTTTTCAAGGAGTATGATTGAATGTTGGTTGTAGTAGCTTGTTGAAATACAACGTGCTAAAGGGATATTAAACATGAATATGAGGTGCCCTTTGCTAGTGCTACCTCTGTACCAAATTTCGTTCAATTCAGTTTCACCGTGTTTGAATTGATAGGGGGAATCGATTTGCACACATACTTGGCCACCATCTGCAAACTATTGGGCTGATGTTCTTGCAGTTTGGTCAGAATATGTTTCCCACATAAAGATATGGTGTTGCAAAATTAGGTAGAGACTAGATTATTAGGTTGGTCGTAATTACATTTTAGCTTTTAACGTTTGGGTGGCCGCGATTACGTTTCCGTCAAGATAGCGGTGATATAAAACATGACACTGAGGTTCCCTTTGCTAGTGCTACCTCTGTACCGAATTTCGTTCATTCGGTTCCACCGTGTTCGAATTAATAGGGGGAATCAATTTTGACATAAAGATGGCCGCCATCCGCAAACTATTAGGCTAATGACCTATTAGATTGGTCAAAGGATGCTCCCTCCATAAGGGTATGTTGTTGCAAAGTTTGGTAGAGATCGGATGGTTATGTTAGTCGTAATATGATTTAAGCTTTAAACATTTGTGTGGCCGCCATTACGTTTCTGTCAATATGGCGGCGATATTAATCATGACACTGAGATGCCCTTTGCTAGTGCTATCTCTGTACCAAATTTCGTTCCATTCGGTTTCACCGTGTTTGAATTAATAGGGGGAATCGATTCTGACACAAAGATGGCCGCCATCCGTAAAACTATTAGGCGAATGACCAATTAGATTGGTCAAAGGATGCTCCCTCCATAAAGGTATGTAGTTGCAAAATTTGGTAGAGATCGGATGATTAGGTTAATCGTAATTTGATTTAAGCTTTGAACATTCATGTGGCCGCCAGTACGTTTCCGTCAAGATGGCGGCGATATAAAACATGACACTGAGGTGTCCTTTGCTAGTGCTACCTTTGTACCAAATTTCGTTCAATTCGCAGTCACAGTGTTCGAATTGATAGGGGGGACAGACATTCAGAGTACACACTCACACACACAGTGACTCACTCACACACACAGTGACTCACACACACACACACACAGTGACTCACACACACACTCACACACACACACACACACACACACACATACATACACACACACACACAGACACACACTTTTTTCGCCCTGTCTTGATCTCATAAGTCTACTTTCATTTTTTGCAAAAATCGAAAGTAGGCTAAAAATGAGATGGTGTGTGTGTCTGTCTGTCTGTCTGTCTTTCTGTCTGTCTGTCTGTCTGTTACTCAATAACTCAAGAACCACTGGTCCGATTTAAATGAAATTTTGCATGGATGTAGCTGATTTACCAGGTTTACATATAGGATACTTTTGATTTCGAAATTTTGCACTATTAAAAAATGGCGACTATTTTAGTGACGTCATTAGACTTTTTGGTTTCAAAATTTCATATTTTCATATCAAATACAAAGAGAACGGTGTGAAATAGCAAACTTTCGATGGCACATTCGTGCTTTGAAATTTAATTTCCTATCCGAAAGGTCCTTATCACTTTTCGTGTATCTCCAACAGTTAGCGAGTAAAACAGACATTTGTGACGTCACTACTCCCTTTGGTTTCAAAATTTCATATTTCCTTTTCAAATAAAAAGAGAACGCTAAGAAATAGCAAACTTTTGATGGTATACATGAGCTTTAACATTTAATTTTCTATCCGAAAGGTCCTTATCACTTTTCGTATATCTCCAACGGTTAGCGAGTAAATCCAGAATCTGTGCAATAAAACACGGTCAACACCGAGCGGTGCAGTATATCTCTCTATATATAAAAATGAAAATTTGTGTGTTTATCTCTGAATTTCTACGGAAATTTGAGATGTTTACACGTTTCAGACTGTTTTGTGATGGATACGCCTGAAAATATTTTGTTTGTTTGTCTGTCTGTCTGTTTGTTTGTCTGTGGACAAATTTGTTCCCTTATAACTCGAGAACGGCTGGGTGTATCAACGTAAAAATTGGTACAGATATCCATCAGAGGCACGACACTAATCATTGATGTAACTCTTCTCCGTACCTCTCATAAAAGGGGGCCTACCCCCTTAAAATACATGCTGAAATAGGCGTAGAAGGACGAGACAAAACTCATTTTCAGCCCCTCAATGTGAGAGACAAAACTCGGGTCCCCGAAAACCACATTTTAAGGACCGAAGACCAACCGTTTTTTAGATATTCCCAGAAAACTAATTTAATTTAATAAACTAATGAACTAATGCAAGCCAGTAACCATGCCAACGGATTCTCAGAGGTCCCATCTATTGCTGTAAGACGCAATGCAATTCCATTAATTACATTAGTGTGAAAGTTTGCAAACGGCTAGAAGGTTATCACGGAACCAAAGCCGTAAAATTCATCAATACGTTTAACGCGCTTAAGGGGATCAAGGGGTACTCTAGAATTTTTTCACGCGATTTACACCTGCGGGTGTGGTACGGCAGGTCTATTATATTCCTATCCCCATATCATTCATTCATTCATTCATTCATTCATTTCGTATAGGCCATCTATGGACCGCGTCATTCCAACCGTCTCCTACTGGCTTTGATGTTTGCCCTGTACGCCCGCATTCGTTCTCGGTGGACTTCCTTCCGTTCCTGGGTCCAAATCTTTCCCGTTTTCAGCTTCGGTTTTTCTTGGAAACCTTTACAAGCTTGACGTTTCCCTTTGAGTGGACGCACTCCTGAATGTCTGTTGGTGTAATCCCCACTTCTTTCAGATCTTTATCCAGTTCAATGAACCAGGCCCATTTTGTTTTCCTCTCCTGAAAGTAAGTTATGTTGCGGTTGGTCAGTCTCGCTGGGTTCATTCGTTTCACATGCCCAACAAATGGTAACCTTCTCTTCCTGATGACTTTGCTCATCTTCTCTACATGAGTATATAGGTCATGGTTATGCCGTTTTCTGTATTCCCCATTATCTTTGATGGAACCCAATATCTTTCTCAAAATTTTTCTTTCTTTGGCCTCCATTTCTCGACCAAGCCTTTTTTGTTCATCGTGAGGCATTCAGAAGCATGCAAGACTTCCGGACGGATGACACTGCAGTAATGTTTTAGTTTTGCGTTGAAGGATATTGACCTTTTCATATAGATGTCCTTAGTTAAATGGTAGGCTATTTCCATTTTGCTCAAGCGCGATGTGAATGCTTCTTTCTCTGATAATATCCCTTCCCTGACCCGTCCTGAAAAGAAAACTACATGGCCATTGGCTGAATAAAAAATAATAAAAAATAGGTGTTATAATTTCTCCCTATATTATATTATTATTAGTATTATATTATGGCGTACAACGACGAGACAAAGCCCCTCGGTGCCAGCAACAAAACTCGGGGGCCCTAAAGGGTCCTCGAAAACTACATTATAAGGCTCTAAATCCAACAGTTTGTGAAATATTCCCAGAAAACTAATTTAATTAAATTTAACAAACTAATGAAGGAATGCAAATCGGTAACCATGAGAACATTATCTAAGGGGTAGCATAAAACTTTCCATCTATTTCTGTAAGAAGCAATTACACTCCATTTATTACATTTCTGTGAAAGTTTGCAAATGGCTATAAGGTTATCACGGAACTAACGTAGACCGTATAATTCATCAATGCAATTAAGTGGGTGCAGGGGTAACCTAGAATTTTTTCATGCAATTTTCACGTTCGACATATAGTACAGAAGGTCTATTATATCTCCAAACAGCAACATTATTTTCAAAAATTCCTGAATTGAACCAGCATTTTTTGCGGCTTTTAGGAATTTGGGCAATTTGAGTCTAGAGAACCTGAATTTTCATGCACCACAAGCCTTTATAATTTATGAAAGGGGTCTTCCTGTGTATGGGCACCAAGCACAACGTAGAGGGTCAGTTTTTATGTGACGTGTAATGCGTTTCGTCTACAAAACTTTCAATTGTATTTCACGTCAGGAAGTACACGTTAGGTGAATTTAGTCTGAGAGCACATTTTTACTATTTTTTTTTGTCGACATACGGGTTCATCAAAAGGATGATTTTATTTGATACTGTGTGGTAGATATACCCATATTTGGATATCTGGGTAATATGTTGTAGACAATAGAATTGTCTGTCTGTCTTTCTGTGTATCTTTATGTACGCCTATACCTCGTGTTCGGATGCTTGGTGCATCTTAAAATTAGGTATGGTAACCATGAGAGTCAATACACCAATCATTTATAAAACTCTTCACCGTACTTTTCATACAGTAGAAGGGTGGATATAGAGAAAAACTTCTCAATATACGCTAAAATATGCGAAATATAAAAATTATCCTACAAGGACGACCAAAGCATATGTTGCGCTTCTCAATGTGAGACAGATAATTCGGGAATCTATAAAGGGTCTCCGAAAACTACATTTTAAGGGCCTTAAATTAACAGTGTGTGTGATATTCCCAATAAACTAACTTCGTTCTGATAAACTTGATGGAATGACATACCGCTAACCATTGCACAGTAGCTCAATTGATAATGTCCGGTGTTAACTACGAACACCGTTCGAAGAACGGGTACTTCTGCTAGTATACTATGAGCGTAAGAATTGGTCAGCATTAAAAGTTCTACAAAAAAGTCAGCGAGATCATATCTCTATCTTCAATACATGGCCCACTATAAGTGGTTTTAGACTAGATGGAAGGGGGCACGTCCCCGCGCGCTCTGGTGAGCGTGCGACATCCCACGCGCTTGACGTTGCTTTGCCCTTGGTTTGCACTTGCCGTTCGCGAGTAATTTGAAACAAGATAAGCAAGATAAGTAATATGCAGATGATTTTCTAACATGTCAAGAGTCTTTGGCTTCGAGCGAAGCGAGAATCCTCCAGCCTTTCTAGCATTTTTCAGCATTTTAGCATTTAAAATGATAGTCTTTCAGACAGACTTGTTTCTTTTTTTGACTGAACGCACGAGGGCTCCCAACAAGTTCAATTTCAAGTAGTTTCAAATTTAGCTATCAGATGCTACTAGCGGCGAACGTTGAAAATTGATAGAACGTTTCTAACCAGCCATACCATGTCATACCCACCGAATAAAATAGTATCCATGAACTTTATCACTATGAACATGTTGGAATTATTTTACACAGTGAGCATTTGAATGGCCTATGCTTACTTTCACACAATTCTGGTAGCTCGTTGACTAGTTCCTTGGAAGTGTCTTTGTGCCATCTTGATGAAATCTAAACAAGGTGTATAGATTAATGACGTAGGAGGAACTTTGTTGGGAATACCAGACAAAAAAGAAACCCACAATAAGTCCAAATAAACATAGGCACTACAACTAACACATAGTTGCCCGGACGCACGCTACTCTATTCCATATTGAGAACCGGGCAACTGAAGCACACCTAGCATGAGAAGAAAGATGGAACATAAATGAAAAAACTCCACAGCCTGCTTCCAGTCTCCGACCGGGTCAGAAAAGGAATGAATGAAGCCCCCATCTAGCGGCCAGGATATGAAATGTGCCGGCTGCTGAAGCCTGTCGCACTCCTCTAGGGCAATGATTAAATGAATGACATATGGAAAGAAATGATAGTGGAGAGTGTTGCTGGAATGAAATTTTGACAGGGCAAACCGGAGTACCCGGAGAAAAACCTGTCTGCCTCCGTTTTGTCCAGCACAGATCTCACATGGAGTGACCGGAATTTGAACCACGGATCCAGCGGTGAGAGGCCGGCGTACTGCCGCCTAAGCCAAGGAGGCTTCATGGAACATAAGTACGTGTAACTTGACTTACTTGTCCATCCATCAACCTCATCGTCACTACTTTCACTGCTATCATTGTCATTCATTCGTATTATTACCGTCAACGGACTCGTCTGAACTGATATCTCACTGTCAGTTCATTGTGCGCCATGCTAACACTTGACAATGCACGTTGTAACTGAGTGTTATAATACCTCACATCCTGTACCGAAAGCATTGAGACAACAATACCTATCTGCATTTCGATCAACAAAGACTTTAGTTTGTAAATAACACGTAGTATTTCGATTAATGAACGGCCGAGAGGTGACAATTACACAAGAGTGAAGCACTGTGAGAAAACGTTAATTTATGTACCTAGCCAGTCGCCCACGCTCCAATACAAACTACGTAAAGTAACGTAGCCCGTCATTAATAATGACGAATTAAAAGCCTAAGCATGTCCTTTGGTAGTTGTTGTTCATACCGCCACTTAATGCAGCCCTATATGTGTAGCAGCTGAAGTCTGGAAGAGGTAGCCTATATCATTCTTCAAGAAGTGTTAAATATTTCCATGCAAATGGACATAACTCATCACTAATTTTCTGGCGCGTTCAAACACCCAAGTTGGATCTGTTGGCAACCTCGTTCCATTAGCTCGCAAATCACTTCAATGTCTAGAGCAGGTGTGATGCAAATAGGACATTAAGGGGAGATGGAGGACATTACAGGGAAATATCATGTTACAATGACTGATATTAAACTCTAATATCTCGCTCAATTTTTGTAAAAGACTTCTAACCCTTATTTGGTAAACTAGCAATTAATCGTAAGCATATTTAACGTCTAGCTGCCAGAGACATCTTTTGAAAAATAATACTAGTCAGTTTCTCTTAATCTTCCCAGATCTCACGCATCTTTCCGTCAGTGTTGAACGTATTATGGACGACATTAAGGTATAATAGCTTTGTTAAACGTTTTTGCTGAGGTGTATGCCTTCTTCTTAGTTCCAACTCACCTTCCCCTTTCTATTGTATTCTTTAAAGCTTCCACAGCTTCCACCACTATCTAGCCCTAAATCGATCCACACGGATATTGTGAGCACGTGAGCTCAGCTTAACAGTTGACTCCACGGTTTACTGCCGGTGTCTAGTAATAAGCCCACTGGAGACGCTGCTATTCAACAGCGGAGCACGCAACTTGTGTTGTGACGGGGTCAAACTCTCTATGCAACTGACTATTTACGTATCAACGCGCATGCTCTAGAATTTGAGGCTCGCAGACTGTGTGGTAACCCGATGCGCATCCAGAACCCACAGCGTGGGACGTTTACTTTGTTGCCAAGCTTTACGCAGCAGCAGTCTTCTTTTCTCCCCTAGATTACCTCAACAACGATTGAGTGGGAAAGTAAACCCCATCCCAGTGGACAACATTTGCACTGTTACCTTGTCAACAAGACTCAGGAGATCGACAGCATTGTTGGACAAGTTTGTTTGCTAACAATGGTATACCGATTAGCAACAAAGTACAAAGAAATATCGTCCTTGGGACATTATTATGAACTGTTTGCCACGGGTGGGTGAGAGGTTATGTCGGACTGCCAACCCCCCTCCAGCCCATGCTTGCAGGTTCGCTCCTGGCCGTGGTAAAAGATTTTTAAAAGCCATCAAAAATTACGGTACACATGTCATACGATGTTGGCATGTTACAGAACCCATTTGAATTCAGTAGGCCGTGTTCATAATGGCAAAATTAATCTCGGGATTTTCCGCTAACATACAAAGTTCCTCCTTTCTCTACTAGAAAGCACTGTGTCAAGGAGCTGTGATATCTAACCTCCTTGACGTTCATAGCGCTCCAAGGAGCGATGAAATTTGACATGCAAGCTGCCCTCTGGGCGTCAATTAACAAAGATTTCACCAGGCACCCGAGGCCATACGATGTTATTTTATTAATATGAACTTTTTTTGCGTTATTTTGGGATATGCTATTAACACAGCAGTTTCTTCCTCATATACCTGGACAATTCGAAAGCTTTGAAATAATTTTTCAGTGTTGCCTCATTAATAAAACATAGTGTATCTTATCAGTCGGTCAAAACAATTACAATTATTGGGAAATGTGAAACAACTTGAAAAATTACATGTGATTAAAAGTTACTTGTATTCTGTGGAAGCAACGTTCAATCGCCTGTAATATTTCACAGATGATCAATAACTTTAAATTAGCTGTAATTATTCAGTTTTTTTTTTGATTTTCAAATTATTTGTACTGTTGTTGTAATCACTGGAGGGTTACAACATCAATTGCATAATTTGATGATGCTTGCTGAAGTTATTACCGATATTCAATCCCATCTTTTTCTTTTATATTGCTCCCTTTCTGTTAGCCTCCATGGCTTAGGTGGCAGCACGTCGGCCTCTCACCACTGGTTCCGTGGTTCAAATCCCGGTCACTCTATGTGAGATTTGTGCTGGACAAAGCGGAGACGGACAGGTTTTTCTCCGGGTACTCTGGTTTTCCCTGTCACAATTTCATTCCAGCAACACTCACCACTATCATTTCATTTCATCTGTCATTCATTTAATCATTGCCCCAGGGGAGTGCGACAGGCTTCGGCAGCCAGCACAGTTCATATCCTCGCCACTAGATGGGGACTTCATTCATTACAATCCCTGACCCGGTCGGTCGACTGGAAGCAGGCTGTGGATTTCATTTCTCCCTTTCTACTGTAATGAGGTAGCTGAACACCAAATATATATTATTTCAGGTCTTGGATTGGGCCTGCTGTCGCCATCCACTTTCGTGGCTGTGAACTCGTATTTCCTGAGAGTTCGCGGTCGTGCTGTAGGGCTGGCCATGGCTGGCACAGGACTGGGCCAAATGCTGATGCCTCAGGCTGTTCGTCTCTTGCTTGACGAGTACGACTTCCGTGGAACAGTGCTCATTCTTGGAGCCCTAGCACTGAACTCTTTGATTGGTGCTTCGCTCTTCCACCCAGTGAAGTGGCACGCCCGCCGCTTGCCACCGCCGGATAGTGAGCGAGAACCTCTTCAGAAGACAGCAACACCACCAAAGAGGAACCCATCTGCCTTGTCTCTGTGTAGCGAGCAGGTCGCCATTGTGGCCATCCAGGCTGACAACAAGAGAAGGGAGAGCTTGGCAGCGGCAGCGGAGAGAGTGGAGGCCGAGAAACCTATCTCAGATAAATCAGTCGATGAGACTCCATTCGCAGTTATCGAAAAGGACTCGTCAGGTATGTTAAACATGACAATTCCTTTTCCTTACAAAGTAATATTTCAGCAATCTATAATATAATGAAAGCAAGCTTGTAGTTTCACTCAACTGGTGAATCTCACAATCATTGAGCCACTAAACATCCATTTTACAAGCAATCCCAACCACCGGACGTGTCATTTCACCTTGAAGTTAACCAAAAATCAAATCTGGTCTGCCTCGGTGGGAAACGAGCAACTTAACTTCCCCTTGACTTAGTATGTTTCATTTTCTAACCTACAACCCTACGATATTAAGTTTGTATATGCGATTTTAAACCATGCACAGAGTTTATTCAACGTTAGAATAAGGCCAAGAAAAGTGCTTCAGTTTACATTATTTTGTTTACAAATAATCTGAAAAACATTGCAGTTTAACCTGCCAGTGCATCTCAATTCGCTCTCTAAAACTAAGGGAGCGTGATGCTTTAGTGGTCATGCTGCTTGTCTTTCACCAAGGCGGACCAGGTTGTTTTTCCGGCCTGCATGCGAGATTTTCAATCTCGTCCTGTGGTCCATGATCTTAAGATTAAGTTAGCTTCATTTAACTTCCTAAATCTTAATCAAAATTAAATTATCATTGATATATTTCAAGATATAAAAATAGCCATATAATATACAGGGTCATCGAAAAATAATGCCAACATTTAAAAAAACTATAGCAACGAAACCCTTTATATTAAACGTCTAATTCTTCCACTGAACGCTAGCTGGTTAAAGTAAGTTTTGTTTTGAAGGGGGATTTGACCTTGCTATGGGCACACTAGATGCGCAGTAGCCAATATCGGCCGGGGGCGCGCGTTCCTATGAAGTCCTGACCTCACCCATTTGGATTTTTTTTTCTGGGGGTACATTAAAAATAGTGTATGCAGAAAAAAATCGGGATTTGGAGCGAGTTTCTGCCGCCATCTTGACAGTTACTACTGAAATGATTGCACGTACCAATCCAGCCATTGGGAAAGCGGGCGTTCAATGCTGATGTTTGTGCTCGGCCTGGCCTAGATTTTTCTCTACAGTCCCTGATTCCTTAAACTGATTAAACCATCGAATGACAGCTTTGTAATCAGGTGCAGTTTGTCGGGCGGTGCAGTCATTGGTCCCCTCCAAAACAAAACTTACTTTAACCAGCTGGCGTTCAGTGAAAGAATTACACGTTTAACATAAAGGGTTTCGGTGCTATAATTTTTTTAAATGTTGGCATTATTTTTCGATGACCCTGTATAATGAAGTTGGTATACTGTAGTTTTGTTCAACTTCAAAGGAGCTTCTAAACAATATCTCTCACACGAGACTCATTCCCCTTGCACCAGGGCCACAACAAAAGACCATAGCAGTCATTAGATGCATTAGAGACCCTCACTATAGTGTGATACGGTGTTTGCGTCTGAAGAGCACCTCAGCAGGGGAAATTCCTTGGCAATTAATGAGGTGAGGTGCGACTATCATGTTACGAAAACACGTTTGACATCCGTGCGCCGAGTTCGATAACAGCGTCGAATCTCTTCCTGTCATGGCATTCGCACCGTACACCCCAACTAGTTGAAGATGAATTTTCTGTGATGAGGTGATCTTTAGACGAAAAGAGTAGATCGCTTGACGTACAGTACGTTTGACCAAGTTCAAGTGTGCGCAGCCATATTTCAACTAATATTAGGCTACGAGAATCTGACACATATTCACCATGGAATGACTGCATCATGAAGTTGTGGTCTCCTGATTCGACCCTGGTGGAATATTCGAGGACGAGAGAGAGAGAGCTTTTGTTGCTTTATTTTTTGAAGCTACTTTGTGTTTGATAATAGTGATATTTGCTCGGATGATTAGCCGTGGTAGTGGTCATAACAATCTGCCGCAGGAAGAGGTGCAATGACCTGGTTGTGGCCGCTTGAATAGGTTCATGTTGGGCTGAGACTAGGCGTAAGCAGTGTTTCTTACAGAGAATTTTCTCCGCGGGAGAGAGCACATCCAGTGTCAACTTGATATTTTTGTCTCCCTTCCAGTAAAACATTTTACTACGGCTTCAGTCTGTTGCTATTTCCTCAGCAAGAGTTGTCGTGAAACAAACCATGATACCGCAACGATATAAACAGCATGAATTTTCATAAATTATATGCACTATAAAATTCATGTTTGCTGGTATAACTTACCATTGTATAGCTTTTATTTCAACTACTGACTGTTCTCTTTATATTACTTCATTGTAGTTTAACAGATATATTATGAGCTTTATTGGTACTGTGCTAGCATGTAAGACATCTAATTAATTCTTATAACAAGATACTCTGGTAAAATTAGATTTTCTGTAAGATTAATATAATGAAAGTCACATTCAACTTATAGAATACCCAGTAGGATACAGGATCCCTTTCAGCAACATAAATTTGAGATAGGTAATTATCAAATTCAATGTATTTGTTGTTCATTTCTTTATTGGCGCTTGTTGTTTTTCTTTTACATTCTGAAGGTAAGTAATAATTTCTCTCCAATTTTATATACGAAGGCAACCATTTGCCCTTCGGTTCAAGTAATGATGATGATGATCCTGTTAAAAATCATATATTTCAGTGATGTTTAATGAATTCGGAGGATTTTTTAAAAGTCTTCCAATGAAATCTTCGGAGAGTGGTGTCGTGGGCAAACCCCCTGGAGGAATCACTGTGCGTACCCCAGTACAGTGTATATTGTTTGGATAATATCACATATTAGAAAACGGAAGCTGGATTGGAACACTGTGTCGGAGGAGGAATGGTGGAACGACAGAGCAAAGTGGAGAGGAACCATATTTGCCCCCACCCAGTGTCAACTGGAAAAGGGGAGATGATGAATATCATATAACAAGCGTACAGTGTGACGTTCTCGTAACCAGCTGTTAACCTTACCACGTGGCAAAAGGTTACTTCATATAAAATAGATCAGGTCACTGGTGCTTTCATTGATGATTGTGATGCCAGTGTTGATGATAACAAGTAGTTCCATGATGAATGAAAGAGCCTACTTTACTTCAAATTATAGATACCATATATCAACAGTTGGCAGACCTGGCGACTCTAAATATTTTCTTAGTTCCATCTCTCAAGGTCCACAATGCATATGAAAAATGTGGTTGAGATCCAATAGATAGTATTCACGTTACATGTATTTAAATATTGAATTTATCAGCATGCGTAAAATCAGCCTGGCGACACTGCCATACATGGGATGCTCAATCTTAAATTGAAATATTATGATCTATATATGTGCCCATTTTGAATGAACTTCATTTATTAGTATGGAAGTTACATGAAGTTCAACATTAAAACTATCAGCACGCGTAAAATCATGTTGGCAGCACTGTCGTATATCGGTTACTGAAAATTAACCTACATTTGCAGGTACTATATGTATGCAAAGTTTATGATTGCTGGCTAGGATACTTTCTGATAAATTGAGATTAGGATAAAAATGTATTGAGTGCATTTTTCAACAGTTGGCAGCCCTGATGACACCAGAAAAATGCACATTCATATCCTCTCTGGTGCGCAAATCCCATACCAAATTTGGTTGAAATCCAATAGATAGTATGAAAGTCACATGCATTTAAGTATTGGACCTATCAGCAGGCATATAACCATGTTGGCAACACTCTCATTATGGGCTCCTGTAAATTAGTTTGATTTAATATTTTCTATACGTGTGCTAATTTTGGAACAATTCCCATGCATATATTTCGAGATATCCAACATAGACCTGAATTTTCAATTGTGATCTTTCAGCAGTCGGTAGGACTGACGTCATTTTTAAATGTGACCTTGCGATATTCAAGCATAGCTCTTCACTCATACCAAATTTGGTTTTGATAGCTGCAGCCGTTTAGGAGTTGATAGGGGGGGGGGCACAACCACAGACGGACGGACAGACGGACGGACGGATGGACGGACATTTGCCCGGATCGATCTCGTAAGTCTACTTTTTCCTAATTTTTACAAAATGTGAAAAGTAGGCTAAAAATGTATTTCTCTCATAGTTCTAGTTTCATGCTGGAGCAAGATCGTCAAGTTTTTCGACTTGGACCTGCTTCGAGATTTATCGTTCGTTAACTTGGTGGTCGGACTTGCCACGGTGTATACTTCGGGAATGAACTTCGGCATGGTGTTCCCCTTCTTCCTGGCGAGTGTGGGTCTGCACCGCTCTGAGATCGCGCTGTGCATGTCGCTCCTGGCTGGGGGAGACATCACGTGTCGCCTTATCCTCCCGTTCCTCACAGAGTGGGCCCAGATACGCAGTCGCTCCGTCTTCCTTGTGGGATCCATATGTCTCGCGGGCATGAGGTCTTGTAAGTTGAATGTGAAATTTCTCCATCCATTAAGACTGATCAATACGTCTTCTGGCGTAATCTTACAATATAGCCTAGTGCCAATTAATGGAGACTTAAGAGCAAAGTTCAATCTTTAATGTCCTTCTACATCCTATTTATTCTGGTTTCAACGGGATCTGGGATATCAGATTAACTTCCATGTGAAGATATTTTTTACAACCAGATGCCCTTCCTGACTTACTTTTTACAGGAGTTAATGAGAGATGAAATGAACGAACATGAAGCTTGGCAACGAGTTGGAAGGAAGCAATAGTGATTTTTGAGGTTACGGAATATTTCGTCAACCTTAATTACCTATTTGAATGCAAATGAAATTAAATCCACAGCCTGCTTCCAGTCTCCGACCGGGTCAGGAAATTTGAATGCAAATATTTATTTTTAATTCTACTGAGATCACCATCAACTGCGTGCAGAGATATTGGAAATCAAGTGATAGCTAGATATATGATTTGTATAGAAGTCAAAAATGTTTTACAAAACAAAATATGAAAAAAGGCTTATATTTCTAAAATGTTGATGGAAATACCAGAAATTGGTTTTTTTTTGCCAAAAATATCTCCTGTCATGAAATTTAGGTCAATCCTCCTCTTGATTGGAATTTGGAAAAGTGATTTTTGTGGTTATGGATATTTCTTCTCAGCCTTGGTTCCTCTCATATCATACAACATTTCAATTTTTCAACGGTACTAAAAGTCACATTATCTATGGGACACCTTTTGGTGTGATTTTATCAGATTGCATGTCAAAGGTTTAAAAGAAAGTCACAAAACGTTTCAGTTTTCTTGCGAGTTAAGATGGTGATAAAGACGTACGTTAGGAGAGGCACACAGCCGATGTTTGTATCGGGCTTAATAGCCCTGGCGTAATCTTTCTTTTGGAGGAATGGGTTGAAGCAATTACTAAAATACATAGTTTTTTTTAAGTTTTGGCACCTTAGTTATAACTGGATTAATAACTCAGATGGTTCCAAGTATCACAGGCCCTTGATGTAGTCCCCACCGTTGCGTACAACGTGTTCCCAGCGATGCGGAAGTCGTAGGATCCCGTTGGCACTGCCCAATCTATTGATGGTTCGAAGAGAGCGCTCGGCAGCTTGCTCCCCGCGCATTATCATCTTCATCTACGGGGTGAGATCATAGTCGCAGGGACTGATGCCTGTGTGCCCTAGCATTGTCATGCAGAACGATGGGCGGTGTAACCATGTGGTGGCGCAGTTTCCTTCTTAGAGCTCCTCGGAGATGGTCTTGCAGAAACGAATAATAGTACGCCGCAATAACGGGTTGCCCTCGGGGAACAGTATGGCAGCGCTTCCGTACCATTGAAGACGTTAAGCAGGCTGCCGAGCGCTCTCTTCGTACCATCAATAGATTGGGCAGTGCCAACGGGATCCAACGACTTCCGCATCGCTGGGAACACGTTGTACGCAACGGTGGGGACTACTTAGAGGGCCTGTGAAACTTGGAACCATCTAAGCGAGTTATTAATCCAGTTATAACTAAGGTGCCAAAACTAAAAAACCAACCCATGTATTAAGGTTATATTTGTCTAAATAAAATTGGTCAATGTAGTATCTGAAGAGGCTTATTTCTTAGCCTATAAATGCTTGTCTTTGGTTTCAGTGATAGCTACGCAGACGGAACTTAACTGGCTGATGGGAATATCAGCAGTGTTAGGATTCGTGCGAGGATCCACGACAGTCAATCTCAATCTGTCCATCAGCGAGTCGTGCAGCTCAGAGAAGCTACCAGCTGCTCTCGGCATCAACATGGTTTTGAAGGGGATCACCATCCTCATGATCGGACCATTTATTGGTGAGCTGAGTACACAGGGTGTCTGAAAAAAAAGCGAGCCTTACAGTAGTCGCATATGATGTGTAACATTTGACATGTTATCCTACTATGAAATTGAGATGAAATGTATGTGAAGTCATCTGACATGTTATCCTACTCGTATACTACACAGCTTGGACATTCTTAAAATGTTAATTTACGCTTAGTTTTCATACTGGTACTATGGTGAATATATAGATTGAATTGGAGATATGCTACTGTCACACTTGTTAGAACAAATATCACATATTATATTGTAAATTAAGAGGAGGAATGAAACCATAGTCTCTAGCCTATCTATAGACTAGTAGAAATAATGTTCAATACAATCAAATATCCCACCTCCTGCTTGGTGCAAGCTATTGTAATTAAAATTAGATGAATCGTAATTTCATGTAGATTCTGTTAAAATGAGGCATAATGTTATGAGATATATCGTTTAAATTGATAATCCGGTAGCAAAAATAATTGCCGGGATTGGAGTTCAAACCTGAGACCTCATGATTCGCAGACCAAGATGTTACCCACGCAGCCATTAACACCACAGACATTTGGAGTACAAGGCCGCTACTCATTTTCACGTGCCGGTAATAATATGGAAGTATCTTTTAATGCTCCATTAATATTTTGCTTTTTTCGATAATGTTCCTGCGTGGAATTGAGTTTTAAATTAGTTATGAATACGCCTACTTGACAGTAAAGGGAATTCATATAGTGGTCTATGAAAGGCTAGCCCTGTTCCCGTATAAAATCATCGTTATATATTACATTGATCACTGCATTACCGCAATGTGGGTTAATATCTGAATAGCCATTGTGCAGAAACATAATGCCGGCTTTGCCGACTAGTTACAATGTTTCATATAAAAGCATATCATCATTTAAATACTGATACGAAGACAGTGGTTTGTGTTTCAATGACTTGACACCAGAGTTTACATGAGTGTTTACAGGTCGCCTCCGTAGCGTAGCGGTCAGCACGGTTAGCTGCCGCCCCGGAGGTCCTGGGTTCGATTCCCGGCTCTGCCACGAAATTTGAAAAGTGGTACGAGGACTGGAACGGGGTCTACTCAGCCTCGGGTGTTCCAAATGAGTAGAGGGGGTTCGATTCCCACCTCAGCCATCCTCGAAGTGGTTTTCCGTGGTTTTCCACTTAGTCTTCGGGCAAATGCCCGGATGGTACCTTCTTCAAGGCCACGGCCACCTCATTCCCTCTTCCTTGCCTATCCATCCTGACCTTCCATTACCTTCCCTCATGAGGCCCCTGTTCGCTTTGCAGGTGAGGCCGCCTGGGCGAGGTGCCAATCACACCTCACCAGTTGTATCCCCTCCGATTAGATGTTCGCAGCTCTAGGACACTGCCCGTAGAGGCGGTAGTGGTGAGTTCCCTCGCTGAGTCCGTGGGTTCCACCAACCTGGAGGGTAAACGACTGAGAGAGAGAGAAAGAAAGAAGAAAGAAAGTTTACCGTTCAGTATGAAAGTGTTCTCGGCGAGTGGATGCCCATCACTTTTATCCAGAGATTGAAAAATACTCTTAATAAATCATAATTGTTTTCAGCAAATATGATTTAATGAATATTTTTTCACCAAAGAACAACTTGATGATTCATTGTAGAAATATCTGTAATGGCGCCTCCAAACCTTGAAATAATCCGTATGCTATATACATTCCACATGGTACCACTGCTAAAGCAGCCAGGAGGGACGCGATCTAGCTGGCAGTGCGTCTTACACACTTCCGTCCGATCCACTTCCATCCAATTTTTCAAAACAACTCCCACAAAAATATCCAGCAAACAAGTGGAAAGATGTTACACATCAAAAACTGTCCGATATTGCAACAGGGGTTTGGGATTGGTCAGAACGAGAAGGAATGTTCCTATAAACATATTTCCAGAATCAAATACCTGTTTAGATATGCACCATTTTACCCGCGTGGAGGAGGCGTTGTGTTCGGTGGTGCAGGTGTCTTTCCAATGAAGGTCTTTGCACGAGTCGGATGTTCAGTCATAGTATGCAGCATTGCGGTTCATCGGACCTTAATCTATTGGATGTCTGGCTATGGGGACATTTAAAGACATTGGTGTATGCCACACCCATCGACAAGGTACAGATGTTACAAGAGCATGTGACCAATGAGAGTGCCCACATCCACGACCAGCCAGCCGTGATTGGACGAGTTCGGAATTCCTTGCGAAGAAGAGCCGAAGCATAACTTGTATCGTATAGATGGTATTCGCCGACAGAAATCATCACAGCTCCTGGTTGGTGGTGTTGATGGATGTTTGCCCCAACGCGTGTTCTCTTAGACGTGTGTGACAGTCAAGTGTTCATTAGAAGCAGCTGGTAGGATGACGTCCATTGTCAGAAGTGTAAATACACAACACAAGTAAAGAGGCTCATATCTCAGCAGGTATTTGTTTCCGGACATATGTTGATATGACCATTTCCTCTCGTTTTTACCCATCCCAACCCCTGATGCAATATCGAACACTTTCTTCTTAACACCCTGCATAGTACATTCCAATATCCATGTCCATATTCCACCCAACACATACTGTATTAGCCTACTTTCGATTTTTACAAAAAAAGAAAGTAGACTTATGAGATCAACACAGGGCGAAAAAAGTGTGTCTGTGTGTGTATGTGTGTGTGTGTGTGTGTGTGTGTGTGTGTGTGTGTGTGTATGTGTCTGTGTGTGTGTGTGTGTACTCTGAATGTCTGTCCCCCCTATCAATTCGAACACGGTGAATGCGAATTGAACGAAATTTGGTACAAAGGTAGCACTAGTAAAGGACACCTCAGTGTCATGTTTTATATCGCCGCCATCTTTACTAAAACTGAATGGCGGCCACTCAAACGTTCAAAACGTAAAATCAAATAACGACTAACCAAATCATCCGATCTCTACCAAATTTGGTAACAGCATACCTTCGTATAGGATGCGTCTTGTGACCAAACTACAAGGTCGTCCGCCATACCATTTCAGGATGGCGGCCGTGCGAATTATGCAAACTTTATAATCCATATCATGGGACCCACCAGTTCCGATTATCGAGCCGAGAATCGTTTTAACTGTTCTAAAGGAAGAGGCACGTTCGAAATTAAAAGTTTATTTTGTAATACTATAGTGCAGACGTGATTTTAAAAAGCTGAGCTGATTCAGTAATAAGACAAGATGGCAGCGGATATCTTGTGCCTGACTTATATTTCACTAATTTGAGTATTGCATGCAATATAGCGTACTGATACAAAATAAATAAACTTTGTATGAAATGCTTTATATATAAATAATATACTCCAGTGATGAAATCGTTTAGTATAAATCATTATTTGCTAACAAGTTCTATGTAAGTCATTTTATATAGAACGATATTCGTTGACACAATTAGCTCAGTGGTAGAGCGTTAGCCTATCGCTCAAATGCCTATGGTTCAAACCCGATCAGAGCTAGGTTCTTTGCTTGAAATGTTATATGTTTATTGTTTTGTAATGACTCAGATGTTTTAAAATTAAGCGTTATATTGTGCATATTATGGTGTAAAATATATATTTAATTAAAACATAATTCGCCAGCAGATTTACTCGAGACATCTAGCTGCCAAAAAGGTAACTGCACGTCGACCTACTTATTAACTTCCAGATTTTATTGAAAAGTTTCTTCTTCTGGCCGCTAGAATGCACTCGCTCTGTTAGGATTATATTGTTCGATATTTCACCACTAGATGTCACGACTAGTCTACGTGGGGCTCCATTGATTACTATACCATTGGCATTCTATGCGCATCGAATTTGAAGAATGACAAGATGATACTACGATACATTTTTACTTTTTATTTTAAAGGGTTTGTAACAGCCTATTTTGCGTTACTTGAAAATGTTATTTGAAGTAAAGAACAAAACGATTTCACATAGTAGTTTGTATACACACGTCTCTGTAGGGTCATGGAAAGATTTGTTAATTCAATTAGGGTTTTCGATTCCCGGTCAAAGCATGTGAGATTTTCGAAGTTAAATGCCATGTCCTGTGGTTCGGATTCCACGTAAAAAGGAGATCCCGTGGCTCATAATCACAAGATTCACGGTCACGTAAAACTACAATCTTCCTTCCTTTTTTTTCAATTAGGGTTGTGAAAGCCATGCACAACCAGACGTGTAAAGACATGCCTCAACTCAAAGTTGGATGTTGCCCACGGCAGGTCGATTATGTAATAATAAAATTAATAATAATAATAATAATAATAATAATAATAATAATAATAATAATAATAATGTTATTGGTTTTACATCCCTTTTAACTACTGCTGCTTTTAGAGACACCGGGGTGCCGGAATTTTGGCCCGAAGGGGATCTTTAACGTGCCAGTAAATGTACTGACACGGCTCCCTCGCATTTGTGCACCCTCAAATGCCAGCTGACTGCGCCAGGATACGAACCTGCAACCTAGGGCCCAGCAAGCGAGAACGTTACCGCTGAGCCACGCAGCCAGTCCGGTCGATTATGTCTCCAGATCCATAACATTCTTGATATACTTCTTATCTTTCTTTCTTTCTTTCTTTCTTCAATGATGGTAGCAGTTTTTATCTAGGTTGTGGCGTTTGGTAGAGGTAAATCGTTTCTAAGGTCTTCAACAAAGAATAGTTCTATTATACTCTTTGATAATAACGAGTTATAACTATACTCATACATTTAGGAGAAAGTAGGCTATATGTTCTTTACTGAACATCTTGTTTTTACCACCTCGACCAATAGAGGCAAAACTAAGAAATAATCCAACAGGGAACCTTGGTGGCTAGCTGATCCAGGACCCAGTAAACTGAGAGCGATAAAAGTGAATTACCCGCGCGTGGAGTTCCTTCATTTTGTGGCGATTAAGGTGGTGATGTATGTTGTTAAAGGGGCGGAAAAGCACGGTCATCTTCCCCTAGATTAATGATAGGTCAAGATCCATCTCCTCGTACGCGATGAAAAGTGAAGACTACTTCTGTGTAGCTGTGGAGCTGCATTCACCGTGATCAATATTTTAACGGAGGGTGTGGATCTTGCTGATGTACGAAGAAGCCTTATTCTGAAGAATACGCTCATTTTTAGCCTACTTTCGATTTTTGCAAAAAATGAAAGTAGACTTATGAGATCTACACAGGGCCAAAAAAAAAAGTGTGTTTTTTTTCGCTCTCTCTCTCTCTCTCTCTCTCCCCCCCCCCCCCTAACAATTCGAAACGGTGAAACCGAATTGAACGACATTTGGTACAGAGGTAGAACTAGCAAAGGGCACCTCAGTGTCATGTTTTATATCGCCGCCATCTTGACGGAAACGTAATGGCGGCCCCCCAAATGTTAAAAGCTTAAATCAAATTGCGACCAACCTAATCATCTGATCTCCACCAATTTTGTAACATTATACCTTTATGTATGGAGAATCATTTGACCAAACTACAAGGTCATCAACCCAATACTTTGCGGATGGCTGCCATGTATGTGTGCAAATCGATTCCCCCTATCTTTTCAAACACTGTGAAACCGAATTGAACAATAGTTGGTACAGAGGAAGCACTAGGAAAGGGCACTCCAGTGCCATGTTTTATATTGCCACCATCTTGACGAAAACGTAATGTTGGTCACCCAAATATTAAAAGCATGAACCAAATTACGACCAACCTAATCATCTGATCTCTACCAAAGTTTGCAACAACATACACTTTTGTGGGAAGCATCTTTAGACTGAACTGCAAGGTCATCAGACCAATATTTTGCAGATAACGGCCATGTATGTGTGCAAATCGATTCGCTATATCAATTCAAACACGGCGAAACCGAATGGAATGAAACTTTTTACAGAGGTAGCACTAGTAAAGGGCACCTCATATTGATGTTGAAATACAACGTGCTATACGGATATTAAACAAGCTACTACAACCAATATTAAATTATACTCCTTGAAAAGGACAGAGTTATAACAATACCTATGCATTTACGAGAAAGTAGGCTATATGTTCTTTACTGAACAATAGCGTGGTGGCTGCTGATCGCGACTTCCAATTTATAAGTGAGAGTGGTTTATGACCATCAATCTTAATTTCCAAGTGTTATATGACTCAAAGAACTTCTTTTCTGATTCTAAATTCTAAATTTTATATTCCATATGTTTTTGATATATATATATATATTTTAATGCTGAGCTGATTTGTTGTATAGATATCCACCTAGATATCCACCTAAAATTTTTAACTAAGCTAAATGTATTGCATATTTGTCTAACGAGGGGAAGATGACCTCGCTATTTTGCTCTTTCAAACAACAATAACAGCCAATTACAGGGTAGTTAGGGATAATATTTGTTAATGTTGCAGTATTTTAGTGTTAATGATCAGCTTAGCTTGACTGCAGCATTGCGGTCGAGAAGATAGTGATCGTGACTAAATTTGCATTAGAAAGTCGAAGGTTGTGGTTTTACTCTTGGTTTATGCAAATACTATTCCTCCAGGAGGGTAATAAGTACATACATTACAAAGCATTTGCACAAGAGTCCAGAGAAATATTAGTTATAAGGATTCCATCAAAATATATCTGTGAACATCTTTAGCATAATTTGGATCGTGTTGTGCATTAATCGGTCAAGTACAAAGAGCTAATTTCCATTCATTTTACTTAAATATTTAATGTGAGAATAGAAACTTACTTCAAACTTGGCAGAATTTCGAAGATGTATTTATTCGCATCATAAGTATACATTTTACATTTAAAATATGGTAATTAACAATGCACATATCAAATCGTTTCTGTCAAAAATTTTGACAAGTCACGGGCATTAGGTGTCGCAGCCATCAAGTCCTCCATTGTGCAACTTAAAGGACACTTAATGCAGTTCAAGAAATGAGCTGTGGTTTGGACTTCACCATAATCACATAGCCTGGATGTGCCAGGAAAACCCCACTTTAACATATTGGTTCTTGATCTACCAACACCAGTGTGAAGCCTGTTCAATGACTTCCACGTAGACCGGTGTTCCTCATGTCCTGGAGGGAGATGTTCAATTGGTAGCATCCAGCCATCAAGTTGAGTATTTCTAGATATCCATAATCTTAACCTTGTGGACTTAGCAGATTCATGTAGATCTTCTGTTGTACTCAGGAAACTCCTCCTAGACCTTGGTCGTCGATGGGCAGGTTCATATCCGTACGATGGGTGTGCGCATGAGGTAATTGCTTTGGTTTTCTCAGTCCTGGCTGCAACTTCTCTTCTAATATCTGGTGGGGCGATTCCAGCCAAACAGTAGATTGTATCTCGTGATGTTGGTTTCATTTAGAGAAGTGTCAACTTGCTTAGCATGACTGGAACTGTACCAAACAGGACAAGAGTACTCTGCAGCGGAGTAACACAGAGCCAGGGCTGTAGTTCGCATCGTCTTTGGCTGTGTACCCCAATTGGTTCCAGACAGTTTGCGAAGGATGTTGTTTCTGGATGACACTTTCTGCTTGACGTTTATGCAATGCTGTTTATAGGTGAGAGCACGATCCAATGTTACACCTAAATATGTAGATGTTGGGCAGTGATCTAGTGGAGTGTCTTCCACGCGACCTGTAATTTCCTTGACGCCTGGCTCTTCTTTAGATGGAAGGCACATACCTGAGTTTTAGATGGATTAGGCTTCAATTGGATTCCTCTGTAGTAGTAGGATAGTTCAGAAAGAGCCTCTGATAGCTTACCTTCTATAGTCTCAAAGCTGTTTGCTTGAGCAGCAATAGCTCGATCATCCGAGTATATGAAGCTTTTGGTATCAATTGGAAGAGGATGGTCATTCGTATAAATATTGAAGAGCATTGGGGGCAAGAACACTGCCTTGTGGCAAGCCATTCCTTTGTTTCCTCCATCGACTATTCTGATCTTGAAATTCGACAAAGAACCTACGATTTTGAAGAAGATTGCTAATGACTTGAGTCATCTTGTAGATAAATAGTCGAATTGAAAATCTGGAAACTGACTTTTTCAGCATGGTACACTGATACATAAAACATCCATTATTTCGTGGTAAGAGTACTGTAATGGGACTAACATTCCTGGATGAAATATTCCCGGATAATACGAGTAAGTTACATTCATAGCCGTTAATTCTAAAATGAGCACTATCATCCATCTATGGAGAGCGTACTAATGTTATATCAACTGTTGTTGAACCTTACGGCCACATCTCCGTCCCTCTATGCAGCTTTGGATCAGTTAGCGTTACTGAGAATATGGTCACTTTGTTTCAGGTTGGTTCCGAGATACAACTGGGAGCTTCCCGCTGTGTATCCACGTCCTGTCGATCATGATTCTGATCCCGATGGCAGTCTGGCTGATTGAACTTGTCTTCACAAAACGTGGCAATAGATGATGCTTTATCGCCTCGGAGGTACCTTTGTCGGTACTATGGTGAGATAGAATGGATAGTCTAGAACTCTTGTCGTTTGACTGTGGAGGTTAGGCTATATTTTTCAGTAACTTCGTCCTTGCATCAAAATTGGAGATTGATGCCTATCGATTTAGAATCGTTTGTCTTGGCGAAATGATTGAGATCTAATGCTTGAGGGCAGAAAGTAATTGTGTGTGGTAAAGTGTATATAGTCAGCTATTGTTTTGGCAGCCGTAGTTACAAGTCGTGAACTAGTATGATACTCGAAGAGCCAAGACTTCATATAAGGCGGAATAATACCGCTATTCCAACAAAAATCGTAATACTCTCATATATAGTGAAATAATATTTATTAAAATTAAAATAGCAAAGTTTTAATATATTCTTTTCAATTTATACTCCCAGAATGTTTTTAATGTAAAACGTCTTGAACTGTTAACTATCGTCACTTTGAATTCTTTGCAGCGTCAAGAGAATGACGTTAACATGACGGGAAGTTTGTGCGTGTGTGTGTTTGAATGTAGTATGAAACCTAGCATTTTCTGCTCTTTCGTAATCAATTTGTTGATTAGGATGTGTGAAGCGTGTGATCAATTCCAGTGACCTGTGATACTGCGATGTACATTTTGTAATAGACAAAATTCAACTGTATTAACACTTATTACAGAGGAAAATATATTTTTATAGTTGTAAAGAAATACCTCTAATGTAATATATATGCAGAATATTTTGACAAGATTACTTGAATTAAATTTAGGACTGTGAAACCTATTTTATTGAAGCACTTGTATCCTATTCCACAACCTCTTCATTCCGCTGACACAACAAAACTTAACCCCGATTCTGAAAAACGTAATGCTTAAAATACAAGTAAGAAGTAAAAGTACTACTTAGTTCCTTAAAGAATTAAAATGTCAATTTTATCTTAGATTACTTAATGTGAATTTTATCCTAGATTATTTATCCACTAAACATTACACTCGTATATTGCATACCGTTTATAACAAACCTTTGCGGTGTACATTCAGTACCAACAAGATATTCTACAAAAAGTACAACATGGTATTAAAAGTAAAAATGAAAATAAAAAAAATCAATAAATGTTGCCAATAGAAGGTAATGAGGCTAATAATATTCTCCCCTCCTTAGGTAAATAAATTATCGAAAATTTTGAGGAAATTTATTTCAATTTAATTTGTATTTCCTTTCCGTCGAATCCATCATAACGTCATCCGCATTTACTGTTGTTTTTACTTTTTTTAAGTCGTATCCGGTAATTGTGTAGGTCGGGTATGCTCTGTCCCTACCCTTTCTTTCTTTCTTTATTCGTCTGGACTTTAAGTTCCCAGAACCTCATTCTCCCTTACGGGTTTGGTCTATCCCTACCCGTTTCCTTATTTCATCATTTTCTTTTCTTAAATTGGAATTTTCTTCTTCAATAAATTCAATTATTTCTTTAATTTCCCAATATACTTTCTCCAATTCGCATTCGCACTCGAATGCTTGAGCTCTATTTTCTATTTCTTCCTTATTCTTGTCTATGTCAAAAGCGGATTCATCTCTAAATGTTTCCATAACCAGGGCTTGTTCATTTTCTTCATCAAAATCTTCGGGAGGGTAATATAATTTCAAATTTGCTGAATTCATGGTCACTTCGTGATCCGTTTCACAGTGCCGAATTCTATATGCGTTATTCCTCAAATCTCTGATTATCTGATATGGTCCGTGGTACATTTTCTGGAACTTCTTGTACACACGGTTCCCTGGATCCGAAATGGCTGGTCTTTTCACTAACACCATTTCTCCTGCTAATAATGGTCGATGATACCTCTTATGCCTATTTCTTCTCTGCCTCCTGTCGGCTTGAGCTTTTAGATGCTCAAAGGCTCTCCTAATTCGTACATCTCTTCCCGGCTGAGCGTCTGCTGGTCTAGGAATTACCAGATTCCAAGGTCTTTCTGGTTGCTCATTCCGATGTAACGTTATGGGTATCTCTCCTGTGGATTCATGGATTGTATTATTTATACAAAATTCAATAATATCCAAAATATCTATCCACTTCCAATTTTCTTCGGCACAGTATATTCTACAATACTTGGCCGTTTCTCTCATAACTCTCTCTACAGGGTTTGCCTCAGGATGGCGAACACTTGACAAAATTTGACGTATCCCAAGTCTTTCTAATTCTCGTCTGAACTCTACACTGGTGAAACAACTGCCGTGATCCGACAACAAATTCTCAGGTTTCCCCAGAATCGGTATCACTTTTTCTTTAAGTCGTTTTAACACCTGTTTGGTACTAGTCTTCTGTATGGGAGCAAGGACAACCATTTTAGTGAAGACATCCATAGCCACCATTATGTCGATTTCCTCTTCTTGCCTTTGGCAAAGGTCCAAAATTATCGATAGATATGATTTGGCCGGGCCTTTCAGGCAACAATGGTATAGGCTTCTGTCTCATCAAAAATGCATTAGGTTTAATCCTTTGACATAGATCACATGTCTTTAGCGTGTCCCTTACAGTTTCTCTCAGTCTCGGCCATATAAATGCTTCTTTCAGCATCGAGACTGTTTTGTCGACTCCCATATGTCCGAACGATCTATGGGCTAACCATACTATTTTCCTCTGCAAAATTGCAGGTACAACAATCCTTAATTTCGTATGGTCAGAGTCCACAAACTTATACAATAACCCATTATAAAACGTGTAGTCCTGTGCTATCTTCTCAGCTTCCGTGTACGCTGGTGTTCCTCTTATCAAGCTTCCCTCAAGGAATGATATGAGCATGTTCATCCATGGATCCTCCCGTTGCCTTTGACTAATGCTTTTTAACTCATTAAGAGTACGCTGATCCCTGTCTTCCAAATCTATAGCCATTACTTCCTCTTCTATGGACTCTGGCTGTCTACTTAAGTAGTCTGGAACTATGTTTTCCTTTCCTGGGCAGTACTCTATCTTGACATCAAATTGTTGAATATATAAAGCCCAACGCATCAACCTTTGACTGGATAAATCAGTCTTCATCAAAAAGGTTAAGGCTTTATGATCCGTCCTTAGAATGACCTGAAACCCATATACGATCTTCCGCCAATATTGCAACACGTGCAATATCGCTAACAGCTCGATCTCGCTGATCGTATAATTTTTCTCGTGTGGTTTCAGTCTCCTACTTGTGAAAGCTAGATAGTTCTTCTTATCAGGGTTTTCCGGGTTCTCCTGATATAGCATTGCCCCTATTCCAATCTGGGATGCGTCTGTCTGAATGATAAATCTCTGATTAAAATCAGGATATCCTAGCTTCACGTAATTTAAGAGCATTTCCTTGGCCTCCACGAATGCTTTTTCTGCTTCCTCCGTCCATTTCCACTTGCCCCCCTTCTTCAGAAGGTCCTGTAGTGGTCCAACAGTTTTGGTGTATGATGGACAATGTCCTGAGAAGAACCCAATCAATCCCAAAAACTGGCGAACGTTCTTCACTTTCAAAGGCCTTGGAAAATCCCTTATCGATTCCAATTTGCATGGATTTGGTTTAACACCATCCTTGTCAATCACATGCCCTAAAAATGTCACTTGCCTTTGACAGAAGTTCGACTTCTTTAAATTTATCTTAAAATTTGCCCTTCTTAGGTCTTCTAATAATTTCTTCAAATTTTCTAAATGTTCCTCAATGTTCTCCGAGGTAAGCAAAATGTCATCTACGTATCGGATAGTGCACTCTTTCACTTCCTCTGACAGGTTTCGATCCAGCGCTCTTATTAATGCGGATCCTGCAGTCTTTAATCCAAACGGACATCTTCTAAAGCAGTATGTTTGTTGATCGAACTGAAATCCAGTCAACAAGCTGGTTTTCTCTTCCAGTTCGAGATGATGATACGAAGAAGTCATGTCAATATTTGTAAAAATCTTCTTGCCTTTAAACTTCCTCAGTATTTCTTTTATGGGTGGTGCCGAATCATTTTCTGGTATAATTTTTGCATTTAGATTTCTGGCATCTAAACACACCCTTACTGAGCCATCCGGTTTACTCACAATCACTAATGGACTAACATATGGTGTCGCCATCTTTTCTATAACACCTGCATTCATCATCTCCTGCAGTGTTTTCTTGGTTTGTGGGTAATGTTTTTCCGCAACCGGGTATGGTTTTTGTTTGAACGGTGCCCAATCGTTGACTTGGAACGCGTATTTAAAATTTTCAATCTTCCCTGGCTTGGAATCAAATACGTCCCTATAATCCAATAATAATTTCTTTAATTGTTCCTTGATTTCGAGGCTGACTTTAGCTTCCTCCACTTTTCCTGACAGGTTGGTCTCGAACTCATTTTCCACATTATCTTCGAGTTCTATGTTGAGGACTTCAAATATTTTTTCTATGTCCTTATAATCTTCCTCAATCACTTCTTCCATATGCCATACCTGTTCTGCTATTTTCACCTCCTGATCCTGTAGGTTAATGTTTTGTTCATCCACATCCTCTCTTTGAATTCTAATGCAATTTTGCGCTAGGTCTATAATGACCTTGTTCTCACGGATAAAATCAATACCTAATATGACATTATACGGTAATTGATTTACCAGCAAAAAGCACTGCGAAATTTCAGCGTTACCCATGATTAAATCAATGTATACCTGAAATTTACACGTCAAAGATTTTTCAGGGATAATTCCCTTAATCTTTACACTTGATGTGGGAATCTTTAGTACTCGGCCCCTTGTTTCCAATTCACTTAAAAGGGTTTGTGTAATTAAACTTATTGTGGATCCAGTATCAATCAATGCTCTGACCAGTAATCCTTCTATCCTAAGCATAATTATAGGTAGTTCTCTTTTAACAGGTGGGATTCCTTCCACATCCTCGTTAATTAGTTCATCTGGTCTGGCTATCCAATTTACAATTTCTACCTCCTCCCAGCTCCTGGTATGTTTCCACTTTTGACAATTTAAATTTGGAGTTTTTTTTAATCCCGAGGGCTCTCTTTTCCCTCATTCTTTAGCTGAGCTTGTAGTTCCAAGCTTTGAGCTCCGTCTAGTCGGTCGGGTGATTTCCGGTTCTTGATTGCCTCACTCCAACGGACTTTTTGCCTATCAGGTTCATCTGGTCTTTCGTTCATATAACGAAGACTCTCCTGATATCTTTCTTCTATTTCGGCCCGATATTCATCATCCCTATCGTCTGGCCTTACATTCCTCCTGGGATAATTCTCCCATTTCTTTCTATTGTCCGGCCTTTGCTGGTTATTGTTATAGGGTCGGCTTTCCTGTTGCCTATAACCCGTCGTTCTAGGATTCCTTCCTCGATATCCTCCCCGGTAATATGGCTGTATCCTTCTAGGCTCCTGGTGCCCATACTCTCGATCTCGTCCTTGAGTATCCGTACTGGTGGACTGATTCCTGGTCGCTGGTTTTTCTCCAGTTTCCTGACTGCTGGCCATGTGTACTTGCTCAGTTTGTCTCTGATGCCGAGGTGTTACGTGCGAAGTCGTCATATCTAACTGACGTAATACGCTTTCCACTTCCACAGCACTTCTGGCTTTGGATGAGATTAGCAGCCTCTGAATCTCATATGGAAGCTGTCTTGCAATGGCGGCACACAGGTCGTTTTCTGCCGGAGCAATATCCAGTTCGCGGAATTTACACAGCTGAGCGGTGAAAAATTCCGAGTATTTAGTAGGTGCATTGGTGCTGTACTTCCTAGAGTACAGATCTAGCCTTAAATTTTCTTGGACATCTGCTGCCCAATATCGCTTTAAAAATGCTTCCCTAAAGCCTTCCACCGTATCAAAAGTGTATCTAAAGCTTCTGAACCAGGTGAGACAATCACCTGCCAACAGCTTTTCAATAGCTCTCAGTCTCCGATCCTGAGGAACCTTCATTTCATTTAGATACTCTGCCACTTCTTTTAGCCAGTATTTTGGAGTAATAGACATGTTATTACCCGTAAACTTTACTGGTCTATCCTCATTGGATTTAATAATGTTTATTATTTGGCCATTTGTCTGATTCGTGTACGGGGTTGACATCGCCATTGGATATCCTGGGATCTTATAAGGGCTCTCCCCTCCTAAGTCCCTCTCCGCATCTGTGCCTTGTTCACGAGAATCTGCCCATCCTGTTTTTGGAAACTCCTCCTGATTTTCGAATTCTAGCTTCCTTTCTCTTCGGGCACTTTCTTCATTTGCCATAAGTTGGATTTCCATTTGACTGTTCTTATGTTCCGTCCTCTCCAATCGGGATCTTAATTCATTCTGAATTCTTTCTTGATTCCTTTTAATCTCTTCCTCTTCCTTTTTGGATTGGAATTGCTCATCCCTGTAACTATCCCTGAATTCCTTTAGTTGTTCTTCTACCTCTTTCTTAAAGATCATGACCCTTTGATCTATAATTTCTGGCTTAACGTCACCTATGGTCTCCAAGCCCTCTCGTATCTCCTTTATTTGCTTATCCACTTCTTTTTGTCCTTTGTAGACTTTATCCTGGATCTTGTTCATATCCTCTCGAGCCCTTCCTTGCTCCTCGAATATAATTGTTATGTCGGTCATAACCTTATCTATCTCTCCCTTTGTGTCTCCCATTTGTTTTGTTAATCCTACTACGGTTTCCTGAATTCCAGTAACCCCTTTATCTATCTTCTCTATTTTTATAAGTTGTTCATCACGATCCCTTTTTCGTTGCGTGCTTTCCTTCTTAAGATTCCCTTCGTATTCGCTTAACTTCGTAGTTATATCCCCCTCATGCTTTCTCAACCATTCGTCCACCTGTCCCGTGAATACGTTAAATTGCAATTCCCTTTTGTTGGCATCGGCCTCAGCTTGCTTCTTAACCTCAGTTATCTTTGTCTGTACTTTCTCGACTTTCCCCTCGAGGTTTTCTACTTTCTTTTCCATCCCTCCAAACCTGTTTCCTAACGCCTCAATACTACTTTTTATCTCTCCCTGGGATTTTTCACAAATACTTCTGTTCGATTCTATTTGAGCTTCTAAAATTTTCTGCACACCTTGGATCTGGGTTACAAGTTCCTTTTTACATTCGTCCCCATTTTGTTTACAAGTTGTTTCCAAGCTATTTAATTTAGTTTCTATAGAACCAAATTTATTTTCCATGGAGCTAATTTTACCCTCAATAATTTTAAAATTATCCTGGCATTCCTTTTTGGATTCTATACTATTTTTTTCTATAGTACTTATCTGGGTTCTCAATCCTGCATGAAACGTGTTACTCTCAGTTTGCAATGCCTTTAACTTGTCCCCAAATGTTTTATCCAATAGTTGAAAATTGGACTCTATGTTTCCTTCTAATTTCTCATTTATATTACTTTGTATTTTAGTCTCCATGGCCTCTAGTTTAGTGTTCATGGCTTGACTTTTCAAGAAATTATCACCTATAATCTTCTCCTGAAAGGAATGTAATTCGTTTTCAAATTTCCTTTCTATTATTCCTAGTTTATCTTCCAAAACCCTAGATTGTGCTGAAAAATGATCTGAATTTTCTGTTTTTATACTATTCAATTTGCCCTCTATCTCCGCCTTCAATTCATCATTCATTTTTACACAGTTAGCCTCGATAGCTTCTAATTTAGTTTCCATGGTATTACTTTTAGCTTCGATATTCTCTAATTTAGTGCCCATATTAGCACTATCAGTTTTTATTGACTCCAAACTTTCATTTATGGATTCGAAAACTATGTTATTTTCCTTCTTTTGGAGACTCAATGTATTATCTATTGTTCCCCATTTATTGTTCATGGTCTCCCACTTCTCATTACTATCGGCTTTTATCGCCTCCAACTTCTCATTACTATCGGCTTTTATCGCCTCCAAAAGTTCCTGCCTCTCTACCCTATTCTCTTTTTTTGCATCTTCCGTACTTTGCGTACTTATTTTTATTATCTCCTCCCTATTCTTTTGGAAATGTTCATCCAAACACTCCTTTAACTCCATCATCGTCACCATCTTTTCTACTATAAAAATACAGTGGGCCACAAATGCCACCACACTAGTACATGCTTGAGAGATGATACTCTGAATCGGTGTGTCCCAATTTCTTTTAAGATATTACTTTGGTACGGGTATTCACTTACAACGTACCCTTTTACTACTTTTATTCAATTTCATAAACCTTTATGGAAGTGTTTAAAATTCAAAATTTCGAAAAACCATTTTTTTTTTCAAAATAGTGAAAATTTTGATTTTTCGAGAAAACTCGGGTTTTCCCTAGGAAAACTCATCCCCACGTTGGGCGCCATGTTTATAAAGAAGTGGTTTGCTTGGGGTTTAAATATAATATATATATATTAATCAGGGCTGCTCGGTATGAGTTTCCAGGGACCCATGCGGTCAGTTAATATTTTACGTTGTAGCTTTTCCTATCATTACTTTAATTTTACATGATATGACCGACTTAAGTGTTCCTCTAGTTATTAATCCAGCACAGTATTTATATATCCCCCTGTGCCCATTTAGCAAGAAATATGCCAATCACAGTATACCAGCGTAACTCAATTCGGGATTTCGGGGCAGCGGTAAGTTCCCCCACTCTGTGACTCACATATTTTGGATTAATTAGAGGATACACTTGCAAAATAACAACAAAATCAACTCCTATTTAAACATATTTAATTAATAAAATTAATGGCGCTACAAATATTTTAACACTTTAATTACTGACCCAAATATCAACTGCTTGTTCCAAATGAACAAGGGATCACAAAATAAAATAAACAAATATGGTATTCAAAACCTGTGGTTTCCACATAAACCAACAATTCTTACTTAGTCTCACTTCCATAAAGCACTAACATTTAAGTTTACATAACTCCGAGCTCTTTGGCTCCATGCATTTACATTATTACGGTGTCATTCTTGCACACCTCAAACACTAGCTTTTATATTTTCTTATTTCTCAAGAACAAACATATAATTATATTTAAAATCTATGTTAATTATCTAATTCAATATTTTTGGGCATGTCCACACATTCAGTTGTTATCATCTCTCTTCATTTCACAAATATATTAAGGTAATCAGAAAATCAATTGTGTACTCCAGAGCGTGAAGGTACTTGACACAGTCAAAAAACTATAGTTACTCCCGAACTCAGTTGCCTTCAATCAACTCGTGGAATCCCACGTCCATACATTATTACAATAGGGATTGTTATTTATCTCTTATGTCTTAATAGACCATTATCATATAAGAAACTACAATCTGAACCGGCAAACGAAATATCCATCTTTAAGGGCCTCGGTTCAATGCCCGGGTCGTTTACAACTCTAAACACTCCTGGTGTATTCGTCTCTCTTTACAACAGCTTACGAGACGGTCTCTGTTCCATCTCGCTTTAAAAGAGCTAGTCTCTACTACTGGGGTGCGATTTATGACCTGTTAGGGTGGTGGAGATTTCCCGTCTGACCCAACATTTTAGTAGCTTATTTTCAAGGCTTTCAAAACAAACCTTTCCATTCTATCCAGTTCTGAGGAGACCAGGCTTTATTGTACCGTAACATTCAAACAACTATTCTTTGGTTCACAGACCATTTTCATATCCTTGGCATTTATTAATTATGAGAGGGTCCTCATTGATTGGGAAGATTAAATACACATACGACGACGGAGAATTTCAGGGGCTTTTATCATAAGAAGATCCTGCATTCGAATCTCTTCAGGTGCCTCGGGAACTAATCCCATACAGAGGGCTTATACAAAATGCGATTTAGAGTCGGCCGTGGCCCATATGACATACGCTCAATAATACCATATATTAGCTCCCTTTTTAAATACATACACAATGCCTCGTGATACTAATGTCACAAATAGAGGACTTATACAATTATCATTCACTGCAATCAACTACCCTCCATAAGTAATGTACCAAGTATTTAACTACTACGCGTTCCGAGCGTGACACTTTAATATTATATTTGCGCTCATTATGCGCTATGCATTATTTTAAGCCGAAAATGTCTTCCCAAGAACTGATAAAATCTCTTTAGTAACAATTCAATATTATTTTAATTCACATATTAATCTTTCCATGGTCGATAAATCGTTCCCTGTTTTAAAATATTCCATTGAACCTCATTTCTTACACATACGTTAAGGCTTAACGTTCTTATGTTCATATCAATTTATTTGATTTTTATTTAACATTTCCATATTTAATTATTATTATTATTCTTTATTCTTTATATAAGCTCAAAAGCTATTTCTTTCATATCTCAACTTTACTTTATTTCAATGTCTTTCATGATAATTAAATGATATTTCGCTTGCTCTTATGACATTTGTTAAATACTTTAACCCTTTATTCACCTATTACCTCTACGGGATTTATTCTTTACATAATTATTCATAATTTCTCTATTTATTTTATTATTATTGTTCAGACCGTGTTCTTGATTATTCAGTATTTATTCATTAAAACACATCCCTTTCACTCAAAAACTCTGGTGGGTTTTGTACACAATCAATTTCTGACACCAAAATAAAAATGAATTTTGTACTTACATATTTTCCAGATCATCCCTGATCTTAAATCTGGTGTGGTGTTTCATTTTTGGGCCCACTTTGAACTTCTTACACCATATTAAAGGTATTCATCTTACGTAAAAACACAAATAAACATATATCTAAAACACTTAATATTGACGACATTTTTATATACTGGTTTGTCCCTTTTGAACACATAATAACACTAAAAATATTATCTAACACACAATCTTGATTATTTTACACTTCACAATTTCTCGATCACTAGGCCGTGTTTCTGCGCCTAATCACACGTGATCTTCTCAAATTCCCGTTTCCAAGGGTGAAATTTATTCGATGTCGGCTTCCTAAATGCGAAAGTCCCGAAACATCTACTGTTCCCTGGAGTTCAATTCTGCTATTCCTATCCTGGATAACTGGATATTTATCTAGTTTGAACGGCTTCTCTGTAGATCTGTCTATTGATCCTAACGAAAGTCTATATGGATCGAGGTCTCCTCTAAGACCTATAGATTTAGTTTCTAGCAGCTAGCACTTCTCGATTCTAGTACTATTAGAATTGTTCGCCTGCTTTCTGGAGCTAATATTTATAGTCTCCTATTCTATTTATTTGAACTGTTTTAACACTCCTACGTTTCGAACCGTATTCTGTTCTTCCTTTTTAGGTTTCTTCAATTTAACTAACAGTTTATCTGTCTGGTACGATACTTCCATACGTTATGATCTGTTCGTTCGCACATTTAACGACCTATCGCCTTTAAGTCCGACGTTCGCAGCCTGCTCTGACTATAACTTGCGAATTTTCACTTTAACTTGTATACAGTCGGGCCTAAATCCTATAATTAGGATTTTCCTAATACTTCACTGCGGCGATACTTTCAGATTTCGTCTTGACCACCCCCTTATGGAAGGCAAGCAAGTCGTTACTACTGTGACGCCTGTGGCTATTGGATCTTACTTCGGTGGTGTGAAACAGCGTTTTCTCCCCTCAAGGAGTACTGGTAGCTGTTATCGATGTAACGCAGAGTTACGTCCCCTCACGGACTGTCGGAATGATTACTTCTACGTCGTGGAGCAGCACTTCCCCTCACGGAATGCTCGTAGGACTGCATACGATGTGACGCAGTGACGTGCCCTCTGGCTGTCTGAATACTGCATGATTGGCTTGGAAACGCCCGAAGCTTTATACTGTTTTACTACAAAAAAATAAGACTCAAGCCTTTCCTGTGGTCAACTTCTAAAATAATGGTGCCACAAATATAAAAATTATACCTTCCGAAAGCTCGTCTTCTCAATGTCAAATGATCTTATTGCACCTAAGAATCGATCGTGCAATTTGGAGATATTAATTAATTTCTCGTCCTCAATTGTGTGGGAGTTGCATTCCTTTTGGTCTCTCCCCTCCACAGAGGCTTAGGTAATTCACCGATGACGTCGTCTTACGTCGGCAGTTTATTTCTGCACAATTATTACATGGTTTCACTATACTGAAAAATCTCTCATTCCAAATGATTCACTGTGCTGTGCTTGTTTACTCATTATTATGCTCGAAAACGTGTTAATTTTAATTATTCCTCTTCTGGTGCATATGCGACGTTGTCAATTTCCAGCCACGTCAGCTTGAATTCCGATTCAGGCTTCTCTTTCTATCACGGTGGAAGATTCCACTCAGTTATTAATACTCGTGACCAGCCCTCTCTGGCATGTCGAGTGGGGTGATCTCATCTAAGGAGCATCTGTCCCTAGTCGCTTGCACAATGTTAAGCTATATTCCTGGCTTAAAATCTCTCTCCGTTCCTTTAAGAAACTATACGTTTCTTTCATTTCTTCCTTAAGGACATTGGTTCGACCGTCATGGACCCGATGGCCCAAGGGTTCAATATATAATAAATATACTCCAGCTTGTAATAGTTCTGATTTATTTATTATATGAATTGTAGCCAATGGCCATAGCAGGGTGTTTTAATTGAACGTCCAAGGGCTCCCAGCAAGCTCAATTTCGAGTAGTTCCAACTTGACCAGCAGATGCCTCTGCCCCTCGATCGACATTTCTATAACTATACTAGCAGGTACCCGCGTCATTAGTCGTGTCATATTGTTATTCAATGAAATGCAGGTTTTACCCCGTTAACATCCCTTTATAACCTGAATATCCAAAAATCCCTCCTTATTGGCATTTTCGACACACAACAAACATATCCCCAAAATATCATTCTTCTAACTTTAATAGTTTTGGTTGGTCGATGAGAGTGAATATCCAAAAATCCTTCCTTATGGGAAGTTTTTTTTTCAGAATTTCACCCCTATCCAAAAATCCTTCCTTAGTGGACGCTTTCAACATACAACGAACATATCCACAAAATTTCATGTTTCTAACTTTCGTAGTTTTGGCTGGGGGATGATGAGTCAGTCAGGACACTTTGTTTCATATAATACACTAGCTGCAGTACCCGTGCTTCGCTACGCGTCATAAATAAATTAAAATGTGAAGGTGACAGTTAAAACAGGGGACAGGCGAGATGCTGCGCAGAGGGAGATTAAGGATGGAACATTTTGTCCAACTACACCGCTCGGCGTTGACCGTGTTTTATAGCACAAATTTAGGTTTTACTCGCTAACCGTTGGAGATACCTTTCAGATAGAAAATGTAATTTTAAATCTCGTATACGCCATCAAAAGTTTGCTATTTCTTAGCGTTCTCTTTTTATTTGAAATGGAAATATGAAAGTTTGAAACCAAAGGGTGTAGTGACGTCACTAAAATGGTCGCCATCTTTAAGTAGTGCAAATTATTGAAATCAAAAGTAACCTATATGTTAACCAGTTAAATCAGCTACTTCCATGTACAATTCATGTAAATCGGACCGGTGGTATGCGTGATTGAGTTATACACACACCATCTCATTTTTAGCCTCGCTTCGCTCGCGTCATAGTCTTGTCATATTGTTATTCAATGAAATGCAAGTTTAACCCCGTTAACACCCCTTTTGAACCTGAATATCCAAAAAATCCCTCCTTAGTAGACATTTTCGACACACAACAAACATATCCCCAAAATATCATTCTTCTAACTTTAATAGTTTTGGTTGGTCGATGAGAGTGAACATCCAAAAATCCTTCCTTAGTGGACGTTTTTCTTCCAGAATTTCACCCCTCCCCATAGGCCCCTTAAATTGTATTTATGAAAAAACGGTCGAACACCTATTTATTTATTTATTTTTAAGCTGATTGATTTCCTCCGAGTTTCAAACACCTCGCTTATGTCGTTTAAGAGATACACGCTCCGTTAGGAATCTTTCAAACCCCACTTTCATCCCTTTCACCTTATAATATACACTACATCGAAAAACCATTAGACATGTGTCAGCTGATTTTAATGATTAGAATATATGCCAAGTATCACATCCCCAAATGAAACCACTCGTGAGATATTGTTATTCAATGAAATGCACATTTACCCCTTAACACCTCTTTAGAACCTGAATATCCAAAACTCTTTCCTTAGTGGACGTTTTCGACATACAACGAACATATCCCCAAAATTTCACGTTTCTAACTTCAATAATTTTGGCTGGGCGATGATGAGTGAGTGAGTCAGTCAGGACATTTTCTTTCAATTATTTTTGATAATTTCACCCCTCCCCATGAACCCCTTAAATTGGATTTATGAAACAAACGGTCGAACACCTATTTACTTGTCTTTAAAGCTGTTTTTCCCGTCGAATTTCAAACTTCTCGCCAATGTCGTTTCAGAGATACACGCTCCGTTAAGAATCCCTCAACCCCCAATTTTCACCCCTTTCACCTCATAATATACACCACATCGATAAACCCTTAGATATATGTCTGATTATTTTTAATGATTAGTTTATATACCGAATAACACATCCCCAAAGAAACAACTCATGAGATATCGTTAATCAATGAAATGCACGTTTACCCCCTTAACCCCTCTTTAAAACCCGAATAAACAAAAATCATTCCTCAGTTGACGTTTTCGACATACAGCGAACATATTCCCAAAATTTCATGTATCCAACTTGAACAGTTTTCGTTGGGCGTGATGAGTGAGTGAGTCAGGCAGGACATTTTCTTTCAATTATTTTTACCAGAATTTCACCCCTCCCCACGGGCCTTTTAAATTGGATTGATGAAAAAACTCTTGAACACCTATTAACTTGTTTTTTAAGTTGTCTTTTTCCCCTGAGTTTGATGAGGGAGTGAGTTAGTCAGTCAGTTAGGACACTTTCTCTCCTTTTTCCCCCAGAATTTCACACCACCCCATTGGCCCCTTAAATTAATTTATGAAAAAGCGGTCGAACACCGATTTACTTACTTTTTAAGCTGATTTTTTTGCTGAGTTCCAAATTTCTCGCCTATGCCGTTTAAGAGATAGGCCTACACGCTCCGTTAGGAATCCTTCAACCCCCACTTTTCACCCCTTTCACCTCATAATAATACACAGCATCGAAAAACCCTTACACACATGTCTGCTTATTTTTAATGATTAGTTTATATGCCGAGTATCACATCCACAAATGAAACCACTCGAGAGATATTGTTATTCAATGAAATGCAGGCTTAAGCCCCTTAAGACCCCTTTAGAAACTGAATATCCAAAAATCCTCCCTTAGTGTACGGTTTTGACATACAACAAACATATCCCCAAACTGCCATGTTTCCAACTTCAATATTTTTGGCTGGGCGATGATGAGTGAGAGAATGAGTCAGGACATTTTCTTTCATTTTTTTCCCTTGAGAATTTCACCCCTCCCGATGAACCCCTTATATTTTATTGTTCAAAAAAAACTGTCGAAAAGCTATTTACTTACTTTAAAGCAGTTCCCCCCCCCCCCCTAAGTTTGATGAGTGAGTCAGTCAATCAGTTAGGACACTTTCTTTTCTGCCCCCCCCCCTCCCAGAATTTCACCCCTCCCCATGGGACCCTTAAATTGAATTTATGAAAAAACGGTCAAACACATACTTACTTATTTTTATCCTGATTTTTTTCCGCTGAGTTTCAAACTCCTCACCTATGTCGTTTAAGAGATACACGCTCCGTTAGGAATCTTTCAATCCCCACTTTTCACCCCTTTCACCTCATAATATACACCACATCGAAAGACCCTCAGACACGTGTCTTTTTACTTTTTAATGATGAGTTTATATGCCGTGTATCACATCCCCCAATGAAACCAATCGGGAGATATTGTTATTCAATGAAATGCAAGTTTAAACCCCTTAAGACCCCTTTAGAACCTGAATATCCGAAAATCCTCCCTTAGAAGACGGTTTTGACAAACAATGAATATATCCCCAAACTGTCATGTTTCTAACTTCAATAATTTTGGCTGGGCGATTTTCTTTTTTCAGAAATTCACCCCTCCCCATGAACCCCTTAAATTTGATTTATGAAAAAAAAACTGTCGAACAGCTATTTACTTACTTACTTACTTACTTTTCCCCTGAGTTTGATGAGTGAGTCAGTCAGTCAATCAGTTAGGTCACTTTCTTTCCTGTTTTCGCCCTCCCCCCCCCCCCAGAATTTCACCCCTCCCCGTGGGCCCCATAAATTGGATTTATGAAAAACCGGTCAAACACATATTTACTTCTTTTTTATGTTGATTTTTTTCGCTGAGTTTCAAACTCCTCGCCTATGTCGTTTAAGAGATACACGCTCCGTTAGGAATCTTTTAATCCCCACTTTTCACCCCTTTCACCTCATAATATATACCACATCGAAAAATCCTCAGACACATGTATTCTTATTTTAATGATTAGTTTATATGCCGAGTATCACATCCCCCAATGAAACCTATCGGGAGATATTGCTATTCAATGAAAGGCAGGTCTACCCCCTTAACACCCCTTTAGAACCTGAATATGCAAAAATCCTCTCTTAGTGGGCATTTGCGTCCCTTGAGGAAGCTGCATACCAAATTTCATTCCAATCCGTTCGGTGGTTTCTGAGATTTCGTTATGAATGAATGAGTGAGTGAGTGAGTGGTATTTGACAAATATATAGTAGAAGATGGTGTCAAGTCTTTGTTATGCTAAACTCGGTTGACAGTGCTGTGTGAGTAGTTGAGTAACTAACGGGATTTCTAGTAAAGATCCTCATTTTCTATACCGGTAGTGCAGAGCGCGAATGGCATCCAGTCGGCCTTGTCTCGACTTGAGCTATGTTGCCATGGAAACTATCTGCCTTGCCATTCCTTCATGAGTATATTTTATGATTTGATTTGTCTGTGCTTGAGTGCAAAAGGGCCGAAATCAGAAGAATGAGAAAGACTATCGAAAATTCATGTAGCCAGCGGTTTGTTCTGGGTCCTAAACTATGTGTATGCAAAATTTGGTTGAGATTGGTGGAACGGTGTAGATTTGTATACGGAACAGACCCACATACATACCCACATACATACAGACTTTCACTTTTATATCTAATATATAAAAGTGAAAGTCTGTATGTATGTATGTATGTATGTATGTATGTATGTATGTATGTATGTATGTATGTATGTATGTATGTATGTATGTATGTATGTTGGTTCCGTATACAAATCTACACCGTTCCACCAATCTCAAACATATTTTGCATACACATAGTTTAGGACCCAGAAGGAACCGCTGGCTACATGAATTTTCGATAGTCTTTCTCATTCTTCTGATTTCGGCCATTTTTCACTCAAAAACAGGCTAATCAAATCATAAAATATACTCATGAAGGAATGGCAAGATAGATAGTTTCCATGGCAACATAGCTCAAGTCGAGACACGACCGACTTGATGCAAATTGCGCTCAGCACTACCGGTATAGAAAATGAGGATCTTTACTTGAAATCCCGTTAGTTACTCAACTGCTCACACAGCACTGTCAACCGAGTTTAGCATAAACGACTTGACACTATCTTCTTTCTACTATATATTTGTCAAATACCACTCGCTCACTCACTCACTCATTCATTTATTCATCACGAAATCTCAGAAACCACCGAACGGATTGGAATAAAATCTGTATGCAGCTTCCTCAAGGGCCGCAAATGCCCCCTAAGAGAGAAATTTTGGCTATTCAGGTTCTAAAGGGGTGTTAAGGGGGTAGACCTGCATTTCATTGAATAGCAATATCTCCCGATTGGTTTCATTGGGGGATGTGATACACGGCATATAAACTTATCATTAAAAAGTAAGGAGACACGTGTCTGAGGGTTTTTCGATGTGTTTATGAGGTTAAAGGGGTGAAAAGTGGGGATTGAAAGATTCCTAACGGAGCGTGTGTCTCTTAAACGACATAGGCGAGGAGTTTGAAACTCAGCGAAAAAAAATCAGCATAAAAATAAGTAAATATGTGTTTGACCGCTTTTCCATAAATCCAATTTAAGGGGCCCATGGGGAGGGGTGAAATTCGGGGGGTGAGACAGGAAAGAAAGTGTCCTAACTGATTGACTGACTGACTCACTCATCAAACTCAGGGGAAAAAACTGCTTTAAAGTAAGTAAATAGCTTTTCGACAGTTTGTTTTTCAATCAAATTGAAGGGGTTCATCGGGAGGGGTGAAATTCTGAAGAAAAAAAATTGAAAGGAAATGTCCTGACTCATTCACTCACTCATCACGCCCAGCGAAAACTATTAAAGTTGGAAACATGAAATTTTGGGAATATGTTCGCTGTATGTCGAAAACATTAACTAAGGAATGATTTTTGTTTATTCGGGTTTTAGAGACGTGTCAAGGGGGTAAACGTGCATTTCATTGAATAACGATATCTCATGAGTTGTTTGTTTGGGGATGTGATATTCGGTATATAAACTAATCATTAAAATAATCAGACATATGTCTAAGGGTTTATCGATGTGGTGTATATTATGAGGTGAAAGGGGTGAAAATTGGGGGTTGAGGGATTCTTGACGGAGCGTGTATCTCTGAAACGACATAGGCGTGAAGTTTGAAATTCGGTGGGAAAAAAGAGCTTAAAATACAAGTAAGTAGGTGTTCGAACGTTTTTTCATAAATCCAATTTAAGTGGCCCTTGGGGAGGGGTGAAATTATGGGAAAAAAACAGGAAAGAATGTGTCCTAACTGATTGACTCACTTACTCACTCATCAAACTCAGGGGGAAAACAGCTTTAAATAAGTAAATAGGTGTTTGACCGTTTGTTTCATAAATCCAATTTAAGGGGTTCATGGGGACGGGTGAAATTATCAAAAATAAATGAAAGAAAATGTCCTGACTGACTCACTCATCATCGCCCAGCCGAAGTTATTGAAGTTGGAAACATGAAATTTTGGGGATATGTTCGTGGTATGTCGAAAACGTCCACTAAGGAAAGAGTTTTGGATATTCAGGTTCTAAAGAGGTGTTAAGGGGGTAAACGTGCTTTCCATTGAATAACAATATCTCACGAGTGGTTTCATTTGGGGATGTGATACTTGGCATATAAACTAATCATTAAAAATAAGCTGACACATGTCTAATGGTTTTTCGATGTAGTGTATATTATGAGGTGAAAGGGATGAAAAGTGGGGGTTGAAAGATTCCTAACTGAGCGTGTATCTTTTAAACGACATGGGGAGGAGTCTGAAACTCGGAGGAAATCTATCAGCTTAAAAATAAATAAATAAATAAATAAATGAATAAATAAATAAAATAAATAGTGTTCGACCGTGTTTTCATAAATGCAATTTAAGGGGCATATGGGGAGGGGTGAACTTATGGAAGACAAACGTCCACTAAGGAAGGATTTTTGGATGTTTGCTCTCATCGACCAACCAAAACTATTAAAGTTAGAAGAATGATATTTTGGGGATATGTTTGTCGTGTGTCGAAAACGTCTACTAAGGAGGGATTTTTGGGTATTCAGGTTCTAAAGGGGTGTTAACGGGGTTAAACCTGCATTTCATTGAAAAACAATATGATACGACTATGACGTGAGCGAAGCGAGGCTAAAATTGAGATGGTGTGTGTCTGTGTATTACTCAATCTCGCAAGTACCACTGGTCCGATTTACGTGAATTTTACATGGAAGTAGCTGATTTTCCTGGTTAACATATAGGTTACTTTTGATTTCAATACTTTGCACTATTTAAAATGGCGACCATTTTAGTGACGTCACTACACCCTTTGGTTTCAAACTTTCATATTTCCAATTTCAAATAAAAAGAGAACGCTAAGAAATAGCAAACTTTTGATGGCATATGCTAGGTTTAAAACTACATTTCCTATCCGAAAGGTATCTGCAACTGTTAGCGAGTAAAACCTAAATTTGTGCTATAAAACACGGTCAACGCCGAGCGGTGTAGTTGGACAAAATGTTCCATCCTTAATCTCCCTCTGCGCAGCACCTCGCCTATCCCCTGTTTTAACTGTCACGTTCACATTTTAATTTATTTATGACGCGTAGCGAAGCACGGGTACTCCAGCTAGTATTATATATAATCCAAAATTGACTCATCACCGCAGGGCTCAAACCACTAGACCTAGAAAGCTGACATTTTGCTTTGGTTGATCCGAGTATGTAGAGGCTCACTAAGAAACTGTTTTTGAAAATTCAATTTGTAAGTGACTTTTTTCGGCCCTTTGGCATAGAATATCCAAAATAGACTAATCGATGCAGGGCTCAAACCACTCGACCTAGAAACCTGAAATTTTGCATGTTGGTTGATCCGAGTATGAAGAGGCCCACTAAGAAACGGTTTTTGAAAATTCAATTTGTGACTTTTTTCGGCCCTTTGGCATAGACCATCCAAAATAGACTAATCGATGCAGGGCTCAAACCACTCGACCTAGAAACCTGAAATTTTGCATGTTGGTTGATCCGAGTATGAAGAGGCCCACTAAGAAACGGTTTTTGAAAATTCAATTTGTAAGTGACTTTTTTCGGCCCTTTGGCACTGAGCAAGGACAGTCGGTACAAAGTTCGGATTTAGCTCATTTTAAGCCGCCAGATACGAGAAACAAAACTCGGAGGTCCTGTAGGGACCCCGAAACACAATTTTTAAGTTCCGAAAATGAACGGTTTCGGAGATATTCCCAAATAACTGTGTTCCCTCTGAGAAACAGATCAACGTTATTTTGGCAATCGCTGAAATTTCGCAGACAGGGGATAGTTTTCTGGCAATATCTCGAAAACCTTCGTTTTAGGGCCTTAAAACGCGGGGTTCGGTTCCCACTTCGTAGAAGTGGAAACTACGAAAATTGCTCCTCGCATTGATACGCGCAGAATGAGCTATATTCCATATTTCTACGTGCAAATCGACTTGGTAAGTCTCATCTTATATATAAAAGTGAAAGTCTGTATGTATGTATGTATGTGGGTGGGTTGGTTCCGTATACAAATCTACACCGTTTCACCAATCTCAACCAAATTTTGCATACGCATAGTTTAGGACCCAGAAGGAACCGCTGCCTACATGAATTTTCGATAGTCTTTCTCATTCTTCTTATTTCGGCCCTTTTGCACTCGAGCAAAGGCTAATAAATCCATAAAATATACTCATGAAGGAATGGCAAGGCAGATAGTTTCCATGGCAACATAGCTCAAGTCGAGACACGGCCGACTGGATGACAGTTGCGCTCTGCACTACCGGTATAGAAAATGAGGATCTTTACTTGAAATCCCGTTAGTTACTCAACTGCTCACACAGCACTGTCAACCGAGTATAGCATAACAAAGACTTGACACTATCTACTTGATTTGTCAAATACCACTCAATCACTCACTCACTCACACATTCATCACGAAATCTCAGAAACCACCCAACGGATTGGAATGGAATTTGGTATGCAGCTTCCTCAAGGGCCACAAACGCCAACTAAGAAAGGATTTTTGGATATTCAGGTTCTAAAAGGGTGTTAAGGGGGTAGATCTGCATTGCATTGAATAGCAATATCTCCCGATTGGTTTCATTGGGGGATGTGATACTCGGCATATAAACTCATCATTAAAAATAAGAAGACACGTGTCTGAGGGTTTTTCGATGTGGTGTATATTATGAGGTGAAAGGGGTGAAAAGTGGAGGTTGAAAGATTCCTAACGGAGCCTGTGTCTCTTAAACGACATAGGCGAGGAGTTTGAAACTCAGCGGAAAAAAATCAGCATAAAAACAAGTAAATAGGTATTTGACCGTTTTTTTTTTCATAAATCCAATTTAAGGGGCCCATGGGGAGGGGTGAAATTCTGGGAAAAGAAAAACAGGAAAGAAAGTGTCCTAACCGATTGACTCACTCGCTCTTCAAACTCAGGGGAAAAACTGCTTAAAAATAAGTAAAAATGTGTTCGACAGTTTTCTTGATAAATCAAATTTAAGGGGTTCATCGGGAGGGGTGAAATTCTGGAGAAAAGAATTGAAAGAAAATGTCCTGACTCACTTACTCACTCATCATCGCCCAGCCAAAAATATAGAAGTTGGAAACATGGCATTTTCGGGATATGTTCGATGTATGTCAAAACCATACACCAAGGGAGGATTTTTGAATATTCAGGTTCTAAAGGGGTCTTAAGGGGGTTAAACCTGCATTTCATTGAATAACAATATCTCACGAGTGGTTTCATTTGTGGATGTGATACTCGGCATATAAACTAATCATTAAAAATATGCACACATGTGTCTAACGGCTTTTCGATGTGGTGTATTATTATGAGGTGAAAGGGGTGAAATGTGGGGGTTGAAGGATTCCTAACGAAGCGTGTAGGCCTATCTTTTAAACGACACAGGCGAGAAATTTGAAACTCGGCGAAAAAAAATCAGCTTAAAAAATAAGTAAATCGGTGTTCCTCAGTTTTTTCATTAATTAATTTAAGGGGCCAATGGGATGAGGTGAAATTCTGGGGAAAAAAAGGACAGAAAGGGTCCTAACTGACTAACTCACTCACTCATCAAACTCAGGGGAAAAAGACAGCTTAAAAATAAGTTAATAGGCGTTCAAGCGTTTTTTTATCAATCCAATTTAAGGGGCCCATGGGGAGGGGTGAAATTCTGGTAAAAATAATTGAAAGAAAATGTCCTGTCTGACTCACTCACTCATCACGCCCAGCGAAAACTATTGAAGTTATAAACATGACATTTTGGTAATATGTTCGCTGTATGTCGAAAACGTCAACTAAGGAATGATTTTTGTTTATTCTGGTTTTAAAGAGGTGTTAAGGGGGTAAATGTGCATTTCATTGAATAACGATATCTCATGAGTTGTTTCTTTGGGGATGTGATATTCGGTATATAAACTAATCATTAAAAATAATCAGACATATGTCTAAGGGTTTATCGATGTGGTGTATATTATAAGGTGAAAGGGGTGAAAATTGGGGGTTAAGGGATTCTTAACGGAGCGTGTATCTCTTAAACGACATAGGCGAGATGTTTGAAATTCTGCGGGAAAAAAACAGCTTAAAATATAAGTAAGTAGGTGTTCGACCGTTCTTTCATAAATCCAATTTAAGGGGCCCTTGGAGAGGGGTGAAATTCTGGGGGAAAAACAGGAAAGAAAGTGTCCTATCTCGCTCAATCATCAAACTCAGGGGGGAAGAACAGCTCAAAAATAAGTAAATAGGTGTTCGACCGTTTTTTTTCATAAATCCAATGTAAGGGGATCATGAGAGGGGTGAAATTCTGAAAAATAATTGAAAGAAAATGTCCTGACTTACTCACTCACTCATCATCGCCCAGCCAAAATTATTGAAGTTAGAAACATGACATTTTGGGGCTATGTTCGTTGTATGTCGAAAACGTCCACTAAGGAAGGAATTTTGGATATTCAGGTTCTAAAGGTGTGTTAAGGGGGTAGACTTGCATTTAATTGAATAACAATATCTCCCGATTGGTTTCCTTTGGGATGGGATACTCGGCATATAAACTCATCATTAAGAATACGAAGACACATGTCTGAGGGTTTTTCGATGTGGTGTATATTATGAGGTGTATGTGTGAAAAGTGAGTGTTGAAGGATTCTCAACGGAGCAAGTATCTCTTAAAAGACAGAGGCAAAAAGTATGAATCTCAGGGAGAAAAATCAGGTTGAAAAAGTAGTAAATAGGTGTTCGATCGTTTTTTCATAAATCCAATTTAAGGGGCTCATGGGGAGGGGTGACATTCTGGGGAAAGAAGTCCACTAAGGAAGGATTTTTGGATATTCACTCATCATCCCCCAGCAAACCTATTGCAGTTAGAAACTTGAAATTTTGGGGATATGTTCGATGTATGTGGAAAAAGTCCACTATGGATGGATTTTTGGATATTCATGTTCTGACGGGGTGTTAAGGGAGTTAAACTTGCATTTCATTTAATAACAATATATCACGAGTTGTTTCATTTGGGGATGTGATATTCGGCATATAAACTAATCATTCAAAATAAGCAGACATATGTCTAAGGGTTTATCGATATGGTGTATATTATGAGGTGAAAGGGGAGAAAATTGGGGGTTGAAGGATTCTTAACGGAGCATGTATTGTATCTCTTATTCAACATAGGCGATTAGTTTGAAATTCAGCGGAAAAAGCAGCTTAAGAAATAAGTAAATAGGTGTTCGACTATTTCTTCATAAATCCAATTTAAGGGGCCCATGGGGAGGGGTGAAATTCGGGAAAAGAAAACAGGAAAGAAGGTGTCCTAACTGATTGACTCACTTACTCACTCATCAAACTCAGGGGGAAAAACAGCATTAAATAAGTAAATAGGTGTTCGGCCGTTTTTTTCACAAATCCAATTTAATGGGTTCATGGGGAGGGGTGAAATTCTAAAAAATAAATGAAAGATAATGTCCTGACTGACTCACTTACTCATCATCGCCAAGCCAAAATTATTGAAGTTAGAAACATGAAATTTTGGGGATAAGTTCGTTGTATGTCGAACACGTCCACTAAGGAAAGAGTTTTGGATATTCTGGTTCTAAAGAGGTGTTAAGGGGGTAAACGTGCATTTCATTGAATAACAATATCTCACGAGTGGTTTCATTTGGGGATGTGATACTTGGCATATATACTAATCATTAAAAATAAGCTGACACATGTCTAATAGTTTTTCAATGTGGTGTATATTATGAAGAGAAAGGGATGAAAAGTGGGGGTTGAAGGATTCCTAACGGAGCGTGTATCTCTGAAACGACATAGGCGAGGAGTTTGATTTTCTCCGAGTTTCAATCAGCTTAAAAATAAATAAATGAATAAATAATTAAAATAAGTAGCTGTTCGACCGTTTCTTCATAAATCCAATTTAAGGGGCCTATGGGGAGGGGTGAAATTCTGGAAGAAAAACGTCCACTATGGAAGGATTTTTGGATGTTCACTCTCATCGACCAACCAAAACTATTAAAGTTAGAAGAAGGGGATATGTTTGTTGTGTGTTGAAAAATCTACTAAGGAGGGATTTTTGGACATTCAGGTTCTAAAAGGGTTGTTAACGGGGTTCAACCTGCATTTCATTGAATAACAATATGACACTACTATGACGCGAGCGAAGCGAGGCTAAAGATGAGATGGTGTGTGTCTGTGTATTACTCAATCACGCAAGAACCACTGGTCCGATTTACATGAATTGACATGAAAGAAGCAGATTTACCTGGTTAACATATAGGCTACTTTTGATTTCAATAATTTGCACTATTTAAAGATGGCGACCATTTTAGTGACGTCACTACACCCTTTGGTTTCAAACTTTCATATTTCCATTTCAAATAAAAAGTGAACGCTAAGAAATAGCAAACTTTTGATGGCATATACGAGGTTTAAAATTACATTTTCTATCCGAAAGGTATCTCCAACGGTTAGCGAGTAAAACCTAAATTTGTGCTATAAAACACGGTCAACGCCGAACGGTGTAGTTGGACAAAATGTTCCATCCTTAATCTCCCTCTGCGCAGCACCTCGCCTATCCCCTGTTTTAACACTGTGACCTTCACATTTTAATTTATTTATAACGCGTAGCGAAGCACGGGTACTTCAGCTAGTATAAGATAAGCATGGGTCCTAGTGGAAAATAATTCTATCACCTGAAACCAAAAATGCATGGGACGAAAAAACCCATCAAAATATCATGTTGGTTTCGGACCCTAAAAGACGTGAAAAATATGATAAAAGTATTAAAAAGCTACTTTTTGAAATTTCATTCGAATCAATTTTTTTTTGTCATTCCTGAGACCTAGAAAATTCCGGCCAAAAAGTACAAAATGATTAATAACTCCCTAAGTATTCGTCGTATGATGAAACAGCAAGAGACAAAAAAGATGTAATGTGTTATTGCCTACAACATAGGCCATGTATAATTTTACATATTACTTGTTTTTCCCCCCAGAATTTCACCCTCCCCATGGGCCCCTTAAATTGGATGTATGAAAAAAAAAACGGTCAAACACCTATTTACTTATTTTTAAGCTGATGTTTTTCCCGCTGAGTTTCAAACTCCTCGCCTATGTCGTTTAAGAGATACACGCTCCGTTAGGAATCCCTCAACCCCCACTTTTCACCCCTTTCACCTCATAATAAACACCACATCGAAAAACCCTCAGACACGTAGTCTTCTTATTTTTAATGATGAGTTTATATGCCCAGTATCACATGCCCCAATGAAACCAATCGGGAGATATTGTTATTCAATGAAATGCAGGTCTACCCCCTTAACACCCCTTTAGAACCTGAATATCCAAAAATCCTTCCTTAGTGCGCGTTTTCGACTTACCACGAACATATCCCCAAAATTTCATGTTTCTAACTTGAATAGTTTTGGCTGGGCGATGATGAGTCAGTGAGTCATTGAACCAGTCAGTCAGGACACTTGTTTTTATATAAGAGAAGAAGATAGACGAGACTTTCCAAGTCGATTTGCTCGTAGAAATATGTAATATAGCTCATTCTGCGCTTATCAATGAGAGGAGCAATGTTCGTAGTTTCCACTTCTACGAAGTGGGAACCGAACTCCGCGATAAGGCCCTAAAACGAACGGTTTTCGAGATTTTGCCAGAAAGCTATCCCCGGTCTGCGAAATTTCAGCGGTTGCCATAGTAACGTTGATCTGTTTCTCAGAGGGAACACAGTTATTTGGGAATATCTCCGAAAGCGTTCATTTTAGGAACTTAAAAGTGTGTTTCGGGGTCCCTACAGGACCTCCGAGTATTGTTTCTCGTATCTGGCGGCTTAAAATGAGCTAAATCCGAACTTTATACCGACTGTCCTTGCTCAGTGCCAAAGGGCCGAAAAAAGACACTTACAAATTGAATTTTCAAAAACCGTTTCTTAGTGGGTCTCTACATACTCGGATCAACCAACATACAAAATTTCAGCTTTCTAGGTCTAGTGGTTTGAGCCCTGTGGTGATGAGTCAATTTTGGATTATATATAATAGATTAATCAAACGCATACTCTAAAAAGTATACGATATTTATATATTCCTCACCCCGTGAATATTGTAAGGTACCTGTGAGGGTTGCCTGTACAAAGAATTAACCTCAGGAATGAAATAATTGTGTTTAGGGGGAAAGCTTGGCAATTACTTGTAAGAGGTAGGGATTATCTAGTGGTTTGTGATCGTCAGTACGATCTGCAGGGAGAACTCCCCAATGTACTGCTTAGCGGGGTAGTTCAGGGTACGAGTGTGGAAAGAAGGGTAGTTTAATTGGTACTCAATGCGCGATAACGGTAGCAAGCGGTCTGCTGTAAGTCGTGAACAGGCGAACTAAGAGAGAGCCTGCTACGGTCAGCGCTGTGCTATGGCGCTCTGCTGACGTCATGAAACAATTAAGTAATAGTGCTAATTCTAGATCCTACCTACTGGGGGAAGCTAAGAGGGTAGGATCTTATCAGCTAATTAAATAAAGGAAAAAACCAGTGACTTCTGTTATGTTTAAATTTAATGTGTACCTCGATTTTGAGGTACGCTTGCAAATAGCAGTTCAGTTAATAGAAATAGATAATTATTACAGTCCAAGCACAGGGGGATGGGAGTGTAGTGTGACTGTGCGTGTAGTGATCGCTTGAGGCACTTACCCTTCAGCTAGCGGCAGCGGTTCGTCACGTAGGTAGCACTTAGACAGACTGATCCGGGCACATGACCTCCCGGAGTTCTTATAGACGCCTCATGCTACGTCTGCGGAATCCGCACATTTCTCCTAAGTCATAGCCCTCCCTGGGGTCGTTGCCTGGTACCCGAGGCTACCTGAGTTCATAGAGGTGATAATTTATTGGGTTTATAATTCTGTAACTGTATTTGTAGATTTCTGATGTAAGTGTTTGGCATTTGGGTTTGTCGGGGATTTTAGTATTAGGGGATGATGGTGGCGTACCCTAGGGGTAAAACAACCCCCTTTGTTTGGTTAGTTATCGTCCTCTATAACTGGACGAAGACGAGGGGGTGGTTTTTGAAAAATTGGGCATCTTCTTTCTTGTAATTCTTCTATCTTCTTTTCTTCTCTTCTTTGAATTTAGTCCGGAAATGTATTGGTGGCGTCGTCGGGGGTATGTGGGTAGCCTCGTGGTAGATAGGGGTGAGTAATGGGATAGATATAAAATTTGTAGTATGGGAGTAATCGTCGAAGGTCGAAGGCTGTGTAGAAGTGCGTTCTATAGAGTGTGCCTCCGGGTAGTGCTCAGCGATCATGTGTAGGTGTACATGGTGAGGGGAACAATATTTCTTTACAGTGTGTTTCGAAAAAGTGCAACATCAGGGTGTGAAGCTTACATGTATGGTTTGTTAATATTCATTCTGACGATAACATGATTATACTAGCGGGATACAACATGTGTCCCTATTGGAATGTATAACAAATTACAAAGTACATATATAAACAAAACATTAAATACATCATAAACAATAAAACATATATCACCGCCAATTCAACTAAAGGGGTGCAGGAACACAACGAGAGGATAAAACATCCTAGGGTTGGGGAGAGGATATACAAGCAACGTACCTCCAGTGCGGATGAAAAACTGCCCTTGCGTGCCCTGCACGTGTGTAAAAGAGATATGGTGGAGAGAAAGAAACAAAGAAATGTCGCAGTGTGTAGTTTAAGGGAATATAGTTATAAGTGTTTTATTGTGGGGAAGAAATACGACATTTTTACAACAGGGAGTTTAAAAGAATAGAAAGGAAAAACAATCAATCATAATCTTCATACATTCGCAACAGTAACCTTATCGTAACAAAACCATCAATCATAATAATTTCAAATTCTCTCAACAATAACCTTATCATAAGAATACCATATTTATTCATGTAGAACAAAACTCTATTAACTATACCAATATCCTAATAATAATAATACCCAATCCTAATAATACCCAATTTGCGCAACTATATTACTATTATATGCTTGCATTTACAAAAATACCGTACTCTATCAATTATAATATTACCTTGAGTGCACTCTTATTTACTATCTATGTTTAAATTACTATTTAAGCCCTGCAGGCTATCTAACTACATGTCTATAGTATGACTATAGTATGACTCGCTCCCTGTGGGAAAGCGAAGTCATCTTGGCAGCACAACTCGTCCTGCACATAAATAGGCGCGAGCTGTGTGGCCGTAGTGCACCTCTCATTGCAGGTGTCAAATCGTTATTGTTGATCCGACCTCCAGTGGGGGGATATCCCTCAGGTATATCTCCACCGTGGCTCGGATGTACACCTGGAAACATATATCATGTGTGTGGGGGGGGGGGGAAATCGTGTATTGGCCGTGTGAGTGTGAAATGTGGGGGAGGGAAATGTGTGTATTAAAAATGCATTTATTATTGGATAGGCTATATCATGTCGCCATCTGTTGGGACAAAATACACATAAAATCACAATAGAGGGTATCCACCCTCGGCATCTGTGTGGTGAACCTGTGGAGGTATACAGAAAAGCATTTCATCCTGCGAATATATCATGTTATTTCACTGTGATCGGGTATCTCGGCGAGTGCCCAAAATGGAGCTACTCCCGATGCATATGCGCAGAGTATGCACCACTATGTGCGCTATGTCGGGATTCGGCGCCTCAGGTTTTCAACCTGCGCTGAAAAATTAAGACATCAGCATAAAATATAGACCTAAAATAATTATTGGCCATTTGTTACTTTATACTTTCATATACCTTCATGTTTGTTTATTCACTAATCCTTATTTTCTATACCTTCGCATTTCCTTATTCTGATGCATCATTTTTCTATATCTTTTTGTGCTACTTCATTCTTTATTCATTATTGCCTATACCTTGGTATTTTTTATTCCTTCTTACTCATTATTTCGTATAACTTCACTTTACTTTATTCCTATTCAGCTCTTTCCTATATCTTTGTGCTACTTCATCCTTTATTCATTATTGTATATAACTTTGTATTCCTTTATTCCTTACTCATTATTTCCTATACTTTCGCGTCATTTCATCCCTATTCTTCACTTCCTATATCTTTGCGCTACTACTTCCTTTATTCAATATTGTCTATACCTTAGTATTTCTTTGTGCCCTTCCATTGAAGCACACTCATGTGAACGGTATGGACCGTTCCTTGATGCTATCGGCCCTTCCATTGAAGGACACTCACGTGAACGGTATGGACCGTTCCAATCGGGCTTACGCATCTGCGTAAGACCGCATTCGGCGCTTATATATTGCCACCTAGGCAATATCAACATATTCCTCCCCCTGGGGCACAACCAGAGCGCTCAACGGTAGTTGTAACCTCGGCCAGGGAGAGAACCGTAGTTTCGTCGTATATTTCAAGTTTCAAATATCATGGGTGATACCCTCCGGGGGTATCAACAGAGGAGAACATCGGTGTTAGATACCTCGGCCCGGGGGATCATATATTCATTATTTCATTATTTCATTTCATTATTTTATCATTTCATTCCTTCCTTATTTCATTATACCATTTCATTATTACATTCTTTCACTATTTCCTTACTTCATTATTTCCTTATTCCCTTAATTCATTATTCCATTTCATCATTATTCAGTATTATTCATTGTCATTCATCTTCATCTGCCGCTGCAGGACTAGCCCCCGCTATGGAGCATTTACTTATCTTACAGGCTAACTAATGTCAAGTCAAGTGGGTCGTCTTGGGAAGGAGGATATATCCTGTCCGATGTGGGGGTAGTTAATTCCCTCATCGAACCCTCAAGCCTCCATCCGCAGGACCCCGTGATAGGGGAGACAGGCTAGGTACGTCCTCTAGCACAGGCGCTTGCCCACCCTAACACGTCACCACTATGACCTCCCGTCGGTCGTAAACGTCGAAGTCATATCATGTCAGGTCCTTGGCTATCCTTGCCCTCAGTCCTGCGTACAACTTACCAATACCTATTTTCCCCTGGAAAATAGGGTCACATCCATCATAGTGCACCTTCGTGCACAAACCATGAAAAGTGTGTCAAGCGGTATTGTGTTGTGTAGGGTGTCATAGTTATACGGGGGGAGGGGGATGACTGTGGTGGCACAGTGCACTTTAGTTGCGCCTTGCTTGTCGGATATCCAGCTAATGTCAGCTGCGTATAATTCCCTCTCACATGTTAGTGGGTATGTTAAGGATGTGGAGGGGTATTCCCTTGTTAATGGGCAGTTGTAAGTATGTTAGAATTTTGTAAGAAGCGGGTAAATGGATGGTAAGATAGGTCCAAGGAATCGTGGTCCTATGGGGATGTTGGGAAACGTTAAATGGCAGGATCTCTCGACCGGTGTGGGTGAGGATTTTATTGGTTAGGAACTGGGTGTTCAGCGTGGTTGTTAGATACCGTACTGAAGGAGGTAGGGTGGCATTTATGCTCTAATCTGACATGCAGGTTAAAAATGTTGGTTATAAAAATAAAACAATGCATGCACTGGTGTTAGCAGGTTATGCCTGGGACGCTAAGCTGTTAGCTTTAAAGTTCCGAATGTTTATTAACATTTAGCCACGAGCGATATAGCATGTCGTACACCCTGGTAATTGCATGATTACCAAGTGCCGTGAATTAATAGGGGACAATTGTACAAGTGTGTAATTGTAGAGTGTTAATATGTATATTGTGAGGGAGATGTGCTTTTAAGCTTGGACGCACTAGTCGCAATATATGGCATCTGGGGCCATAATAATAATATTAGACTGCTGTCTGTACTCGTAAAATATATACTCTAGACTTATATACTATGAAGCCTATATTCTAAAACTGGTCATCTAGGATTATTATATAATATGATCCCTTAAGCTAGAGATTCTGTCTTATATGTATATATATATTCTAAACCAGGTTACATTTCTGTGCACTATAGGTGTGGCCTAAGTCCTTGATATAGGGGGGCTTATTGCTGCAAAAAATATTCTATCCGCCCTGCGGAAATGTGGGGGATCCATAAGTGTGTATTGCCATTCTATTAGTTGGGGGGATGGTATATGTGAATGCCATCTATGTAGTAAACGGGGCTAGAAATTCCACTAAATGTGGTGTTTTAATTATGGAGTTCAAGAGGGGGTAAAATGAGCGGGGGGGGGGGACATAAATGCGCTATCGCTGTAAATGAGTTTGCTCGTCCGAATCTGGAAGAGAATATTTTGTTCAATATCGTTGTACCGCGAATAAAATAATTTAAAACCTCCTCCTAATTGGGAAGTAGATTTATATATTGGTATGGTCCCTGAGACATGCTCGTGTTTTCATATGTCGGTTGGTGTGTCTATATAAGGGTGTATTCGAGGGCAAAAGTATACTAAAGCCCGCTGAAAGATAAAATAAGGTGTATTAGTGTGACGATACGCTGTGTGTATATCACCGATAACAATGGCTTCTTGCCGTGAAATATGCTGTCCAGGTGTTAAGTGAGGGATGAAGGGTGTGAGCTAAAAGAAAAATATTTGATAACCCTGGTAGGTATAGTATATTCTGATAATCATATGTCTCGCCCTCACTGTCATTTGAATTCAGCGCGCGAGAGAATATTAATTATGGCTGCCCGCTTGTTGCTCGTCACGTGAGAGGTGTGGCTTGTGATAACGTGTGTATACGGAAGGTATCAGATATCGGCTTCTGCGAGGCGGAACTGATTGGCTGGCGGGCTGCAGTAGTTCATGTTTATCGGGGCGCTACTCTGATTGGACCTGGGCGCTATGAGTGGGTGTAAAGCATGGCGCTTTGTTGTTATTCAGTAGATGAACTGTCAAAAACACGTGTTATGTGTCAAATGCAGTGGTTGTCATTTATGCATTGTCATATGCTATACAGCCTGTGTATTATGTAATCTGGGTGTAGGCTATTGACTTCCCGTCTGTGTATCGGGAAACCACGCATGTCCTTCTGTTGGGGAACTCTAATGGGATTACGCTGTCATCATAGCGTACTCGAATGTGGCAAATGATATATATATATATAACTACTGTGCTTCTTGTATACAATTTATGGAGTATGCTGGAGTGCATTGTGCATGTCCGGAAGCATATGGCGATTCCTTGTGGCTGTAAAAATGCTGTGTCACTCTGTAAAAAAGTGTTGCTGTGGTTTACTCCCGCCTACTTCGGGAAAATGAAAAAATAATGCAGGGTGCAGTAATATGCTGGGTATCAATCTTTAGACAAATGTTTCTGTGTTTTATTTCCACTTACTCTGGGAAAATGCAAAATGGTGTACATAAAAATATTTAGTTTTTCTGTACTTAATTTACAAATTGTATTATACTGTACTGTGAATGTGTGGATGCATGTAGTGATTCTATGTAGGTGTAGCAATGTCGGGTGTCACCCTGTAGGAAAAGTGTTTCCGTGGTTTACTCCCGTCTACTTCGGGAAAATGAAAAAAATAATGCAGGGTGCAGTGATATATATATATGCATAGTAAATAGTGTATTCCACAATGTTGGACTGTCCGTGGAGTAGCATAATGGGCTACATTTATCGGGCATTCTGCTGTATGGAAGTGAGATCTATATACTGTATTCCCCTAACTGAATGTGTTGTTGTGGAGATGATGTATTCCTATTACGTATCTTAGGTTTGTGGAATCAAGTGGATATTTAGTCTTTATATATTAAATAAAATCATTGGGCCTTTGTTAATCGTTATCTAAAAAATTAGGCATGTCTATGTCTATGGTCGATACTTATTCCTTATCGTGAGCCTAGGAAGGTAGGACTTAACCTGCCCTTGACTTAATTACGCCATAGGTCTACTTTAGTACATTTATGGGCCATGGCGTTATTGTGATATTAATGGACATATATATAGGTATGTGCCATGTCGTGTCACGTTGCCTCAAAACGAAAATATGTAATTTTAATGTGGCCAACTTATGATTTTAACGATAAGTGTGTATCTACTGTGTAGATGTGAATTAAAGGGGATCTATATAAGGATTTGTGGTCCTATTGGAGCCGTGTGGCACTTATGAAATTATGAAATTACTTATGAAATTACGAATATCATTTCGTCATATAGTAGATCATTGCGAGCCTCCGTGGCTTAGGCGGCAGCACGCCGGCCTCTCACCGCTGAGTCCGTGGTTCAAATCCCGGTCACTCCATGTGAGATCTGTGCTGGACAGAACGGAGGCAGACAGGTTTTTCTCCGGGTACTCCGGTTTTCCCTGTCAAAATTTCATTCCAGCAACACTCTCCACTATCATTTCATTTCATCTATCATTCATTTAATCATTGCCCCAGAGGAGTGCGTCAGGCCTCGGCAGCCGGCACAGTTCATATCCTCGCCGCTAGATAGGGGCTTCATTCATTCCATTCCTGACCCGGTCGGAGACTGGAAGCAGGCTGTGGATTTTCATTTTCATATAGTAGATCATTATGAACAGTTTGTACTTAGCGTAAGGATGATAAATGGTGTCCTACGTCGACTGTTAGAGGAATACCCCAATCCCTTTGATATTTCTAGGAGTCCAATCGGTCGTCGGCTTGGATGAGATGATTATTGTTACGTGCAAAGCCCGTCCAAACGTTATTAATATGCATCTCCTCTACGTATATGTATCCCTTCCATTTAAAGTGCCCGCTAAGATGCCTTGGTTTGGCTAATGAACTTGAGATGGCAGCATCTCTCGGCTCCTCGGGATGGAGTTGTCTTCTGTCTCTAGAGTGAGACTTTGGTGCCTTCTGATCCCGTCTCATCGTGACATATTTGAGAAAAAGTATATTATTCTACGTCATTAAACAAATGACTATATATTCATCATGCCGCCAAAACATTTTAATGGTGTCTTGTGAATATTATTTGGTTATTCACATTGTCGTAATATGTGGCTAAATTTGATTGGTCTAATTTAAATAAACATGGTGCATGTTGGGCGGCCTTCTTCGTGATTGACCTCCATCTTGTGAATTTTAGTTGTTTCTGATTGCTGGTAGAAGAAGTACGCAAATTGTGGACCTCATCAGGGTGGCCCTCGTCCCCGCTAACTTGGGAATATATCCCAGTATTTGATGATACATGAAGAATTATCTGTGCAACTATCATCTGTGATAATCGTGAAAGTTTTTTCTTGGGCCTTAATATGGAAATGCGATGTTTGGTGTGCTTCTCTTCGACGGCGGTTGGCAGCCATCTCATATTTTATTTTATTTTTGGTGATAATAATCCTTTAAGGATGTCTAAGTAGTGTTGTAAAAATTAGTGTCTCCCCAAAAGGCTTCATTAAGGTATGTTTGGTCATTTTATTTATTTTAAATTTTTGGAGCTCCATATTTTTCATTGTGCACTGAGTGTTTTGTTTTTGTTCTGAAGGTTGACTTTGGCCTAGATATGTCACCTCTGAATACGTAAAAAAAAATTTGTGAAACAATATTAGTCCTGGGAACACTTCTGTTTTTCTTCTAATTTTATTATTTGGCGTCTGGCTAAGGCATTTTCTTCTTATTATATTCTTGTACTGACCAGACGAATCTATTAACACTAGGCCTAATTTTGATCATTAGTCGGTCGGTTTTTAGTTTGATCCGTTGCCTTTAAAAACTATTTCATCTCGTAATGTCTAGAGTTTGTTTGTATCTTTCTGTTTTCTCACTGAAGTAGTTTTTTTAAATGTAAAATTAGGCGTTTGACATAAATACGTGCTGATATACCTTCAACTGTTCTTGGTCGCCTTGGTAACTTGTTGACAGTAGTGCATTGTGGGTTTTTGTTTCTGGCGTGTGTTTGAAGTGCACGTTCATGGGACATGGTGATGTTGTTTAACTTATTTTGGTTTTACATTATCCTTTGGTTTTCTTTTTTTGGGGTTTTCTTTTTGTACTCCTGCGTTATTCTTTCGGTACCTTGTTTATGGTAATTTTTGCACTATTTACTTTTTTTTGATTCTCCAAGGACCTCAAGGTTCAGTTGGGAGTATGTCAGGTACATATTAAGTGTTTAAATTTGGTTTGTGGCCTTTCATTCTCTGACCAAGGGTAATTGTTAATTGATATCGACCTTTATTTTTTTTTTTAAATCTACAGTGAGAATTCTAGCTGAGGTTTTATTTTAATTTTTGTAATTTAATGCTGACTGATGCATATTCTGTTCTCTGGTGGAGGTGTTCTTTTAAATTTAACATTAAATTTTCTTTTAAAGCAAGCTACTGTTGCATCATTTCGTCGGTGGCAGTTCTGTTGGTTATCGTTTTTTTTTCTGTAGATGAACCTGTGGGTCTTCTCCTTCTCCACCTTCTTCCTCCTATAGGTGTTCTTCTGTTGGGGCATGTCAACTGGCGGTGAGTTGCTGTTAGCGAGGCGGACCTCCGAAGAAAGGTAAGTAGGCCCACCCTGGCCACACCCTGTGTCAATTATAATTATAATTGTAATGTAAATGAATTTCCTACTCCGTCGGCTTGATATGAAAATCGCCTCGTGGGAAAACTGTTCATTTTGTCTGTCTTTATGACGGTACTGGGTGGTCAATGCCACTGTGAACTAGAAATAAAATTTTAAGATCCCCTGTGGGGAGAAAAAATATATGGAAAGGAGTATGTGATAACGTCTTGAGTGCTGTATATAACGTGTGAGTCTTGGAGTTCCGGCGTCTCGTGTGTCGAGAAGCTGTGTGCGCAGTTCTCGCATCCGGCATTGTGTGCAGAGCGCGACTCACTGTCTATGTGCAGTTTGCAGTACTTAGTATGTGAAGTGATTGATATGTATTAAAGAATATCTCTTGGATTGCAGTGTATGTGATATGTAATTTGCGTGAGTATAAGTTAACCTTATTCCCTGTGTTTCCTAACTGTTTGTTCAGCTGACCTATATCGGCTGACGCTGTGACGGTATGATAACCTGTGTGATTGTGTCTAATCCTACTGGCTGTGGTGGTAGTAATCCACCTGTGTACTAGCGCAATTGTGTCCGGAATTATACCGAATGTCGCTACACCCTGTCATGAGTGTTAATCTGCTTTGGCCTGAAGGGAAAGCCGCTAACCTGTGTTGTTGTATGTCTACTTCTATGCCTTTGCGAAAGGTCGCTAATCTGCGTTAGTGTATGAGTATTGCGTTCCATTGGCGAAAGGCCGCTAACCTGTGTTCTTTTATATGTTAGGCCATTGTGTGTATGCACTGCGGCTAACCTGTGTTATTGTGTTGTCTGTAACTCTGTATGTGCTTTCGCTACTGCTGGAGTAATGGCGTTCGCTATAGAAATTGTATTGTATGTTCCGTAATGTATTAAGTTTTGCCTTATGTATAAACTTATTGGTTTACTCGGTGATAATGTATCGTATCGGCCTGTCATCCCGCCTTAATATGGGGTGACTGTTGGAATCCGTGCACTTTCCAAAGTTGTCCAAGTAAAAATTTTGTGTACTAATCTCCTAAATGTGGTCATTAGCCATGGGAGTGTTAGTCCCTCTAGTGTTATGGGAAATGTATGTATGCGCCTATTATTTATTACATCTGTCGGAATTTGTCATCGGTCGCTGCCGAAGGTATACATATATAACCAATTAAGTTATGTATTGGTGCTTAACAACTGTGTGCTGTGAGTATATATGTGGGGGAAGGGTACGTTACTGTATCGTCCCTTGTGACAGGTGAGTTGATCTTCAGTCGGTCGCCTAATGCTCGTGACCGTGTATGGAAATCTATGTGCGGTTAAGTAGGTTAAAATGTGCGTTCTGTATAAGCTTGTATAAATATGAAGTGTTTAGACATCTTGCTATGGTAAAGGAATCTTTCCGTGGTTTGCTATGTGCCCTCCATTTGTGTGAATGACCCGTGTTACGCACGGCCATGTATGAGCGTGGTAGTCTACGTGACTGGTCGGAAAGAGCTGTTGCTATGGATGGGTCGTGTATTGCTAACTGAGCATTACGGCTCTCGTTACTTCCGTATGTCGGGGCAGAGGATTGACCTCGCTTGCTGAGCAATGTGTATTACATATGCAAGGCATTGTCTACAATATATTACTTGTAAAGAAATTCCTGCACTATACATATTATAAATATGGAACTATTATTAATAATGTTAAGTCGGCATCTCCTATTTGGAATTCTGCAACTGAAGACTACTTATGATGGGGGGCCAAACCGGGATTGGTGTTGACATCTATTTCATACTGTGGTTACTAGATGCCATAGTGCAATTGGTGCTATTGCCAATGCTTATTTGGCGTAACATGTCCATGGGGACTTAACGGGAATATGATGCACATGTGACTACTAAATAATTATCTAGCCTTGACCTCTCTTAAACTAGTGTGTGCGAACAAAATTCATGATCCTAGAAAGTCATTACACATAAAAATATAACCTGGTATACACTAATATATCATTTATAACTAAACATGCAACTTATAATTAAGCTTCGTATTTATGTACTATGGGGAACCGTCGGTGACTGCTAGTTGTAAGCATGGCTACTATAAGCCATAGCGCATAGGGCGCTTGTTTGACTCATATGGTCCTGGCTTTGAGCTATGTGTGTTAGAAATATATTTTAATGCTGGATACTGGATGACCCAACGTCTGTGTTTCATGGCTCTGGGGCCGAGGTATACTTGGAGATACGTGGGACTGCTGCAGGTGCAGCTGGCCTCGACATTTCTTATTCTCTACTTACATCTAAATGTTGTGTGTGAAAGGAAAATTGGCTGTGGAAGCGAGTTATATAATGCGTAAAGCAATCTCGTGGTCTGGTTGAATGGTATAAGTGTTTAGTGTGCATCTAATCATGTAAAAATAACGTGTTCTAAATTGGCAATTTCGAATTCTATCTATCGCAAATAATGGTACCGTCTCCCTCGGATTGCCAAAGCGGCTTTAGCACATGGTATCCACTCAAGGGATGCATCTTCCGTGCGGGTCGTTCGGAGAAGGGTGATTTTAGGCTTGAGTTGCCTACCTTCTATTTTCGGGATTGTTATCGGAATGGGGCGGTAAATTAATATGGCTTTTTGGCGTACCTTAAGACTGTTGCTGGCCAGAATAGGTGCTAAGGGTATAATGGAAGCGTGGGGATGGAAATGCCATTACGCGGCGTAGGGACTGTGTTTGCGTGTGTCTCGTTCCCCATGGCGAGCTGCGGATGTGGCATGGCCACGGCAGTCCCCTTCCTAATAGGAGAGGGCAGTAGGGGAATGGATGTGTTGGCCATTTTTGGTGAAATGCCTGTACTGACAGCTTCCATTGGGGTAGGTGGATGTGTTAACAGCTCAAATAAAATAAAGTGTGCCTGGAGCTGACGGAAACGTTGCCATATTTCGGCGTATTGCAGGGTAATCGCCCTGGCTTGTTCCACCAGTCTCGTGTTTACCGTATTTACCCTAAGGTGTTCCATCGTAAGATTAAAATTTTGTCTGTGAAGGGCATCGTGGAGTAAGTGGAGTTTATCCTGTGTACGGTTAAATTGTTGCCTGATGGCTGGGATGGGGCCCCTAATGACATATTTGTCCTTTTTTGTGGGAAAGGGCTCCCAGAATCCTCTTATATTGGGCACGCAGTATTTTCTACAGGCGGTTCAGGTAATCCTGTTGGTCCCCTAAGGATTTGTGCCACGCAATTAAGCTTTGCAAGGCGTCTATACGCTGCAATGTATGTATGCGGTTGAGGGATGCCATGCTGAATATAGAACTATAATAGGCTTTTGGTCGTATATGTGTTTTTCCTATCGCAGTGTATGCATCTCGTGAGTAGGGAACTATCGATGGAGGTGGCTGGGCATGTGAATCTGTGGGAGTTATTTCCTTGGGTTATCTGGTATATTTATTATTTATTATTTATTTATTGGTGCCTTTATTGTGGCGAAGTTAGGGCTCTAGGCCCTCTCTTACACTTAACCACACACAGTGCAACTTACATGAATACACACATGTTATTCTTAACCTACCAAACTTAAATACTAGGAAAACCTTAAATACTAGAATAAAATAAAATAAAATAAAATAAAATAAAATTAACTTAAATTAAATTGGCGACTGCGTGATATTAACTAAGCTATATAATTTAAATGACATACATTTTTAACAAAATTATACTATGGTCATTCACTCACACATTCATACACAAATTGTTCTAGTTGGCCTACGAATTCAAGAGGAAATCTTTACATGCACGTTTGAAAGTTGTTAGGGATGTACAATTTCTGACATCACGAGGACAGTTATTCCAAATTCTAGTTCCCGACACGAGGAAAGAGTTACTGAAGGCAGTTGAATGATGTAGAGGAATTGCAATTATAGATCCAGATCGCGTGTGACGATCATGAAAGGAAGAAAGAAAACGATAATTACAAGAGAGATAGCGAGGAATACTTTCATTTAGAAGTCGATAGATGAGGGTACATATGTGCAGGTTTCTTAGTTCTACTTTTAGCCAGGAAAGTAGATCATAAAAAGGAGACACGTGTGAGGAAAATTTCAAGGAGAAAATAAACCTAATGCAGGTATTTAAAGCTCTTTGAAGTTTCTTGTTTTGTTCACCGGTAGCATCTACTAATACAACATCACAGTAGTTAAATATAGGGAGTATCAAGGTTTGGACGAGTTTTATTTTCAAGTTACGGGGTAGAACGGACTGGTGAATCCACGGGGTAGGAATTAAAATATTATTACTGCAATCCTATATAAGATACCGGGGACCGATCTGGGTGGGCAACTATATAATAGGGTGGCGTTAAGTAATGTATTCTCTATTAGGGCGGGCCTGAGTGGGTATAAAAATCTTACTGGACCCTCATTTCAAAAATTTTCCCAATTTTGGGTGGCGTTTGCTGGGCTAGAAGGAGGTTTTAGGTTCTAGGGATCTTTTCCGCGGAATACGTTGTCTGTACTCCTTTAGGCGTTTTAAGACAACGTCGCGGTACCTAGCACTTCCACCATTTGTAAGGTACCTGTGAGGGTTGCCTGTACAAAGAATTAACCTAAGGGATGAAATAATTGTGTTTAGGGGGAAAGCTTGGCAATTACTTGTAAGAGGTAGGGATTAGCTAGTGGTTTGAGATCGTCAGTACAATCTGCAGGGAGAACTCCCCAATGTACTGCTTAGTGGGGTAGTTCAGGGTACGATTGTGGAAAGAAGGGTAGTTTAATTGGTACTCAATGCGCGATAACGGTAGCAAGCGGTCTGCTGTAAGTCGTGAACAGGCGAACTAAGAGAGAGCCTGATACGGTCAGCGCTGTGCTATGGCGCTCTGCTGACGTCATGAAACAATTAAGTAATACTGCTAATTCTAGATCCTACCTACTGGGGGAAGCTAAGAGGGTAGGATCTTATCAGCTAATTAAATAAAGGAAAAGACCAGTGACTTCTATTATGTTTAAATTTAATGTGTACCTCGATTTTGAGGTACGCTTGCAAATAGCAGTTCAGTTAATAGAAATAGATAATTATTACAGTCCAAGCACAGGGGGATGGGAGTGTAGTGTGACTGTGCGTGTAGTGATCGCTTGAGGCACTTACCCTTCAGCTAGCGGCAGCGGTTCGTCACGTAGGTAGCACTGAGACAGACTGATCCGGGCGCATGACCTCCCGGAGTTCTTATAGACGCCTCATGCTACGTCTGCGGAATCCGCACATTTCTCCTAAGTCATAGCCCTCCCTGGGGTCGTTGCCTGGTACCCGAGGCTACCTGAGTTCATAGAGGTGATAATTTATTGGGTTTATAATTCTGTAACTGTATTTGTAGATTTCTGATGTAAGTGTTTGGCATTTGGATTTGTCGGGGATTTTAGTATTAGGGGATGATGGTGGCGTACCCTAGGGGTACAACAATATCTATGACTTTTGTCATTCTTCTATATTTTCCCGTATTGATTTGATATATAACAACAGTATCCACTTTGCAATACAAATGTTTTTATATGATGTCCTTAATGATATGATGTTGAAAATTAAGAACATCATATAAAATATTTTGTGTTGCAAAGTGGATATTGTTGCTATATATTCCTCACCCCGTCATTACAGTTAGCACATTCTTGAAAATTAAAATTCATTAGTGCAACTAGACACATCAGAGTGGAGTATTTTAGCCGCCCATTTCTGGACCTGCTAGAAAGGGTTGAATTCCCGATGTCTTTACCTGACTTCTTCCCATTCTCCCCATACACCAGGCTAAGAAGCGCATAGTCGCACCGCGTACCTGGCCCACACTGCCACTGCACTCTTAAAACTGTTCATGGGAGTATTACACTTAACTAATGCAGGTTTATCGTTTTATACCATGTACTAATGCAGTGTTAAAGTTTTACACTAAGGGGGCGTGGTGGCGCAGCGGTCAAGCTGTTGGACTCTCACCACGGTGGACCGGCTTCGATTCCCGGTCAATGCATGTGAGATTTTCAAATTGAAATGCCATGTCCTGTTGTTCGGATTCCACGTGAAGAGGAGGTCCCATGGCTCATGATCTCGAGATTAACGGTCACGTAAAACTACAATCTTCCTTTTCCTTTTTGTTTTATACTATGAACACGCGACTTCTCCCTCCTACTTAATATTCTCACACATAATTTCGTGACGCATTATTTGTATTCTGAATAACTATCACGTGTTATATATATGCCATAGTCCTGCCATAATGTGGTTCTCAATGGCGTTGTTTATTGGCGAATGCTAATGTCTGGCACATTAACTGTCCCTTATTGTTCTTAAATGTGTCTGTATGCACTCGACTATATCACGCTAATGTCTGTCTCGAGCTTACTTGTACACAGTCTAACTACTCTGTCTGACCGCACACATCCTTGTCTCTGTTAGCTCCGGAGGTCGAGCGATTAGTCAACACCAAGAAACTGGCTGGATAAGAGTGAGATATTACTGTACGCTACTTAGCATATAACTTTTCACTTTGAGCACTTTTATTGTATTAAACCGTCGTACTAAAATTCTCCTGTATTATGTAATGCAAAATTCTATAACATGCATTGAGTGTTTATCCACATCAATGTAGTGGTGGCACCTAAGACGGTTGCATTAATGATGACTAGCGGACCCGTGCGAAAAGTCTCGCATGTTCATAAACCACACTTTCCCCAATAGGTTTATAATGAGAGACTTAAGGAGAAAGGTTGTTATGCTTTTATTTCAACCAAATGATTATAGAACACTATTTACATTTCAGTTAGAAATCCAAGTTCTACGTTCTACGTTAAGAAGTCAATCGCTGAAAATTGGAACATAACACTCACCGGTTATTACATATTTATGAAATTATACGATTTGAGTACTCATTCCTTTGATTTACTGTTTCCGAAATCCATGCAAAATGATAAAGGAAAGACCTCAGAATGCTAAAATGACATGAAACAGGCGTCACAGTGGCCAAAATGTAAAGTGAACAGGAATTAACTTATGGAGCGTATTTTCCTTCAGCAAAAGTAACTGCAAATCGCACACTTGGTACATTTTCTTTAAAGTCATTTTTTAAAGAAATTATAGATATTTATAGAATATGTCTATTCTTTCATTTGAATACTCACTATCGGTAGCTTGTGGCACCGCAGGAGGGATCTATACTACTGAAATAATATATATGATAATACATAAGCAAACACTGTTGACAAATCTAAAAAGGAGCTACTGACTTAATTCCACTTCAAGAATCCCGTTTTTCATTGTTTTATAAACGTTTGGATAAATGTTAGAATTGCCACATATACGCATTGGGCTTTTCACTCAAATTCTTACATGAATTCCGAATTTCTCCATCCTACTTAACAAGGTTAATGCATGTCGTTGTAAAAACTGTTTGGCACCTAGCCAATTTTTTTAAATACCTCTGTATTGAAGAAGATTCAGCTTACTTAGTCAAGCGCTGAACTGAATTATTTTATTGATTTTAGAACTTCATTTTCTAAATTATTTTTGTGTATATTTTGATAAAATAAATTTAAGCTTAACATTTTTCCACTCACCATTAATATTTATTATTTTCTAACTACTTATGAAAATTATTGTAAAAAAACAAATATTATATTTATTTATTTATTTACTTATTTAATACTACATTTGTAAGGATATCCATTTCATTACCATGTTTCATTTATTATAATTTGTATCATTAACTTTTCATTTCTTACTTAGATTTAAGTCATATATACTATTTTTAGTTTTTAATTCTTAAATGATTTAAATTTTAAGCTGAAGATGGCCTACTTGAAGGTCGAAACATGTCCCAATATATAAAATATATATCAAGTATTGATTTGGCGTATAATTTTAAACGTTTAATTCTAATATCAATACGAATATTTAAAACATTTGTGTTGACAATGGCAAATGTGTTTGCATTTTACTTTTATTGTATTTGAACTTTGTCGTTCGTTAACTTTCCGGGGGTCGAATGACACTGACCTCCCCGACAACTGAACTGAAACGAGTAACCCGTATTAATGTACTTATAGTTTATTTATAATCATGCACTCATAGAATATTACTTCACTTAAAAATTTTCACATATCAACTGTCTTTCCGAATGTTACGGGAGTCGAGCGACATGAAGTACTCCGGCGACTGCTAGAGTGCTTTCGACTCCGACCTTACTTAGTCTGTCCCTCCAGGGGCCCACGGCTAGTGGGACGTGGGTTGGCGACCACGGGACCCCAGCTGATTTCGGCATTGCTTCTACTTATTTGTGCCGGACTCCTCTGTCATCATTCCTAACGACCAGCCTTGGTCAACTCTTGTTCTTTTCCGACGCCGATGGTATTAGGGTATCCGAGGCCTAGGGGGTCTTTTACTTTCCCGCCATAATTGGCTCTTGTCTAATCTTTTCTGACCCCTCAATCTTCGAGGGGTCAGAGCTCTTCTGTTCTCTTCCTATCTCGTGCCTTCTGCTCAGGGCCCTTAAGGAGGCAGGGTGTATGTAGCCCCGCCACTTCTGGTGCACCCTGGATATTGCTACACCGTCAAGGGTTCACGGCTGGTGAGTTCAGGAGTTGGCAACCCCGAGGGATTTCTGAGCTGGGTCTGGTTTTCCCCCTTATTCCAGTGCCTCTGGGGGCAGATCCTCTCCTCTTTCCCTTTCCTATCTGCCTATCTGGTTCTCCTTCCTTCCAAGTCCCTCAATACTCATTCTTCGACGGTTGAGGGCATTTCTTTTCCTCCTATCCATTGTTTGCCTTATTCTTTATTTGTTTACCATTTCTTCTTCTAGTTTGTAAGACTGTAGTTAGTATTAGTAATAGTTTTCATTATATTTTCATCTCGCCTTTCACTATCACCCAAACCATTAGGGGCCGATAACCTAGATGTTAGGCCCCTTAAAACAACAATTCTCATCATTACTTAATCTGTATTCATCCTATGTGATAGTATCTCCTTCACGTTGACAGTGTGAGAGTTCTTAAATCGGTAAACAAATTTTATTGGGCGCCACTCATTTCCATAATGAGAATGAAATATAGAATAAATAAGACTCTTCTCCCGGACAGCAGGACAATTAGCTTGCTTATGGCAAAACACTCTTCCCCCCCCCCCCCTCTCGTAGAAATAATATGTATAACGAGTAAATATTGAAATAACCTAATAACCACAACAGAATATAATGAGAGAAAGGATTGTTTAAAATTTAATAAATCAATCTGTCTTAATAACCGGAAAACGCTGTACATTACATATCCATTTAGCTACCTTGGCTTACTTGAGATTTGGGGCATAACGTGCATACAGGTGTTCTTTATTTTCAGCAACATACGATATATCTGGTTACTGTTATGAAGAATCAATTTACGGATACTTCTCCGTTATATAAGGATGTGAATCTTTTCTATAAAACAATTATATTCACTAATACATGTAGAAGGTCGTCGCATTATATAACAAAGCGCATCCATTCGATACCAAACAATCATCTAATAATTTTTACCAAAGCATGTATATATCGTATCACCGCCACCTAAATCCTTATCAGTTTCAAAACATTGCGTTAGTTCTACGTTATGCCGTGTCGCTTCTTAGTCGGTTTCACTTCATATAACACAAGGGCTTGAGGCAACAGCCTGGGTACTAACTTCTACTCTACAAATGGGCACTTTCCGATTAAATTAATATAAACTACAACTATACATAACAATAAACAATGATGAGTGTCTGTGCAGATCAAAGATCTGTCACAACAGATACACTCGAACACTTTTACGAATCCTCTCTAGCATGCCGACTGGTTCCATAACAGATTATAGTATATTTTTCAAGAGCCAATTTGATCTAATTAATATTTAGAATCGTTCGCATGCTTTCTTTAAATTTACATGGCTTGTGTTCCCCTGACGATATGAATTGGGGAATCCCATATATGGTGAGTCAAAAGCCTCGCCCTTGGCGGCGGAAAAATGTGCCCTTTAACCCAACGGCGTAATTACATTATGCTTTCATTTAAAAAGGGTTATTTTCCTGCATAAATTTCGATTCATTTTTACTAATCTTCTCTTCAATGTAAACTTTGTCATCCCATTATCGAAATATTTATATTGTGGGCGTGCCCAATATCTCTTGTAGCCCTTATTCTGGCTGTTGTATTTTTTTTCACTGGGGAATTCCAGTCCGTTTTGCATGAGTGGGTACGTAGCTTTAAAATTGTGTAAGGAGCCAGTCCATCGCGCTTGGTCAGGGTTAAAGAAACTTCGTTGTCTTAAATGTTGTAATCGTCTATTATAATTTGCATGTAGCCTGTGGACTATGCCCAGAAGGGTGCAAGTGCGGTTTTGATGCACAAAAGAATGGCCACCTCTTCAATTTGGTTCAGGCGTTTAGGGATTGATAGGGAGGACGTACACACATGCACACGGTGACAGACTGACAGACACGGTGACAGACAGACATCCACTCAAACCCCCGATTCATCACATCAGCCTATTTAATTTTAATGAAAGTAGGCTAAAACTGTCATTGCTGCAGGTTAATGATAATATAAGTGAATATTGCTTTTCGCAGCGTGATGTTGACACATTACTCAGGAATTTGATTACCCTAATTGTTTTGAATCTTACTTTTGAATGATAACAGAAGATTAAAATGATGAATTTTAAAGAAAGTAGTCTGCGTGTAGTTTGCGTGTAGTTTGCGTAACATCTTGTTTTAATTTCGAAAAATGGAAATGTCACTTTTAAGAATACTCCGATTTAAGGGATATTTTGGAGCCTCCAGAGAATTGATCAAATAAGGGTTAAACTATAGCTAGTTCTACAGCTCTGATTATCTTGAAACTGATAGCATGTTCAGTAGCTAAATCAAAGAGTGAACGCACTATTGCAACTCACAGCGTCTCCTCCTTTCTGTCTTGTCCACCTCGTTGCGTAGCTGATATCATTCTTGGCTGTCCCAGTGGAGACCTGGGTTCGATTCCCGGCTCTACCAAGATACTTAATAGTGGTCTGTGGACCGGAATGGGGTACACTGAGCCTCGTGAGACAAAACTGAGAAGAGGCGGTTCGATTCCTACCACAGCCATCCTGGAAGAGGTTTGCCGTGGTTACCCATTTCTACTCCAGCACACGGCGTAAAGTTTATTTTATGAAGGTAATTTGGAACATATCCTTGGTGTGACATTCATATTCTAGATATAACAATTATCAAACCTGAAACAATACCATTTTTATGACATAATTGTATTGTTTACTCAGGATAACTGAACCCTTTATGTTTCTTTTGTTGTTGACAAAGATCGTATACAATATTTGAGAGAAGAATACTCAAGAATATTAGTCTCTAAAGTAATGGTTGATTCCTCAATTTAGGGGCTGCGAAGTCTCGAAAGTGCATAGGCCTAGGCCTCTTAATATCTCGAATAATCTTCATCCCAAGTGAGATGTTTCACAATTACGTATGCTTTTTCAGATGGTAAGGAATGAGGTCCTGATAAGATTTACTTGTTTTTCCAGGTTTCACTCATTGACTCTAATTTGGTTGGAATATTCTGGAGAATATCTTGCATTCACATTCAGAATTACTTAGGGAATTTATTATAATCTTCTGTTCATTTTGCATCATATGGTTATACTGTAGAGCAGAGGTGGGCACAATTTGGCTCACTGAGCAGCACTCCCGCTCCAGCAGGAGAAAGAGCCGAGTGTGCGCTCTCACCGAAGTTAACCTTGTAGCTGCTTGCACAGCTTGTCGTTACAAGCGGCGTATCACAACAGCTTTATACTTGTGCCCTGTTTGTTGTGCATTAGATGATTATATTACTGTGATACGTTCATACGCTTAACTATATTCCTTTTATTAGGTTCTGTGTAGGAAACAAATAATTACTTTGACAGCTGATAAGTACACACTCCTTTGCCCACTACCGATAGTCCTGAAACTGCAATAAGCCAACCTAACAACTAGTTTAGAACACAAGGAACGAAAACTTGATCAAAGGAGTACAGAAATAAATGCATGCATAAATATAATTCACCATAAACAAAACATAGGCCTATGTGTTCTTATATATCTGAACTGTCATTCTGCAGATGATAAGGTGTGCGTATCCTTTCCCTGAAGTATACGAGTTAGATTTAGAGCGATTGGTCTTACACTTGCAATTCGAAGAACGGCAGTGAGATGTGCGTCACTTAGAGTGCCTCTTCGTGGAGATTTATTTATCTTCATTAGAGAGAACAGCGTTTCTCACACAGATATGTTGAACCAAACATTGATATAAGTTTGGCAGTCATTTTGTGCGTGTTTGGGAAAGCTGTTTGCGAAAACGTTTCATAAAAATGTGCTAAGCTTGTTCGTGATTCATATTTAGCGTACAGTCGTACACATAATATAGGCCTACTCAGCCCGGTACAATGCTGTACCTATGCCATTGAACTGTAGGTACTACTGGAACGACTCCTCCCATTGTAACCTTCGCTGAAAACTGCTTCCTGGTCATCGCCTCCTTGGCGTGCACGACCAGGCGTAACTAGCCGCACCAACAACTGTCACACCATTGAACTCTTGAATGCAAGTCAGCTGATATGTCGTGATTCTTTTCATATATTTGATCGTACGTACTTCTGTGCAACGTTATATGTATGGTATTTTCCAATAATACGGTAAGTTTACGGTCTACTTTATTTTCGAATTGAGATTTGTAATGAAGTAGCCTATTCTGCGTTTATGGATACTTCTTACATAAAATTTTGACACAATATGCCAAAATAGCATCTGACAAATACACGTAGGCCCTATTATAGGTTATAAGTTATTAGTCACTGAAATATAACCTAGGCCTAGCTTATATTGCAGATTTCCATGGAAACGTCCAGATGTATTAAAGAAATGTGTTATAGCTGTGAACACTTTTATAAATCATGCTACTTGTTTCATTCAAATAGAAACAAACCACTGCTTAAAGATGATGCGGTACGGTACCAGCAACTGCTTCAGCCACCCAAGAAAAGACCGCGAGTTATTGAACGACAGTAGCCTACAAGTTGAAGTATGTAGACCTAGGCCTAATATTTACTGTTACTTTTTTCATCAGCATAGGCATAACATTTCACATTTTCCAGTATACAGTACTTTTATTATGTCAGTCTTGGAGACGATCAAAAGAATTCGGCTTAAGAGATCATTCCTGCAGGACCCTGCTCGTTTGCTGTATGACTTATGTGAGGTCTAAGTTTCGACCTGCTTTGAAGAAAAAGAAGCTTGTAGTTTTACGTGACCGCTAATCTTGTGATCATGAGCCAACGGACCTCCATTTTATGTGGAATCCGAACCACAGGACATGGCATTTCACTTCGAAAATCTCACATGCAATGACCGGTAATCGAACTTGGTCCACCTTGGTGAGAGGCGAATAGCTTGACCGCTGAGCAACATGTACCATTGCCTTTAAGAATATTGAACATGTGGTTGTTTTGCATTAATAAAGTATGTATTTTTTGTTCACTAAGCATCAATTTAATTGTTTAGTTGTAGGCTTATGCATATTCATACACATATGAATGCTGCCTTTGAGTTAATAAAAAATGTTGAATGCAAATTTCCATATATTTTGTTCTTTATTCTCAGTCATTCCCTATCTAACCTTATTTTAATTTTATTTTAATGCTCGTACGGCTTGTATTTTTTTGCCAGTAGGCCTATAGTTATTGTGTATGCTGCCTTTGATCTAAGGATAAAAATGATGAACAATCAGGCTGCAATATAGTATTTCATGTTGGCGTATATTCCTAGCCATTTTAAATATCAAATTACTATGATATTTTGAAATATGTATTTCGGCGTTAGTTCCGTTTAGTTTACCGTTCGCCTAAATGTTCAAAATTACCTCTTTCACTTGTATCTCGTCGTACGTACGTTCGTACATACATCATCCTTGCGTTCGTATACGTCAAACTCTCCTCCTTGACGTGCACTACCAGGCGTAACTAGTCGCACCAAGAGCCGCACTTTGCTCCCATACAGTCGGCATTCCAGTACAGAGGAACGTGGCTTATTCGAACTTCTATAATTCGAAATCTTCTTTAATTCGAATTTTTCTCTTGGTCCCTAGCATTTTATATACAATCAATGCTAAAAAATCGTGGTTAATTCGAATTATATTTTGGATAATTCGAAGTTTTTACGTGTAAAAAGCCAATCGGACGAAAATGTCGCAGTTTGTGGTAAGCTGACCGACGCACAAATCATCTCCGATGTACTGAACTCCGAAAAACAAGATGGTGACGACGCATCAGGCGATGAACTCGTGGAGGAAGTTCCCGAAAAAACTGTTCCGATTGCAGCCCAAGCAACAAACCAAATCACAGAACTTAGGCGTAAGTGATTCTCTTTTCCGCTCCTTAAATTTGTTAGATTCTTTTGTGATGGCCGAGAGACTTAATTGTAGGAAACTGGTAAAAATCTCAAACTTTTTTGTAAAACAGTAAATTTTTCTAAGACTTAACTAGATTGCTGGATTACTACTGTCGTTAAATAGGAGAATAGTACATTTTGGTTTTATTTTATCATTTGAAACTTTTGAGGTTATTCACGTTACAGTCATTATACAGTATCGTTGTCTGTTAATCTGCTTTCTTGAATGTAAATCAATATGTAAACGTAATACAATATATTTTCTCTACCCATTTCAAAGAACTTTCTTAATTCGAATTTTTGGATAATTCGAATTTTTTTACTGGTCCCTTGAGGTTCGAATTATCCAAGTTCCACTGTATTACCTCGAGTTCAATGACCTATGCTTGCGCCTTGACTGCTCATATTGCCATCTAGTCGTTCCAGCACCAACTATTAGCGAGCAGTCTGCTGGTCCCGGCTCCTTGGCTCCGCTCGCGCTCATGCTGTTGGCTCCAGGAGCTGCGCTCTCTCATTGCCCTCCAAGCACCAACTATTAGCGAGCAGTCTGCTGGTCCCGGCTCCTTGGCTCCGCTCGCGCTCATGCTGTTGGCTCCAGGAGCTGCGCTCTCTCATTGCCCTCCCAGCACCAACTATTAGCGAGCAGTCTGCTGGTCCCGGCTCCTTGGCTCCGCTCGCGCTCATGCTGTTGGCTCCAGGAGCTGCGCTCTCTCATTGCCCTCCCAGCACCAACTATTAGCGAGCAGTCTGCTGGTCCCGGCTCCTTGGCTCCGCTCGCGCTCATGCTGTTGGCTCCAGGAGCTGCGCTCTCTCATTGCCCTCCCAGCACCAACTATTAGCGAGCAGTCAGCTGGTCCCGGCTCCTTGGCTCCGCTCGCGCTCATGCTGTTGGCTCCAGGAGCTGCGCTCTCTCATTGCCCTCCCAGCACCAACTATTAGCGAGCAGTCAGCTGGTCCCGGCTCCTTGGCTCCGCTCGCGCTCATGCTGTTGGCTCCAGGAGCTGCGCTCTCTCATTGCCCTCCCAGCACCAACTATTAGCGAGCAGTCAGCTGGTCCCGGCTCCTTCGCTCCGCTCGCGCTCATGCTGTTGGCTCCAGGAGCTGCGCTCTCTCATTGCCCTCCCAGCACCAACTATTAGCGAGCAGTCAGCTGGTCCCGGCTCCTTGGCTCCTCTCGCGCTCATGCTGTTGGCTCCAGGAGCTGCGCTCTCTCATTGCCCTCCCAGCACCAACTATTAGCGAGCAGTCAGCTGGTCCCGGCTCCTTGGCTCCTCTCGCGCTCATGCTGTTGGCTCCAGGAGCTGCGCTCTCTCATTGCCCTCCCAGCACCAACTATTAGCGAGCAGTCAGCTGGTCCCGGCTCCTTGGCTCCGCTCGCGCTCATGCTGTTGGCTCCAGGAGCTGCGCTCTCTCATTGCCCTCCCAGCACCAACTATTAGTGAGCAGTCAGCTGGTCCCGGCTCCTTGGCTCCGCTCGCGCTCATGCTGTTGGCTCCAGGAGCTGCGCTCTCTCATTGCCCTCCCAGCACCAACTGTTAGCGAGCAGTCAGCTGGTCCCGGCTCCTTGGCTCCTCTCGCGCTCATGCTGTTGGCTCCAGGAGCTGCGCTCTCTCATTGCCCTCCCAGCACCAACTATTAGCGAGCAGTCAGCTGGTCCCGGCTCCTTGGCTCCGCTCGCGCTCATGCTGTTGGCTCCAGGAGCTGCGCTCTCTCATTGCCCTCCCAGCACCAACTATTAGTGAGCAGTCAGCTGGTCCCGGCTCCTTGGCTCCGCTCGCGCTCATGCTGTTGGCTCCAGGAGCTGCGCTCTCTCATTGCCCTCCCAGCACCAACTGTTAGCGAGCAGTCAGCTGGTCCCGGCTCCTTGGCTCCTCTCGCGCTCATGCTGTTGGCTCCAGGAGCTGCGCTCTCTCATTGCCCTCCCAGCACCAACTGTTAGCGAGCAGTCAGCTGGTCCCGGCTCCTTGGCTCCTCTCGCGCTCATGCTGTTGGCTCCAGGAGCTGCGCTCTCTCATTGCCCACCTAGCACTAACTATTAGCGAGCAGTCAGCTGGTCCCGGCTCCTTGGCTCCGCTCGCGCTCATGCTGTTGGCTCCAGGAGCTGCGCTCTCTCATTGCCCACCTAGCACCAACTATTAGCGAGCAGTCAGCTGGTCCCGGCTCCTTCGCTCCGCTCGCGCTCATGCTGTTGGCTCCAGGAGCTGCGCTCTCTCATTGCCCACCTAGCACCAACTATTAGCGAGCAGTCAGCTGGTCCCGGCTCCTTGGCTCCGCTCGCGCTCATGCTGTTGGCTCCAGGAGCTGCGCTCTCTCATTGCCCACCTAGCACCAACTATTAGCGAGCAGTCAGCTGGTCCCGGCTCCTTCGCTCCGCTCGCGCTCATGCTGTTGGCTCCAGGAGCTGCGCTCTCTCATTGCCCACCTAGCACCAACTATTAGCGAGCAGTCAGCTGGTCCCGGCTCCTTGGCTCCTCTCGCGCTCATGCTGTTGGCTCCAGGAGCTGCGCTCTCTCATTGCCCTCCCAGCACCAACTATTAGCGAGCAGTCAGCTGGTCCCGGCTCCTTGGCTCCGCTCGCGCTCATGCTGTTGGCTCCAGGAGCTGCGCTCTCTCATTGCCCACCCAGTACTAACTATTAGCGAGCAGTCAGCTGGTCCCGGCTCCTTGGCTCCGCTCGCGCTCATGCTGTTGGCTCCAGGAGCTGCGCTCTCTCATTGCCCTCCCAGCACCAACTATTAGCGAGCAGTCAGCTGGTCCCGGCTCCTTGGCTCCTCTCGCGCTCATGCTGTTGGCTCCAGGAGCTGCGCTCTCTCATTGCCCTCCCAGCACCAACTATTAGCGAGCAGTCTGCTGGTCCCGGCTCCTTGGCTCCGCTCGCGCTCATGCAGTTGGCTCCAGGAGCTGCGCTCTCTCATTGCCCTCCCAGCACCAACTATTAGCGAGCAGTCAGCTGGTCCCGGCTCCTTGGCTCCGCTCGCGCTCATGCAGTTGGCTCCAGGAGCTGCGCTCTCTCATTGCCCTCCCAGCACCAACTATTAGCGAGCAGTCTGCTGGTCCCGGCTCCTTGGCTCCGCTCGCGCTCATGCTGTTGGCTCCAGGAGCTGCGCTCTCTCATTGCCCACCTAGCACCAACTATTAGCGAGCAGTCAGCTGGTCCTGGCTCCTTGGCTCCGCTCGCGCTCATGCTGTTGGCTCCAGGAGCTGCGCTCTCTCATTGCCCTCCCAGCACTAACTATTAGCGAGCAGTCAGCCGGTCCCGGCTCCTTCGCTCCGCTCGCGCTCATGCAGTTGGCTCCAGGAGCTGCGCTCTCTCATTGCCCACCCAGCACCAACTATTAGCGAGCAGTCAGCTGGTCCCGGCTCCTTCGCTCCGCTCGCGCTCATGCTGTTGGCTCCAGGAGCTGCGCTCTCTCATTGCCCACCCAGCACCAACTATTAGCGAGCAGTCAGCTGGTCCCGGCTCCTTCGCTCCGCTCGCGCTCATGCTGTTGGCTCCAGGAGCTGCGCTCTCTCATTGCCCTCCCAGCACCAACTATTAGCGAGCAGTCTGCTGGTCCCGGCTCCTTGGCTCCGCTCGCGCTCATGCAGTTGGCTCCAGGAGCTGCGCTCTCTCATTGCCCTCCCAGCACCAACTATTAGCGAGCAGTCAGCTGGTCCCGGCTCCTTGGCTCCGCTCGCGCTCATGCAGTTGGCTCCAGGAGCTGCGCTCTCTCATTGCCCTCCCAGCACCAACTATTAGCGAGCAGTCAGCTGGTCCCGGCTCCTTCGCTCCGCTCGCGCTCATGCTGTTGGCTCCAGGAGCTGCGCTCTCTCATTGCCCACCCAGCACTAACTATTAGCGAGCAGTCAGCTGGTCCCGGCTCCTTGGCTCCTCTCGCGCTCATGCTGTTGGCTCCAGGAGCTGCGCTCTCTCATTGCCCTCCCAGCACCAACTATTAGCGAGCAGTCTGCTGGTCCCGGCTCCTTGGCTCCGCTCGCGCTCATGCTGTTGGCTCCAGGAGCTGCGCTCTCTCATTGCCCTCCCTGCACCAACTATTAGCGAGCAGTCTGCTGGTCCCGGCTCCTTGGCTCCGCTCGCGCTCATGCTGTTGGCTCCAGGAGCTGCGCTCTCTCATTGCCCTCCCAGCACCAACTATTAGCGAGCAGTCTGCTGGTCCCGGCTCCTTGGCTCCGCTCGCGCTCATGCTGTTGGCTCCAGGAGCTGCGCTCTCTCATTGCCCTCCCAGCACCAACTATTAGCGAGCAGTCAGCCGGTCCCGGCTCCTTCGCTCCGCTCGCGCTCATGCAGTTGGCTCCAGGAGCTGCGCTCTCTCATTGCCCAGCTATGCTGTATATCAGTTTTTTCAGGCACTAATATTTTGACAAACCAATGTAAACATACTTTTCAACAATAGTGTAGATTACAAAGAAATTTAGTTTTTTACATTACTCTGTAAGTTCGTGTCTATATCAGTATGTTTAATCATTCCTTGTGTGCCACAAACATGAACATCTATTTGTATAGTTCGCAAATGTGAGAGAGGAATTTAATAAAAAAATTCTCTGTGGTAAATTTTTGTTGTGAATTTCTAAAGAATTCTCGTAAATCACAGAGCATCACATTTCTTCAGATCATTCTTTCTCTCTTGTTTCTATCAGTTTTATCTCCCACATAAGAATAACAAGTATAGAACAAACGTGTATTGAATTAATGAAACCAAGCCCTTTTGTTCATTTGTAGATATAGGCCTCTCTATGTGCAATCCATCGAGAGGGATATTTTAACATGCAGACAGCGTTCCGAGGCAGAGGAAGGCCAAACGAGCACCCGACACAGCGACTGACTGGCTCTACTGTACGCAGTTTTATCACCGAGTGCATTTGGTTCTGATACTAATTGTAGAAGGGCGCCGCCAGCCGTCTCTCTTTAGAGCCCTGTTCACGCGTGGCTTCACTAGGTGACAACATATACAGTACACGAACGTATTCATTTATTTCATATATGCCATCTATGGACCGCGTCATTCCAACTGTCTCCTACAGGCTTTGATGTTTGCCCAGTACGCCCGCATTCGTTCTCGGTGGACTTCCTTCCATTCCTATCATTATTATTATTATTATTATTATTATTATTATTATTATTATTATTATTATTTATAATATCACGTTAATTCACGGCTGAATCATCCAACGGTTTCAGTTTGGCAACATATACACGAATATATTATAACATCACTTAATTCGCGGCTGAATCATCGAATAGTTACCGAGAAACTTTTATCACTCTTACTTATAAAAGTTAACACCAATCAGGGGCGTATATAAGGGGGGTGCTGAGGGGGCTCCAGCGCCCCCTCCCGGAAAAAAACAATAAAAATTAAGATAGTGTGGCTTTGGTAAGAGCTTAAAATAATTTAAATTTGGTTGTACCCTAATCTTTAACTTACTGGCTAAGGTATAAACCATATTAAGACTGAAATTAGAGTAACTCGTGGTGTAGTGGCTAGCATTCTTGGCTGCCGCCCTGGAGGTCCAAATTCAATTCCCGGCTCCCCCAAGAAATTTTAATTCTAGTCTGAGGGCTGGAATGGGGTACACTCTGCCTTGTGAGGCAAATCTGTGAATTCCACAGTAGGGTACTTTTGAGAAATAAATCAACTTGTAATAATAATAATAATAATAATAATAATGTTTATCTTTCTACATAGTAAATTGACAAATATTTAGATATTTTCCATTCATACCCCCATAGATCATAATGGAAAATTCATTAAGTATAAAATTTTATTTGTGTGTTGTGCTCTATTTTACTTTTTTTTGTATTGCCAGTAATTGTAGGCTATATAAACTTTGAATCTTTTCTAAAATATTACACAAAGTTATATGCTCTAAGATATTGGTTGATATTTCTGGGTATTTTTCGGTGACAATCCCCTGAGAATACTCACACTTTTCCAGGATAGCCAGCCCCCCCCCCCTCCTCGAAAAAATTGTATATACGCCCCTGACACCAATGCCACGTTTAACATGAGATGAATATGTATAGGTAGTGTACACTTTATTCATATATAGTTGGGTCGAAATTGAATCAGTAGCTTTGACTACGAGTGGCTAGTTACCAACCCTGGTTTTATATAGAGGTATAGAAGCCACATATCCAAAAGCAAATACTTCGAACACACCTTTCCCATTGAAACATCTGTTTGTATGTTCACACGCCCACACTCACGCACACACAGAGCGAAGTATGAATTGGATTTGAATTTAATTTATTGTTGCTCTTATACAGACCACTGATGTTGAAAAGCCTCCTTATGCAGCTCTCTTTATTCAGAGGGCGGTTAAATACAATAGAAGAACAAATGAAACTTAACCTAAACATTCAGTTGACAATATAAGTTCTTGATAGAGGTAATTGTTATTACATCTGAATAATCGTTGTAAGTTTGCTGTTGTACTGTAAAATGATGTCCTACTGCTGTACTACGCATCTTTTAGCTTAAATTAGATTTTTATTCTGTTATTTTTATGAACTCGTAAATGCACAGAAGAATCATATTTGGTTTCACTTTCTTTAAAACAATTGAATATTCACAATGATCATGATAATTGCATAGCTGATAGATTACCATGAAAGGAGTGTTTCATCTTTCTGTTGGGGAGCCCTGAGTACTGGTGCAATTTATGTTTATTCCTGAGAATACTAGCTGAAATAGGAATGAACCTTCACATCTTTCGGTTCTATAATGAGTTAACTGGAGAATTTGTGCAGTGTGTCTATTCGCACGGTTATGCACTGACTGCATGGGAGTTTGTATTAGCGAGAGAGAGACTGCCTCAGTATTTTGTTTTAAAATTGGAATAGTTGTCTAAAATCCATTTTTGCATGCTAGCTTCCTCAGAAGAAATAATAATAATAATAATAATAATATCGTATGGCCTCGGTGCCGGGTGCAAACTATGTAATTCGACACCCAGAGGGTAGCTTGCATGTCGAATTTCGTTGTTCTTGAATCATTATGAAAGTCAAGGAGGTTAGATATCTAAGCTACTTGAACACTATAGCGCTATCTAGTAGAGAAATGAGAAACTTTGTGTTGGCGGAAACTCCCGAGATTAATTTTGCCATTATTAACACGGCCTACTGAATTCAAATGGGTTCTTTGACATGCCAACATCGTATGACATGCGTGTCGTATTTTTGCCGCCTTTCAAAAATCACTTACCACGGCCAGGAGCGAACCTGCAATATTGGGGTTAGTAGACCAACACGCTATCCACTCACCCACCGTGGCAATCTAGAAGAACTAATATGCATGAACGTCACATACTGGGACATAATTTACGTTAAGCAGAATAGTCAGTTCCCTAAATCGCGACATTGTTGCGACTGTCAATCTTAGATACTTTCTAAGAGCTGAGATCAAACTCTATGCCTGTAGCTAAGAATACTAATTTACTAGTTTACTAATCTACGAAGTGGACATAACAACCATTAATCAGACGGCAATTGTTCATTTTATATTCTAAGTAGTATAAACAAGTATGAGTATGAAAGTGTTATGATTTAATGTGTATATTCAAGAGAAAATTATACTTGAATTTGAGTTATACGGGACCAAACAGGAATTGAGACATTACCACAGAACTCCGCAGGTGCTCGTTGAATGTGGTGAGGATACTTTATTACAAAGCAAGATTTAAACTTGAAATGTACCGCGCATTTCGACTTTTGCTCCATGATCCATTTATGTCAGGCCGAGATTTCCTGGGATGTCGTATCTTGTGGCATGTAATTGCTTTTCCTGCGACGAGAACCTCGAATCCTCTTCAACTTACTCTATGAGCGCTAAGGAACAGTAAACCTGACTTGGTATGATAAAACTTTCTTGCTGCCAAAACACGTTCCCTTTCTTTAGTTCAACTGTGTCTTCCGACTCAAGGCAAAATTGTAAACCGTGAAGATTTGTTACACAGAGGAAGTACAAGCAGGGAGGGATTTACTTGAAAATGTAGACACGTCTTTGCAGCTGGGTCGAGATTTCTACTGAATAGCATAAAGTGTTGATGAGAGTGAAGTGAGTAAGGCTATTAACTGCTGTGGAGATACAAAGGCTCAAAATAAATCCAAGGATTACGTTTTAAGAGGCAAAATTCATCAGTTTCTGGAGCCTGCAACAAGTTCGCTTGGCTTCTTCTATCCGTCTTGCGCGCTTCCAACCCTTCAACCACTCCATCCCCTCTATTCAATTAGTTGGTCCACTTTGGCCTGTAGAATCTAGAAGATGCTTTTATCCAAGTGATAACATCAGCGACGGAAGAAGAGATGCGAACTGGCCAGTCATAAAACCCGTAACCAGAACAAACTAATGGCGCATTTCAGTTGTTGCCATGGTAACGTGACTAGCTACTGGGCCTTTATTATTGGCCAGTCGTGTTGTGAGTGGGAGTTGGGTGGGTGAGGGGTAGAATAAACCCTACTTTCCCCCTAGACACAAAAAGAGAAACGCGAAGAGAAAATAAAATAACTGGGTTCTTTAAAAGTGATATAAATTTAATGTGTAAAAGCTGTTTACAATAGTTTATGGCCTCCACTAGTCTGGACTCGGATGTGTTAATTTCTGAAACTTTTAATGTAATTGAAACTGCACTCTGCTGTCCTTCAACTACGAGCTGTAACACTGAAGTAGGAACTCCATTTTAGCGCGTCAATACATCAGGGGAATGAAGTTGCCAACTGGATATTCTGCCAACAAGCACGTGGGACTGTTGTTGTAGTTGTTTGAGTCATCAGTCTTTTGACTGGTTTGATGCAGGTCTCCATGCCTCCCTGTCCTGAGCAAATCGTTGCATAGCTACATAGCTACCACACCCTACATCCGAGGCAATCTGTTTAACATATTCTAACCTTGGTCTACCCCTACAGTTCTTGTCCTCGACCCTACCTTCTATAACTAAGCTTGCTATTCCTGGGTGTCTCAGTATGTGTCCTACCAACCTATCTCTTCCCTTCATTAGCAGTCGCCAGAAACATCTCTCCTCTCCCACTCTTCTTAATACCTCTTCGTATGTAACCCTATCTACCCATCTGATCTTCATCATTCTCCTGTAACACCACATTTCAAACGCTTCAATTCTCCTCTTTTTTGCTGCACCAATAGTCAAAGTTTCACTTCCATAGAGTGTCACGCTCCAGACAAAGGATTTTAAAAATGACTTCCTAATACCTAAATCGATACTCAATGTCAACAGATTCCTTTTTAGTAGAATTGCTTTCCTTGCCTGAGGCAACCGTCTTTTTATATCCTCTTTGCTTTGTCCATCACTGGTTATTTTGCTTCCTAAGTAACATAAGTCTCCTATTTACTTCCGCTTTTCACCTTCCAATTTGATGTCCATAGAAGTTTGTGATTTCTTTCGGCTGCATTCCAATATTTTTAGCCTACTTTCGATTTTGCAAAAAATGAAAGTAGACTTTTGAGATCAACACAGGGCCAAAAATTGTGTGTCTGTCTTGTGTGTGAGTGTGTGTACTGAGAATATGTCCCCCCTATCAATTCGAACACGGCGAGCGTCTTTTGACCAAACAACAAGGTCATCAGCCCAATAGTTTGCAGATGGCGGCGATGTAGGTGTGCAAATCGATTTCCTATATCAATTAAAACACAGTGAAACCGAATTGAACGACATTTGGTACAGAAGTAGCACTAGCAAATGGCACCTCAGTGTCATGTTTTATATCGCCACCATCTAGACGTAAACGTAATGGCGGCCACCCAAATGTTAAAAGCTTAGAGCAAATTACGACCAACTGAAGCATCTGATCTCTACCAAATTTTTCAACAACATACCTTTATGTGAGAAGCGTCTTTTGACCAAGCTGCAAGATCATCAGTCCAAACGTTTGCTGATGGCGGCCATGTATGTGTGCAAATCGATTCCCCCTATCAATTCAATCACTGTGAAACCGAATTGAACGAATTTTCGTACAGACGTAGCACTTGCAACAGGCACCTCAATGTCATGTATTATATCGCCACCATCTTTACCAAAACTGAATGGCGACCACTCAAACGTTCAAAACGTTAAATCAAATAACGGCTGAATCAAATAATGGCTAAACAAATCATCCTATTTCTACCACATTTGGTAAAAACATACCTTCATATTATGGGATTCGTCTTGTGTCCAAACTACAAGGTCATCCACCGTACCATTTCAGGATGGCGGCCGTGTGAATTATGCAAACTTTATAATCCATATTATGGGACCCACCATTTCCGATTATCGAACCTAGAATCGTTTTAACTATTCTAAAGAACGTGGCACGTTCGAAATTAAAAGTTTATCTTGTAATATTATAGTGCAGAAGTGACTTTAAAAAGCTGAGCTGTCTCAGTTAGAAGACAAGATGGCAGCTAATATCTTGTGCCAGACTTATATTTCACTAGTTTGAGTGTTGCATGCAATATAGCTTACTGATAGAAATAACATAATCTTTGTGGTGTTTGAAGCCATATTTTCAGTGTTGCCTTAGTAAACAAGAGTTTAGTGCTTTTCAGTCGGTCAACACGAATGTACCCAAAAGAGATGGGTTATGCCCTAATCCTGAAATAAATTACATGAGATTACCGCACAGTCAGTTCCAGTGAGCACGAAAACTGTGAGTAGCTGTTGTACGGAAGACAATCAGATAAGTAGTTAGCCTAAAATTTTATAGTTTAACCATAGTTTACAACCATATAGTCTCTCTAAAGTACAATCTACGGATAGCTATCACCATTTAGCATTTCACCTAACATATATACTGCATTTAGCATACACTGACAGTTGCAGTACCAATACTGCAACTAAATAATTGTACATATTGTAAATATTTTCACCTGTATTTCAAACATAGATTTTGTAGCCTAAGTGTAATGGATCTGATGATGATCGCTTGACGATCGAAACTGGTCATCCTAGTGTTTTATTAATCTCATGTAATTTATTTCAGGATTAGGGCATAACCCATCTCTTTTGGGTACATTCGTGTTGACCGACTGAAAAGCACTAAACTCTTGTTTAATAACATAATCTTTGTATGACATGCTTTATATATAAAAAATCTACTCCACTGAAGAAATCGTTTAGTCTAAATCATTATTTGCTAAGACGTTGTATGTAATTCAACTGATATCGGCGAATTTTGTTGACTAGATTGGCTGCGTGGTAAAGCGTTAGCCTTTCAAGCCGAATGACCGGAGTTCTAATCCTACCAGAGTTGGGTTTTTTGCTTGTTTTTTTTTAATATTTATTGTTTTGTAATTACTCGGAAGTTTTAAAATTAAATCTTATATTGTTCATATTATACTGCTCAAAAAAATTAAAGCACCACTTTTTTCAAAGGCCACCAAATTTTGAAAAGTTGACCTACAAGCTCGAAATCTCAGTATGACGTTTGTCCTGACGCCTACCAAGCATATGCTTCAGCACAACTCTCCAACTTGAGTAGTTTTGGGGTAGCACCCCGAAAACCAGCCCATTTTCGAAAACCGCAAATTGAAGTTTGCGAAAAACGCTGCAGGACTTGTCGCAGGTTGCCAAAGCAGTCGAAAATGAATGAGTCTTGCTCTTAAAGGTTCCACAAATACGTAGAAATCGTTACATTTGACGTTTGGGCATTTTCAACCCCCTTCATCATCCCCTAAACATGGACTACCATTGGGGGCGTCTGAGAAGGTACCGGGTGTGTTTAACCATCTGAAAACCTGCACACCGTCCTCAGTTGCTGATTGCAGTAAGTTCTTAAGGCCTCCGGCAATGTCCACATCCCCTAACACCCTCAACTGGCATGGGACCAAACCACCCCCTCTCGATTCACCCCTAAGGAAGGTTTTAATCGAGATGTTTATCAGTACTGTGAATGCGGGGGTCTTCTCCTACCGTTTCAAAACAGGAGCCGTGCCTTTGTCACCACCCCTTCTCCTGCAACTCCCGTTTGTATGATTTTTCGAATCAGGCCCTTTTTAAGGGCTGAAACGAGGTCTTAATCGCTGAAAGGGCTGCAAAGGTCCTTAGAAGTAGTGGTGACACGAAATCAACCCCTTCCGATCGATGATTGACATTCCGTCCCCCAAATTCGAAATTTTTGCACCCCCAACCCTCCCTGTCTGGACGCGTAACGCGTCATGGCAGAGTTTTCAGAGTTGGATGGAAATGAAGCTTATGGCCTGCAATGGAGCCCAAAACAGCAGGTTGGATAGAAATTCATCGGTAGGTTAGGAAACGGGACCAAAATTTTTCAAAAAAGTGTACAGCCTACAGTAAGTACGCCCATGCACAGGCAACCCACATCACGTCCGTGCGTGTGGGTTGCCTATGATCGGCAATAGGTTACAAAGTTTGGAAATGAGAGAAAAATGACGTGATGTGGGTTGCCAATGCATTGGTGTACTTACTAGAGGCTGTTAACTTTTTTGAAAACTTTTTGGTCCCGTTTCCCACCCTACCGATGAATTTCCATCCAACCTGCTGTTTTTGGCTCCATGTCAGGCCATAAGCTTCATTTCCATCCAACTCTGAAAACTCTGCCATGACGCGTTACGCGTCCAGACAGGGAGGGTTGGGGGTGCAACAATTTCGAATTTCGGGGACGGAATGTCAATCATCGATCGGAAGGGGTTGATTTCATGTCATCACTACTTCTAAGGACCTTTACAGCCCTTTCAGCGATTAAGACCTCGTTTCAGCCCTTAAAAAGGGCCTGATTCGAAAAATCTTACAAACGGGGGTTGCAGGGGAAGGGGTGGTGACAAAGGCACAGCTCCTTTTTTGAAACGGTAGGGGAAGACCCCCGCATTCACAGCACTGATAAACATCTCGATTAAAACCTTCCTTAGGGGTGAATCGAGAGGGGGGTGGTTTGGTCCCATGCCAGTTGAGGGTGTTAGGGGATGTGGACAATGCCGGAGGCCTTAAGAACTTATTGCAATCAGCAACTGAGGACGGTGTGCAGGTTTTCAGATGGTTAAACACACCCGGTACCTTCTCAGACGCCCCCAATGGTAGTCCATGTTCAGGGGATGATGAAGGGGGTTGAAAATGCCCAAACGTCAAATGTAACGATTTCTACGTGTTTGTGGAACCTTTAAGAGCATGACTCATTCATTTTCGACTGCTTTGGCAACCTGCGACAAGTCCTGCAGCGTTTTTCGCAAACTTCAATTTGCGGTTTTCGAAAATGGGCTGGTTTTCGGGGTGCTATCCCGAAACTACTCAAGTTGGGGAGTTGTGCTGAAGCATATGCTTGGTAGGCGTCAGGACAAACGTCATACTGAGATTTCGAGCTTGTAGGTCAACTTTTCAAAATTTGGTGGCCTTTGAAAAAAGTAGTGCTTTAATTTTTTTGAGCAGTATACAATGGAAAATATATATTTAATTAAAACAAATTTCGCCAGCGGATCTGCAAGAGGCATCTAGCCGAAACCAGAAGAACTATAATGGCCAACTTATTGCGCAACGGCCCACATATTACCTTTCAAATTAAATTGAAAAGTTTCTTTTTATGGCCGCTAGAATGCACTCTCCCTATTAGGATTATCTTATCCTCCAGAGGTCATAACTGTTCTATGTAGGACTCTACTGGTTAGCATTCTAAACGCATCAAATTTGATAAATGAAAAGTTGGTAATACGATACATTTTTATTTTAAAGCGTTTGTAACAGCCTATTGTGTGTTATTTGAAATGAAGACAAAACGATCTCGCATAGTACCTGTGCTCTATCTGTTGGTGCTAAATATGGACATTAATTAATAATTTTATTGTAGCCAAATCAAACTTGTGTGGAGCTAAATGTCTAAGTTATATTTCGTTGGAACGCTCTATCAAAGTTCCAACCTTCAGCACTAGGTATCATTGACATCTGGTAGCGAAAGCTGGAACTACTTGAAATTGAACGGAACGTGTAGCTCACCCTCTGGGTGACCGCTGGAAGCAGCTACAGACTCTGGCGAGCCGAACATGTCCTCGGACACTCCCGGTACTAAAAGCCATACGATAAAAAAGTAGTTCCGTGTAGAACTAAAGAGCCTACTTTTCTTAAAATTTAAGATACATGCCAATCTATTTAGATCGATCTACAATAATGTCGATATCAAGTTGGTAATACCAACATGTCTTAAGTACTACAGTTTGAAATACACCTAACATAGTGCAGCCTAATACAGTAACTTACTAGAATTGGCAGCCCTGGTGACTCGGAATATATTCTTAGTTCCATCTTTTAAGGTATAGGATGCACATACAAAATTTGGTTGAAGTCTAATGGATAGTATGGACATTACATGCTGTTTGATATTGGATTTATCAGTGAGCGTAAAATCATGTTGGGAACAATGTCCTGTATCTCAGAATAAATCTGAAATATTACGATCTATTATAGTGCCAATTGGCAATAATTGTTAGCATAGAAGTTAGATGTAATTAAAAATTGAAACTATCAGAAAGCATAGAATCATGTTGGCAGCACTGAGTTACATTATATACTCCAAATTAATCTAGAATGTCAGGAACTATACGTGTGCAAAGATTAGAGATGATGGCTTGCATACATTTCTGATATATTGAAATTAGGATTAAACAAATAGAGAGAGAATTTATTAACAGTTGGCAGCCCTGCTGGTTCTTACGATTACGCAGAGGCATAACTGTTATGGTACACAAAGCACATACGAAATTTGGTTGAAATCCATTTGTTAGTATAGAAATTATATGCATTTAAAAACTTGACTTATCAGCAGGCTTAGAATCTTGTTGGCAGCACTGATGTATATGTTACACCGAACTAAAATAGAATGTCAGATACTATACTTGTTTAAAGTTTAGAGCTGTTGGCTTGCATACTTTCTGATATATTGACATTAGGGTTAAAACATAGTGAGAGCATTTATTAACAGTTGTCAGCCCTGGTGGCTCTTTAGAATATGCACAGTCATATGTGTTGTAATACACATAGTACAAACGAAATTTGGTTGAAATCCAATCCATAAGATAGAACTTACATGCATTTAGAAATTGGACTTAACGGCAGGCTTAGAATCATGTTGGCAACACTGGCATTGATGGACTTCAGAAAATTAATCTGGAATCTTGTTATCTATATTTGTGCCAATTTTTGAATAGTTCGCATGCATAACTTCTGAGATATCCAACATAGAGCTCAAATTTCAAATGTGATTTTTCAGCAGTTGGTAGCTCTGACGTCAATTTCAAATATGGCCGTGAGATATTCAGTACTCTTATTAAATTTGGTTTCGATAGCTGCAGAGCCGTTTAGGAGTTGATAGGAGGACAGACAGACAGACAGACAGAGAGAAGGACAGACAGACACACATTCTCCTTAATCGATCTCATAAGTCTACTTTTTCCTCATTTTTAGCCTACTTTTCACATTTTGCAAAAATGAGGAAAAAGTAGACTTATGAGATCGGGCAAATGTGTGTCTGTCTGGCCTTCTGTCTGTCTGTCTGGCCTACTGTCTGTCTGTCTGTCCTGTCTGTCTGTCTGTCTGGCTGGCTGGCTGGCTGGCTGTGTGTGTGTCCCGCCCTATCAACTCCTAAACGGCTGCAGCAATCGAAACAACATTTGGTAGGAGTAAAGATCTATACCCGAATATCTCACGCCCATATTTGAAAATGATGTCAGTGCTACCAACTGCTGAAAAATCGCAATTGAAATTTGAGCTCCATGTTGGATATCTTGGAAGGTATGAATAGGAGCTATTTCAAAATTAGCACACGTATAGATAATAATATTGCAGTTTAATTTCCAGGAGGCCATACATCGCAGTGTAGCCAAAATGAACATACGCCTTCTGATAGGTCCAAATTTTAAATGCATATAATTTCTACACTATCAATTGGATTTCAACCAAATTTCGTATGTGCTATGAGTACATAAACAGACATGACTGAACGTATTATTAATATCCACCATGGCTGCCAACTGTTAATAAATGCTCTCAATTTATTTTATCCAAATACCAATATATCAGAAAGTATGCTAGCCGACAGCTTTAAACTATGCACACGTATAGTACCTGACATTCTATATTAATTTGGAGAAACTTATATACTTCAGTGCTACCAACATGATTATAAGCCGGCTGAGAGGTCCAACTTTAAATACATGTAACGTCTATACTATCATTTGGATTTCAACCAAATTTCGTGTGTGCTATGTGTACCATAACAGATATGTATATGCCGATTCTTAAGAGTAACCAGGGCTTCCAACTGTTAGTAAATAGTATGCCTCTCACCAAGGCGGACAGGGTTCGATTCCCGGTCACTGCATGTGAGATTTTCGATGTGAAATGCCATGTCCTGTGGTTCGGATTCCACGTAAAATGGAGGTCCCGTGGCTTATGATCGCGAGATTAACGGTCACGTTAAACTAAAAGCTTTTTTTTGTTAGTAAATACTGTCTCTATTTTTGTTACCCTAATATAAATATATCAGAAAGAATGCAAGCCAATAGCTCTAAACTTTGCACACGTATAGTACCTGGCATTCTAGATTAATTTGGAGTAACTAATATACGTCAGTGCTGCCAACATGATTCTAAGCCTGCTGATAGATCCAATTTTAAAATGCATGTAACTTCTATACTAACTAATGGATTTTATTCAAAATTGACACAACAATAGATCATATTATTTCAGATTATTTCTGACCAATACATGTATGTCATTGTTGCCAACATGATTTTACGCGCGCTGTTAGATCCAATGTTTAACTGCATGTAACGTCCATGCTATCCATTGGACTTCAACCAAATTTTGTATTCTGTACCTTAAGAGATGCAACTAAGAATATATTCAGTCACCAGGGCTGCCAACTGTAGTTCTCTATTAGGCTACAGTATGCCAGGTATACAGTATTTCGAACTAATTATAAATTTCGATATTACCAACTTAATTTCGTCATTATTCTAGATAGATCCATATAGATTAATCATTGGCATAGATCTTAAATTTTAAGAAAAGTAGGCTCTTTAGTTCGTTACGGAACTTCTTGTTGCAAAATGTGAAAAGTAGGCTAAAAATCGAATATAAAGAATGAACATGTACACAAAAATTGCACTCTGGGGAATTGAATTGCATAGATTTGATTGTTTCCTTTACTACAGAGCTCTAAGTGGTAGCTTCGGCATACACGCGTTACTGTAGGGTCATGGAAAGATTGGTTAATGCAATTAAGGTGGTGAGAACCATAGACAGCCAGACGTGTAAACACTGAACATCTTGTTTTGTTTTACATTAATTAATTTTAATCATGAATTCTTTCCTCAAGACGGAGTCCATACCATTAAAAAACTCATTCAAATCCTCAGGCGTGTCGGACTATTTGTATTTTTTCTAAATAATGAAACAAAAGGAAAATATATGGATGCACTCATTATTGAAACCACTCGTGGTGGTAGTGGTGAATGCTGCTTTAATTCGTTCCCCAAAATCACTACTATTGGGTCTATAAGCAAAGTATTCGATTGTAAGACAAAGACTTTAGGCACAGTACCTAATGAATTGTATTGCATATAATCTGATATTTTTGTCTGATTTGAATGACTATAATAACAATCACAGAATTGCATATTTCACGATTTCTTTAATGCCTAAATTGATATTCAGGTTGTGTTGTGTATTGTTCATTGAGTACAAGTCAAACAAGTGAAAAACCTTTTTTTTATTATTATTTAGTCCAATTTACCCTCTAGGTTGGTGGTTCCCATGGACTCAGCGAGGGAACTCACCACTACCGCCTCTATGGGCAGAGTCCTGGAGCTTGGAACATCTGGCCGGGATGGATACAACTGGGGAGGTGTGATCAGCACTTCGCCCAGGCGGCCTCACCTGCGAAGCGAACAGGGGCCTCATGAGGGATGGGAAGGGATGGAAGATTGGGATGGATAGGCTAGGAAGAGGGAAGGAGGCGGCCGTGGCCATACAGTAGGTACTGTACCCTTTTACCTACCAATACCTGTTGAATCCCTGGATAGCAGCTGGATCGTAGAACCTGAAAATTCCCCAGCTCTAAAGACCCCCAAGTTCTACCAACAGACACAGGGATAATAGGGCCACTCGAATACCTAACAGGATGTATTATGACTGACCAAGGCTCAGAGAAAGAAAAGACTAGCTCAAAACACAAGAATTCTTCAAGAGGAAGAAAGAATCTCAAAGGTGTGGTAAACCCTAAAATACCTAGCGATGGCCCCCTTAATACACCCTTCCATCACCTCTATAAAGCATCACGCAATAATTAAAACCAAGTAATAAATTAGTTTATTGCAAGAATAAACATGACAAGAAATATCAATTTTGTCGATACCACGACCAATCAAAAAATCTCATTGATTATACTGGATTGCCTTTCAACTGTGGAAAATGGGAAAGACTTTCAAAAAAGAATTACCCATTATCTCAACTAACTTTTAGTTGATTAAAATATAAGGCATATTAATAATAATAATGATCAATCCCATAGGGTAAGCACTCACAAAAGAAAAAAATATTATAAGAATTGAATAAATTAAATTCATTTCGGTTCATTAACTGAAAGAACATCTTATACAAAAATATCCTGATTATAACCAATAATCCTACACGACATTTTCAGTAGCATTATATGGTCTTGTTATTAAACGATGAAATTCATATGGCATATTTACAGAATATAATTTACACAAAATTCTAGAATAATTTCGATTATTCTCCTCCCACTGACTTAATGTCACGACATTCATTTCTGCTTAAAATTGTTTCATTTCTAATTCCAGGGTATTTCTGTCGAACAGTTAAGTTAAGCAAAAATTAATCATAGATTCAGCATTAAATAGTTATCGGTGATCCTTGTTAAACATACATACTATGGCAAAGTCGTTATATTAATTTTACTGGAAATATTGAACTGGATATCCACTCATGATTCTCAACAATACTGCTCAGAAAAATATAAATCTTCACACAGGCATTTTCACGATAACAGCGATAAAGTCACCTATGACCAAATATTAACCATACTAGGTTAAAAACAACGCCTCTCTGAGTTAAAACCCCCATTCAATCGAATCCTGATTGGCACACCTGGCTCAATCCTCAACAAGAAAAAATTTGCTTCGCAAAGCACTGTATCAATATACTTAAACACAAGGGCATTATTCCTAATCCATGCCTCTCTAGAATCAAACATGCACCTATAATTGGAGCCTTACTGTTATAAATCCACAATTATGAAAATCAGCTGTTTATAATAAAAGCCTGAACTCGTGTTCAAAAAAAAATAATATGATTCTGAAACAGATTACTAACAAAGCCCAGTGGATTCCAGAAATACTCCACCTATTTTTAGAAAACTTGCCTTACATTGATGTATTACATTATTCATAATTCTTAAACGTATGACTTATAGTAAGTCATTCCTGGGATTATCTTCGCAAATTTGGATGTCGTTCAAATACCCTCTTAAAAGCGAAAAACTATTGCACCAAAGGCAATGATATCAATTTAATCCAGTGTTAACTTCATAAAATAAGAAAAGTATAATACTCCCAACCACTCAAACTGAGGTTGAAAAAGCGATTTATAAAAATAAATCCAATCTCAAAATAAGATCTTCCCTGATTTTCCCGAACGCGAAAATGTCGATGGATTGGTCCTACAGCATGGATCTAGGTTAGCAACAAAGGCTAAGCGACTAATGACCCATTAGGCAATCCATTTCGAAAATCACTCTCAGAAGATACAAGTTAAATCTGTTAATAAACTGAAGAAAAATAGAGTCAAAGGACTCGAAGTAACATTCAGAATAACAGGATCCGAAAACTTCCTATATATCGTGATACTAATACGGAAAGGAAAATTCTCCTCAAAGAATACGTTGATCCACACGAAAGTGCTTAAAGAACAATACACTAGAATATGAAAAACTCAGTCAGAGTTCTCAAAAAGAAAATTGTGTTACTAAAATGTTCTTACACAAAAAAAACTGTAGATCCACCTCCTACATTGATTTCTCGACAAATAAGAATGAGCATATCAGTTTACATACTGTAAAATACTACTGAAATTTTAAATTTATCCATCAAAATACACAAAGGATGCACTCATTTTTATGAGTCAAAATCCTGGCATCATAGAAGGTCAGCTTCGAAATAAACATCGAACCTGCACTTTCTACTCAACCATTTAATCTACAAAATCAAATATGGCAATGTGTGGTAGTTCCAAAATGTCCACGCTACGCTACTGTAACAAGTTGAAGTGATCTGTAACTTTGGCGAATCTGGATGAGGAAAAAAGGATATCGTTGGCCATACTAAGCTCCAGACCAACAGAAAACATGCCGGACTCCAACTGGGCCTCCAGAGAACGAACCATAGTCCTCCTAGGCTCGAACAACACCCGGTCGGTCGAAATGATCCCAAAATATCCTGACGATATCTTCCCACACATATTAGAACACCGATGGCCGGACCGCACACAGTTTATCAACTCGTCACGAAGCGAGGGTGAACTCGTACAGCCGCTAAATAGTTCCAATATATGAACGCGAATGTGAGCAAGTTCACAAGAGTCCACGCGGCCCCTTGCATCACGAGAGTCGCTTGCACACTTCATGGTAAATGAAAGTTGCTGCCAACATGTCCCCGCCACACCTTGCTAATGCAGTATTCTTATTTTAATCTAGCCTACCATCGTAATGGATATAAGCTTCATAGTATTCCTTCCCTCTGACACCTTGCTTAAAAATGTGCTTTTTTAAAGAAGTATAGCCACTGTGAAAAGTTTGAATCAAGTCTAGGCTGCATTTCCACGAAAGTTTATATGCAGAGTGTTACGACACAATACAGCCGAGCTGGCGGTCGGGATTATGAAAGTATTCTCCCGCATGGTCCGTTAGTAGCTGTAGATACACGGTCGCAAAGATAAACTTATTACATGTTTAAGACCATGTCTGAACCCCATTAAGCACGTGTCTACTCCACGTAGAATGCTTAACGAACTAGCGTATACACTTCAGCACGGTCACACGTTTTTAAAATCCCGTTAGCTGGCGACTTCACTTTCACTATTTCCAGGCTCAAACCTGCACGCTGTCGGTTTCTCTAGTACTTGCTCTCCGCACGAGGTCGCTTGAGCACCACATCCGCTCCCCCACTCCTCAATACGTCACGACTCGATATAACATATATCGCAGTCGAAATGTAATCAGCAGTGACTTAACAGATCATCTTCTGTTTTTCATACTTGCTTAATAATAGCTTTCTGCCATGGACATATACATACAGACATATGTAACTGCTTACATATATTGCTAAATATACTTTAATTTGTATAAATCATTCTCAGGTGAATCGATCGATATAATGTTAGACACAGTCAACATGGTTATTATCGATGACCTTCGGGCTTCTCGTCGGAAACACGAGCTCTGCCGATCTCTTTCTTGATAGCATAACTTTTGCTCGCTGTAGACCAGCTGTTATGATAGACTTCAGAGGCTAGCTAGAAAGTTACAGGGCGTTCCCAAAATACTGTAACCATGTCGGTACTTAAGACCTTTAGGAATAATGGTGCATTTTCCCTTTGATACCTTAAATAAAAGTCTCCTCAACTTTTATTTACACCATTCCAGGTAATCTCGGCATATGTAGCATTATTCAGTCTACACTCAGACTATCTTCTTCACATATCTTTTCAGTTTTTTTTGCATTGAAACGACCTATCATTTCTCTTCCATTTAGGCTTACTATTTCATAACAATTATTTCCGAACGACCTAGCGATTTTATAGGGTCCGTGGAAGACATAGGAGAACTTGGTGAATTGCTTCTTAGCCACATCTGCTTTCGTCGGTTTCTTGACGAGAATCATCTCGTCGGTGGCCGATATCTTTTATTTCTGATCCGTTTATGCCGCTTCTCGGCTGCATCCATCAAGCTTTCTCTAGCTGAATTAATTCTTTCTTGGACTGTAGGCTCCCCGTCCTTAGGCAGAAATCTCACGATCTCTGTCCAGGCTCTTTCTGGCCTCTTATTATGGTGTACAACCATGGGTATGTCTGATAAGCTCTCATGGAATGTGGAATTCATGCATCTTTCCATGAGTGGGATGAACTTGACCCAGCTCGCATGATCCTCAGGACAGTAAATTCTCGCGAACTTGCTAATTTCTGCCATAACACGTTCCGAGACGTTAGATTCCGGATATCTAACGCTAGAAAACACGTGCTTGACACCAAGCCTAATCATGGCATTCTCAAATTCCATCGAAGTGGATTGAGCTCCGTGATCCGATAGGAGAGTTACAGGTTTTCCCGCCTTTAAAAACACACTGTTTTCAAGACGGCTAAGGACTTGGGCTGTAGTGGCCCTCTGCATAGGGTCGAGGGTCACGTATTTTGAGAATCTATCGATCGTGACTAGGAGAAACTGGTTTCCCCTGGCCCCCTTCGGGCAAGGATCGAAGATATCGCAAGCCATTAGCTCTCTCGGCCTTTCTGGAATAATGGCTCGAGGTCTCTCTTTTGATAACGCCGACGGGTGTTTCCCTCGTTGGCACTCCTGGCATGATCTGATAATGGCTGCTATAGTGCCCCGCATCTTGGTCCAGGAGAATGTCTCCAATAACGTTCTGAACGTTTTGTCGACACCCCCATGGCCAATTGTGCAGTGAGCTAGCCACACCAACCCATTTATCAGTTTAGGAGGGACTACAATTCTAATTTTCGTCCTCTCTCGGTCAATGTATTTACAAACGACGTCATCACACACCAGGAATTTCTCAGAACGCTTCCTAGTCTGCTCGTAGTCAAGATCGGTATGGTCCATTGCACCTCTCAAAAACCTGTACATATGTCTAGTTGGGGTGTGTCTCTTCTGTGACACCGCTATCTTCTTTAGCTTCTCCAGGGTGAGTTCGTGTTCCCTCTCCAACTGTACAGTGTTAATCTCGATCTTACTAACTGGATTTCTTGAGAGTGCATCCGCGAGCAGATTATCCTTTCCAGGCTGATGCACGATGGTGGCATTGAACTGCTGGAGAAACAATGTCCACCTCGTCAATCTGTCACTAGAAAGGTCGGTTTGCATCATAAACTGAAGCGCTCTGTGATCCGTGATAATGACCACTCGATGTCCTATCAGAAGCTTCTTCCACTTTTGAAGAGCAGATATGAATGCCAAAGCTTCGAGCTCAGAGGTGAAATAATTCTTTTCGTGTTCCTGCAGCGTTCTGCTGTGGAAGTCCAAGTAGTGCTTCCTCCCCTCCTCGTCCTTTTGGTAGAGGACAGCACTAATACCAATTTTTGAAGCATCAGACTCGATGTAAAATAACCGATCAAACTCGGGATATTCCAGCTTAATACAATTTTGGAGCATGAGCTTGGCCTCTTCAAATGCCCTATTCGTATCCTCTGTCCATTTCCATTTATTATTCTTCTTTAATGCCTCATACAAAGGGGCCATAGTAGTTGAGTATCCCGGACAATGGCTACTCAAGAACTGGCACATACCCAGAAACTCACGGAGCTGCTTTACTTTTGCGGGACGAGGGAATCTTGAAATGGCGTCAATCTTCTTCAAGTTTGGGTGATACCCAAACTGATCAATAGTATGGCCTAGGAACTTGATAGATTCATGCATGAATTGACACTTATGCATGTTGACCTTAATATTGGCCTCTCTTAAATTCTCGAATAGCTGTTTCAAGTGCACAAGATGTTCTTGAACATTAGCTGAAGAAATTATCAAGTCATCGATATAGCAAATAACGTTACGTTTCACGCTTTCCGTTAATTTGCTATCAAGAGCTCTGATCAAGGCCGGACCGCTATTCACCATTCCAAAAGGAACGCGACAGAAAACATACGTGGTCTGATCGAATAAGAACCCGGTGTATTGCCGAGTATCTTCCTCCAGCTCTACTTGATAGAAGGAAGCGGTTAGGTCTAGGACGCTGAAACACGCTTTACCTTTGAACTTTTTCAAAAGTTCTCTAATTTTTGGTGGACGGTCAGTTTCTAACATGATTCTCGTGTTGATCTTCCTGGCGTCTAAACAAAGCCTCTGTTGTCCGTTCGCTTTCTTTACCACAGTTATCGGATTCAAATACGAAGAAGCCTGTTTTTTATTATACCATCTCTCTCCATTTTATCTATGATCTCCTTGACCTCATCATGGTATTTTTCTGGGATAGGATAAAGCTTGGCTTGGTAAGGGGATTCATCTATTAGCCTAATCTGGTACTTGAAGTCTCTAATCAAACCAGGTTTATCATCGAAGATGTCCGCAAATTGACAAATCGTCGTCAAATTCTTCTTTCACGTTTTTAAATCCCTCGGCTTTCAAGGTATATTGTTCCCTCACTTGCTCGGTTTCTTCAACTACGTGATCCAGGATTTCCATTCTAGGGATATCTCTATTAATTTCGTTTCCATCCATTTCTTCCATCACTACATCCTCTGTTCTTTCTTCCTTGAATCTTATTATTCCTTTGTCCATGTCGATGATTGCCCTAGCTTGTGTAATAAAATCGATCCCTAGTATGACGTCAAAATTAATATTCTTAACGACTATGAAAATATGTTCGTAACTTCTCTGATTGATCCAGAATTTCATTAGAATCTGTACTTTGCATTTCATAGTTTTATCCTTAAATATCCCACGAATTTTTGTTGGAGATGCTGGAAGAATGGTAAATTGGTTTTCTGGTTTCAATCTCTCAAAACAGTCCTCATCAACTATTGAGATCATAGCACCTGTGTCCATCAAAGCTTTACAGTGTTGTAGACCAATTAGTATATCAATAACGGGAAGTTCAACTACCCTTCCTCTCGGTTTCGTTTCTGGTTCAAATAGAAGATCTTCGTCAGTAGCTTCAAATATTTCAAAAATCGTGATAACAGAGGAATGCGTGGCAACGTCAGTCATTAATTTCGCCCGGAAATTGGCGTTTTTTTTCTAGATCCGGAGCTCTTTCTGAACTCCGACCTTCTCTGCTAGTGCTGGGTCGTGACTTATCTGGATTTTCATCCTTTCTTTCCTTCGATTTTCTTCGTCCAACCTCCGTGGACTTATCTCGCCCTCTCTTGAGCATCTCCTGTTGCACTTTCTTATCGGATGCCTCCGTCCGATAATTGTTGTATCTTGAGTACCCTTGATTTTGTCTCTTATCTCTGTTGTCACGGGTATCCCTATCATTCCTATTATATCTGTTATCTCGATTATTTTGATCATATCTGTAATTCCTGTTATAAGGCGTTTCTCGGTGATCATTCCGGTTTCGATCATTATCTCTTCGATAGAAATTTCTCTCCTCGTAGCGACGTTGCCATGGCCTCTCCTGGGCGTCCCTACGTTGGTTTTCCCATCTCCTCTCTTCCTGATGGGTATTTCTAATAGGACCCATTCTATCATCTCTTCTTTGCTCAAAACGCTCCGTCTGCTGTGTACGGTTCATCATTACCGCGTTTACAACTTTCGATTCCTGCCTGGCATTTTTGACTATGGTAGGTTGCGTCATCATACTCATGTGATCTAGTCGACGTAACAAGTCATCTAACGACGTTAAAGACGATACTCCGGAAGAAATAATTGATCTCCTTACTTCCGCAGGCAATTTACGTGAGATAGCTTCAAGGAGTTATTCCTGGGTTAACGGCGGCTGGAGAAAACGGAGTTTTTCTAACTGACACGCAAAGTACTCAGCATAGCTGGTTGGTCCTGTACTGGAGTACTTGCGTGAATAGACTTCCGATCTCACATTTTGTTGGACCTCGATCGACCAAAATCTTTGTATGAAGGCCTCCGAAAACTATTCAAAATTGTCAAATGTGTAACGAAAGGCCCTGAACCATTGTAACGGAACATCGGTAAGAAACCTTTCCACCATACGTAGCTCACGCTCACGTGGCACATGTGACTCCAAAAAGTAATCTCTTAATGCCCTTACAAATTCGATTGGTGTCATTCCATCCAAGTTGCTACACTTCCTAGGTTTGTCATCAAAGTTTCTTATTATGGTTACATTGGGTGTCCTTTCCAATGATTTCGAAGTATAATCATCCACGCCTACGTTGGGGTTCGGAGAACTAAAAGTTTCCCTGCTTGTTCGAATGGGACTCGGATGTTCCATTTGACTGAGCCGAACGTTGGGTTCGTTATTGGGAGATTCCTGCATCATCCTTTCCCTACCATCAGGTACTATCACTTCAGGTTGTTCAACTACAACTCTAAAATCGGACTGTAAAAGTGATCGCAATTGATCTTTTAGCGTATCTAAATTGATACGCCCCTCTAGATTAATTTGCTCGAGACCCTTTCTAATTTCATTAATCTCGGAAGTTTTCTTCTCCCTGACCTCATTTAACTCTATCTTACTTTGGTCGACTTTAGTTTCAACACTGTTAATACGTTTCTCTAAATCGGATATGTTATTAACCTGTGTATTTTGAATTCCATCCATTCTTTTGCTTAGATCTTCCCTAACATTTATTATGTCTTTGCTATTAGTTGCAAGACCAGTGGCAAGTTTGGATTCTAACTTAGATTTCTCAACTTTAAAACATTCCTCATTCATTTTCATGATATCTTTACGAAATGTTACAATATTATCTCTTATGATCCCTTTCAAATCTATGTCAAAATCATCCCTGAGAAGTTTCGTATGATCTGTGACTTGAGCTCGGAGTGTCCCCATTTCACATTTCAACTGCTCCAGGCTATTCTGGGTCTGATTAGTGTCATGGGAAAACTGTAGCTGAAGTGCTTCTAATTTTTTTTTTTGAGCTTCACACTTTTTTCAAAGTCTACTCTAATCTCAACTTGAAACTCTTTACTAGATTTTTCTAGCTCCATTAACTTAACCCCCGTCTGATTTTGACTAGATTCGATTTTTCGGACCTCTAGCTCCATTTTATTTTGACTGGATTCTATTAATCCCACATCTGTTTTTAAATCATTGATTTGGGATTGCTTAATCCTTACATTAGAGTTTACATCCTTTACTGTTTCCTCAATTCCCCTTTGACTAGTCTGAACATTGTTAAGATCTGTTTGCATTAAAGTTTGACTATTTTGCATTGATGTTTGACTAGTTTGGATATTGTTAAGATCTGTTTGCATTGAAGTTTGACTATTTTGCATTGATGTTTGACTATTTTGCATTGATGTTTGACTAGTTTGGATTCTTTCTTGGCTAACCTGTACCAAGCCAACATTAGCCCTTAGTGTACTGATATCTAGTTGTGTTTTTCTATTATCGTCCTGGATATCTTCGATATTAGATTCTACACTGGTAACCTTCTTTTCTACCCTTTTAGAACTGTCATTGATAGCCTTCAAGGAGGATTGCATAGTATCAATTTCCCCCCTGATACCTTCAGCAACTGCATCCTTTATCACTCCCTGACTTTGAATAACAGTTTCGGACATATGGTCTAATGCAGATTTAGTTTGGACCTTAATATTTTCTATGTCCTGATTCAAATTGTCCATTTTATGTTGAATAATTTCAAACATCTTCTTAACGTCACCAACAGTCACCATATTACCTTCAGACATGCTTCACTACACTTCACAAGAAATAAGAATACCACACCAACAAAGCACAGCGAGAACATCTACAAACAACCACCATTTACCATACATGCTCATTCTTATTGTCTGGCATTACCTTAAAATAAGCTTACGTCTAATCACAAAGTGCCCAATTTGATTTGGGATCGACTATATACAAGTGCGTGTTGGTTTATATCGGTGAAGGTCTATGATTCTACCATTACTTAAATTTTAAATTTGCTACAAATACTTCTATTTTTAATGATGTCAGCAATGATCATCAGCCGGAAACAAGTAGAACAAATTATTAACAGAGCGTGTGGCACCACTCCAATACATAAAAAAAATAATGGTTGCAATACCACTTGTAAGTCAAGTAGCTCGAGTATCCTCGTAATTGCTTTGTTCCATAGGAATTCCAATAGTTCGTGCCAAAATATTGGTTCACCATTATTTTATTGCCTTGATTCATGGTCACACAAGAAACACGGTGTTCCAATTCGCGATCTGTGTTACATGATCATAAAACTAATTTCCACTTTGTACTTTCAGTTTCAATTTTGGCAGAATTATGGCATTCAACTCCCTGGTATTCGCTCTGGTATTCCAGTTTTTCGAAGCCCCTGAGCTGGGCGCCACCTAATGTACCCTTTTACCTACCAATACCTGTTGAATCCCTGGATAGCAGCTGGATCGTAGAACCTGAAAATTCCCCAGCTCTAAAGACCCCCAAGTTCTACCAACAGACACAGGGATAATAGGGCCACTCGAATACCTAACAGGATGTATTAAGACTGACCAAGGCTCAGAGAAAGAAAAGACTAGCTCAAAACACAAGAATTCTTCAAGAGGAAGAAATAATCTCAAAGGTGTGGTAAACCCTAAAATACCTAGCGATGGCCCCCTTAATACACCCTTCCATCACCTCTATAAAGCATCACGCAATAATTAAAACCAAGTAATAAATTAGTTTATTGCAAGAATAAACATGACAAGAAATATCAATTTTGTCGATACCACGACCAATCAAAAAATCTCATTGATTATACTGGATTGTCTTTCAACTGTGGAAAATGGGAAAGACTTTCAAAAAAGAATTACCCATTATCTCAACTAACTTTTAGTTGATTAAAATATAAGGCATATTAATAATAATAATGATCAATCCCATAGGGTAAGCACTCTCAAAAGAAAAAAATATTATAAGAATTGAATAAATTAAATTCATTTCGGTTCATTAACTGAAAGAACATCTTATACAAAAATATCCTGATTATAACCAATAATCCTACACGACATTTTCAGTAGCATTATATGATCTTGTTATTAAACTATGAAATTCATATGGCATATTTACAGAATATAATTTACACAAAATTCTAGAATAATTTCGATTATTCTCCTCCCACTGACTTAATGTCACGACATTCATTTCTGCTTAAAATTGTTTCATTTCTAATTCCAGGGTATTTCTGTCGAACAGTTAAGTTAAGCAAAAATTAATCATAGATTCAGCATTAAATAGTTATCGGTGATCCTTGTTAAACATACATCCTATGGCAAAGTCGTTATATTAATTTTACTGGAAATATTGAACTGGATATCCACTCAAGATTCTCAACAATACTGCTCAGAAAAATATTAATCTTCACACAGGCATTTTCACGATAACAGCGATAAAGTCACCTATGACCAAATATTAACCATACTAGGTTAAAAACAACGCCTCTCTGGGTTAAAACCCCATTCAATCTAATCCTGATTGGCACACCTGGCTCAATCCTCAACAAGAAAAAATTTGCTTCGCAAAGCACTGTATCAATATACTTAAACACAATGGCATTATTCCTAATACATGCCTCTCTAGAATCGAACATGCACCTATAATTGGAGCCTTACTGTTATAAATCCACAATTATGAAAATCAGCTGTTTATAATAAAAGCCTGAACTCGTGTTCAAAAAAAAATAATATGATTCTGAAACAGATTACTAACAAAGCCCAGTGGATTCCAGAAATACTCCACCTATTTTTAGAAAACTTGCCTTACATTGATGTATTACATTATTCATAATTCTTAAACGTATGACTTATAGTAAGTCATTCCTGGGATTATCTTCGCAAATTTGGATGTCGTTCAAATGCCCTCTTAAAAGAGAAAAACTATTGCACCAAAGGCAATGATATCAATTTAATCCAGTGTTAACTTCATAAAATAAGAAAAGTATAATACTCCCAACCACTCAAACTGAGGTTGAAAAAGCGATTTATAAAAATAAATCCAATCTCAAAATAAGATCTTCCCTGATTTTCCCGAACGCGAAAATGTCGATGGATTGGTCCTACAGCATGGATCTAGGTTAGCAACAAAGGCTAAGCGACTAATGACCCATTAGGCAATCCATTTCGAAAATCACGCTCAGATGATACAAGTTAAATCTGTTAATAAACTGAAGAAAAATAGAGTCAAAGGACTCGGAAGTAACATTCAGAATAACAGGATCCGAAAACTTCCTAATATCGTAATACTAATACGGAAAGGAAAATTCTCCTCAAAGAATACGATGATCCAGACGAAAGTGCTTAAAGAACAATACACTAGAATATGAAAAACTCAGTCAGAGTTCTCAAAAAGAAAATTGTGTTACTAAAATGTTCTTACACAAAAAAAACTGTAGATCTTCCTCCCACATTGATTTCTCGACAAATAAGAATGAGCATATCAGTTTACATACTGTAAAATACTACTGAAATTTTAAATTTATCCATCAAAATACACAAAGGATGCACTCATTTTTATGAGTCAAAATCCTGGCATCATAGAAGGTCAGCTTCGAAATAAACATCGAACCTGCACTTTCTACTCAACCATTTAATCTACAAAATCAAATATGGCAATGTGTAGTAGTTCCAAAATGTCCACGCTACGCTACTGTAACAAGTTGAAGTGATCTGTACCTTGGCGAATCTGGATGAGGAAAAAAGGATATCGTTGGCCATACTAAGCTCCAGACCAACAGAAAACATGCCGGACTCCATCTGGGTCTCCAGAGAACGAACCATAGTCCTCCTAGGCTCGTACAACACCCGGTCGGTCGAAATGATCCCAAAATATCCTGACGATATCTTCCCACACATATTAGAACACCGATGGCCGGACCGCACACAGTTTATCAACTCGTCACGAAGCGAGGATGAACTCGAACAGCCGCTAAATAGTTCCAATATATGAACGCGAATGTGAGCTAGTTCACAAGAGTCCACGCGGCCCCTTGCATCACGAGAGTCGCTTGCACACTTCATGGTAAATGAAAGTTGCTGCCAACATGTCCCCGCTACACCTTGCTAATGCAGTATTCTTATTTTAATCTAGCCTACCATCGTAATGGATATAAGCTTCATAGTATTCCTTCCCTCTGACACCTTGCTTAAGATTGTGCTTTTTTTTAAAGAAGTATAGCCGCTGTGAAAAGTTTGAAACAAGTCTAGGCTGCATTTCCACGAAAGTTTATATGCAGAGTGTTACGACACAATACAGCCGAGCTGGCGGCCGGATTATGAAAGTATTCTCCCGCATGGCCCGTTAGTAGCTGTAGATACACGGTCGCGAAGATAAACTTATTACATGTTTAAGACCATGTCTGAACCCCATTAAGCACGTGTCTACTCCACGTAGAATGCTTAACGAACTAGCGTATACACTTCAGCACGGTCACACGTTTTTAAAATCCCGTTAGCTGGCGACTTCACTTTCACTATTTCCAGGCTCAAACCTGCACGCTGTCGGTTTCTCTAGTACTTGCTCTCCGCACGAGGTCGCTTGAGCACCACATCCGCTCCCCCACTCCTCAATACGTCACGACTCGATATAACATATATCGCAGTCGAAATGTAATCAGCAGTGACTTAACAGATCATCTTCTGTTTTTCATACTTGCTTAATAATAGCTTTCTGCCATGGACATATACATACAGACATATGTAACTGCTTACATATAGCGCTAAATATACTTTAATTTGTATAAATCATTCTCAGGTGAATCGATCGATATAATGTTAGACACAGTCAACATGGTTATTATCGATGACCTTCGGGCTTCTCGTCGGAAACACGAGCTCTGCCGATCTCTTTCTTGATAGCATAACTTTTGCTCGCTGTAGACCAGCTGTTATGATAGACTTCAGAGGCTAGCTAGAAAGTTACAGGGCGTTCCCAAAATACTGTAACCATGTCGGTACTTAAGACCTTTAGGAATAATGGTGCATTTTCCCTTTGATACCTTAAATAAAAGTCTCCTCAACTTTTATTTACACCATTCCAGGTAATCTCGGCATATGTAGCATTATTCAGTCTACACTCAGACTATCTTCTTCACATATCTTTTCAGTTTTTTTTGCATTGAAACGACCTATCATTTCTCTTCCATTTAGGCTTACTATTTCATAACAATTATTTCCGAACGACCTAGCGATTTTATAGGGTCCGTGGAAGACATAGGAGAACTTGGTGAATTGCTTCTTAGCCACATCTGCTTTCGTCGGTTTCTTGACGAGAATCATCTCGTCGGTGGCCGATATCTTTTATTTCTGATCCGTTTATGCCGCTTCTCGGCTGCATCCATCAAGCTTTCTCTAGCTGAATTAATTCTTTCTTGGACTGTAGGCTCCCCGTCCTTAGGCAGAAATCTCACGATCTCTGTCCAGGCTCTTTCTGGCCTCTTATTATGGTGTACAACCATGGGTATGTCTGATAAGCTCTCATGGAATGTGGAATTCATGCATCTTTCCATGAGTGGGATGAACTTGACCCAGCTCGCATGATCCTCAGGACAGTAAATTCTCGCGAACTTGCTAATTTCTGCCATAACACGTTCCGAGACGTTAGATTCCGGATATCTAACGCTAGAAAACACGTGCTTGACACCAAGCCTAATCATGGCATTCTCAAATTCCATCGAAGTGGATTGAGCTCCGTGATCCGATAGGAGAGTTACAGGTTTTCCCGCCTTTAAAAACACACTGTTTTCAAGACGGCTAAGGACTTGGGCTGTAGTGGCCCTCTGCATAGGGTCGAGGGTCACGTATTTTGAGAATCTATCGATCGTGACTAGGAGAAACTGGTTTCCCCTGGCCCCCTTCGGGCAAGGATCGAAGATATCGCAAGCCATTAGCTCTCTCGGCCTTTCTGGAATAATGGCTCGAGGTCTCTCTTTTGATAACGCCGACGGGTGTTTCCCTCGTTGGCACTCCTGGCATGATCTGATAATGGCTGCTATAGTGCCCCGCATCTTGGTCCAGGAGAATGTCTCCAATAACGTTCTGAACGTTTTGTCGACACCCCCATGGCCAATTGTGCAGTGAGCTAGCCACACCAACCCATTTATCAGTTTAGGAGGGACTACAATTCTAATTTTCGTCCTCTCTCGGTCAATGTATTTACAAACGACGTCATCACACACCAGGAATTTCTCAGAACGCTTCCTAGTCTGCTCGTAGTCAAGATCGGTATGGTCCATTGCACCTCTCAAAAACCTGTACATATGTCTAGTTGGGGTGTGTCTCTTCTGTGACACCGCTATCTTCTTTAGCTTCTCCAGGGTGAGTTCGTGTTCCCTCTCCAACTGTACAGTGTTAATCTCGATCTTACTAACTGGATTTCTTGAGAGTGCATCCGCGAGCAGATTATCCTTTCCAGGCTGATGCACGATGGTGGCATTGAACTGCTGGAGAAACAATGTCCACCTCGTCAATCTGTCACTAGAAAGGTCGGTTTGCATCATAAACTGAAGCGCTCTGTGATCCGTGATAATGACCACTCGATGTCCTATCAGAAGCTTCTTCCACTTTTGAAGAGCAGATATGAATGCCAAAGCTTCGAGCTCAGAGGTGAAATAATTCTTTTCGTGTTCCTGCAGCGTTCTGCTGTGGAAGTCCAAGTAGTGCTTCCTCCCCTCCTCGTCCTTTTGGTAGAGGACAGCACTAATACCAATTTTTGAAGCATCAGACTCGATGTAAAATAACCGATCAAACTCGGGATATTCCAGCTTAATACAATTTTGGAGCATGAGCTTGGCCTCTTCAAATGCCCTATTCGTATCCTCTGTCCATTTCCATTTATTATTCTTCTTTAATGCCTCATACAAAGGGGCCATAGTAGTTGAGTATCCCGGACAATGGCTACTCAAGAACTGGCACATACCCAGAAACTCACGGAGCTGCTTTACTTTTGCGGGACGAGGGAATCTTGAAATGGCGTCAATCTTCTTCAAGTTTGGGTGATACCCAAACTGATCAATAGTATGGCCTAGGAACTTGATAGATTCATGCATGAATTGACACTTATGCATGTTGACCTTAATATTGGCCTCTCTTAAATTCTCGAATAGCTGTTTCAAGTGCACAAGATGTTCTTGAACATTAGCTGAAGAAATTATCAAGTCATCGATATAGCAAATAACGTTACGTTTCACGCTTTCCGTTAATTTGCTATCAAGAGCTCTGATCAAGGCCGGACCGCTATTCACCATTCCAAAAGGAACGCGACAGAAAACATACGTGGTCTGATCGAATAAGAACCCGGTGTATTGCCGAGTATCTTCCTCCAGCTCTACTTGATAGAAGGAAGCGGTTAGGTCTAGGACGCTGAAACACGCTTTACCTTTGAACTTTTTCAAAAGTTCTCTAATTTTTGGTGGACGGTCAGTTTCTAACATGATTCTCGTGTTGATCTTCCTGGCGTCTAAACAAAGCCTCTGTTGTCCGTTCGCTTTCTTTACCACAGTTATCGGATTCAAATACGAAGAAGCCTGTTTTTTATTATACCATCTCTCTCCATTTTATCTATGATCTCCTTGACCTCATCATGGTATTTTTCTGGGATAGGATAAAGCTTGGCTTGGTAAGGGGATTCATCTATTAGCCTAATCTGGTACTTGAAGTCTCTAATCAAACCAGGTTTATCATCGAAGATGTCCGCAAATTGACAAATCAAGTCGTCAAATTCTTCTTTCACGTTTTTAAATCCCTCGGCTTTCAAGGTATATTGTTCCCTCACTTGCTCGGTTTCTTCAACTACGTGATCCAGGATTTCCATTCTAGGGATATCTCTATTAATTTCGTTTCCATCCATTTCTTCCATCACTACATCCTCTGTTCTTTCTTCCTTGAATCTTATTATTCCTTTGTCCATGTCGATGATTGCCCTAGCTTGTGTAATAAAATCGATCCCTAGTATGACGTCAAAATTAATATTCTTAACGACTATGAAAATATGTTCGTAACTTCTCTGATTGATCCAGAATTTCATTAGAATCTGTACTTTGCATTTCATAGTTTTATCCTTAAATATCCCACGAATTTTTGTTGGAGATGCTGGAAGAATGGTAAATTGGTTTTCTGGTTTCAATCTCTCAAAACAGTCCTCATCAACTATTGAGATCATAGCACCTGTGTCCATCAAAGCTTTACAGTGTTGTAGACCAATTAGTATATCAATAACGGGAAGTTCAACTACCCTTCCTCTCGGTTTAGTTTCTGGTTCAAATAGAAGATCTTCGTCAGTAGCTTCAAATATTTCAAAAATCGTGATAACAGAGGAATGCGTGGCAACGTCAGTCATTAATTTCGCCCGGAAATTGGCGTTTTTTTTCTAGATCCGGAGCTCTTTCTGAACTCCGACCTTCTCTGCTAGTGCTGGGTCGTGACTTATCTGGATTTTCATCCTTTCTTTCCTTCGATTTTCTTCGTCCAACCTCCGTGGACTTATCTCGCCCTCTCTTGAGCATCTCCTGTTGCACTTTCTTATCGGATGCCTCCGTCCGATAATTGTTGTATCTTGAGTACCCTTGATTTTGTCTCTTATCTCTGTTGTCACGGGTATCCCTATCATTCCTATTATATCTGTTATCTCGATTATTTTGATCATATCTGTAATTCCTGTTATAAGGCGTTTCTCGGTGATCATTCCGGTTTCGATCATTATCTCTTCGATAGAAATTTCTCTCCTCGTAGCGACGTTGCCATGGCCTCTCCTGGGCGTCCCTACGTTGGTTTTCCCATCTCCTCTCTTCCTGATGGGTATTTCTAATAGGACCCATTCTATCATCTCTTCTTTGCTCAAAACGCTCCGTCTGCTGTGTACGGTTCATCATTACCGCGTTTACAACTTTCGATTCCTGCCTGGCATTTTTGACTATGGTAGGTTGCGTCATCATACTCATGTGATCTAGTCGACGTAACAAGTCATCTAACGACGTTAAAGACGATACTCCGGAAGAAATAATTGATCTCCTTACTTCCGCAGGCAATTTACGTGAGATAGCTTCAAGGAGTTATTCCTGGGTTAACGGCGGCTGGAGAAAACGGAGTTTTTCTAACTGACACGCAAAGTACTCAGCATAGCTGGTTGGTCCTGTACTGGAGTACTTGCGTGAATAGACTTCCGATCTCACATTTTGTTGGACCTCGATCGACCAAAATCTTTGTATGAAGGCCTCCGAAAACTATTCAAAATTGTCAAATGTGTAACGAAAGGCCCTGAACCATTGTAACGGAGCATCGGTAAGAACCTTTCCACCATACGTAGCTCACGCTCACGTGGCACATGTGACTCCAAAAAGTAATCTCTTAATGCCCTTACAAATTCGATTGGTGTCATTCCATCCAAGTTGCTACACTTCCTAGGTTTGTCATCAAAGTTTCTTATTATGGTTACATTGGGTGTCCTTTCCAATGATTTCGAAGTATAATCATCCACGCCTACGTTGGGGTTCGGAGAACTAAAAGTTTCCCTCCTTGTTCGAATGGGACTCGGATGTTCCATTTGACTGAGCCGAACGTTGGGTTCGTTATTGGGAGATTCCTGCATCATCCTTTCCCTACCATCAGGTACTATCACTTCAGGTTGTTCAACTACAACTCTAAAATCGGACTGTAAAAGTGATCGCAATTGATCTTTTAGCGTATCTAAATTGATACGCCCCTCTAGATTAATTTGCTCGAGACCCTTTCTAATTTCATTAATCTCGGAAGTTTTCTTCTCCCTGACCTCATTTAACTCTATCTTACTTTGGTCGACTTTAGTTTCAACACTGTTAATACGTTTCTCTAAATCGGATATGTTATTAACCTGTGTATTTTGAATTCCATCCATTCTTTTGCTTAGATCTTCCCTAACATTTATTATGTCTTTGCTATTAGTTGCAAGACCAGTGGCAAGTTTGGATTCTAACTTAGATTTCTCAACTTTAAAACATTCCTCATTCATTTTCATGATATCTTTACGAAATGTTACAATATTATCTCTTATGATCCCTTTCAAATCTATGTCAAAATCATCCCTGAGAAGTTTCGTATGATCTGTGACTTGAGCTCGGAGTGTCCCCATTTCACATTTCAACTGCTCCAGGCTATTCTGGGTCTGATTAGTGTCATGGGAAAACTGTAGCTGAAGTGCTTCTAAATTTTTTTTACTGAGCTTCACACTTTTTTCAAAGTCTACTCTAATCTCAACTTGAAACTCTTTACTAGATTTTTCTAGCTCCATTAACTTAACCCCCGTCTGATTTTGACTAGATTCGATTTTTCGGACCTCTAGCTCCATTTTATTTTGACTGGATTCTATTAATCCCACATCTGTTTTTAAATCATTGATTTGGGATTGCTTAATCCTTACATTAGAGTTTACATCCTTTACTGTTTCCTCAATTCCCCTTTGACTAGTCTGAACATTGTTAAGATCTGTTTGCATTAAAGTTTGACTATTTTGCATTGATGTTTGACTAGTTTGGATATTGTTAAGATCTGTTTGCATTGAAGTTTGACTATTTTGCATTGATGTTTGACTATTTTGCATTGATGTTTGACTAGTTTGGATTCTTTCTTGGCTAACCTGTACCAAGCCAACATTAGCCCTTAGTGTACTGATATCTAGTTGTGTTTTTCTATTATCGTCCTGGATATCTTCGATATTAGATTCTACACTGGTAACCTTCTTTTCTACCCTTTTAGAACTGTCATTGATAGCCTTCAAGGAGGATTGCATAGTATCAATTTCCCCCCTGATACCTTCAGCAACTGCATCCTTTATCACTCCCTGACTTTGAATAACAGTTTCGGACATATGGTCTAATGCAGATTTAGTTTGGACCTTAATATTTTCTATGTCCTGATTCAAATTGTCCATTTTATGTTGAATAATTTCAAACATCTTCTTAACGTCACCAACAGTCACCATATTACCTTCAGACATGCTTCACTACACTTCACAAGAAATAAGAATACCACACCAACAAAGCACAGCGAGAACATCTACAAACAACCACCATTTACCATACATGCTCATTCTTATTGTCTGGCATTACCTTAAAATAAGCTTACGTCTAATCACAAAGTGCCCAATTTGATTTGGGATCGACTATATACAAGTGCGTGTTGGTTTATATCGGTGAAGGTCTATGATTCTACCATTACTTAAATTTTAAATTTGCTACAAATACTTCTATTTTTAATGATGTCAGCAATGATCATCAGCCGGAAACAAGTAGAACAAATTATTAACAGAGCGTGTGGCACCACTCCAATACATTAAAAAATATAATGGTTGCAATACCACTTGTAAGTCAAGTAGCTCGAGTATCCTCGTAATTGCTTTGTTCCATAGGAATTCCAATAGTTCGTGCCAAAATATTGGTTCACCATTATTTTATTGCCTTGATTCATGGTCACACAAGAAACACGGTGTTCCAATTCGCGATCTGTGTTACATGATCATAAAACTAATTTCCACTTTGTACTTTCAGTTTCAATTTTGGCAGAATTATGGCATTCAACTCCCTGGTATTCGCTCTGGTATTCCAGTTTTTCGAAGCCCCTGAGCTGGGCGCCACCTAATGTACCCTTTTACCTACCAATACCTGTTGAATCCCTGGATAGCAGCTGGATCGTAGAACCTGAAAATTCCCCAGCTCTAAAGACCCCCAAGTTCTACCAACAGACACAGGGATAATAGGGCCACTCGAATACCTAACAGGATGTATTAAGACTGACCAAGGCTCAGAGAAAGAAAAGACTAGCTCAAAACACAAGAATTCTTCAAGAGGAAGAAATAATCTCAAAGGTGTGGTAAACCCTAAAATACCTAGCGATGGCCCCCTTAATACACCCTTCCATCACCTCTATAAAGCATCACGCAATAATTAAAACCAAGTAATAAATTAGTTTATTGCAAGAATAAACATGACAAGAAATATCAATTTTGTCGATACCACGACCAATCAAAAAATCTCATTGATTATACTGGATTGTCTTTCAACTGTGGAAAATGGGAAAGACTTTCAAAAAAGAATTACCCATTATCTCAACTAACTTTTAGTTGATTAAAATATAAGGCATATTAATAATAATAATGATCAATCCCATAGGGTAAGCACTCACAAAAGAAAAGAAAATATTATAAGAATTGAATAAATTAAATTCATTTCGATTCATTAACTGAAAGAACATCTTATACAAAAATATCCTGATTATAACCAATAATCCTACACGACATTTTCAGTAGCATTATATGGTCTTGTTATTAAACTATGAAATTCATATGGCATATTTACAGAATATAATTTACACAAAATTCTAGAATAATTTCGATTATTCTCCTCCCACTGACTTAATGTCACGACATTCATTTCTGCTTAAAATTGTTTCATTTCTAATTCCAGGGTATTTCTGTCGAACAGTTAAGTTAAGCAAAAATTAATCATAGATTCAGCATTAAATAGTTATCGGTGATCCTTGTTAAACATACATCCTATGGCAAAGTCGTTATATTAATTTTACTGGAAATATTGAACTGGATATCCACTCAAGATTCTCAACAATACTGCTCAGAAAAATATTAATCTTCACACAGGCATTTTCACGATAACAGCGATAAAGTCACCTATGACCAAATATTAACCATACTAGGTTAAAAACAACGCCTCTCTGGGTTAAAACCCCATTCAATCTAATCCTGATTGGCACACCTGGCTCAATCCTCAACAAGAAAAAATTTGCTTCGCAAAGCACTGTATCAATATACTTAAACACAATGGCATTATTCCTAATACATGCCTCTCTAGAATCGAACATGCACCTATAATTGGAGCCTTACTGTTATAAATCCACAATTATGAAAATCAGCTGTTTATAATAAAAGCCTGAACTCGTGTTCAAAAAAAAATAATATGATTCTGAAACAGATTACTAACAAAGCCCAGTGGATTCCAGAAATACTCCACCTATTTTTAGAAAACTTGCCTTACATTGATGTATTACATTATTCATAATTCTTAAACGTATGACTTATAGTAAGTCATTCCTGGGATTATCTTCGCAAATTTGGATGTCGTTCAAATGCCCTCTTAAAAGAGAAAAACTATTGCACCAAAGGCAATGATATCAATTTAATCCAGTGTTATCTTCATAAAATAAGAAAAGTATAATACTCCCAACCACTCAAACTGAGGTTGAAAAAGCGATTTATAAAAATAAATCCAATCTCAAAATAAGATCTTCCCTGATTTTCCCGAACGCGAAAATGTCGATGGATTGGTCCTACAGCATGGATCTAGGTTAGCAACAAAGGCTAAGCGACTAATGACCCATTAGGCAATCCATTTCGAAAATCACGCTCAGATGATACAAGTTAAATCTGTTAATAAACTGAAGAAAAATAGAGTCAAAGGACTCGGAAGTAACATTCAGAATAACAGGATCCGAAAACTTCCTAATATCGTAATACTAATACGGAAAGGAAAATTCTCCTCAAAGAATACGATGATCCACACGAAAGTGCTTAAAGAACAATACACTAGAATATGAAAAACTCAGTCAGAGTTCTCAAAAAGAAAATTGTGTTACTAAAATGTTCTTACACAAAAAAAACTGTAGATCTTCCTCCCACATTGATTTCTCGACAAATAAGAATGAGCATATCAGTTTACATACTGTAAAATACTACTGAAATTTTAAATTTATCCATCAAAATACACAAAGGATGCACTCATTTTTATGAGTCAAAATCCTGGCATCATAGAAGGTCAGCTTCGAAATAAACATCGAACCTGCACTTTCTACTCAACCATTTAATCTACAAAATCAAATATGGCAATGTGTAGTAGTTCCAAAATGTCCACGCTACGCTACTGTAACAAGTTGAATTGATCTGTACCTTTGGCGAATCTGGATGAGGAAAAAAGGATATCGTTGGCCATACTAAGCTCCAGACCAACAGAAAACATGCCGGACTCCATCTGGGTCTCCAGAGAACGAACCATAGCCCTCCTAGGCTCGTACAACACCCGGTCGGTCGAAATGATCCCAAAATATCCTGACGATATCTTCCCACACATATTAGAACACCGATGGCCGGACCGCACACAGTCTATCAACTCGTCACGAAGCGAGGATGAACTCGAACAGCCGCTAAATAGTTCCAATATATGAACCATCGTAATGGATATAAGCTTCATAGTATTCCTTCCCTCTGACACCTTGCTTAAGATTGTGCTTTTTTTTAAGAAGTATAGCCGCTGTGAAAAGTTTGAAACAAGTCTAGGCTGCATTTCCACGAAAGTTCATATGCAGAGTGTTACGACACAATACAGCCGAGCTGGCGGTCGGGATTATGAAAGTATTCTCCCGCATGGCCCGTTAGTAGCTGTAGATACACGGTCGCGAAGATAAACTTATTACATGTTTAAGACCATGTCTGAACCCCATTAAGCACGTGTCTACTCCACGTAGAATGCTTAACGAACTAGCGTATAAACTTCAGCACGGTCACACGTTTTTAAAATCCCGTTAGCTGGCGACTTCACTTTCACTATTTCCAGGCTCAAACCTGCACGCTGTCGGTTTCTCTAGTACTTGCTCTCCGCACGAGGTCGCTTGAGCACCACATCCGCTCCCCCACTCCTCAATACGTCACGACTCGATATAACATATATCGCAGTCGAAATGTAATCAGCAGTGACTTAACAGATCATCTTCTGTTTTTCATACTTGCTTAATAATAGCTTTCTGCCATGGACATATACATACAGACATATGTAACTGCTTACACATAGCGCTAAATATACTTTAATTTGTATAAATCATTCTCAGGTGAATCGATCGATATAATGTTAGACACAGTCAACATGGTTATTATCGATGACCTTCGGGCTTCTCGTCGGAAACACGAGCTCTGCCGATCTCTTTCTTGATAGCATAACTTTTGCTCGCTGTAGACCAGCTGTTATGATAGACTTCAGAGGCTAGCTAGAAAGTTACAGGGCGTTCCCAAAATACTGTAACCATGTCGGTACTTAAGACCTTTAGGAATAATGGTGCAGTACTGCCCCCGTAATTGAATTATGTAGAGACCACGGTGGCTATATTTGAAATTATAATTTGAGTTATGGCTGTCATAGTTATGACGTGGGTAGTCATGACGTAAGCACGGATGACGTATATGTTATGCCAGCAGGCTACTTGAGCTGAGATTCTCAGTGACGTCAGCATTTAGTCCAGAATGTTCCAAGATTTATGACGCAGTCGCAGGAAACGAGGAATTCTGCTGAGGAAGAAACTATGCTATTGGAGGAGAGGCATGAACCAATGAACGATAGTTTAAAGGAAGACGGAGATTGCTGAAACTATGGTATTTTTATTACTTTTGGAATGCAGAGTTGTGGAAATCCTTTTGCAGTAAAAGCATTGATTTGGAATTTTGGTGAAATTTATTTTCAGTTTTTGAATTTTGAAAATCCGTCATGTATTAACGAAGTTGGAAGTTCTAGCGATGACGCAGTATCACGCTTTGGAAGGGATGGTAACGCCCCTCGAGAAGTTAATAAAAGGGCTTGCGCAGAAGAGAGGAGTCTCTTTCGTTCTCTGATCATTCTGAGATCTCATTCTCAGAGCATCGAAGTATATTTGTGATAGTTCTTTTCTTATACATTCATTATAGTGAGACGTCGAAGTGAACAGCAGTGAAAAGAATCGTCTTTATAACGCGTGGCGAGGCCACTATATTAACGAGATCCAAGTCAAACTAGGTGAAGTTGAAACGGACCTTAGAAAGCTTCTACAAGTTTAGCTTCGAACAGTTAGCGGTCTCCGATAAGCTAATTGTATTGTGCAGTGCTACATGCAGTTATAGAGAAAAGCAGAACAATTTCGACCGATTAGTTCGAAAGATATTAGCAGTTTTATACGACTGAGAAAAGTGATTATCTCGCCACAAGAGAAGCACTTTTGTATAAGCCAGAATCAACGCAACGGCTGACGCTGCGAGTGGATTAGAAAGACTTCAGAGTGCTTTGTTACAGAACGATACAGTATAATGGAGCAATTGAATACGGCAGTTTGTTCTTCTGACACTACAACCGAAGAGCAGATGGAAGGCTAAGGGCTTATTGCAATTGGGACATACTTCAACGGAGTAAGATAGCGACATGGAACTTCGCTAATTGCTATTCCACACAAGCGAACATGCGGTGAATACCATCTACACCCATGTTTCGTAATTAAAGGCTGAATACCATCGAACAGCCATAGAAACAATTTCATACTCTGAATATGAATAATTTCTTCGGAAATTTCTACAAAACTTCATGACGATTGTCTACTGGAACTTCAGGGAATTTTTCAAGGGAGGTCAGGGTGGACCCGACTCACAAAGAAGATTATTGCCGGAAGGATGTCTATTCGTCTTCGAGGAGCAGAGCGATTCACGGAGAAGGAAGCAGTTCGATTCTCCGAGGGTGCTATTTCCTATTTCGAGGATGGAGCTCAACTTTAACGTGGTGAAATGGATCCATCAGCAGTCTTCTTTGGGGAATTTTCCTCTGGAACGTCAATCGGCAGATAAGGTAGTCGTGAACGTTTATTGTATTTGAGTTAACTAATGATGTTTGAGCAACCATTTTTCCCATATTTTTATCCTCTTGTATTTTTGCCCTATTTTCTTGTGAGAATCTGATTCTCAGTACACCTTGATGAGTTTTGCATTTTTCGACGATTTATTAAGACATTGTTATGTCATGGGCATAGTTAACGATTTTGAATCAGTTGAGACTGATATTTGGATTTTTCAGTAATTAATATTTTTGTAGTCACGATTTGACTGTAAGTTAATGATTTTTATGGCAGATTTAAATTCAGACAGCGTGTCACTTTATTAAAGTAATTCTACCCCTGTTTAATTACTTTGAACAATTTTCTGTCATCATCAAGAAGGAAGAACATTTAAATGATTTTAGAGCGTTAAAATCTCTTACGTTGTCGACGATCTTGGAAAATACTAGTCGTTCTTTGAATTGATTGCAACAAAGACATTTATCGTCAGTTATGAATGAACATTGCATTATAGACACTTTTGTGAAAGATTAACTTTAATAATGAATTTTTGAATGCATTAAAGTCAAGTACTTTTGTTAGGAGTTTTTTTCTCAATTAGAGATTTATAGAACGATGTTTTGCATTCCCCAGTCTAATTGGATTCTATTCGACTACTTTGCATTTTAGTCGCACTTTATTTGAAGATAGTATTTTTATACTACTTTTCTTTTAAGATGTCAATCTTAAAATTTTGATAGACCAGACAGGCGTATATAAGCGTATTCCACTATTAAATTTGTTTGTGATTGGCAAGTTTTGACTTCATTTCGGTTCATGAATGAAATTCACGAAGGTTAAATAGAAAAACAGTTTGGAAACAATTAATGATTATAAAAATTTTTAAGTGGAACTATGAATGTATAATCGCTAGTGCAGCGCGTGTCTGACAGTCGCTGAGATATAATGCCCTTGAATATGAAGGAAGTTCCCACAGGAATAAATGTTAAAGAATTATTTGTGGAAGTTTTGTGAGTTATGTGGAAGTTGAATGCCATATAGATTAATAATATGATGATTTGGGCATTTTTTAATGCAGATTGTGCATTAACTTGTTAGCGAAGGATTTTCCGCTGGAGTAAGAATTGTCATAGTTCGTTGAAAATAAATCAAGTGATATACTGTTATAATTAACACGAGTTTTGAAGGAATTTGAGAAAAGATTTTGAATGAAGGTTGCCGTCACAAATCATTATTAAAACCTTTATTAAACCAGATTGTGACATTAATATGTATAACTAACCTTCATTGGTCGATTATATTAATCACGATTATGAAAATTACCAACCGAATGGGACACATGTGGTCAAATGTATTTCTGAATTAATAATTTAAACACTTAAAATGTTAAATATTGTAAATAATTGCTGTAAATATTTTTTGAAAAATAATGTAGAACGAGAGTGATGTTGAAGGCGTGCTTATAATATTTTTATTGTCTTTGACAAATAGTATAAACAATTTCTAATTGTTCTAAATAATTTATGTGATTGTGTTATAAACATTTAAGAGCTAATTAAACATTTGGATTGAAGTTAACAAATTTAAGAAATTAACATAATGATTCAATAGGATGTGAGCAAAGTACTTGAAAGATTTGCGTAAATATAATGTGAGTTGTCTTGTAGACAGTTAAAAGCTTGAGAGAGCAAGCTGTATGTTACGCAACTTAGCACGTGAGAAGGGAGTGCATTTGACCAGGATGCAACAGGTTGGAAGGTAGCTCGCAGCTGGGCCAACATCTGGTTCACAGAGAGTGAGGTCGTCCGCACTTCGGCCTTGCGACTATAAATACCATTCTCATGTTTATTAAAAGGAAACCAAATGCTCTATATATGTCACACCCTTACGTCCTTTTCCAATCCAATAGTGTTATGAATATTACGTTATTTGAAGCTCTTGGGAGCTAAAATGTTTTATATTATGTTGTATAATAATTTTTGCAAGTCCTACAGGAGGACGTAGTCAGATTGACTTGGGCCACGTTGATTTTGTTGTGTTAGTAAAATCATACCCTTTATTAGAAATAAAGCTTTTGTTCAGTTCAAAGTTCTCGTCTTCGTCTTGGCTCATTTTTTTAAATGTCATGGTGGAGGTTATTGTGTGAACAGACTTTAGTGATCCTGTTGTCAACTCAAACCCCGAGATAATTAGAGGTAAGTAACGGTAAGTATGAACCCCCGTCTATTTTGTTGTGTTCCACAATGATTTCCTGTGTACTTCTGTGCTCTTATCTCGATAGTATCTGTCAGTGCCATTTTCATTGATGTAACTGTGCCGGTGCAATTGATAATTGGCAATCCGATTGAGGGGGCGGATATCTGACAGCCTACTATCCAGGTAAACGGGGACAGAAAGATTGGCGACCCAAGAGCGTGGGGATGAGTCAACAGAAAGATTGGCGCACCTAAAACGTTGGGGCTCGATTCAACATAACTGGATTACCAGGTTGAACGCCAGAAAGAGTGGCAAACCTAAAACGTGAGGTTCGATTAGACTCAAATAAAGAGGTTGATTCTTTGTTAGATGTCTAGGCCAATTGTAGTATTTAAGAGTGTGATTATATAGGAATTAAATGTTGTATTGTGTTAGGAAAATTACACTCAGAAAAGATCAGATCTTATACAACTTGAGAAAGGTTAAATGGGCTGGAAACTTAGAAAAATCGCCTATAATCTGGAATCTTATTTTATTTGACCGGCTTATGACATTCAGTCATATTAAAGATAAAATTAAATTATTTGGATTGTAAATGTAAATTATTTGTGTTAGGATATTTTAAAATGAGCCAGAGAAATTTGAACATGTGCTTGAGTTTGTTTCAACATGAAGTATCTTCGAAAGTTAATTATAAGGTAGTTATAAGTTAGATTTAAGACAGAAAATTGATCAAAATTATATATGGTGAAAAGTGTTGCTCAAATGTTGTTATTTTGCTCTTTTGATGTATGTCCCTACAGCAATCCATTTTTGAATAATATTGTTATGGCAGATGAAAGTTTGAGGTTGATGCTAGAGGAGATGTCTGCTAACTTGAAAGCTAGTATGAACAGTAGTATGAAGCAGATGCTGAATGAAAGCATGAAGGAGAATAATAGTAATTTGTCTGCTAATTTGAATGCAAGGATGGAGGAGAATGCTAGTAATTTGTCTGCTAATTTGAATAGTAGTATGAAGGAGAATAATAGTCGAATGGAGGAGAATATGAAGGTTCTTCATACTAGTGCTGCCAATTTAGAGGAGAATATGTCGCGTTTGCAGATTAATACCCTAGGAATTGAGAGTACTGTAAGTGACATCCGCACAGATGTATCTAATGTGCATAAAAATGTTGATGATGTTAAATTTGATGTGTCTAAGGTACAGAGAGACCTTACAATGTTAAATCTAGATGTAGCTAATGTCCGAGGGGATATTTCTTGTGCTAGAGCCGAAGTTGTTGTTGTCAAAAACGATGTAGCGACTGTCCAAGACAAGGTCGAGGAAGTCCAAAAAGAAATTCAAAAAGCTAGAACTGATGTATCTAATGTTCAGGTAGACATTAATAACATTCATGCGGATATAACTGAGGTGCAAAGTGACGTAACTAAGATTCAGGTAGAGGTCAACACAGTTTTCGTAGATATTACTAAAGTCCAAACTGATGTAAATAAAGTCAGGGAAGAAATCGAAAACTCAAAAACTCTTTGTACGCGTAATATAACTGCATTAGCGACTAGGTTAGTCGATGAATCAGTTAGAACAACAACGTCTTTAGCAGAGTTGAAGTATGATGTAGAGGTCATGAGAACCCAGGTATTAGACCACAATAGAGTATTAAAAGAGGATATCGAAGTAGACATAGCCGAAATGTTAACAGCAAACGTAGCAGTATGGAAAGACGAGTGGAATAAGTCAAGTGGGGAACATGTAACCCAAATTCAGGAAAGGATTGAAAGAAAACTTGCCAGTACGCAGATAGAAATTAACAATGAAGTAGTACAGATTAGGAAAGATTTAAGCGTCAGGATAAATTCGTTATCCGAAAAACAAGTTGACGATAGAACACAACTAGATCAGGATATGCAAACTTTAAAATTTACATTAGAGGATCAAATTCATAAAGTTGTCTCGGATGTAAATGAAACGACGAGTAAACTGAAAAATTTGAAGTTAGGAGAGGCTAGTTTAATGGAAAACTACAAAGAAGAGATTATCAAGAAAGTCTTAACAGAAATCACCGACAAGGATACAGAAGGCTTAGTTTGCGAATTGAATAGGAATTATGCTAGAAGACATAACCTAGAGCCAGAAGAAAGAGACGTGACTCCTGAAGAACGTGTATCCAGATTCAGAGAGGAGGATGACGAGAGGAATATGGAACCTGAGTGGAATTATCGAGATAGTGGGAAAAACTATCCGGATTCATATCCGAGGAACGTGACGGTCATTAGGAATTTCGAGGACAAACCACAAAAATTCAGTAACACTGATAGTTTGACACCTATAGAGTATGTAAGGAATCTCAAAGATTATTTCATCGAAGCTCACATTCCCAGAGAGAGAGAGATGAAGATAGTAGAGAGATATCTGATTGGAGGACCCCTTGAATGGTTTCGCGCATTTAGATACACATTCAGTAACTTTGACGAGTTTGCAGAGGCATTAATCAAGCGATTTTGGTCTATAGAAGCGCAGAATTCGTTAAGAGCGGAGGTGTATTCAAGAAAATACTCAGGTACTCTTCCAACGAGGTACGCTGATTTCTTTACGAGTCAGTTGTCCCGCTTGAGATTTTTGCAACCCCCATTGTCCACGGAGCAACTAATAGATGCGATTTCTCGTATGCTGCCAGTTGAGGTGAGGAGACTTATAATTTCGTCCAACATCAGGGATTTATCCAGCATGGATGAATTACTAAGAAGGTTAGACTACACAAGCCCAATGCCTAACGTAGTCCAGAAAGGTCAAAGGCAGGAGTTTAAGGAAATCAATACGGTATACATGGACCAAGTCCAACAAACTGACAAGCCAGAGCAGGAGAAAAATGACAATGTAGGTCCTCACAGGAATAATCAGTTTAGAAATTACAGATCACAAGGTTACCGACCGTATCAACAGAGAAGAGGTTGGAACTACAACCGAGGAAACTATAATGGAAGAGGCAGATATTACAACAATAATGGGTATAACCGTAACTATAATAGGAATAACCAAAACCAAAATAGAAACCAGAATACTCAAAGTCAGGTTATGACACCTGAGCAGTATCAGCAAAGAGAGAAGGAAAGCCAGCAATACTTAAAAGAATTAAGGGATAAAGAAGCTGACAATCAAAAGAAAAGGCAGGATGTTGTAATCGATCCTGGGCCTTCTACGAGCCAGCAGAATTTTGAGGTCGGTAACACAAAAAAAAAAACGCCGATTTCTCAACGTCAGTGAGAACCTGTAAATACATTGCCACACCACACCTGATTACGATTAATGAGATATACGAAGTTACCGATGAAGATTTACTAGAAGAGAGGGGTATTGTTAAAGAGGAAAGACCATGTGCATTACCAATTATTGCTGTACGGATAGATGGACAGCAGTACAAAGCCCTGATGGATACTGGTGCTATTATTTCCATCATTTCAGAGGAATGTTATCAAAGTCTGCTAAGAGGAGAGAACATGACAGTTCTACCTGTTTCTACCGTCAAAGTGAGAGGGATATTCCAAGATAAGGCAGTGAAATGCAAGATTCAAGTGTTATTGAACTTTGAGATCAATGGAAGGAATTATGAACAGATCTTCATTGTGGTGAGCAAGATCAATTTTGATATGGTGCTTGGAATCGATTTTATATCGAAGGTCGGAGCTATTATTGACATGAAGAACAGAAGTATTAGCTTAAATGATGGGTACATAATCACAGAAGAGATAGAAGAACAGGACGTGAAAAACAGTCTGGAAATAGACCTTAGGGAAGAAATTTTGAATACAATAATTAATGAAGTGGAAAATTTAGAAGAAATACCCAGTAGAAAAACTGAAGGATTTGAAGAAATTCAGGGGGAATTTGAGGATCTGATAAAGGAATTCCAAGATATTTTCGATGAAAAGCCTGGATTGGTTAAGGATTATAAGTACAAGATAAGGCTGACAGATGAAACCCCTTACCAGAAAAGAATATACCCCATTCCTGAGAAATACTATCAAGAAGTACGAGGGTTAATCAGAAAAATGGAGGTAGACGGGATTATTAGAAAACAGGCGTCGTCTTATATAAACCCCATCACAGTAGTAAAGAAAAGTAATGGTCAGATACGTCTTTGTCTCGATGCCAGGACCATCAACTTGAAGATTCTTCCAGAAAATGACAGACCACCCAAGATTAGAGATCTGCTTCGGAAATTCAAAGGGAGAGCTTGTTTCAGCGTTCTTGACTTGACGTCTTCATTTTATCAAGTTCAATTAGAAGAGGATAGTATGCAGTACACTGGATTCCTATTTGACCAGACGTCATGGGTCTTTGCCAGAATGCCTTTTGGAATGGTTAACAGTGGACCAGCACTTATTCGAGCACTTGATAGTAAGCTCACTGACGAAGTGAAAGAAAATGTAATCTGCTACATTGACGATTTAATCGTATCTTCACCAAGCGCCGAAGAACATTTAGTGCACTTGAGAAAGTTGTTCGAGAATTTAAGGGAGGCCAACATCAAGGTGAACTTTGGAAAATGTCAATTCTTGAAGAAGGAGATAAATTACTTGGGGCATACTATTGATAAAGATGGATATCATCCAAACATGAAAAAAGTAGATGCGATCACGAGATTTCCAAAGCCAACTAAGGTAAAACAAGTCAGAGAATTTGTAGGTGCATGCCAATTTATTAGCAGCCACTGTCCAAGATACTCGGAAATTATGGCTCCTCTGTATGACTTACTCAAGAAGAACAACAGATGGAAATGGAGTACCGCTGCAGACGAGGCTTTTGAGAAAGCAAAAGAGATGCTCAGAAATAATGTGAAACTGGAGTACCCAGACTTTGAAAAGGTGTTCTATATTGAGTCTGATGCATCGAGAATAGGCATTAGTGCAGTCTTATACCAGAAAGACGAGGCAGGCAACAAGCACTACATTGCGTTCACTAGTCGGAAGTTGAAAAAGCACGAGGAAAACTACTTCACGACAGAGCTTGAAGCGTTAGTTTTTGTGACAGCTTTACAAGCCTGGAAGAAAATCCTGCTGGGACATAAGGTCATCATTATTACTGACCATAAAGCACTACAGTTTATGTTGCAAACTGACATGTCAAGTGATAGATTGACACGTTGGGCTTTGTTCACCCAACAGTTTAACGCTACTATCGTCCACCAGCCTGGGAAAGATAACTTACTGGCTGATGATCTATCACGTAACCCTATTAAAAATGTGCAGATACACCATGTACAATTGGAGCAAGAAGATGAAGAAACCGTTAGGAGGTTAGCCCGAATCGGTGTGTCACAGAAGAGACACGCTCCAATAAGGAAAATGTACAGGTTCCTCAAGGGTTACATGGACAATACGGATGTTGACTATGAAGCTACACGGAGAAATTCACGACACTTTGTCTTGAGTGGAGACATCGTATGCATGTATGCTGACCCTGCGCATACAAAACTCCGAATAGTCGTGCCACCTAAACTTATTGCCAATTTAGTGAGGGTAGCTCATCATGCAACTGGACATGCCGGTTTAGATAAAACTCTTAATACACTTAAAGAGAGATTTATCTGGACTAACATGCGTTCCAGTATTGCCAAGGTCATTAGATCCTGTGACAAATGTCAAAGAGCAAAGTATGCTTCTGCTTTACTAAAGGGAAAACCGAAGGCGATGATTCCTTCTAAGCCAAACGAACTCATGGCGACGGATATATTTGGCCCCTGTCCGAAGGGATACCAGGGTAACCAGTACTTGTTGGTGACCGTGGATGTTTTCTCAAAATTTGTTACAATGAGTCCCATGCAGAAAGCTAACACGAGAAACGTAGTAAGCAGACTGGAAAATGCTGTATTTCCTAAAGCTGGTATACCGGAATATCTACTGTCAGATCATGGAACACAGTTTACGTCCGTGGAATTTGCAGCGGATATGGAAAGGCTTGGCATTAAGCACTTATTTTCAAGCGTGCGTTACCCTGAATCGAATTCCTCAGAAAGATATATGGCTGAATTTTCGAAATTCTGTCGAATTTTCTGTCCAAATGATCATTCTGGTTGGGTGAGATTTGTACCCCTTATTGAGGAATGTCTGAACTCTACAGTGCAGGAGAGCACAGGAGAAGTGCCAATGCGACTTCATCTAGGAAGAAACCCAGAAAGGCCGTGGGATAATCTTTTCAACCACATACCGAGAGATCCCGACATAGGAAGACAGCAGAGGATTGACAAGGCAAAGGAACAACTCCAGAAAGCAGCAGAGAAACGATTGAAAAGAGTAGCTGGAAAACGTTTTGAAACACCCTTTCAAGTTGGAAATCTTGTATTATTACGCAGACCTGTCAAGGCTGATATGTCCAAGAAAATCTACCCCAAATTTGGATTAGTGTTCCTGGGGCCGTTTAGGATTACGAACGCTTATGGAAACAACTGTTATGAACTCTACGATGATGAGAATAATGTTGTTTACGGCAAGTTCAATGCTGGAAATTTAAAAAGATACTATCCTAGAGTAAGCCAGTAATAATTCAATTTCGTGTTCAAGAGAGTTGAGATACTTGTAACATTGAGTTTAAAAACAATTTGCAACTGTTTTTAAAACGTGGTGGGAGGAGAATGCCCCCGTAATTGAATTATGTAGAGACCACGGTGGCTATATTTGAAATTATAATTTGAGTTATGGCTGTCATAGTTATGACGTGGGTAGTCATGACGTAAGCACGGATGACGTATATGTTATGCCAGCAGGCTACTTGAGCTGAGATTCTCAGTGACGTCAGCATTTAGTCCAGAATGTTCCAAGATTTATGACGCAGTCGCAGGAAACGAGGAATTCTGCTGAGGAAGAAACTATGCTATTGGAGGAGAGGCATGAACCAATGAACGATAGTTTAAAGGAAGACGGAGATTGCTGAAACTATGGTATTTTTATTACTTTTGGAATGCAGAGTTGTGGAAATCCTTTTGCAGTAAAAGCATTGATTTGGAATTTTGGTGAAATTTATTTTCAGTTTTTGAATTTTGAAAATCCGTCATGTATTAACGAAGTTGGAAGTTCTAGCGATGACGCAGTATCACGCTTTGGAAGGGATGGTAACGCCCCTCGAGAAGTTAATAAAAGGGCTTGCGCAGAAGAGAGGAGTCTCTTTCGTTCTCTGATCATTCTGAGATCTCATTCTCAGAGCATCGAAGTATATTTGTGATAGTTCTTTTCTTATACATTCATTATAGTGAGACGTCGAAGTGAACAGCAGTGAAAAGAATCGTCTTTATAACGCGTGGCGAGGCCACTATATTAACGAGATCCAAGTCAAACTAGGTGAAGTTGAAACGGACCTTAGAAAGCTTCTACAAGTTTAGCTTCGAACAGTTAGCGGTCTCCGATAAGCTAATTGTATTGTGCAGTGCTACATGCAGTTATAGAGAAAAGCAGAACAATTTCGACCGATTAGTTCGAAAGATATTAGCAGTTTTATACGACTGAGAAAAGTGATTATCTCGCCACAAGAGAAGCACTTTTGTATAAGCCAGAATCAACGCAACGGCTGACGCTGCGAGTGGAATAGAAAGACTTCAGAGTGCTTTGTTACAGAACGATACAGTATAATGGAGCAATTGAATACGGCAGTTTGTTCTTCTGACACTACAACCGAAGAGCAGATGGAAGGCTAAGGGCTTATTGCAATTGGGACATACTTCAACGGAGTAAGATAGCGACATGGAACTTCGCTAATTGCTATTCCACACAAGCGAACATGCGGTGAATACCATCTACACCCATGTTTCGTAATTAAAGGCTGAATACCATCGAACAGCCATAGAAACAATTTCATACTCTGAATATGAATAATTTCTTCGGAAATTTCTACAAAACTTCATGACGATTGTCTACTGGAACTTCAGGGAATTTTTCAAGGGAGGTCAGGGTGGACCCGACTCACAAAGAAGATTATTGCCGGAAGGATGTCTATTCGTCTTCGAGGAGCAGAGCGATTCACGGAGAAGGAAGCAGTTCGATTCTCCGAGGGTGCTATTTCCTATTTCGAGGATGGAGCTCAACTTTAACGTGGTGAAATGGATCCATCAGCAGTCTTCTTTGGGGAATTTTCCTCTGGAACGTCAATCGGCAGATAAGGTAGTCGTGAACGTTTATTGTATTTGAGTTAACTAATGATGTTTGAGCAACCATTTTTCCCATATTTTTATCCTCTTGTATTTTTGCCCTATTTTCTTGTTGAGATTCTGATTCTCAGTACACCTTGATGAGTTTTGCATTTTTCGACGATTTATTAAGACATTGTTATGTCATGGGCATAGTTAACGATTTTGAATCAGTTGAGACTGATATTTGGATTTTTCAGTAATTAATATTTTTGTAGTCACGATTTGACTGTAAGTTAATGATTTTTATGGCAGATTTAAATTCAGACAGCGTGTCACTTTATTAAAGTAATTCTACCCCTGTTTAATTACTTTGAACAATTTTCTGTCATCATCAAGAAGGAAGAACATTTAAATGATTTTAGAGCGTTAAAATCTCTTACGTTGTCGACGATCTTGGAAATACTAGTCGTTCTTTGAATTGATTGCAACAAAGACATTTATCGTCAGTTATGAATGAACATTGCATTATAGACACTTTTGTGAAAGATTAACTTTAATAATGAATTTTTGAATGCATTAAAGTCAAGTACTTTTGTTAGGAGTTTTTCTCAATTAGAGATTTATAGAACGATGTTTGCATTCCCCAGTCTAATTGGATTCTATTCGACTACTTTGCATTTTAGTCGCACTTTATTTGAAGATAGTATTTTTATACTACTTTTCTTTTAAGATGTCAATCTTAAAATTTTGATAGACCAGACAGGCGTATATACGCGTATTCACTATTAAATTTGTTTGTGATTGGCAAGTTTTGACTTCATTTCGGTTCATGAATGAAATTCACGAAGGTTAAATAGAAAAACAGTTTTGAAACAATTAATGATTATAAAAATTTTTAAGTGGAACTATGAATGTATAATCGCTAGTGCAGCGCGTGTTGAAAGTCGCTGAGATATAATGCCCTTGAATATGAAGGAAGTTCCCACAGGAATAAATGTTAAAGAATTATTTGTGGAAGTTTTGTAAGTTATGTGGAAGTTGAATGCCATATAGATTAATATATGATGATTTTGGGCATATTTTTAATGCAGATTGTGCATTAACTTGTTAGCGAAGGATTTTCCGCTGGAGTAAGATTGTCATAGTTCGTTGAAAATAAATCAAGTGATATACTGTTATAATTAACACGAGTTTTGAAGGAATTTGAGAAAAGATTTTGAATGAAGGTTGCCGTCACAAATCATTATTAAAACCTTTATTAAACCAGATTGTGACATTAATATGTATAACTAACCTTCATTGGTCGATTATATTAATCACGATTATGAAAATTACCAACCGAATGGACATGTGGTCAATGTATTTCTGAAATTAATAATTTAAACAATTAAAATGTTAAATATTGTAAATAATTGCTGTAAATATTTTTTGAAAATAATGTAGAACGAGAGTGATGTTGAAGGCGTGCTTATAATATTTTTATTGTCTTTGACAAATAGTATAAACAATTTCTAATTGTTATAAATAATTTATGTGATTTTGTTATAAACATTTAAGAGCTAATTAAACATTTGGATTGAAGTTAACAAATTTAAGAAATTAACATAATGATTCAATAGGATGTGAGCAAAGTACTTGAAAGATTTGCGTAAATATAATGTGAGTTGTCTTGTAGACAGTTAAAAGCTTGAGAGAGCAAGCTGTATGTTACGCAACTTAGCACGTGAGAAGGGAGTGCATTTGACCAGGATGCAACAGGTTGGAAGGTAGCTCGCAGCTGGGCCAACATCTGGTTCACAGAGAGTGAGGTCGTCCGCACTTCGGCCTTGCGACTATAAATACCATTCTCATGTTTATTAAAAGGAAACCAAATGCTCTATATATGTCACACCCTTACGTCCTTTTCCAATCCAATAGTGTTATGAATATTACGTTATTTGAAGCTCTTGGGAGCTAAAATGTTTTATATTATGTTGTATAATAATTTTTGCAAGTCCTACAAGAGGACGTAGTCAGATTGACTTGGGCTTCTGATAGCCACGTTGATTTTGTTGTGTTAGTAAAATCATACCCTTTATTAGAAATAAAGCTTTTGTTCAGTTCAAAGTTCTCGTCTTCGTCTTGGCTCATTTTTTTAAATGTCATGGTGGAGGTTATTGTGTGAACAGACTTTAGTGATCCTGTTGTCAACTCAAACCCCGAGATAATTAAGAGGTAAGTAACGGTAAGTATGAACCCCCGTCTATTTTGTTGTGTTCCACAATGATTTCCTGTGTACTTCTGTGCTCTTATCTCGATAGTATCTGTCAGTGCCATTTTCATTGATGTAACTGTGCCGGTGCAATTGATAATTGGCAATCCGATTGAGGGGGCGGATATCTGACAGCCTACTATCCAGGTAAACGGGGACAGTACCATCCCGGCATTTGCCCGAAGACGAAGTGGGAAACCACGGAAAACCACTTCGAGGATCGCTGAGGTGGGAATCGAACCCCCTCTACTCATTTGGACCACCCGAGGCTGAGCAGACCCCGTTCCAGTCCTCATACCACTTTTCAAATTTCGTGGCAGAGCCGGGAATCGAACCCAGCACCTCCGGGGCGGCAGCTAACCATGCTGACCGCTACGCTACGGAGGCGACGAAATATCTATTAACCGAAATAAATGGGGCTCCTTTCTTAAAATTAAAATGTCTGAATACAGCTCACAAATTAGTGAAACATATTGTGCATTGGATGTCAAGCTGTTACGAAGCATACAGTAGGTATTGTCAGATCTATGTTGTAGCTGTTCTTTTGCCTTGGGCATACAAAGACACTTATACGGTTATGCATTCTTACCTATATTTATTATTGTGCCTCATAAATTTTTAAGAATATTTACTATTACATTACAATAACATCCTATAATTTTAAGAATGGCCACTGCACGATATGTGCAGTGTGATAGTGTAATGATTAACGCTAGCAAAGTCGCATCTAATACCAAATTTAATATGACTGGACAATTATATCCTGAATTATAGATGTTAATGTTTTAATAGTACGCCCGGCCACAGTCTGGAACATATCGAGTGGATGTCCCTTTAATTCTAGGCTTTACCTTATCACTAAGTTTCGTTATGAATATAGAAAGCGTTTCAGCCGGTAAACACAAATTGTGCCCAATTACATCAGAGGCTTGAAATTAAAGAACATAAGGAGATATATTTTAAGTACCAATCCAGTTTTCGAATTAGCCTATGTAGTCATATAGAGGGGAAAAATTATAGTGTTCAGTATCGTTAGCGGGATAAACTTGCAGTGCATTAGAACCATACGGAATGCAAGCACGGAATAATATCAACCTTCCTGACAACAACGCTTGTTGGGCTGCACAAAACAATATTATTAGGGGCGGCTGATTCACCTGGTATAGATGTAAAATATTGAGTACTATTTATTTATCTACTATATAAAGCTCAAATACCACTCACTGACTGATTCATTCATCACGAAATCTCAGAAACCACCGAACGGATTGGAATGAAGTTTGGTATGCAGCTTCCTCAAGGGCCGCAAACGCCCACTAAGAAAGGATTTTTGGATATTCAGGTTCTAAAGGGGTGTTAAGGGGGTAGGCCTGCATTTCATTGAATAGCAATATCTCCCGATTGGTTTCATTGGGGGATGTGATACTCGGCATATAAACTCATCATTAAAAATAAGAAGACACGTGTCTGAGGGTTTTTCGATGTGGTGTATATTATGAGGTGAAAGGGGTGAAAAGTGGGGGTTGAAGGATTCCTAACGGAGCGTGTATCCCTTAAACGACTTAGGCCAGGAGTTTGGAACTCAGCGGGAAAAAATCAGCATAAAAAATAAGTAAATAGGTGTTTGACCGTTTTTTCATAAATCCAATTTAAGGGGCCCATGGGGAGGGGTGAAATTATGGGGGGGGGACGTAATATGTCAGAGTGTAAAATTATACATGGCCTATGTTGTAGACAATAACACATTACATCTTTTTTGTCTCTTGCTATTTCATCATACGACGAATACTTACGGAGTTATTAATGATTTTGTACATTTTGGCCGGAATTTTCAAAGTCCCAGGAATGACATAAAAATTGATTCGAATGAAATTTAAAAAAATAGTTTTTTTAATACTTTTATTACATTTTTCACGTCTTTTAGGGTCCGAAACCAACATGATATTTTGATGTTGTTTTTTTCGTCCCATGCATTTTTGGTTTCAGGTGATAGAATTATTTTCCACTAGGACTCATGCTTATCTACTATATAAAGCTCAAATACCACTCACTGACTCATTCATTCATCACGAAATCTCAGAAACCACCGAACGGATTGGAATAAAATTTGGTATGCAGCTTCCTCAAGGGCCGTAAACGCCCACTAAGAAAGGATTTTTGGATATTTAGGTTCTAAAGGGGTGTTAAGGGGGTAGACCTGCATTTCATTGAATAACAATATCTCCCGATTGGTTTCATTGGGGAATGTGATACTCGGCATATAAACTCATCATTGAAAATAAGAAGACATATGTCTGAGCGTTTTTCGATGTGGTGTATATTATGAGGTGAAAGGGGTGAAAAGTGGGGTTTGAAGGAATCCTAACAGAGCGTGTATCTCTTAAACGACATAGGCGAGGAGTTTGAAACTCAGCGGAAAAAAATCAGCATAAAAATAAGTAAATAGATGTTTGACCGTTTTTTCATAAATCCAATTTAAGGGGCCCATGGGGAGGGGTGAAATTATGGGGGGGGGGGGACGTAATATGTCAGAGTGTAAAATTATACCTGGCCTATATTTTAGACAATAACACATTACATCTTTTTTGTCTCTTGCTATTTCAACATACGACGAATACTTACGGAGTTATTAATGATTTTGTACATTTTGGCCGGAATTTTCAAAGTGTCAGGAATGACATAAAAATTGATTCGAATGAAATTTCAAAAAAGATTTTTTTTAATACTTTTATTACATTTTTCACGTCTTTTAGGGTCCGAAACCAACATGATATTTTGATGTTTTTTTTCGTCCCATGCATTTTTGGTTTCAGGTGATAGAATTATTTTCTACTAGGAATCATGCTTATCTATCTATATAACTAATGTTATAACGGGATTCCCAATGTTAATGCGGGCGAAGCCGCGGGTAACTGCTAGTCTACTATATAAAGCTCAAATACCACTCACTCACTGACTGACTGACTGATTCATTCATCACGAAATCTCAGAAACCACCGAACGGATTGGAATGAAATTTGGTATGCAGCTTCCTCAAGGGCCGCAAACGCCCACTTAGAAAGGATTTTTGGATATTCAGGTTCTAAAGGGGGTGTTAAGGGGGTAGGCCTGCATTTCATTGAATAGCAATATCTCCCGATTGGTTTCATTGGGGGATGTGATACTCGGCATATAAACTCATCATTAAAAATAAGAAGACACGTGTCTGAGGGTATTTCGATGTGGTGTATATTATGAGGTGAAAGGGGTGAAACGTGGGGGTTGAAGGATTCCTAACGGAGCGTGTATCCCTTAAACGACATAGGCCAGGAGTTTGGAACTCAGCGGGAAAAAATCAGCGTAAAAAATAAGTAAATAGGTGTTTGACCGTTTTTTTCATAAATCCAATTTAAGGGGCCCATGGGGAGGGGTGAAATTATGGGGGGGGGGGGACGTAATATGTCTGAGTGTAAAATTATACATGGCCTATGTTGTAGGCAATAACACATTACATCTTTTTTGTCTCTTGCTATTTCATCATACGACGAATACTTACGGAGTTATTAATGATTTTGTACATTTTGGCCGGAATTTTCAGTGTCAGGAATGACATAAAAATTGATTCGAATGAAATTTCAAAAAAGATTTTTTTTAATACTTTTATTATATTTTTCACGTCTTTTAGGGTCCGAAACCAACATGATATTTTGATGTTTTTTTTCGTCCCATGCATTTTTGGTTTCAGGTGATAGAATTATTTCTACTAGGACCCATGCTTATCTATCTATATAACTAATGTTATAACGGGATTCCCAATGTTAATGCGGGCGAAGCCGCGGGTAACAGCTAGTATATTATATAATTTGAAGGTGGTGGCTGTGCATAATTTTCAAAATGGTGACGTAGATTCCTTACATAAAATACTTGAATGTCGTCTAGTGTGAGCATTGCTTCATTGGTGCATGAGTTACAAAATATATCTTTGATTGCTTCGCACGGACACCACCTTTGCAACTTAGGGGTGTGACGCTTTCCATAGAATGATTTGGTTTCATGAAATTCAGAAGTGATAAGATGGTTAATGTAGTCGGTACTCTACGTAGATCTTGAACACTTGGTTACGTTAAAATGGTAGCTATATAAAATGTGGAGTTAAGGTGCCTTTTTCTAGTGCTACCTCTGTACCAAATTTCATTCAAATCAGCTCCACCTTTAGGAAATTGATACGGCAGTCATATACATGTACCTAATTTATTTCGCGTGTGTAGATCTCAAAATAATACTGTAGTTTGATGTTTATTGAAGTTCGAAAGTAGGCTAAAATTCAGATACACGACTTATACGTTTCGGTTAAACCGGTTTTCGGTTGACAAGAGTTTTTACTGTAGGTAGGTCTGATGAATTTCGCAGTTGTGCAATGACTATTTTGTTAAGTAATCAACTCGGAAAATGAAAATTCAGGTGACTGCGATTTTGTTTTCACTAAGATGGTGGCTATATAATAACTTCGGTTGAGGTATCCGGTCGTGGGGCCTCCTATGTACGAAGTTTCATTTGGTCCTGATGTTTGGAAATCAATCAGGGGAGAGCATACCCATGAGAAAACAGTCGGATATACATATTTTTACAAAGAGACAAAAGAGGGTCAATAAATATTATAAATTATAATGTATAGCCTAGATTTCAATTCTTTAGTAATTGCCATGTGATTTTATTCATCTATTTTCAATTGAAGATTCAACAAAACAAAACAAAAAACAAAAAACAAAGAAGCACAACACGCAAAGCCACATAAAAACACACAAAACGAAATTAGACGTTATTTTATTTAATGCTAGGCAAATTATGGAAAATCTCTAATTTAATGTATATGGATGACCACAAACAGCATTTGGCAAATTGCAGCATAATTTCTGGTATTATTTTATTTATATTTACAATGGTTATTAACACGCTATTTGGGACTCGTAGGATTTATTTTAATCACAATTGGTATTTATTGTTAAGCCCGTCATAAATTCATTCCCAAGAGATGCCCTACTCTACTGCAATATTGATCAGGTTAGGCTACACGCTAAAATCTTTGATGCCGGTGGAGGGTCCACATTACATGTACGAGTATATACGATAAATATTTAACGTCCATCGTCCACGGCATCAGATGGCCCCTTCAGAATGATGGATTCCTGTGGCGCATAATATCTAAGTCGCGTGGAGCCAGGCAGCGTTCTTGTCTAGACGGGTCTGTTGTGATCTGTTTTCATCCCAATCACAGTGTTAACAAAGTTTTACAGTTTTGATCCCAATTATGCGCACACAGGCATTTACTAAGATACAAACATTTGAATAGAATTGAATTGCATCCAAAATGACGATAAAATGCTAGATTTGACATAGAAAATGTATAATAGGGGTTATATGCAAAACGTGTGTGGATATGTTTCCTCTTTACATACAAAACAGGTTTAAACACTATTTGCGATTTTCCAGAACATTTTCAGGCAATGTGTGCTCTTCATCAGCGCAGCAGAATGCCTAATCTTCCGTTAAGTTAAATTCGGGTAGGCCTACACTTTGCCTGAAACACGTGTTGGTTTTTTTCTTTTTACAAAAGTTATCTTAAACTTGTATTTCCCCGCTCGATTTCGAATATTTAGAATAGCTAAATTCCCCTACACTACTTTGTTATTTTAACGCCACTGATGCATGATGTTTATGTGATTAATTGCCTTTCAGAGCTGCTTTAATATGTAAATCTGGCACAGCATTTAGATTAGTTTTTGAGTGTGTTAAGTAAGCCCATCTCTTCCGTGGGTTTTGTGCAGTAGTGCAGAGTTCGTGCTGTGACGTCAAACTCCATCCTTTGTATTCCACGTCACCATCACCTCGTGCCTCCTATTGGCTGGGTAAGTTACTTTTCAAAAGTAACTACATTAGAGTTACAGTTACTTGCCAAATACAGTAACGACGCTGCCGTTACACTTACTTGTCAAACACAGTAGCGAAGTTACCATTACAGTTGCGCGTCATAAACCACGGGTGAGAATCGAATCCACCTCTCCTCAGTTTTACCTCACGAGGCTGATAGTACCGTGTTTTAGCTCTCAGACTAGAATTAAATTTCTTGGCAGAGCCAGGAATCTAACCCGGGTGTCCACGGCGACAGCCAAGAATGCTAGCCACTACGCAACAAGACGGACTAAGAAATCTTAATCTTGAGCCCCGTGTGTTTAATTTCACTGATAACGTGTGTTACTGCGGCGACTGAAGCAGTGTGTGTAACTGTAATATTTAGTGTCAGGGATGAGGTAGGTGCCCCGGGACTTGAAATGAGTTACTATCCCGGCATTCGCCTCGAGGGAGTGTAGAGAATATTCGGGGAAAGACACTAATAGGATAGCCGCTGTCAGCGCCGGAATTCGAGCCTCTGATTTACGGACTTTCATCTGCTCCCGTTTACGGTCGTGGTGAGCGATTCAAGACGCAAGGCTGCACCGCATGTTGAGGTACTGATTCACATGCTTCTTTGTTGCAATACAACTTACCGCAGCTAAACGAATTAAGCTACTTCCCTCAACTGGAATAGATACATGCAAGTATTTGAGATTAACGTTCGAATCCTGGCACTAAATGCGGTCATCCTGTGTATATTCTTTTATTGATTTGTAACATCTTTCCGCTCGGTTGCTGGATAGTTTTGTGGGAGTGATTTTGAAAATTGGGGACGGAAGTGGATCGGAACGATCATCGAGCTGGCAGTGGTGGATCAAACGGAAGTATGCACTGCCCGCTCGATCGATCAAACGGAAGTGTACTAGCTGGCAGTGGTGGACAACGGAAGTAGTGTGTTTTGGATGGTTCTATACCCACCTCCACCTCCCCACCTCACAAGATGGCGGCGGTGCGATATCTCTCGAACTTATGGTCGGATTTTGACAAATGAGGTGTCATTGAACTCGGGATGACACCCCTTTTCCAATGGACAACATATTTCAACCCCAAAAATAAAACCTACCCTACTAAGGGGTGAAATTGAATTTTTTAGAGAATCTCTCTTTCCAATTGCAACATGTGAGAGTTTGAATGCTAATATGGAATGAAAAGTTGATCTGCGAACCAATAATCAAAGAGGGGCAAGTTAGGCCTTGAGGTGAGAGCCCCTGTTATTGTTGACGAGCCCCCCCCCTGCTGTCGAGCCCCAGTTGATGGGTTATTGTTGACAGGTCCTTGTGGACATGTCCTTGTGGACGAGCCCTTGTTGACAGGTCCTTGTGGACAAGTCTGTGTGGACAGGTCCTTGTGGACAGGTCCCTGTGGACGAGTCCTTGTCCCTTTGGACTGATCCCTTTGGACGGGTCCCTTTGGCCTGGTTCCTACGGACTAACCCATGAATTTAGTTAAATTATGTCAAAGGGCCTAACTACATTTGTGTGTGTTGAATTGACGTTGTTCACCACTACTATAATGGAATAACGATATGAAAGGAAAGTGACGAAATACATGTGAACACGTGTGAAATGACCTTATTACCGTCCTCCTTGTGAAACAAGTCACATCCTGTTTTGCTTCATACGTGAGAAAATGTGAGTTCGAACCCGTGGTCGGATTTTGACGAATGAGGTGTCATTGAACTCGGGCTGATACCCCCTTTCCAATGAACAACATATTTCCACCCCAAAATAAAACCTACCCCTACTAGGGGGTGAAATTGTAATTTTTTTTGAGAATCTCTCATTCCAATTGCAACATGTGAGAGTTTGAATGCCGATATGGAATAAAACGTTGTTCTACAGAAGAGACATGTGTTTGGTGGATAGCCACTGAATTAACATGCTTGTTTTTGTTTTTTGTTTTTTACGCATGCCCACTCATAGCTTTTGTAAGAGGGCAGGCTTTTTAAAAGATGGCGGCTGTAGTGTAACCTAACCTAACCCAACCCAGGAGTGGTGATCAAAAAGTATTTTAAGTGACGCTTGTCGATTGGCAAACCAATAATCAAAGAGGGATATGTCAGGCCTTGAGGTGATAGCCCCTTTTGATTGATCCCTGTTGATTTATCTCTGTTGATTTGTCCCTTTGGACTGGTCTCTGTTGACTAGCCCCTTTTGGACGGGCCCTTTTTGACAGGGGGTCATTTTTGATGGATCCTTTTTGGCATGTGCTTTTCGACGGGTCCCTGTTGACGAGTCATTGCTGACGGGTCCTTGTTGATGAGTCCCTGTGGACGGGTCATTGTTGACGGGTCCCTGTTGACAGGTCATTGATGACAGGTCATTGTTGACGGGTCATTGTTGATGGGTCCTTGCTGACAAGTCCCTGTTGATGGGTCCCTGTGGAAGGGTCCCTTTAGACCGGCCCCTTTGGACTGATCCCTATGGACCGGCCCATGAAATTTATCCAAATTATGTCAAAGGGCCTAACTACATTTGTGTGTAAAGCAGTGTGTTGAACTGACGTTGTTCACCAGTCCTTACTACTACAATTGGATAACGATATGAAAGGAATTGATTAATAGACATGAGTTAACTACCAACGAAACACTTTGGCGACTCTGCTTGTTATTGACCAATGAGTAGGGTTTTAGAAAAACTGTTTGTTATTTTGGGTTATATACAAAAAATGCTTAGACCTTTTGAGTGACTATGTTTGCTAAACAAGACATTATACCAGACACGATTAGGATTCTTATGTAGCTCAGAGAAGGAAAGAATTTCTACAGAATCTGTTGACATTGAATACAGATTTAGGTATTAGGAAGTCATTTTGAAGGCCTTTGTCTGGAGCGTGGCACTCTATGAAAGTAAAACTTAGACAATTGGTGTAGCAGAAAAGTGGAGAATTGAAGTGTTTGAAATGTGGTGTTACAGGAGAATGATGAAGATTAGATGGGTAAATAGGGTTACTAACAAAGAGGTATTAAGACGAGTGGGGGAGAAGAGATGTATCTGGCGACTGTTAATGAAGTAAAGAGATAGGTTGGTAGAACACGTACTAAGACACCCAAGAATAGCAAACTTAGTTAAGGAAGAAAGGTTCGAGGACGAGAACTGTAGGGGTAGACCAAGTTTAGAATATGTTAAACAGATAGCCTTGAATGTAGGGTGTGGTAGCTATATAGAGATGAAACGATTAGCTCGGGAAAGATAGGCGCTGAGATCTGCATCAACGGACTAAAGACTCAAACAACAACATGTAAGTTCACTAAAATAATGTTGTGTAACGGTATATGTTAGTCAACGAACAGTAATGCATTACTGAAACCCATGACACGATACCTAAGAGCTTTTCTAAAATTATTTTAAAATGCCTTTAACCCTATATTGAACACCCAGTTCACAAGACTCATAACTGCAATGTTATGGTAAAACAAAACAAAATCTATATTTCAAAACAAGCAAGTGGTTTAGTCAATGTATACTGGAAAAAGTTTTGTAAACACTCAAGTCCTCAAGACTAATTAAATTAGTAACTGTCAGGTTGACCGAGTGGTTAAGGTGTTTGACTTAAGATCAAATTTTCTGTATAAGGAAGCAAGGGTTCGAATCCCTTACCTGACATAACTATTGCCTTGACATGGCTTGGCCACACTGCATTATTATGACACTCGGTACACAAACCATAGATATAGTGTATTGTTTAAGGCCACTCTCTTTCTGAACATAGTCAGAGACTGTTGATGGTTAACAATTGTATTAATAGTGGGACATGGGGATAGTGATTAAGAAAAACAGACAATACCCATACAATATTTTTATTAAATTCATTTTATAATAGTTACACACTGAATTCAAGTCTATCTCTTTAACATTGTTCTATATAGATTTTTAAACACAACGCTTGTTGTAGATCCTTTTACAACTTTCTCCAGGTACTCTTGCTCTTAAAAACTGGGGAAGCCGCAATGGTTTTATAAACATAAAACCCTCATCCTCTTCTTTTTCATAATTATCATCATCATCATCATCATTATGAATATTATCATCAAAATTATTATAGTCATTGTCACCATCATTATCATCATCATCATCATTCTCAACATCACTAGAACTATCCAATTCCTCTTGTTTGTTTTCCACAGGGACCTCTTGTAGAGTCTGCGTTGCTTTTGATAGTGTTAAGGGTTTTTTGAACGATGGTATTTGTCCTAACATGTCTTTTTGAGGTGATGATGAATGCTTTTTAACAAACAATGCACTATCTTGAGCAGCAATATATTTTTCTTGGACTTGCTTTTTTATCTGGGTTAGAGTATTTTGCGTATTTAAATGTGTATTAATTTGAGATTCACAATGATGTTCTTTTGAAGTAAGTACGTTGGAGTCTTTTGTTTTAATCATTCCTCAACACTTTTTGGATCGTTGTTTTGAACATCGCCAAATAACAGTTCCATCTTTATTGGTTGTTTTTACAATATATGTATGACACATGGCTTGCCATGACTGGTTGTTGAGACTTCCATATCAACTAATACATATGAATTAAATTTTAGTAAAGTCACATGAACAATCTTTAGATTACAAGTGATATACACACACACACACACACTTTCCTAAATGTCAAGATTTATGGATGTTGTTTTCCGCCAACAGCTGCATACTGCGTATGACAAGGCTGGAGACTGGTAGGTGAGACGGTCTTTCACGATGTGAACACTGTAACAGGCAGTAGTCAACTGACAATATTCTTATACCCTAGTCAAGGTTAACAGGTACTTACTGCGTATGACAAGACCGTACACTCGTAGGTTAGACCGTATTTTTTGTTTGTTGCTAAGGATCCCATATATACTCTAGACATGTTAGTTCTGAACACTTAGTGGTTAATTGTATATATTGAATTTAAATACACAGCTCATACAAGCACGTTTTGCGGATGGGAGGGGTGAGAGGCTGGCAAAAAAGGAAATGTTTTAGTTTAATGAAACGTTATGTCCTAGTAGGCGTGATTTATAGTAGACGCAATTGATAGTAGACGTAATTGATAGTAGGTGTAATCGATACTAGACGTGATTAATAGTAGACGCAATTGATACTAGGCGTGATTGATAGTAGGCGTGATTTGTAGTAAGCGCGATTTATAGTAGACGCAAATGATAGTAGGCGCGATTGATAGTAGGCGTGATTGATAGTAGACGCGATTGATACTAGGCGTGATTGATAGTAGGCGTGATTTGTAGTAAGCGCGATTTATAGTAGACGCAAATGATAGTAGGCGCGATTGATAGTAGGCGTGATTGATAGTAGACGCGATTGATAGTAGGCGCAATTTGACATGGGCGCGACTCAGATCATTTTTGATATCATAAAGTTACAGTGTCAATGTTTATACAAAGTACAAGGTAGAGGGTATTTTAAGACATAACCTCAGCTCACTTAACATAACCTAACTTTACCTAACCTAACTTTGTCACATGACATGTTCTACAAGTTTAGACTTGCTTTAAGACTGATTATGACGTCATAGATTGATGGGAGGGGTGAGAGGCTGACAAAAAAGGAAATGTTCTGGTTTAATGAAACGTCATGTCCTAGTAGGCGCGATTTATAGTAGACGCAATTGATAGTAGGCGCGATTAATAGTAGACGCAATTGATAGTAGACGTGATTGATAGTAGGCGTGATTTGACATGAGCGCGATTTATAGTAGACGCGAAAGATAGTAGGCGCGATTGATAGTAGGCGTAATTAGACATGGGCGAGATTTATAGTAGACGCAATTGATAGTAGGCGCGATTGATAGTAGGTGTAATTGGTAGTAGGCGCGATTTGACATGAGCGCGATTTATAGTAGACGCAAATGATACTAGACGTGATTAATAGTAGACGCAATTGATACTAGGCGTGATTGATAGTAGGCGTGATTTGTAGTAAGCGCGATTTATAGTAGACGCAATTGATAGTAGGCGCGATTGATAGTAAGCGTGATTGATAGTAGACGCGATTGATAGTAGGCGCAATTTGACATGGGCGCGACTCAGATCATTTTTGATATCATAAAGTTACAGTGTCAATGTTTATACAAAGTACAAGGTAGAGAGTATTTTAAGACATAACCTCAGCTCACTTAACATAACCTAACTTTACCTAACCTAACTTTGTCACGTGACATGTTCTACAAGTTTAGACTAGCTTTAAGACTGATTATGACGTCATAGATTGATGGGAGGGGTGAGAGGCTGACAAAAAAGGAAATGTTCTGGTTTAATGAAACGTCATGTCCTAGCAGGCGCGATTGGTAGTAGACGCAATTGATAGTAGACGCGATTAATGGTAGGCGCAATTGATAGTAGGTGTGATCAGGTACTTACTGCATATCAAAAGGCTGTACACTCGTGTGTTAGACACTCTATCTTGTTAAGGACCCCTATATATTCCCTATACAAGGCTATACATGTTAGTTCTAAACACTTAGTGGTTATTTGTATTTTAAATTTATATACACAGGTTATACAAGCACGTTTTTTCACACAGTAAAACTTTGTCAAATAGCCACATGCGATACGCAAAGTATGTTTCCGCTATCTAGCGGTGACTATGGAAACTACCTGAACATATCCTAATCTAATCCTAGCTAACTTCACCTGACGTGACCATACCGGTTTGTAAGCAACAACAACAACACACTAAGATTCCATGAATTCCAGAGTACTTTTAGATTAATTATCGACTCTCAACTCTTATAACTATGTCTATCCCACTCTGTCAAAAACACGTTTTTTTTTTAATTTTTGCTTGATGTCAATACTAAAGTGATAATGGGTTTTCCGATCCTATCACTATAAATTCATTACCCCCACTCTTATCTCGGTCTCGACAACAACCATGCCTATTTTTATTATGTCAGATGATGTAATGTTCGAGTGCAAAGTGGGTGTAAAACTGAGTGCAAAGTGAGTGCAAAAGTGAGTGCAAAAGTGGTGTGTAAAAGTGGTACCCTATTTGTAATGGCTTATTTGACAAGTTATTTTGTGGTACCCTATTTCTTAATGGCTTATTTCACAAGTTATTTTTGTCAATGTATTTAGAGGATATTTCTCTTGTTCATGGAAAGTATCTCAGCCCTTTTTATGATAGTATAATGCTTACCGTCATGTTTGTAAGCAACAACAACACACTAAAATTCCAAGAATCCAAACTACTCTAAGGTTAATGATGGTCTCTCAACTCCATTCCACGCCTAGTCAAAAACATTATACATTTCAAATTTTTCAAAAAAGGTAAATTGAGAAAGTAGGCTATATATTTAAACTAAAAAATCATATGCTAACTCCAACACCTACGTCTATCCCATTCTCAGTCAAAAATATATATATATATATTCTTGTAAATTTTTCCACAAAATATTTGGAAAGTAGGCTATAATTTGAAAACTAATCATCCTAAAAAGTCATATATAGACTCAAACCAATGGCTTTTATGTCCTTAATCGTTAGAACAAAACATGGAATTTGACATTTTTCCAAATATTGATCATTTTTAAAAATGGGCTATATTTTGTAAACTATGAATTACACAAAAAATGTGTTTGACATAAAAATGACAGGTATTTACCCCCTCTACCCACAAACCAAGTCCCAGGTCTCTGGGACAAAATCCAAAAAGGTTCAATTTTGAAAGTAGACGATATTTTGAAAACTAATCATTCTAAAAAGTCATATATAGACTCAAACAAATGTCCTTTAAGTCCCTTAACGTTAGAACAAAACTTAACATTTTTTTTCATTTTTTCAAAAAAAGTCCAATTTTCAAAATTGCCTATATTTTGGAAACTAAGAATTAGTTCCAAAATGGCGGTCGTAGCTTAACTCAACCTAACCTAACCCTACGAGGTGTGATCAAAAAGTTCCAAAATGGCTGCCGTAGCTTAACTTAACCTTTGATTGATCTCTGTTGATTGACCCCTTTTGATTGATCTCTGTTGATGTATCCCTTTGGACTGGTCCCTGTTGACTAGCCCCTTTGGACAGGTCTTTTTTAAAGGGGGAGTAATTTTTTTACGGGTCCCGGAGGACGGGTCCTTGTTGACGGGTCCCTGTGGGCGGTTCCTTTGGACTGATCCTTATGGACTGGCCCGTGCATTTTATCCAAATTATATCAAAGGGGCCCGCCCACAGGGACCCGTCCTCCGGGACCCGTAAAAAAATGACTCCCCCTTTAAAAAAGACCCGTCCAAAGGGGCTAGTCAACAGGGACCAGTCCAAAGGGATACATCAACAGAGATCAATCAAAAGGGGTCAATCAACAGGGATCAATCAAAGGTTAAGTTAAGCTACGGCAGCCATTTTGGAACTTTTTGATCACACCTCGTAGGGTTAGGTTAGGTTGAGTTAAGCTACGACCGCCATTTTGGAACTAATTCTTAGTTTCCAAAATATAGGCAATTTTGAAAATTGGAATTTTTTTGAAAAAATGAAAAAAATGTTAAGTTTTGTTCTAACGTTAAGGGACTTAAAGGACATTTGTTTGAGTCTATATATGACTTTTTAGAATGATTAGTTTTCAAAATATCGTTACTTTCAAAATTGAACCTTTTTGGATTTTGTCCCAGAGACCTGGGACTTGGTTTGTGGGTAGAGGGGGTAAATACCTGTCATTTTTATGTCAAACACATTTTTTGTGTAATTCATAGTTTACAAAATATAGCCCATTTTTAAAAATGATCAATATTTGGAAAAATGTCAAATTCCATGTTTTGTTCTAACGATTAAGGACATAAAAGCCATTGGTTTGAGTCTATATATGACTTTTTAGGATGATTAGTTTTCAATTATAGCCTACTTTCCAAATATATTTTGGAAAAATTTAAAGAATATATATTATATTTTTTTGACTGAGAATGGGATAGACGTAGGTGTTGGAGTTAGCATATGATTTTTTAGTTTAAATATATAGCCTACTTTCTCAATTTACCTTTTTTGAAAAATTTGAAATGTATAATGTTTTTGACTAGGCGTGGAATGGAGTTGAGAGACCATCATTAACCTTAGAGTAGTTTGGATTCTTGGAATTTTAGTGTGTTGTTGTTGCTTACAAACATGACGGTAAGCATTATGCTATCATAAAAAGGGCTGAGATACTTTCCATGAAGAAGAGAAATATCCTCTAAATACATTGACAAAAACAACTTGTGAAATAAGCCATTACGAATAGGGTACCACAAAATAACTTGTCAAATAAGCCATTACAAATAGGGTACCACTTTTACACCCCACTTTTGCACTCACTTTTGCACTCACTTTGCACTCAGTTTTACACCCACTTTGCACTCGAACATTACATCATCTGACATAATAAAAATAGGCATGGTTGTTGTCGAGACCGAGATAAGAGTGGGGGTAATGAATTTATAGTGATAGGATCGGAAAACCCATTATCACTTTAGTATTGACATCAAGCAAAAATTTAAAAAAAACGTGTTTTTGACAGAGTGGGATAGACATAGTTATAAGAGTTGAGAGTCGATAATTAATCTAAAAGTACTCTGGAATTCATGGAATCTTAGTGTGTTGTTGTTGTTGCTTACAAACCGGTATGGTCACGTCAGGTGAAGTTAGCTAGGATTAGATTAGGATATGTTCAGGTAGTTTCCATAGTCACCGCTAGATAGCGGAAACATACTTTGCGTATCGCATGTGGATATTTGACAAAGTTTTACTGTGTGAAAAAACGTGCTTGTATAACCTGTGTATATAAATTTAAAATACAAATAACCACTAAGTGTTTAGAACTAACATGTATAGCCTTGTATAGGGAATATATAGGGGTCCTTAACAAGATAGAGTGTCTAACACACGAGTGTACAGCCTTTTGATATGCAGTAAGTACCTGATCACACCTACTATCAATTGCGCCTACCATTAATCGCGTCTACTATCAATTGCGTCTACTACCAATCGCGCCTGCTAGGACATGACGTTTCATTAAACCAGAACATTTCCTTTTTTGTCAGCCTCTCACCCCTCCCATCAATCTATGACGTCATAATCAGTCTTGAAGCTAGTCTAAACTTGTAGAACATGTCACGTGACAAAGTTAGGTTAGGTAAAGTTAGGTTATGTTAAGTGAGCTGAGGTTATGTCTTAAAATACCCTCTACCTTGTAGTTTGTATAAACATTGACACTGTAACTTTATGATATCAAAAATGATCTGAGTCGCGCCCATGTCAAATTGCGCCTACTATCAATCGCGTCTACTATCAATCACGCTTACTATCAATCGCGCCTACTATCATTTGCGTCTACTATAAATCGCGCTTACTACAAATCACGCCTACTATCAATCACGCCTAGTATCAATTGCGTCTACTATTAATCACGTCTAGTATCATTTGCGTCTACTATAAATCGCGCTCATGTCAAATCGCGCCTACTACCAATTACACCTACTATCAATCGCGCCTACTATCAATTGCGTCTACTATAAATCTCGCCCATGTCTAATTACGCCTACTATCAATCGCGCCCACTACCTTTCGCGTCTACTATAAATCGCGCTCATGTCAAATCACGCCTACTATCAATCACGTCTACTATCAATTGCGTCTACTATTAATCGCGCCTACTATCAATTGCGTCTACTATAAATCGCGCCTACTAGGACATGACGTTTCATTAAACCAGAACATTTCCTTTTTTGTCAGCCTCTCACCCCTCCCATCAATCTATGACGTCATAATCAGTCTTAAAGCAAGTCTAAACTTGTAGAACATGTCATGTGACAAAGTTAGGTTAGGTAAAGTTAGGTTATGTTAAGTGAGCTGAGGTTATGTCTTAAAATACCCTCTACCTTGTACTTTGTATAAACATTGACACTGTAACTTTATGATATCAAAAATGATCTGAGTCGCGCCCATGTCAAATTGCGCCTACTATCAATCGCGTCTACTATCAATCACGCCTACTATCAATCGCGCCTACTATCATTTGCGTCTACTATAAATCGCGCTTACTACAAATCACGCCTACTATCAATCACGCCTAGTATCAATCGCGTCTACTATCAATCACGCCTACTATCAATCGCGCCTACTATCATTTGCGTCTACTATAAATCGCGCTTACTACAAATCACGCCTACTATCAATCACGCCTAGTATCAATTGCGTCTACTATTAATCACGTCTAGTATCGATTACACCTACTATCAATTACGTCTACTATCAATTGCGTCTACTATAAATCACGCCTACTAGGACATAACGTTTCATTAAACTAAAACATTTCCTTTTTTGCCAGCCTCTCACCCCTCCCATCCGCAAAACGTGCTTGTATGAGCTGTGTATTTAAATTCAATATATACAATTAACCACTAAGTGTTCAGAACTAACATGTCTAGAGTATATATGGGATCCTTAGCAACAAACAAAAAATACGGTCTAACCTACGAGTGTACGGTCTTGTCATACGCAGTAAGTACCTGTTAACCTTGACTAGGGTATAAGAATATTGTCAGTTGACTACTGCCTGTTACAGTGTTCACATCGTGAAAGACCGTCTCACCTACCAGTCTCCAGCCTTGTCATACGCAGTAAGCAGCTGTTGGCGGAAAACAACATCCATAAATCTTGACATTTAGGAAAGTGTGTGTGTGTGTGTGTATATCACTTGTAATCTAAAGATTGTTCATGTGACTTTACTAAAATTTAATTCATATGTATTAGTTGATATGGAAGTCTCAACAACCAGTCATGGCAAGCCATGTGTCATACATATATTGTAAAAACAACCAATAAAGATGGAACTGTTATTTGGCGATGTTCAAAACAACGATCCAAAAAGTGTTGAGGAATGATTAAAACAAAAGACTCCAACGTACTTACTTCAAAAGAACATCATTGTGAATCTCAAATTAATACACATTTAAATACGCAAAATACTCTAACCCAGATAAAAAAGCAAGTCCAAGAAAAATATATTGCTGCTCAAGATAGTGCATTGTTTGTTAAAAAGCATTCATCATCTCCTCAAAAAGACATGTTAGGACAAATACCATCGTTCAAAAAACCCTTAACACTATCAAAAGCAACGCAGACTCTACAAGAGGTCCCTGTGGAAAACAAACAAGAGGAATTGGATAGTTCTAGTGATGTTGAGAATGATGATGATGATGATAATGATGGTGACAATGACTATAATAATTTTGATGATAATATTCATAATGATGATGATGATGATGATAATTATGAAAAAGAAGAGGATGAGGGTTTTATGTTTATAAAACCATTGCGGCTTCCCCAGTTTTTAAGAGCAAGAGTACCTGGAGAAAGTTGTAAAAGGATCTACAACAAGCGTTGTGTTTAAAAATCTATATAGAACAATGTTAAAGAGTTAGACTTGAATTCAGTGTGTAACTATTATAAAATGAATTTAATAAAAATATTGTATGGGTATTGTCTGTTTTTCTTAATTACTATCCCCATGTCCCACTATTAATACAATTGTTAACCATCAACAGTCTCTGACTATGTTCAGAAAGAGAGTGGCCTTAAACAATACACTATATCTATGGTTTGTGTACCGAGTGTCATAATAATGCAGTGTGGCCAAGCCATGTCAAGGCAATAGTTATGTCAGGTAAGGGATTCGAACCCTTGCTTCCTTATACAGAAAATTTGATCTTAAGTCCAACACCTTAACCACTCGGCCAACCTGACAGTTACTAATTTAATTAGTCTTGAGGACTTGAGTGTTTACAAAACATTTTCCAGTATACATTGACTAAACCACTTGCTTGTTTTGAAATATAGATTTTGTTTTGTTTTACCATAACATTGCAGTTATGAGTCTTGTGAACTGGGTGTTCAATATAGGGTTAAAGGCATTTTAAAATAATTTTAGAAAAGCTCTTAGGTATCGTGTCATGGGTTTCAGTAATGCATTACTGTTCGTTGACTAACATATACCGTTACACAACATTATTTTAGTGAACTTACATGTTGTTGTTTGAGTCTTTAGTCCTTTGATGCAGATCTCAGCGCCTATCTTTCCCGAGCTAATCGTTTCATCTCTATATAGCTACCACACCCTACATTCAAGGCTATCTGTTTAACATATTCTAAACTTGGTCTACCCCTACAGTTCTCGTCCTCGAACCTTTCTTCCTTAACTAAGTTTGTTATTCTTGGGTGTCTTAGTACGTGTTCTACCAACCTATCTCTTTACTTCATTAACAGTCGCCAGATACATCTCTTCTCCCCTACTCGTCTTAATACCTCTTTGTTAGTAACCCTATTTACCCATCTAATCTTCATCATTCTCCTGTAACACCACATTTCAAACACTTCAATTCTCCACTTTTCTGCTACACCAATTGTCTAAGTTTTACTTTCATAGAGTGCCACGCTCCAGACAAAGGCCTTCAAAATGACTTCCTAATACCTAAATCTATATTCAATGTCAACAGATTCTGTAGAAATTCTTTCCTTGTCTGAGCTACATAAGAATCCTAATCGTGTCTGGTATAATGTCTTGTTTAGCAAACATAGTCACTCAAAAGGTCTAAGCATTTTTTGTATATAACCCAAAATAACAAACAGTTTTTCTAAAACCCTACTCATTGGTCAATAACAAGCAGAGTCGCCAAAGTGTTTCGTTGGTAGTTAACTCATGTCTAGTTAATCAATTCCTTTCATATCGTTATCCAATTGTAGTAGTAAGGACTGGTGAACAACGTCAGTTCAACACACTGCTTTACACACAAATGTAGTTAGGCCCTTTGACATAATTTGGATAAATTTCATGGGCCGGTCCATAGGGATCAGTCCAAAGGGGCCGGTCTAAAGGGACCCTTCCACAGGGACCCATCAACAGGGACTTGTCAGCAAGGACCCATCAACAATGACCCGTCAACAATGACCTGTCATCAATGACCTGTCAACAATGACCTGTCAATAGGGACCCGTCAACAATGACCCGTCCACAGGGCCTCATCAACAAGGACCCGTCAGCAATGACTCGTCAACAGGGACCCGTCGAAAAGCACATGTCAAAAAGGATCCATCAAAAATGACCCCCTGTCAAAAAGGGCCCGTCCAAAAGGGGCTAGTCAACAGAGGCCAGTCCAAAGGGACAAATCAACAGAGATAAATCAACAGGGATCAATCAAAAGGGACTATCACCTCAAGGCCTGACATATCCCTCTTTGATTATTGGTTTGCCAATCGACAAGCGTCACTTAAAATACTTTTTGATCACCACTCGTGGGTTGGGTTAGGTTAGGTTACACTACAGCCGCCATCTTTTAAAAAGCCTGCCCTCTTACAAAAGCTATGAGTGGGCATGCGTAAAAAACAAAAAAACAAAAACAAGCATGTTAATTCATAGTGGCTATCCACCAAACACATGTCTCTTGTGTGGAACAACGTTTTATTCCATATCGGCATTCAAACTCTCACATGTTGCAATTGGAAAGAGAGATTCTCTAAAAAAATTACAATTTCACCCCCTAGTAGAGGTAGGTTTTATTTTGGGGTGGAAATATGTTGTTCATTGGAAAGGGGGTATCAGCCCGAGTTCAATGACACCTCATTCGTCAAAATCCGACCACGGGTTCGAACTCACATTTTCTCACGTATGAAGCAAAACAGGATGTGACTTGTTTCACAAGGAGGACGGTAATAAGGTCATTTCACACGTGTTCACATGTATTTCGTCACTTTCCTTTCATATCGTTATTCCATTATAGTAGTGGTGAACAACGTCAATTCAACACACACAAATGTAGTTAGGCCCTTTGACATAATTTAAATAAATTCATGGGTTAGTCCGTAGGAACCAGGCCAAAGGGACCCGTCCAAAGGGATCAGTCCAAAGGGGCAAGGACTCGTCCACAGGGACCTGTCAACAAGGATCTGTCCACACAGACTTGTCCACAAGGACTCGTCCACAAGGACCTGTCAACAAGGGCTCGTCCACAAGGACTTGTCCACAAGGACCTGTCAACAATAACCCATCAACAGGGGCTCGACAGCAGGGGGGGGGGGGGGGGTCGTCAACAATAACAGGGGCTCTCACCTCAAGGCCTAACTTGCCCCTCTTTGATTATTGGTTTGCAGAACAACTTTTCATTCCATATTAGCATTCAAAATCTCACATGTTGCAATTGGAAAGAGAGATTCTCTAAAAAATTCAATATCACCCCTTAGTAGGGTAGGTTTTATTTTTGGGGTTGAAATATGTTGTCCATTGGAAAAGGGGTGTCAGCCCGAGTTCAATGACACCTCATTTGTCAAAATCCGACCATAAGTTCGGGAGATATCGCACCGCCGCCATCTTGTGAGGTGGGGAGGTGGAGGTGGGTATAGAACCATCCAAAACACACTACTAACGGAAGTATGCACTGCCCGCTCGATCGATCAAACGGAAGTGTACTAACTGGCAGTGATGGACAACGTAAGTATGCACTGCCCGCTCGATCGATCGAATGGAAGTGTGCCCTAGCTGGCAGTGGTGGATCGAACGGAAGTACTTATAAGACGCACTGCCAACTCGATCGATCGATCCAGCTGGCACTGGTAAGAGAAACAATCAGCGCGCGGTGTCGAAAATTGATACCATGACGCACTCTCGGCCATGTGGAATGTATATGACATACTGAACGGAAAACGCTCATGCGAACTCTGGTGTCAAGTGATTTAAACAAATGACATGGTACATGTTCGAAGTCTTCGTATCAGTATTTAAATGGTAAAATGCCTTAATATCAAACATTGTAAGTAGTCGGCATTGCATTGGCATAAGGCATTTTATACTCAATGTCACTCAGGAACATTATCGAAACAAGCAAAATATAAATGAAACATAAATCCGTAATGCAGTATTATTGGAACGTGGAAATAAGTCACCATCTTGCGCACAATATTTCCGTAGTCGAAATAGCCGTGGGGTTATTGCGTATGACTGTGAATCTAGAGATCTCGGGTTCGAATCCTGGGTGGGGTAGATATTTTTGCTACCAGATTATCATTTTAAGCGATATTTATCATATCAATATGACTCATTTTAACAGAATCCTTATGAAATTACGTCTTGGTCTGTGAATCAAGAGGACCTGTTTATAAGGAATTTAAGGTTATGAGCAGTGTCGCGTCTATTAATCTAGTTGATCCATATCGTATTCTTTATTTAGGCTAGTGCTGGTGGATGCTACAAATCATCTAATAAAATGAGTTCCGTATTATAAACTACAATATCTGTAAAACACTCCCTTTTTTACAATAGATTAATATTTGTGCCAATAATACTATAAAATACCGGTGTATCAACAATTTCACGCGAGGTTACACATCATATGCGACTACTGTAAGACTCGTAATTTTTTTTCAAAATCTCTCGTAAAAAATATCTTATAAGTCCACGAAAACTTGTATCAACACAAGATCATAATAATAGTATTGTTACACACATAAAAACAATCAACAAACGTAATATTAACTGCAGGGTCAAATCTCTGCAAAGTCGACGGCCATTTAAATGCTAGAAGGCCCATCAGTGTAATTACCGGTGCTTTAAAAATCCTATCCTGGGGCTAAATCCTGGCAACCTGGCTTTCCGGCTTCCCGAATGTTACAGCAGTTAAAAGTATTTCAAAACATTTCACCTTATTATTATTAATAATGAAATCGTTGGTTAGACAAATTTCATACACACAAATATGCAGAAGACTGTTTAAAAAAGATACGAGCCGTACAGTAGTAGCATATGATGTGTAACATCTGACATGTTATTCGAATAATTCCATATTACTTACTCGCATTTTTTTAAAGAATTAACTCATAGTGCTACTTTGTGCCAGCAAACATGAAAGGATTCTCCAATGCATCTGTAGTAGTGACCTATACCTGCAATTGTATGCGGGAGGAATCCACTGCCTGCTTGATGCGAGCTGCGCTTTATACCGGCCAGTTAGTGAAGCCATGCCAACGGTGTTATTGAAAATGGCCTTTTATTGCCGATATAGCGCACTGCCAAGTATAGGCGCGATTAAAAATTAGGTGTGCAGTAGGTATATTAAATGCGTTTCTCCCAGTGATACGTTTAGACCAACGAAGTTTCAATTATTGTTAGTAGTCGGTGTTAATATATTGAATTCCTACGTTGTTTGGAGTGTTGGTAGATGCGATATAGCACTTGAGGTATCGAGTGCTTACATTACATAAGAATACAGCAAAAGTATGAAGATTTAATAAACCGTAATTGTTTTCAGCAAATATGATATAATGAATATTTTCACACCAAAGAACGACAACTAGAAGATGATTTATTGTAGGAATTTCTTTAATGGGGCCTCCGAGCTTTGAGGTAAACCGTATGCGATTTACATTCCACATAGTCACATGGCTTACAGTACGTCGTTGTACCGATCTCCGCCACCGCGCGTGGTCATTGTTTCCGTCCCATGCACTTCCCTCCCATCCACTTCCGTCCCATCCACTTCCGTCTCTTTTCCAAAATCATTCCCACAAAAATGTCCAGCTACCGAGTGCCACAAAAATATCCAGATACCGAGTGGAAAGATGTTACATATCAACAAGGTTTCTTTAACCTCTACATGAAGCATCACCTCCGACAATGGCACATAGTATTTAACTGCCCTACTACAGGCATACCAAATGGTACTTCTTATGTGCTACTTGGGATCAGTTTGTAAACCTACCGAACATTGAGTTTGAAACTCGCCAGTTATCTCTTCACGCCATACTGCAACTCATCTTGTGACATTAATAATGGTTTCACGTTTGACCCATAGCTCATCGGTTTTAATCCTTTTGTTCTGTCTGGGTTGAAACTCGAAAGACTGCAGGTCAAATGCACCAAGGATGGAAGTGAACTAAGGCTAACCTCATCTGCAGAGGTGATTTCATTACAATGAAACAAGATGTTCAGTAAAGAACATATAGCCTACTTTCTCCTAAATGCATGGGTATTGTTATAACTCTTTGTCCTTTTCAAGGAGTATAATTGAATATTGGTTGTAGTAGCTTGTTGAAATACAACGTGTTATAGGGATATTAAACATGAATATGAGGTGCCCTTTGCTAGTGCTACCTCTGTAAAAAATTTCATTCAATTCGGTTTCACCGTGTTTGAATTGATATGGGGAATGGATTTGCACACATACATGGCCGCTATTTGCAAACTATTGGGCTGATGACCTTGTAGTCAGTCATAAGATGCTTTCCACAAAAAGGCATGTTGTTGCAAAATCTGGTAGAGACCAAATTATTAGGATGGTCGTAATTTGATTTAAGCTTTTAACATTTGGGTGGCCGTCAAGATGGCGGCGATATAAAACATGACACTGAGGTGCCCTTTGCTAGTGCTACCTCTGTACCAAATTTCGTTCAATTCGGTTTCACCGTGCTTGAATTGATAGGGGGAATCGATTTGCACAAATAATTGGCCACCATCTGCAAACTATTGGTCTGATGATCATGCAGTTTGGTCAGAATATGCTTTCCACATAAAGATATGTTGTTGAAAAATTTGATAGAGACTAGATTATTAGGTTGGTCGTAATTACATTTTAGCTTTTAACATTTGGGTGGCCGCGATTACGTTTCCGTCAAGATGGCGGTGATATAAAACATGACACTGAGGTGCCCTTTGCTAGTACTACCTCTGTACCAAATTTCGTTCCATTCGATTTTCACACAAAGATGGCCGCCATCCGCAAACTATTAGGGTGATGACCTATTAGTTTGGTCAAAGGATGCTCCCCCCATATAGGTATGTTGTTGCAAAATTTGGTAGAGATCGGATGATTAGGTTACTCGTAATTTGATTTAAGCTTTGAACATTTGTGTGGCCGCCATTACGTTTCTGTCAAGATGGCGGCGATATAAAACATGACACTGAGGTGCCCTTTGCTAGTGCTACCTCTGTACCAAATTTCGTTCCATTCGGTTTCACCGTGTTTGAATTAATAGGGGGAATCGATTTTGAAACAAAGATGGCCGCCATCCGCAAACTATTAGGCTAATGACCGATTAATTTGGTTAAAGGATGCTTCCTCCATAAAGGTATGTTGTTGCAAAATTTGGTAGAGATCGGATGATTAGGCTAGTCGTAATTTGATTTAAGCTTTGAACATTTGTGTGGCCGCCATTACGTTTCCGTCAAGATGGCGGCGATATAAAACATGACACTGAGGTGTCCTTTGCTAGTGCTACCTTTGTACCAAATTTCGTTCAATTCGCGTTCACCGTGTTCGAATTGATAGGGGGGGACACACATTCTGAGTACACACACACACTTTTTTTCGCCCTGTTTTGATCTCATAAGTCTACTTTCATTTTTTGCAAAAATCGAAAGTAGGCTAAAAATGTGTTGGTACAGTTGGATTTAGATAATATCTTCGAAAGCTGAAGGGACCAACACAAATATCGAATTATCCAAACATTGGAATTAGAGAAGTTACATTTTTAGCCTACTTCTCACATTTAGCAACAAGTAGTTCCGCGAATAACTATACAGCCTATTTTCACATATCCTGCTCATGTTAATTGTCTCTATCAACATACAAAATTTCAGTTTAATTGCTGTAACAGATTCGTAGATATTGAGAACCGTCTAAATATTTCATATGGTCGCCAGGATGGATTTTTAGCCTATTTTCAATTTTGAAAAAATAGGCTTATGAGATCACCTTTTGTCCGTGTGTGTGTGCGTGTGTGTGTGTGTGTGTGTGTGTGTGATTCGTGTGTGTGTCCCCCCTAATAAAATCTAAACGGCAGGAGCAATTTCAATGAAACTCGGAAAGTTCATAGCACTATTCCCGGCGACCTCGACCGTGCCCTTCAAATTTTGTTACGACTCACCATTCCAACATGGCGGCTGTGCGAAATATTTCACCAGCATTCAATATCTCCGAAACTATTACCGATATTACCCTGATATTTTCTATGTTGATAGAGGGAACTACTATACGTTCACTTATGTGACTTTTGAAAACCTGGTATCTACAAAACCAACATGGCGGCTAAGCGAATTTGCGACTTTTAAATAGACGTTTCTCGCGATTTGACCAACCAAACGCAATGAAACTTGGTACAGTATATATTTATATACATTGCAATGCACCGACATCTAACTTCGTTCAATTGTTTACATAATCACAAGATGGCGGATGTGCGAAATATTTCACCGGCTTTCTATATCTCTGAAACTATTAGCGGTATCTCCCTAAAATTTTGTACGGAGATAAAGGGCACTACTGGAAGTCCATCTAAAAGATTTTGAAAAACCGGTTAACTACAAAACGAACATGGCGGCCAAGCGAATTTGAACATTTTAAATAGACCTTTCTCGCGATTTAATGTTCCAAGCGCACTGAAACCTGGTACAGGAAATATTTACACACATTGTAATCCACTGGTATCTAATTTAGTTCAATTGTTTACATAACCTCAAGATGGCGGCAGTGCGAATTTTAAAATTAAGTTTTTATTTCTTGTGATGTAGTCATGCGATCGAAGTGAAAGTTTGAATATTGAACCTACGCAATAATTTTCCTTTAATGGTACATGACTCTATGGCCTATACATTTAACAATCCAACATGGCGACCATCCTAAATATTTAGACGATACTGAATATCTACGAATCCATTTTAGCAATCAAACTAAATTTTTTAATGTTCATAGGGGCTATGAACTTAAGTTCACCTATAGGACTTTAAATAACCTGGTGATCACAAATCCAACATGGCGGTGACGCGAATTATAAATATTCACATGGACGTTTCTCGCAATTTAACCATCCGCGTGCAGTGAAACTTGGTACAGTAAATCTTTATCCGAATGTTAATCCACTGGCATCTAATTTATTTCAATTGTTTCCATAACCTCAAGATGGCAGCTGTGAAATTTTTATAAATCTCCTTGTTTTTTCTTGTGTCCTAATAATTATGCGATTGAAGTTTGAATACTACTCGTTCACAATAATCTGCATGCAACAGTACATAACTCTAGGACCTACATATATAAAATCCAACATGGCGACCATCCGAAATATTTAGTCGGTTCTCAATATCTACGAATCTATAACAGCAATCAAACTGAAATTGTGTATGTTGATAGTGGCAATTAACATAAGTAGGATATATGAAAATAGGCTGTATAGTTCTTCACGGAACTACTTGTTATTTTTGTACTATTACATTAAGATTATTGTGTACGTGTGGTATTCAAACTTCAATCGCATGATTAGAACACAAGAAGTAAAAACGAGATTTTAAAAGTACGCACACCAGCCATCTTGTGATTATGCAAACAATTGGAATAAATTACATGCCAGTGGATCAACATTTGTATAAGCATTTAACGTGCAACGTTTCACGGCACTCGGATAGTTAATTCGCGAGAAACGTTCATTTAAATATTTATACTTCGCGTCGCCGCCATGTTGGATTTGTGCTCACCAGGTTACTGAAAGTCCTATAGGTGAACATATGTTCATAGTCTCTATGAACATAAAAAAAATTCAGTTTGGTTGCTGTAAAAGATTCATAGATATTGAGAACCGTCTAAATATTTCGGAAGCTCGCCATTTAGGATTGTTATATGTATAGGCCATAGAGTTATGTACCATTCAAGGAAAATTATTGCCTAGCTTCATTATTCAAACTTTCACTTCGATCGCATGATTACGACACAAGAATAAAAACTTAATTTTAAAATTTCGCACAGCCACCATCTTGAGGTTATGTAAACAATTGAATTAAATTAGATGGCAGTGCATTACAATCTGCAAAATCATTTACTGTACCACATTTCACTGCGCTCAGAGAGTCTATTAAAATATTTCAAATTCGCTTGGTCGCCATGTTCGTTTTGTACTTTACAGGTTTATGAAATATACATAGGTAAACTTGTATCAGTACCCTTTATCACCGTACAAAATTGCATGATGATATCTGTAATAGTTTCGGAGATGTAGAATGTCAGTGAAATATTTCGCACAGCCGCCATTTTGAGGTTATGTAAACAATTGAACTAAATTAGACTCCAGTGCATTACAATGTGCATAAACATTGGCTGTACCAAGTTTCATTACGTTTGGATAGTAAAATCGCGAGAAATGTCTATTTAAAAGTCTCAATTTCGCTTGAACGCCATGTTGGTTTTGTAGTCACCAGGTTTTTGAAAGTCTCATAGGTGAGCTTCTAGTAGTTTCCTTTATCACCGTTCACAATTTCAGGGCGATATCGATAATAGTTTAAGGATATTGATTGCTAGTGAAATATTTCGCACAGCCGCCATGTTGGATTGGTGAGACGTAACAAAATTTGAAGGGCACGGTCGAGGTCGCCGGGAATAGTGCTATGAACTTACCGAGTTTCATTGAAATCGCTCCAGCCGTTTAGATTTTATTAGGGGGACACACACACACACACGCACACACACGCACACACACACGGACAAAAGGTGATCTCATAAGCCTATTTTTTCAAAATTGAAAATAGGCTAAAAATGAGGAAAAAGTAGACTTATGAGATCAGGCAAATGTCTGTCCTTCTGTTTGTCTGTCTGTCCTTCTGTCTGTCTGGCTGTGTGTGTGTCGTCCACCCCCCCCCCCTATCAACTCCTAAACGGCTGGAGCAATCAAAACAAAATTTGGTAGGAGTAAAGATCTATACATGAATATCTCAAGGCCATATTTGAAAATGTCAATGCTACCAACTGCTGAAATATCGCAATTGAAATTTGAGCTCCATGTTGAATATCTTGGAAGGCATTAATGGGAGCTATTTCAAAATTGGCATACGTAAAGATAACAATATTGCTGTTTAATTTCCAGGAGGCAGTGTTGCCAAAATGATTATAAGCCTGCTGATGGGTCCAATTATTGAATGCATATAACTTCTACAATATCAATTGGAATTCAACCAAGTTTCGTATATGCTATGCGTACATAAACAGATATGACTGAGCGTATTCTTAAGAGCCTCCATGGCTGCCAACTGTTAATAAATGCTCTCAATTTTTTATCCAAATACCCATATATCAGAAAGTATGCAAGCCGACAGCTTTAAACTATGCACACGTATAGTACCTGACATTCTATATTAATTTGGAGTAACTTATATACGTCAGTGCTACCAACATGATTCTAAGCCTGCTGAGAAGTCCAACTTTAAATACATGTAACTTCTATACTATCATTTGGATTTCAACAAAATTTCGTGTGTGCTATGTGTACCATAACAGATATAACTATGCCGATACTTAAGAGTAACCAGGGCTGCCAACTGTTAATAAATGCTGTCTCTATTTTTTTACCCTAATATCAATATATCAGAAAGTATATAAACCAATAGCTCTAAACTTTGCATTCTAGATTAATTTGGACTAACTAATATAGGCCTAAGCCAGTGCTGCCAACATGATTCTAATCCTGCTGATAGGTCCAATTTTAAAATGCATGTAACTTCTATACCAACTAATGGATTTCATTCAAAATTGACATAATAGATCATATTATTTCAGATTATTTCTGACCAATACATGTATGTCATTGTTGCCAACATGATTTTACGCACGCTGCTAGATCCAATGTTTAACTGCCTGTAACGTCCATGCTATCCATTGGACTTCAACCAAATTTTTCATTCTGTACATTAAGAGATGGAACTAAGAATATATTCAGTCACCAGGGCTGCCAACTGTAGTCCTCTATTAGGCTACATTATGCCAGGTGTACAGTATTTCGAACTAATTAGAAATTTCGATCGAAGCCCCACGACTCTTTCAACAGACTCCATTACCCATTAACTTAGCCATTCCGCGCGGGGAACGGAGTGCGGGAGGTACACTCTGTTGCATGATGTCACGCACTCGCCGTCTCCGTGTCGCATAACACCTAACCCCAGGAGTAGACTCGGACTCAACAGACTCCATTACCCTTTAACTTAGGCTTCCCACGCGGGGAACGGAGAGCGGTAGGTGCACTCTGCTGCATGACGTCACGCACACGCAGTCTCCGTATCGCATAACGCCAGACCCCAGGAGTAAACTCAGACTCGGTGCATATGCACTGAACAACATGATGACGTCATACACGCCGTAACCGTAACGCATAACGGTAGACCAAAGCATAACGATGAAGTCGACAAGATCATTTGAAATAATATATATTTTTTTTTAAATAACAGTGGTGATAAGTAGGCTGTGGGGTCTTAGTAAACTACGTGTGCAATGAAGTTGGAACGCACCGTAGGCTACTACAGGGCGCGTGTCAGCTCCTCCTGTGACCTTCGGCTGTACTGATGAACACATGTGACGTACTGCGGAGAAATGGACTAATCGTATTATTCGTAGTCTGTTGTGGACGGGCTGGCAGTTCATAGGGCGTGCGTCATCTCAACTCCGTGCGATACTAATCTGATAGCACTTTTTACGTACTAAGACCCCGCAGCCTGGTGATAAATAGTAAAATGGACGTAACGTGCAGGTCATTTTCCCGTAATGAAGATGATAATAATGAACATGTTCTTTGCTAATGAATTGTATAAATTGATTGGAAAGAGGAGTAAGTGAAATAAAAGGCACTGCCGATATCTCATTGGCTGTAAGGAAAGTACAGAACACTCGTCTTTTGCCGCATAGCGTTGTAGGAAAATCGGAGCACATCTGAAAACTTTGTCTGTCCCGAGCTCCGAGGGTGCAATAGTGTCCCTTTTTGCCACATAGCGGTGTTCAATATTTTGTTCGTGTGCCAAACGGCCTAAATGTAGGGAGTGGAGAGGGCTGTCCAAATAAGTTTTAAGCAGCGTAAGATGTAACTATTTTCGCAAATCCGCACCAGAACGCTGGTAGGGGTGGCGTGATGCAGCCCAGTTTGCCAGTCAACAATAGACTTATTTAAATATTCTTACAGTTACACCTTAATTCCTAGCATCTCTGGACCCCTAGTACAACACCGAAAATCTTTCGACACGAGTGGTTCTGGGGCCTTAGATCGTGGTTTTTGGGTCCCTTTGTCTTTAAAAATCCGACGACTTCGGCCGGGTTTCAGCCCGCCATCTTGCTCATAGCAGTTCATCATTTTTAGCCTATTTTCAATTTTGAAAAAATAGGCTTATGAGATCACCTTTTGTCCGTGTGTGTGTGTGTGTGAGTTGTGTGTGTGTCCCCCCCCCTAATAACTTTTAAACTGCTGGAGCGATGTCAATGAAACTCGGTAAGTTCATGGTACTATTCCGGGCGACCTCGACCGTGCCCTTCAAATTTTGTTACGTCTCACCAATCCAACATGGCGGCTGTGCGAAATATTTCACCAGCATTCAATATATCCGAAACTATTACGGATATCACCCTGGAATTTATTACGATGATAAAAGGAACTATTAGAAGTTCACCTATGTGACTTTTGAAAAACTGGTAACTACAAAACCAACATGGCGGCCACGCGAAATTGCGACTTTTATATAGACGTTTCTCGCGATTCAAACAACCAAACGCAATAAAACATGGTACAGTATACGTTTATACACATTGTAATGCACCGACATCTAACTTGGTTCAATTGTTTATATAACCACAAGATGGCGGATGAGCGAAATATTTCACCGGCATTCTATATCTCTGAAACTATTAGCTGTATCACCCTGAAATTTTATACGGAGATAAAGGGCACTAGTGGAAGTTCAGCTATAAGACTTTCAAAAAGCGGTTAACTACAAAACGAACATGGCGGCCATGCGAATTTGAAAATTTTAAATAGACCTCTCTCACGATTTAATGTTCCAAACTCAATGAAATCTGGTACAGGAAATGTTTATACACATTGTAATGCACTGGTATCTTATTTAGTTCAATTGTTTACATAACCTCAAGATGGCGGCTGTGCGAATTTTAAAATTAAGTTTTTATTTCTTGTGTCGTAATCAAGCGATCGAAGTGAAAGTTTGAATAACGACCCTACGCAATAATTTTCCTTCAATGGTACATGACCCTATGGCCTATACATTTAACAATCCAACATGGCGACCATCCGAAATATTCAGACGACTCTGAATATCTACGAATCTATTATAGCAATCAAACTGATTTTTTTTATCTTCATAGGGGCTATGAACTTAAGTTCACCTATAGGACTTTAAATAACCTGGTGATCACAAATCCAACATGGCGGCGACGCGGATTATAAATATTCACATGGACGTTTCTCGCAATTTAACCATCCGATTGCAGTGAAACTTGGTACAGTAAATCCTTTTACGAATGTTAATCCACTGGCATCTAATTTATTTCAATTGTTTCCATAACCACAAGATGGCAGCTGTGCGAATTTTAAAATCTCCTTATTACTTTTTGTGCCCTAATCTTGCGATTGAAGTTTGAATGCTACACGTACACAATAATCTTCATGTAACATAACTCTAGGACCTACATATATAAAATTCATCATGGCGACCATCCGAAATATTTAGTTGGTACTCAATATCTACGAATCTATTACAGCAATCAAACTGAAATTTTGTATGTTGATAGTGGCAGTTAATATAAGTAGGCTATATGAAAATAGGCTGTATAGTTCTTCACTGAACTACTTGTTTTTAAGTGCGTTAAAATCCTTCAGTATGCCTTCTTTCGGAGGGGAAGTAAAGCCGGCGGGCCCATGTCATAGATTTATGGTATGTAAAAGAACCTACCACTGGTGTGTAGCAAACTTTGTAGGTTATATTTGGCTGGAAACGCTCTATCAAGTTTCAACGTTCGCCGCTTGGGTTAGTGAGAGTAGCATCTGGTTGCGAAAGTTCGAACTACTTGAAATTGAACTTGTTGCGTTCAATCAATAATGCCCAGCTTATGGTCCATTGGCTGCGATTCATATATCATTAAATCTTCCATTGATATGATTCAAAGTTGCAGGAACTGACGCAAATCTTCGAATTATCCACGAATTCGAGTTATGAAAGTTCAAATTGCCCAAGTATTAGCATTTGTACTCGGCTTTCCCCGTGGCGAATTTCCTCTCCTCCCACCAGTTCTTCTTTGATGAACTGTCTCTAAATCCCTTCATACCTTAGACCAGTGGTTCCCAACCTTTGCCAGCTGACGCCCCCTTTTCAGATACGGGTGGTCATCCCCCCCCCCCCCGCATATAACCTCATCGATAAACTGACGTGGAGGATATAGAGCTAACCTAATAACACTACATAATGGAATCTATATATTTAAAACAGTAAGGTGATTTTTGTTACCACGAGATTGAGAAAACGACAGAACCGATTTACTTCGTAGAGCACTCTAACAAAAGCTCTTGGCCTCTAGATTTGCAGAGTGTCTCTAAAATAAACAAATATATTACGGTATATTTTTAAATTAATATAGAAAATAGCAGAATTCTTGTCCCTCACGCATGCGCACAATCAGCCTGGGGTCATGACAAAATGGCGGTGAGAGGTCCATTAAAATGTAAGTTATTTAATAAGCTTCCATGTAATTGAAAACATACATTAACCAAGTTCTGACAATAAAATATAATAACAGTATGAACGTATACGAATGTGCAACATTGATTTATTTGGATAATGAAATTGATAATTTCCTTCAAACAGCGGCTTTTGAATACAATGAATAGCTGCGTCTGCTGCTGAACATGAGTGCGAGATTAGCCATGTGGTTAAGGCGACCGACTGTGGTTCCAGCAAGCGTCGGGTCGATCCTCGCCCTCGCCAGTTTTTTTTTTTTTTACCACTGAAATATTGTTTAATCAAGGAGTATTAGTAAGGTTTTATTTCTGTTAAAGATACTTATTTCTACATTCCCTCTAAATACGTTTTATTTTCGTTTTACCATTGCATTGCAGCATGTGATCAAAAGAGCAAACTGTTGTCCGCAGTACGCCGTTTAAATATCTGCAATCAGTTCCTATAACTGACAACAGATGGCAGTACATCGCCCATATACACACATCAAAAAAAGTTTTGCATCACCTCGGTTCCAAGAGTTCCGGAACCGTTAAATACAAAGGGAATAGAGATCAACACAAACAACATTTCAGCTCGTTTTATTGCTCATGAGACCCACACATTGCATGTTGTACCATCATACAGCTAGACTTTCAGCATTTGTGGTCCAGATTGCAGTACACACCACTACCTCTAATACCCAGTAGCACGTCCTCTTGCATTGATGCATGCCTGTATTCGCCGTGGCATACTATCCACAAGTTCATCAAGACACTGTTGGTCCAAATTGTCCCACTCCTCAACGACAATTCGGCGTAAATCTCTCAGAGTGGTTGGTGGGTCAAGACGTCCATAAACAGCCCTTTTCAACATATCCCAGGCATGTTCGATAGGGTTCATGTCTGGCGAACATGCTGGCCACTGTAGTCGAGCGATGTCGTTATCTTGAAGGAACGCATTCACAAGATGTGCACGATGAGGTCGAGAATTGTCGTCCATGAAGACAAATGCCTCTCCAATATTCTGCCGATATGGGTGCACTATGGATCGGAGGATGTCATTCAGGTATCGTAAAGCCGTTTCGGAGCCTTCCATGACCACCAGTGGCGTACGTCGGCCCCACATAATGCCACCCCAAAACATCAGGGAACCACCACCTTGCTGCACTCGCTGGACAGTGTGTCTAAGACGTTCAGCCTGACCAGGGTGCCTCCAAACACGTCTCCGACGATTGTCTGGTTGAAGGCATATGCGACACTCATCGGTGAAGAGAACGTGATGCCAATTCCGTGGGGTCCATTCAGCATGTTGTTGGGCCCATCTGTACCGCGCTGCATGGTGTCGGGGTTGCAAAGCTGGACCTCGCCATGGACGTCGGGAGTGAAGTTGCGCATCATGCAGCCTATTGCGCACAGTTTGAGTTGAAACACGACGTCCTGTGGCTGAACGAAACGCATTATTCAACATGGTGGCATTGCTGTCAGGGTTCCTCCGAGCGGCAATCCGTAAGTAGCGGTCATCCACTACAGTAGTAGCCCTTGGGCGGCCTGAGCGAGGCCTGTCATCGACAGTTCCTGTATCTCTGTACCTCCTCCATGTCCGAACAACATCGCTTTGGTTCACTCTGAGACGCCTGGAAACTTCCCTTGTTGAGAGCCCTTCTTGACACAAAGTAACAATGCGGACGCGATCGAACTGCGGTATTGACCTTCTAGGCATGGTAGAACTACAGACAACATGAGCAGCGTACCTTCGTCCTGGTGGAATGACTGGAACTGATCGGCTGTCGTACCCCCTCCGTCTAATAGGCCCTGCTCATGCATGGTTGTTTACATCTTTGAGCAGTTTTAGTGACATCTATGAATAGTCAAAGGGACTGTATCTTGGATACAATATACACAGTCAACGTCTATATGCCGGAGATCTGGGAACCGAGGTGATGCAAAACTTTTTTTGATGTGTGTAGTTCCATTAACTGACAGCAGATGGCAACACCATTGCATCGATATATTTAAAACACAAGACATGGCATGTTTTCACGTGATGGAAAATTATAAAGGAGGGGAATATTTAAGAAGGGAAATGTTGAGGAACATTAACCGACAGTTGATTTTGTAGGCTAGGTTGTTTGTGTACCTTAATATTGCAATTTCTTCCCAATGCTTCGGTGGTCAAGTTATTAGCGTCCTAGACTAAAAGTTATAATTATGCATCGTCATCTATCTATATATTTAAAACAGTAAGGTGATTTTTGTTACCACGAGATTGAGAAAACGACAGAACCGATTTACTTCGTAGAGCACTCTAACAAAAGCTCTTGGCCTCTAGATTTGCAGAGTGTCTCTAAAATAAACAAATATATTACGGTATATTTTTAAATTAATATAGAAAATAGCAGAATTCTTGTCCCTCACGCATGCGCACAATCAGCCTGGGGTCATGACAAAATGGCGGTGAGAAGTCCATTAAAATGTAAGTTATTTAATAAGCTTCCATGTAATTGAAAACATACATTAACCAAGTTCTGACAAAAAAATATAATAACAGTATGAACGTATACGAATGTGCAACATTGATTTATTTGGATAATGAAATTGATTATTTCCTTCAAACAGCGGCTTTTGAATACAATGAATAGCTGCGTCTGCTGCTGAAGATGAGTGCGAGATTAGCCATGTGGTTAAGGCGACCGACTGTGGTTCCAGCAAGCGTCGGGTCGATCCTCGCCCTCGCCAGTTTTTTTTTTACCACTGAAATATTGTTTAATCGAGGAGTATTAGTAAGGTTTTATTTCTGTTAAAGATACTTATTTCTACATTCCCTCTAAATACGTTTTATTTTCGTTTTACCATTGCATTGCAGCATGTGATCAAAAGAGCAAACTGTTGTCCGCAGTACGCCGTTTAAATATCTGCAATCAGTTCCTATAACTGACAACAGATGGCAGTACATCGCCCATATACAAACATCAAAAAAAGTTTTGCATCACCTCGGTTCCAAGAGTTCCGGAACCGTTAAATACAAAGGGAATAGAGATCAACACAAACAACATTTCAGCTCGTTTTATTGCTCATGAGACCCACACATTGCATGTTGTACCATCATACAGCTAGACTTTCAGCATTTGTGGTCCAGATTGCAGTACACACCACTACCTCTAATACCCAGTAGCACGTCCTCTTGCATTGATGCATGCCTGTATTCGCCGTGGCATACTATCCACAAGTTCATCAAGACACTGTTGGTCCAAATTGTCCCACTCCTCAACGACAATTCGGCGTAAATCTCTCAGAGTGGTTGGTGGGTCAAGACGTCCATAAACAGCCCTTTTCAACATATCCCAGGCATGTTCGATAGGGTTCATGCCTGGCGAACATGCTGGCCACTGTAGTCGAGCGATGTCGTTATCTTGAAGGAACGCATTCACAAGATGTGCACGATGAGGTCGAGAATTGTCGTCCATGAAGACAAATGCCTCTCCAATATTCTGCCGATATGGGTGCACTATGGGTCGGAGGATGTCATTCAGGTATCGTAAAGCCGTTTCGGAGCCTTCCATGACCACCAGTGGCGTACGTCGGCCCCACATAATGCCACCCCAAAACATCAGGGAACCACCACCTTGCTGCACTCGCTGGACAGTGTGTCTAAGACGTTCAGCCTGACCAGGGTGCCTCCAAACACGTCTCCGACGATTGTCTGGTTGAAGGCATATGCGACACTCATCGGTGAAGAGAACGTGATGCCAATTCCGTGGGGTCCATTCAGCATGTTGTTGGGCCCATCTGTACCGCGCTGCATGGTGTCGGGGTTGCAAAGCTGGACCTCGTCATGGACGTCGGGAGTGAAGTTGCGCATCATGCAGCCTATTGCGCACAGTTTGAGTTGAAACACGACGTCCTGTGGCTGAACGAAACGCATTATTCAACATGGTGGCATTGCTGTCAGGGTTCCTCCGAGCGGCAATCCGTAAGTAGCGGTCATCCACTACAGTAGTAGCCCTTGGGCGGCCTGAGCGAGGCCTGTCATCGACAGTTCCTGTATCTCTGTACCTCCTCCATGTCCGAACAACATCGCTTTGGTTCACTCTGAGACGCCTGGAAACTTCCCTTGTTGAGAGCCCTTCTTGACACAAAGTAACAATGCGGACGCGATCGAACTGCGGTATTGACCTTCTAGGCATGGTAGAACTACAGACAACATGAGCAGCGTACCTTCGTCCTGGTGGAATGACTGGAACTGATCGGCTGTCGTACCCCCTCCGTCTAATAGGCCCTGCTCATGCATGGTTGTTTACATCTTTGAGCAGTTTTAGTGACATCTATGAATAGTCAAAGGGACTGTATCTTGGATACAATATACACAGTCAACGTCTATATGCCGGAGATCTGGGAACCGAGGTGATGCAAAACTTTTTTTGATGTGTGTAGTTCCATTAACTGACAGCAGATGGCAACACCATTGCATCGATATATTTAAAACACAAGACATGGCATGTTTTCACGTGATGGAAAATTATAAAGGAGGGGAATATTTAAGAAGGGAAATGTTGAGGAACATTAACCGACAGTTGAATTTGTAGGCTAGGTTGTTTGTGTACCTTAATATTGCAATTTCTTCCCAATGCTTCGGTGGTCAAGTTATTAGCGTCCTAGACTAAAAGTTATAATTATGCATCGTCATCTATATATTTAAAACAGTAAGGTGATTTTTGTTACCACGAGATTGAGAAAACGACAGAACCGATTTACTTCGTAGAGCACTCTAACAAAAGCTCTTGGCCTCTAGATTTGCAGAGTGTCTCTAAAATAAACAAATATATTACGGTATATTTTTAAATTAATATAGAAAATAGCAGAATTCTTGTCCCTCACGCATGCGCACAATCAGCCTGGGGTCATGACAAAATGGCGGTGAGAAGTCCATTAAAATGTAAGTTATTTAATAAGCTTCCATGTAATTGAAAACATACATTAACCAAGTTCTGACAATAAAATATAATAACAGTATGAACGTATACGAATGTGCAACATTGATTTATTTGGATAATGAAATTGATTATTTCCTTCAAACAGCTGCTTTTGAATACAATCAATAGCTGCTGCGTCTGCTACTGAACATGAGTGCGAGATTAGCCATGTGGTTAAGGCGACCGACTGTGGTTCCAGCAAGCGCCGGGTCGATCCTCGCCCTCGCCAGTATTTTTTTTTACCACTGAAATATTGTTTAATCGAGGAGTATTAGTAAGGTTTTATTTCTGTTAAAGATACTTATTTCTACATTCCCTCTAAATACGTTTTATTTTCGTTTTACCATTGCATTGCAGCATGTGATCAAAAGAGCAAACTGTTGTCCGCAGTACGCCGTTTAAATATCTGCAATCAGTTCCTATAACTGACAACAGATGGCAGTACATCGCCCATATACACACATCAAAAAAAGTTTTGCATCACCTCGGTTCCAAGAGTTCCGGAACCGTTAAATACAAAGGGAATAGAGATCAACACAAACAACATTTCAGCTCGTTTTATTGCTCATGAGACCCACACATTGCATGTTGTACCATCATACAGCTAGACTTTCAGCATTTGTGGTCCAGATTGCAGTACACACCACTACCTCTAATACCCAGTAGCACGTCCTCTTGCATTGATGCATGCCTGTATTCGCCGTGGCATACTATCCACAAGTTCATCAAGACACTGTTGGTCCAAATTGTCCCACTCCTCAACGACAATTCGGCGTAAATCTCTCAGAGTGGTTGGTGGGTCAAGACGTCCATAAACAGCCCTTTTCAACATATCCCAGGCATGTTCGATAGGGTTCATGTCTGGCGAACATGCTGGCCACTGTAGTCGAGCGATGTCGTTATCTTGAAGGAACGCATTCACAAGATGTGCACGATGAGGTCGAGAATTGTCGTCCATGAAGACAAATGCCTCTCCAATATTCTGCCGATATGGGTGCACTATGGGTCGGAGGATGTCATTCAGGTATCGTAAAGCCGTTTCGGAGCCTTCCATGACCACCAGTGGCGTACGTCGGCCCCACATAATGCCACCCCAAAACATCAGGGAACCACCACCTTGCTGCACTCGCTGGACAGTGTGTCTAAGACGTTCAGCCTGACCAGGGTGCCTCCAAACACGTCTCCGACGATTGTCTGGTTGAAGGCATATGCGACACTCATCGGTGAAGAGAACGTGATGCCAATTCCGTGGGGTCCATTCAGCATGTTGTTGGGCCCATCTGTACCGCGCTGCATGGTGTCGGGGTTGCAAAGCTGGACCTCGCCATGGACGTCGGGAGTGAAGTTGCGCATCATGCAGCCTATTGCGCACAGTTTGAGTTGAAACACGACGTCCTGTGGCTGAACGAAACGCATTATTCAACATGGTGGCATTGCTGTCAGGGTTCCTCCGAGCGGCAATCCGTAAGTAGCGGTCATCCACTACAGTAGTAGCCCTTGGGCGGCCTGAGCGAGGCCTGTCATCGACAGTTCCTGTATCTCTGTACCTCCTCCATGTCCGAACAACATCGCTTTGGTTCACTCTGAGACGCCTGGAAACTTCCCTTGTTGAGAGCCCTTCTTGACACAAAGTAACAATGCGGACGCGATCGAACTGCGGTATTGACCTTCTAGGCATGGTAGAACTACAGACAACATGAGCAGCGTACCTTCGTCCTGGTGGAATGACTGGAACTGATCGGCTGTCGTACCCCCTCCGTCTAATAGGCCCTGCTCATGCATGGTTGTTTACATCTTTGAGCAGTTTTAGTGGCATCTATGAATAGTCAAAGGGACTGTATCTTGGATACAATATACACAGTCAACGTCTATATGCCGGAGATCTGGGAACCGAGGTGATGCAAAACTTTTTTTGATGTGTGTAGTTCCATTAACTGACAGCAGATGGCAACACCATTGCATCGATATATTTAAAACACAAGACATGGCATGTTTTCACGTGATGGAAAATTATAAAGGAGGGGAATATTTAAGAAGGGAAATGTTGAGGAACATTAACCGACAGTTGAATTTGTAGGCTAGGTTGTTTGTGTACCTTAATATTGCAATTTCTTCCCAATGCTTCGGTGGTCAAGTTATTAGCGTCCTAGACTAAAAGTTATAATTATGCATCGTCATCTATATATTTAAAACAGTAAGGTGATTTTTGTTACCACGAGATTGAGAAAACGACAGAACCGATTTACTTCGTAGAGCACTCTAACAAAAGCTCTTGGCCTCTAGATTTGCAGAGTGTCTCTAAAATAAACAAATATATTACGGTATATTTTTAAATTAATATAGAAAATAGCAGAATTCTTGTCCCTCACGCATGCGCACAATCAGCCTGGGGTCATGACAAAATGGCGGTGAGAAGTCCATTAAAATGTAAGTTATTTAATAAGCTTCCATGTAATTGAAAACATACATTAACCAAGTTCTGACAATAAAATATAATAACAGTATGAACGTATACGAATGTGCAACATTGATTTATTTGGATAATGAAATTGATTATTTCCTTCAAACAGCTGCTTTTGAATACAATCAATAGCTGCTGCGTCTGCTACTGAACATGAGTGCGAGATTAGCCATGTGGTTAAGGCGACCGACTGTGGTTCCAGCAAGCGCCGGGTCGATCCTCGCCCTCGCCAGTATTTTTTTTTACCACTGAAATATTGTTTAATCGAGGAGTATTAGTAAGGTTTTATTTCTGTTAAAGATACTTATTTCTACATTCCCTCTAAATACGTTTTATTTTCGTTTTACCATTGCTTTGCAGCATGTGATCAAAAGAGCAAACTGTTGTCCGCAGTACGCCGTTTAAATATCTGCAATCAGTTCCTATAACTGACAACAGATGGCAGTACATCGCCCATATAGTTCCATTAACTGACAGCAGATGGCAACACCATTGCATCGATATATTTAAAACACAAGACATGGCATGATTTCACGTGATGGAAAATTATAAAGGAGGGGAATATTTAAGAAGGGAAATGTTGAGGAACATTAACCGACAGTTGAATTTGTAGGCTAGGTTGTTTATGAACCTTAATATTGCAATTTATTCCCAATGCTTCGGTGGTCAAGTTATTAGCGTCCTAGACTAAAAGTTATAATTGTGCATCGTCATATACTCTTAAATTATTAAAGAAAAAAGTAGTTTTCCAGGCACTCGCGCGTGTCCACAATTGCTTTCGCCATGAGAGACACTTGGCAAATATAATTCGTTTGAAGGGCTCCGACATCTTGGTCACTCAGCCCCGTGTACTTGGGTGTGTATGTGTGAAATTTTCTCTGATAACCTGTGTTATTGTGATGGCTGCATTACTGTGTGTATTTGTAATTAAGGTGGTAAATTTCAAGGAGACGGCCAAGGCCTGAAGTTAGGAACCATCCCGGTATTTGCCTTAAGTGGAAGTGGGAAACCACGGAAAACCACATCCAAGATTGTCGAGGTGGGAATTAAACCGTCCTCTTCTTAGTTATACCTCAAGAGACTGAATGTACCCCGATTTTGCCCTGAGACCAGAATTAAATTTCTTGGCAGAGCAGGAAATGTAACCCGGGTCTCCGGGGCGATAGACAAGAATAGGTGGGCCTCCATGTGTTAATACGATTTTTGACATGCACGGGACATAGAATTCAAAAACTGCCTCCATTAGGGTGACTGTCGAAGTGAGTATTGAGTATAGGCCTATGGTCATTCCAGTAGTTGGCGAAGTGATTCTATGTTCCCCTGCAAAATGTACTGCCAAAACCTATAACAGGTGATGGAAATTGCTTATTTAGAGCAGTTTCGTACTGTTTATAACAAAATGAAGAACGTCATTCTGAGCTGCGTTTTCAAGCTATTGCAAAAAAATTCGCTGGCAGGAACAATTATAAGGAATTTATTTTAAGCGATCAGTCTCATCGCATTCTCCTCACCAACCAACTTGAGTATGAAAGTCTCTGGACGGTCATGTTGAACTTCATTGTATAAGACAATTGTTTAATGATTATTTGTTTAGAGTACTGAGTCTAACTACGGAGTTGATTTCGGCAATGGAAGTATTATTTGCCATTTAATATTTAGCGGCTCCGTTATTGCAGGACACTATAGTGTTATCGAATAATACGAAGCCACATTTAAAATCCAATATAAATAGGCCATTTCAGAAACAATTCCAGATATTATGCAGTACAGTGTACTGTAAGGTCCTTGACGATCAAATGTAAACATTGTTCTACATTGTATTTCTCTTGCGTAAAATCTATGCGTGGTTACTTTGGTCTTTACTGTTGTGAGGGTAAAATTGATCTGCTGGAATATAAAATATTTGCCAAGCTGCAACAATGTAACGATATTAATTTAAAAGGCATTGAACTTATATCCAGTAGTTCAAACACATACATCAGCGTTAACAGATTGGATACTGAAGATGAAAGCCAGCTACTTCATTTCCCTATTATTGAATTTTTCAATTCCTTGGAATTAAGAGATTCGCCTCCACATACTTCGAACGTTTGAGCCGTAGATATGCTTCTTAGAAATCTGAACGTTTCCCAAGGACTCATATATGGTAATATATTAATTGTAAGAAATAGCTTGGATTCGGATATAATAGGTGCAGTAATATTAGGCAGAGAGCTCAAATCCTACGACTTGATTTAACACCTTCCGATAAAACACTTACAGGTACAGTACATTTTCTTTTAATAGGCAACAATGTCCTATTCGCTCGGCCTACTTTATCAAAATCAATCAAGCTCAAGGAGAAACTCTTGAACGTATTGGGCTATTTACCTCATCACGTTTTCAGTCATGACCAGCAGGATAGTGAAGGTGCAAAAAAGGTCCTGTTTGGGATGGTAAAGAATAAGAGGCGGAAGGATCCTACGGATTATGTTAGAATGGTGAACAAAAGGGGACAAGAGATAGAAAATAGGGAAGAACTGAAGAAAATGTGGAAAGAATATTTTGAAGAACTCCTGAACCCAAATGGAAACCACGGCGACGAGGAAGAAATCGGGGAAGAGGTACAGTAGATGAACTGCAAACAAGGACTTAACATGGAAAGAAGTGGAAGATGCAGCGAGGAAGATGAAAGGAGGGAAGGCACCGGGTGTGGATGAGTTGAGTGTGGAGATGGTGAGAGCAGCAGGAGAGGTGGGGATACAATGGTTGTACCGAGTGATGAAGACAGCATGGAAGGAAAGGAAGACCCCAGAGGACTGGAAAAAGGGAATAATTGTCCCGATCTTCAAGAAAGGTAGTAGAACAGAATGCAGAAACTATCGGGGAATAACACTGATGAGTCATTGTGCAAAGTTGTTTGAGAAAGTTTTGGAAAGGAGAATTAAGACAAGGATAGAAGGAGGGATGAGGGAAGAACAACATGGCTTCAGATCAGGAAGGTCCACAGTGGATTTGATTTTTGCTGTAAGGCAGTTACAAGAACAGCACTATGAGTATGGAACAGATCTACTGATGGCCTTCCTGGACATTGAGAAAGCATATGACAGTGTATGCAGAAACAAAGTATGGAAGTCCCTGGAGGATAGAGGAATATAAAATGGACTATAAGGAAGATAAAGGAGATGTACAAGGGAAGCGTGAGCTGTGTGAAAGTGGGAGGAGAGAGATCGGACTGGTTGGAACAGAGAAACGGCCTGAAACAAGGAAGTGCACTGTCACCGTTACTTTTCATTGTGGTGATGGATGACATAATGACCCGAGTGGCACAAGTAATTGGGGAAGGAAAGATGAAAGCAATGGTGCTTGCAGATGATTTGATGATTTGGGGAAACAAGGAGGAGGAGGTACAGGAACAGTTGGACGTGTGGGAAGGAATAATACAAGGTTATGGGATGAAATTTAGCATAAATAAGAGTGAGATGGTGATCACAACAAGGAAGAAGGAAAGAACCACAACAGGAATAACAATTGGTGGGGAACAGCTGAAGGAAGTGGAGAGTTTCAAGTATCTGGGAAGCCTGATACAAGAGAATGGAAGAAACGATAGAGAAATAAATGAGCGGGGGAGACAGACAGAAGCATTCCGGAGGAGTGTGAGAAGCATGTTATGGAGCAAGAATGTCCCTCAGAACAGCAAAAAGATCATATATCGGACGTACTATGTCCCTATCCTGACGTATGCCTCGGAGACCTGGGTTATGAAAGGAAGGGAGAAGAGCAAAATACAGGCCAGTGAGATGAGGTTCTTGAGAAGCAGTATTGGAGCTACAAAGATGGACAGAATAAGAAATGAGAGGACCGGAGAATTAATGAAGGATGAACCATTACAGACTGGTATAGAGAAATCTAGACTTAGATGGTATGGACATGTAAAACGAATGGAGGAGAAGAGGATACCCAGGAGGATACACGAGACGAAGTGGGAAGGAAAGAGTCCAAGAGGGAGACCGAGAGACAGGTGGCTGAAGGGGGAGGAAGAAATCGTGAAGAAGAGAGGAGAAGACTGGACAAGGGTGGAGGCTGAGAGATGGTGGGAAGACAGAAGACGTTGGAGAGACTTGTGTTCCAAACAGACCCGGCCAGTGGCTGGAAACTGTGCAAGATGATGATGACCTCATCACGTTTTCAGTCATGACCAGCAATATATTGCAATGCTGAGAGTGCTATCTTTTGACGCCCTTAAAGTTGCAATAGTGCTAAAAAGTAATCGTACAAAGAATGTAACTTATATAAGAAGCTTCTTCAGTAATTTTGTTTTCCATTGTCCGTCATGTTTTGACGGGTTTCATCTGGTATATATAAAAATTATAAAAGCTTGTATAATAATAATAATAATAATATCGTATGGCCTCGGGTGCCTGGTGCAAGCTTTGTTAATTGACACCCAGAGGGTTGCTTGCATGTCAAATTTCGTCGTTCCTTTGAACGCTATGAAAGTCAAGGAGGCTAGATATCTAAACTCCTTGACACTACATCGCTTTCAAGTAGAGAATGGACGAACTTTGTGTTGGCGGAAAATCCCGAGATTAATTTTGCCATTGAACACGGCATACTGAATTCAAATGGGATCTTTAACATGCCAACAACGTATGACATGAGTGTCGTGATTTTTGTCGCCTTTCAAAAATCACTTACCACGGTCAGGAGCGAACCTGCAATCTTGGGGTTGGTAGTCCGACACTATAACCATTCACCCACCGTGGCAAGCTAAAACCTTTCATGTAACAATAATACTGGAAAAAGAAAGCAACTACTACATCGTTGATGAGTAGAAACATGTCGCGTACCGGTATGGTCATAGTTTACTTACACGCAAGTAGGAACGTGCGTATCTCCTCTCAGGCTTACAACACAGCAAATTCCTTATTTCACCTTCAACCTCGCAGCTACGCACAGAGTTGTGCCGACAGTTGGCAATTACCAGTGCTTTTGAACGAATGACTTGGCGCAACAATCACTTGGGGAGATTCAAAAAATGTTTATTACACAAAATTGTAATATTCGAGTTTAAAAGAATGAAAATCCCTTCACCCCTCCCCCCAGGATGGGATCTCCTGCCGTAGACAATAAACAGACACAAATTGAATTTTACAGCTATAAATGGTAAGTAAAATAGCTCTGAAGCCATGTTTCGGTGTTGCCTTATTAACAATTAATATTGTTGCTTGCAGTCGGTCAACACGAAATCATTCAAATTACCGAAATATTTCAAAAATAACCTGAAATAAATTACATGTGATTAAGATTTATATATATTGTTACGCACTATTGAAGAGGAATAATAATAATAATAATAATAATAATAATAATAATAATAATGACATGTTTCGCTCGTCAGGCGAGCATCGTCGGTTACAAATATGCAAGACAATTAGCTCTACAAAACACTACCAACCCTACAGTGACATCCACAGACAGTCTCTGCCCTCCAAAATCACAATACAAGAAAACTCGTCAAAAAACTTAGTAAGTGTACTATATGCATAAAAACGAATGTTTGTTTGTTCATCCCTTATGCGTACATATACCATTCATCCGATGGCGATCAAATGTTGGTGAGTTGTTGTCCACACTCCTGGGATGGTAATAGGCATAGTAAAGCCAATATACAGTAGATAGCGCGCGAGTAGCTTCAAAGAATTGCGCGAGATTCGTTTCAACAAGTCCCACATGCGTTCATATGCTATTCATCCGATAGCGATGCAATTTTGGTTGTGTTGTTGTGTACACTCCTCCAAAGGTTTCTGACTTAGTAAATCCATTTTACAATAAGTAGCGCACGAGTAGATTCAATAAATGTGCGACAGCGCACGAATCGTTTCAACAAAATCACGTATGCGTTCCTATAACATTTATCCGATTGTAATGAAACTTTGGTGAGTTGTTGTGCACACTCCTGCGAAGTTTTCTGACTTAGTAAATCCATATTACAATAGGTAGCGCACGAGTAGATTCAACAAATGAGTGACAGCGCATGATTTTTTTTTTCAACCAAGTCCCGTATACGTCCATGAACCATTCCTACGATTGCGATTAAACATTGGTGAGCTGTTGTTTACACTCCTGCAGAGATTTCTGACTTATTAGATCCTTGTTAAAATAGGTAGCGCACGAGTAGATTCAACAAGCTGTTCGGTAAAGAACATATAGCCTACTTTCTCCTCAATGCATGGGTATTGTTATAACACTTTGTCCTTTTCGAGGAGTATAATTGAATGTTGGTTGTAGTACCTTGTTGAAATACAACGTGTTATACGGATATAAAAATGAATATGAGGTGCCCTTTGTTAGTGCTACATCTGTACAAAATTTCACTCAATTCGATTTCACGGTGTTTGAATTGATATGGTGAATTGATTTGCAAACATACATGGCCGCTATCTGGAAACTATCGGGCTGATGACCTTGTAGTTGAGTCAAAAGATGCTTCCAACAAAAAGGTATGTTGTTGCAAAATTTTGTAGAGTTCAAATAATTAGGTCGGTCGTAATTTGATTTAAGATTTTAACATTTGGGTGGCCGCTATTCCGTTTCCGTCAAGACGGCGGCGATATAAAACATGACCCTGAGGTGCCCTATGCTAGTGCTACTTCTGTGCCAAATTTCGTTCAATTCGGTTTTACCGTGATTGAATTGATAGGGAGAATCGATTTGCACACATACATGGCCGCCATATGCAAACTATTAGACTGATGACCTTGTAGCTTGGTCAAAGAACGCTTCTTAAATAAAGATATGTTGTTGAAAAATTTGGTAGAAATCAGATGATTAGGTTGGTCGTAGTTTGATTTAAGCTTTTAACATTTGGGTGACCGCTATTCCGTTTCCGTCAAGACGGCGGTGATATAAAACATGACCTTGAGGTGCCCTATGCTAGTGCTACCTCTGTACCAAGTTCCGTTTCATTCAGTTTCACCGTGTTTGAATTGATAGGGGGAATCGATTTGCACACATACATGGCCGCTATCTGCAAACTATTGGGCTGATGACCTTGTCATTTGGTCAAAAGATGCTTCCCACATTAAGGTATCTTGATGCAAAATGTAGTAGAGATCAGATGATTAGGTTGGTCGTAAGTTGATTTAAGATTTTAACATTTGGGTGGCCGCCATTACGTTCCTATCAAGATGGCGGTGGTATGAAACATGACACTGAAGTGCCCTTTGCTAGTGCTACCTCTGTACCAAATTTTGTTCAATTCGGTTTCACCGTGTTTGAATTGATGGGGGGAATCGATTTGCACACATACATGGCCGCCATCTGCAAACTATTGGGCTGATGACCTTGTAGTTTAGTCAAAAGACGCTCGTCATATAGATATATATTGTTGCAAAATTTGGTAGAGATCGGAGGATCAGGTTAGTCATAATTTGATTTAAGCGTTTAACATTTGGGTGGTCGCCATTACGTTACCGTCAAGATGGCGGCTATATAAGACATGACACTGAGGTGCCCTTTGCTAGTGCTACCTCTGTACCGAATTTCGTTCAATTTGGATTCACCGTGTTCGAATTGATAGGGGGGGGGCAGACATTCAGAGTCCACACACACACACACTTTTTGCAAAAATCGAAAATAGGCTAACAAATGGGTGACGGCGCGCGAATCGTTTAAACAAAGTCCCGTATGCATTCATATACCATTCATCCGACTGCGATGAAACTTTGGTGAGTTGCTGAGCACGCACCCACGATTGTTCCTGTGATAGGAAATCCATTTTACAAGAGTTTAGAGGCAGTTAACGGAAAAAGAAAAGAAATATTGTGTCTCAAAAACCACTTCAAGAAACAAAGTTATTGGGGAAGATGACCTCGTAGTTCATCATCATCTTGTACAGTTTCCAGCCTCAGGCTGGTTCTGTTTGGAACATAAGCCTCGCCACTTAGTCCTTTCTTCCCACCACCTCTCCGCTGTCACTCTGGTCCAGTCCTCGCCTCTCTTCTTGACACATTCCTCCACTCCTTTCAGCCATCTATCTCTTGGTCTTCCCCTTGGTCGTTTCTTCTGCATCTGCATCTCATGTATCCTCTTGGGAATCTTCTTCTCATCCATTCTCTTTAAGTGTCCATACCACCTCAGTCTTGAAGTGTCAATCCTACCTTGCAAGGGCTCCTCTTTCACCATTTCCCTGACCTTTTCATTCCTCACCCGTCTCTTCTTGTTACTCCGATCCTACTTCGCAGGAACTTCATTTCACCTACCTGCATTCTGCTTATGTCTCTTTTCTTCATTGTCCACGTTTCTGAAGCATAGGTCAGTATCGGGATATAGTAGCTTCTGTATAACACTTTCTTGCTTTTTTGTGGGACATCTTTATTCCACACTAAGCTCCTAATGCTTCTCAGAAATGCTTCTGCCTGTCTGCCACGTTCCGTAATCTCTTTGTCATTTCTCCCATTTTCCTCCACTATACATCCCAAGTACTTGAGAATTTCCACCTTCTTCAGCTGTCCACCTCCAAGTGTTATCCCACTCATTGGTCTGTCCTTTTTCCTGGTCGTTAACAGGATCTCACATTTACTGATGTTGAACTTCCATCCGTACTCTCCCACTGTTTCTTCCCAAGCCTTTACTTGCTCCTGAATTTCCTCCTCCCTGTTTCCCCAGACCATGAGATAATCTGCAAACACCTTTGCTTTCATCTTATCTTCTCCTATCTTTCCTGCTATCCGTGTCATTACCTCGTCCATAACCACAATAAAGAGAACGGGTGACAGCGCACTACCCTGTTTCAGGCCACTCTTTTGTCTGAACCAGTCTGTTCTTTCCCCTCCAACTTTCACACAACTCACACTTCCACAATACATCTCCTTCACTCTACCTACAGTCCCTTTTTCCACTCCCATGTTTTCCATTGCTTTCCAAACCTTCTCCCTACACACACTATCATAGGCCTTTTCGATGTCCAGGAAGGCCATCAACAGATCCTCTCCAAATTCGTAGTGGTGTTCCTGGAGTTGTCTCACTGAAAATATGAGATCCACTGTTTATCTCCCAGGTCTGAAACCATACTGCTCCTCTCTCAATTTTCTCTCCACTTTGGCTCGTATTCTACTTTCTAATATCTTTTCATATATCTTGGCACAGTGAGGTATGAGTGTGACTCCCCTGTAATTTCTGCACTCCTTTCTGCTTCCTTTCTTAAATATTGGGACAATTAATCCTTTCTTCCAATCTTCTGGGATCTTTTTCTCCTTCCATATCACCCTCATCACACGGTACAGCCACTGTTTCCCAACCTCCCCTGCTGCCTTCACCATTTCAACACTCACTTCATCCACACCCTGTGCCCTTCCTCCTTTCATCTTGTCTATAGCCATCTCCAGTTCTCTCCAATTCAGGTCCTTTTCCATTCCTGTGTTGTCTTCTCCATCTTCCAATACATTGTCTTCCTCCCTATGACCATTTGGATTCAGCAAATCCTCAAAGTACTCTTTCCACGCTGTCTTGAGTGTTTCTTTGTTGTGTACCTCATTTCCGTTTTTGTCCATCATTACCACATTCTCTCGCAGACCTCTTCTCTTACTTTTGACCATCCCATAAAGTACTTTCTTATTTCCTCTGCTGTCTTCCTCCATCATCTCTGTCCACTTTACCATCCACTTCTTCCTCTCCTCTGCGACAATCTTGTTTGCTTCTTTCTTCTTTATCTTATAATCTTCCCTTGCCAGATCAGTTCATTCCTGGAACCACACTCTGAAAGCCTTGTTCTTCCTTCCCACAGCTTCTTTTACTCTCTCATTCCACCATGGTGTCTCTATACACCGCTTTCTGTTGCTAGTTCTTCCACATACTGCCACTGCAGCTTCCACCATTGTGTTCTTGAATTGCCTCCATTCCTCTTCCCCTGTTTTAGGATTGTCTGTTGGCATCCATTCCCTTATTATCTTCTAGAATTCTTCCTTGACTTCCTTTTCCTTGAGTTTCCATACTTTGATTCTCCTTTCCTGGTACTCTGTCCTCTTGCTATCCTTAACAACTCCCAGGTTCATTACAAGTATTCTGTGGTCGCTATCTAAGGCCTCTGATGGTATTACCTTTATATCTCTGACACTTCTCTTCATTTCCCAGTCGTACAGCATGTAATCTACCAAAGATTTCTTTGTTAAATCACTGCTGTACCACGTTACCTCGTGGCTTTCTTTCTTCCGGAACCAGGAGTTGCCTACCACTAAACCGTTTCTCTTGCAAAAATCCAGCAACTTTCTCCCTTCTTCATTCCTGCTACCCCATCCTTCTGCTCCCAATACATTTTCATATCCTTGCCTTTCACTTCCTACATGTGCATTCAAATCTCCCATGACAATGATGCTCTGACCATTCAACTGCTGTTGTAGCTCCTCCTGAAAGTCTTCCTTCTCTTGAGCTGTACATCCAACTTGAGGGGCATATACCTGGGCTATCTCCAGGTTTCTTCCCTTTACAGTTACTCTGATCATCATGATACTGTCACTTATTCCCTTTACCTCTTCCTTCATTCCATCTCTCACAACTACTCCTACTCCGCTGCTCCTTCCTTCACTGTTCCCACTCCAGTACAACCGGTACCCTTTCCTCAGTTCTCTGCGACCTTCTCCTTTCCATCTTGTTTCTGCCAAGCCCAGTATATCCAGTTTTCTTCTCTCCATCACATCGACAATCTCCTCCACCTTACCTGTCAGTGTCTGTATGTTTAATGTCCCAACTCGTAGTCTATTAGCATATCTGGGTCGTCGTCGTTTGCATCCGTCCTTTCCGAGGCCTGTTCCTGTTTTGAAAGCAAATATGATATCCACTACTGGCTTGCTAGGCCTATCGTAGCTTCACCAGAGCCCCGTCAGCCGTCACTTTTCAGGGTTCCCATAGAGCCTTCACAGCTACCGCAGCGGTCCCGGGGTACACAAAGTCCCCACTGTACTTCACCCCTACAGGCAATCTCCTACTTCATGCCGTTGCCCGTCTCCCACCACGTGGAGGAGGGGTTGGACTTGTGGGAGACGACCTCGTAGTTCCGCCCCTTAAAACAACTATAACTAACTATAAAGAAAGTTACGACGCCAACACTTTCTTTGATAGGCATTGCAACGCACGCATGCCGGGTACAGCTAGTTAGTGATAAATATTAAAGCATTAATCACCGGAGAAAAGAACTATTTATTTTAAAGTTGAAAAACTTAGAAATGACTAAAACAGTCTTCCTCCCCCAGACTAATCTATGAAGGTGTAGCTATTATTGCTGTGATATACTTAAGCAGAGAGGCAGATGACCTCGTAGTTCCGCCCCTTAAAACAACAATAACTAACACTTAAGCAGTAAGCCCTAAAACTACGGTAGAATATTTTATAGATCGCAGTCAATGGCCATACAAGAATAGAATGTAGAATGAAGAGTAAATTGTACGCACAATGAATAAGTCTGTTTAGCGTAGTCACACAAGGTCTTCGATCCTGTCTTACAATGTATGTCTACACCTTATTATTCCCGTCTTCCAACGGGGTCGGGGATGAGATGCGATGGAAGTCTTTGTGGCGATGGATTTTACGGCCGGATGCCCTTCCTGACGCCAACCTCATGAGAGGAGTTAATGAGAGATCATGTAATATATGTCGTTACTGGCACATAGTGTTCCTTAAAAAGATTTGTATCCATCTTAAAGATGAAAAGCTTCTTTTCGGTTCCATAGTTGTCATTCGTTTGCAAACTATATGCATTATATTGGTTTAGCGTTATCACACAATGATTTTGATCTACTTTTGGGAAAATGCAAGTGGCATCTGCCACACCAAACATCACACAGTAGAATAGTAAACTAATATGCGGAAATGAACTAAAAATACTCTGTTGTGATGTTTAAATCCATCGAATTTTGCATTGTTAGACGCAGATTCATTGTATTCACCCATTTTTTTAAAATCAGGAGTTATTTGTTTTGTTTGGAAGCTAATTGAATGCTTTGAACCATAACGATCACTTACACACATACTGTACGTGTGTGATGAAGTAAAATGTTCAACATGAAGAACCACGGGAGATGAAAATGTGCGTATTGGATGTACACGCAATTGTCGACTACCGTATTCCACACTTTCATTTTAACGTGCTGACAATCAAAATAATATCATTAAGTAATTTTCCTAGTTAGCTCGTATGGTAGTTGAATTATACATGACAGACAAGATACAATAGAATTTTCAACGGAGAAATCATGTAGGAACATGCAATATCGATTTTGCGTTCAAATTAGATTGTCAATTCAGCAAGCAGAAAATTTGATTACAATACGTAAACATTGCTCTTCTAAAAATTAGTGTGACTTTTTGTTCGTGATTGGAGTTCAGAATTTACACAATGGCTTTTTTCAGGTCTGCAAACAATTTACTCTAGAATGGCACAACCACTTGTTCCCATTAGCGAATGTGATGAAACTTATAATTGGGATTGATTTATCATTGAAAACAATTATTAAGTCGTATTTCATGATACGTACATTAGTATATTAAGAATTTCAAGGAGGGATTAATCAACGCAGTTTGCCTCATAAAGGGATATGGATACTCAAAGAACCATAACAAGAGATTCCTTCTGTTTATTCGAACTAGAAGTTATGCTCATTCAGGAAGTGTGTTGGTACTAATAATGATGCGTTTTATTTTCAGAAATTTCAAGTGAGTTTATTTCAGGATGCCAATGAAATTGTTAATGTAAGTTAATTTTTATTGTTGTTCCTTCGTTTAAGGGCCATCAGCTCGAAATGCGTAAATATGGACGAAATAGTATAAACTGTTCAATAAACATATGACAAGTAAAGTAGAGAGTAGGGCGAATCAAAATAAATCATACAAACTTAATGAATGTATTCGTTTTTTCAATTGGTTATTTGATTAACATAATTACATAAATATAAATTAAGATTTAAGAGAAATTCATGTTGCACATAAAACATCAGCAAATAAACTAGGCACACTATCGAGATTTGAACTAATTCAATTACGATAAACCACAGCCCCAGATTTCGTGTTAGTTTTATTATCAAACCAACAGTATAAGTTTTGGGACATATTACACCATACTTTAGTAGGAATTTTCTTGCAGTTGTGAATTGACGAGCCTAACAAGTAGTTCCGTGAAGAACTAAATAGCCTATTTTCATATATCCTACTGGTCTCTTCCATTAAAAACTCTCCCGGCTATTAAAATAATTTTCCATTCGATATATAATAAATAGTTTTTGGTACATGACCTACGTCTCCACAAGCACAATTATATTGAGAAACTAGCAGAAGTATCCGTTCTCCGAACGGTGTTCGTTGTTAACACTATACATTATCAATTGAGCTACTGTTGCAATGGTTAGCAGTTTGTCATTCCTTCAAGTTTATCAGAACGAAGTTAGTTTACTGGGAATATCACACACACACACTGTTTATCTAAGGCCCTTAAAATGTAGTTTTCGGAGACCCTTTATAGATTCCCGAATTTTGGGTCTCACATTGAGAAGCGCAACATATGCTTTGGTCGTCCTTCTAGGATAATTTTTATATTTCGCCTATTTTAGCATATATTGAGAAGTTTTTCTCTATATCCACCCTTCTAATGTATGAAAAGTACGGTGAAGAGTTTTATAAATGATTGGTGTATTGACTCTGATACCTAATTTTACGATGCACCAAGCATCCGAACACGAGGTATAGGCGTACATAAAGATACACAGAAAGACAGACGGACAATTCTATTGTCTACAACATATTACCCAGATATCCAAATATGGGTATATCTACCACACAGTATCAAATAAAATCATCCTTAAGATGAACGCGTATGTCGACAAAAATAAAAGTTAAAATGTGCTCTCAGACTAAATTCACCTAACGTGTACTTCCTGACGTGAAATACATTTGAAAGTCTTGTAGACGAAACGCAATACACGTCACATAAAAACTGACCCTCTACGTTGTGCTAGGTGCCCATACACAGGAAGACCCCTTTCATAAATTATAAAGGCTTGTGGTGCATGAAAATTCAGGTTCTTTAGCCTCAAATTGCCCAAATTCCTAAAAGCCGCAAGAAATGCTGGTTCAATTCAGGAATTTTTGAAAATAATGTTGCTGTTTGGAGATATAATAGACCTTCTGTACTATATGTCGAACGTGAAAATTGCATGAAAAAATTCTAGGTTACCCCTTCACCCCCTTAATTGCATTGATGAATTATACGGTCTACGTTAGTTCCGTGATAACCTTATAGCCATTTGCTAACTTTCACAGAAATGTAATAAATGGAGTGACATTGCTTCTTACAGAAATAGAAGGAAAGTTGTATGCCACCCCTTGAGATAATGTTCTCATGGTTACCGATTTGCATTCCTTCATTAGTTTGTTAAATTAAATGAAATTAGTTTTCTGGGAATATTTCAGAAACTGTTGGATTTAGAGCCTTATAATGTAGTTTTCGAGGACCCCTCAGGGCCCCCGAGTTTTGTTGCTGGCACCGAGGGAATTTATCTCGTCGTTGTACGCCATAATATAATACTAATAATAATATAATATAGGGAGAAATTATAACACCTATTTTTTATATTTTTAATTCAGCCAATGGCCATGTACTTTTCTTTTCAGGACGGGTCAGGGAAGGGATATTATCAGAGAAAGAAGCATTCACATCACGCATGAGCAAAATGGAAGTGGCCTACCATTTAACTAAGGGCATCTATAAGAAAAGGTCAATATCCTTCAACGCAAAACTAAAACATTACTGCAGTGTCATCCGTCCGGAGGTCTTGCATGCTTCTGAATGCCTCACGATGAACAAAAAAGGCTTGGTCGAGAAACTGGAAAGAAAGGAAAATTTTGAGAAAGATATTGGGTTCCATCAAAGACAATGGGGAATACAGAAGACGGCATAACCATGACCTATATACTCATGTGCAGAAGATAAGCAACGTCATCCGGCAGAGAAGGTTACCATTTGTTGGGCATGTGAAACGAATGAGCCCAGCGAGACTGACCAACCGCAACATAACTTACTTTCAGGAGAGGAAAACAAAATGGCCCTGGTTCATTGAACTGGATAAAGATCTGAAAGAAGTGGGGATTACACCAACAGACATTCAGGAGCGCGCCCCACTCAAAAGGAAACTTCAAGCTTGTAAAGGTTTACAAGAAAAACCGAAGCTGAAAACGGAAAAGATTTGGACCCAGGAACGGAAGGAAATCCAACGAGAACGAATGCGGGCGTACAGGGCAAACATCAAAGCCAGTAGGAGACGGTTGGAATAACGCGGTCCATAGATGGCCTATACGAAATGAATGAATGAATGAATGAATGAATGAATGAATGAATGAATAATATGGGGATAGGGATATAATAGACCTGCCATACCACACCCGCAGGTGTAAATCGCGTGAAAAAATTCTAGAGTACCCCTTGATCCCCTTAAGCGCATTATACGTATTGATGAATTTTACGGCTTAATTTGGTTCCGTGATAACCTTCTAGCCGTATGCAAACTTTCACACTAATGTAATTAATGGAATTGCATTGCGTCTTACAGCAATGAGAATCCGTTGGCATGGTTACTGGCTTGCATTCGTTCATTAGTTTATTAAATTAAATTAGTTTTCTGGGAATATCTCAAAAACGGTTGGTCTTCGGTCCTTAAAATGTGGTTTTCGGGGACCCGAGTTTTGTCTCTCACATTGAGGGGCTGAAAATGAGTTTTGTCTCGTCCTTCTACGCCTATTTCAGCATGTATTTTAAGGGGGTAGGCCCCCTTTTATGAGAGGTACGGAGAAGAGTTACATCAATGATTAGTGTCGTGCCTCTGTTGGATATCTGTACCAAATTTTACGTTGATACACCCAGCCGTTCTCGAGTTATAAGGGAACAAATTTGTCCACAGACAGACAAACAAACAGACAGACAGACAAAAAAAAAAAATTTTCGCGCGCATCCATCATAAAACAGTCTGAAACGCGTAAACAACTCAAATTTCCGTAGAAATTCAGAGAAAAACACACACATTTTCATTTTTCTATATAGAGAGATCTACTGCACCGCTCGGTGTTGACCGTGTTTTATTGCACAGATTTTGGTTTTACTCGCTAACCGTTGGAGATATACGAAAAGTGATAAGGATCTTTCGGATAGAAAATTAAATGTTAAAGCTCACGTATACCATCAAAAGTTTGCTATTTCTTAGCGTTCTCTTTTTATTTGAAAAGGAAATATGAAATTTTGAAACCAAAGGGTGTAGTGACGTCACAAATGTCGGTTTTACTCGCTAACTGTTGGAGATACACGAAAAATGATAAGGACCTTTCAGATAGGAAATTAAATTTCAAAGATCGTATGTGCCATCAAAAGTTTGCTATTTCCTACCGTTCTCTTTTTATTTGATATGGAAATATGAAATTTTGAAACCAAAGGGTCTAGTGACGTCACTAAAATGGTCGCCATTTTTTAATAGTGCAAAATTTCGAAATCAACAGTATCCTATATGTAAAGGTGGTAAATCAGCTACATCCATGCAAAATTTCATTTAAATCGGACCAGTGGTTCTTGCGTTATTGAGTAACAGACAGACAGACAGACACACACCATCTCATTTTTAGCCTACTTTTCACATTTTGCAAAAATGAGGAAAACGTAGACTTATGAGATCGATCCGGGAAAATGTGTGTCTGTCTGTCTGTCTGTCTGTCTGTCCTTCTGTCTGTCTGTCTGGCTGTGTGTGTGTCCCCCCCCTATCAACTCCTAAACGGCTGCAGCAATCAAAACCAAATTTAGTATGAGTAAAGATGTGCACCGGAATATCTCACGTCCATATTTGAAAATGATGTCAGTGCTACCAACTGCTGAATATACGCACTAGAAATTTGAGCTCCATGTTGGATATCTTGCAAGGTATGCATGGGAACTAATCCAAAATTGGCACACATGTAGATAAAACTATTTCAGTTTAATTCCCAGGAGGCCAACTATGACAGTGTTGCCAAAATAATGTTAAGCCTTCTGATAGGTTCAATGTTTAAATGCATATAACTTCTACACTATCAATTGGATTTCAACCAAATTTTGTATGTAATATCTGTACATAAACAGATATGACTGAGCGTATTCTTAAGGCCACCAGGGCTGCCAACTGTTAATAATTGCTCTCTCTCTATTTTTTTCATCCAAATACCTATATATCAGAAAGTATGCAAGCCAACAGCTTTAAACTATGCACACGTATATTCTGACATTTTAGATTAATTTGGAGTAACTTATATTCGTCAGTTCTACCAACATGATTATAAACCTGCTGATAGTACCAATTTTTAAATACATGTAACTTCTATACTATCAGTTGGATTTCAACCAAATTTCGTATGTGCTATGTGTACCAGAACAGATATTACTATTAGTATTGTTAAGAGCAATCAGGGCTGCCAACTGTTAATAAATGCTGTCTATATTTTTTTACCCTAATATCAATATATCAGAAAGTATGCAAGCCAACAGCTCTATACTTTGCACACGTATAGCACCTGACATTCTAGATTAATTTGGAGTAATTAATACAAGACAGTGCTGCCAACATGATTCTATGCCTGCTGATATGTCCAATTTTAAAATGCATGTAACTTCTATAATAACAAATGTATTTCATCCAAAATTGGCACAAAAATATATCATAATATTTCAGATTATTTCTGACCAGCACACGCATGACATTGTTGCCAACATGCTTTTACGCGTGCTGATAGATCCAATGTCTAACTGCATGTAACGTCCATTGGACTTCAACCATATTTTGTATTCTGTACCTTAAGAGATGGAACTAAGAATATATTCAGTCACCAGGGCTGCCAACTGTAGTGCTCTATTAGGCTACATTATACCAGGTATATTTTGAACTAATTAGATATTTCGATATTACAAACTTAATTTCGTCATTATTCTAGATAGGTTCATATTCTGTAGAATAATCATTGGCATGAAAAGTAGGCCGTATAGTTCTTCACGGAACTTCTTGTTATATATTGGTATGATTATGTGCTAGAATATGCAAGTTTGAATATCGGTGGTAAAGACTCCTACCATGAGATAGCATATTTCTGCAACGAGTCAGGGAATTTTAATTTAAGAAAAGACAGATGCACAGCTTCTGTGATTTAAGAAAAGAAAGCTACAGAATTTAGTACCATTAGATCATGATTCTTATAATAACCTATAATACCAATCTTGTCTTCAATCGATTGAATAGGGTACGAGACATTAAAAAAAAGATACAGCCTTACAGTAGTCGCATATGATGTGTAACACTGACATGTTATCCTACTATGCAATTGAGATGAAATGTATGTGAAGTCATATGACATGTTATCCTACTCGTATACTACACAGCTTGGACATTCTCAAAATGTTAATTTACGCTCTGTTTTCATACTAGTACCTTGATGAATGTATATATTGAATTGGAGATATGTTACTGTCACACTTGTTTGAACAAACATCACATATTATATTGTAAAGAGGAGGAATGAAACCATAGTCTCTATCCTATCTATAGACTACTAGAAATATTGTTCAATACAATCAAATTTCCCAACTCCTGCTTGGTGCAAACTATTGTAATTAAAATTAGATAACTCGTAATTTTATGTAGATTCTGTTAAAATGAAACATAATGTCATGATGGATATCGTTTAAATCGATAATCCGGTAGCAAAAATATTTGCCGGGACTGGGGTTCGAACCTGAGATCTCATGATTCGCAAACCAAGATCCAATCCACGCAGCCATTACAAACACATAAATTTAGAGTACAAGACAGTTACTCATTTTCACGTGCCGGTAATAATATGGAAGTATCTTTTTATACTCCATTAATATTTAGCTTTTTTCCATAATGTTCCTGCATGGAATTGAGTTTTAAATTAGTTATGAATACGCCTACTTGACAGTAAGGGAATTCCTATAGTGGTCCGTGAAAATCTAGCCCAGTTCCCGTATGAAAACATCGATATATATTACTCTGAGCACTGCATTACCGCAATGTGGGTTAATATCTGAATAGCCATTGTGCAGAAACATAATACTGGCTTTGCCGACTAGTTACAATGTTTCATATTAAAGCATATCATCATTTAAATACTGATACGAAGACTTTTAACATGAGGTTTGTGTTTCAATCAGTTGACACCAGAGTTCGAATGAGCGTTTACCGTTCAGTATGAAAGTGTTGATCAAAGTTACTCGGGGAGTGGACGTCCATCACTTTTAACCAGAGATTGAAAAACAGACTCTTAATAAATCATAATTGTTTTCAGCAGATATCATATAATGAATATTTTTACACCAAAGAACGACAACGTGAAGATGATTTATTGCAGAAATATCTGTAATGGCACCTACAAACCCTAAAGTAATCCGTATGTGATATACATTCCACATGATACCACTTCCGTCCCTTTTTTCAAAATCACTCCCACAAAAATATCCAGCAACCGAGTGGAAAGATGTTACACATCAAAAATGTTTTAAAATTTCGAACTGATGCCATCTCCCATTTTTTGAAAACAATTGAATATGATATGTCCCTACACTAAGGTCTGAATAAAGATTCGCTGTTCTTAGCATCACCGCTCTCGGGTGATTAGATTGCCAGAAAAATCGTTTGATATATTTGAACATCACTTGGCTACCATGTTGTTTTTGTGTTCCTCAGGATTTTGAAAGTCTAATGTATTTACTTAATTAATAGCCCTCGCACGCCTTAAAAAATTTCAGCTTCATTACTTAAAAAGTTTCGGAGATATTGTTGTCACTATTCATTTTCATAGGTTAAGGTTTGTAGAATGGCCACCTTTGCTGGTGGACCATTGCAGGGAATATAGAGCCTGGGCTAAGGGATTCTGTGTAATGGCCCAGCAGTGAGGTAGTAGGGGCCCTTGCTCTATGAAGTTCCATATCTAGATAGATATTCTTTTTACGATTGTCTATTTTTTTTTTTTTTGTTATTAGGAGACTTGTTGAGATAGTGTGGGGTCTGATAGTATCTTCCTTGGTAGATGGAAGTAAAAGAAGAAAGAGTATCTGTTTGTTGAGAGTAAAAGTAGGAATTACTATGAAAATATATGTCTATAAAATAAAGATTTCCTTTTTGTGTCTAACAACCACCACCCCGATATTTAGTAAAGTTACATTTTAACGGGTCAAATGTCTGTATGGATTGTTGGATTATTTTATACTGTATATAGGCTATAGAATTATACGCCAGCAGACGAATATTCCAACTATAGTCCATTATACCAATCTACACTTCTACTGCTTCATAAGGACACGATAAGTATAAACGAGATTTAAAGAATTTTCTACAGCCGCTATTTTTAAGTTCTTATAAAACACAATTAAATTAGACGTCAATATATTAAGGTTTGTATGAAGATTCACAGCACTCGGATGATGGATTAAATTAGCTCGAAACATGTAGCCTACACAAACACTTTAAGTTATTGATTAGGCAGAAACTTAACAGAATATTGTTTCTTGTAACTAGATTGTCAGTCAATACGGACCTCAATTTATTAATTAAACCAATATGAGTCGCCTCCGTAGCGTAGCGGTCAGCACGGTTAGCTGCCGCCCCGGAGGTCCTGAGTTCGATTCCCGGCTCTGCCACGAAATTTGAAAAGTGGTACGAGGACTGGAACGGGGTCTACTCAGCCTCAGGTGACCCAAATGAGTAGAGGGGGTTCGATTCCCCCTCAGCCATCCTCGAAGTGGTTTTCCGTGGTTTCCCACTTCGTCTTCGGGAAAATGCCGGGATGGTACCTTCTTCAAGACCACGGCCGCCTCCTTCCCTCTTCCTTGTCTATCCATCCTAACCATCCCTTACCTTCCCTCATGAGGCCCCTGTTCGCTTTGCAGGTGAGGCCGCCTGGGCGAGGTGCCAATCCCACCTCACCAGTTGTATCCCTTCCGATTCGATGTTCCCAGCTCTAGGACACTGCCCGTAGAGGCGGTAGTGGTGAGTTCCCTCGCTGAGTCCGTGGGTTCCACCAACCTGGAAGGTAAACGACTAAAAAAAACAAAAACAAAAACAAAAAAAAAAAAAACCAATATGATATTAATGGCTTATTACTTATTTATTTATTTATTTATCGTTTGGCAATATAATCAATACAAGATTTCAGAGTACAAAGAAAATCACTTTAAAATCTACTACCGGTATACATTATTTTTACTATTTGCACTATTTACAGTCTCAGGTCGAATGAGTCGATCCATTAGACCACGTCAGGTGTCGCCAGCAGGAAGTCGATCCAGTCCCCTCCATATTCCCTCAGAGGACAGTCACTTGTAATGTGTTGGGTGGTTTGATTAGGAGCACCACAATCACACTTGAGGAGCCGAAATTTTCCCCCATTTGAACAAAGTTCCATTGCATACTCTGTGGTTTGTCCAAATCCTATTGAGAGTTGCCCAAACCCTCCTAGGCTGATCGGAACCTGGAGTGGATGTTCTTGTAGGGTCCAGGAAGGAGCTCGACTCAGGACAAGCTTTTAGTGTCCATTCTCTAATCCACTGCATGCTGGAATCAAAATGGTTTCTTACAAGCCTCTGAGCATGACAAATGGGTGGCTTCCTGGATGTGAGCCTGTTCAATTGAAGAGAGGGGATGTCTTCATGAATAGGATGAGAAAATGATGTAATTAAGTGGATAGATAGCCCTACTTCTATAAGTACTGATCTATGATGGCTTCGTGGAAAGTCAGCTAGTACTCTTCTTGTTGCCGGTAGGAACTGACCCTTGTTGTCATTAGAGACAAAACATAGATCTGGGTTATGCTCATTCTTCCAAGCAGCAGATCTGAATGTCATCGATCTTTTGCATCAAAGATAAGATGTAGGTTGAGTTGATCATCCCAGTCAGAAAGAGCAACACCGCAGTCATTATTCTTGGCGTATTTCCAATTTTCATGGTGACTGTTGAAATCACCAGCATAAATTGCAGGATGGTTCGCAGGTGAGAGAACAGTAGCAGGCCAAGGAATTGTAGGTGGCTTGTACATATTTACAACTGTAATATCTTGCAGTTTTACTACAACAGAATGAATCTTGTTGTCAGAACAAGCAGAAATAAGATGGATATCTTCCAGATTGTTACGAGCGTATGTTACTACTCCATATGAGCTGTGATAAGTTGCACCAACCATTGTGTACCCACAGATCTTGCCTCTTTTTCTGAGGTCATCCTCAATGCTAGTGTGGGTTTCCTGAATAAGAGCCAGATGTACATTATTCTCACGGAGAATCCGAGATAGGTAGTCACATTTGGATCGACTGATACCTTCAATATTTAATTGGCATATTTTAACACCTTGTCCAAGATTTCGTGTCAAGGAGTTCTGAGAAGAACTGTTTGGTACAGTAAACTGTGATGTATGCATATTCAATTATTAATAACGAACAGGTATTCTTTTACGATTATTTGAGAAAGTTCGAAGGTATATAGTGTTGATGATGTTTGTAGTTTGTAGGGCAGACCATCTTGGTCATTTGTCTTCTGTCAGGTACCTGTTAAGATCTTGAATTATTTCACGAACATCGATTGATATTGACACATTCTTTCATAGACATTAACATGGAACAGCCAATATTTGCCACACAAACGTTGCTGTTTGTTTATTTTATTTATCGTATGGCTTTTAGTGCCGGGAGTGTCCGAGGATATATTCGGCTCGCCAGAGGCTGTAGCTGCTTCTAGCGGACACCCATAGGGTGAGTTACAAGTTCCATTCAATTTCAAGTAGTTCCAACTTTCGCCACCAGATGTCAATGATACCTAGTGGTGAACGCTGGACCTTTGATAGACCGTTCCAACGAAATCTAACCTAGAAATTTAGCTCCTCACAAGTTTAGTCTGTTGAAGGGTGTTATACATGCCATAAATCTATGACATGGGACTGCCGGATTTACTTCCCCTCCGAAGTAAGGCATACTGAAGGAATTTTTAACGCTCCTAAAAATTCCGACGACTTCGGCCGGGTTTTAACCCGCTATCTTGGCCACAGCAGTTCAGCATGCTACCAATTACGCCACCTAAGCCGTAAACTTGCTGTGAAATTAACGTAATCAGCGCACTGGCAATCAAGGATTTGTTAGTTAAATCACACACATAATTCGAAGACAGCATTCATTGATGCCTCAAGCTTACACGACTTGTGGGGGAAATTCAGTTGAAATGAGAACAGAACTGGTAACACGACAATAGTTGACGGGTTGGCCAAAAGGTGGTGCTTGTTGTAACAGCACAGATCGTGGTCAGTCCGTGACGGGCGTCCGCTGATTAGAGTAGAACCTTGAAGTAATTTTGGTGTGTAATTGATATATTCAAAGTGCACAATGAAGCAGGGGCGTAAAACTCCTCGCAAACTTGGGAGAATCAAATTTATAAACTGTGGTTGACTAACTACCACGGATAACTTTTCTTCGTTTTAGGGTTTAAAGCCTGAAATAACATGGTTAGCCTATATTTAAAAACCCATATTATGCACCTAAAACAATGAGGTATTGAGATGCCAAAGGGACATTATCCACTTTTTGTGAAATTCGAGTTATTGATACTGCTATTTTGCGGAATTAAATAATCATCTTTTAGTAGTAGCATTTTACGTCAAAACGGACATTATCCTTGTTAAGCTACACGTTGAATATTGCGTCTTTCTGCATAAGGGGCATTATCCACCAATAAGAGACATGAATACGGAGTCACATGATGCTCCTCTTCTAAATATTTGAAAGTTTCTGTTAGATTCAGTTTTCAAATGCAAATTTTGTAATTGTTATCCATTTTATAATACTTTTTTGTTAACTTCTTATGATTTTTGTAACTGGAAATTGCAGACTTAAACTTTATCACCAAATGTTAATAAGTTAGTGAACGTCTGTCTGTTAGGTAGTCAGCCCGAAGGCTGGTTGGATCCTCAAAAAGTACCGCCGTTACGTTATGTGAGTAGATACCCACAAAAACCCAAGGCAGCGCTATTTTGAGGCGTTCTAGGCAAGAAGAGGAGTGAGGTAGTTTGCCATTGCTTTCCTCACTGAGTCAGAACAGCAGTCCTAACCCTATGAGTAGAACCTTTCACAGCATTCACAGGCACGGACTGTGCCCCGAATGCCATTACTAAGCACCACCCATACCTCAGTAGCTTCCATATAATCACAGCCATGAGAGAGACTGAGACATCGGTGAAAAGCCACCTTTTACTCTAGCCTGTGCCAACTGACAAATGCAAATGTACTGTATTCATCAAGAGATGGCAAACAGGCCAAAGTTAGTGAACAGAAATCAATAATTGCATAACTATATGAGTAATTTAGGTTATTTTCTCTTCCTGTAATTAAAAAAGTGGATAATGTCCTTTTTGCATCATTCCCAATCAAAAGGGACATTATCCATTTTATAATACTTTTTTGTTAACTTCTAATGATTTCTGTAACTGTAAATTGCCGGCTTAACCTTTTTTCATCAAATGTTAATGAGTTAGTGAACACAATCAAGAATTACACAACTATATGAGTGACTATAAGTTTTTCCCTCTTCCTGTAATTTTTTAAAAAGTGGATAATGTCCCTTTGCATCTGAACGCCTCAATTGTCAATGTCCAGCAAAAGACTCGAACACCGACTGCCGTCGATTTTTGTTTACAAACTCTTGACCAAGACGCGTGTCATCGAGCTTGGCAACAATTATCCGATTAGGTGGCCACTAGGCAGCAATGATTCAGTCTAATTTGTCCCATTGTAGATCGGAGGTGGTCTTTAACCCTTCTCATTACCGAAAAACTTCTCTCTGCAGAACAGCCTGAAGCAGGTACGATGATCAGTGACAAAGTACAAACTTCACAAATTTAAACGAAGTAATCAACACACTTTAGACAGAAACTGATGAAATGTTGGAGCTCCACCGATTTGGGTAAACACAGCACGAGCGTAGCACCAAATATCAAATTTTTAACGCCATGTTCATCATCGCTTTTCGAACCTAGTCGGCGTATGCGCAGGGTGTGCTTAAAACGTGAGATGCGCGAGGGAAGAGTCATGTTATTTTACCTTGTTTATTTCAAAAAACAACGCACGCGCAGCTTTTTCCGGGCACGAGTAATGATGTTGTGTGTCCCAGTATCATACCTCAGTTTTAAACTAGGGTTCAGAAATAATAGTTCGATAATGCACCTTTTCGGATCGTTATGTTAAGGGGACAAAGCTCAAAGAGCCTCGGCTCTCGGCTTAGTTAACGCCTCCGCGGGAAACGGGAGAGGGGGCAAAACAGACTGGTCGATCAGTAGAATAAAGATATTATGACTAAGCAAGACAAGATGGCTTTTCCCATTTTCCGCCTAACGTAGTATTAAAATCGTGTATGTTCGACGATGTCGAAATGTAAACATTATGTGTGAGAAAACTGTATCATCATGATGGTCATTATAGCCCTATTTTTCATTATGATACAGTTTCTCCAGCCAATCAGAGCTCATTCAGTGACTAATTAGGTAAGGATACCTTCACGCAGTGGATCAAAATCCAACATGTCTATATAAATCACCGACATGGAAAGTGCACCGTCCATATATTCGCGTAAATAAACTGGCGAATATGAGACAAGAAATAGCACTGTACCTTAATATCCCCAACTCCAATATCTACACAGCGCATTGCTTTCAAACGACTTCGGTGACAGTTGGACTGAATGCTGGTGCACATCGGCCAGGCTGTAAACATATGGCATCAAAGAATATGTATGGCATTGCCAAGCACACAGAGCGCATGCGTTGGTCGGTCAGAGAACTTGGAAAACAGAGATATCAAACCCAGCGCTTGCACTCCGATCACACAATTCAAGTGACTGAATCTCAACAGATATTATTAATATTTATGTTACAACATATAATAAAGTTATAATTATCGTCGAACATAAACAGTCGTATGCAACTCGCCTACTGTATGATGGTAATTAAGACACTCGTATGAAAATTATAAAACTCGCTTATGCTCGTTTTATAAACATACTCGTGTCTTAATTATTGCCATTATAGGCTCGTTGCATAATGTACTATTATTGAATCAGGATGTCTACTGTAAGGATAAAGTAAAAATTAGTTGGTTTTTAGCTACCTTTTAGTTACCGACTAATTCAAGATGCGCCTGCAAGCAAAGGAGCTCATCACGCGGTGGAATAAAAAACAACAATGAACCGTGCTTAAAGCGGTATTATAAAAACTAAGTAATACATATATAATAGATAATTAATAGGCTATCAAATGAGTTGTTTCAGCTAATATGTCATCTTGTGTATAAGAAGTTGTTATGGTTACTAAGAGGTTGCTCTGCTCCTGGCCGTTTGACGTGATTCCCTTTGTCTCAGCGGTAGAGCACGAAGAAACATCGCGATTTACACAATCTGTGTCACTTTTAGTAGTTTGGAGGAGATTCCCATTGCATTGTCCTTGTGGTTGGGCATGGGGCAATATATCTTTATTACGCAATCGTCGGCTCTTGCTGACTGTTTGACAAGAATCCAGTTGTCCTCGTCATTGAAAGTGAAGAAATATCGTGATGTTACGCAATCACTGCCGCTCTCGGCCGTTTCACGAGACTCCCGTTGTCCTCGCGGTTGGACACTGATAACGCGATATTATCCAATCGGCCCCACACCCGGACGTCTGCCTGTCTAACTGTCCAAGTAGAATGGCTAAGGCAAGTTCGAGGTTTGGCATGGTTAGCATTCACGAGCAGTTATTGACATGTTGCGAGGTCGGCGCCGCTCGGAAGTAGCGTGCCATGATTCCCGCTGCCCCTATGCTATGGTTGGGAGTTCGCGGTGGATTACGAGGAGAAATGAGTATCGCAATGCTACGTAGTCAATTCCGTTTTTAAATGGGTTGATGCACTTCTCTCTAACCGTTCGCTTTTAAGAACACGGTTATGGGAAAGTGGCGAGTAGGTTTAGGGATGTTTCGTGATGGTCACTCAATCACCTTTAACAGGATTCCCACAGTCCTCGTGGTCACAAGTTCATGATCGGGTACAGGTTTTGTGATTTTACGCAATCGGCGTCGATCTCGGTCCATTTGACGAGATTCCCGCAAGCAAGTCGTGCGGTCAGCTGTTGGCCTTGATTTACGATCGAAGTAGGTATCGAATATTACGAATTATTCTGAGAGGAATGCATGAACAATACCAGAAGAGAGCACACTTTCTTTCGAATTTGAATCGCGAATTATGTAAGATATACATGTTTTAGAGATAACCAGTTAGATTATAATATAACCGATGGAACGAAAGTTTGAAGGAAATATCGCCATATAACGGAATTTCAAATTAACCATACTGGATGTCGCAAACTTACGAGACGGAAAGATTTTTTAAAATATGTGTAGCCTATTACCATGTTATTTCACGATATGGTTTTCAAAACGGTATTATTTCGCAAGATTGCGACATTAATTCGCGTCATTTCTAGACTTCAATTCGAGATATTCTCCAAACTTAGAGGTCAATAACAGAAATGAGATTTCTGTTGGGTTTCGGAAAATATTGCGAATAACGGTCTCACGAAAAGTCAGGGTCCCTAATAATTTAGAAAACTATTTCACACTTAACTAAAAACTCTTCTTGATGCCGAAAATATACGTTCCCGTGGCTCATGATCTCAAGATTAACGGTCACGTTAAACTACAAGCTTCCTTCCTTTAAAATATACGTCGAACCAATGTATACCACACAAGGTATCCTCAGTACGCTTTTCCTTGAAGTTGGGACTGGAAAACATAGTTTTATTACTCAATCGGCGGCAAATTTTCGTTACCTCCAACTATCCAAACTCAAAAATTACCTACCTTTCCTTACTTCTTTAACCTGTTTGTAACATTAGTTCCTTTCGTTACCAGTAGACACCCTGTGAAAACTTTCTGGTTATGTTACTTTTGTATTTTAAGGGTAGGCTACTTAAAATTCATATGTTTCACCTAAATCTTGTGTGTGTGTGTGGGGGGGGGGGGGGGGGGGGGGGCAAAGCCCCTGCCCCCCCCCCCCCCCCCCCGTGTTTTACGCTCTTGCAATGAAGCATCATTCAATTCTTGCATACAGAGTGACACCATCGGTTGAATGCAAGCCGTATTCGGGGATAAATGTTTAAAACGATGCCGTGCACTCTTGAGGTATGCCGAGTTTCTACGGAGACGAGTAGCCTATGCACGTAGGATCTCGCACGACCTAGGGAGGTGCGTGTGAAGACGCAGGAGAATATTGTTGTGATGGATATGATGGTCGATGGTAATTTTTGATCGACTCTCAGCGTTTGTCTTTGTGATTAAGCCGGTAACCCACATCATCCTTTGCAGAAAGTATTGAGAAACATACACAATGGGATAGGTGACTGAAGGATGGAAGTGATTATCAGTAGACTTTCGAGCTATCACCAGTACGCTGTCATGACATAGTATACGCTATCAATTATGTTAAGTGTTAGCATGATGACGTCGCCTCCGTAGCGTAGCGGTCAGCACGGTTAGCTGCCGCCCAGGAGGTCCTGGGTTCGATTCCCGGCTCTGCCACGAAATTTGAAAAGTGGTATGAGGACTGGAACGGGGTCTACTCAGCCTCGGGTGGCCCAAATGAGTAGAGGAGGTTCGATTCCCACCTCAGCCATCCTCGAAGTGGTTTTCCGTGGTTTCCCACTTCGTCTTCGGGCAAATGCCGGGATGGTACATACTGTAAGGCCACGGCCGCCTCCTTCCCTCTTCCTAGCCTATCCATCCCAATCTTCCATCCTCTCTCCTCCCTCATGAGGCCCCTGTTCGCTTTGCAGGTGAGGCCGCCTGGGCGAAGTGCTGATCACACCTCCCCAGTTGTATCCATCCCGACCAGATGTTCCCAGCTCCAGGACACTGCCCATAGAGGCGGTAGTGGTGAGTTCCCTCGCTGCGTCCGTGGGAACCACCAACCTAGAGGGTAAATTGACTAAATAAAAAATAAAAAAATAAAAAAGTTAGCATGATGACACCAACGCATTAATTCAACGGACTTTACATTTTACGTTGTGAACAGGCACCAGTTCTAACGAAAGTTTGAACTTCTTTTCCCATCTCCTTCCTTTAAATTTCTTTATTTTAGTACCGTGCAGATAGATCTTTCGTGTTTTATCCATGATTGTAACAATACTTTTTCCCTCTTCTTGGAAAGGAATAGTAATTAAATCCGTTTCAAGATCACAAATCCTTGTCAATATTTGTATCACGTCTCGCTTCTTCCAGCAACACAGCAGACGGAGAGCGTTTAGAATATAAGGTTTATCATTATATTTCACAGGGTAGTCTTCATTAAAAAATCAGAAAACACAGAGTAAAAACTAAGGACTAACCTTTGAATATTTATCCCCATCGTCCCCAACAACGCTGATACATATCATGTACCGTGAAGTTAATTTCAAGAAACCATTCAGGTAAAGTTAGGATCCCAGCAATATAAGAAATTCCTGCGGCGTAGCCATGCTCGTTAAATCACGCAGCAAGGCCGCGAAGGGAGCTGCAGCAAGTTCGGAGATAGCCGGTTCGAATCTCGACGCTGACATCGGTTATGCTGAGTGCGATTTCTCCCCAGGTTATTTCACTGCCTGGATAATACCTTACTTCAAGTACCGGGGCACCTACCACATAGCTGTCGCTAATACAGTTACACACTCTACTACAACCATCTTAAATTCTGGTTATCAGACAAGTTGGACACAAAACAAATACATACGGCTGTTAACCAAGATGTCCCAAGCCCCTAAAATCAATTAACAACAGCATCAAAAACAGCAATGTTTTCAGGAATTTCTTCACTGCCTGTTGTACCTCTTCGTTACTTACGAACTGGCGTCTTGATAGTGTTGGTTTCAACGCAGAGACAAGTGGAAGTCCGATGGGAGAAGATCGGGACTGTACTCTGGATGTTTGAATATCTCGCATCCCATTAAACTCGCGATCACAAGCCACGGGAATTCTTTTTTACGTGGAAAATGAAGCACTGCGCGTGACATTTCACCTCAGAAATAAATAAATAATTGTAATTTTAAACCTAATGTATACTTGATAGGTACACGTTTGTTATACGTAAACCTCCCTATGAAGGCTTCCAAAAAAATGGTATATTGGCTTTCACGGCCAGTAAATTTAAGAGTTTTGATAGGGAGGTTAGGCTGCTTGAGCTTTTAGCTCTCGCAGTAAAGAGGCACACGTGCGCTTCATAAAAAGGGAGGTAGCGCGTAGTTCTCTACTCCTATTGGGGTCCGGGCATGGGCACCAAGAGCCCGCTGATGAGCCAGCTTGGTGTTCTAGGCGAAACCCCTCACAAGGCACGGCACAAACCTAGAAACATTGCTGAGTTTTAATTCACTGGCCGTGGAAGCCAATATAGTCTACCATTAATGAAAAATTAAAATCCACAGCCTGCTTCCAGTCTCCGACCGGGTCAGGAATGGAATGAATGAAGCCCCCATCTAGCGGCGAGGATATGAACTGTGCCGGCTGCCGAGGCCTGACGCACTCCTATGGGGCAATGATTAAATGAATGACAGATGAAATGACATGATAGTGGAGAGTGTTGCTGGAATGAAATTTTGACAGGGAAAACCGGAGTACTCGGAGAAAAACCTGTCTGCCTCCGTTTTGTCCAGCACAGGTCTCACATGGAGTGGCCGGGATTTGAACCACGGACCCAGCGGTGAGAGGCCGGCGTGCTGCCGCCTAAGCCACGGAGGCTCTAGTCTACCATTAATAAGTAAGTTTATTACTAAGTGAAATATTCGATGATATGACCCGAACATATGATAGCAGAATTCTTGGGAGCTCAGTCTGCTTGGTCCACTCCAACCATTCTGTCACTCGCACTCATTAAATCGTCTTGTAATTTCAAACTATATTTTTCTCCAGAACTAAGGCTTGCTAGATACAATATTATGGAGTTTAAACTTTAAACTTGACTCCAACGCCCAAGCACTGACCTGGCTATCCTCAGCCTAGCAATTGTCAAAGGTCAAGCTTGTAACGCTAATGAGGTGCAGTTTCATTTTATCATACGTGTAGAGTGCAAGGCCACAGTTATTGGACTTTCCTGTCAATGTTCTTCGCTCATTTTTCAAACTGATGTTTCAGGCATTCATATGGCGCCTACACACCTAGCATTAACGGAAATATGTATACATGGAATCCGTTTGGCATTTTCTTCGTCGTTAGCATTTTGAAATACCTGTGGATGTATGGGATGAGAATGGAACACTTCATTAAAATTCTATGTCCAGTTTTATAAACACTCATGCAGTACAAACGTTGGTTTGGTGTTTACCTGGAGTAGGAGCGAGAATTCACTTTTAGGATGTCTGAGGTGGGAATCGATCGTGTCTGTTTTGCTTGTGTTTAGGAGAATAAGAGACCTTTTACCATAAGTTTACCTTAGACTAGACTTGAATTTCTTTACAACGACGGGAATCAAGCTCAGGACCTTTTGGGACAGAAGTATCAATACACACCCATTGACCATGAAAGTACCTAGTGAAAAAAGAATATTATTGAGGGTTTCCCTCGCTAAAGAACAAATATATAACATTTTTGATTCACGTCAAAGTTCAACTTTCGTTTCTTACAACACAGCTTTGTTATAACGTATAGCAATTTATGTTCACACTTAACCAGATGGTTCTTCTCCATAATATAGAGACTTGATTATTTTTATGTTATGTTGTTGTTGTTGTTGTTGTTATTATTGCTGTTTTAAGGGGCGGTACTACGAGCTCATCTGTCCCTATTATTATTATCGTTATTATTATTATTATTATTGATATTTTTATTATTATTATTATTATTGATATTTTTATTATTATTATTATTATTGTAAAATTCAAGCCATCCTATGATTGTGTATAATAGACCATTCCATTGGCAGTTATTTTAAGATAGAGTGGAGTTCTTTTACTCTACAGTATATCGGATAGGTGAGGAACGAATGAAGAATGAATCAGGTATCCAAAATGAATCCTTTCTGCATACTGATACGCAGATTATGCTGGAATCCTAGATTAGATCTCTGAGACTTCGCTATGATGCCAGGGGAAGAAATAACGTTATATATTCCTTTCGGGACTTTAACCGGACCTCTTCTGTCAGAGGCAGGCACTGGTTTAGTTTATCAACATATCCTTGGATATTCTGTGAGTTAGTGTTGCATTGTTGGTGAAGACGGTTTATTTCAAAAGAATGATGTTTGTTCTGTCTGCTGGTATAGATTTAGATAACTGATATGTCCCAGCTTGTGTGTGCATCGTTCTTGAAAACTATATCGGGACTTTACTAACAGTAAGGTAGATCATCCTTACTTATCCTATGGTTCTTTGACTGGTTCTAGGGGATTATCGTGTCTACTTGAAGTCACCAGTAGATAAGATTGTTTGACGACTTACTGTGATAGTCTAGATGGTTCCTGATTGACGGTGGCATATCCTGCATAATATGTCATCTGGTATATCTGCTTCAAAGGTTTCTAGCCAAAACTTGATTGTCAGTAGTAACCATGCATCAGGGAATAGATCTTCAAGGGTGAATCATATTTCTAACGTCTATATAGGCTATAGATAGAAATGTTCCTGGCTGAGATCACACTGATGACGTTATGAGCCCGCAAATGAAAATTCTTGGCTATATGCTCTTCAGAAAAGGGTAGTTGCACATCCCTTTCATGAGACGGTTTAGTGGTGTGTATTCATCACTGGCCTTAACAGCAGACTTAGGAATGGGGGAATTCTTCTTGGACAGAAAGTAGGTCCAAATATTACTACGGTGTCCTGTCTGGCATATAGGCGGATATTATCAGAAAATGTGCGTTCAACTCCCTGACGTAGTATTGGTAGTCGTTAAACTGCAACTTTGGGTTTAGACTCCTGTGCTGTGTCTTGAAGGTGTAATTTCCATTAAACTTGAATTTCATAACTTTGATAAGACGTTCGGTACACATTGCTACTCTTTGAACTTTAATATTCTCGTGATCAGTTGTCTTTGAGTGTAGAAGGCCGAAAACCTCGTGGTGTAGCGGCCAGCATTCTTAGCTGTCGCCCCGGAGGTCCGGGTTTGAATCCCGGCTCTGCCTGTCTGAGGGCTGAAACGGGGTAAACCCAGCCTCTTGAAGCAAAACTGAGAAGAGATTTTTAGGGTCCATCTCTTGATGAATACAGTACATTTGCATTTATCAGTTGGCACAGGCTAGAGTAAAAGGTGGCTTTTCACCGATGTCTCAGTCACACTCATGGCTGTGATTATATGGAAGCTACTGAGGTATGGGCGGTGCTTAGTAATGGCATTCAGGGCACAGTCAGTGCCTGTGAATGCTGTGAAAGGTTCTACTCATAGGGTTAGGACTACTGTTCTGACTCAGTGAAGAAAGCAATGGCAAACTACCTCACTCCTCTTCTTGCCTAGAACGCCTCAATATAGCGCTGCCTTGGGTTTTTGTGGGTATCTACTCACATAACGTAACGGCGGTGCTTTTGAGGATCCAACCAGCCTTCGGGCTGACTACCTAACAGACAGACCTCAGCCATCCTGGAAGTGGTTTTGCGTGGTTTCTCACTTCTACTCCAGGAAGATGCCGGCATGGTTCCTAACTTATGGTCACGGCCACCTGCTTCCTAATCCTCACATGAATTGAAAATACACGCACTAATATAGCTATCATAATAACACAAGTTATCAGAAAAGTTGCACACACACACATACCCAAGTAACCAGTCTAATGACCACGATGTCTAAGCCTCTCCAATAAAACAACAACAAACTGTTGGAGACCAAATTATTTGTAGCTCAGCTTTTCTTCCATGGAATTACCTAAGGGGAGTAAGCCAGATAAAATTGGGTCCGGATACCAAAATTCAGTTTCTTGGTGTGTAACATCTTTCCGCTCGGTTGCTGGATAGTTTTGAGGGAGTGATTTTGAAAATTGGGGACGGAAGTGGATCGGAACGATCGAGCTGGCAGTGGTGGATCAAACGGAAGTATGCACTGCCCGCTCGATCGATCAAACGGAAGTGTACTAGCTGGCAGTGGTGGACAACGGAAGTATGCACTGCCCGCTCGATCGATCAAACGGAAGTGTACTAGCTGGCAGTGGTGGACAACGGAAGTATGCACTGCCCGCTCGATCGATCGAATGGAAGTGTGCCCTAGCTGGCAGTGGTGGACAACAGAAGTATGCACTGCCCGCTCGATCGATCGAATGGAAGTGTGCCCTAGCTGGCAGTGGTGGATCGAACGGAAGTACAAGACGCACTGCCAACTCGATCAATCGATCCAGCTGGCACTGGTAAGAGAAACAATCAGCGCGCGGTGTCGAAAATTGATACCATGACGCACTCTCGGCCATGTGGAATGTATATGACATACTGAACGGAAAATGCTCATGCGAACTCTGGTGTCAAGTGATTTAAACAAATGACATGGTACATGTTCGAACTCTTCGTATCAGTATTTTTAAATGGTAAAATGCCTTAATATCAAACATTGTAAGTAGTCAGCATTGCATTGGCATAAGGCATTTTAAACCAGGGACCCGGAACAGAACGTAACGCGGAACGGAACTCTTGTCTATGTGGAACGGAGAAATTCCGTTATCTCCAAGGTTATTTCCAAGTTGTAACGTTACCGCTGTCTGTTCCAAGCGTAACGTTACCGTCCTGGAACGGAACTGATTCTGAAACCGCACCCGGTATCTTGGACAGTGGAACGTTAGCCGAGCCTGTACCGGTACAGCGTATTGGAGACGGGTGGAACGTTACGTTGTCCCTTACCGAAATGAACAGAGGAATATCCGTTACGTTACAGTTCGGAACGTTCTACTTATAATAACGAAACAAACAGACGGAACGGATCGTTACAAATTTAACGGGATTGTATTGATACACGGCTGCATTATGACATCTCAAGGTCAAGCAGAAGGCGTGCGATATAGCTGTTATCTTTATTGGGACGACGTGCATGCATTTACTCACTCAATCCCATTTTCCCGCTCACCTCACAGCACACCAGCCTTCTGTTTCAGCTAATGTAGAGAGATCCTGTACCCCAAAAGAAGCTGCGCGACTCCGTCCCCTCGTTGTGATCGGTTGATCAAAATATCTTTGGGATACCGTACACGATTTGTGAGGTAGGGCAATGGGCAAAGCACAGTGCTATCAAGTGGTTCCGTGGCACCTTTTCCGTATATAACTAAGTATATCTAAGTTGCGGGAACACCGTAGTGTTTGTACTTCAACGTTGATTATCACTGAGATATGAGGTTTGAGACCACATATAAAATTTATACATTTCAAGCTCCCTGGAGTTGGAGAGGCGAGTACAGATGATTCTCTAGTTTAATCAAATTTTGGTTGGCTTACATATCATTGACAATCATTTCATGTCTCTGCTTTCAGAATAAGGCTATATTATGACTACCCACATCGTCACTCCAAGAGGACAGCGAAATACTTATTATTAGACTATTGTTATTATTATTATTATCATTAGACAGTTATGTTATTATTATTATTTTCATAATTATTAGTCAATAATGATTATTATTAGTATAGAATTATTATTATATTTTTTTATTATTCTAGACAATTGAGTTTGTACAAAAATTCGCTATCCAGCAACAGAGAAACTACCTTATACTATCGGGGCGCAGTTAGCCTATTATTAGGGACCGGATTCTTAGGTTCTTATCTATTTTTCCCATACTTCTAAATACTTTTACGAATCACACTGAAATTCCGTACTACCTAAAAAACTAAATGATACGCGAGTACCTAAAAATAACTAATTGCAATTTTGTACCATTTATTGTAGTATATTTCAAATTTTGTCCATAATTCTTGAAATTAAATGTGAAGATAGTGTTTATTTCTAGCTCCAGTTGATTGAAAGCAATCCTAACTACAGGAAAAATGAAATATTTTCAGCACTTTCCAGCTTATATATTATTGTTTGGTTATTTACCGAGAGGAAAGAGCGAATAAATCTCTTATTATTCCCAAGAATCCAATATTGTAAAGAAACAAAATTATTTGAACGAGATAGAGTGTGAAAATCATCTCTGACATCCTTGGCTTTATTGCAATCCCTAAAAGTGTAAAGTTATCGGTGATAATTTGATTACGCATCATTATGTAAAATATATACTCTCTCGTTGCAATCAGATTGTCTACTAACAATGAGGTATTCATTTTAAGCCTTATGTAATGTATGTCAACTTTCGCTACCCTTTAAACATAAGAACCTATTGTAAAAACCCACTCTACCTAATAAAAACCTAAAACGAACAATTTTATGTTTTTGAAAACCTAAAATGACAATTTTAAAAACCACCAAAATCCGGCCCCTATTTATTATATTCTGATGGTTGGATGGTAGAGCAGCGGACTCCATACTAGGATAAACGCCAGGAAAGAAGAAGATGGTTGGGTGGTTTCATAAGTAAGAAAACAGAAACATGGAAACAGAAGAGTGGAATAAGGCAAACTTCAAGCTGCGACACGTTTTCACGAGGACCTCGGCCCATGGGTTTGATCACAGATTCTGCGCAGAGAGAGGATTCCACACCTGCACCATATGTGGACACAGTATCATATACTGTACTCACCTGCCAAGCTAGGTCAAACTCACTAACTTTCTATTCTCAGAATGAAAACTTGTAACATTCACCCTATTGTTAACATCTGAACGCATTGTGTTTAAGAAATATTGTTATAACTCAGCAAAAAAATTGTATTAATTGTCCGCTTTGAAACTATTTTACCACATTTTCCAAAATGAGGGAATGGAATGAAAGCTGGCAAATTTATTCGCGGAAACGCACCCATACAATTTGGCAAATTTTAAAGATCTTCTACCCTTATTAAATTACGTCATAATTGACCCCCTCTAAACGTAAGAAAAATGAAAGGTTGTGGTAAATGCGATAGTACTGCGGAGTTTCGGCTATGGAGTGTTGGAACTTCACGGGCTTGCTATTGTATATAGTTACACCTCCGAACGGAGGCACCCGTGTTCACCTTAGGACCTCCGTGTAGATCTAACCGAATTTTCTGACGCGGGACTTGCCACGGAGGCACCTCGCTAGTTGTCCGGATCATACAGGGCCCACAGCCACTCCTATTTCAGCACACGAGCTATCGAGTCTAATACCAACCGGCCGAGTGGTTCGAGGCTGGTTGGCGTACCTCTGGCCGTATTGGGTACTGACGAGCCCTCTATAGCTCGGATATTGCGGCATTTGACGCACATTGGTAGTATATGCTAAAAGCATAAGTTGGCGTCGATAATTTAGAGGTGGAACACCCGATTCGGCGAGTCGGCTGGGTATCGGGCTGGTCCGGAAGGCACCAGTAGCCAGCCTAACGCCACTATGGTGGATACTGTCCAGCATTTTCAAGGTCGCCGGCCTTTCTGAACCGTAAGCCGCAGAACCATAGTCTAGCCGGGACACGACGAGGGCTTGGTAGAACCGTAGGAGCACCGCTCCGTCAGCCCCCCCACGTAGTGCTACTAAGAAACTTGAGCATGTTCAGTTTCCTGAGACACGTCGTTCTTAGTTGCCGTATATGGTGCTGCCACGTTAATGTGCTGTCAAAATGGAGCCCCAGGAAACGATAAGTGTCAACCAACGGCAACGCAGCATACCTGAGATGTAGTTCAGGGTGTAAGTGTAGCCTTCGGAGCCGACAAAAATGGACGACGGAGGATTTCGCTGATGAAAACCGGTCGTGAGCCCACATGTCGACCCGGTTAATAGCTATCTGCAATTGCCGTTCCACGATTGACATACTTCCAGAGCTGTAAAGCAGAGCTAAATCGGCTACATACAGCGATGGAACTATCGTGGGCCCGTTGGCGGTAACAATGTCGTTTATGGCAACCTCGAACAAGGTGACAGAACAGAACCCTGAGGAACTTCGTTTTCTTGGGTATAATATTGCGATATGTTCTACCGACCCTTACACGGAAGAGTCGGACTACATGCAATTCGCAATGAAAGTCGGTAGATTACCACGGAGTCCCCACTCATGAAGGGTGGAAAGGATCTCGTAGCGCCATATGGTGTCGTAGGCAATTCGGATAAATGCCTCCTGTATGGCGCTCACAAGTCGCACCAGATGGGTGGTGGTGGACATATGGGAGCGAAATATAGACTGGTACCCTGACAGTAAGCCTCTCTCTTCCAGGAACCACACCAGTCGACGGTTCACCATCTTCTCTCGCAGCTTACATAGGGCATTTGACAGGCAAATGGGCCTATAGCTGCTGACAAGTTTGGGATCCTTTCCAGCCTTGGGAACCGGTATCACGATCCACTCTCGCCATTGAGATGGAAACTGCCCATCAATCCATATACGATTGAAGAGGACCAACAATTGCTTTATACTTGATTCGCACAGATGTTTTAACATTTGATTCTGTATCTTATCCGGTCCGGGAGCCGTATCCCTGCACAGTGCAAGCGCACTGCGCAGTTCCCAATCATAAAATGGTACATTGTAGGACTCCAAAGCAGCAGTGGCAAAGGACAAGGGGTGAGCCTCCGCCTCCCGCTTCAGAGTCAGAAACCTAGGATCGTAACTCCCAGAACAGGATACATAATTGAAGCGCGATACAATACTGTTGGCAATGGCGAGTTGGTCCGTGATGATGTCTCCGATGATGGAGACTCCATCTGCCATCAATGATATCGGGAGTCCGGAGATTCGACGAAGCTCAGTCCACACTTGAGATGGAGTATGTGTCGTCATAAACAACATATAGGCCTACTTTTGCCACGTCGTTTTATTACTCTGCCGAATCAGATATCGGGCTCTAGCACGCATCCTTTTGAAGGTGATAAGTTTGGCCATAGTGTTTTGCCTCCGATAGCATTTGAAAGCACGTCGACGATCTTTAAAGGCTGCTGCAATCTCGGCTGTCCACCAAGGGACAAGTTTCCTGTGGGAGTTGCCGGATGAGGAAGGTATTGTTTCCTCAGCAGCAGCCAAAATACCATGCGTTATGTGAATGGTATGAGCATAGACACTCTCAAAGGTATCTTCGGCAAAATCCGCACGTGCTGTGAAAGTTGTCCAATCAACCCGACGGAGAAGCCATCGACTTAGTAATTCGATGGCTCTCTGGTTCGGAAGGGTAACGTTAATCGGGAAATGGTCACTAATACAATGGTCACCGTGTACACCCCACTGTAGCAGGGGAACCAGCGCACGACAGCACAATGTGATATCGACACTTGAATAAGTGCCGTGTGCAATAGAGAAGTGCGTAGGTTCCCCTGTGTTCAACAAATACAGCTCCAGCCGCCTGATCAGTCTCTCAAAATCTCTCCCTCCATCACTAGTTGTAGGAGAGCCCTAGATGGTGTTGTGGGCATTAACATATCCCAGAAGGAGAAAAGGAGGGAGGGGGGTTAGAGAGCAGAGAGACTAGATCCACCAGCTGGTTTCAATCCAGTTGAGAATCAGGTGGAATGTACACGTTACATACTGTTGCCATTACTGGCAACGAAGTACGAACTGCAACTGCTTCTAGCTGAGTACGCAACGGCACCTCTTCACTAAAGAGGCTAGAGTGGACGAGAATGCAGACGTCACCGATGGCCACAGCTCCATCCACCGGGTCTTCAGTGAAGAGTTTGAAGTAACGCATTATTGTCTCATGTCCAGGACGAAACCTGTATTCCTGAAGACATACAATGGTTGCCGAAAACGAAGATATTAATTGACGTAACTCATTGAGATGACCAGAATAGCTATTACAGTTCCATAGTAAGTAGAAGTGTGTCTTCTACTTACGCTTGACCGTTTGCCACCATTCCCCATCTCTAGTTGGAGATGATGGGGCAGGAGAGCGCACCTCAATCTGCACATCTCCGTCCGAAGACGAAGAAAATGGAGCGGGCAGTCCCCTGGATGGCGCGCGGTCCTCGTCGGACTTCACGAGTCTCGCTCTTGGGGAAGAGCGAGAGCGGTGTCGAGGGACTTTCTCCCGGTCCGAAGACTGGGTGTCAGTCCCCGACACGTCCGAAGAGATTTCTTTCTTGATCGGCGCTGACGTCTATTTGGGGAAGTAGATAGTCGCTTCCCCACAGACGCCAGTTCCTTACAACACATGGACGCTCCTGCTGACACCGCTCCACTGGTGGTGGTGGGAGTGTAATGGCCAGCAGATACCTGAGCAGCCCTGTCTCTAGGAGAGGAAGAGAAACGGCGCTGAACCGTTCCTCTCTCCTCCGACGATGTATTTTCCTATTTGTAGGGGAGTTCCTCCATACGGACGAGTTTGGCTTCAGCCGGCTTCGCTCCCTTGATGGTCGTGGGAGCGGGAAGGCCAGCCGAGTCAGTAGCCACTCCGTCAGGAGGAGGGCGAGAGAGACGGCACGAACCTTCTCTCTCATCTCCACTACGACTTTTGTCATATCGGGTTGACTGGAAGAAGGACCAGCCCTGGTCGGCAAACTCTTCTTTCCCCTGTTAACGGGGGAAGACGTGTTAGCCGACCGGTTCGAAGAAGAAGACTACTTCTCCGATTTCGCCGGTTTACATGGTATAACTGTCGCCTTCTTTAACTTACCCGAAGAAGGTTGTGGGACCTCCTTCGGGCAGACAATTTTCGCTGGTACAGCGAGGGGTGATCTAAATCTGCTGAATTACCGGACGTCGAGGGTACTACACTGGGAACTGTGACAGCATGGGTGAATGAGGGCGTCGCTGCGGCCACAAACGTCACCCGAAATTCGGGGGCATCCATATCACGGTACCTCTTGAGAGCATCGTGATATGAAAGCCGATGCAATGTTCTGATTTCTTGGATTGTGGCTTCTTTACAGAACTCAGGGCACTGCTTCGATCGTGGAGAGTGACTTCCTTGGCAGTTAGGACAAATCGGGGGAGGAGTACACCGCTCACCCTCATGTGACCCCTTGTCTCACTCTCTACACACGGCCTTGGCAGTGCACCTGACAGAAACATGCCCGAATTTCTGGCATTGATAACATCACATAGGTGGAGGGATGTACGGTCGAACATCGCAGTGGTTCGATGTGACCTACATCTGCTTAGGTAAAACATCACCCTCAAAATGGAGAAAAAAAGCGCCGGTATCGACGCTGTTCTCTCCAATCTTTCGGGTGATGCGCCCAATCTTGGTGACGCCTATCTTCCCCAGATTCCGCAACAATTCCGCATCGCTATTCGAAATGAGGTTACGATGGAAAATAACTCCACGGACCTCATTCAGCGTTTCGTGTTTTGAGACCTTAACGGGAATTTTGCTGAAATGCGTGCATTCCAGCAACGTTTCGGTTTGCTGTCGGCTAATTGTATGCAGCAGTTGCTTTCCGTTCCGGAGCTTGGAAATCCCGTTTAGATCTCCAAATTTCCCCTCGAATTCCTCGGAAAAGATTATTGATTTCACCACTTTGAAATAATCCCCGTCTGTCCTGGCAGCTACCAGGTAGCGAGGTGACTTGTCAACAGGGAAACGTGCATTGAAAATTTTATCCCTGATCCGACACTCAAGAGGCGGCTATTTAAGGGGGCCACCCTCTGATGATTTATTGGGCCGCTTTCGCGTCATCCCGAAATCATCCTCCCCGAATACAACCTACTCCGAACGATGGTCATCACTGTGGGTGCCACCCAGCCAAGGCAATACCTACCTGGCATAGCAGGTATTGCCCGGGGTCCCAGTGCCTTGAATAGGCACTTCCCCCTCGGCAGTGATATGTTTGGCGCAATTATTCAGCCGTGCTGGGACCTCCGTTGTGAGGCAGATACCACTGGAAGGGTACAGGGCGTACCCACCTGACGGGATGGGGAATACCGTCCAGGCTTTCTGGCCAGATGGCCAAGTTGGTGGCCCTTTCCCAGGCAGCATGACGTTTATTTCTAAGGGTCAAACCAAAAATGGGACCGGAAGTCGAGAAAACCCTTTACGACAGGCAGAGGATACCGTAGATGAATTTTCTCTTCCCATCTACAGAGAGTCTTCAAAATCAAAGTCAGTCATGTCAGTCTGTCTTGCCGGCCCTATTAGTGGCCTCCTACGACAAGCAGAGCATACCGTGTGTGTATTCTAACCCGCAACCCACACGGGGATGTACCTAAAAGGATGTCTGTCGCACCCAATGAGGATTATCCACACTCCAGTAATGCATATTATGGCGATAAACGGTTCCATTGTTGTGGAATCGTGCTTCGTCCGTATATAAGATGGTCGCTAGAAAAGCCGGATGAGTTTCCACAGAACGCCACCCGGGCTTCGACATCATGACCATGTATCTCCAGGTGTAAGTGCAGATGGTACGGGTGAAACCAGTGGATGTGCATTATCTGCATAACATACGCTCGGCTGATGTTCGTCTCCAGGGCAATGGCCCGTGTGGTAGTATGAGGGTGACGCCGGATAGCGTCAAACACAACCTCTTCATTGTGAGCAGACGTCACGCGATGATCTCAAACAGGCCGTGTTATTTCCAGGGATCCAGTATGTCCCAGGCATATTTCCACACTCCGAAATACCATGCCTGTCGGTCGTTGTCTATCCGGATAGAGTTCTTGGTACAGGCGATGCGCCTGGTATGCATTCTGTCGAGCTCCTCCATAAATATAACATATTCATATACTCATCGCTGGAATACATCTCGAGGCAGTGAATACGCTTCGTGTTGTGAATTACTTCGAAGAAGCGAGTTCGCGCAGCTACATACTGACTTGCCATCGCATGTTGTTATCGTTCCAATGGGGCACACTTTGCCCTAACTGCGGTCTACGAAGCTTGGAACATGTACGACGTAGCTAACTGGTTGCCTGTGCCCTAGCCAGAGACAATCACCTCCTCATCCTCGTCCAATCCAGCACCATAGCTTATGCAACGATACACACGGTCTTCTTTTCTTTTTCTTTTTATTTGATCGCTTACCCTCCAAGCTCGGCTTTACCCTCGGACTTTGCGAGGGATCAGTCCTCTACCGTCGAATTCCAGGACAGTGTCTCGGAGCTGCTCACACCTTGATAGCAGATACAACTGGGGAGGGTGACAAGCCAATCGCCTAGGTGACCACGAACTTGGGTCTAATGAAGGAAAGGGCAGCGAAGGGAGTGGAAAAAAGATGCCGTGGTCCTGTCGAAAGGAACCATCCCAGCAATCGCCTGGAGGAGAAGTGGGAAACCACGGAAAACCACTTCTAGGATGGCTGAGGCAGGAAGCGAACCTGCCTACACTAAGTTTGTGTGCCCCACGAGGTTGGGTGAACCCCGTTCCAGGCCTCAGACCAGGAACAAAATTTCGTGGCAGAGCCGAGATTTGAACCCGAGCCTCCGCAGTGACATGGTCTTTTACAGAGCCAAATAAACAAATCGTGTCGCCTCCGTGATGTAGTGGTCAGCGTGCATAGATGCCACCCCGCAGGTCTGAGGTTCGATACCCGGCTCTAAAAAGAAATTTGACAAGTGGTATGAGGGCTGAAACGTGGTCTACTCAGCCTCGGGGAGAAGAGTAGAGTGGGATCGATTCCCACCTCAGCCATCTTCGAGTGGTTTTCCGTGGTTTCCCACTACGTCTTTGGGCAAATGCTGGAATGGTACAGTACCTAACCAAAGGCCACGACCGCCTCCTTCCCTCTTCCTTGCCTATCCCTCTCACTCTTCCCAACCCCTCATCAGGCCCCTGTTCACTTAGCAGGTGAGGCCGCCTGGGCGAATTGCTAGTCACACTCCCCAGTTGTATCCCATGATTCAGAGCCTCAAGCTGCAGGACACTGTCCTTCGCTTAGTCCGTGGGAAAAGCCAACCCAGGAGGGTAAAACGATAACGAAAGAAAAAAGAAATAACAAATCAGTCTGTGAAAACTATTAAGTATACAACCTTGCCACTTGCCAGGCAACTCCAATCGCGCGAGTGCCATGTGAGCTACTGCGACATTTGACCTGCAGCGCGCACCTCCCTGTCTATACAATATCTGCTCTCGGTGTGTGCGTGCACCTCTTGTTTTCAAGTGTGTGTTCTGCGTATCTGTGCTCGTTTAACGGGTTCATTCGAGGTACCCATACTGAATTAATAGTGGCGCTCACGATTCCTGCTGTCTTTTAGCCCGTAAACACACATCTCGTTATATTACCCCGGATTAGGGAGAGGGACCTATGTCTTTCAGAATTGTAGTACATGTGACAGAATGCATAAAACTGGATCGCAAGGAGCTAGTGGACCATTCGGTATGTAGGCCATAGAGTTATGTAGACTACTATTACCTGAAGATACCGATTGAGTTAGCCGTGCTCGTTACGGCGTGACTGCAGGCAGTCGCTCACATCCGGTAGGCGAGGAGGCTCGAATCCCTCCACCGGCAACCATGAAGATGGTTTTCTCTAGTTTCCTATCTTCCTTCCAGGCAAATACCAGGGTTAGTCCCCAACTAGAGGCCCCAGCCGCTACCTTCCAATTCCTCGTCCTTACATTCACACTTTCCTCGCCAGACAACCACCACACGTGACGGTATTTGTAGCTCACCCCATGGGTGTCCGCATAGAAGTAGCTGAAAACGTGAGCGAGCCGAACATGTACTCGGACACTCCCGGCACTAAAAGCCATACGCTTAAAAATATAATATAAAAACATGAAGATTATTGCGTAAATGTATTATTCAAACATCAATCGCATAATTAGGACACAAGAAATAACAAGTATTTCCGTGAAGAAATGTATAGCCCATTTTCATTTATCCTGCTTATGTTAATTGCGTCTATCAACCTACAAAATTTCAGTTTGATTGCTGTAATAGATTCGTAGATATTGAGAACCGTCTAAATATATCGGATAGTCGACATGTTGGATTGTTATATAATTAGGCCTTAGAGTTATGTACTATTACATGAAGATTATTGCCTAAGTGTATTATTCAAACTTCAATTGAATGATTAGGACACAAGAAATAGTAAAAACGAGATTTTAAAATTTTGCAGAGCCTCCATCTTCTGGTTCTGAAAAAAATTGAAATAAATTAGACGCCAGTGGATTAAAATTTGTATAAGCATATACCATACCAAGTTTCACTGTGCTCGTCCTTTTAAATATTCGCATTTCGCGTCGCTGCACAGTGGGTCAAAATCGAAATCTAGGAGGACAAAACTATTTATTTTCATAATTAACAAGAAGTTCCGTGACGAACTAAAGAGCCTACTTTTCTTAAAATTTAAGATTCATGCCAATCTATATAGACCTATCTAGAAAAATAGCGAAATTAATTTGGTAATATCGAAATTTCTAATTAGTTCGAAATATACCTGTAGCCTAATAGAACACTGCTGTTGGCAGCCCTGGTGACTGAATATATTCTTAGTTCCATCTCTTAAGATACAGAATACAATATTTGGTTGAAGTCCAATGGGTAGCATAGACGTTACATGCAGTTAGACATTGGATCTATCAGCGCGCGTAAAATCATGTTGGCAACAATGTCACGCATGCTTTGGTCAGAAATAATCTAAAATATTATATCTTGCTGTGCCAATTTTGCATGAAATCCATTTGTTAGTATAGAAGTTACATGTATTTGAAAATTGGACCTATCAACAGGCTTAGAGTCATGTTGGCAGCACTGACGTATATTAGTTTCTCATAATTAATCTAGAATGTTAGGTACTATACTTGTGCAAAGTTTGAAGCTGTTGGCTTACATACTTTCTGATATATTAATATTTGGGTAAAAAATAGAGACAGCATTTATTAACAGTTGGCAGCCCTGGTTGCTCTTAAGAATAAGCATAGTCATATATGTTATGGTACACATAGCACATAGGAAATTTGGTTGAAATCCAATTGATATTATAGAAGTTACATGTATTTAAAAATTGGTCTTATCAGCAGTCTTAGAATCATGTTGATAGCAGTGATGTACATAAGTTACTCCAAATTAATTTAGAATGTCAGGTACTATACGTGTGCATAGTTTAAAGCGGTCGGCTTGCATACTTTCTGATATATTGGTATTTGGATAAAATAATAGAGATAACATTTATTGACTGTTGGCAGCCCTGGTGGCTCGTAAGAATACGCCCAGTCATATCTGTTTATGTACACATATTACATACAAAATTTGGTTGAAATCCAATTGATAGTATAGAAGTTATATGCATTTAAAATTAGACCTATCAGCAGGCTTAGAATCATTTTGGCAACACTGCCATGCATGGCCTCCTGGAAATTTAACTGAAATATTATTATCTGTACGTATGCCAATTTTGAAATAGCTCCCATTCATACCTTCCAAGATATCCAACATGGAGCTCAAATTTCAATTGCGATTTTTCAGCAGTTGGTAGCACTGACATCATTTTCAAATATGGCCGAGAGATATTTAGGCATAGATCTTTACTCCTACCAAATTTCGTTTGGATTCCTGCAGTCGTTTAGGAGTTGATAGGGGGGGACACACACACAGCCAGACAGACAGAAGGACAGACAGACAGACACACATTTGCCCGATCTCATAAGACGACTTTTTCCTCATTTTTGCAAAATGTGAAAAGTAGGCTAAAAATCAAAATGTATTACTTCTACAGCATTCTCATATAATTTCCGCTTACTATTCTGGGATATAAACGCATCTTAGTGTAAATCTGTCACCACTGTTCGAGCAGTCTTAATTGGAGGGTGGATGTAAGTGGCTGTGGTTTGGTTGTCTATGTGGTTAGTGTGATGCTTTAAGATGGAACATGCAGCTGGAGGTATGATCTTTGTAACGTGTTTCAGTTATTCATGGGCGTAATTGTTACGTAATTTTAGCTATATTTGCATTATATAATATTTAACTATTATTAGCCTACTTTCGATTTTTGCAAAAAATGAAAGTAGACTTATGAGATCACTACAGGGCGAAAAAAAGTGTGTCTGTCTGTGTGTGTGTATGTGTGTGAGTCTGTGTGTGTGTGTGTGTGAGTGTGTGTACTCTGAATGTCTGTCCCCCCCCCCTATCAATTCGAACACGGTGAGCGCAAATTGAACGAAATTTGGTACAAAGGTAGCACTAGCAAAGGACACCTCAGTGTCATGTTTTATATCGCCGCCATCTTGACGGAAACGTAATGGCGGCCACCCAAATGTTCAAAGCTTAAATCAAATTACGACTAACCTAATCATCCGATCTCTACCAAATTTTGCAACAACATACCTTTATGAGGGGAGCATCCTCTGACAATTCTAATAGGTCATTAGCCTAATAGTTTGCGGATGGCGGCCATCTTTGTGTCAAAATCGATTCCCCCTATGAATTCAAACACGGTGAAACCGAATTGAACGAAATTTGGTACAGTGGTAGCACTAGAAAAAGGCACCTCAGTGTCATGTTTTATATCGCCGCCATCTTGACGGAAACGGAATGACGGCCACCCAAATGTTAAATGCTTAAATCAAATTTCGACCATCCTAATAATTTGATCTCTACCGGGTTTTGCAACAACATGCCTTTTTGTGGAAAGCATTTTATGACTGACTACAAGGTCATCAGCCCAATAGTTTGCAAATAGCGGCCATGTATGTGTGCAAATCCATTCCCCGGATCAATTCAAACACGGTGAAACCGAATTGAATGGTTTTTTTTTACAGAGGTAGCACTAGCAAAGGGCACCTCATATTCATGTTTAATATCCCTATAGCACGTAGTATTTCAACAAGCTACTACAACCAACATTCAATTATACTCCTTGAAAAGGACAAAGAGTTATAACAATACCCATGCATTTAGGAGAAAGGAGGGTATATGTTCTTTACTGAACATCTTGTTTTTAAAATTATATTTTCACTTAGATTTTTAGTATGTCGCGTCACTCTGCGTCACTTTCTACTTAATGTTAAAATGTAGATAAAGTCTTGTAGTTTACGCCTGTTATAAGATTTTTTGCATCTTTTCGCAACTTACTTAGTTATTTTGCGTTTTAGAAGATGCCACGCAACCAGTTATCACACGTTTACAACTGTTTGAAGCACCGAGTTCGACGATTATGTCAAAAGTGGAACTTTGTGACTTTGTTAAAAGTAAATTAGGGGTAGAAAATTGTTCTGAAGAGATAACTGAATGCTCTATCCAACTCCTAGTCATAGACAATTTCTTGCATGTGTAGACGTAGCTTAAGAAGGTCTTAACTGATGTTTATTATGAAGTAAACAAATTATATACGTTGCTTTCACTCTAAATTCATGATTACGACGTAAAATAATTTTGTCCCCCTAGATTTCGATTTTGACCCACTGTGCGCTGGCAGGTTGGATTTGTGATCACCAGGTTATGAAATTTCTATAGGTGAACTTATGTTTATAGCGTCTATCAACATACAAAATGTCAGTTTGACTGCAGTCAGATTATCTGATTTTGTTGATTCGTCTAAGTATTTTCGATGCTCGCCATGTTGGATTGTAACATATGTAGGCCATAGAGTTATGTACTATTAGATGACTATTATTGCATAGGTTCATTATTCAAACGTTGACTTCGATCTCATGATTGCGACACCAAAAATTTAAACTTAATTTTAAAAATTTTCACAGCTGCACTCTTGAGGTTATGTAAACAATTTGACAAAAATATATGTCAGTGCATTGCAAAGTGTATAAACAATTGCTGTACCAAGTTTCACTGCGTTCGGATTTTAAACTCGCCAGAAAAGTCTATTTAAATGTTTCAACTTCGAATGGCCGCCATGTTCGTTTTGTAGTTAACAGGTTTCTGAAAGTCCCTTGAACGATTTTTAGCCTACTTTCGATTTTTGCAAAAAATGAAAGTAGACTTATGAGATAAACACAGGGCGAAAAAAGTGTGTCTGTCTGTGTGTGTGTATGTGTGTGTGTGTGAGTGTGTGTATTCTGAATGTGTGTCCCCCCCTATCAATTCGAACACGGTGAATGCGAATTGAACGAAATTTGGTACAAAGGTAGCACTAGCAAAGGACACCTCAGTGTCATGTTTTATATCGCCGCCATCTTGACGGAAACGTAATGGCGGCCACACAAATGTTCAAAGCTTAAATCAAATTACGACTAACCTAATCATCCGATCTCTACCAAATTTTGCAACAACATACCTTTATGAGGGGAGCATCCTCTGACAATTCTAATAGGTCATCAGCGTAATAGTTTGCGGATGGCGGCCATCTTTGTGTGAAAATCGATTCCCCCTATTAATTCGAACACGGTGCAACCGAATGGAACGAAATTTGGTACAGAGGTAGTACTAACAAAAGGCACCTCAGTGTCATGTTTTAAATCGCCGCCATCTTGACAAAAACGTAATGGCGGCTACACAAATGTTCAAAGCAATCTAATCATCCGATCTCTACCAAATTTTGCAACAACATACCTTTATAGAGGAAGCATCCTTTGACCAAATGAATAGGTCATTAGCCTAACAGTTTGCGGATGGCGGCCATCTTATTGTCAAAATCGATTCCCCCTATTAATTCAAACACGGTGAGACCGAATGGAACGAAATTTGGTACAGAGATAGCACTAGCAAAGGGCATCTCAGTGTCCTGTTTTATATCGACGCCATATTGACAGAAACGTAATGGCGGCCACACAAATGATCAAAGCTTAAATCAAATTACGACTAACATAACCATCCGATCTCTACCAAAATTTGCAACAACATACCTTTATGGAGGGAGCATCCTTTGACCAATCTAATAGGTCATTCGCCTAATATTTTGCGGATGGCGGCCATCTTTGTGTCAAAATCGATTCCCCCTATTAATTCGAACACGGTGAAGCCGAATGGAACGAAATTTGGTACAGAGGTAGCACTAGCAAAGGGCACCTTAGTGTCATGTTTTATATCACCGCTATCTTGACGGAAACGTAATCGCGGCCACCCAAATGTTAAAAGCTAAAATGTAATTACGACCAACCTAATAATCTAGTCTCTACCAAATTTTGCAACACCATATCTTTATGTGGGAAACATATTCTGACCAAACTGCAAGAACATCAGCCCAATAGTTTGCAGATGGTGGCCAAGTATGTGTGCAAATCGATTCCCCCTATCAATTCAAACACGGTGAAACCGAATTGAACGAAATTTGGTACAGAGGTAGCACTAGCAAAGGGCACCTCATATTCATGTTTAATATTCCTATAACACGTTGTATTTCAACAAGCTACTACAACCAACATTCAATCATACTCCTTGAAAAGGACAAAGAGTTTTAACAATATCCATGCATTTAGGAGAAAGTAGGCTATATGTTCTTTACTGAACATATTGTTTAGTATTGCCTTTTATCACCATACACAATTTCAGGTTGATATGAGTAATAGATTCGGAGATATAGAATGCCAGTGAAATATTTCGCACAGCCGCCACGTTGGATTGTTGAAACGTAATAAAATTTGTAGGGCACGGTCGGGGTCGGCCAGAATAGTACTATGACCTTACCGAATTTAATTGAAATCTATCCAGCCACTTAGATTTTATTAGTGGGGTGGGGGGTGGGGGGGGGGGCACACACGGACGCACACACACGGACATAAGGTGATCCAATAAGCCTATTTTTTCATAAATAGAAATAGGCTAAAATTTCGCACAGCCGCCATCTTGAAGTTATGTAAACAATTGAGCTGAATAGGATGTCAGTGCATTACAAGGTGTATACCATTTGCTGTACCATGTGTGACGGCGCTCGGATGGTCTAAATGCGAGAAAAGTCTATTTAAATACAACAACTTCGCTTGGCCACCATGTTCGTTTTGTGAAGAGGTTTTTGAGAGTCCCATCGTTACACTTCTTTAGTGCTTTTTTCCACCATACAAAACGTCAGGGTGATAACTGCAATAGTTTCGGAGATATGGAATGCCGGTGAAATATTTTACACAGTTGCCATGTTGGATTTGTGCGACGTAATAAAATTTGAAGAGCACAGTCGGAGTCGGACAAAATAGTACTATGACCTTACCGAGTCTCGTTGAAATCGCTCCAGCAGTTTAGATTTAATTAGGGAGAGGAGCGAAGTGACGGACACATGCCAACACACATATACGTACACACACATGGACTATATGTGATGTCATAGGCCTATCTTTCATAAATGTAAATAATAAAGGTAGCTTTTCAGTCGGTCAAAACGACTGAATACCTTTCATTATTAGAATTAAACAGCACTGAAAAATGGCTTCTATCACTACTAAATGAAAATAGGCCAACAAGTAAACGAAAAGCAAGAACGGGAGGTTTAATTTAGAAAAGAAATACTATTATTGGTCACAAAGGAGCTGAAGTTCCGCTAACACGTACCTTGATGCTCGGTACAGTTGGGAGTCTAGTTCCGACTGTAACGTTCCAGGGCTGTAACGTTCCACATGCTCGTACCGAGTTCCAAGTTACGGTTCCGGAACGATACCGAAAGCCAGCTCGGGGCCGCGGTATGGCGTACGTTACGTAACGTGGAACACAGCGGTACGTAACGCATTTCAGTTCTGTTCCGGGTCCCTGATGATTAGTTTAGTCGTTTATTAATGTTAAGTTTAGACCAATTGAGTAGCTACAATTGAGATTTGGTAAAGATGGCGGCAAAATAAACATGACACTGAAGTGCCCTTTTCTAGTGCCACTTCTGTACAAAATGTCGTGTTTCAATTGATAGGGGGGAGCAGACATATACACACATAGGCACACAATGTTTCTTGAAAAAAGTCCCTTAATACTAGCCACGTTCTTCCACTGGCAGTGATCTGTAAGAAGATCAGGCATTTTTAGTCTACTTTTCACATTTTGCAAAAATGAGGAAAAAGTAGACTTATGAGATCGATCCGGAAAAATGTGTGGCTGTCTGTCTATCTGTCTGTCTGTCTGTCTGGCTGTGTGTGTGTGTCCCCCCCCCCCCTATCTACTCATAAACGGCTGCAGCAATCGAAACCAATTTTTAGTATGAGTATAGATGTATACCGGAATATCTCAAGCCCATATTTGAAAATGAAGTCAGAGCTACCAACTGCTGAAAAACGCACTAGAAATTTGAGCTCCATGTTGGATATCTTGCAAGGTATGCATGGGAGCTATTCCAAAATTGGCACACATGTAGATAATAATATTTCTGTATAATTTCCAGGAGGCCATACATGACAGTGTTGCCAAAATAATTTTAAGCTTTCTGATAGGTCAAGTTTTTAAATGCACATAACTTCTGCACTATTAAATGGATTTCAACCAAATTTTATATGTAATATGTGGACATAAACAGATATGACTGAGCGTATTCTTAAGAACCACCAGGGCTGCCAACTGTTAATAATTGCTCTCTCTATTTTTATCCAAATACCAATATGTCAGAAAGTATGCAAGCCGACAGCTTTAAACTATGCACATGTATAGTACCTTAAATATTAGATTAATTTGGAGTAACTTATATAGTCAGTTCTACCAACATGATTCTAAGCCTGCTGATAGCACCAATTTTTAAATACATGTAACTCCTATACTATTAGTTGGATTTCAACCATATTTCGTATGTGCTATGTGTACCATAACAGTTATGACTATGCTTATTCTTAAGAACAATCAGGGCTGCCAACTGTTAATAATTGCTGTCTATATTGTTTCCCTATGTCTACCCCTTATTATTCCCGTTTTCCAACCGGGTCGGGGATGAGATGCGATGGAAGTCTTTGTGGCGATGGTTTTAACGGACGGATGCCCTTCCTGACGCCAACCTAACGGGAGGAGTTAATGAGAGATGAAATGAATGATGGTGAATGAAACTGGGCAAGGATGTGGTAGGAAGCGGCCATGGCCTGCCAGAAGTTACCGTCCCAGCATTTGCCTGGTGTTGAAAATGGGGAAACCACGGAAAACCGTTTCAAGGACGGCCGACGGTGGGGCTCGAACCCACGCGTCTACCGAGTCAGCAGAGAGCTTGGCTCCATGACCTAACGCTGCTTTTTAGCCAGCGGTCGGTATTTTATTCCCTAATATCAATAAATCAGAAAATATGCAAGCCAACAGCTCCATACTTTGCACACGTATAGCACCTGCCATTCTAGATAAATTTGGAGTAATCAATATAAGTCAGTGCTACCAACATAATTCTATGCCTGCAGATAGGTCCAATTTTTAAAAACATGTAACTTCCATACTAACAAATGGATTTCATCCATAATTGGCACAAATAGATATAATATTTTTGATCATTTCTGACCAGCACACGCATGACATTGTTACCACACATGCTTTTAAGCGTGCTGATATATCCAGAGTCTAACTGCATGTAAAGTTCATTGGACTTCAACCAAATTGTGTATTCTGTACCTTAAGAGATGGAATGAAAACGTATATATTAAGTCGCCAGGGCTGCAAACATTACTGCTCTATTAGGCTACATTATACCAGGTATATTTCGAACTAATTAGACATTTCGATATTACCAACTTAATTTCGTCATTATTCTAGATAGGTTCATATACTGTAGATTAATCATTGGCATGAATCTTAATTTTAGGGAAAATAGGCTCGTAAGTTCGTCACGGAACTTCTTGTTAGAGTTTTAGGTAGATTTCATTAGAAAGCTAACTATTGCAATGGTCCCATGTTTCGACTTCCGGAAAATGTCGACATATCTTCGCGTTTCACATCCCCCAGACCTCAAAACCACCGTCAGTTCAAAAGTTTATATATAATTTATGTATATATATATATATATATATATATATATATATATATATATATATGTATATCAGATTCTTGTGGACACGATAACTGCCGTAATTTTGTACCAATCACTTTGAATTTTTTACCGAATATGTATACCTATAAAATCTCGGTCGAGTTCGTTACTGGGCTAAATCGGTCGAAGGGGGTGAAAATGGGGGTCTTTTTTCGAAAAAGTGAAATATTGCTATAACTCTCTTAATATGTGAAATATCGAATCCGTTCAACGTTCATACTATGTGTCTGATAAAGCCCAAAAATTTATGTTTGAAGAGTTTTTATAGCACGAACCATTGACCAAAGGGGTGGGAAAAAGTGGGTTTTTCGGGAAACATTAATCATATCTCTCTTAATAGGCCCAATATCAAAACCGTACAAAATGGACAATATTCCCCTAATAATTACATAAAACTTTTGTCTGAAAGAATTTTTGATATGACCCACCATTACGCCAAGGGATGAGAAAAATGATTTCGGAATTATAAGAAAATGCCAAGAGCTATGAGAGTTTGCCATGGCAACACTACTAAATTGATGAGGGATGAGCCATCAGACGTTGCCATGACAACGCACTTGCACGAGATCAGATTCAGTATTTCCATCTGACTAAGTGTGAAGCGGCTTCGGTGACGTAACTGGTAGCATGCTGAATGTCTATGCCCAAGGTCGCGGTTTCAAAGCCGGCCAAAATCGTCGGATTTTCTAAGAGCACTAAAATCCCTCAGTATGCTTTCCTTTGGAGGGGAAGTTCCAACGTTCGTTGAGAGTTGCTGGTTGGGGTGGCATCTAGTAGCCAAGTTCACAGGTAGGTGTCGTTGACGGTAGTACCTGGTAGCAGCATTAGGAACTACTGCTTGAAATTGACCGTCTGCAGTCCTTACCTGAATTAAGACTAATACAGCCATTAGAATTCACACCGGTTATCAGACAGATTCTACACTCACCCAAAGTACACGGGGTTAGATGACCGCGTTGTCGCAGCCCCTAAACTGAGGAACCAACCAGAAGTAGATTTCATAAAAAGCTAACTATTGCAATGGGTACCATGTTTCGACTTCCGGAAAATTTCGACATATCTTCGCGTTTCACATCCCCCAGACCCCAAAACCACCGTCAGTTCAAAAGTTTATATATAATTTATGTATGTATATGTATATATATATATACAGGGTGTAATTGATATAATGGAAGTCCGTTACACTGGTGATAGAAGAGACTGTTGTAAGCTTCTTAGGTAAAAAATTTGTCACCTATCTTTAAATTGAAAATTTATCATTAAAAAGTCAATGTTTTTAGGCTTTTCCGAAATTCTTAAAAAAAAGAAGGTGAGGCAGCAGGCTGGGGGAAACGGGGCGGGGCGAGGTGGGGCGAGGTGGGGTGATGCGCGGAGGAGAAGTTGTTACGTAATCGGAGCGTTGACCTTACTAGTTGAGGGGAGGTACCAGCTGTTACGAGGAAAGCGAACGATACCCATCTCGTAAGAAAATTTGTATTGTTGTTGCTGTTGTTGTTGTTGAAATTGCACGCAATGTCTTGGGACGTTATGACCGGCAGTATTGTGTAGCCTACTTTGTAAGTGTCATTGCCATCCGGCACATTAATGAAATACAGTGTGACAAAATTCCGACATCCCGTATTCTGTTCAGAACTAGCATTTAAGACGGAAGGAATATACTTGATGTTTTGTTTGAGAGGCTTGGCGATTTTGGTCATTTAGCCCCATGTGGTTGGGTGTAGGAAGAATTTGTCTGATAACCTGTGTTTTTGTGGTTTCTTTAGTTATGTGGGTGTTTGTAATTCAGGTGAGGATTGGGAAGGAGGCGGCCGTGGACTTAAGTTAGGAACCATCCCATCATTTGTCTGGGGTAGAAGTGGGAAACCATGGAAAACTACTTTCAAGATTTAATACTAGTATGGTACCACATGTACATAGTAATAATAATAATAATAGCCAGCCTTGTGGTGTTGGGGTAGCGCGCCTGCCTCTCACCCGGAGGCCCCGGGTTTGATTCCCGGCTCCGTCAGGGATTTTAGAAACTGACGTGAGGGCTGGAACGGGGTGCACTCAGCCTAGTGAGGACAATTGAGTAGCTGTCTGACAGTGAGGCAGCGCCCCGATCATGAAAACCAAGATTAACGGCCGAAGGGACCCGATGCGCTAATCACGCATCTCCCCAATATCTGCAGGCCAAATGGCTGGGTAGCGGTCGCTTGGTAGACCTAGGCCCTTCACGGGCTGTAGTGCCAGAGGTTATTTATTATTTTTAATAATAATAATAATAATAATAACATTAAAGCAAATATAGCGAGTTGGTTGGCCCTATCAAAAAGCAATGGCATTTAGAACGGGTCTCAAATACGGGCGTGATCCGAAGTACCTTGCTCCGAGACCTTAAAGATCTGGTTCTGGATACTCAAATGGACAAACTAATGCAGAAGGCAGTAGTTCTCTCGACAACCCGAATCGACTGGAAATTCATGGGTAGCGATTTCGACTTTCCAGCTTAGAAATGGCTGTTTCAGTAGCAATACTTTGGTTCCCTGAAGCCCGTATAGTTATGTTGTGATGTACCAGCAATGTGTTATACGTACTGAATAAAACAATAATAATTATTAAATGATAGTGAGGCTGTGAGCTCAGGTATTAGAGTGCTATCCTTCTCGAGGGTTCGATCTAGTCTGAGTCATGTAATACATGAAGGCGAACAAATACGACAGCCTTATGCCGATGGATGTAATGGCACGTACATGAAATTCTGTGAACACAACATTCCGGAATCTCGACATCCCCGCCAAAAATAAAAGTAATGTGTCCAACAACATATTATTATGATGATTATTGTTATTATTATTATTATTATTATTATTTTCCACTTTATAAGATACTATATCTTTACGGAATGTTATTTATTTTTAAGTAGGGTTCCAATTGTTTAGGACGTTCAGTAAATAAATATTTTTGGTAACAATGATGATGGAAGAGACTTGAAAGCTTGTTGTGATGGTTGTTGTTAATTCATTTTAGGGGCTTGGGACATTGGTTTATCAGCACCGTGTAGTTGGGTGAGTGTTGGATTTGTCTGATAAACTGAGTTTCTGTGGTGACTGTATTAGTATGTGTAGCTGTAGTTATTAGGGTCGTGAATGAGGTTGGTGCTCCGGGACTCCAAGTACCATACTATCCCGGCATGTGCTTGGAAAGCGCGTGGAAAAATCCAGGGAAATCCAAACTCAGGATAGCCACTGTCGGTGCTAAGTTTGGACCTTCAATTACCGGACTTGCTGAGATCGTGCTGTACGATTAAATGCGCATGCCTACACCGCGGGGGTAGGAAAGAAAGCAGCCGTGGTCTTATGAAGGGACATTCCAACTTTGGGCTCGTGGGATGCCACGGGAAATGATCATGTGGCTGCAGATGGTGGGAAGTAAGGAAGCTTGTGTTTTTACATGACCGTAAATTTCGTGATCATGAGCTACTGGACATCCTTTTTATGTGGAATCCGAACCACAGGACATGGCATTTCACTTCGAAAATCTCACATACATTGACCGGGAATCAAACCCGGTCCGCCGTGGTAAGAGGCCAACAGCTGGACCGCTGCGCCATCACGCCCCGACTTGCATATCGGCCGTTGATGGTAAGCTGCCTCAATAATAGCACCCAATGTAGATGATGATGATAATAATAGTCTAATAATAATAATCTATATATTTAAAACAGTAAGGTGATTTTTGTTACCACGAGATTGAGAGAACGACAGAACCGATTTACTTCGTAGAGCACTCTAACGAAAGCTCTTGGCCTCTAGATTTGCAGAGTGTCTCTAAAATAAACAAATATATTACGGTATATTTTTGAATTAATATAGAAAATAGCAGAATTCTAGACCCTCACGCATGCGCACAATCCGCCTGGGGTCATGGCAAAATGGCGGCGAGAAGTCCATTAAAATGTAAGTTATTTAATAAGCTTCCATGTAATTGAAAACATACATTAACCAAGTTCTGACAATAAAATATAATAACAGTATGAACGTATACGAATGTGCAACATTGATTTATTTGGATAATGAAATTGATTATTTCCTTCAAACAGCGGCTTTTGAATATAATGAATGGCTGCGTCTGCTGCTGAAAATGTGTGCAAGAGTAGCCATGTGGTTAAGGCGACCGACTGTGGTTTCAAGAAGCGCCGGTTCGATCCTAGCCCTCGCCAGTATTTTATTTTTTTTTACCACTGAAATATTGTTTAATCAAGGAGTATTAGTAAGGTTTTATGTCTGTTAAAGATACTTATTTCTACATTCCCTCTAAATACGTTTTATTTTCGTTTTACCATTGCATTGCAGCATGTGATCAAGAGAGCAAACTGTTGTCCGCAGTACGCCGTTTAAATATCTGCAATCAGTTACTATAACTGACAACAGATGGCAGTACATCGCCCATATAGTTCCATTAACTGACAGCAGATGGCAACACCATTGCATCGATATATTTAAAACACAAGACATGGCATGTTTTCACGTGATGGAAAATTATAAAGGAGGGGAATATTTAAGAAGGGAAATGTTGATGAACATTAACCGACAGTTGAATGTGTAGGCTAGGTTGTTTATGTACCTTAATATTGCAATTTCTTTCCAATGCTTCGGTGGTCAAGTTATTAGCGTCCTAGACTAAAAGTTATAATTATGCATCGTCGATATACTCTTAAATGATTAAAGAAAAAAGTAGTTTTCCAGGCACTCGCGCGTGTCCACAATTGCTTTCGCCATGAGAGACACTTGGCAAATATAATTCGTTTGAAGGGCTCCGACATCTTGGACACTCAGCCCCGTGTACTTGGGTGTGTATGTGTGAAATTTTCACTGATAACCTGTGTTATTGTGATGGCTGCATTACTGTGTGTATTTGTAATTAAGGTGGTAAATGGCAAGGAGACGGCCAAGGCCTTAAGTTAGGAACCATCCCGGTATTTGCCTTAAGTGGAAGTGGGAAACCACGGAAAACCACATCCAAGATTGTCGAGGTGGGAATTAAACCTTCCTCTTCTTAGTTATACCTCAAGAGACTGAATGTACCCCGATTTTGCCCTGAGACCAGAATTAAATTTCTTGGCAGAGCAGGAAATGTAACCCGGGTCTCCGGGGCGATAGACAAGAATAGGTGGGCCTCCATGTGTTAATACGATTTTTGACATGCTCGGGACATAGAATTCAAAAACTGCCTCCATTAGGGTGACTGTCGAAGTGAGTATTGAGTATAGGCCTATGGTCATTCCAGTAGTTGGCGAAGTGATTCTATGTTCCCCTGCAAAATGTACTGCCATAACCTATAACAGGTGATGGAAATTGCTTATTTATAGCAGTTTCGTACTGTTTATAACAAAATGAAGAACGTCATTCTGAGCTGCGTTTTCAAGCTATTGCAAAAAAATTCGCTGGCAGGAAAAATTATAAGGAATTTATTTTAAGCGATCAGTCTCATCGCATTCTCCTCACCAACCAACTTGAGTATGAAAGTCTCTGGACGGTCATGTTGAACTTCATTGTATAAGACAATTGTTTAATGATTATTTGTTTAGAGTACTGAGTCTAACTACGCAGTTGATTTCGGCAATGGAAGTATTATTAGCCATTTAATATTTAGCGGCTCCGTTATTGCAGGACACTATAGTGTTATCGAATAATACGAAGCCACATTTAAAATCCAATATAAATAGGCCATTTCAGAAACAATTCCAGATATTATGCAGTACAGTGTACTGTAAGGTCCTTGACGATCAAATGTAAACATTGTTCTACATTGTATTTCTCTTGCGTAAAATCTATGCGTGGTTACTTTGGTCTTTACTGTTGTGAGGGTAAAATTGATCTGCTGGAAAATAAAATATTTGCCAAGCTGCAACAATGTAATGATATTAATTTAAAAGTCATTGAACTTATATCCAGTAGTTCAAACACATACATCAGCGTTAACAGATTGGATACTGAAGATGAAAGCCAGCTACTTCATTTCCCTATTATTGAATTTTTCAATTCCTTGGAATTAAGAGATTCGCCTCGACATACTTCGAACGTTTAAGCCGTAGATATGCTTCTTAGAAATCTGAACGTTTCCCAAGGACTCATATATGGTAATATATTAATTGTAAGAAATCGCTTGGATTCGGATATAATAGGTGCAGTAATATTAGGCAGAGAGCTCAAATCCTACGACTTGATTTAACACCTTCCGATAAAACACTTACAGGTACAGTACATCTTCTTTTAATAGGCAACAATGTCCTATTCGCTCGGCCTAATTTATCAAAATCAATCAAGCTCAAGGAGAAACTCTTGAACGTATTGGGCTATTTACCTCATCACGTTTTCAGTCATGACCAGCAGGATAGTGAAGGTGCAAAAAAGGTCCTGTTTGGGATGGTAAAGAATAAGAGGCGGATGGTTCCTACGGATTATGTTAGAATGGTGAACAAAAGGGGACAAGAGATAGAAAATAGGGAAGAACTGAAGAAAATGTGGAAAGAATATTTTGAAGAACTCCTGAACCCAAATGGAAACCACGGCGAGGAGGAAGAAATCGGGGAAGAGGTACAGTAGATGAACTGCAAACAGAAAAGGACTTAACATGGAAAGAGGTGGAAGATGCAGTGAGGAAGATGAAAGGAGGGAACGCACCGGGTGTGGATGAGTTGAGTGTGGAGATGGTGAGAGCAGCAGGAGAGGTGGGGATACAATGGTTGTACCGAGTGATGAAGACAGCATGGAAGGAAAGGAAGACCCCTGAGGACTGGAAAAAGGGAATAATTGTCCCGATCTTCAAGAAAGGTAGTAGAACAGAATGCAGAAACTATCGGGGAATAACACTGATGAGTCATTGTGCAAAGTTGTTTGAGAAAGTTTTGGAAAGGAGAATTAGGACAAGGATAGAAGGAGAGATGAGGGAAGAACAACATGGCTTCAGATCATGAAGGTCCACAGTGGATTTGATTTTTGCTGTAAGGCAGTTACAAGAACAGCACTATGAGTATGGAACAGATCTACTGATGGCCTTCCTGGACATTACGAAAGCATATGACAGTGTATGCAGAAACAAAGTATGGAAGTCCCTGGAGGATAGAGGAATATAAAAATGGACTATAAGGAAGATAAAGGAGATGTACAAGGGAAGCGTGAGCTGTGTGAAAGTGGGAGGAGAGAGATCGGACTGGTTGGAACAGAGAAACGGCCTGAAACAAGGAAGTGCACTGTCACCGTTACCTTTCATTGTGGTGATGGATGACATAATGACCCGAGTGGCACAAGTAATTGGGGAAGGAAAGATGAAAGCAATGGTGCTTGCAGATGATTTGATGATTTGGGGAAACAAGGAGGAGGAGGTACAGGAACAGTTGGACGTGTGGGAAGGAATAATACAAGGTTATGGGATGAAATTTAGCATAAATAAGAGTGAGATGGTGATCACAACAAGGGAGAAGGAAAGAACCACAACAGGAATAACAATTGGTGGGGAACAGCTGAAGGAAGTGGAGAGTTTCAAGTATCTGGGAAGCCTGATACAAGAGAATGGAAGAAACGATAGAGAAATAAATGAGCGGGGGAGACAGGCAGAAGCATTCCGGAGGAGTGTGAGAAGCATGTTATGGAGCAAGAATGTCCCTCAGAACAGCAAAAAGATCATATATCGGACGTACTATGTCCCTATCCTGACGTATGCCTCGGAGACCTGGGTTATAAAAGGAAGGGAGAAGAGCAAAATACAGGCCAGTGAGATGAGATTCTTGAAAAGCAGTATTGGAGCTACAAAGATGGACAGAATAAGAAATGAGAGGACCGGAGAATTAATGAAGGATGAACCATTACAGACTGGTATAGAGAAATCTAGACTTAGATGGTATGGCCATGTAAAACGAATGGAGGAGAAGAGGATACCCAGGAGGATACACGAGACGAAGTGGGAAGGAAAGAGACCAAGAGGGAGACCGAGAGACAGGTGGCTGAAGGGGGAGGAAGAAATCGTGAAGAAGAGAGGAGAAGACTGGACAAGGGTGGAGGCTGAGAGATGGTGGGAAGACAGAAGACTTTGGAGAGACTTGTGTTCCAAACAGACCCGGCCAGTGGCTGGAAACTGTGCAAGATGATGATGACCTCATCACGTTTTCAGTCATGACCAGCAATATATTGCAATGCTGAGAGTGCTATCTTTTGACGCCCTTAAAGTTGCAATAGTGCTAAAAAGTAATCTTACAAAGAATGTGGTTTTCCGTGGTTTCCCACTTCGTCTTCGGGAAAATGCCGGGATGGTACCTACCGTAAGGCCACGGCTGCCTCCTTCCCACTTCCTTGCCTAACCCTCCCGCTCTTCCCATCCCTTCATCAGGCCTCTGATCGCTTTGCAGGTGAGGCCGCCTGGGCGTAGTGCTGGTCACACACCCGAGTTGTATCCCCGACTCAGAGTCACAAGCTCCAGGACACTGCCTTTAGTGGCGGTAGAGGTGGAATCCCTCGCTTAGTTCGTGGGAAAAGACAACCCTGGAGGGGAAAAAGGTTAACGCAAACGTAACGTAACGCAAGTTTTCAGTCATGGCCAGTTATATGTTGCAAAGTCGATCTTTCTCTGTAATCATACAGGGAATGCATATAAGAAAGTCCTACAGTGAATATTTTCCCAATGACCGTCATGTTTTGCACATCATCGCATTTCTTCGTTATATTCCAAAATTATAAGCGACGGTTTGCGGCCAGTTGTATTAGACTCCTCCGAGTTCTTAAATACCTTGGAATTAAAAGATTTGCCTCCACATACTCTAAACGCTTGACCCATAGTTATGCTGATTAGAAATCTGAAGGTTCCCAAGGGCTCCTAAATGCAACCATATTGCTTGGATTTGGAAATAATAAGTGAAGTTAAAATTAGGCAGAGAGGTCTAATCCTTCGACTTGATTTAATACCATCCGATATAACACTATAATTTTATTTTAAGAGGCAATATTTTCCAATTCGATTGGCATACTCTATCACAATCAATAAAGCTCAAGGGGAAACTCTGGAACGTACAGGTCTCAATTTGCCTCATCAATTTTTCAGTCATTGCCAGCAGTATTTTGCAATGTCAAGAGTGCAATGTCAAGAGTGCAATCTTTTGATGCCCTTATAGTTTCAATAGAGCCAAAAAATAATCGTACAAAGGATGTACATTAGGCCTATATAAGGAGATTCTTCAGTAAATATTTTCCCTTTGACCGTCATGTTTTGACGGGTTTCAACTAGTCTATATATTTAAAACACTAAGCTGATTTTTGTTACCGCGAGATTGAGGGAACGGTAGAACCGATTCACTTCGTAGAGCAATCTGTCGAAAGCTGTAGGCCTGTAGATTTGCAGAGTGTCTTTAAAATAAACAAATATGTTACCACATATTTTTAAATTTATAAACAAAGTTGCAAAATTATTGGCTCAAGCGCATGCGCAGAATCATCTTGATTAATGACAGACATGGCGGATGTCCACCGCGTTTTAATGCAATAGTTATTTATAAGAATTATAATAAAGGAGGGGAATATTGATTATGAAGTTTCCAGAATATAAACGGAAATAGAATATTATAAAAAACGGGAAATGTAGAAGAACTTATACGGACTGTTGAGAGTGAATGTTGTTTAAGTAACTTAATATTGCATTATATTACCAGTGATTCCGTAGCTCAGACGGTAGCGTTCAAAACTCTTAATTTATGCATCGCGCAATGGAAGCAGTTCGAATCCCACCTCCGACATATATTTTTATTTCTCAATTATTCTTTCTGCCTATTGGTAATACATTGTCTTAACATATTTTACTTTTATTATTCCCATAAAGTAAGGAATTCTCCACGATTTACGTTCCCATATACTTTTAAATTATTAAATAAAAGATGGCCACAATCGCTTTCGCCATGAGAGACAATTGACGAACATAATTCATTTGTTGGACTCAGACATCGTGGTCACTCAGCCCCGTCTACTATGGTGTGTGTGTCAAATTTTCTCTGATAACATGTGTTATTGTGATGGCAGTACTGATGTGTGCATTTGTAATTAAAGTGGGGAATGGGAAATTGGCGACCGAGGCTTTAAGTTAGGAACTATCCCGGTATTTACCTGCAGTGGAAGTGGCTAACCACGGAAAACCACATCCCAGATTGTTGAGATGGGAATCGAACCTTGCCCTACTTAGTTTTGCCTCAAGAGTGCGCCCCGTTCCAGCCCTCAGACCAGAATTACACCTGCAGTGGAAGTGGCAAACCACGGAAAACCAAATCCCAGATTGTTGAGATGGGAATCGAACCTTGCCCTTCTTAGTTTTTCCTCAAGAGTGCGCCCCATTCCAGCCCTCAGACCAGAATTACAGTTCTAGAGAAATGGCGAATAAAGGATTCACCGTATCGTAGTGTGATCTTTGTTTTTGAGAATTAAAAAGAGGGGATTGAAGAACTTCAGCAGGCGTTTGAGTTCGTTTGTTGTTTAAGTAACTTAATATTGGTTTAAAAGTCTGTTGACTGGGTGGCTCAGGGGTAACATTGCGGACCCAGGAATGAATTTTGCATAGTCGAAGGAGTCTCACCTCAGACATGTATTTTTATTTCCTAATTATTCTTTCTGGCTATTGGTAATTCATTGTCTTAACATATTTTACTTTTATTGACCCCGTACAGTAAGGAATTCTCCACGATTTACATTTTTTTTTTAGCGTATGGCTTTTAGTGCCGGGAGTGTCCGAGGACATGTTCGGCTCGCCAGTTTTTGTAGCTGCTTCGAGACGGACACCCAATGGGTGAGCTACAAGTACCGTTGGGGAGGGAAGGAGGGAAGTTGGAATGTAAGGACGAGGAGTTGGGAGGTAGCGGCTGTGGCCTATAGTTAGGGACCAACCCCGGCATTTGCCTGGAAGGAAGATGGGAAACCACAGAAGACCACCTTCAAGGTTGCCGGCGGGGGGATTCGAACCTCCTCGCCTCCCGGATGTGAGCAACTGCCATCAGTCATGCCGTAACCACCACGGCTAACTCACCCGGTACGATTTACATTGCCATCTATATATTTAAAACAGTAAGGTGATTTTTGTTACCACGAGATTGAGAGAACGACAGAACCGATTTACTTCGTAGAGCACTCTAACGAAAGCTCTTGGCCTCTAGATTTGCAGAGTGTCTCTAAAATAAACAAATATATTACGGTATATTTTTGAATTAATATAGAAAATAGCAGAATTCTAGACCCTCACGCATGCGCACAATCCGCCTGGGGTCATGGCAAAATGGCGGCGAGAAGTCCATTAAAATGTAAGTTATTTAATAAGCTTCCATGTAATTGAAAACATACATTAACCAAGTTCTGACAATAAAATATAATAACAGTATGAACGTATACGAATGTGCAACATTGATTTATTTGGATAATGAAATTGATTATTTCCTTCAAACAGCGGCTTTTGAATATAATGAATGGCTGCGTCTGCTGCTGAAAATGTGTGCAAGAGTAGCCATGTGGTTAAGGCGACCGACTGTGGTTTCAAGAAGCGCCGGTTCGATCCTAGCCCTCGCCAGTATTTTATTTTTTTTTACCACTGAAATATTGTTTAATCAAGGAGTATTAGTAAGGTTTTATGTCTGTTAAAGATACTTATTTCTACATTCCCTCTAAATACGTTTTATTTTCGTTTTACCATTGCATTGCAGCATGTGATCAAGAGAGCAAACTGTTGTCCGCAGTACGCCGTTTAAATATCTGCAATCAGTTACTATAACTGACAACAGATGGCAGTACATCGCCCATATAGTTCCATTAACTGACAGCAGATGGCAACACCATTGCATCGATATATTTAAAACACAAGACATGGCATGTTTTCACGTGATGGAAAATTATAAAGGAGGGGAATATTTAAGAAGGGAAATGTTGATGAACATTAACCGACAGTTGAATGTGTAGGCTAGGTTGTTTATGTACCTTAATATTGCAATTTCTTTCCAATGCTTCGGTGGTCAAGTTATTAGCGTCCTAGACTAAAAGTTATAATTATGCATCGTCGATATACTCTTAAATGATTAAAGAAAAAAGTAGTTTTCCAGGCACTCGCGCGTGTCCACAATTGCTTTCGCCATGAGAGACACTTGGCAAATATAATTCGTTTGAAGGGCTCCGACATCTTGGACACTCAGCCCCGTGTACTTGGGTGTGTATGTGTGAAATTTTCACTGATAACCTGTGTTATTGTGATGGCTGCATTACTGTGTGTATTTGTAATTAAGGTGGTAAATGGCAAGGAGACGGCCAAGGCCTTAAGTTAGGAACCATCCCGGTATTTGCCTTAAGTGGAAGTGGGAAACCACGGAAAACCACATCCAAGATTGTCGAGGTGGGAATTAAACCTTCCTCTTCTTAGTTATACCTCAAGAGACTGAATGTACCCCGATTTTGCCCTGAGACCAGAATTAAATTTCTTGGCAGAGCAGGAAATGTAACCCGGGTCTCCGGGGCGATAGACAAGAATAGGTGGGCCTCCATGTGTTAATACGATTTTTGACATGCTCGGGACATAGAATTCAAAAACTGCCTCCATTAGGGTGACTGTCGAAGTGAGTATTGAGTATAGGCCTATGGTCATTCCAGTAGTTGGCGAAGTGATTCTATGTTCCCCTGCAAAATGTACTGCCATAACCTATAACAGGTGATGGAAATTGCTTATTTATAGCAGTTTCGTACTGTTTATAACAAAATGAAGAACGTCATTCTGAGCTGCGTTTTCAAGCTATTGCAAAAAAATTCGCTGGCAGGAAAAATTATAAGGAATTTATTTTAAGCGATCAGTCTCATCGCATTCTCCTCACCAACCAACTTGAGTATGAAAGTCTCTGGACGGTCATGTTGAACTTCATTGTATAAGACAATTGTTTAATGATTATTTGTTTAGAGTACTGAGTCTAACTACGCAGTTGATTTCGGCAATGGAAGTATTATTAGCCATTTAATATTTAGCGGCTCCGTTATTGCAGGACACTATAGTGTTATCGAATAATACGAAGCCACATTTAAAATCCAATATAAATAGGCCATTTCAGAAACAATTCCAGATATTATGCAGTACAGTGTACTGTAAGGTCCTTGACGATCAAATGTAAACATTGTTCTACATTGTATTTCTCTTGCGTAAAATCTATGCGTGGTTACTTTGGTCTTTACTGTTGTGAGGGTAAAATTGATCTGCTGGAAAATAAAATATTTGCCAAGCTGCAACAATGTAATGATATTAATTTAAAAGTCATTGAACTTATATCCAGTAGTTCAAACACATACATCAGCGTTAACAGATTGGATACTGAAGATGAAAGCCAGCTACTTCATTTCCCTATTATTGAATTTTTCAATTCCTTGGAATTAAGAGATTCGCCTCGACATACTTCGAACGTTTAAGCCGTAGATATGCTTCTTAGAAATCTGAACGTTTCCCAAGGACTCATATATGGTAATATATTAATTGTAAGAAATCGCTTGGATTCGGATATAATAGGTGCAGTAATATTAGGCAGAGAGCTCAAATCCTACGACTTGATTTAACACCTTCCGATAAAACACTTACAGGTACAGTACATCTTCTTTTAATAGGCAACAATGTCCTATTCGCTCGGCCTAATTTATCAAAATCAATCAAGCTCAAGGAGAAACTCTTGAACGTATTGGGCTATTTACCTCATCACGTTTTCAGTCATGACCAGCAGGATAGTGAAGGTGCAAAAAAGGTCCTGTTTGGGATGGTAAAGAATAAGAGGCGGATGGTTCCTACGGATTATGTTAGAATGGTGAACAAAAGGGGACAAGAGATAGAAAATAGGGAAGAACTGAAGAAAATGTGGAAAGAATATTTTGAAGAACTCCTGAACCCAAATGGAAACCACGGCGAGGAGGAAGAAATCGGGGAAGAGGTACAGTAGATGAACTGCAAACAGAAAAGGACTTAACATGGAAAGAGGTGGAAGATGCAGTGAGGAAGATGAAAGGAGGGAACGCACCGGGTGTGGATGAGTTGAGTGTGGAGATGGTGAGAGCAGCAGGAGAGGTGGGGATACAATGGTTGTACCGAGTGATGAAGACAGCATGGAAGGAAAGGAAGACCCCTGAGGACTGGAAAAAGGGAATAATTGTCCCGATCTTCAAGAAAGGTAGTAGAACAGAATGCAGAAACTATCGGGGAATAACACTGATGAGTCATTGTGCAAAGTTGTTTGAGAAAGTTTTGGAAAGGAGAATTAGGACAAGGATAGAAGGAGAGATGAGGGAAGAACAACATGGCTTCAGATCATGAAGGTCCACAGTGGATTTGATTTTTGCTGTAAGGCAGTTACAAGAACAGCACTATGAGTATGGAACAGATCTACTGATGGCCTTCCTGGACATTACGAAAGCATATGACAGTGTATGCAGAAACAAAGTATGGAAGTCCCTGGAGGATAGAGGAATATAAAAATGGACTATAAGGAAGATAAAGGAGATGTACAAGGGAAGCGTGAGCTGTGTGAAAGTGGGAGGAGAGAGATCGGACTGGTTGGAACAGAGAAACGGCCTGAAACAAGGAAGTGCACTGTCACCGTTACCTTTCATTGTGGTGATGGATGACATAATGACCCGAGTGGCACAAGTAATTGGGGAAGGAAAGATGAAAGCAATGGTGCTTGCAGATGATTTGATGATTTGGGGAAACAAGGAGGAGGAGGTACAGGAACAGTTGGACGTGTGGGAAGGAATAATACAAGGTTATGGGATGAAATTTAGCATAAATAAGAGTGAGATGGTGATCACAACAAGGGAGAAGGAAAGAACCACAACAGGAATAACAATTGGTGGGGAACAGCTGAAGGAAGTGGAGAGTTTCAAGTATCTGGGAAGCCTGATACAAGAGAATGGAAGAAACGATAGAGAAATAAATGAGCGGGGGAGACAGGCAGAAGCATTCCGGAGGAGTGTGAGAAGCATGTTATGGAGCAAGAATGTCCCTCAGAACAGCAAAAAGATCATATATCGGACGTACTATGTCCCTATCCTGACGTATGCCTCGGAGACCTGGGTTATAAAAGGAAGGGAGAAGAGCAAAATACAGGCCAGTGAGATGAGATTCTTGAAAAGCAGTATTGGAGCTACAAAGATGGACAGAATAAGAAATGAGAGGACCGGAGAATTAATGAAGGATGAACCATTACAGACTGGTATAGAGAAATCTAGACTTAGATGGTATGGCCATGTAAAACGAATGGAGGAGAAGAGGATACCCAGGAGGATACACGAGACGAAGTGGGAAGGAAAGAGACCAAGAGGGAGACCGAGAGACAGGTGGCTGAAGGGGGAGGAAGAAATCGTGAAGAAGAGAGGAGAAGACTGGACAAGGGTGGAGGCTGAGAGATGGTGGGAAGACAGAAGACTTTGGAGAGACTTGTGTTCCAAACAGACCCGGCCAGTGGCTGGAAACTGTGCAAGATGATGATGACCTCATCACGTTTTCAGTCATGACCAGCAATATATTGCAATGCTGAGAGTGCTATCTTTTGACGCCCTTAAAGTTGCAATAGTGCTAAAAAGTAATCTTACAAAGAATGTGGTTTTCCGTGGTTTCCCACTTCGTCTTCGGGAAAATGCCGGGATGGTACCTACCGTAAGGCCACGGCTGCCTCCTTCCCACTTCCTTGCCTAACCCTCCCGCTCTTCCCATCCCTTCATCAGGCCTCTGATCGCTTTGCAGGTGAGGCCGCCTGGGCGTAGTGCTGGTCACACACCCGAGTTGTATCCCCGACTCAGAGTCACAAGCTCCAGGACACTGCCTTTAGTGGCGGTAGAGGTGGAATCCCTCGCTTAGTTCGTGGGAAAAGACAACCCTGGAGGGGAAAAAGGTTAACGCAAACGTAACGTAACGCAAGTTTTCAGTCATGGCCAGTTATATGTTGCAAAGTCGATCTTTCTCTGTAATCATACAGGGAATGCATATAAGAAAGTCCTACAGTGAATATTTTCCCAATGACCGTCATGTTTTGCACATCATCGCATTTCTTCGTTATATTCCAAAATTATAAGCGACGGTTTGCGGCCAGTTGTATTAGACTCCTCCGAGTTCTTAAATACCTTGGAATTAAAAGATTTGCCTCCACATACTCTAAACGCTTGACCCATAGTTATGCTGATTAGAAATCTGAAGGTTCCCAAGGGCTCCTAAATGCAACCATATTGCTTGGATTTGGAAATAATAAGTGAAGTTAAAATTAGGCAGAGAGGTCTAATCCTTCGACTTGATTTAATACCATCCGATATAACACTATAATTTTATTTTAAGAGGCAATATTTTCCAATTCGATTGGCATACTCTATCACAATCAATAAAGCTCAAGGGGAAACTCTGGAACGTACAGGTCTCAATTTGCCTCATCAATTTTTCAGTCATTGCCAGCAGTATTTTGCAATGTCAAGAGTGCAATGTCAAGAGTGCAATCTTTTGATGCCCTTATAGTTTCAATAGAGCCAAAAAATAATCGTACAAAGGATGTACATTAGGCCTATATAAGGAGATTCTTCAGTAAATATTTTCCCTTTGACCGTCATGTTTTGACGGGTTTCAACTAGTAATAATAAAAATAATAATAATAAGAGTCAGCATGTGTAGCTCTGGTGGTAGAGTGCTAAAAATAAAAGTCTGACAACTCGACATACCAAATAAAAAACATAAAGGAACTTAGGTTGGTTCCATAGTTTAGGGGCTGCGACAACGTGGTCAGGTAGCCCCGTAGAAGTTAGTGTGTCTAAAAATCTATTAATACTATTATTAGTACAGTAGTAGTAGCCTAGAGTAATAATAATAGTATTATTAATATTTTGTTACGGTTGTTGCACTGTCTTCACACAAAGATAGACCAACAATTTCTTAAATTAATTTACCAAATATTTAGGATTTCCATTTTCTATGCATAGGCCATCAGGATGGCAAAATACTAAACAGATCCACCATCACTAGTCATGTAGCCACTCCCCATGAAGGTGTGAAACAGCTGTTCATAGGCTCGGTTTGTGTATTTCAACGTCATTGGCAGACAAGACGAGGAGGTCACTCAACTTCAGACTCTTTTCAACATTCCTTAGCGTTGGAGGGGAGGGCGACGGGGAGAAGTCAGCTGTGCTGCTGAGGGGAACGAAGTTTAAGCCCGTTTCCAAGACATTGACCGACGATTTTTGTGATTTAATTCCACCTACACTAATTAAGATCCGACTGAATTTTATGAAGATATTTGCTTAGAATACCATCTTCTATCACCAGTGTAAAGGACTTCCATCATATCAAATACACCCTGGGATACACTCTGAACGGTCAGAGCTACCAACTTCAGACTTGCATGCGCTGATTCGTTACATTTCCCTCTATATAATGGAAACAAGATGTTCGGGAAAGAACATATAGCCTACTTTCTCCGAAATGTATGGGTATAGTTATAACTCTCTGTCCTTATCATCTCCTAATTTCTTCCTATTTGAAGTGCAAATTGGCACACAGGATTTGAACAGTGGCGTTCAAACCATAGTTTATAATTTACCCCAGCATTTTGCAATTTCATCAGCAAACACTCCAAACACCGACTACTTACAATAATTGAAACTTCGTTGCTCTAATAAGGCCCATCTACAATGCGCAGTCGGCAGTCCGTAGTTGGTAGTCCTCGGTCGGCAGTCGCGATCGACCCCGTGTATACTATAGGCACCATACACAACATGAAGTTGCAGTTGGTAGCTGGCAGTTGGCAGTCGAGAATTTTATCCTTGACTGCCAACTACCCGACTGCAGCAATGTAATAGCCAATCAGAGCAGATCAGAAACTGACGTCACGTTGTTGTTCTGTGTCGTGTACGAATGATATAGAACTAAGTGAAGTAACTTCGCAACCCGTTAATTTATAGGCTAATCTTAAATACACGGTATAACAAAATAATCCATCTCCAAATCATCCATATTGCAAGTTTTGAGATTATCAACAACGCCTCTGTGCACAAGGAATAAACGAATGTTACTGTCTTATTACTCCTAGCAGTCGTTAAGACTGGGATCACTCACTGGCCGGTATAGAGCGCTGCTCGAATCTATAGTTTCTGCATAGTACAACTGAAGGCTGGAAGATGTCACTCCAGTGGAGAATGTCGTTTTTTTAATATATAATTTCCATTGCAAAAAGCACCATATAAAGCTTTATTTTATAACGTCTCAGTACTCAAGAAACAATAAATATAAAAACTAGTCGTGATATCTAGTTGTGAAATATCGAACAATATAATCCTAACAGAGCGAGTGCATTCTAGCGGCCAGAAGAAGAAACTTTTCAATAAAATCTGTTACCTTTTTGTCAGCTAGATGTCTCGATTAAATCTGCTGGCGAATTATGTTTTAATTAAGTATATGTTTTGCACCGTAATATGCACAATATAACGCTTAATTTTAAAACGTCTGAGTCATTACAAAGCAACAAATATGTAAAATGTCAAGCAAAAAACTAACTCTGATGGGGTTTGAACCATAGGCATATGAATGACAGACTAACGCTTTACCACTGAGCTAATTGTGTCAACGAATATCGTTCTATATAAAATGACTTACATAGAACTTGTTAGCAAATAATGATTTATACTAAACGATTTCATCACTGAAGTATATTATTTATATATAAAGCATTTCATACAAAGTTTATTTATTTTGTTTCAGTACGCTATATTGCCTGCAATACTCAAATTAGTGAAATATAAGTCAGGCACAAGATATCCGCTGCCATCTTGTCTTATTAATGAATCAGCTGAGCTTTTTAAAATCACGTCTGCACTATAGTATTACAAAATAAACTTTTAATTTCGTACGTGCCTCTTCCTTTAGAACAGTTAAAACGATTCTCGGCTCGATAATCGGAACTGGTGGGTCCCATGATATGGATTATAAAGTTTGCATAATTCGCACGGCCGCCATCCTGAAATGGTATGGCGGACGACCTTGTAGTTTGGTCACAAGACGCATCCTATACGAAGGTATGTTGTTACCAAATTTGGTAGAGATTGGATGATTTGGTTAGTCGTTATTTGATTTTACGTTTTGAACGTTTGAGTGGCCGCCATTCAGTTTTAGTAAAGATGGCGGCGATATAAAACATGACACTGAGGTGTCCTTTGCTAGTGCTACCTTTGTACCAAATTTCGTTCAATTCGCATTCACCGTGTTCGAATTGATAGGGGGGGACAGACATTCAGAGTACACACACTCACACACACACACACAGACTCACACACACACATACACACACACAGACTCACACACACACATACACACACACAGACAGACACACTTTTTTCGCCCTGTGTTGATCTCATAAGTCTACTTTCATTTTTTGCAAAAATCGAAAGTAGGCTAAAAAGAACGGTCCTGCCAGCAGGACGCTTCGTCCTCATATAAGCAATTGAATTACGTACCCAAATGAGGACCTAACTTCCTGCTGGCAGTGCCTTGTACGTTCTATCATTAAAGGTAATCGGAGCGCGATCGTGGCTAATAGTCGAACTACCAGTATTACAAAATTGCCATACTTTAGGAGGCCAGGTATTGACATAGCGGTATATTTGGAACAATACTACCCACATAACCCACAAGAGGACAGCACCGTACAGAGACATTAAGAAGGCTGTGGTTGATAACAACGTGTATCTAATTCTTCTATTCTCCTTTTCGTAATGTCTTCTGTTTATGTGCAATGCTGGGACTGTGATTTTATTAATAAACGAGTGTATACATTATTCTCCCCTTTGAGCTAAATGACATTTTATTCAGTATCTGTGAAAAGAGCTTGTGCACTTCATTTGTAAAGGAATTCAAGAAAAATAAAAAAGTCAACTGTAGCAGAATTCGATCCCCAGTCAACTGCGTGACAGGCTAACACGCTAGCCCAGAGCTAAACATATCCGTAACATCATGGCGATCTTAACTGATATATTAGATTCAACCTGTTGGCAAATAATGACTTGAAATAAACTATTTCTTCACTGCATTACATCTTCATTATAGATCATTTCATACAAAGTTTATATTATTGTATCAGTAGGGTATATCGCATACAACATACTAAAACTACTGAAATATAAGACAGGCTCATGAGGACAGCTGCCATCTTGTCGTGTGGCAGATACAGCTCAGCTCTTTTAAGCCAGTCATACAGAATAATATTATAATATTAAATTATAATAAATAATGGATCACGACCTTCAGGATAGCTTAAACCACCCTAGGCTTGATAATCTGAATTGGTGGGTCTTAAGCTATTGATTATAATGGTTGCATAATTCACACGGCCACCATCCTGAAATGGCAAGGCCGATGACCTTGAAGTTTGGGTGAAAGACGCGTACTATATAAAGGTATGTTGTTACCAAATTTGGTAGAGATCGGATGATTAGTTTAGCCGTAATTTGAGTTTACGTTTTGAACGTTTGAGTGGCCGCCATTCAGTTTTGGTAAAGATGGCGGCGATATGAAATATGACACTGAGGTGCCCTATGCTAGAGCTACCTCTGTACCAAATTTCGTTCAATTCGGTTTCACCGTGTTCGAATTGATAGGGGGGGACAGACATTCAGAGTACACTCACTCACTCACTCACACACACACACACACACACACACACAGACTCACACACACACATACACACAGACAGACACACAATTTTTCGCCCTGTGTTGATCTCATAAGTCTACTTTCATTTTTTGCAAAAATCGAAAGTAGACTAAAAGTGGACCCCAAATGACAAGAAGGTTACCGTTCCCAGAAGACAATAAAATGTTTAAAATAAGCATAAAATGACGAAAAACAAAGTTAATTAAGCTCCAATTATAAAATACATTCTCGCAATAAATGAGGTCTGATCCTTCTACGAAAACCTGCATATTCTGCCTATTTTCGCCTATCCCCAAGTTTGTCCGGTGAAATCTACCTCCGCCTTCCGGCGTTCCGAGAGGACTTTTTTTAAATATGTGTTTGAAATTTGTTGCAAATTATTATTTTATCATATTTTCATACATCATGTGACGGTATGTTGATTTAGGCGTTCAATTCTCCATCCTTCTTAATGGTGCACCATATAAGGTTTAATACCAAGGGACTTTTTAGTGATACGCTATATATTTATCCTGTGTCTTTGATATTTATCAATTCATTCAAATCGACTGATGTTGTTGTTTGAGTCTTCAGTCTTTTGACTGGTTTTATCCCGCTCTCCATGCCTCCCTGTCCTGAGCTAATCGTTTCATCTCTACATAGCTACCACACCTTACATTCGAGGCAAACTGTTTAACATATTCTAATCTCGGTCTACCCCTACAGTTCTTGTCCTCGACCCTTCCTTCCATAACTAAGTTTGCCATTCCTGGGTGTCTTAGTATGTGTCCTACCAACCTATCTCTTCTCTTCATTAGCAGTCGCCAGAAACATCTCTCCTCTCCCACTCGTCTTAATACCTCTTCGTTTGTAACCCTCTCTTCCGATCTGATTTCATCATTCTCCTGTAACACCACATTTCAAAAGCTTCAAATCTCCTCTATTCTGCTGCACCAATAGTCTAATATTCACTTCCATAGAGTGCCACGCTCGATGTCAACAGATTCCTTTTCTGTAGAAATGCCTTCCTTGCCTGAGCCAACCTACTTTTTATATCCTCTTTCCTCCGTCCATCACTGGTTATTTTGCTTCCTAAGTAACAGAAGTCTTCTGAGATTTGGAGATATAGAATGCCAGTGAAATATATAGCACAGCCGCCATGTTGGATATTGAAACGTAATAAAATTTGTAGGGCATGGTCGGGGTCGGCCTGAATAGTACTCTGACCTTACCGAATTTAATTGAAATCTATCCAGCCACTTAGATTTTATTAGTGGGGGGTGGGGGTACACACACAGACACACACACGGACAAAAGGTGATCTCATAAGCCTATTTTTAGCCTACTTTCAATTTTTGCAAAAAATTAAAGTAGACTTATGAGATCAACACAGGGCGAAAAAAGTGTGTCTGTCTGTGTGTGTGTATGTGTGTGTGTGAGTCTGTGTGTGTGTGTGTGTGTGTCTGTGTACTCTGAATGTCTGTCCCCCCCTATCAATTCGAACACGGTGAATGCGAATTGAACGACATTTGGTACAAAGGTAGCACTAGCAAAGGACATCTCAGTGTCATGTTTTATATCGCCGCCATCTTGACGGAAACGTAATGGCGGCCACACAAATGTTCAAAGCTCAAATCAAATTACGACTAACCTAATCATCTGATCTCTACCAAATTTTGCAACAACATACCCTTAAGGGGGGAGCATCCTTTGACCGAACTAATAGGTCATCAGAGTAATAGTTTGCGGATGGCGGCCATCTTTGTGTGAAAATCGATTCCCCCTATTAATTCGATCACGGTGCAACCGAATGGAACGACATTTGGTACAGAGGTAGTACTAACAAAAGGCACCTCAGTGTCATGTTTTATATCGCCGCAATCTTGACGGAAACGTAATGGCGGCCACACAAATGTTCAAAGCTTAAGTAAAATTACGACTAATATAACCATCCGATCTCTACAAAACTTTGCAACAACATACCTTTATGGAGGGAGCATCCTTTGACCAATCTAATAGGTTATTAGCCTAATAGTTTGCGGATGGCGGCCATCTTTATGTCAAAATTGATTCCCCCTATTAATTCGAACACGGTGGAACCGAATGGAACGAAATTTGGTACAGAGGTAGTACTAACAAAAGGCACCTCAGTGTCATGTTTTATATCGCCGCCATCTTGACGGAAACGTAATAGCGGCCACACGGATGATCAAAGCTTAAATCAAATTACGACTAACCTAATCATCCGATCTCTACCAAATTTTGCAACAACATACCTTTATGGGGGGAGCATCCTTTGACAAAACCAATAGGTCATCAGCGTAATAGTTTGCGGATGGCGGCCATCTTTGTGTGAAAATCGATTCCCCCTATTAATTAAAACACGGTGCAACCGAATGGAACGAAATTTGGTACAGAGGTAGTACTAACAAAAGGCACCTCAGTGTCATGTTTTATATCGCCGCCGTCTTGACGGAAACGTAATGGCGGCCACACAAATGTTCAAAGCTTAAATCAAATTACGACTAACCTAATCATCCGATCTCTACCAAATTTTGCAACAACATACCTTTAGGGGGGGGCATCCTTTGACCAAACTAATAGGTCATCAGAGTATAGTTTGCGGATGGCGGCCATCTTTGTGTGAAAATCGATACCCCCTATTAATTCGAACACGGTGCAACCGAATGGAACGAAATTTGGTACAGAGGTAGTACTAACAAAAGGCACCTCAGTGTCATGTTTTATATCGCCGCCATCTTGACGGAAACGTAATGGCGGCCACACAAATGTTCAAAGCTTAAGTTAAATTACGACTAACATAACCATCCGATCTCTACCAAACTTTGCAACAACATACCTTTATGGAGGGAGCATCCTTTGACCAATCTAATAGGTTATTAGCCTAATAGTTTGCGGATGGCGGCCATCTTTATGTCAAAATTGATTCCCCCTATTAATTCGAACACGGTGGAACCGAATGGAACGAAATTTGGTACAGAGGTAGCACTAGCAAAGGGCACCTCAGTGTTTTTTTTATATCACCGCCATCTTGACGGGCACGTGATGGCGGCCACACAAATGTTCAAACCTTAAATAAAATTACGACTAACTTAATCATCCGATCTCTACCAAATTTTGCAACAGCATACCTTTATGGGGGCAGCATCCTTTGACCAAAGTAATAGGTCATCAGCCTAACAGTTTGCGGATGGCGGCCATCTTTGTGTGAAAATCGATTGCCCCTATTAATTCGAACACGGTGAAACCGAATGGAACGAAATTAGGTACAGAGCTAGTACTAGCAAAGGGCACCTCAGTGTTATGTTTTATATCGACGCCATCTTGACCTAAACGTAATGGCGGCCACCCAAATGTTCAAAGCTTAAATCAAATTACGACTAACCTAATCATCCGATCTCTACCACATTTTGCAACAACATACCTTTATGAAGGAAGCATCCTTTGACCAAATGAATAGGTCATCAGCCTAATAGTTTGCGGATGGCGGCCATCTTTGTGTCGAAATCGATTACCCCTATTAATTCGATCAAGGTGTAACCGAATGGAATGAAATTTGGTACAGAGGTAGCACTAGCAAAGGGCACCTCAGTGTCATGTTTTATATCGCCACCATCTTGCCGGAAACGTAATGGCGGCCACACAAATATTCGAAGCTTAAATCAAATTACGATTAACCTAATCATCCGATCTCTACCAATTTTGCATCAACATACCATTATGGAGGGAGGATCCTTTGACCAAACTAATAGGTCATTAGCCTAATATTTTGCGGATTGCGGCCATCATTGTGTGAAAATAGATTCCCCCTATTAATTCGTACACGGTGAAACCGAATGGAACGAAATTTGGTACAGCAGTAGCACTAGAAAAGGCCACCTCAGTGCCATGTTTTATATCACCGCCATCTTGACGGAAACGTAATCGCGGCCACCCAAATGTTAAAGGCTAAAATGTAAATACGACCAACCTAATAATCTAGTCTCTACCAAATTTTGCAACAACAAATCTTTATGTGGGAAGCATATTCTGACCAAACTGCTAGATCATTAGCCCAATAATTTGCAGATGGTGGCCAAGTATGGGTGCAAATCGATTTCCCCTATCAATTCAAACACGGTGAAACCGAATTGAACGAAATTTGGTACAGAGGTAGCACTAGCAAAAGGCACCTCAGTGTCATGTTTTATATCGCCGCCATCTTGACGGAAACGGAATGAAGGCCACCCAAATATTAAAAGCTTAAATAAAATTTCGACCATCCTAATAATTTGATCGCTACCGGATTTTGCAACAACATGCCTTTTTGTGGAAAGCATCTTATGACTGACTACAAGGTCATCAACCCAATAGTTTGCAAATAGCGGCCATGTATGTGTGCAAATCCATTCCCCAGATCAATTCAAACACGGTGAAACCGAATTGAATGTTTTTTTTTACAGAGGTAGCACTAGCAAAGGGCACCTCATATTCATGTTTAATATCCGTATAGCACGTTGTATTTCAACAAGCTACTACAACCAACATTCAATTATACTCCTTGAAAAGGACAAAGAGTTATAACAATACCCATGCATTTAGGAGAAAGTAGGCTATATGCTCTTTACTGAACATCTTGTTCATAAATAGAAATAGGCAAAAAATAGATTTTAAAATTGACACTGGCGCCATCTCGTGGTTAAGAAAACAATTAAATTTGATTGCCGTCACAGATTAGTTGACATTGAGAATCGTCTAAATATTTCGGATGGCCACCATATTGGATTTTTATATACTTTGTAGGTCATAGGGCTATGTACTATTTGATGATGATTATTGCGTAGGTTCATTGTTCAAACGTTGGTTTCGATCGCATGATTAGGACACAAGAAATTAAACCTTAATTTTAAAATTTCGCACAGCCGCCATCTTGAAGTTATGTAAAAAATTGAGCTGAATAGGATGTCAGTGCATTACAAGGCGTATACCATTTGCTGTACCAAGTGTGACGGCGTTCGGTTGGTTTAAATGCGAGAAAAGTCTATTTAAATACAACTTCGCTTGGCCGCCATGTTCGTTTTGTAAAGAGGTTTTTGAGAGTCCCATCTTTACACTTCTATTAGTGCTTTTTTCCACCATACAAAACGTCAGGGTGATATCTGTAATAGTTTCGGAGATATGGAATGCCGGTGAAATATTTCGCGCAGTTGCCATGTTGGATTGGTGAGATGTAATACAATTTGAAGAGCACAGTCGGGGTTGGACAAAATAGTACTCTGACCTTACCGAGTTTCGTTTAAATCGCTCCAGCAGTTTAGATTTTATTAGGGAGGGGAGCGAGGCGACGGATACATGCAAACACACACGGACTAGATGTGATGTCATAGGCCTATCTTTCATAAATGTAGATAATAAAGGAAGCTTTTCAGTCGGTCGACACGACTGAATAGCTTTCATTATTAGAATTAAGCATCACTGAAAAATGGCTTCTATCACCACTAAATGAAAATAGGCTAACAAGTAAACGAAAAGCAAGAACGGGAGGTTTATTTTAGAAAAGAAATACTATTTTTGGTCACAAAGGAGCTAAAGTTCCGCTAACACGTACCTTGATGCTCGGTACAATTGGGAGTCGAGTTCTGACTGTAACGTTCGAGGGCTGTAACGTTCCACATGCTCGTACCGAGTTCCAAGTTACAGTTCCAGAACGATACTGCAAGCCAGCTCGGAGCCGCGGTATGGCGTCCATTACGAAACGTGGAACACAGCGGTACGTAACGCATTTCAGTTCTGTTCCGGGTCCCTGATGATTAGTTTAGTCGTTTTTTAATGTTAAGTTTTCACCAATTGAGTAGCTACACTTGAGATTTGGTAAAGATGGCGGCAAAATAAACAAGACACTGAGGTGCCCTTTTCTAGTGCCATTTCTGTACAAAATGTCGTGTTTCAATTGATATTGGGGAGCAGACATATACACATACAGGCACACAGTATTTCTTGAAAAAGTCCCTTAATACCAGCCACGTTCTTCCACTGGCAGTGATCTGTAAGAAAATCAGGCATTTTTAGAGTTTAATATGTGTCTGAAAATTGTTGCAAATTATTATTTTATCATATTTTCATACATCATGTTACGGTATGTTGATTTAGGCGTTCAATTTTCCATCCTTCTTTATGGTGCACCATATAAGGTTTAATACCAAGGGACTTTTTAGTGTTACGCTATACATTTATCTTGTGTCTTTGATATTTATCAATTCATTCATATCGGCTGATGTTGTTGTTTGAGTCTTCAGTCTTTTGACTGGTTTTATCCCGCTCTCCATGCCTCCCTGTCCTGAGCTAATCGTTTCATCTCTACATAGCTACTACACCCTACATTCGAGGAGACTGTTTAACATATTCTAATCTCGGTCTACCCCTACAGTTCTTGTCCTCGACCCTTCTTTCCATAACTAAGTTTGCCATTCCTGGATGTCTTAGTATGTGTCCTACAATCCTATCTCTTCTCTTCATTAGCAGTCTCCAGAAACATCTCTCCTCTCCCACTCGTCTTAATACCTCTTCGTTTGTAACACTATCTACCCATCTGATTTTCATCATTCTCCTGTAAAAACACATTTGAAACGATTCAATTCCCCTCATTTCTGCTTCACCAATAGTCCAATTTTCACTTTAATAGAGCGCCACGCTCGATGCCAACAGATTTATTTCTGTAGAAATGGATTCCTTGCCTGATCCGACATATTTTTATATCCTCTTTCCTCCGTCCATCACTGGTTATTTTGCTTTCTAAGTAACAGAAGTCTTCTGAGATTCGGATATATAGAATGCCAGTGAAATATTTCGCACAGCCGCCATGTTGGATTGTTGAAACGTAATAAAATTTGTAGGGCACTGTTGGGGTCGGCCAGAATAGTACTATGACTTTAGCGAATTTAATTGAAATATATCCAGTCACTTAGATTTTATTAGTGGGACGTGGGGGCACACACTCAGGCGCATACAAACGACAAAAGGTGATCTCATGAGCCTATTTTTTCATAAATAGAAATAAGCAAAAAATAGATTTTATATTTGACACTGGCGCCGTCTCGTGGTTAAGAAAACAATTAAGTTTGATTCATGTCACAGATTAGTTGACATTGAGAATCGTCTAAATATTTCGGATGGATTTTTATATACTATGTAGGTCATAGGGCTATGTACTATTAGATGATAATTATAGCGTAGGTTCATTGTTCGAACGTTGGTTTCGATCGCATGATTAGGACACAAGAAATTAAACCTTAATTTTAAAATTTCGCACAGCCGCCAACTTGAAGTTATGTAAACAATTGAGCTGAATAGGATGTCAGTGCATTACAAGGCGTATACCATTTGCTGTACCAAGTGTGACGGCACTCGGTTGGTTTAAATGCGGGAAAAGTCTATTTAAATACAATGACTTCGCTTGGCCGCCATGTTCGTTTTGTGAAGAGGTTTTTGAGAGCCCCATCGTTACACTTCTATTAGTGCTTTTTTCCACCATACAAAACGTCAGGGTGATATCTGTAATAGTTTCGGAGATATGGAATGCCGGTGAAATATTTCGCGCAGTTGCCATGTTGGATTGGTGAGATGTAATAAAATTTGAAGAGCACAGTCGGGGTTGGACAAATAGTACTCTGACCTTACCGAGTTTCGTTGAAATCGCTCCAGCAGTTTAGATTTTATTAGGGAGGGGAGCGAGGCGACGGACACATGCAAACACACACATACGTACACACACACGGACTATATATGATGTCATAGGCCTCTCTTTCATAAATGTAGATAATAAAGGAACCTTTTCAGTCGGGCAACACGACTGAATAGCTTTCATTATTAGAATTAAGCATCACTGAAAAATGGCTTCTATCACTACTAAATGAAAATAGGCAAACAATAAACGGAAAGCAAGAACGGGAAGTTTAATTTAGAAAAGAAATACAATTATTGGTCACAAAGGAGCTAAAGTTCCGCTAACACGTACCTTGATGCTCGGTACAGTTTGGAGTCGAGTTCTGACTGTAACGTTCCAGGGCTGTAACGTTCCACATGCTCGTACCGAGTTCCAAGTTACAGTTCCAGAACGATACTGCAAGCCAGCTCGGAGCCGCGGTATGGCGTCCGTTACGAAACGTGGAACACAGCGGTAAGTAACGCATTTCAGTTCTGTTCCGGGTCCCTGATGATTAGTTTAGTCGTTTATTAATGTTAGAGAATTGGTAAAGATGGCGGCAAATTGAACATGACACTGAGGTGCCCTTTTCTAGTGCCACTTCTATACAAAATGTCGTGTTTCAATTGATAGGGGGGAGCAGACATATACACACTCAGGCACACAATGCTTCTTGAGAAAAGTCTCATAATACTGTGCCCGTTTAGACCGGAGTCCGCACGACCACATATGCATTTTACCAATAATCAGTCAGCACGGGAGTCAAAATATCCCGGAGCGCCAGATGGGTTAAAGCAAATCGCAAAAACGACATCAAATTAAGAAAATGCTTTACTGATTTTTGGCTCAATGCAACAATAAGGATAGAAGGAGATTTAATTGGGAGTAACACATCCTGTAAAATTATCTCAGTTTATTTTGAAGTTAAAATTGACTGCAAAGATGCTCAAAGCAGCATCATCCACGTGTGGCGATCCACACACTTATTTACACACAATATACAGAAATTTTCCAAACACATTTGACAATCTTTTTGGAAACACAAGTCCGATTAATAGTCCTGTAGACTGTGTTCCAAAATTATTAATGATTAATTCCAGTTCAAAGTTAATTGTCTATACTGGAAATATCGTAGATCACTGTTTGAATATTTACATGATATTAACACTCGTAGAATAAATGTTCATAGAATTCTAAACTTTCACTTAGTTTTCCAGTTTCAAAAATACATTGTCGAAAAAATATTATCATCATCGAAGCAACACAAATTATTTACATATATTAATAACATCTGAAAAGTATTTGACCTTGAGCATAGCATCGAAGAACTGTGCGAAGCTGTATAACAGCTGTATAACAGCCAAGATGGCGGCCAGCAGGTGTGTATCAGTTAGAGTGTTCCAACTTTTCCTCGTGTTCTACCTAGTAAAAAGCTCAGTGGGTGCCTCGAAAAAGATCCTCGATCATTCTTTAACAATTGAAGACTCGTGTGTGAACTCGGACCTGAAGGAACACCTCATGGTAGTTTGTAAACTCAATATATCTTCTCTTACATGGTGTGGAAGCGAGGGGCTGATAGTCACGGCAGCAGGCAGAGGGCGCCCAGCACTGCGCGGGGTTGCCAGACCGCCCGCTACATTATTACATCTCGTGGTGCTGTCTGTGGCTCTCAGTGGAGATGTGGAGATGAACCCAGGGCCGAATAAGGTGTGTATAATTTGTGATTCGAAGGGTCGTGTGAATCAGTTATTTGTGACATGTACATCTTGCCACTCTCAAGCGCACAGAACTTGTGCAAAAATCAGTGCTTCAAAACACAAAATAATCACCTCTGGGAAACAATCGTGGCTATGTTGGAACTGTTCTTTACCTCAGTTCTCTAACTCATTTTTTAATACATCGACACAGAGTGCAAATAGTGTAGATAGTGACGTAACACCCTCGGATAGCAAAGCATTGTCCATTTTTTCCTTCAATGCTCGAAGTGTAACATGTCCCTCCAAACAACCGGACCTGCGTTCTTGTCTCACAGCACTTAATCCGTCAATTGTGTGTTCAGGGGAGACATGGCTGAAAAAATCCACTAACGACCCAGAAATATTTCCGGTAACATACACCATGTTCCGCAAAGATCGAACCTGGACATCAGGGGGAGGGGTACTAATAGCCATGAAACCAGAGTTAAGGCCTGTTCGCCAACGGGAGCTTGAAACTGATGCTGAGGCTGTGTGGGTGGAATTCACGTGTGCGAACAATACATTTCTAATAGGCTCTGTATACCGTGCTCCAAATTCAACTCGGCACATCAATGATGAACTTTTGGAGTCCCTCCGTCGTGTACAATACATCCAGCACAAATACAAGGCCATTTACATAACAGGCGATTTTAATTTAGAAATAGACTGGCAAAACTCTCCTCCCACTCCCAAGGATCCCATTGCTAATGAATTCCTTACCGCATTCTACGATTTATTCCTTGACCAATTAATAACCGAAGCAACTCGAATCACACAAACTACACGCTCCACAATAGACCTATTCCTAACAAGCCTTCCTTCCTCCGTACAGAAAGCTGAAGTCATACCCGGTTTCAGTGATCACGCAGCCATCTTTACCACATTGCATTACAACAAACCACGCAGCAAGAGCACAGTGAGGACAGTATACAATTACAAAAAGGCAGACTGGAAATTGCTATCATCTTTATTCCTCAAACACCTTCCCACCCCATGTATTCTGGACACCAGCGACATCAACTCAGTGTGGCACGCCTGGCGAAATTGTTTCTTTGAATGTGTGGATATAGCTATACCGAAAATAACCATTAGTGGGAAGAAAAATTCTCCATGGGTGACGAAGGAAGTCATTAAAATGATTAGGAAAAGGAACGTTTTATACAAGAAATGGAAAAGTTGCTCAACTGACATCATGTGGGAAAAATACAAGAACATCAGGAACCAAACAAAGAAATTGATTCGCGAAACATACGACAATTATATTCACAAAATAAGCAGCACCAGTGAAATGTGGAAATTTTTGTCCAGAAGACGCGGCACCGCTGCGCCAGCCTCATTTCACTGTAACGGTACATTCCTCAGTGCACCCCAAGATATTGCAACAGCGTTCAGTGACAGTTTCAAGCAGAACTTTTCTAAGCCGGATATGACCACGAACCTGCTTCTGCCAAGGTCATCACTCCCACCCCTCCCACTCTCCAACCTGTACTTCACAACAACTGAGGTGATTCAGAGCCTACGGAAGATTAGACCACATGCGGCGACCGGCCCAGATGATGTTCCCGGACGGATCCTGCTGCAGTGTGCGGAAGCATTAGCGCCCTCTCTGAGTGCGTTATTCAACCTGTCTATCAACCAAGGTTCTGTGCCGTGTGAATGGAAATGTGCTAACGTGGTGCCAATCTATAAGCAAGGTGACAGAGAAGATGTTGCAAATTACAGACCAGTGTGTCTAACATCTATAATTTGTAAATGTATGGAGCGGCTAGTAGCAAACAGTGTGCTGGAATTCCTACGGGAGAACAATCTGCTCGACCCAAATCAGCACGGTTTTCTTCCGGGTCGTTCTTGCACTACTCTATTGACAAAAGTCATTGATGAGTTTCAGTTCTACTTGAATCAGCCAGAAGTGAAACAAGTGGACTGTATTGCACTGGATTGGGCTAAGGTCTTCGATCAAGTGTCTCATGAAAGACTTTTGTTAAAGCTACAGCAGCTTAACATACGGGGTAGCTTACTTGCATGGGTGAGGTCATTCCTAGAGGGTCGATCACAGTGTGTGGTGTACGGAGGAGCTCGATCGCAGGCTGCTCAAGTTACTTCTGGAGTGATTCAGGGCTCTGTGATCGGACCTCTTCTCTTCACTATATATGTGCTCGATCTTCCTGGCTGTGTCACCTCATCAATGTCACTATATGCAGATGACACCGTGCTATACAGGGGCATTAAATGTGAAGAAGATTCCCTCTGTCTTAAATCAGATCTGGACAACTTATCGCTGTGGTGTTCTGTGAATAATTTAAATATAAATGTACAAAAATGTAAATACATAAGAATAACCAGGTCACAAAAACCCATTGAGAATGAATACAAAATTATGAACAGTGTCATCCCACAGAGCACAAACTTAAAGCTATTAGGGGTAACAATCTCCGACACCCTGAATTGGAACATGCAAAGTGAAGAGGCAAGATGTAAGGCCACCAAAGTTCTGGGTTTCTTGTACAGAAACATGAGAGGTTGTAAACCTAGAGCCTTCAGGATGGCTTACACATGCATGGTCCGTCCGATATTAACGTACGGCTTACCTGCTTGGCATCCCACTACAGCGGAAAACATGAACAAGCTCCAGCGTGTACAGCGCCGCGCAGAAAGGCTAATAGCTCGTTATTCCCCTTCCCCTTTGTCAAAATTTCCATCTATAGAGGCAACAGCCAAACAAATTGATCTAATTTTTCTTAAAAAATCCCTTACAGGTTCCATTAATATTGACCCTTTTTGCCGACTGTCATTGGCATATCGCTCAGTTCGGAGAGGACGAGGTGTAACCCTCGTTCCGCCCTTCGCACGTAGCAATGCTTACCTGACAGGTTTCTACGGCCGCTCAGCGCGGTTATGGAACGCGCTGCCAGGGGATGCCAAGATATTGCCTCTTAGGAAATTCAAGCCGTACGTAAAAAAGTACATTGTATAAATAAACGTATGTATGAGTGATTGATTGTCTCGCTGAATGAATGAGTATCTGAATGGAATGAATGTATGTATCGCGTGATCGAGGTTATGAAAGTGCGTGCGTGAGAGAGTGAGTGAACAGGAAAATGTACTATGTCAATATTCTAAATATGTAAATACTGCAAATATCTTTGTAAAACTTGTAAATATTGTTAAAACAAATGTAGATGTAAGCTGTGCCTGTGAAGCATGAAATATATATGTATGTGGGGCTTGCCCTTTTTCACTAGGCCTTCCATACTTCGTGTACGATTTATGGTAAATAAATAATAATAATAATAATAATAAAGCACAACAACAATTAATTGTTCTTCTGACATTAAACATTCGAGAAGTGTCTCGATTATGAATTTCAAGTTCCTAACAAAATATATGATTTCTGAATCATCAACTTGATCAATAAATGGTTGAACCATTCAATTATTCAATTTTCCACTTGGAATCATTATTATAAAAAAATATTTATATTCATGGCCATTTTTAGCAACTTTCACAACTTGCAATTCTTCGACAGAATGCGGAAATTAGAATTGTAGTTTTATACTGAATTCATTTAGTTCATGGCACTAGGATTGAAAATATCCTTCAAATTATTCGTGGTTAAAGAATTATTTTTTAATTGGCAGTGGCCCATTCTATTATTTGTGTAAGAACACAATATTACAACAACAACGACAAAGGTCTTCCTCTGAAGAAGAATAAACTACTATCATGACAAATCCGGGTTCTAGCAAAATCAAAGTCTAAATGGAATTCGTAAACAAGGTTGAAATAAGAACTGATGGTTTCTAAGAAATAACCTTCGGGTCATTCATCCGACGAAATGTGTAGTTCCAACACTCCTACTATAAACCTGAGCCATCGAACCTGCTATTTGATTGATGCTCGAAAAAACCTTCATTCCTGCGACTTAAACATGCGCACCTGGGAATGGCATTTCAGCTACTCCACACATATAAATGTTCTTCCCAAAATTTATACAATAAATCAAGCCTCTGCTTGTTATCAACACTGGAAGATTAATAAACTTACAAGTTTATTTTATTTTACCATTCAGTTCAACCCGTGAATTTACCATACTTATGAAAATCTTTATTTCACTTTCGAGTGTATTTACGTCATGATTTTATATAAATACAAAAATATCCTATTTGATACAAATATCAATTGCTTCCCGTTTCATGCCTCTCCGTGTTATCTGAAAAATATACTTTGCTCAATGCAAATATCAACTGTTCAACCAGAACTGAAATGTTGGTTGAATGCGGGCTTGCGCTAACCACTTTCCTTCGGAAAATCTCCTGTTCCAAACTAGAAATGATTAAACTACTTCATAGGCTCTTTCTCAATACATATGATTATTAGAAAATATAATATCCAAGAATTATTTAGAAAAATTATAAAAATTATTATTATTATTATTAGTGGATTATTATTATTATTATTTGTTATATCATTTTAAATATGTTTAATTATCATCTCATTATGTGAGAATCCACATGTTCGAACCTTCGAATATGGAAAAAATATCCATTCCTCAACAAAAATAAATTTAACTTTTACAGTTACATCGGTTGTTTTCCGTGGTTTCCCAAAAATATGAAAAATTCAAATAAATCTTCGAAATGCTCGGTCATCGATCCTAAACTGTTCTGAGTGCTGAAAATACTCAGAATAACTCTAACAAGTCTTGCGTAAATCATTGCAAGCTTTAAATACGAAGAAAAAAAATGTGTTGGTCATCTGCAGAAAAAAAAATAGTTTGTTCCAATTAGCTAGGCATAATATAATTCAAATGTGGCTTACATTTCTTGATGGTCTTGAAGCGTAGTAAACCTGGTCTGTACCAGATTTATCCATAAACATGCCCTATCGGACAAGCACGTATAATCCTTGTATCCGCCGCCATCATATACCCACAATTCGTCTAGTCAGACATAGTGGTAGTATCTTTTGACGTTTGAATAAACTGTGGTTCCATTTTAATATGGGCTTCTATCAAAGCCATAACAGTTTGTTTAAATAGGGTCAGATCTAAGTGATCTCTTCTTAGATATGTCAGTTGTAACATAACTCACTGTAATCTTATCAGTACAAGAAAAACACTGACAGTCTAAGCAATTAACGGCTGTTCTGAAGATCGTTCCCTGGGCATGGTTTATTATATCACCATCTACCATGCGCTAGGCAACTTGTAGTTTCCCTTGCGTAGACTAATGAACGCCACCGTTATAGACTAGTCTTCAGTGTACTGACAGATCGAAGTGGTTATCTAGTTACAAATAATGAAAACTGACTGAAATGGATTTAAACATCCAAGTATTAAGTTATTACTGGACCGTGACAAAATATTAATTTCTAGACAAAGTCTAGCATATGTCCTTGTAGAAATATAAATATTTCCACCAATGTCTGTAGAAAAATCAATCACCTCAGTGATTCTCCTCGCCGTAAACTTACTAAGTTCCACCTCGTAGCGCAGCACTTTTCGTGACTATCACGACTTTAAAAAGAACTTCTGCGTAGATCCGGCAACCATGTGCCTTGGCTCAGCGTAGATGCAACTTGCTCGCCAAGTGCTTGTGTTAGAATGAGCTGACCATGCTTCGGCCAGCTGGCTTTTATTCAAAACTGCCAGGGTCACGCGTCATCACGTTGTAATCTAGAAATCCTCATATCTCTGGTATCCCTGGTCCGATTTACTTGATACTAATTGCATTCTTTTTTATTTGGCCATGCCAGTAATCTGATACCAGTCTCAAGTCTCTTCTCCATAGTTAACTATTTAATCAATAAATAGCCTCCACCTCTGCTATTACTCGCTACGTCACTTGACATCCAACTATCGGTAAATTATTTCCAAATGCTTCGAGAAGCAATGTAGCGCGATATTCAAATATCTCAACTTTCAAAAGCGGCTACAGCCTTTCCCTTGATATCTAGGTGTCTGAATCTTGGAATACCCATTCCTAGAGTTGGGCACAATACTAGTCACGTTCTTCCACTGGCAGTGATCTGTAAAAAAATCAGGAATTTTTAGAGTTTTAATATGTGCCTGAAATGTTCTGCATATTATTATTTTATCATATTTTCATACATCATGTTACGGTATGTTGATTTAGGGGTTCAATTCTCCATCCTTCTTTATGGTGCACCATATAAGGTTTAATACCAAGGGACTTTTTAGTGTTATGCTATACATTTATCATGTGTCTTTGATATTTATCAATTCATTCATATCGGCTGATGTTGTTGTTGTTTGAGTCTTCAGTCTTTTGACTGGTTTTATCCCGCTCTCCATGCCTCCCTGTCCTGAGCTAATCGTTTCATCTCTACATAGCTACCACACCTTACATTCGAGGCAAACTGTTTAACATATTCTAATCTTGGTCTACCCCTACAGTTCTTGTCCTCGACCCTTCCTTCCATAACTAAATTTGCCATTCCTGGGTGTCTTAGTATGTGTCCTACCAACCTATCTCTTCTCTTCATTAGCAGTCACCATAAACATCTCTCCTCTCCCACTCGTCTTAATACCTCTTCTTTTGTAACCCTCTCTTCCCATCTGATTTCATCATTCTCCTGTAACACCACATTTCAAACGCTTCAAATCTCCTCTATTCTGCTGCACCAATAGTCCAATTTTCACTTCCATAGGGTGCCACGCTCGATGTCAACTGATTCCTTTTCTGTAGAAATGCCTTCCTTGCCTGAGCCAACCAACTTTTTACATCCTCTTTCCTCCGTCCATCGCTGGTTACTTTGCTTCCTAAGTGACATGTCTTCTGAGATTCGGAGATATAGAATGCCAGTGAAATATATCGCACAGCCGCCATGTTGGATATTGAAACGTAATAAAATTTGTAGGGCACGGTCGGGGTCGGCCTGAATAGAACTCTGACCTTACCGAATTTAATTGAAATCCATCCAGCCACTTAGATTTTATTAGTGGGGGGTGGGGGCACACACACGGACACACACGGACAAAAGGTGATCTCATAAGCCTATTTTTTTCATAAATAGAAATAATAGTTTAGATGGCGGAAGAGGAAATTCGTGATGTTGATAGTGCTCTAGAAAGTATCCTCGTTGTCGTGGATAACAATAAAAATCTGAAGAAGCAATCGAAGACGACAATATTAGAATCAGTAAGTACTATCAGAAAACTCTTTTTACACAGGGTGGCTGGGGTGGGTGGGCCTACTTACCTTTTCTTAGAGGTCTCCTCCGCTAACTGCAACTCACCGCCAGTTGACATGCTCTAACAGAAGAACACCTAAAAGGCGAAGGAAGGTGGAGAAGAGGAAAACGCACAGGCTCGTCTACAGATACACTCCAATAACCCACAGAACTACCACAGACGAAATAATGCCACAACAGTTGCTTAATATTAAAAAAAAAACATTTAATCAAGAAAAAGGGGCAAGAAAATATAATTTAATAAGATCCTCCAGCAAACACAACATAAGAAAAAAACTCCTATTGCCACAAAAGACTCTCTGGTGATGCATATTGGCTTAAGGCCAAAACATGTCAATTACCTATGGAAACAAGAGAAGGCTTTACATGCTAGCTTGCTGAACAAAACGGAAACATTTAATTTAAAAAAATATAATAAAGCCCAAAAGAAAGAAGGAAAGCCAGCAGACAGGGATCACCAAATAAGAAAGGGCTTGATTAACCACTAAGGCACGCAAAACTGACTCGACATGCAGACAGCTAAGCCACGAGGAAACGAAAAGTTAAAAAAATAATAAAATAGGACCAATTTACAAATCCAAAAATTTCATGACGGCGGTATAAACACAAAGGAAAATCAACAAGATTAACAGAAAAAAAACATTCTAATCTCCCACCACAACACGTTTGAATGTCCCGCTCGACGCCAAGAGAATTACACCCACCAGACCACAATGCACTCTGGCAAAACAAAGCAAACATGGCCACGAAACAGATGACTACATGTCTAGCCGAATTACGGCAAACAATTACCTTTTAAAATTAAACGTCACCAGAGAGAAAAGAAATAGAGGAAATAATTACACCTTAACACGATAAAACGAGGTAATTTAGGATGGTACGGATCGTAAAACAAATAAACAATAGGCCAATGCCTAAGATTACGAAAAGAAAAGAACCAACTAATCACAATGAGAATTCCCATAAAGAAAATAAACTAAATAAATAATAAATTACAATGTACGATAAACCTGAAACGTTTCTCAGGAAGGCGCAGAAAAAAACAAAAATTTACATATCAGGTAACATTAAAAAAAAGGAAAATTAGGCCTAGAACACGAAATTAAATACAGTATTAAAACATCAATATAAGGCCAATATCGGAGCTCCCATAACAATATGTATATATATATATATATTATAAAACGTACCTTAAATCCTTCTTTTGTGGAGACACAATAATAACAAAATCATTAACACACATTAAATAATTTTAAAAGGCACCAGATTTGCCTCAAAATGGCTACCCCAGCACACGCGCCGTTTTGATTACACATGAAACTTCTCCTTGCAGCAAGTTACGATAAATATCCCACATTTCCTCTTCAAGATGAAATCTCGAATTTATATCCTTCAGTGCACAGATATTTCCTTTAGATAGAATAAATCCACATTTCACGGAGGCCAGGGGACAAGCCCCCGGCGCTAACGGAGACACCTTTACACGACCAGCTAGCTTCTTGCTTTTTTCCGAAGTCCACTACCAACATGGCGGAGACCCAAAAGTTATAGGCCACAGTGCATTAATGCTATCGAAATTGTCCAATCACAGAGTGACACACAATTTAACAATGTGCGTATTATATAGTTATTTTGGCGGCATGATGCATATATAGTCTTTTGTTTAATGACGTAGAATAATATACTTTTTCAAATATGTCTCGATGAGACGGGCCGGAAGACACAAATGTCTCTCTCTAGCGGCAGAAGACACAACCCCGGCTTGAAGTGCCGACAGGCGCTGCCATCTCTTGTTCATTAGCCAAACCAAGGCATCTTAGCGGGCACTTTAAATGGTAGGGGATACATATACGTAGAAGAGATGCATATTAATAATGTTTGAGACGGGTTTTTGCACGTAACAGTCTCCCTCCCTTAAGCGTGAACACCGTTCATGAACATGCCTAGGTTAGGCTTAGGCAATACTCCATAACTAGTCGATTCACCAAACATTGTTTCCAGAAGATAAAGTTCACCAGTTAACTCCAATTGATGGATAAAACCGCATCTTTTGGTTAGGAGGAGTGCAGGGTTAGATTATCAGTGAAGGGATAATTGATCACCTCGCAAACCACTTAGTTAACAGCTTCACTGTGTCCATAAGTCTTCAGAAACGCATTACACCAGCACCTTCAGTGCTTACAGAGTCCGAGACGCGTTAGGTAAATATTCAATAAGTCCAATGTTGTTAGCTTTTGAATAAGTAGGTGGATGCAATGTGCAAGATATCATGCGACGAGTGGGCAGCCATTTACAAAACAGTAGTTAATCTTATTTCAAAAATTAAAGTTTACAGAAATTACTAATTCTTAATACATTTTACAAAAGAGAAACAAGTTTGAATTTATATGAAGAAATTCCTGACCATGACCTAGATCCGTGTTCACAATAGTTCATTAAATAACAAGATTTACCGAAGTAAAGTACATTACCAAGGTTGAGTTTTTACAGACTAGTTAGACTTTTCTAGAGTACACGAGTTAAACGACTATACATTCATAAGGAGCTACGGTAGAGGAATGACCACTCAAATTCCCAAGGAAACAGGTATACAAGATCACCATGAGTTAGGTCTCCCACCGAGTCGTACTTACATGCAAGCATCTTCTACGTGAACATCAAAATTAGTTACAATTTTACAAAGGGTAGTCTATTACACGATGGTACCATTTTACCAATAAATGGGAATTACTCAACAGTTACAAGCTGTATCCCAGTAGAGTTTGCAAATCTAATTCAAAATTCCAGAAGGAACAGACGCCTGTAGGCTTCAATGAAGGTTAGGGACACTCTACATTATACAAAATATCAGTTTACAAATTTATGGTACCATTTCTTCATTACAAATCTCTCCACCTCGTTTTATGTGTGACAGATGCACTCTGGATATTTAATTGGCCTAAGGGCTTAGAAAAGGAAATTTATTAAGCTGACATGTATGCATCTACATTTGTTGGTTCGTGATCGCACACATTGCTTGGCATGGGGACAATGAGAAATAAAAACACCGTTACAGAAACGACAAAAAACGAAGGGGAAATGGCAGCGCAGAAAACAAAAAACCAGTACACTAACACAAGGGATGAAATTGAGGTTCGACACCCGATGACTATACAGCCGAAATCCGCCTAGGTGAGAAAAATCCAACATAAAAAGAACTAAGTTCAACAGTACACGAGATACAAATGCGGTTTCCTCGTTCAGGTTTAAGACACGAACACGTACAACCAACGGAGGCCTAACATGGCCCGAAAATACGGTTAGATGAGAAAACAAGCCGCTCTTGTCGAAAGACGAGGCTAACAGAGAACACTTACGCACCATTCCTAACGATTTAAGCAGAAAAAAATGAATTACCAGTCAAAAGCAGAAAATTTTACTTAAGTTACAGTGGCTGATGACCGTGGTTGCCATAGCATGAACTAAATGGACGGCCTATGTCATTTACAGTTAACAAGAGGCAACTGATGACCCTAATTTCTAGCAACAACAGATTACAAGCTTTAAACGCAAAACCAGCTGACTTACAGAAGCTGATGACCACAATGTCCAACAGAAATTAACCCCCAGTAAATTTAGAATACCCTATATTAAATAATTAACCGGAAAGCACATTACATTATGGCTGTTCACGAACTGAGACTTCATATTCACCACAAAATATTCATCGCACAACATACTCAAATAGCAGCGATAAGATTTAACCACCCACAAAAATAATTCCCATTAATACTCAAATATGCAAGTTATGTAGTCGTAGAGATATCATAACACAAACAAATACAATTAAAAATACAATACCCTGACAATTACATTACATGACACATACTCGCATGTCATCGAACAGACCAGTCCCATACCTGAGCCATTTGGATCGTGCAAGTCCTATATACGACCTGCCAGGGATCAAACTAAGAAAGAATCCCATACTTCTAACCTAGCTAACCTCAGACAGTAGATATCTCCACGTAAAACACACCTACATATTAGGTTTAGTTCAAAATTACAAGGAAAGCAACTAATAAAAATACGATACTAGACTTACTGTTGCAAACACAATAAGACCTGAATTACCCCACCCTACAAATCTAAATCAAAAACTAACGTTACCACATACACACAGACAGGATTTGCACAAAATACACACTTATCCCAGCACGATTGCAACAAAATGTAAGTGTATTAACAAAAATTTACAAACCGCACATTGCGATAAAACATCTCAAAACAAACACTTACCTTGAATGAGTTTGGGAAGAATTCCTAGCAAATAAATAGTGACATGCACGTTAAATGTGCCTTTTGGCACCACAATAGTGACATAGGGAGGGCTGATTTCCATAGTTTAGCCCTTTTAATCGGACTACACTTCTCAATAACACCAATAGGCGTGACAGTTCCATAATAAATAAATCACGAGGACAGCATATCACAACAATAACATAAACTTCCAATTAACAACACCATAGATTAGGTTGACACTCGAACACTGCCACAATACTATACGAAATCATGCACAATGCTGCCCAGGACTGCAGACCGCATCCCTTGCTTGGCTCCAGAACAGGAAGCTAAAATACAACAAATAGCTACAAATCACAGGGCGAACAGCTTCAGACAGGGCTCCTCGAAGCCTTCACTCGCAGCATGTAGGCTATCAGAATATCAAGAAACCCACATTTCCCATGGCAATAATTCAAGCCAATCACTTACCAAACCTCTTTTTCATTGGGAATGTTGCATCATTAATAGGACATAATTCGGCACAGAAACCTTGCTTGGAACAGGTCACTTCCATATATCACCACATGGATTTTTAGAGGCATACATGAAACCAAACAAACGACAAGGATTAACATAAAATTACATCAAGCACACCGACATGACACATCCCACCAGTAACGGTCCCATCGGCACCAGAAGGGTCCATAAACGAGCCGCGGGTAAGGGGGAGGAGATAGTTGCAGAAGCGATAAACAACCACGCTCTGCTACCAGAATGACACAGGGTGGCTAGGGAGGATGGGCCTACTTACCTTTTCTTAGAGGTCCGCTCCGCTAACTGCAACTCACCGCCAGTTGGCATGCCCTAACAGAAGAACACCTAAAAGGCGAAGGAAGGTGGAGAAGAGGAAAACGCACAGCCTCGTCTACATATACACACCAATAACCCACAGAACTACCACATACGAAATAATGCCACAACAGTTGCTTAATATTTAAAAAAACATTTAATCACGAAAAAGGGGCAAGAAAACATAATTTAATAAGATCCTCCAGCAAACACAACATAAGAAAAAAACTCCTATTGCCACAAAAAACTCTCTGGTGATGCACATTGGCTTAAGGCCAAAACATGTCAATTACCTATGGAAACAAGAGAAGGCTTTACATTCTAGCTTGCTGAGCAAAACGGAAACATTTAATTTTAAAAAACATAATAAAGCCCAAAAGAAAGAAAGAAAGAAAGCCAGCAGACAGGGATCACCAAATAAGAAAGGGCTTGGTTAACCACTAAGGCACGCAAAACTGACTCGACATGCAGACAGCTAAGCCACGAGGAAACGAAAAGTTAAAAAAAATTAATAAAATAGGACCAATTTACAAATCCAAAAATTTCATGACGGCGGTATAAACACAAAGGAAAATCAACAAGATTAACAGAAAAAAAAATTCTAATCTCCCACCACAACACGTTTGAATGTCCCGCTCGACGCCAAGTGAATTACACCCACCAGACCACAATGCACTCTGGCAAAACAAAGCAAACATGGCCACGAAACAGATGACTACATGTCTAGCCGAATTACGGCAAACAATTACCTTTTAAAATTAAACGTCACCAGAGAGAAAAGAAATAGAGGAAATAATTACACCTTAACACGATAAAACGAGGTAATTTAGGATGGTACGGATCGTAAAACAAATAAACAATAGGCCAATGCCTAAGATTACGAAAAGAAAAGAACCAACTAATCACAATGAGAATTCCCATAAAGAAAATAAACTAAATAAATAATAAATTACAATGTACGATAAACCTGAAACGTTTCTCCGGAAGGCGCAGAAAAAAACAAAAATTTACATATCAGGTAACATTAAAAAAAGGAAAATTAGGCCTAGAACACGAAATTAAATACAGTATTAAAACATCAATATAAGGCCAATATCGGAGCTCCCATAACAATATGTATATATATATATATATATATTATAAAACGTACCTTAAATCCTTCTTTTGTGGAGACACAATAATAACAAAATCATTAACACACATTAAATAATTTTAAAAGGCACCAGATTTGCCTCAAAATGGCTACCCCAGCACACGCGCCGTTTTGATTACACATGAAACTTCTCCTTGCAGCAAGTTACGATAAATATCCCACATTTCCTCTTCAAGATGAAATCTCGAATTTATATCCTTCAGTGCACAGATATTTCCTTTAGATAGAATAAATCCACATTTCACGGAGGCCAGGGGACAAGCCCCCGGCGCTAACGGAGACACCTTTACACGACCAGCTAGCTTCTTGCTTTTTTCCGAAGTCCACTACCAACATGGCGGAGACCCAAAAGTTATAGGCCGCAGTGCATTAATGTTAATCGAAACTGTCCAATCACAGAGTGACACACAATTTAACAATGTGCGTATTATATAGTTATTTTGGCGGCATGATGCATATATAGTCTTTTGTTTAATGACGTAGAATAATATACTTTTTCAAATATGTCTCGATGAGACGGGCCGGAAGACACAAATGTCTCGCTCTAGCGGCAGAAGACACAACCCCAGCTTGAAGTGCCGACAGGCGCTGCCATCTCTTGTTCATTAGCCAAACCAAGGCATCTTAGCGGCACTTTAAATGGTAGGGGATACATATACGTAGAATAGATGCATATTAATAATGTTTGAGACGGGCTTTTGCACTTAACATCTTTTATGATCTAAATAAGAGAGTAGACGATTTGACACGTGAAAATAGTGAACTGCATATAGAGGTTATTAATGTCAAAGAGAAGATTGACAGACTAGACACATGCATGGCGGGACAAGTGGCGCAGTCTACAGGCCTCGGACGTAAACTGTATTTTAACAGCAAGGACGATGCAAGCAGGGAGGGTAAGTGTCCATCTGGTGACATAAATAAGAAATCATTTGCAGATGCTGTTGCCACTAAACCGAAAGAGAGTAAGATCAAGCTTACAGTAAAGACTAAAGGAAATCATTCTGCGGAAACGATAAAGAATATTCTGAAAACAAACCTTAATCCAGTAGAGATGAAAGTCGGCATCAGCGCATTCAAGACTCTTAAAGATGGAAGAATATTAATAGAAACATGTAGTAAGGAAGATATAGAGAATGTAAGCAAATCTGTAGAAGATAAATGTGGGAGAGGACTGGAAGCTACGGTACAGGAACTACGTCAGTCACGATTAGTTATATACGATAATCCTGAAGAAATTACAACGGAGAATGCATCTAATGTAATAATAAATCAAAACCCAGAATTACAATCAGTAGAATTTAAGATCACGCCTAAATTCGAATTTAACACTAAGCGTAATAAAAGGAATCTAGTGATAGAAGTTAACTCCCAAATCCGTCGGTTGATCCAAACAATAAAGATGAGATTAGGTTGGTTGATTTGCAATGTTGAAGATTATTTTCGAGTTAATCGTTGCTTCAAGTGTAGTAAATTCAATCATAGACATACAGACTGTAAAGGAGAAGTAGCTTGCCCCATATGTACAGGATTGTAAAGCTTCAAATGAAAAATACAAATGCATTAATTGCTTAACCTACAAAAAATATAACCCTAATCACACAACGTGCATAAATCACACTTCTCTTGACAGGAATTGTCCAAGCTTGCAAGCTGCAATTATGAAGCAAATTCAGAATACAGACTATTAATATGTATTCAGCAACAATTACCAAGAAATTAACAGGTATTAAAAACTCTAACAATTATGACAAGATCAACTGCCTACAGATTAATTTACAACACTCGATAGCTGCAACTGATAGCTTGATGAATCTGATACTACAAGAAGGAATAGATGTGATATTTATACAAGAGCCACGAATTATCAACAATAGGCCCACTGGTATTACAAATAGATATAGGAAGTTTGCTGCAAGTGAAGGTCGATGTCGTACAGTCACGTTGGTGACAAAACCTCTGATAGACGCTCTACTTATAAATGAATTGACTGACAAAGACACAGTAGTTGTGGAATTAACATACAGGAGTTTAAAATTTTATTCTGTTAATATGTATCTTGATAGTCAAGAAATAATAGAAAGTGACTTTAACAAAATTAACAACATTTTGAAATATACATGTGGACAAGGGCTACTCATTACTATGGACAGTAATTCCAGATCTACAACATGGCATGATATATTAACCAATGAAAGGGGAAATAATTTAGAGGAATTCCTAATAATAAATCAGCTGTTTGTACATAACGAATACAGTGAATTAACCACTTTCCAAAGTAGTAGAGGAAAAGGTATCGTGGGCTTGACCATCAGCAATAATAAACTCCTCAAGGAAATATATAACTGGAGGATAAGCGAAGAAGAAAGTTGTTCAGATCACAGAATTCAGCAATTATTCTTAGTAGCACAAAACTTCTGTTATGATACAACAGAAACCAGATTCACCGGTATCAAATATATAACGAGAGAAGAAGATCGTGAATTTTATCAAGAAATGTTAAAGAAAGAAATAGCAAGACAGTTCTGGGGAATAATACAGGAAGAACATACTGAAGATATTGACAACAAACTATCAGTGTACATAAATAATTCTGCAGATATGGAGGACATAGTAAATAAAGTTAGCTCTGCCCAGACGAAAGTTTGCATGCAGACTTTCAAAGTTAGTAGACCTTCTGGCAAAACCATCAGCCTAAAACACAGAACAGTGCCTTGGTGGAATGAAGAACTTACGATAATGTGGAAGAAAGTAAATGCATTCAGAAGAAAATTCCAGAGAATGTTAAATAATAATAACAATGACCTCCGAGATCAGCGAAAAACTGAATACTTTGCTGAAAAAACTAAATACCAAGCTAAAATCAGAAATGCAAAGATACTGTCTTGGAAAGAATACTGTAGTAAAATTTCTTCAAATCCCTGGGACATAGTCTATAAATCAGCGTCAGGAAAAATTAAGAAAACTCAAATTGTATCAACTCTTATTAACAATGAAGGTCACTACACAAGAGACTTAAGGAAACAATGCAGTGTATATTAAACCATCTCATTCAGAAGGATGATGAAATGGAAGATACTGCTCAGCAAAAGCAAATAAGGAAGGAAGTAGAGGAACCAATAGACACTCTGGACGACTGTGAATTTACAAATGGAGAAATTAAATCTGCAATCAAAGATCTAGGTCATAAAAAGACACCAGGTGAAGATGGAATCACTAGTAAAATACTATGGTGGGCGTATGAAAGTATCCATATAACTATGACATCATTATATAATGGTTGCTTGAAGAATGCTTGCTTCCCGAAGCGATGGAAAAATGCGAGACTTATACCAATCACAAAACCAGGGAAAGATAAGATTCAGGATCCCTCTAAATTCCGACCAATAAGCCTGATAAATGTGGCAGGCAAAGTATTAGAGAAACTTCTAATAAATAGAATAAATCACTACCTCCATACCAATAAACTACTGAACGAAAATCAATATGGCTTCACAGTTCAAAGGTCTACTACTGATGCAGCTATGGCACTTAAGGAATTTATAACTGAGGCGTTCAAAAATGGTCAAATTACCGTTATAGTTAGTCTTGATGTCAAAGGGGCTTTTGACTCTGCGTGGTGGCCATGTGTCCTAAAGGCCCTAAAAGACTTCAAATGCCCGAGAATTTTGTATTACCTGACTAAGAGCTACTTCAAGGATAGAACGACGTTCATGAATTCCAATAGTATCCAAGTAGAAACAGTAGTTAATAAAGGATGTCCTCAAGGTTCATGTTGTGGACCGGGGTACTGGAATGTACAGTATAATTCACTGTTCAGTTTGGAATACGGTAAAAACACCAAAGCTATAGCATTTGCTGATGACCTTATAATTGCAGTCAGGGCTGAAACTGAAATTGAAGCAGAAAATATTGTGAATATGGAATTACGGAAAGTTACTAAGTGGTCAACAGAAAACAAAACCCGTTTTAATGAAAGTAAGTCAAGAGTTATTCTAATATCAAGAAGAAGAAAATCAAAGAAGACAATTGATATCTTTATGAATTGGAAACGTCTTGTACAAGTAGATACGATGGAATATCTAGGAATAACTAAAGACTCGCGCTTTAAGTTCAATGACCACATCAATAAAGTTAGTGAAAAAATTATTAAATTAATAAACGCATTGTCAAAATCGGCTAGAGTAGGATGGGGTCTAAAACACCAGGCGTTGGAAACAATTTATAAAAGAGCAATATTGCCAATGCTGTTATATGCTGCTCCGATCTGGATCGAATCCCTAGAAAAGAAATGTAATATGATTAATTACGTGAGAGTGCAAAGACTTGAGAATAGCAAAATCGTACCGCACTGTATCTCATGAGGCACTGTGCATTATTACAGGAATTATTCCTATTGATATAATGGCTAAAGAGATTGTTACTCTATACAAAATCAAGTCAGGAAAAACAACTATGAACTATGTCATTGACCACCCCGAAAAACCTATGAGATGGCTCCATCCAGCCTATTTTCCTGGTACCGAAGATCCAAGAATAGCATTAAATGAATATATCCCGTGGAAAATTTACACAGATGGAAGCAAAAGTGAAGAAGGAGTGGGAGCTGGCATAGCTATATTCAGATTGCACGAATTAGTAGACCAATTGAAATATAGACTGCAAGACAACTGTTCGAATAATCAGGCGGAGCAATTAGCTACACTTAAATCTCTGGAGTTCTTAGATACTACTAGGACAGAGGATGATGAAGATAAGACAGTAATTATTTACCCAGATAGTAAAATAACAATTAACTCCATTGCGGACTTCAGAAATCATAACGAACTAATTGAGAATATAAGAAGGACTACAGCTATTCTAAAAAGAAAAAATGGATAATACAATTTGAATGGGTTAAGGCACATACAGGTGTTGCAGGCAATGAACTGGCTGATAAAATTGCAAAGGAGGCTACAAAATTAAGCGAGGTTTGTTTCGATAGAATACCCATCTCAACTTTTAAAAGAAATCTCAAAGAGGAATCAATTCATGAATGGCAGCAAAAATGGGAACAAACTTCAAAAGGCACACTTACAAAAGAATTCTTTCCAACAGTTGCAGGTAGATTAAAATCCAAAATCACCTTAACACCTAATATGACTACAATACTGACTGGACATGGAAATATTGCTTCGTACTTACACAGACTTAAAATTATACGTAATCCCGAGTGTTCCTGTAAAAGTAGCCCTCAGACTATAGATCATATAATTTTCGTGTGCAGTGAAGTGAAAAATATTAGGCAATTCTTGATCAATAGTGTTAATAGAGACGATAACTGGCCGATTCAGAAATCTGTGCTATTAAAAAAGTATTTGAAGGAATTTTCTAAATTTGTTAATGCTCTGGATTTTCAAGCTCTAAGGAAAAACGATGAATAATATTGTTTGATATTGTTAAGACTAAGTCATCTAGTAATTATTGAATTATTCTAATGTAATTTATTTTGTTCATTTATAAAATGTAATGTAAGTGCATGTAGTACTACTTATGTAGTGGAGCATGCAGAGAGTATGAACAATAAAAAAAGGCAAAAAATAGATTTTAAAATTGACACTGGCGCCATCTCGTGGTTAAGAAAACAATTAAATTTGATCGCCGTCACAGATTAGTTGACATTGAGAATCGTCTAAATATTTCGGATGGCCACCATATAGGATTTTTATATACATTGTAGGTCATAGGGCTATGTACTATTTGATGATGATTATTGCGTAGGTTCATTATTCAAACGTTGGTTTCGATCGCATGATTAGGACACAAGAAATTAAACCTTAATTTTAAAATTTCGCACAGCCGCCATCTTGAAGTTATGTAAACAATTGAGCTGAATATATAGTCAGTACTTTACAAGGCGTATACCATTTGCTGTACCAAGTGTGACGGCACTCGGTTGGTTTAAATGCGAGAAAAGTCTATTTAAATACAACAACTTCGCTTGGCCGCCATGTTCGTTTTGTAAAGAGGTTTTTGAGAGTCCCATCTTTACACTTCTATTAGTGCTTTCTTCCACCATACAAAACGTCAGGGTGATATCTGTAATAGTTTCGGAGATATGGAATGCCGGTGAAATATTTCGCGCTGTTGCCATGTTGGGTTGATGAGATGTAATAAAATTTGAAGAGCACAGTCGGGGTTGGACAAAATAGTACTCTGACCTTACCGAGTTTCGTTGAAATCACTCCAGCAGTTTAGATTTTATTAGGGAGGGGAGCGAGGCGACGGACACATGCAAACACACACGGAATAGATGTGATGTCATAGGCCTCTCTTTCATAAATGTAGATAATAAAGGAAGCTTTTCAGTCGGTCAACACGACTGAATAGGTTTCATTATTAGAATTAAGCATCACTGAAAAATGGCTTCTATCACCACTAAATGAAAATAGGCTAACAAGTAAACGAAAAGCAAGAACGGGAGATTTATTTTAGAAAAGAAATACTATTATTGGTCACAAAGGAGCTAAAGTTCCGCTAACACGTACCTTGATGATCGGTACAGTTGGGAGTCGAGTTCTGACTGTAACGTTCCTGGGCTGTGACGTTCCACATGCTCGTACCGAGTTCCAAGTTACAGTTCCAGAACGATACTGCAAGCCAGCTCGGAGCCGCGGTATGGCGTCCGTTACGAAACGTGGAACACAGCGGTATGTAACGCATTTCAGTTCTGTTCCGGGTCCCTGATGATTAGTTTAATCGTTTTTTAATGTTAAGTTTTCACCAATTGAGTAGCTACACTTGAGATTTGATAAAGATGGCGGCAAAATAAACATGACACTGAGGTGCCCTTTTCTAGTGCCATTTCTGTACAAAATGTCGTGTTTCAATTGATAGGGGGGAGCAGACATATACACATACAGGCACACAGTATTTCGTGAAAAAAGTCCCTTAATACCAGCCACGTTCTTCCACTGGCAGTGATCTGTAAGAAAATCAGGCATTTTTAGAGTTTCAATATGTGTCTGAAATTTATTGCAAATTATTATTTTATCAAATTTTCATACATCATGTTACGGTATGTTGTTTTAGGCGTTCAATTTTCCATCCTTCTTTATGGTGCACCATATAAGGTTTAATACCAAGGGACTTTTTAGTGTTACGCTATACATTTATCTTGTGTCTTTGATATTTATCAATTCATTCATATCGGCTGATGTTGTTGTTTGTGTCTTCAGTCTTTTGACTGGTTTTATCCCGCTCTCCATGCCTCCCTGTCCTGAGCTAATCGTTTCATCTCTACATAGCTACCACACCTTACATTCGAGGCAAACTGTTTAACATATTCTAACCTCGGTCTACCCCTACAGTTCTTGTCCTCAACCCTTCCTTCCATAACTAAGTTTGCCATTCCTGGGTGTCTTAGTATGTGTCCTACCAACCTATCTCTTCTATTCATTAGCGGTCGCCAGAAACATCTCTCCTCTCCCACTCGTCTTAATACCTCTTCGTTTGTAAGCCTCTCTTCCCATCTGATCTTCATCATTCTCCTGTAACACCACATTTCAAACGCTTCAAATCTCCTCTTTTCTGCTGCACCAATAGTCCAATTTTCATTTCCATAGAATTCCACGCTCGATGTCAACAGATTCATTTTCTGTAGAAATGCCTTCCTTGCCTGAGCCAACCTACTTTTTATATCCTCTTTCCTCCGTCCATCACTGGTCATTTTGCTTCCTAAGTAACAGAAGTCTTCTGAAATTCGGAGATATAGAATGCCAGTGAAATATATCGCACAGCCGCCATGTTGGATATTGAAACGTAATAAAATTTGTAGGGCGCGGTCGGGGTCGGCCTGAATAGTACTATGACTTTACCGAATTTAATTGAAATCTATCCAGCCACTTAGATTTTATTAGTGGGAGGTGGGGGCACACACACGGGCACACACGGACAAAAGGTGATCTCATAAGCCTAATTTTTCATAAATAGAAATAGGCTAAAAACGAGATTTTAAAATTTGACACTGGCGCCATCTCGTGGTTAATGAAACAATTAAGTTTGATTGCCGTCACAGATTAGTTGACATTGAGAAACGTCTAAATATTTCGGATGGCCACCATATTGGATTTTTATATACTTTGTAGGCCATAGAGCTATGTACTATTATATGATGATTATTGCGTTGGTTCATTGTTCGAACGTTGGTTTCGATCGCATGATTAGGACACAAGAAATTAAACCTTAATTTTAAAATTTCGCACAGCCGCCATCTTGAAGTTATGTAAACAATTGAGCTGAATAGGAAGTCAGTGCATTACAAGGCGTATACCATTTGCTGTACCATGTGTGACGGCGCTCGGTTGGTTTAAATGCGAGAAAAGTCTATTTAAATACAACAACTTCGCTTGGCCGCCATGTTCGTTGTGTAAAGAGGTTTTTGAGAGTCCCATCGTTACACTTCTATTAGTGCTTTCTTCCACCATACAAAACGTCAGGGTGATATCTGTAATAGTTTCGGAGATATGGAATGCCGGTGAAATATTTCGCGCAGTTGCCATGTTGGATTGGTGAGATGTAATAAAATTTGAAGAGCACAGTCGGGGTTGGACAAATAGTACTCTGACCTTACCGAGTTTCGTTGAAATCGCTCCAGCAGTTTAGATTTTATTAGGGAGGGGAGCGAGGCGACGGACACATGCAAACCAGGGACCCGTAACTTAACGTAACGGGTAACGTAACAGTATCATTCGGTTATATTATTTCGTTCGGTTCTGCAGTAACGTTATAGACTCTTCGTTACATGAGCACGGTACAAATTGGAACTCTATACCCATACGGTACACGGTGGAGTAACGTTACTCATTTCGTTCCATGCACCATTCGGTACAGATATAACGTTACTGCCTCATCGGTACATGGGCACCGTACAGATTGGAACCCTACAGCCATGCGGTATACGGCGGAGTAACGTTACTCATTTCGTTCCGCGCACCATTCGGTACACTTGTAACATTACGACCTCTGCCATGCATCGATTCGTTACTGAATGGAACTCTAGTTTTGTACCGGAGTAACGCTCCTTTCTGTTACACGCAAGTGTACTTACATGAACGCTGTTGTTATTTCGAGATATTATTATGCAAATTGATGGGAACGTTACAACCAGGGCTAGATAACTTAACCGTAACCGTAACGTAATTGGGCAATGTACCGGAAAACTCCATGATTGCATTTAGGTAAGTGCGTTACAGAACGAAACACTTCGTTTCGACAAGATCACCGTATTTATCATATACTATCACAATAACGTTAGCGGCTTCGGTGGCGTAGTTGGTAGCATGCTGAACTGCTGTGCCGAAGATAGTGGGTTCAAACCCAGCCGAAGTCGTCGGAATTTTAAGAGCGTTAAAAATCCTCCAGTATGCCTTCCTTCGGAGGGGAAGTAAATGATGATGATGATGATTGTTGTTTTAAGGGGCCTAACACCTAGGTTATCCGCTCTTAATGATCTGGGTGATAGCGAAAATGTCAATGAAGTGGAAACCAGAACGAAAATTAAGAGAGAAGGAAAATACGTACAAAAAGGAACTCCGATTGAAACTACTCACAAAATGGAGAGCGATAACACTTACAAAAGGGAATTTAGAACGAAAATACTCACAATAGGAATAGATTGAAAAATACACAAAAAATGCAGGTTAAGTTCAAAATACGCACAAAATGCAATGTACAGTCGAAATACCTACAAAATGCAAGTGAAATTCAAAATAATTAGAAAATGAATATGAGATTGAAAATACGTACAAAATGCAATTGAAGTTCAAAATACTTACAAAATGTAATTGAAATTGAAAATAAACAATGCAATTTGGATTGAAAAATGCACATTTCAGATTCCAAATAATCACAAAGTGCAATAGATATTCAATTTTTTTATTTTTTTATTTTTATTTAGTCAATTTACCCCTCTACGTTGGTGGTTCCCACCGACTCAGCGAGGGAACTCACCACTACCGCTTCTATGGGCAGTGTCCTGGAGCTTGGAACATCTGGACGGAATGGATACAACTGGGGAGGTGTGATCAGCACTTCGCCCAGGCGGCCTCACCTGCGAAGCGAACAGGGGCCCCACGAGGGATGGGAAGGGATGGAAGTTTGGGATGGATAGGCTAGGAATAGGGAAGGAGGCGGCCGTGGCTTTACAGTAGGTACTGCCCCCGTAAATTGAATTATATTGAGACCACGGTGGCTGTATTGGCAAATATGAAGAAAGTTATGGCTGTCATAGTTGTGACGCGGATATTCATGACGTAAGCACGGGTGACGCAGACTTCACGCAAGTAGGCTGCTTGAGCTGAGATTCTTGGTGACGTCATGATTTTGTTCGAGAAAGATCTGAGATTTACGACGCAGTCGCAGGGAAACATGGAATTGTGCTGAGGAAGAAGTTACGCGATTGGAGGAAAGACTCGAACCAATGAATGATAGTTAGGAGGGAGACGGAGATTACTGAAACTATCATATTTTAATTACTTTTGGAATGCAGAATTGTGGAAACCTATTTTCAGTTATGGCATTGATTTGGAATTTTGAAGAAATTATTTTTGAGTTTTTGAAATTTGAAAATCCGTCAAGTATTGCCAAAGTTAGAACTTCTAGCGATGACGGAGAAACAAGCTATGGAAGGGATGGATACGCCCCTTAAGAAGTTGATAAAAGGTCTTGCACAGCAGAGAGGAGATCTCATAGCTCATGTGTCTCATATCTCATGTGTCTCATACCGCATATATTTCTGATGTCACATAGTCGTTTTCGAGTGAATAAGTGAAACAAGTCGTCTTTAGCGTGTGGTAAAGCCAACCGCATTGAACGAGCTTCGAGCGTGCCGCAGTTCCATTTTACGGTGTTTGAAACTAGGCGAAGTTGAAACGCACACATTTTCAAGTCTACAAGATAATATATCAAGAATTGACTAATGCCTTTAAGCTAATTCGATTGTGCAGTACTATATTAAAGTGTGTAGAAAGGTTGAACATTTTCAAGATTATAATTCGAAAGATATTGGCATTTTAAGACGGCAGACAAAAGTGATTTTCTCGCCACCTGAGAAGCACTTTTAAAATATCACATTTTACGCTACGGCTGACACTGGTATTGCAACCGTGCTACTAAATATTGCTTTTGATGATATAACGCTGCATTCTAACATGGAACAATATAATATGGCAGTTCTTTCAACTATTATAACGGAAATGGAGATGGAAGGCTAAGGACTTTAATGCAATTGGGACATATATCAATGGAGTGAAATAGCAGCATGGAACTTCGCTAATCGTCTTTCTACAAAAGCGAGCATGTAGTGAATATCCAACTACACTCATGCATCGTTGTCCAACGCTGAATTATATCAAATGGCAGTGGAAACATATTCATACTCCACAAATATGAATATTTCTGCGGAAATAACTGCAATAAACTTCATGGCGAATTTCTACAAGAACTTCAGGGAACTATCAAGAGAGGCCAGGGTGGACCCGGCTCACAAAGAAGAGTTTTGCCAGAAGGATGTCTATCGTATACACGGAGCAGTGCAATTTCCGGAGGAGGAAGCAGTTCTATTCTCCGAGGGCGCTGGTTCCAGGTTCGAGGACGGAGCACATCTTTTTGGTGAAATGGAACCATCACCAGTCTTCTTTGGAAGATTTTCCTCTAGAACTTCAATCAACAGATAAGGTAGTCGTGAACGTTTCTTGTTTTATTTGAGTCATTTAGCGATGTCTGAGCAACCATTTTTCTCATATTTTTGTCCCATATATATTATGCCCCATATTCTTGCTAGATATTTCTGTACTTTGATGATTTATGCTTTTTCTACGATTTATTAAGACATTGCTATGTCAGTGGCATATTTAAATAATTTTGGATCAGTTGAGACTGACAATTAATATTCTTTCAATAATTTGCATATTTTTGAAGTCACGATTTGACTGTAAAGTTAACGATTTTCTTTGGCAGATTTGAATTCAGACAGCGTGTCATTTTATTAAAGTAATTCTTTTCAGTAAATTACTTTGACCAATTTTCTGTCATCCTCAAGAAAGAAGAATAATTAAAAGACTTTAGAGCGTTAAAATCTATTTCTGTATCGACGATCTTGGAAATACTAGTCGTTTTATGAACATGATTGCAACATAGACATTTATCGTCAGTTATCGTCATTACCATTGCATTATAGACAATTTTATGAACTATGAACTTTGATTACGATTTATTGAATACACTATAGTAATGAACATTTAATAGGAATTTTTCTCAATACTAGATTGGAACAATAATGTTTGCATTCCACAGTCTAATTGTATTCTATTCGACTATTTTGCAGTTTAGATGAACTTTGATTGAAGATAGTATTTTTATACTACGATACTTAGGAGATATTAATCTCAATTTTGATAGACCAGAAAGGCGTGTATAATCGTATTTGCTATTAAATTTATTTGTGATTGGCAAATTCTTACTTCATATCGATTCATGAATGAAATAAATAAATAAATAAATAAATAACAGTTTTGTAACAATGAATGAATATAAGAATTTTTAAACTGGATCTATGGATGTATAATCGTTAGTTCAGTGGACATGTAAAAGTCGCTGATGAATAATGCCCTTGAATAAGTGAAGGAGATTCCCACAGTAATATTAATGAAGTTGATGAGATTATAAGTGGAGGTTTTGTGTATGGATTGTGGAAGATTTTTATGCCATATATATTGAAATATATGATGAATTCTGGGCCTATTTTATGCAATTTTGTGCGTTTGAGCGAAGTATTTTTCCGCTGAGTTTATTGTCCAGGTCCTTTGAAAATTAATCATGTGAAATTACTGTTAAAATTGACAAGAGTGTTAAATAATTTGAGATAACGATTTTGAATGGAGGTTACCGTCACAAAGAATAATCATAATTATTAAAACTTATTAAACCTGAATATAAGCTTAAATATAACTAACCTTCATTGGTCGATTATATTAACCTGATTTGAGTAATTATCAACCGGATAAACGTGTGGTTTAATGTATTTCTAAAATAAATAATATAAATATTGTAAATAAATTATGTAATTATCTTTAATAATAATTTGTAATGAAAGGAATTAATAGAGGCGTGTATAGATTTTTGAATTGTCATTTGACAATATTATAAACAATTTGTAATTGTTATAAACAATTAATGAGCATTTGTTATAAACATTAAGAGTTTTGTTAATATACTCTAAAGAACGCTAATTATACAAGTGGATTATGTAATTAAACAAGTTTTGGGATTATTAGAGTAATCCAGTAACATTTGATTGGAGCATTTAAAAGATTTGCGTGATAACATTTGAGTTGAGTTGAGGACATTTAAAGTGTTTGAAAAGGAGCTAGGCTCTGATGTCACGAGCATATGCTAAGGTTAGCTGGACAGGTGGGTCCACTTGACGACGTGGGCATGCGACATGATGTAGGGTGGATCGCAGCTGGCCTGACAACTGTATGTTAGAGGCCAAGGTCGACTAGGTAACAGGCTTGCAGTTATAAATAAAGTGTGATGTTTATGAAAGAGGAAAACAATTGCTACATGTCTCGTTCCAATTCCCTCATCCATTCCAAGTGTATTACTATTATTACGTTCTTTATAAGCTAGTGAAAGATAAAATTTTGTATGTAACGTCTACAAGTCCTACAGGAGGACATGATTATATTGACAATGGCTTCTGATTGCACGTGTATTTTGTTGTCTATTTTTGTTAGAGTCACCCCTTTATGTGAAATAAATTATTGTACAGTTTAAAGTTTCTTGTTTCCGTTTTGGTTCATTTTAAATATCATGGTGGAGGTTATTGTGAGGGCATACTTTAAGTGATCCAGTTGGCAACCCATACCCGAGAATAATTTGAATAGGTAAGTGAAGGTAAGTATGAACCCCCGTATATTTTGGTGTGTTCCACAATAATTTTCTTGTTAACTGCTGTGCTCTAATCTCGGTAGTATCTGTCAGTGCCATTTTCATTGATGTAGCTGTGTCGGTGCGTTTGATTATTGGCAATCCGATTGAGGGGGCGGATATCTGACAACCTACTATCCGGATTTACGGGGACAGTAGGATTGGCGACCCTAAAACGTGGGGATCGATCAGCTCGACTGGCTCGATTGGCACGTTCGATCAGCAAAACATTGGATTACCAAGTTATTGCAGTAGAATTGGCACCGCAATTTTGTGGAGTGCTCGAATAACATTGGATTACCAAGTTATCGATGTCAATGGGATTGTGAAGACTCAAATAAAGAGGTTGATTCTTTGTTAGATGTCTTGGCCAATTGTAGAATTTGAGAGTGTGATTATATAGGGATTAAATGTTGTGTTGTATTAGGAAAATTACACTCAGATAAGATCAGATCTTATACAACTTGAGAGAGGTTAAATAGGCTGGAAACTTGGAAAAATCGCCTATGATCGGGAGTCTTATTTTATTTGACCGGCTTATGACATGTTTAGTCATATTAAAGATAAAATTAAATTATTTGAATTGTAAATGTAAATTATTTGTGTTAGGATATTTAAAATGAACCAAAGAAATTTGAACATGTGCTTGACTTTATTTCAACATAAGATGTCTACGAAGGTTAATTATAAGGTAATTATAAGTTATATTTAAGACAGAAAATTGCTCAAGCTTATATATGGTGAAGAATGTTGCTCAGATGTTGTTATTTTGCTCTGTTTGATGTATGTCCCTAACGCAGTCTATTTTTGAATAATATTGAAATGGCAGATGAAAGTATGAGGAAAATGTTGGAGGAGATGTCCAACAGTTTGTCGGCTAATTTGTCTATTAGGCTGGATGAAAGTGCGAAGGAGTTGAAAGCTAGCATGAATAACAGTATGAAGCAGATGATGGAGGAGAATGCTAGTAATATGTCTGCTAATTTGAAGGCTAGCATGAATGAAAGTTTAAAGCAGATGCTGGATGAAAATCTGAAAGTTCTTCAGACCAGTTCCGCAAACTTGGAAAATGATATGTCGCGTTTACAGATCAGTACCCAGGGAATCGAGAATGCTGTAACTGACATGCGCACAGACGTGTCCAATATCCATAAAGATTTGTCCAATGTGCATAAAGATGTTTCTGATGTTAAGACTGATGTTTCTAAGGTACAGAAAGATCTTACTATGTTGAACCTTGATGTTGCTAATGTCCGGGGTGATATTTCCTGTGCTAGAGCTGAAGTAATTGTTGTTAGGAACGATGTTGCTACTGTACAAGATAAAGTTGAAGAGGTTCAAAGAGAGATTCAAAATGTTCGAACCGATGTGTCAAATGTTCAAGTAGACATTAATAACATTCATTCCGATGTAAATGAGATGCAAAGCGATATAACTAAGATACAAGTAGAAGTTAACACTGTTTTTGTAGACATTGCTAAAGTTCAAACTGATGTTAATAAAGTAAGAGAAGAAATTGAAACTTCAAAAACACTTTGTACTCGTAACATTAGTGCATTAACAACTAGGTTAGTTGACGAGTCTGTTAGGACAACAGCTTCTTTAGCAGGATTAAAGTATGATGTAGAGGTCATGAGAACCCAAGTCTTAGATTATAATCGTTTACTTAAGGAAGACATTGAAGTAGATATTGCGGAAATGTTAACTGCAAATGTAACGGTTTGGAAAGATGAATGGAACAGGTCAAGTGGGGAACATGTCACTCAGATTCAGGAACGAATTGAAAGAAAACTTGCCAGTACACAAGTAGACATTAATAATGAGGTAGTGCAAATTAGGAAAGATTTGAGTATAAGGATGGATTCGCTATCGGAAAAGCAGGTAGAGGATAGAACGCAAATAGGTCAGGACGTGCAAGCATTAAAATCCGCGTTAGAGGAACAAATTCATAAGGTTGTCTCTGATGTTAATGAAACCACGAGCAAACTTCAGAATTTGAAACTAGGAGAAGCCAGCATGATGGAAACCTATAAAGAAGAGTTAATCAGGAAAGTCATCACGGAAATCACGGATAAGGATCCAGAAGGCTTGACTGGTGAAGATGATAGGAATTACGTCAGACGATGTAACCTCGCTGCAGAAGAGAGAGATATTAGTCCTGAGGAACGTATATCCAGATTCCGGGAAGAAGAAGAGGATAGGAATATTGAACCTGAATGGAGATATCGTGATAGTGGGAAGAATTACATGGATTCATATCCGAGAAATGTGACAGTCATCCGGAACTTCGAGGACAAACCTCAAAAATTCAGTAATACTGATAGTCTAACGCCGATAGAATATATCAGGAACCTGAAAGACTATTTCATTGAAACTCACATTCCCAGAGAAAGAGAGATGAGGATAGTGGAGAGATTTCTAGCTGGAGGACCCCTTGAATGGTTCAAAGCATTTCGCTATACGTTCAGTAATTTTGACGAATTTGCAGAGGCACTGATAAAACGATTCTGGTCCATCGAAGCGCAGAATTCATTAAGAGCGGAGGTATACTCAAGGAAGTATTCAGGTACTCTTCCAACACGGTACGCTGATTTCTTCACGAGCCAGTTATCACGCTTGAGATTTTTGCAACCCCCATTGTCAACAGAGCAGTTGATAGATGCGATTTCTCGTATGCTGCCTGTGGAGGTGAGAAGACTCATCATATCGTCAAACATCAGGGATTTGACCAGTATGGACGAATTGTTGAGGAGGCTTGACTACACGAGTCCAATGCCAAATGTGGTACAAAAAGGTCAGAGGCACGAATTTAAAGACATCAATACAGTCTATATGGATCAAGTTCAGCAAACTGACAAGCCCAATGAAGAGAAAACTGAAAATGTAGGTCCTCAAAGGAACCATCACTTTCGCAACCACAGATCGCAAGGTTACCGTCCATATCAGCAAAGAAGAGGCTGGAATAATAATAGAGGAAACTACAATAATGGAAGAGGTAGATACGACAATAACCAGGGCTACAATAGGAACTACAATAGAAATTACCAGAATCAAAATCAGAATTCCCAAGGTCAGATTATGACACCCGACAAATATCAGGAAAGAGAGAAAGAAAGTCAGCAGTATCTTAAGGAATTACGGGAGAAGGAAGCTGAAAACCAAAAGAAAAGACAGGATGTAGTGATCGATCCTGGTCCTTCTACAAGTCAGCAGAACTTGGAAAATAGGAATTCAGGACAGAAGAGAAAGTAGAGAGGAGAGAATGCATTAGCCACACACAAACCAGGGTAGAAGAGACTTATGATTAAGGAACACAGAGGAAATATCATACAAGAATAAGCCAATAATAATTCAATTTCGTGTTCAAGTGAATTGAGATATTTATAACACAGAGTTTAAAAACAATTTGCAACTGTTATTAAAACGTGGTGAAGGGAGAATGCCCCCGTAAATTGAATTATATTGAGACCACGGTGGCTGTATTGGCAAATATGAAGAAAGTTATGGCTGTCATAGTTGTGACGCGGATATTCATGACGTAAGCACGGGTGACGCAGACTTCACGCAAGTAGGCTGCTTGAGCTGAGATTCTTGGTGACGTCATGATTTTGTTCGAGAAAGATCTGAGATTTACGACGCAGTCGCAGGGAAACATGGAATTGTGCTGAGGAAGAAGTTACGCGATTGGAGGAAAGACTCGAACCAATGAATGATAGTTAGGAGGGAGACGGAGATTACTGAAACTATCATATTTTAATTACTTTTGGAATGCAGAATTGTGGAAACCTATTTTCAGTTATGGCATTGATTTGGAATTTTGAAGAAATTATTTTTGAGTTTTTGAAATTTGAAAATCCGTCAAGTATTGCCAAAGTTAGAACTTCTAGCGATGACGGAGAAACAAGCTATGGAAGGGATGGATACGCCCCTTAAGAAGTTGATAAAAGGTCTTGCACAGCAGAGAGGAGATCTCATAGCTCATGTGTCTCATATCTCATGTGTCTCATACCGCATATATTTCTGATGTCACATAGTCGTTTTCGAGTGAATAAGTGAAACAAGTCGTCTTTAGCGTGTGGTAAAGCCAACCGCATTGAACGAGCTTCGAGCGTGCCGCAGTTCCATTTTACGGTGTTTGAAACTAGGCGAAGTTGAAACGCACACATTTTCAAGTCTACAAGATAATATATCAAGAATTGACTAATGCCTTTAAGCTAATTCGATTGTGCAGTACTATATTAAAGTGTGTAGAAAGGTTGAACATTTTCAAGATCATAATTCGAAAGATATTGGCATTTTAAGACGGCAGACAAAAGTGATTTTCTCGCCACCTGAGAAGCACTTTTAAAATATCACATTTTACGCTACGGCTGACACTGGTATTGCAACCGTGCTACTACATATTGCTTTTGATGATATAACGCTGCATTCTAACATGGAACAATATAATATGGCAGTTCTTTCAACTATTATAACGGAAATGGAGATGGAAGGCTAAGGACTTTAATGCAATTGGGACATATATCAATGGAGTGAAATAGCAGCATGGAACTTCGCTAATCGTCTTTCTACAAAAGCGAGCATGTAGTGAATATCCAACTACACTCATGCATCGTTGTCCAACGCTGAATTATATCAAATGGCAGTGGAAACATATTCATACTCCACAAATATGAATATTTCTGCGGAAATAACTGCAATATACTTCATGGCGAATTTCTACCAGAACTTCAGGGAACTATCAAGAGAGGCCAGGGTGGACCCGGCTCACGAAGAAGAGTTTTGCCAGAAGGATGTCTATCGTATACACGGAGCAGTGCAATTTCCGGAGGAGGAAGCAGTTCTATTCTCCGAGGGCGCTGGTTCCAGGTTCGAGGACGGAGCACATCTTTTTGGTGAAATGGAACCATCACCAGTCTTCTTTGGAAGATTTTCCTCTAGAACTTCAATCAACAGATAAGGTAGTCGTGAACGTTTCTTGTTTTATTTGAGTCATTTAGCGATGTCTGAGCAACCATTTTTCTCATATTTTTGTCCCATATATATTATGCCCCATATTCTTGCTAGATATTTCTGTACTTTGATGATTTATGCTTTTTCTACGATTTATTAAGACATTGCTATGTCAGTGGCATATTTAAATAATTTTGGATCAGTTGAGACTGACAATTAATATTCTTTCAATAATTTGCATATTTTTGAAGTCACGATTTGACTGTAAAGTTAACGATTTTCTTTGGCAGATTTGAATTCAGACAGCGTGTCATTTTATTAAAGTAATTCTTTTCAGTAAATTACTTTGACCAATTTTCTGTCATCCTCAAGAAAGAAGAATAATTAAAAGATTTTAGAGCGTTAACATCTATTTCTGTATCGACGATCTTGGAAATACTAGTCGTTTTATGAACATGATTGCAACATAGACATTTATCGTCAGTTATCGTCATTACCATTGCATTATAGACAATTTTATGAACTATGAACTTTGATTACGATTTATTGAATACACTATAGTAATGAACATTTAATAGGAATTTTTCTCAATACTAGATTGGAACAATAATGTTTGCATTCCACAGTCTAATTGTATTCTATTCGACTATTTTGCAGTTTAGATGAACTTTGATTGAAGATAGTATTTTTATACTACGATACTTAGGAGATATTAATCTCAATTTTGATAGACCAGAAAGGCGTGTATAATCGTATTTGCTATTAAATTTATTTGTGATTGGCAAATTCTTACTTCATATCGATTCATGAATGAAACCCACGAAGGTTAAATAAATAACAGTTTTGAAACAATGAATGAATATAAGAATTTTTAAAGTGGATCTATGGATGTATAATCGTTAGTTCAGTGGACATGTAAAAGTCGCTGATGAATAATGCCCTTGAATAAGTGAAGGAGATTCCCACAGTAATATTAATGAAGTTGATGAGATTATAAGTGGAGGTTTTGTGTATGGATTGTGGAAGATTTTTATGCCATATATATTGAAATATATGATGAATTCTGGGCCTATTTTATGCAATTTTGTGCGTTTGAGCGAAGTATTTTTCCGCTGAGTTTATTGTCCAGGTCCTTTGAAAATTAATCATGTGAAATTACTGTTAAAATTGACAAGAGTGTTAAATAATTTGAGATAACGATTTTGAATGGAGGTTACCGTCACAAAGAATAATCATAATTATTAAAACTTATTAAACCTGAATATAAGCTTAAATATAACTAACCTTCATTGGTCGATTATATTAACCTGATTTGAGTAATTATCAACCGGATAAACGTGTGGTTTAATGTATTTCTAAAATAAATAATATAAATATTGTAAATAAATTATGTAATTATCTTTAATAATAATTTGTAATGAAAGGAATTAATAGAGGCGTGTATAGATTTTTGAATTGTCATTTGACAATATTATAAACAATTTGTAATTGTTATAAACAATTAATGAGCATTTGTTATAAACATTAAGAGTTTTGTTAATATACTCTAAAGAACGCTAATTATACAAGTGGATTATGTAATTAAACAAGTTTTGGGATTATTAGAGTAATCCAGTAACATTTGATTAGAGCATTTAAAAGATTTGCGTGATAACATTTGAGTTGAGTTGAGGACATTTAAAGCGTTTGAAAAGGAGCTAGGCTCTGATGTCACGAGCATATGCTAAGGTTAGCTGGACAGGTGGGTCCACTTGACGACGTGGGCATGCGACATGATGTAGGGTGGATCGCAGCTGGCCTGACAACTGTATGTTAGAGGCCAAGGTCGACTACGTAACAGGCTTGCAGTTATAAATAAAGTGTGATGTTTATGAAAGAGGAAAACATTTGCTACATGTCTCGTTCCAATTCCCTCATCCATTCCAAGTGTATTACTATTATTACGTTCTTTATAAGCTAGTGAAAGATAAAATTTTGTATGTAACGTCTACAAGTCCTACAGGAGGACATGATTATATTGACAATGGCTTCTGATTGCCACGTGTATTTTGTTGTCTATTTTTGTTAGAGTCACCCCTTTATGTGAAATAAATTATTGAACAGTTTAAAGTTTCTTGTTTCCGTTTTGGTTCATTTTAAATATCATGGTGGAGGTTATTGTGAGGGCATACTTTAAGTGATCCAGTTGGCAACCCATACCCGAGATTAATTTGAATAGGTAAGTGAAGGTAAGTATGAATCCCCGTATATTTTGGTGTGTTCCACAATAATTTTCTTGTTAACTGCTGTGCTCTAATCTCGGTACTATCTGTCAGTGCCATTTTCATTGATGTAGCTGTGCCGGTGCGTTTGATTATTGGCAATCCGATTGAGGGGGCGGTTATCTGACAGCCTACTATCCGGATTTACGGGGACAGTACCATCCCAGCATTTGCCCGAAGACGAAGTGGGAATCCACGGAAAACCACTTCGAGGATGGCTGAGGTGGGAATCGAACCCCCTCTACTCATTTGGGCCACCCGAGCCTGAGTAGACCACGTTCCAGTCCTCATACCACTTTTCAAATTTCGTGGCAGAGCCGGGAATCGAACCCAGGACCTCCGGGGCGGCAGCTAACCATGCTGACCGCTACGCTACGGAGGCGACATTGATATTAAAATACTTACAAAATGCAATTGAAATTGAAAATGCTTACAAAATGTATTGTAGATTCAAACTACTTAATTGGATGGACAATATTTACAAAATGCAATTTAGATTGAAAATACTTACAAAATGTAATTTATATTCAAACTACCCACAAAATGCATTTGAGAGTCAAAATACTTGCAAAATGCACACCCTACAAAATGCCATTCAGATTGAAAATACATGCAAAAAGAGGTTTTGATTGAAAATACAAAATGCAATTAAAATTCAAAATACTCACAAAAGTTCCAGCTCCTATATTGATAGACTTACTAAAAAGCAATTTAGAATGTCAATCCGTACAAAATGCAATTGAGGTTGAAAACACTCACAAAAAGCAATTTAGATCGAAAAGACTTACAAAATGCAACGGAGATTGAAAACACCTACAAAATCGAGTGTAGAAAAAAAATAATGTTCGCTAAATGGAATTTAGATACACGGGGGTCCAATTAAGAAAAACAGTGCGGGAATCTTAAAGAGCAAAGGAAATATAATGAAAGAAAACAAGAGGTCTGACCCCTCGAAGAAGGAGGGATCAGGAAAGATTAGACAAGGGCCAATTAAGGCGGGAAAGTGAAAGTCTCCCTAGGCCTCGGATACCCTAATACCGTCGTGGTCGGAAGAGAACAAGAGTTGACCAAGGGAGGTCGACAGGAAAGAAGACGGAGGGGAGCCCAGCACAAGTAAGTGGAAGCAATGCCGGACTCAGCTGAGGTCCCGTGTTCGCCAACCCATGTCCCACTAGATGTGAGCCCCTGGGGGAAGTAAGGCAGGTGGTCCCATGTAATAGATTTATGGCATGTAAAAGATCCTTCCATAGACTAAATTTGTTTGCAGCTAAATTGCTAGGTTAGATTTCGTCGGAACGCTCTATCAAAAGTTTCAACGTTCACCACTAGGTATCATTGATATTTGGTAGCAACAGTTGGAACTACTTGAAATTGAACGGAAATTGTAGCTCACCCTAGGGGTGTCCACTGGAAGCAGCTACAGACTCAGGCGAGCCGAGCATGTCCTCGGACACTCCCTGCAATAAAAGCCATACGATAAATAAATAAATAACAATAACGTTAAATTCAGTAACCGAATTAAATAACTCTATTATTCCGGTCCTTACCAATAACGTTATTGTGCGGGTGGCTCACATAGTGAATAACTGAATAACGTTATTGGCATCATTTCGTTATTAGTTCAACTTGATATCGAAGAACGAAATTTAACGAACTACTGACAATAGCGTTATCGGAAGGCGGGTAATGGACTTTCCTCATAAAAACGTTATTCGCCTATTTTCGTTGTTTGTCAAACCCATTTTTTTTTTAGTCGTTTACCTTCCAGGTTGGTGGAACCCACAGACTCAACGAGGGAACGCACCACTACCGCCTCTACGGGCAGTGTCCTATAGCTGGGAACATCGAATCGGAAGGGATACAACTGGTGAGGTGTGATTGGCACCTCGCCCAGGCGGCTGCACCTGCAAAGTGAACAGGGTCCTCATGAGGGAAGGTAAGGGATGGTCAGGATGGATAGGCAAGGGAGAGGGAAGGAGGCGGCCGTGGCCTTGAAGAAGGTATCATCCCGGTTGCCCAAAGACGAAGTGGGAAAAAACGGAAAACTACTGCGAGGATGGCTGAGGTGGGAATCGAATCCCCTCTACCCATTTGGAACACCCGAGGCTCAGTAGACCCCGTTCCAGTCCTCATACCACTTTTCAAATTTTCGTGGCAGAGCCGGGAATCGAACCCAGGATCTCTAGGGCGGCAGCTAACCAAGCTGACCGATACGCGATGGAGGCGACTTCACAATAAATAATAATAATTATAATGTTATATTGTCGCCTCCGTAGCGTAGCGGTCAGCATGGTTAGCTGCCGCCACGGAGGTCCTGATTTCGATTCCCGGCTCTGCCACGAAATTTGAAAAGTGGTATGAGGACTGGAACGGGGTCTACTCAGCCTCGGGTGTTCCAAATGAGTAGAGGGGGTTCGATTCCCATCTCAGCTGTCCTCGAAGTGGTTTTCAGTGGTTTCTCACTTCGTCTTCGGGCTAATGTTGGGATGGTATCTAATGTCAGGCCACGGCCGCATCCATCCCTCTTCCATGTCTATCCCTCCTATTCTTCCCATCCCGTCTCGTCCGTCATGAGGCCCACTATTCTCTTTGCAGGTGAGGCCACCTGGGCGAGGCGTTAGTCCAGCCTCCCTCCCCAGTTGTATCCCCTATCTGGATGTCAAGCTCCAGGACACTGCCCGTAGAGGCGGTAAAGGCGGGATCATTCGCTGAGTCCGTGGGAAAAGCCTACCCGGAGGGTAGAAATAGAAAAGGAAAAAACGAAACAAATAATTTTATATTACACCTATTGTAATTCATCACTCAAGTGTGTCAGATTTTTAGTACGATACAATTTGTATATTATACTGAAGACTGTTACGTAACTCAAAATGTCCAAGATAGTTGAGAGAAAGAAAATAATGCACAACAAGGAATCAAAGCACTTGTGTAAGCTGAGTTTGGAAGTGGACGTGTGTCTTTCACGATTTGTGGAATCCGGAAATATTTTAGAAATAAAATTACTCAAAGCCACCTTCCATAAGATGAGTGTGCAATGTGACTCCTCTTTTAAAGGACCGGGGTTCGATCCCCATCTCTTCCTGCAAAGATATTTCTTGCCTCAGCGCTAGAAACTGTACACTAAACCTAGTCAGTTAGTTAATTAGTTAGTTAGTTAGTTAGTTATTGGGGTTGAAAGGGGAGGAACTACGAGGTCATCGGCGCTAAACACTAGACTAAGCCACGTGAGGGTTGTTTGGAAGAGATAGGTTAGATTACTACCTAGCTATGCTGGAGGTGGAATGGCGTGTTTCCCTACTTCAAAGCCAGGCAAATGCCCGAATGGTACCTAAGTGAAGGCCACGATCATTTCCTTCCCAAACCTAGCCACAATTACAAATACGCACATTACCACAGCCAACACAATGTCACTGGTTAACACACTGATTCCACACACACCTATGATAATAATAACAATAATAATAATTGTATGTATGTTTACCCCTTATTATTCCCGTTTCCCAACGGGGTCGGGTATGAGATGCGATGGAAGTCTTTGTGGCGATGGTTTTTACGGCCGGATGCCCTTCCTGACGCCAACCTCATGAGAGGAGTTAATGAGAGATGAAATGAATGATGGTGAATGAAACTGGGCAAGGATTTGGAAGGAAGCGGCCGTGGCCTGTCAGAAGGTGCCGTCCCAGCATTTGCCTGGTGTTGAAAATGGGAAACCACGGAAAACCATTTCAAGGACGGCCGACGGTGGGGCTCGAACCCATGCGTCTACCGAGTCAGCAGAGAGCTTGGCCCCATGACCTAATACTGCGCGTTAGCCAGCGTAGCCACTACTGTCAGTATCATAATAATAATAATAATAATAATAATAACAATAATAATAATAATGATGATGATAATGTTGTCGTCGTCTCTGTAGCGTAGTGGTCGGAAAGGTTAGCTGCCGCCCCGGTGGTCCTGGGTTCGATTCCCGGCTCTGCCACGAAATTTGAAAAGTGGTACGAGGACTGGAACGGGGTCTACTCAGCCTCGGGTGGCCCAAATGAGTAGAGGGGGTTCGATTCCCCCTCAGCCATCCTCGAAGTGGTTTTCCGTGGTTTCCCACTTCGTCTTCGGGCAAATGCTGGGATGGTACCTTCTTCAAAGGCCACGGCCGCCTCCTTCCCTCTTCCTATCCTATCCATCCTAACCATCCCTTATCTTCCCTCATGAGGCCCCTGTTCGCTTTGCCTGGGCGAGGTGCCAATCTCACCTCACCAGTTGTATCCCTTCCAATTCGATGTTCCCAGCTCTAGGACACTGCCCGTAGAGGCAGTAGTGGTGAGTTCCCTCGCTGAGTCCGTGGGTTCCACCAACCTGGAGGGTAAACGACTAAAAAAATAAATAAATAAAAAATAAATAATGTTGTCGGTACGAATAACGACGAAATGAGCGTTATCAATGCTGGATTTTGCGTAACGCTACAAGAGATGATAGAGGTTGTAACTTTGTACCGCCAGCATAGATCCTCAGAGAAGAAACGGTTTCTGGCTGTAACGTTAAGATAGGATGTAGCCGCAGTTTCGGTACAGAGCTTCAGTAACGTTACTGGCATGTATACCGGCTGTTTCGATTGGCTCAGCAGGGCTAGGTGCAAGGAATCAAACATGGTGGACGGTTGTCAATTGAGGGTGGTATCTGCTGTTGATGGGCGTTATTATAATGCAAATCAGTCATTAAGATACGTAACTGAAAGTTGAAAACATGCCAGGCACTGAAGAATGCATTCCTGCAGGTCTTGAAGATTGAACTGAAATCATTCGACCTTCAATCATTGCATTCGGATTAAGTTACGTAAGCTACCTCTGAGCTGGTCGATACACTGGAAAAGTGTAGGAGGGGTAAGGCTGTAGCTTCGTAACGGATAGGTCCTGGGTTCAAGGCACACTAGTGATCAATTTTTTTTTTCTTTTTAATTTATATTATTGTATCCATCCGACTTTGTGCTGTCTATTCACTGAGTCGGAAACCATTAATATTTATACTATTCGTGTAAAATAATACAATTTGATAGCACAATGATAATTTCACTCCACAATAATTAATTCTTCTGTTCTTCTTTTCTTTTCTTAGTCGTTTTCCCTCCAGGTTGGTGGAACCAACGGACTGAGCGAGGGAACTCACCCCTACCGGCTCTACGGGCAGTGTCCTAGAGCTGGGAACATCTAATCGGAGTGGATACAACTGGTGAGGTGTGATTGGCACCTCGCCAAGGCGGCCGCACCTGCAAAGCGAACAGGGGCCTCATGAGGGAAGGTAAGGGATGGTCAGGATGGATAGGCAAGGAAGAGGGAAGGAGGCGGCCGTGGCCTTGAAGAACGTATCATCCCGGCATTTGCCCGAAGACGAAGTGGGAAAAACACGGAAAACTACTTCGATGATGGCTGAGGTGGGAATCGAATCCCCTCTACCCATTTGGAACACCCGAGGCTCAGTAGACCCCGTTCCAGTCCTCATACCACTTTTCAAATTTTCGTGGCAGAGCCGGGAATCGAACCCAGGACCTCTAGGGCGGCAGCTAACCATGCTGAGCGATACGCGATGGAGGCGACTTCACAATAAATAATAATAATTATAATGTTATATTGTCGCCTCCGTAGCGTAGCGGTCAGCATGGTTATCTGCCGCCCCGGAGGTCCTGATTTCGATTCCCGGCTCTGCCACGAAATTTGAAATGTGGTATGAGGACTGGAACGGGGTCTACTCAGCCTCAGGTGTTCCAAATGAGTAGAGGGGATTCGATTCCCATCTCAGCTGTCCTCGTAGTGGGTTTTCGTGTTTTACCACTTCGTCTTCGGGCTAATGTTGGGATGGTATCTAACGTCAGGCCACGGCCGCATCCATCCCTCTTCCATGTCTAACCCTCCTATTCTTCCTATCGCGTCCCGTCCGTCATGAGGCCCACTATTCTCTTTGCAGGTGAGGCCACCTGGGCGAGGCGTTAGTCCAGCCTCCCTCCCCAGTTGTATCCCCTATCTGTATGTCAAGCTCCAGGACACTGCCCGTAGAGGCGGTAAAGGCGGGATCATTCGCTGTCCGTGGGAAAAGCCTACATGGAGGGTAGAAAAAGACAAGGAAAAAACGAAACAAATAACTTTATATTACACCTATTGTAATTCATTACTCAAGTGTGTCAGATTTTTAGTACGATACAATTTGTATATTATACTGAAGACTGTTACGTAACTCAAAATGTCCAAGATAGTTGAGAAAAAGAAAATAATGCACAACAAGGAATCAAAGCAGTTGTGTAAGCTGAGTTTGGAAGTGGACGTGTGTCTTTCACGATTTGTGGAATCCGGAAATATTTCAGAAATGAAATTACACAAAGCCACCTTCCATAAGATGAGTGTGCAATGTGACTCCTCTTTTAAAGGACCGGGGTTCAATCCCCATCTCTTCCTGCAAAGATAATTCTAGCCTCAGCGCTAGAAACTGTACACTAAGCCTAGTCAGTTAGTTAATTAGTTAGTTAGTTAGTTATTGGGGTTGAAAGGGGTGGAACTACGAGGTCGTCGGCGCTAAACACTAGACTAAGCCACGTGAAGATAGTTTGGAAGAGATAGGTTAGATTCCTACCTAGCTATGCTGGAGGTGGGATGGCGTGGTTCCCAACTTCAAAGCCAGGCAAATGCCGGGATGGTACCTTCTTAAAGGCCACGGCCGCCTCCTTCGCTCTTCCTTGCCTATCCATCCTGACCATCCATTACCTTCCCCCATGAGGCCCCTTTTCGCTTTGCAGGTGAGGCTGCCTGGGCGAGGTGCCAATCACACCTCACCAGTTGTATCCACTCCGATTAGATGTTCCCAGCTCTAGGACACTGCCAGTAGAGGCGGTAGTGGTGAGTTCCCTCGCTAAGTCCGTGGGTTCCACCAACCTGGAGGGTAAACTACTAAGAAAGAAAAGAAAATAATAATAATAATAATAATAATAATTTATTTTCTTTTTTTCTTCATAGTCGTTCCAGTCCTCATACCACTTTTGTAATTTCGTGGCAGAGCCGGGAATCGTACCCAGGACTTCCGGGGCGGCAGCTAACCATGCTGACCGCTACGCTACGGAGGCGACTAATAATAATAATAGCAAAGCAAAAGCAAAGCCAATTCCATACAGGCCATGGAGGCCCTGGGAGTAGTGGAAGTTAGAGGCTTCCACCTTTTGTGACATCGGCACTAGATTGAATGGAGTTGTCAGCTTCATGCCCGGCCGTCTTTGCTCCCAGGAATTACCCTGGTACTCATTTCTGGTGTAGGCTGAGTGAACCCCAGGGCTATTTGCGTTTCCGAAAGTGGTAGTTTTTGTTTCTAAAATCCACTACCTTGGTGAGGATCGAACCCACTCCCTTTTAGTTAGAAGCTCAGCGCCTCTACCGACTGCGCCACGCAGCCCCCTAATAATAATAATAATAATAATAATAATAATATATATTTTTTAGCGTATGGCTTTTAGTCCCGGGAGTGTCCGAGGACATGTTCGGCTCGCCAGTTTTGTAGCTGCTTCGAGACGGACACCCAATGGGTGAGCTACAAGTACCGTTGGGAAGGGAAGGAGGGAAGTTGGAATGTAAGGACGAGGAGTTGGAAGGTAGCAGCTGTGGCCTATAGTTAGGGACAAACCCCGGCATTTGCCTGGAAGGAAGATGGGAAACCACAGAAGACCATCTTCAAGGTTGCCGGCGGGGGGATTCGAACCTCCTCGTCTCCCGGATGTGAGCGACTGCCATCAGTCATGCCATAACCACCACGGCTAACTCACCCGGTATAATAATAATAATAATAATAATAATAATAATAATAATAATAATAATAATAATAATAGCCTAATAATTATAATGATAATATAGTTGGTACGAATAACAACGAAATGAGCCTTATCAATGCTGAGTCGGAAGCCATTAATATTCATCCTATTCATGTAAAATAATACAATTTGATAGCACAATGATATTTTCACTCCACAATAAATATTAATTATAATTTTATATTGGGTCGTCTCCGTTGTGTAGTGGGCAGCATGCTTAGCTGCCACCCCAGAGACCCAAGGTCCGATTCCTGGGTCTGCTGCGAAATTTGAAAAGCGGTATGATTGGAATGGGGTCTACTCAGCCTCGGGTGGTCCAAACGAGTAGAGGGTGTTTGATTCCCACTTCAGCCATACTCGAAGTGGTTTTCCGTGGTTTCCCACTTCGTCTTCGGGCTAATGCCGGGATGGTAGCTACCGTCAGACCACGGCCGCCTCCTTCCCTCCCATACTTCCCATCCCGTCCCGTCCCTCATGAGGCCCACAGTTTGTTTTGCAATTGAGGCCGCCCGGGCGAGGCGTTAGTCCCGCCTCCCCAGTTGTATCCCCCAATGGATGTCGAGCTCCTGGACACTGCCCATAGAGGCGGTATATGTGTATCCCTCGTTGAGTCCGTGCGAAAAGCCTAACTGGAGGATACACTGACTACGAAAAAAAAAAAAAAATTAGGCGTTCTTTATTTTCTGTATATAACAAGCACTTTTCGCACAGACGCCGTTTAGGGAAAATATAGTTTCGTTCTGATGTATTTATTCGAGGGCCTACACAGGGACCAGCACAGCGGCCCGATCCCATGTGCTGCTTTCACACGACCGCACAGGGATTCACAAGTCTCGAGCCTAGCTACCCATAACGTCGCCGCACGTGGTTGGGTCGGACCATATTATGTCGCTTTTAACGCGGTGGACGAATGAGAGCGCTTTGCTAGTCCATGGGTTGGCAGCTTCAGTACGTACTACATGAAGACAGAGTGACTTACTTGCGACGCCAATGCTAGAGTGACTGCTGCCAACTTATGTGGCCTCCTATTTTAAATGTATATGCGTGACTAGTGTCATAGTGGGGTATTCAGGCAGGACGTGGTCGAATGCAAGTTATTATTTCCCTCGCAACTATCCTTTTATGTAGCGGGGACAGCTACGTCATAGAATGAGGGGGCCATGGCAGAAACATGAGTGTTATTCTATTTTTGTGGACGACGTTATCACACCGAGAAACATAAACTGTGCAATGTATTATTATTAGGCTTGAAATGGCTTTCTGTACGAACTGCTGGGGTTCATAAATGAAGAGAAAGAGCATGTGCTATGATTTGCCATCTCCTTTTCTGATCTTAATAAAATACAAGTGGTTCCGTGACGAACTAAAGAGCCTACTTTTCTTAAAATTTCAGATTGATGCCAATCTATACAGATCTATCTAGAATAATGACGAAATCAAGTAATAGAGTAATAGAGTAACTTACTACAGTAGGCAGCCCTGGTGACTCTGAATATATTCTTAGTTCCATCTCTTCAGGTATAGAATGCACATACAAAATTTGGTTGCAGTCTAATGGGTAGTATGGACGTTACATGTTGTTTGATATTGGATTTAGTCTATCAGTGCACGTAAAATCATGTTGGGAACAATGTTATATATGTGATGCTCTGAATTATTCTGAATTATTACGATCTATTATAGTGCCAGTTTAGGATAAAATCCATTTGTTAGTATAGAAGTTACATGTAATTAAAATTGAAACTATCAGAAAGCTTAGAATCATGTTGGCACCACCGAGGTATATTAGTTACTCCAAATTAATCCATTTGTTAGTATAGAAGTTACATGTAATCAAAAATTGAAACTATCAGAAAGCTTAGAATCATGTTGGCAGCACTGAAGTACATTAGTTACTCGGAATTAATCTAGAATGTCAGGTACCACACGTGTGCAAAATTTAGAGATGATGACTTGCATACTTTCTGATATTAGCCTACTTTCGATTTTTGCAAAAAATGAAAGTAGACTTATGAGATCAACACAGGGCGAAAAAAGTGTGTCTGTCTGTGTGTGTATATGTGTGTGTGTGAGTCTGTGTGTGTGTGTGAGTGTGTGTACTCTGAATGTGTGCCCCCCCTATCAATTCAAACACGGTGAAACCGAATTGAACGAAATTTTGTACAGAGGTAGCACTAGCAAAGGACACCTCAGTGTCATGTTTTATATCGCCGCCATCTTGACGAAAACGTAATGGCGGTCGGCCAAATGTTCAAAGCTTAAATCGCATTACGACTAAACTAATCATCCGATCTCTACCAAATTTTGCAACAACATACTGAACCCGAGGGGGTTATGCTGACTGATATCGAACGTGGATCTCAGAGATTGTGATCTCAGAATAAAGGTTCCACCAGGGAATGAACCCGAGGTCTGTTGAGGGAGTTTCATGGTAAAAAACCCCTAGAGAAAAGTGTATATTTAATCACTGGTGTGATTTCAGTTGATAATGACATTATTTTTTTAAATAATGCAGAGAAATTGAGCAGAATACAGCATTATTGGACTACTTGGAGTAGGCTATGCTGGACTTGGAGCGCAGAAAGTGCAGAGTTTGACGTTTTACTAATAGGCCCAGAATTGTGGGAGGTGACCCTTGGAGCCACGTCAATCTTGCTGACCTAGTTATGTCGTCTGGAAGAGGTTGGGGGCTTGAATAATGACCCAGTTTTTCCCCGACTGAGAATAGGACGAAGAAGAGTGGGGTGAGATCCCAAGGAAAATCATTGATTACTCGTGATTGGAGTAACACAATGACATGAGAGTTGCACACAGGTGAATCTTTAGCCAGGAGGCTAATTTTAGAGCCTTTAATCTGCGAAATTGACGCATATTTAATGGAGTGCGGAAGGACATAAGACTATGGAGGTTCGCGGCTGGGTTTGACGAGGTCGCCAGGGATTCCCAGTGAAACAGCGTCCCCACGCTATGGAGAAAGGAATTAATATTAATTAATTGGCCGAGCGATCCTTCAGCACGCAGATAGTTCTGGGATCAGTGAAGAAAAAGGAACCCGATGAGCATGGTTTCGAGACCAGAATCATGCTGGGAGAAGAGTCGAGATAGCGCGGGAAATTTTAGCTCTACTTTTTGTGTGGAAGCAATATAAGGGGAGTCGACCCTTGGCAGAGGACAGTCGTCGCTACACAGTTTTTGTCAGACAGTCAGAACACAGTTGTCAAGCAGTTGTTGAGGCGGAACGTATGGCGGTCCGGCTCATGAAAGGACGCTCAAACAAAGACTTGTACATTTGAGTGAACCATTATATTCACCGCACATCGTAATGCACCAAGTGAGAAGATAATAATGTATAGTCAGAAATTAATAAGAAGTACGGTAATCAACGAACTTTATTGTGTGAAATGTGTATTACCGAAGGCAAGGAAGGAGGCCCGGACTTCGACTTGGGAAGCCGTGCAGTAGAACTTTTAGAAAGCTTTTATTAATGACAGTCGTGCTGCAGGTGATGTCAGCAGTACGAACAATGGTTTGGGTTCACTTAGGAAGCACCGGGTGAGATAAGTTGCAGAACTATTGAAAATAATAATCTGTGTAAAGTTATGTACAGTGTTAAGCGCAATGTATAAAATATTGACTGATCATACATGTCTTATTACGCTGGAATGCGCTGGGAGAAACTTTACGAAGCATTTGGTAATGTCTTAAGAATACCAAATAGTAACGCTCAGGACGGAAGTAAGCAGATTTATGTAAAGCAGGAAGCTTACCGTAGGATTATGGATAAACTGTTGGTGAATTCCGGGGGCAGATGAACCAGACTTTCAATCAGGAGTTGGTAGGAGCACGGAAGATGCCGTCGACACCTGCAATTTTGATATCTTTGCTAAGGAATTTCAACCAATGAAAAGTGTAAGGAGTGACGTGTGTTATGTATAAATCATATGTGAAATATCTTTTAAATTAATGGTTTAATAAGTGTTATAAAGTGTCATGTGTTTTGGAAGCAATAGCTTCTTTATAGAAATGCAAAGTGTCGTGTGGTTATTAGAAGATATGTATCATAAAATGTGTGTATTCAAGATGCAAATGTCGCACTAAATCTGCATATGGCAGGCGACCCGGAAGGATATGAGTGGTTGGAGCCACCATGATGGGCCGATATATGTGAGTACCCCACAAATTATGTTGAAGTAGAAGTATAGGCCACTGCATGTAATGTGATTTCAGAGTTATAAAGATGCCAGTAAGAATCAGATTAGGAGATAGACCCTCCAGGTTTAATCATTATTGTGTTGATTTTAATAGAGTTGAGATGTTATTTTGCATCAGAGAGTGGATTAATCGTTACCACTATTATATAAAATGGCAAATCAGTTATGTAAATGTAACGAACACGGTTGTTCGATTTCTAAGATGTTTAGTTGTGTCGGATTTTGGTTATTTATGTCAGTGAGAATAATAATAATAATAATGAATAAATAAAAGGTATGAATGAACGCATCAGGTAAAAATGTTGTAAGCAAGAAATATTTACGCTATTGCAAGACTTATCGATCTAAGCAGTAAGATTATACAGTAAGATTACATTACGGGATTAAGAAAAGAGTTTTATATCAGAATATATTGTGTTAATGGGAATATAATTATGCCAGGAAATGGAAGAGCTTTCTAGTGAATTGAATTTGCAGCTTATGTAAAAGCCTATAGAGTAATTGATAGATTTCTCTTAATAATTATAGGACGAAGGTCATAACATTAGGTTAGGAACCAGGTGGTATATTCGACGTATGAAATCTCGTATGCCGTGGGCATACTGGGAGATATGCTTTGTGCCAGAGTGTAATTAGTGTTTGGACCCTAACTCTGATGATGGATATGGAATGTTCCGGGTTCGAATCCCGTGATAGGTGAGAGGAAAACGTTGGACACCTCTGCACTCTATCTGATTCCCCGAGAACTTATTATTGAGTGATTCAGCTCGTTGAAGCGAATCTTATGACGGCAGCATGTGTGGCTGACCGCAGCATTTATTTTAGATACCGGTTACCTACTAGACCAATGTTTTATGAACCTCGTACCTTCATGTTGAAATGGGCCTATTTGGTGCCAGTTATTATTATCCTCAGGGTAGGAATAAATGTTAAAGCTCATCCAGTACCTGTTTGCATCATATTCAGTTTAAATCCATTGGGATATGTGTGTTACTGGGACCACAGTATTTGTCTTGTAAAATCTTATACTGCTTGGGGAGAAAGCTTTGAGACAGGAAACGAGGGTCGAGGTAATGTTGGAACCTCACTCCACTTCTATTGTGTACAGGCCGCTCGGAAGAGGGCTGGGACCGTCAAGCGAACCGTGAAAGAAGGTTTAAAAAGGGCATATTTTAGACCCTGTTAATGACATGAAATGAAACATTGTTATATTGAGTAATGAAGCCATGTGGTTTAAGAATACATTGGTAATTATAGATCACCCTGATGGTTCATGATTTTAGCTATCTAACGAATGGTTAGACGTTGCATTTGTACTGTCACTGACAACTTTTTCAGAAGTTGGTTACTCGACGCCACAGGCTACGCGCGCAAAGTAGTTAATTGTACCATCCGACACAGCAATAACTAACGTTTTTAAGATGAAATCACAAACGGCATGCAGTGGAACTATATAAATAGATGAAGTGTAGGGGTAGCTTACATAATTATGGAGTTGCACGTAGACTGCTGTGCAACACCAGAATAGGCTGATGCATGTAAAGCATTTGGTGGGAAGAGAAAGATCAAGCACACACGGTACACATAATTGTCAAATTAAGACGGTTTAAGGAATAAATAATTTTGTGAAATTAAAGAAGTCACATTGGATGACAGATGAATCAATGTACAGTTTGCTTCTGAAGTTGTATGTGCATCAGCGCACTAGAGTATTTTGTGAAGTTGATATAATGGTAAAGGTTTGTGTTATGAGATGATTTTATTATGATAATATTATGTTCATATCAGTGGATTGGGGAAGTAATTTTTGTTTGCTTTTGTTTTATGGTTGTGGGGATTGTTTTGTTTGTTTGAAGCCATGATTTTATTACTGAATTAAAGTTTTAGAATAGAGTTGTGCCTTATCATTGTAGAGTTGATACCTTTTAGCCTCAAATCCAAAATATGCAACTGCTCAATGGGGGAACGGTACACGCTCGAGTCCTGACGCTAGGTGGAGTCTACTCACATGGGTACAATACCTATGTGCGGGGAGCATCCTTTGACCTAACTACAAGGTTATCAGCCCAATAGTTTGCGGATAACAGCCATGTTTGTGTGCAAAACGTTTCCCCCTATTAATTCAAACACGGTGAAACCGAATGGAACGAAATTTGGTACAGAGGTAGCACTAGCAAAGGGCACCTCAGTGTCATGTTTTATATCGCCGCCATCTTGACGAAAACGTAATGGCGGCCACCCAAAAGTGCAAAGCTTAAATCAAATTACGACCAACCTAATCATCTGATCTCTACCGGTTTTTTCAACAATATACCTTTATGTGTGTAGAATCTTTTGACCAAACTATACGGTCATCAACCTAATAATTTGCGGATGGCGGCCATGTATGTGTGCAAATCGAATCCCCCCATCTATTCAAAAACGGTCAAAACGCATTGAACGAAATTTGGTACAGAGGTAGCACTAGCAAAGGTCACTTCAATGTCGTCTTTTATATCGCCGTCATATTGACGGAAACGTAATGGCGGCCACCCAAATGTTGAAATCTTAAATCAAATTACGAACAACCTATTAATCTGATCTCTACTGAATTTCGCAACAACATACCTTTTTATGTGTAGCATCTTTTGACCAAACAACAAGGTCATCAGCTCAATAGTTTGCGGATAGCAGCCATGTATGTGTGGAAAAGGATTCCCCCTATCAATTCAAACACGGTGAAACCGAATTGAACTAAATTTGGTACAGAGGTCGCATTTGGAAAAGGCAACTCAATGAAATGTTTTATTACGTCGCCATCTTGATGGAAACGTAATGGCGGCCACCCAAATGTTAAAAGCTTAAATCAAATTAAGACCAACCTAATCCTCTGATCTCTACCAAATTCTGCAACAACATACCTTTATGCGAGAAGCGTTCTTTGATCAAACTACAAGGTCGTCAGTCCAGTAGTTTGGATATGGCGGCCATGTATGTGTGCAAATCGATTTCCCCTAACAATTCAAACACGGTAAAACCGATTCGAACGAAATTGGGTACAGAGGTAGCACTAGCAAAGGGCACCTCAGTGTCATGTTTCATATCGCCGCCATCTTGACGGAAACGGAATGGCGGCCACCCAAATGTTAAAAGCTTAAATCAAATTACGACCAATCTAATCATTTGATCTCTACCAAAAATTGCAACAACATAACTTTTTGTGGGAAGGATTTTTCGACTGAACTACAAGGTCATCAGCCCAAAAGCTTGCAGATTGAGGCCACGTACAGTATGTGTGCAAATCGATTAACCATATCAATTCAAACACGGTGAAACCAAATTGAATGAATTTTTTTTACAGAGGTAGCACTAGCAAAGAGCACCTCATATTCATGTTTAATATCTGTATAACACGTTGTATTTCAACAAGCTACTACAACTCCTTATATAGAACAATGAGTTATAAATATACCCATGCATTTAGGAGAAGGTAGGCTATATGTTCTTTACCGAACATCTTGTATTGATATTAGGATTAAACAAATAGAGAGAGCATTTATTAAGAATTGGCAGCCCTGCTTGTTCTTACGAATACGCATAGTCATAACTGTTATGTTATACAAAGCACATACGAAATTCGGTTGAAATCCATATTTTGTTAATATAGAAGTTATATGTATTTAAAAACTGGACCTGTCAGCAGGCTTAGAATCGTGTTGGCAACACTGATGTATACATTAGAGTAAGTAACTACAAACTAAGGTAGAATGTCAGGTAGTATACGTGTGTGTAGTTTAAAGATGTCGGCTTGCATACTTTCTGATATAGGCTATCGGTATTTGGATAAAAACATAGAGAGAGGCTAAAAACAGCAAAACCCCCCTACACCCACGTTAAACATCGAGTTCTTGCTTTATATGACAAATGTGGCTATAATTCGTCAATACATTGTTAGCCTACTTTCCACATTTTGCAAAGATGAAGAAAGGTAGACTTATGAGATCGATCCGGGAAAATGTGTGTCTGTCTGTCTGTCCTTCTGTCTATCAGGGGCAGATGACCTCGTAGTTCCGCCCCTTAAAGCAACAATAACTAACTAACGAACTAACTAACTTCTGTCTATCTCTCTGTCTTTCTATGTGTGTCCTCCCCTATTAACTCCTAAACGGCTGCAGCTATCGAAACTGAATTTGGTATGAGTAAAGATCTATTCCTGAATACCTCAAGGCCATATTTGATAATGATGTCAGTGCTACCAACTGCTGAACAAACTTCAATTGAAATTTGAGCTCCATGTTTGATATCCTGGAAGGTATGCATGGGAGCTTTTCCAAAATTGGCACACATATAGATAATAATATTTCAGTTTAGTTTTCAGGAGGCCATACATGAGAGTGTTGCCAAAATGATTCAAAACCTGCTGATAGGTCCAATCCCTATCATAATTATCATTGTGAAAATCTGTGTCTGTGTGTGTGTGTTTGTGTGTTAGTTTGTTACCTCTTGGCACTAAAACGGCTGGACGGATTTGGATGAAATTTGAAATGGAGGCAGCTTATCCCTGGGATAACATACAGGCTGCCTTTCATCCGGAAATAATAACTTAAAAGTCACCAAAAAACTCAACCGGGACAAAATATCGAAGTTGTCGCATAAAGACCGGACAAAGCTCGTTTTACGCCCCTTGATGCAAGAAACAGTACTGGGTATGTCCCTATGGGACACCGAAAACCCCCTAAAACTAACAGTTTCAAAGATATTCGCAGAAAACTATCTTCACTCTGATAAACTGATGAACTAATGGCAAGTCCGTTTCCATGGCAACTGAACCTCAAGGTATGACATCCGATTTTCTATATATCCCTGCAGGAGACATTGCCAATCCATTTATTATATTTTTCAAGATATATATATATATATATATATATAAGCAAAATAAGAACAGAGTCGAGCGCCTGCCTCCCATCCGGAGGCCCTGGGTTCGATTCCCGGCTCCGTCAGAGATTTTAGACACTGACGTGAGGGCTGCAATGTAGTGCACTCAGCTTCGTGAGGACAATTGAGTAGCTGTCTGATAGAGTGACAACGCCCAGGTCACGAAGAACAAGATTAACGGCCGAGGGGACACGATTCACTGATCACGCGTCACCACAATATCTGCAGGCGAAATGGCTGGGAAGCGGTCGCATGATAGGCCTAAGCCCTTCATGGTGTGTAGTGTCAGGGGTAAAAATTAGGGATAGCGCCTTCTAATATCACTTTTAATTTTTAAACACTACAGTAGCGGCTACTAAAGAAAGGTATCGACATAGCTATGTTCAATTTCACAAACACTGGGCCTACAAATACCGTATAGTTAAGTACAAATATCAGTCTGGTCATTATTTTAGTAGCAACGAAGCTCTGTGGCGGCTATTGCCGTTTCGGTAACACTTAGGGCATCCCGCCGTCACATACCTCAATGTGCACTTACAAAATTGTGGACCGGTCTATTTAACTGAAAAGAATCTCTACGAGCGAGTATCCACTCCTGCAAAAACCACACTCACCACCTTTTCCAAAATTTACACAAGACATAATTTTTAAAGCACTCTTCTGTATGTTGAGGTACAGAGATATACCACATGGAAAGACACAATAAAATGTTGGCAAATCTGGTATCAAGGAACTGCTGTCCAAAATAGGCTTTCGGTACAGGTTATGCGGCCCATATTCGTAACACGGAATGTTTACCTTTGACAATGCATCTACACCATGTGTGAGGGAAACGCATTTCAAAGATCTCTAAAAACACAATAATCAGGTAATTGGAGAAACACTTAAAGTGGGAGCGGAGATTCAAGAAGAAATTATTTCACCTTTGAGATTTGCTGATGACATCGTCATCTTGGCCGATACGCCAGAGGATTTGAACGAGTTTGTGAATGGTATGGACTCCGTCTTGAGGAAAGAATTCATGATGAAAATCAATAAATGAAAAACAAAATTATTGGAATGCAGCCGAAATAAATTAGAAACCTCTATGGACCTCAAATTGGCAGGTGAAACGCTACGGGAAGTAGGAGACTTCTGTTACTTAGGAAGCAAAATAACCAGTGAAGGACGAAGCAAAGAGGATATAAAAAGCAAATTAGCTCAGGCAAGGAAAGATTTTCTAAAGAAAAGGAGTCTGTTGACATCGAATATACATTTAGGTATTAGGAAGTAATTTTTGAAAGTTTTTTTTCTGGAGCGTGACACTATAAAGAAGTGAAACTTGGACTAAAGGTGCAGCTGAAAAAGGACAATTGAAGCGTGTGAAATGTGGTGTTACAGGAGAATGATGAAGATCAGATGGGTAGATAGGGTAACAAATGAAGGGCTATTAAGACGAGTGGGAGAGGAGAAATGATTCTGGCGACTGCTAATGAAGAGAAGAGATAGGTTGGTACGACACATATTAAGACACTCAGGAATAGCAACCTTACTTATAGATGGGAGGGTTGAGGACAAGAATTGTTGGGGAACACCAGGGATAAACAGATTGCTTCGGATGTAGGGTGTGGTAGCTATGTAGAGATGAAACGATTAGCTCAGGAGAGGGAGGCATGGATCTCTGCATCAAACCAATCAAAAAACTGAAGATTCAAACAACAACAATCGGGAATTTTAATTAATTAGAGAGGCATGTGAGGCAAAAGGGTTGTTGGAGAATTTCAATCCCTGGGATGTAACACTGGAAGAGACTGCATAATGTACATCAGCGGCCAAGCTGAGAGATATTTTACTATAGGTCTATTAATAGCGACATGTTGACGTTCAAATCATCAATAAGTGTGGCAAAATTATACCCAGAATAACTTAAGGAAAATACTTTTAATTCCCCATATTCCGATAGATTTGCCATTCCAGTGTGCAAGAGTGCAGTTCCCTCTTCAAACAATATTCACAATTTCTATTAACAAAGCGCAATGACACACACTTAACAGCAGCAGGTGTACATTTAGACAAAACCATTTTTTCCCATGGGCAACTGTATGTGGCGTGCTCGCTAGTATCTGGACAGCAAAATAGTTATGTCTCAGCAGAAGATGGCAAAACCAAAAACGTAATTCTAAAATGTGTTCACATAATGTAACATCGTACCCTGCAGACTTTCACAACTCTATAAAATTCCCACTTTGCAGCTCATATCAATATACTGTATGTATCAGAATTTTCAGAATTGGAATGGACCCACCTGTAGCCGAGATTGCTGTAATAGAATAGACCAATTATCAGCAATAATGCATCGACCTCATTGTCTTGATCGCGAGCGAAGCCGCGGGTACCAGCTAGTTTTTAAATACATATAACTTCTACACTATCAATTGGATTTCAACCAAATTTCGTATGTACTATGTGTACATAAACAGATATAACTGAGCGTATTATTAAGAGCCACGAGGGCTGCCAACTGTTAAAAATTGCTCTCTCTATGTTTTTATCCAAATACCAATATATCAGAAAGTATGCAAGCCGACAGCTTTTAATTATGCACACGTAGCCTATATTACCTGACATTCTAGATTAATTTGGTGAAGCTAATATACATCAGTGCTTCCAACACGATTCTAAGCCTGCCCATAAGACCAATTTTTAAATACATGTAACTTCTATACTATCAATTGGATTTTAACCAAATTTCGTATGCTCTATGTGTACCATAAGTGATGTGACTATGCGTATTCTTAATTGCAACCAGGGCTGTCAACTGTTAATAAATGCTGTCTCTATTCCTTTACCCTAATATAATATATCAAGGTATGCAAGCCAACAGCTCCAAACTTTGCACACCTATAGAACCTGACATTCTAGATTAATTAGGAGTAACTAATATACGTCAGTGCTGCCAACATGATTCTAAGCCTGCTAATTTTAAAATAAATGTCACTTCGATAATAATAAATGGATTTCATCCAAAATTGGCACAACAATAGGTCATGATTTTTTAGATTATTACTGACCAACTCATGCATGACATTGTTGCCAACATCATTTTACGCGCGCTGATAGATCCAATGTTTAACTGCATGTAACGTCCATGCTATCCATTATACTTCAACCAATATGTGTATTCTGTACCTTATGAGATGGAACTAGGAATATATTCAGTCACCAGGGCTGCCAACTGTATTGCCCTATTATTCTACATAATGCCAGGTATATTTCGAAATTAGAAAATTAGAAATTTCGATATTAGAAACTTAATTTCGTCTATATTCTAGACAGGTCCATATAGATTAATCATTGGCATGTTTCTTAAATTTTAAGAAAACTAGGCTCTTTTGTCCGGCACGGAACTTCTTGTTATTAATAATTTTATAATAGTTCCTACTGAAAATCCACAGCCAGCTCGCAGTTGACCAACCGGGCCAGGGATGGAATGAATGAAGCCCCCATCTAGCGGTAAGGATATGAACTGTGCCGGCTGCCGAAGCCTGTCACACTCCTCTGAGGCAATGATTAAATGAATGACAGAAGAAATGAAATGGTGGTGGAGAGTGTTGCTGGAATTAAATGTTGACAGGGAAAACCAGAGTACCCAGAGAAAAACCTGTCTGCTTCCGTTTTGTCCAGCACAGACCTCACATGGTGTGACCGGGATTTGAACCATTGACCCAGCGGTGAGAGGCCCGCGTGCTGCACCCTAAGCCACGGAGGCTCATATTGTTCTTACTATTTGCGCAATTTACTAACAGTGACACACTTTTAAGATAAAGGTAATATTTAGAACGCCGTAATGTATAAGTTAAAACTTCGTTTTGTCCAATGTCTAACAACTTCAAATAGTTTTCTAAATTCGTTTGACGAAAGTAATATTTGTAAAACTCGGTTAAACTCGGCACAGTACTTAATTTCCGATTTGTTATTTAACTTCTAATCCAGGCAAAGGCCGGGATGGTTCCTAACTTAAAACTACGGCCGCTTCCTTCCAATCCTCATCTGAATTACAAAGGCGCACACTAAGAGAGCCATCACAATAACACAGGTTATCGGACAAATTACACACACACAAATACATGGGGATACATGACCATGATATCAAAACCCCTAAATCAATCATCAACAACTATCGATGTATTTCAGATAGAGATTAGCCAGTTTGGACTATACCATTACCTTAGTGACACTAGTATTGCTAAAATTCTGAATAGAAGTGTAAAGCGAGCATTTGCTGTGTACGCGTGGTGAGGTTTAGTCTGCCTGCTCGGCCCAGCCCGTCCAGTGCAGTGGGCTACGGTGGGCTGTTTGAGCCCAGTGCTATGGACCAGAACGCGGCCGCATTAGACGAGAACGGCACTGAACGGGCTGGACTTCTAAAGTCCAGCAGCAGTACTCTTCCTACCAACATAAATATAGCCTATTTGTTTATGCTGTCGCTAAGATCTCTACTAGAACGAGAAAAGCAATCCGATTGGTTGTTGTACTCAAACTTCCATGCAAACTGCCTGGAAAAATAGCACTTGTTCAATTTCGTGAGTTGTATGGAAGCTATCATGGAAGGCAGAACCTAGCATGGAAGGTAACAAGTAGTTCCGTGGCGAACTAAAGAGACTACTTTTCTTAAAATTGAACATTCATGGCGATCTATATAGACCTAACTAGAATATTGACGAAATCAAGTTGATAATACTAACATTTCTAAGTACTGCAGTTTGAAATATAGGCTACCTGAAATAGTTTAACCTAATAGAGTAACTTACTACAGTTGGCTGCCCTGGTGGCTCTGAATATATTCATAGTTCCTTCTCTTAAGGTATAGAATGCACATACAAAATTTGGTTGAAGTCTAGTGGATAGTATGGACTTAACATGCTGTTTGATATTGGATTTTTGAGTGCGCGTAAAATCAAAACTAGCAGGTACCCGCGGCTTCGCTCGCGATCAAGACAATGAGGACGATGCATTAGTGCTGATAATTGGTCTATTATATTACAGCAATCGCGGTTACAGGTGGGTCCATTCCAATTCTGAACATTCTGATACATACAGTATATTGATATGAGCAGCAAAGTGGGAATTTTATAGAGTTGTGAAAGTCTGCAGGGTAAGATGTTACATTATGTGAACACATTTTAGAATTACGTTTTTGGTTTTGCCATCTTCTGCTGAGACATAACTATTTTGCTGTCCAGATACTAGCGAGCACGCCACATACAGTTGCCCATGGGAAAAAATGGTTTTGTCTAAATGTACACCTGCTGCTGCTAAGTGTGTGTCATTGCGCTTTGTTAATAGAAATTGTGAATATTGTTTGAAGAGGGAACTGCACTCTTGCACACTGGAATGGCAAATCTATCGGAATATGGGGAATTAAAAGTATTTTCCTTAAGTTATTCTGGGTGTAATTTTGCCACACTTATTGATGATTTGAACGTCAACATGTCGCTATTAATAGACCTATAGTAAAATATCTCTCACCTTGGCCGCTGATGTACATTATGCAGTCTCTTCCAGTGTTACATCCCAGGGATTGAAATTCTCCAACAACCCTTTTGCATCACATGCCTCTCTAATTAATTAAAATTCCCGATTGTTGTTGTTTGAGTCTTCAGTTTTTTGTCTGGTTTGATGCAGCGATCCATGCCTCCCTCTCCTGAGCTAATCGTTTCATCTCTACATAGCTACCACACCCTACATCCGAAGCAATCTGTTTATCCCTGGTGTTCCCCAATAATTCTTGTCCTCAACCCTCCCATCTATAAGTAAGGTTGCTATTCCTGAGTGTCTTAATATGTGTCGTACCAACCTATCTCTTCTCTTCATTAGCAGTCGCCAGAATCATTTCTCATCTCCCACTCGTCTTAATAGCCCTTCATTTGTTACCCTATCTACCCATCTGATCTTCATCATTCTCCTGTAACACCACATTTCACACGCTTCAATTGTCCTTTTCCAGCTGCACCATTAGTCCAAATTTCACTTCCTTATAGTGTCACGCTCCAGACAAAACCTTTCAAAAATGACTTCCTAATACCTAAATGTATATTCGATGTCAACAGACTCCTTTTCCTTAGAAAATCTTCCCTTGCCTGAGCTAACCTGCTTTTTATATCCTCTTTGTTTCGTCCATCACTGGTTATTTTGCTTCCTAAGAAACAGAAGTCTCCTACTTCCCGTAGCGTTTCACCTGCCAATTTGAGGTCCATAGAGGTTTCTAATTTATTTCGGCTGCATTCCAATAATTTTGTTTTTCATTTATAGATTTTCATCATGAATTCTTTCCTCAAGACGGAGTCCTTACAATTCAAAAACTCGTTCAAATCCTATGGCGTATCGGCCAAGATGACGATGTCATCAGCAAATCTCAAAGAATTATTTCTTCTTGAATCTCCGCTCCCACTTTAAATGTTTCTCCAATTCCCTGATTATTGTGTTTTAGAGATCTTTGAAATGCGTTTCCCTCGCACATGGTGTAGATGCATTGTCAAAGGAAAACATTCCATGTTACGAACATGGGCCGCATAACCTGTACCGAAAGCCTTTTCTGGACAGCAGTTCCTTGATACCAGATTTGACAACATTTTATTGTGTCTTTCCATGTGGTATATCTCTGTACCTCAACATACAGAAGAGTGCTTTAAAAATCATATCTTGTGTAAATTTTGGAAAAGGTGGTGAGAGTGGTTTTTGCCGGAGTGGATACTCGCTCGTAGAAATTCTTTTCAGTTAAATAGACCGGTCCACAATTTTGAAAGTGTACATTGAGGTATGTGACGGCGGGATGCCTTAAGTGTTACCGAAACGGCAATAGAAGCCACAGAGCTTCGTTGCTACTAAAATAATGACCAGACTGATATTTGTACTTAACTATACGGTATTTGTAGGCCCAGTGTTTGTGAAATTGAACGTAGCTATATCGCTAACTTTATTGAATAGCCGCTACAGTAGAGTTTAAAAATTAAAAGTGATATTAGAAGGCGCTATCCCTAATTTTTTACCCCTGGCACTACACAGCATGAAGGGCTTAGGCCTATCATGCGACCGCTTCCCAGCCATTTGGCCTGCAGATATTGTGGTGACGCGTGGTCAGTGAATCGTGTCCTCTCGGCCGTTAATCTTGTCCTTCGTGACCTGGGTGCTGTCACTCTATCAGACAGCTACTCAATTGTCCTCACGAAGCTGAGTGCACTCCTTTGCAGCCCTCACGTCAGTGTCTAAAATCTCTGACGGAGCCGGGAATCGAACCCAGGGCCTCCGGATGGGAGGCAGGCGCGCGAGTCTGTTCTTATTGTGCTTATATATATCTTGAAAAAGATAATAAATGGATTGGAATTGTCCCTTACAGGGATATATAGAAAATCGGATGTCATACCTTGAGGTTCAGTTGCCATGGAAACGGACTTGCCATTAGTTCATCAGTTTATCAGAGTGAAGATAGTTTTCTACGAATATCTTTGAAACTGTTAGTTTTAGGTGGTTTTCGGTGTCCCGTAGGGACATACCTAGTACTGTTTCTTGCATCAAGGGGCGTAAAACGAGCTTTGTCCGGTCTTTATGCGACAACTTCGATATTTTGTCCCGGTTGAGTTTTTTGGTGACTTTTAAGTTACGTTGCCCGTTCCACGGGAACAATGATTATTTCCGGATGAAAGGCAGCCTGTATGTTATCCCAGGGATAATCTGCCTCCATTTCAAATTTCATCCAAATCCGTCCAGCTGTTTTAGTGCCAAGAGGTAACAAACTAACACACAAACACACACACACACAGACACAGATTTTCACAATTATAATTATGATAGGGATTGGACCTATCAGCAGGTTTTGAATCATTTTGGCAACACTCTCATGTATGGCCTCCTGAAAACTAAACTGAAATATTATTATCTATATGTGTGCCAATTTTGGAAAAGCTCCCAATCATACCTTCCAAGATATCCAACATGGAGCTCAAATTTCAATTGCAGTTTGTTCAGCAGTTGGTAGCACTGACATCATTATCAAATATGGCCTTGAGGTATTCAGGAATAGATCTTTACTCATACCAAATTCAGTTTCGATAGCTGCAGCCGTTTAGGAGTTGTTAGGGGAGGACACACAAAGAAAGACAGACAGATAGACAGAAGTTAGTTAGTTCGTTAGTTAGTTATTGTTGTTTTAAGGCGCGGAACTACGAGGTCATCTGTCCCTGATAGACAGAAGGACAGACAGACAGACACACATTTTCCCGGATCGATCTCATAAGTCTACCTTTCTTCATCTTTGCAAAATGTGGAAAGTAGGCTAACAATGTATTGACGAATTATAGCCACATTTGTCATATAAAGCAAGAACTCGGTGTTTAACGTGTTTAGTTAATACTTGGGTGTAGGGGGGGGGGGTTTGCTGTTTTTAGCCTCTATGTTTTTATCCAAATACCGATAGGCTATTTCAGAAACTATGCAAGCCGACAGCTTTAAACTACGCACACGTATACTACCTGACATTCTACCTTAGTTTGTAGTAACCTACTGTAATGTATACATCAGTATTGCCAACACGATTCTAAGCCTGCTGACAGGTCTAGTTTTTAAATGCATATAACTTCTATATTAACAAAATATGGATTTCAACCGAATTTCGTATGTGCTTTGTGTAACATAACAGTTATGACTATGCGTATTCGTAAGAACAAGCAGGGCTGCCAACTCTTAATAAATGCTCTCTCTATTTGTTTAATCCTAATATCAATATATCAGAAAGTATGCAAGTCATCATCTCTATACTTTGCACACGTATGGTACCTGACATTCTGGATTAATTACGAGTAACTAATATACTTCAGTGCTGCCAACATGATTCTAAGCTTTCTGATAGTTTCAATTTTTAATTACATGTAACTTCTATACTAACAAATGGATTAATTTGGAGTAACTAATATACCTCGGAGGTGCCAACATGATTCTAAGCTTTCTGATAGTTTCAATTTTTTATTACATGTAACTTCTATACTAACAAATGGAATTACATGTAACTTCTATACTAACAAATGGATTTTATCCTAAACTGGCACTATAATAGATCGTAATATTTCAGATTAATTCAGAGCATCACATACATAACATTGTTCCCAACATGATTTTAACAGCACTGATAGACTAAATCCAATATCAAACAACATGTAACGTCCATACTATCCATTAGACTGCAGCCAAGTTTTGTATGTGCATTCTATACCTGAAGAGATGGAACTAAGAATATATTCAGAGTCACCAGGGCTGCCTATTGTAGTAAGTTACTCTATTACTCTGTTACTTGATTTCGTCATTATTCAAGATAAGTCTATATACAGGGTCTTTCATATAAATTAAGAACGCCAAGTGGCGGGTTTGTTATCCGCTAGTGTGGTGGCCTTGACCGAGCTTGTGGCGAGCCCTGGCCCCCTGCTCTAAGCGTGGGTACAATCCTCGTTGAAATATTACCTTATAAAAGTTGCTGGACGTGTCGTCCTTCCTGGGTTATACAGGCATTGTATCTGGTAACCACATTTTGTCAGACGCGAGTGAGTCATGCACTGTATTTTTTCTGATTTTTTATTTTGTGTTTTTTATTGAGCACTGAACCAGTAGTGTCAAAGTTATTTACTGTACCCTTTTGAACATAGGACCTTCAGGACAGGATTCATTCCTCGGGGGCGGAGCGTTCCTACTTGAAGCTAACAACTGTCCTGGCATACACCATTTGGAAGATCGATAGGGCTGATCAATGAATCATCACACACAGAATTCAAATAAAAGGAAAGCAACTTTATTAACACTAAAGAAACAAATACAAACCAAAAAAAAAGGAAAGAGTAAAACAAAATATCCAAATAAGAAAATCAAAATCTTAACGAGAAATGAATTAAGGCGAAAGAAAACTAATAAATCATGAAATTTTGAAGCAAATCCAAAATAGGTTTAAAACTCCAAAATAATCTACTCAAAATTACAAAATATCAAAATCAATCCAAACGGATTCCAAAAATAACAAAATTGAATAAAAAGAATGATCAAAATCAAAATTTAAATTAATTGGATATCAATTAAATTAATTACACAATCGATTTGATTAATTAAGTGGATCAAAGCGATCAATCAAATCATTCAATCCCGATTGGGAAATATCAATCCAATTAAAGACCATTAATAACTTATTCAAATTAATAATTACATAAATTAATTAATCCATCTTTGATCAAACACGTAAGCAAAATTATGATCTGATCTCACTACAATCAGTATTGTACTCATTGAAAACTCCACACTGTGAGCTCATTACATCAAGTATCATGTCATCTCACCATAACGTAATGTACCATGTAAATTAACATTACTTTAATTAAATCATTCGTGCATCACACTATTAAGCAAGGGCTTTTCCAAACATGATCCAACATCTTAATATAATCTGGCAATATCGCCTGGATGATCCCTTGTATGGATTAAAAATACTCTCATAAAGATACACTTCTTATGCATACAAATTCTTAACACAAACCTTGCCCCTTTTTTTCTATGGATATAAAATTGGTACATTTATGAGCTCTCGTGTATGCAACAGATGTACACCACAATAGGACTTGAGATATGCTATACTGGCACATTATAATAAACACCAATGCATGAGAACACGATTATCCAAGGATCGAACTCAAGACTCGATACCTCATTTCGGGTCTCGAATTCGATACTGTCTGTCAGAGTTTATGGGTGTATGTCAACTATACTAATATACAATAACTGAGATGCTTGTAATATCCCCTCAAATATCATCTTATATAAGACAAAAAACAAAGGCTAAACAAGTAGTTCCGTAAAGAACTATACAGCCTATTTTCATATATCCTGCTCATGTTAATTGCCTCTATCAACATACAAAATTTCAGTTTAATTGCTGTAACAGATTCGTAGATATTGAGAACCGTCTAAATATTTCAGATTGTCGCCAGGTTGGATTTTTTAGCCTATTTTCAATTTTGAAAAAATAGGCTTATGAGATCACCTTTTGTCCGTGTGTGTGTGCGTGTGTGTGTGTGTGTGTGATTCGTGTGTGTGTCTCCCCCTAATTAAATCTAAACGGCAGGAGCGATTTCAATGAAACTCGGAAAGTTCATAGCACTATTCCCGGCGACCTCGACCGTGCCCTTCAAATTTTGTTACGACTCACCAATCCAACATGGCGGCTGTGCGAAATATTTCACCAGCATTCAATATCTCCGAAACTATTACCGATATTACCCTGACATTTTCTATGGTGATAGAGGGAACTACTATAAGTTCACTTATGTGACTTTTGAAAACCTGGTAACTACAAAACCAACATGGCGGCCAAGCGAATTTGCGACTTTTAAATAGACGTTTCTCGCGATTTGACCAACCAAACGCAATGAAACTTGGTACAATATATGTTTATATACATTGTAATGCACCGACATCTAACTTCGTTCAATTGTTTACATAATCACAAGATGGCGGATGTGCGAAATATTTCACCGGCATTCTATATCTCTGAAACTATCAGCGGTATCTCCATAAAATTTTGTACGGAGATAAAGGGCACTACTGGAAGTCCATCTATAAGATTTTCAAAAACCGGTTAACTACAAAACGAACATGGCGGCCAAGCGAATTTGAACATTTTAAATAGACCTTTCTCGCGATTTAATGTTCCAAGCGCACTGAAACCTGGTACAGGAAATATTTATACACATTGTAATCCACTGGTATCTAATTTTGTTCAATTGTTTACATAACCTCAAGATGGCGGCAGTGCGAATTTTAAAATTAAGTTTTTATTTCTTGTGATGTAGTCATGCGATCGAAGTGAAAGTTTGAATAATGAACCTACACAATACTTTTCCTTTAATGGTACATGACTCTATGGCCTATACATTTAACAATCCAACATGGCGACCATCCGAAATATTTAGACTATACTGAATATCTACGAATCTATTTTAGCAATCAAACTAAATGTTTTAATGTTCAAAGGGGCTATGAACTTAAGTTCACCTATAGGACTTTAAATAACCTGGTGATCACAAATCCAACATGGCGGTGACGCGAATTATAAATATTCACATGGACGTTTCTCGCAATTTAACCATCCGCGTGCAGTGAAACTTGGTACAGTAAATCTTTATCCGAATGTTAATCCACTGGCATCTAATTTATTTCAATTGTTTCCATAACCTCAAGATGGCAGCTGTGTAAATTTTTTAAAACTCCTTGTTTTTTCTTGTGTCCTAATTATGCGATTGAAGTTTGAAAACTACACGTTCACAATAATCTGCATATAACAGTACATAACTCTAGGACCTACATATATAAAATCGAACATGGCGACCATCCGAAATATTTAGTCGGTTCTCAATATCTACGAATCTATTACAGCAATCAAACTGAAATTGTGTATGTTGATAGTGGCAATTAACATAAGTAGGATATATGAAAATAGGCTGTATAGTTCTTCACGGAACTACTTGTATTTATGTACTATTACATTAAGATTATTGTGTACGTGTGGTATTCAAACTTCAGTCGCATGATTAGAACACAAGAAGTAAAAAAGAGATTTTAAAATTACGCACAGCAGCCATCTTGTGATTATGCAAACAATTGAAATTAATTAGATGCCAGTGGATCAACATTTGTATAAGCATTTAACGTGCAACGTTTCACAGCACTCGGATAGTTAATTCGCGAGAATCGTCCATTTAAATATTTATACTTCGCGTCGCCGCCATGTTGGATTTGTGCTCACCAGGTTAATGATAGTCCTATAGGTGAACATATGTTCATAGTCTCTATGAACATAAAAAAATTCAGTTTGGTTGCTGTAAAAGATTCATGGATATTGAGAACCGTCTAAATATTTCGGAAGCTCACCATTTAGGATTGTTATATATATAGGCCATAGAATTATGTACCATTCAAGGACAATTTTTGCCAAGGTTCATTATTCAAACTTTCACTTCGATCGCATGATTACGACACAAGAAATAAAAACTTAATTTTAAAATTTCGCACAGCCGCCATCTTGAGGTTATGTAAACAATTGATTTAAATTAGATGGCAGTGCATTACAATCTGCAAAATCATTTACTGTACCACATTTCACTGCGCTCAGAGAGTTAAATCACGAGAAAAGTCTATTAAAATATTTCGAATTCGCTTGGTCGCCATGTTCGTTTTATACTTTACATGTTTATGAAATATACATAGATAAACTTGTATCAGTACCCTTTATCACCGTACAAAATTGCAGGGTAATATCTGTAATAGTTTCGGAGATATAGAATGTCAGTGAAATATTTCGCACAGCCGCCATATTGAGGTTATGTAAACAATTGATTTAAATTAGATGGCAGTGCATTACAATCTGTAAAATCATTTACTGTACCACATTTCACTGCGCTCAGAGAGTTAAATCACGAGAAAAGTCTATTAAAATATTTCAAATTCGCTTGGTCGCCATGTTCGTTTTGTACTTAACATGTTTATGAAATATACATAGGTAAACTTGTATCAGTACCCTTTATCACCGTACTAAATTGCAGGGTGATATCTGTAATAGTTTCGGAGATATAGAATGTCAGTGAAATATTTCGCACAGCCGCCATTTTGAAGTTATGTAAACAATTGAACTAAATTAGACTCCAGTGCATTACAATGTGTATAAACATTTACTGTACAAAGTTTCATTACGTGTGGATAGTTAAATCGCGAGAAAAGTCTATTTAAAAGTCTCAACTTCGCTTGACCGCCATGTTGGTTTTGTAGTCACCAGGTTTTTGAAAGTATCATAGGTGAACTTCTAGTAGTACCCTTTATCACCGTACACAATTTCAGGGCGATATCGGTAATAGTTTCGGAGATATTGAATGCTAGTGAAATATTTCGCACAGCCGCCATTTTGCATTGGTGAGACGTAACAAAATTTGAAGGGCACGGTCGAGGTCGCCGGGAATAGTGCTATGAACATACCGAGTTTCATTGAAATCGCTCCAGCCGTTTAGATTTTATTAGGGGGGGGGACACACACACGAATCACACACACACACACACACACACGCGCACACACGGACAAAAGGTGATCTCATAAGCCTATTTTTTCAAAATTGAAAATAGGCTAATAATGAACGCTAGACTATATGCAAATTTGCACCAATGCAATAATAAGAATATTCTATGCTCACACTTCGTACGGTGATCAATAACATTTGAAAACAACGATGAGTGTAGGCAACAACGATGTTTCCCCGACACTGTAAATAAAGGCATGGCACGGCTGTATCTACAAAATATATTCACAAAATATGTACACAAATAGGTCTCGAAGTAAGGACCTCGACTTACCTGTTTCGGGCATGGCATATCTGCAACCGTCGCTAGTATTAGAGAGAGAATACACTTCTACCTCAAATGGTTAATGAATACCTGCACCCTTCTGTAGAACACCATTATCAAATTAATTACTTAACTATCATTATTATTATTATCATTATTATTATTATTAGTATTATCCAATATTATTCCCACAGTGATGTTAATTTGCAATGACGCTAGGACGCGAAAGGTAAATTGATATCCGTACCCTTTTACAGAATCCATTGATTATATAATTATTATTATTATTATTATTATTATCATTGTTATTATTATCATTGTTATTATTCGTCATTGCGAGGACGCTAGGGCATGATAGGACACTGTGTATCTGCACCCTATTACAAGATACCATTATTAAATGAGTTATTATTATCAGTTCAAAAATGTGCTCAACAACACAGACTTAAACTTGGTACGGGAAACATATAATTTACTAAAAGCTCGGCTTTCTACACGGCCAAGAGGGGAGTGACGTAAGTACCGTTAGCCATAGTGTGAGAGGGAAAATGTCAAATGACCTTGGCCTAGGACAAACATGTGTTGAGCCAATACACCCAGTGGTAACCAAAAGCATCCTACTAATCTTGCGCCAAATATGCGAAATGAAATATACGAGCAGCTAGTCTCGTAAGCCTAATGGCCTCCTGTTCGAAGCTGAGCGTGGTATAAACTTTGGAACATACCCAATCGTGGTTCATCATTTCACTCAAATAATTACAAGCGCCGTTCGGCTTTACCTCTTATCTTATGGCATGCCTCAATACACACTTCTTACCTTTTTATTTTCAGTTGGCGACATCATGGGACACATGGCGATGCCCGCTACAGCCTAACTGCACATATTTCATAATCCTTACCATTTTCTTTTTCTTTCATTCGTCGTAGCTTACCTGGAATCACATGGGACCATCCCAATACCATATTTTGCATGCCTTTATCATAACATTTCTGCATATCACCACGACCCAATGCTCATACTTGTTCCAAAACACTCAGACAGTTGTTCAGTGCACTCTCTCACAAATCGTATCTTACCTGATTAGAGCAAATATATTGGAGACGCAAAGGTAACGTTCCTAGCTTACTCCCAGGGCGTAACTTAGCTAAATAAATATCTCACCAGGTGTGAAATCAAAATACCAGCATTACGGAATTAAAAATTCCCCTCCATCACTCGTGTTATTATTATTATTATTATTATTATTATTAATATTATTATTAATAACTTGTGTTATTATTGTGTCCGTAAAAAAAGGAATGTTCGAATCTCTCTCTCTTTCTTACCCAAAACCACATGCCTCACTCTGGGCTTCTTCCGTCTTTTCCTGGGCTGAAATACACATACTCTAGCAAATAAATAATCATACATTCCTACCAGTGTATCCAACATGTACGACTTGTGAGCGTTATTTCTGCCAAGCATCTCAAAATAAATCAACAGCTTCGCGTCATCACGTGCGCACATATCTAAGCAAAATAAATCTAACTTCAAAAATTAATCACTAACATATTATTTACACAACTATGGTAATCCTAAGAATACACCCATAAACAATGACTTAATATAATCAAAGATTAATACTCATCGTGATCTCCTGTCAGCTGCCATCATTCCTTTCAGCAGGGATCTTTCACAGCTCCTCTCCAGGGCTCTACATGATATCACAATCACACATCATCACTGAATACATTATTACACTGATTAATTCTCCATCATAATTTCGCTGCGTTTCACTCGATTTTCTTCACAAACTATTATTGACACTTTCATAAGGTTATCACATACTAGTACCCTAATAAACACGTAATTTATTATTTTAGACACTTTATACACTTTGCAGGGA